>OV121074.1:5174666-6620916 GCA_921293005.1 Nemoura dubitans
AGCACATGGAAAATTACAAAAATATATATTTCAGCATCTCTGAGGCTCCACATATGAATGCGTATTGATGCAAACATATATTAATATTATAACTGGAACTATTTTCTTAGACTGTAATTGACCGTTCTAGGATTACAATTGATTAGCAATGAAAAGAACTATTGACAGGTATGAAATGAAATATGTTTTGTGGGACTGGACAGTGCCTTCTGTATTTTCAACACTCCATTTAAATACGAGTTTGAATCTTTTTTTGTGTCTCATAGTAATTATTCTTTTTGTCAATGTCGATTTCAAAAATGCAGTAAAATTGTATATTGGTCTTGATCCAGGCTTAATAAATGATTAGCTCAATGTTGGAGCAACCGACCGTGTGATAGAATTTTTACGGACAGCTCATTTTAAAATGACGTTATCGCACACGATAGTGATATAATTACTGTTAAGCGATACTTCATCAACAACTGGATGAACTAACTGAGGCAGAGGGTCTTAAAATTTTTTGCGTCAATAACTCCCTGAATACAGGAACGAATTTCCGTGGCTCCACTGTTTTATCACGAGTTTTGTTACGCAACCTTATTTTTTTATTTTCACGTTTATAGGTGTTTTTTGTACATTCAAATTTCAAATGGTCGATCCAAAGTGTTAGAAAAATCAAATCTAAATATATTTTAATTTGCCAGGACAAAGTTTTCTGTCATTCGAAATCATATCTTTATAAAACAGGAATGAAAAATGTATGTCATTCGAAATCATATCTTTATGTATAAATCAGGAATACAAATTTTTGGCTAGTGACGCACAGTGTGAGAACCACAGCTCCAAGGTGTTTGGCCGCGAAAGGCGAGCATTGGAAGTCGCCTAGCAACAAAGAGAGCACTCAATCAAAGATACACAATTCAGTCCTAGGACTTATAATAGCGCCTTTAGGTCGTAGCTGGCTTTCACGCTTAGCAAAGTGTCTTGAAGATCGTTGCATGCTAGTAGGGTCGATTTCATAGGATTGTGAAATTGGGGCAAATTGACCGCGCAATCTTGGCAGAGCAACCAGGAGATTACAAAATAAGTTGTAACTTAAATTTTTTTTCACTTCGTATATGTTTGAGCTTGATAGTTCCTGCTTTATAATTCTAACTGTTAATCTGATTCGTTTTCCTCTTCCTGACGTAAAAAAATTGTATTTCTTTAACAAATCTTTTAAATCCACGTCAAATTGGTCGGACTGAAGAACAAACACACATTTTAAATGTAAATAAACAATGTCAAGCTACTGTCATACAACTTTTAAGGTTTACAAATTTCACTTTTATGTAGGGCAAACAGTATGCATTTGGAACACGTGGCATAAAATCATTCATTTTCTTCAGTATATATAAATAAGTATCTTCTTAGTTTTCTAATTTTCTTATCTGATATTTCAAGGAGTTCCTTGAAGTGCCTTCCATTTTGTCTGTTCCATTTATGGAGCACATCTGTTGCTTCTCCGAATAACTTACAGGTAAAGATATGGTATGGTAAAGTTAAGAGGGTTAATTACTACTAATTAAAGCTAACGAGCCGCATGAAGAATATTTACAAAAGAAAATCCATACCGCACTGTTTCAACTCAAAAACCTAACAAAGACAATAAATGAATATTCTTATTTCTTATCATTGTGCCATGAAGTAGTTTGCCGTCAAAGAGCACAAGCTCTTCAGCGAGTTGTGTTTTGACGGGTCGACGCTTTTGGTTGGTGGAGGAACTGATGTATCGCGATCTGCGAGCTGCGGTAAAAAAATAAAGTTGTTCCCTCGTGGAGGAGTCGGGTTACTCTGCTCTGCGGGCTGCGTCTAGGGGCGAAATGTTTTTCCAATTGAGGTAGCGGATTTTCCTGCTCTGCGGGCAGCGTTCAGACACAAAGTTTATTACTGGTGGAGGTGCCGGGTTTGTCTGCTCTGCGGGTTGCGTTCAGGCGCTAAGTTTATTACTGGTGGAGGTGCCGGGTTTATCTGCTCTGCGGGCTGCGTTCAGGCGCTAAGTTTATTACTGGTCGAGGAGCCGGGTTATCCTCTGCTGCAAGCATAAGGTTAGCGCCTAACTGTCACTATTGGTACGAATCGCGGAAGCACAGTGGCATAAATGCATCGTTTTATTCGTGAATATCTTGGAAATCTGGAAAAAGTGCTATAGCCAGTACACGTACTACGCTTTTTCCACGCGCTCGAGCCCCTTATCGCCGGGCCCGTCGGAGCCCTAAACGCTCTGAGAGGCCGAGATCGAGATGGATTTGTAATACGCACTGCGCCTTAGAGTCCGACTGGCTCAGCCCACGGGCTCGAAAGCGTGATGTGTATTGGCTGTTACGATCCTGCGATGGACCGATCGCATTAAAGCTCGGCACGTTTCCGTCGAAGCAGTGAGAAATGTGCGAGCGCCTGACCAAGTGGCCGTGAGTGCCGACGCTGCCGGGAAAAGCCCCCGGCGCCGGAACCAGAAGGCGGTGCTGTCGATAAGCGTCGCAGAGCAGTGGCGGACCGCGGAACTTCCTGAGTCTCGAAACAGATGTATACATCGCTTTGTGTACATGAATTTGGGCATCAATTTAGAGCAAAAACGCATCTTTTTAATCGGGCAAATTTACTGCAATGTTTTCCTATGGCCGTTGATAACACTTAAATTTAACCCTTAAGTTAAGTTTATTTTGAACTGGCAACTTCCAAACCAATATTTTAAAACTTTTTGTTTACTCAGAGTAGCAATTTGCTTAATCAAACGCTGGAGAAACTGCTAAACCGCGTAAAACTAGTACGCTGTTTAGAGGTGCACTCTTACCTTCCACAGATGTCTGGTTTTACCAAGTTCTTTATCTCCTGATTGAGATCGCAACTACGAGTTACAACTGAATTCAGCCAAACACATGCTGCGAATTTTGCTATAACTCCTAGTTGGGATCCTAGTTGGGATCCTTGGGTCGAAATGACGCCTAAATGTTTGAATTCATTGTGTGTGGGCCATCCGCCTTTGAGCTAAGCGCGTCATTCACGAGTCTCCTTGCCCGCACGCCACTGCGGCGTTGCCGGGCACAAACCGAGATTCCCGCACAGCGGCGTGCGTTCCCTAATCGCCCTCCTCCCAGTTCTATAAATAGCACGCGTAGTTGGCGGCCGATCGCGTGGGCGAGTGTGCCTCTAGGGTGGGGGGGGGGGGGGGGGGTTGGCACGCGTCGAGCGTTGTCGTGCGTGTGGCAGTGGGGCAGCGAAAGACGGCGGTCGGTGCCACCCTGGTCTTTGTGGCTCCAGGTGGTCTGTGATTGGTTGTACTCGGCATGGCTTATTAATCACAGAACGAGCACTCTTTTTATACCCATTAACCAATAAGTGGTAGGTACAAAGTTTGATTCAGAAGAATATTGGAATTTTAATTAAATGAGAGAGTTCTTTAGAAATTTAACCTTCATACTCAAAGAATCTACAGAAGTAGTTACTGATTGTTACAGAAGTACAGGCGTGCGCAGACGCGGTGCGGCCGACACGGCACAGGCCGCATCTAAGATTTTTCCAGCACTCCAGTTTTGTTTAGATTTTTCCCTAGAATTCAACAAATTTTTATAAGAAGGAACCTTGCCACATGCCAGCGCCCTCTAAATGGATTTGTTTCGATTTTCTCGAATTCAAAAATGTAACTATAGTTCTCCAAGCCACCTATAGGTGGCTTGGAGTTGGACCTTGAGCGAGATTCAACCCAAAGATTTTTAAGACTGACAATTCCCACAGCCCTCTAGCAATATAGGCCATAAGAGCGATGGGAAACAATTCCAACTAGAGGGCCCTGGTTGTGTGCTCGGATAAGAAGTTCAATGTGTGCGGTCGATGGCTGCCATGCCTTGTCACAACACTTGCTTTAGCGGCCACTGGCATTAAACATTATGTACTTTTTGTGCCCATCATTTTGGTATGCAAAATAGCACGAATGCACATGCACTCGCGTTTTTTTCATCATTCCAAGTACGTCTATTTCAATGAAGTTTCGCGTAATTTTGATGCATTGTATTTTCCTTGAAGACCATTCTTGACGACTTTTAGTTCTTTGACGACTTCTTTGACGACTTCTTAGACGACGTTTTAGCTCGATAAAGTTATTATATTCTGAAGCTGTTAAGGTGGAATTTTTCTTTCCAGCGATTGTTGGGTGGAGAAGACACATTCCTATACATTTTGACCTACAATTTTTATTTCTACACTTACGCTCGTATGTGCTTTCAACCAAAGATATACAGACTGACGTCATTGGCTAACACGGACTTATTTTTAATTGCTCTCATCTATCATTGCTATAATAAAGTTAAAATGTTTTGTTCTTGTGACATTTTTTATGCTCGAGATTCTCTAAAATCATTTCGCAGATAAATGAATCCATGTTTGTTTCTCGAAACACTGGGCTGCAATTAGGAAATAAATTGAAAAGTTAACGGCGGATAGAGTCGTGAGCCAAGGCAACGACGAGACGGCGTCGTGGAAATGTCACCAGGGCGCGGTCGGTGTTTGGGGACAGCGATATCGCCACTGGGTGCCTGATAACAGTACTGTAGGCTCGGGACGCGAGAATGGAATCAACAGCCGGTTCGAAATTTTTTGCCCGATTTGATTTTTAGCACCAATTCTCGGCGCACGCTTGCAAAATGGGGTGTAAATAAAGTGAATTCACAGAAAAAGGCAATGTAAATAAGGCCGTTCATTGTTGGTTGTTGAGGTAAATTGAATTTAACATTTTTTTGATTTCCAGGAGATGTTTCGAGATTCTGAGATATTCAATTGGTTGTCAGAAGTGTGAGGATTCCGTAGATTTTTGTGTCGTCGCGATCAGATAACGGGTGTGGCCTGGAAAGTGTATCCAGTAAGAGGTAAATTCTTACCTGGAATTGACATCTTTCAATGTACCGGAAAAACAGGGTTGTTTAAATAAGCTTATAAGTAATTGACGGGTGAATTTTATAAATGAAAATGGTTCAATTGGATGCCAGGAGTGTGATGATTCCGAAAATATAGGTTTCATCGCGATCCGACGAAAGGTGTGGCCTGGAAAGTGTATCCCGTACGAGTGAAGGGAAGCGGCCCGAGTTCACAGCTCAATGAACAATGAACAGACGTAAGTTATTTTTATTCGTTCAATCCACTTTAGGGGGGGAAGACGACGGGGCTTGCACGCTGCTTCGATTTTACGCTACCAGTGGTACTAACCGTGATCGCTCTCGCGCAACCGGCTGGCGATTCACGTCTTGCCCGCGGGAGCAGGTGGTACCAAGCTACGAGCTTTGTGCGTGGCAGTAAATAATCAATCCGTGAGTGCAGCCAGCGCACGTGTCGACTATGCAGGCCGGTTGGGGGTGAAAATGTCAAGAAACGCCAAGTTGAACGACCTCCTCGTGCATGCCGCAGTGAAGGAAGCGTGGAGGGAACTATTGACCTTATATTCCGTGGGCCACCCTCTTTGTGAACGCGAATCTCGGGGGGGGTGAAATGCCGTGGGTTTCTGAGAATGAATTAGGACGCGAGGGGGATTGGGGAGTTTTGGGTTGTTTTGAAAAGGTTTGTGGGGGATTTTTTTTAATGTATAGTGTGATGGGTGGTTATTGCAAACAAATCGTTCTCTCCCCCCAAGCTCTCAATGTATTGACATTTCAGACAATATTGATTTCCAAATTTCACACCTCCATGTATACAAGTCTTTTGCACTTGTCAGGGCACTTCATCGCCATGCCATATCGGTTAGGTCATTGTGTATTAAAAACTTATTAAAAGTCATGACGATCGTGTCTTCAAAATTTGGTACACAAATAATAATAATAATAGTTTTATTGTCATAATTTACTACATTGGTAGGTACTGACATTTCATGCGTAATAAAATGCATAATATTCCAATTTGATTGAATCTTTTATTTATGATGCACTAATAATTGCTGCAGGGAGACGAAATTTAGATTTTCATATTTTCATATCACCTTAGGCTATACTAGAGCAGTTGTTCATTAATCTGCTTTTACCATTTGCTTCGCGGCCTCAAGTAGTGGTTCATGTTGTGGTCATTCACAGCAGATGTCGGTCAGATAAGGTACAGCCTTATAATCTTTATACTTGTGCACAGTAATGTGGTTATCGAAGGTGTTTCCTATCGGAGAGGAAGCCGCGCGCTTGGACGAATGTGTCATGGGAGTTTGCCTCGTGCTTAGAAGGCTTACTTCACATCACTGATGTCAGTTCACTGTCGACGAGGTCACATTGTTCTGCTGCGTCATACGCGTCAGGAGCACCAACATAGTATTTTATGTACAAAGCAAATGTTGGATTGACAGCTATCAGGAAAATTGGGTAAATTTAGCGTATTGAATTATATGTGCATTTCTACAAAGTATGTGTATTTCATAGTATGCGAACTATAAGCGAAATGCGAGCACACTCCATTGAAACAAGGTAAAATTCATAAAAACCAATCCACTTTTGGAGAATAGAAATATTATGTAAAGGCGTCTAAAAATGTTCTCCTTGTAAATTGCTAAGCTATATTTGTTTGTTTTTATTAGTGCATTGTTTACAAAAAGATTAAGAGGAGATTTACACATACTGATGGTCTTTTTCCAGATGTCTTTTCCAGTCGGTCATTTCTCAGAAATGACCATTCATGCATGTAGGCATTTAGAGACGACACGTTAAAAAAGCGCGTAAAAAAAGGAAAAAAATAAATAACTAGGTACTTGGAATAACAACGCAGTCAAACCTTTCTACCCAATTTACATTATGAGCTGCCAAAACAACAATTCAAATTTCAATCATAACATTATAAAATATGTCAAACAGAAATTAGTGAAGACGAAATAAGTTAGACGAAATTGTTTGCCCGATGTTATTTTTTTTTGGGTCACTGGAAGAAAGCACACTGCAGTATTAGCAGCAATACCAAACAAGGGTAACACACAGGACGCACCGGTCAGATTAGACACTTCCTAGCGAAGAGGAAGTCGCACTGTGTCTTGCCAGCCGGGCTCTAGCCAGTCCAGCCGTCCGGTCAGCGGCTAGCCAGGGTCACGGAGTGCCCGTCAAGACGGCGGCTGCTCGAGTCGTTGAGGGACGGCACCAGAACCGAGGTGTCGAGGCTTCGGAAGAGGGTCAGTCGCCGAGTTCGGCACGCGGTGATCTTGTGTAGTGACGTGAAGTGATACGATTACCAACGCAGACTCGGCTTTTTATTAGCTTACCAGGGAAATTGATTTAACCAGATGGGGAATTGAAAAGCATTGGATTAGGAGTGTCATTATGCTGAGTCTGGAGGTGCAATGCATTTTCTAAAGACGAATTAATAAGGGAATATTAAGGGAAAAGACATGTTTAGGTTGATGAATTATTTGAATTGTTGAAATGGGTCTGGATGAGTAAAATTGTGCAACGATTCCCAATGGGTACAACTATCTGCTTAATTGGCGCAATCTACAACAGAGAGTTGCCTATCAGCAACGTCAGCACACGTCAGCACACGTCAGCATAGGAATGAGGGCTGTTTTCCTTTTTCTTGTGGCCTTCATCGTTTTGTCTCCAGCATTGACAGGTACGCTCTCATTCCAGAATTTTTAAACTATCATATTTTATGGGAAATTAATCTTGTGGTTGATTGATTTAAAAAATTTGTTTAAGTTATCACCAGAAAAGTAGTATTTTTTTATTTTTTTATTTTTTATTTATTTGTTTAAGTCATTGAAATTCCTATACTGTAGGGTAGGTACAGTGGGAATGTACAGACTATATATATTATTCTTAATCTAGATGAAAAATATACTACTCTAAAAATTATAAGAGTAACATAAAGGTAATAATCTATTGGCGTGTGCTTACCAAAAATAACAATAACAATTACCAATAACCAATAACGTTAATAAAAAGGTAATAATGATAATATTGGTCATTTCTAAAGTAATACTTGGTAATTATAATAAAGATAGATGGTAATAATGATAATATTGGTCATTTCTAAAGTAATACTTGATCATTATATTAAAAGATAGATGGTAAAGTAGTAATAATAATAATAATAATAATAGTAATAATAATAATAATAATAATAATAATAATAATAATAAAATAATAATGATATTAATAATATAAATAATAGTATCATGATAATATTAATAATAAGAATAATATTTAAAAATAAATAAAAAATAAAAAATAAAAAATTGATAAAAGTAAAATAATAATATAAAAATAATAGAGAGTGATTCCATTTTCAGCAGCCGAGAGGGCGGTGACGATGACCGTAAGCCCAACGGAAGCTTCCAGATCGCCTGGGTCGAACATAACCGTGATGTGCAGGTCTGACCTGCCACTCGCCGGATGCAACTTCAGGGTGTGGTACACCGAGACTGGAGGCACTAAAAAGAACCAAGACTACCCGGTGATGGACTTCAGTCACGGGAATGCCTCAGTCAAGATAGCAACAGGGAAGTTTGGTGACAATCGAACAGAATTATACAAGGCCGAGTACTCCGGCAGGGGCTTGCCAGAAAAGGAGTGCGGCGTCTTGTTAACCCCGTCAAGCAGGGGCAAATACTTGGTTGGATGCAGAGGACGAGCGGTGACAGGAGGCTGGGGCTATGGCTTCATGGCACTCAATGTTGTTTGTAAGATTTGACCATACATTTTCATTTCCTCTGACATATTAATAATTAATATCAGCAAAAAAAGCAATTTGCAGAACCAAGACATAACAGTATTGGTACACAACACAATACACCTAAGCACAACCAATGATGCAGAATGTATCTGTAATATGTTTTTTGACGATTGAAAAGCATTCGCTGTTGTAGAAAAAGTACGCTCATCCTATAAAGTAAATGAGTCAATTGCTTATGTAAAGCCTTTGTAAGATCAGCGTTTGGCCTTCAGATGATCAGCAGCCACACGATCGGAACGACCTTCGCGTGGATAACATCATCACAGTGGCGAATGCAGGCGGAGAAGCACGAATAAAGCACACACTTGCAAAAACAGATCACGTGCTCAGAGCTTGCAGATTTCACTTGCCATGGAATCCCTACCTTGTGGTGGTGACTCTATCAAGAATAGTGTCCAGTCCACCAGAAAAATATGAAGCTGAACGCAACGATGCGTATTGTACATTGACTTTAAGGAACGTGGCGAAAGAAGACAACGGTCTGTGGTGGTATTGGGCGACCAGTAATAGCCATTCTCAACCGAAGAACCAATACCTTTATTTTCATATCATCGTACTTACTCGTGAGTTGCCATATGTTTACGTTCACTACCATGGGCCCCTCAGAGTTGTGCAAGTGCCCCCACATCTCACTCTCCCCCTTCAGGCGCCGATGGTCCCACCGCTGCAAAAAAATTTGTTCTAAGGCTCCTGGGTAATCAAACTGCTGTCACAGATGCGACCTTTTCTATTATGCTGTTTTTGACTAAACCGTAAGAGATAAGCAATTGAAGTTAGCGAGAGAGTTGTAGATATAGATTCAATCTCTGTCGGTAACGGAGCCTTTATCGTAATTTTAATCTCCTTCGTCTCGTTATCGATTCACGAAAGAGCGCAAAAAAGAGCAAAATACTACATGTTAAGAAGCGGTTTTGGCCCTTTTCGACCCAAAAAATTAAAACCCGGCTCCGTTATCTCTTAATAATAAGTTATAATAAGTTATAGCAAGTTAACTCTTTTTCTACAACTCCCTCGCTTACTTTATTAGGTTATCTCATACGACTTAGTCAAAAAGTGCACAATAGCAAAGGTTTGAATCTGTGTGGCAGTGGAGGTACCCAGAACCCTTAAATGTTTACCTGATAGGTCTACCGAAACTCATGCTTTATTCCAGAAGCCCCGAGCGTGGAAGCCGTCAGCCTCCAGCTCGTGGACTACGAGGGTCCGTACGCCCCTGGTGACCATTTGACTGCGACGTGCACTGCGTCCGACAGCAGACCCGTGGCCGCCATTAGCTGGCTTCTTGGAGGCGTCACGATAAGACACGACGCCGTCGACGACGTCACCGACGCCGACAGGGCTTGGCGCTGGCCGTGGGACGTCGAGACGGTCACGCAGACTGTGAAGAGGAAGCTGAGTGCTGCTGACAACGGCACGGTGCTGACTTGCCAGGTGGAACATCCGGCGTTGAAGGAAAATATAACTAAATCCATTGAAATAATGGTGCAAGGCGGAGGTGAGTACAGTGTCATTGTCTAGCAACCAGCTTTTTTTAAGCGGAGTTTCGATGCTGTAAAACTTGGCGAGTGAGACAAAACATGTGCCTACGACTTCGGAAGCATACTGCATGTATATCGAAACAAAAAAATAAAATAAAAAACAGTAGATAAAATTCTGGGGTAAAAAGTGCATTTTATTTCCGGCGTCAGCCGATGTAACACGTGACCACTTCTAACTCGAATAGAAACTCAAATAATATAGATAACTTTTTCCTCGTGTAAGAGTAACGGTAGTTTTATACTTTGGATCCAAAACCTGACTTCCTTCTCCAAACCTTGATTTTTAAAGAGAATTAAGTACATATCGTTACAGGGAATGATAAACCGTTGCGATTCCAGCCACGGAATCATCGACCACAACGATCGCCGACAACTCAGCGACCATCGACGCGGATTCCATTGGAACCAGCCCGACTCCAATGCCGAGCCCATCGCAATCAAGCCCGATCGTTCCAGGCACCGACTCGGACACTACGACCACCTCGGTCTCTCAGGACAACACCGTCGCCGTCGTGACTTCGTGCGTGGTGCTGGCATTGGCTGTCGTGGCTGCCGTCGTCTACGCGCGGGTCGCCAGAAGGTGCTGCTTCCAGCCGACAGGTGCGTGCAACTAGGACGCGTTGGGGGCGGTTTGGTGGCGACAGAATATGCGCGCGCAGGGTAGCTATCCTTGCGCCCCGTGGCGTCCAGAATATGAGAGTATAGTGTACTTTGTTGCGTTGCAGCGGGCGTGTCCAACGATGCATTGGTCGACGACGACAGGCAGAGGCGAGAAAATCCCGCTGCTCGACCTGCACCGACTCCGAACGGTAACTAATACATCAACTTCGGGGCTGAGAACGTGTGGGCTGTAACAAGATTTCACTGAGACGAGAATACGTATTGGACTCAATATTTATAATACACCCAAAGAGCGCTCAAATTTTCCAAAAGTTACTAAAAATTAACGAAACATGCCAATAAATCCGGAATTCTGAAACCCCACAGAACCTTCTTAGAATCAGTGAGGCCTTTAGTATGCAGAAAACGGAAATTACACGATTTTTTCAACGGTTATTTGAAATAATCTTCAATTCGCTCGCTCCCTCATTGTTCGAATCTTTCGAAACCGCGTACAGACTCCGTTCTAGCGCTGGGCCCTCTTGTCGGCAGGTAAGCCCCGGGCGCCATCCCCTGGGAGAGCCGAGGCCGTGGCGGGCAGGGACGTGAAGAGACCCCGCGACGAGGAGGCCGTGGTCTACGCGGAGATAGCGGGCGCGCTGACTCCCAGCGGCAAGGCGAAGGTGCTCATGTCGGATGACACGACCTACGCCCAACTGACCTTTCACTGACCACGCGCTCTCAATATGAAGCCGTGTACGTCGATCAAACCACAGAAGGCGATTAGACATATTTCTCCCATTTCAAACCGTTAAAAAGTGCTTCAACTGGCTGGAGTTCGCGCTGATTGTGATTGCTGATTGGTTTGAGAGTGTGTCCTGGCGTTTTGGGGCACCGATCCTCTTTGCCGTTCAGGATGGCCAATGATCCACCGAACCTTCCGGGTGGAACCAACGACGAACTCTTCAGGATCAAGGGCTCTTTGCGCCACCCCGAGAATACACTCCGCCAAATCCTAAAAACTAGCGTTAAATTCAATTACTTTGAGGTGTATGATAAAACTGATCAACACATACAGGAATGCAATTACATATTTACTATCTATATTCTCTTCTTTTATGAATTAAGGTTTTGGGTTATGCTTTTATAGATGATTTACACTCTAAAAATGCTTTTAGTGTGTTTCAGTCTCCTCGTTTAAATATTATGTGAGCTCTCAATAATATCAACACACACACAGTATCACGCTAAGCAAATAGTTGACCATTATTCATTTTCCAGCCCTTGCTCTACATCAACTTGCGAGTTGTGATTAGGTTATCCTTCGACACATTTCACACAGCAACGCATCGTACAACGCATCGGTCAAGGTCACGGGATGGCCAAGGTCGCTGGATGGTCAAGATTGCCTCAAGGTCACCAAGGTCGCCAGCACACGCCACAATGTTTGAAATGTAAAACACTAATTTGCTGACTCATGCTGAAAGTAAGCGACTCACTATAACACCAAAATCAGGAAGCGTTACTCCTATTGTGTTTTGCGAAAACATGACGTGACTTTGTGAAGGACGACAGAAGTAAGAACGAACCCTCTTGGTGCGGCGGGAGAGTTTAAAGAAAAGTGCGGTGCAAGAAATGTGCAAAACGAAATGTCAACACCAAACCCGCTAGAAGCAGAAGTTCTGTCCTTTCCCCCAAAGGCACAGCATTGCCCAAAAAGGCCCATTCCTTCCCCCAAAATGAGCATCCCTCCCCCCAAAAGGCCCATCAAGATGCCCATCAAGGCCTCCAAGATGAGCGGTCAAGGTCACTGGAGCACCATTCTCAAGCTGCTCTGATTAGCAGGCTTGCCAACAGAGGTAACGCGCACACATTGCTATAGTTTACGCTTTCGAGATAAAAATCGGAATTGCATTTGGCTAATTCACTCTGTGTTATTTTTTTAATTCTTATGGCACAGCCAACCGCATTCTATTTGGATGCATTACTCACTTCCGTCAGACAAAGAGGTACGGCTTGCAGATAAGGACATCCTACTTGGACAAGAAAATCGTTGTGGTTTTACGTCGGTCCTATTTGTTTTTGCACGTCCCGAACGGATGACAGTCACACTCCTCGTAGATAGAGAACTCGCATTTTGTAGGTGGCTTGCTATATACGTGAGCAAATAATCTACCCGGAACACGTTCAAAGTGAGTCATGTTCGGAATGAATCTTTGGGTGTGGTTAGGCTTCTGAAAAAAACACGAAAAATTATTTCTTTTAGCTCAAAAAAAACTTTCGTGTGTGTCGAAATATCGATCTGTTGGGAAATTGCCTTAAGCTGTTCAGCGACACCGGGCCTGTTTTTATACAACGGGTCAAACGTTTAACACTGGTAAAATGGCATAATGGTTCACCCTTTTACCACGATACGTCTTGAATTATGTGGGTTGTATTGAAATTTAAATTAAAACTGCGATTGTTATTTTTAACCTATAACGTACAAATTAAGTTTTGCTGTGAACCTGTCAAAATAAATGTAATAGTATCACGTAGTATCTGTTGAACAAGTACAAAAGAGAGAAACGGAAGTGATTGCAATGTATTGAACATATTTAATTAACAGCAGGGAAGTCGAACCCTATAGGAGGAAATATCTGCGAAGGATTAAATTGCGTGTTTAAGCTATTTTCATTGTTTTTCACCAAGGAAGCTTGACTGCCGTGTGTGGTGTCAATATCACGACAGGACATGCAGGCAGGATGCACCGGTCAGATAATAATAATAATAATAATAATAATATATGTTTATTGTCAATGGATCACAGTATGGTACATGATAAATAGACAGTCAGTTGCTTACAACTAAAACTTATTCAGAAAGATAGTCGCGTACAGTATAAAAACATTTTGCTAAAAGATACTGCTTTAATGCGAATTTAAAATTGTCCCCTGTTTTATTTTTAATGTTATTAGGAAGGTGATTAAATAAAAGAGCGCCAGCATACCTTGGGCATTTGTCAGATTTTTTAAGATTGTTCTTTTTGAGGTAAAATTCGTTCCGACTTCTAGTAAGGTGATTGTGTACATCCGTGTTAAAAGTTAAAATAGACACCTTATTATTAATAACATACATAATAGTTGAATAGATGTACAGGCTTGGTAGTGTTAAAATGCAGTATTGTTTAAAAAGGGTTGAGCAGGAGTCTTTATAATACACTTTGGCACATGGATCATTGCTAGCTTTTCCTAGTATTCTTAGGGCTCTCTTCTGAAGTACAAATAACCTTTTTGCAGATGATGATTGACCCCACATTTCTATTCCATATCTCAGTCGTGACTCTATGTAGGCAAAGTAAACAAGCTTAGCCGTTTCCAGGTTACATATTTGCATAATCCTCTTAATTAAATAGCAGCCTGATGAGACTTTCAGGCACGTTTTAGCGATGTGGCTCTTCCAGTCAAGGTTGTGGTCCACTGTTATCCCTAGGAAGTTTGTTGATTGAAGCTTTTTAATGGTAGTTCCCTCTATTGAGATTGGGGGGATGTCTGAGTCGGTCGTTTTAATATGCTCCGCAGCGATTAGCAACCGGCGCGGTTCTCGACTTGAGCCGACGTTTCCCGAGCCAGGGACGGGGAGTGCCCGTGTAGTCAGCGACCCGGCGGCACGCGACGCTGGCGGCCACCCCTGGGGGCCAATTCTCGAACAAGTTTTACGAAGAATTAGCGAGATCTAAGGAGATCTAAACCAAACGTCAATTCTCGAACGCTAATTCTCACTAAACCATGGGTGCAAATTTAAAACTAGCTAAACCAGCTCGGGGGCAGGTCCAAGCAGTTTTAGTGAGTTGGATTTTGACTTTTCCTTCTCTTTGGAATAGCATTTAGATGTTTTGAAGTGTTGTAGGATATGGTTTATTAGTTTTAATAGGTTGTTATCGATTCACTTATTGTGGGCGAGTGCTGGATTGATTAATGATTGGTATGTAAACTTATATCGTCTTCCTTTACCTAAAATTGCTTCGTCACTTGGTACTGAAGGCGGCAATGGATTTGAACGTTTGCCGAGTGGTATGCTTGAAATAGAGCTTCCTGATTGCTCCATTATATTTACAACGGTGGTATCGCTATTCTTCGTTAACTCTGCTTCGAGAATTGACACAGGCGTAAAGTTATACCTTGGGTTTAGCGCGGGTTTGAGCTTACCACGGGAATAAGGAGTTTTAGCGAATGTACGAGAATTGGCCCCTCGGTGTCGAACAGGGAAGGTCGGTATCCTCCGTGGACTTGTGGAGTGGCGTGGACTAGTAGATAGATGCTGAATTCGCTTTTATTTGCAAACCATCGGATGGTGCAGATGTCTTAGTAGTTATAGTCGACACTAATAGGGAAATCGAGCAAAGAGGTAAAGAATTCAACCCGAAAGAGAATGGAATATGTGAGCATTGGAGTAGCACACGCCGTGTCTGAAGATGCTGTTCGCAGCGTCAGACAACTCAAGCGTCGAGTGCTGAAAACGGTTCAAGAATGCGGGCTATTTTCCTTGTTCTCGTGGCCGTCATCGTCTTGCCTGGAGCATCGACAGGTGTGCTTTCGTTCCCGAAGGCACTTTCATGTTTTTTGGGAAATTTAATTTTGTAACTGATTGATTGAAAAATGATATTAAAGGTTTAAAAAAAGAAGGTTCGATTTTCAGCAGCCGAGAGAGCGGTGACAATGGCCGTAAGCCCAACGGAAGCTACCAGATCGCCTGGGTCGAACATAACCGTGATGTGCAGGTCTGACCTGCCACTCGCCGGATGCAACGTCAGGGTGTGGTACACCGAGACTGGGGGTCGTGGGAGAAATAAACAAGACTACCCGGTGATGGACTTCAGTCATGGAAATGCCTCAGTCAAGATAGCTGCACGGAAGTTCGGTGACAAGGGAACAGAATTGTACAGGGCCGAGTACTCCGGCAGGGGCTTGACAGAAAAGGAGTGCGGCGTCTTGTTCAACCCGACAAGCAGGGGCAAATACTTGGTTGGATGCAGAGGACGAGCGGTGACCAGAGGCTTGGGCTATGGCTTCATGGTACTCAATGTTTTACCGAACTTTCAACTAGCATCCATCTTTACTCGTGAAATCTACTCTCACGGAGGAACTTGTATTTTTGTAAGAGAAAAGACGGAATATTTAGCAAGACTGGACATTGTAAGATTGAGTGAAGATAAAGTCTTTGAATGTTCGGCAATTGAGCTAAAGATAATAAATCTCTTACTCTTTCATTGAACGTTAAAAATTCAATTGGTAACAAAGAAAATCTTATGGAACCTATTAATTACATAGAGAAACGATTTTACAATGAAGTAAATGACAAAAAGATGACGTCCCTTATGATGTACGAAAGTTGGGTATTAGTGACCCAACAGGCTAACGTCAACGCAAAAACCTCTCATTTTTCAAGTGTCCTTAATACTCACTTCAATAAAGCTTACCCACTTCGTAAATTTAAACCTAATATACGCAGAAGAAATCCATGGGTTACGAAAGGTATTAGAAATTCTTGTAAACATAAACGAGGCATAATCATAATAGGTAAAGAAGCAAATAGTTCGGTGTGGAATTCACATGTCAATAAATATTCATGTGTACTAAGGAAAATAATTAAAACAGCCAAGAGACAACAAATCCACAAGGAAATTAAGAAATCAACAAATATTATGAAAACTTCTTGGAAATTAGTTAATACTGAAATAGGTAGAAAAACTACAACTAACAGAAGAATTACAGAACTAACAATCAATGGAAAAACATTAAGTACACCTACAGATATTGCTAATGGATTTAATGAATACTTTATCAACTGTGCTAAACCTGATAACACCTTACCTAAACTTGATCTAAAACTAGCAATTAGTAAACTTGATAGATTTCCTGCGAACCAACACTCGATGTTCTTATTTCCTGCTACTTATAATGAGGTACGACTAATTATTAATGAGCTAAAAAACACAGCGGGGCTTGATGATCTACCAACTAAAATAATTAAAAACTATTCTCCATACCTATTGGAACCTATATTTCAAATTTGCAATGACTCTCTAGCTAAGGGTACGTTTCCAGATCTATACAAAATTGCCAAAGTCCTCCCGCTGCATAAGAAAGGATCTAAAAAAGATCCAAGTAACTACAGGCCGATTTCACTTCTAAATCCGTTTTCAAAAATATTAGAAAAACTTATGTTTAAACGTCTCATAGGATTCCTGAAGAAATTTAATATACTTACAAATGAACAACATGGATTTTTAAAAAATAAGTCTACTGAAACAGCAATTTTTAATTTTATGGAAGATGTAACTGCAGCATTGAGTGCTAAAAATCAAGCGATTGGAATTTTTTGTGACCTAAGCAAAGCTTTTGACTGCGTTAACCATGAACTTTTATTATTAAAACTTGACCATTATGGAATAAGGGGAACAGCTAATAACTGGTTTAAATCATATCTTACTAATAGAAAACAGTCAGTAATAATAAATAGAGTAGACTCAAATAATACGATAAAAAACTTTTACTCTAACGAATTAACTATTATACAAGGAATCCCTCAAGGGAGTACTTTGGGCCCCCTTTTATTCCTAATTTACATTAATGATTTACCAATAAATATAATTAACGCTAAACTAACAATGTTTGCTGACGATACTAGTCTTTTAATAACGGATCAACTATTAAAAAATACAGAGGATAAAGCTAACAAAGCAATGGAGGAACTCTGCGAATGGCTAAAATATAATCAATTAAACCTAAACTCTAAAAAAACCCAGATTATAAAATTTAAAACAAAAGGTAACATTTCCCAATCCCAAGCTGTACCCGTGGTATTGGCAAATGGTGAAAAGCTCGAAATAACTGACCGGGCACCTTTTTTAGGAATTGAACTAGATGAGCAGCTAAACTGGAAACAACAAATAAAATCACTTCAAAATAAACTTTCTAAACAATTTTATGCAATTCGAGTACTTAAAAACAAAGTTCCTAAACAAACCTTAAAAATGATATACCATGGCTTGTTTGAATCTCATATGAGTTATGGCATAATATTCTGGGGAAATTCTCAAAACCACAAAAAAATATTCACGCTCCAAAAAAAAGTTGTCCGTACTATGCTAAATTTAAAATCTAAAAAATCTTGTCGTAAATATTTTGAATTACTACAGATAATGACTATGCCTAATCTTTACATTTATAAACTTTTAACCTTTATAAAAGCTAATCAAAACTATTTTCCTTCACATGACCATAACCATAGGACTAGAAATAAAAATAACTTTAAACTACCTCGAGATAAATTAACTCTAATAAAAAAACAAGTTAAACCGACTGGCTTGTTTTTATATAATCTATTACCTAACGATATAAAACAATTAGATGTCAATAAGTTTAAATCTAGATTAAAAAGATTCCTTGTTAAAAATGTGTTTTATACTGTAGACGAATTTAAATTAGCTATTAAAAGTCCAAATGTAGAGTTGTAAAATTGTTACCCTAACCCAATTTGTTTAAGAATAATTATAGATAAACATTATTATATTATTATTATTTTATACTATTATCTTTATCATCGGTTTCATTATTATTAATATTATCCTTATTCTTATTATTATTATAATATTTTATTATTTTTATTATCTTTATTATTATTATTATAATTATAATTATTTTTATTTTTATTTTTTTTTATTATTATTATTATTATTATTATTATTATTACTAGGTACTATTATTATTTTATTATAACTTTTATTATTATCATTGCTATAATAATTCTAAGTATTTTTTAATATTATTAATACTATTATTGCTATTATTATTATTATTTTATAATAATGTAAATATTCAGTTTCATTGTGTTTAGAATACTTAGTTTTTATGTTTCAAAGAGTCTGTACATTCTACTGTCCCCAAACAGTATAAGAATTTTTAGACTTAAATAATAAATAAATAAATAAATAAATAAATAAATGTCGATTGTAAGATTTGAACATACTGTTACATTGCCTATAATATCTACCTTTTCCTTAGGTACCTAATGATTTATTTCAGTACGAAACCAATTTTGCTTGTATTATAGTGTCGACTGTTTATACGTATACGGCGATTATAAACCACTAACTGGTGAAAAAAAATGTACGCTTCTCCTACAATGTGGGTGTGTTAATCGCAATTGTGAATGCTTTATAAGATCGGCTTTTGGCCTTCAGATGATCAGCAGCCACACGATCGGGACGACCCTCGTGTGGATAACATCATCACAGTGGCGAATGCCGGCGGAGAAGCACAAATAAAGCACACACCAAAAGATCATCACGTGCTCAGAGCTTGCAGATTTCACTTGCCATGGAATCCCTACCTTGTGGTGGTGAATCAATCAAGAATAAAGTCGAGTCCGCCTGGAAAATATGAAGCTGAATGCAACGAAGCGTATTGTAGCCTGACTTTAAGGAACGTGGCGAAAGACGACAACGGTCTGTGGTGGTATAGGGTAACCAGTGACAGCAGTTCTGAGCCGCATTTCCAGAACCTGTACTTTCATGTCATCATCATTACTCGTGAGTTTTCGTGCGAATTAAACTCTCACTCATCTTGAAAAGTGATTCATCTTGATGAGTGCCATCGAAACTTGTGCTTTATTCCAGAAGCCCCGAGAGCGGACACTGTCACCCTCCAGCTCGTGGACCACGAGGGTCCGTACGCTTCTGGCGAGGTGCTGACTGCGACGTGCACTGCGTCCGACAGCAGACCCGTGGCCCAATCAGCTGGCTCCTGGGAGGCGTCACGGTCAGACACGACGCCGTCGACGACGTCACCGACGCCGACAGGGCTTGGCGCTGGCCGTGGGACGTCGAGACGGTCACGCAGACTGTGAAGAGGAAGCTGAGTGCTGCTGACAACGGCACGGTGCTGAGTTGCCGGGTGGAGCATCCGGCGTTGGTGGGATTCTTGGAGAAGACGACCCAAATAATTGTGACAGAAAGAGGTAATAGTATTGTATTGCAATGTAAATCTTCAAGGATTTGTTCTCAGCGAAGCGATTTTGAAGGAATCTATCTGCTTCTTGATATAAAACACAGTCAGCGTCGATGTATGTTGTTAATATCTGAAAAAACGTAATGCAATGGTCTTACCTCTTTTTTTTGATAGTTTATATTATGTTTGAAGAGTCATCGGTATGATGATATCGTTGTTTTCACAGTGTTTGCTCTTTTTTTTTACTGAATTTTGTTCCAAAACTGGGCTCGTTCACTTACACTCAATAAATGTATTGTAAATTGTTATTTTGTTAAACATGCTAATCAAGTGCCCCTCTTTCAGGAACTGAGACGATCACTTCGGCCATCATTAATACCGGAGCCGAAGCCAACGATCCCAGCTCCCAACGTCCCAACGAAGCCCCCAACGTGCCAAGGAACGATTCGGGCCCTCCATCCGGCCCTCCATCCGGCCCTCCGTCCGGCCCTCCGTCCGGCCCTCCATCCGGCCCTCCGTCCGGCCCTCCATCCGGCCCTCCGTCCGGCCCTCCGTCCGGCCCTCCATCCGGCCCTCCATCCGGCCCTCCGTCCGGCCCTCCATCCGGCCCTCCAGCCGACACAGTCGTTGTCGAACTCGACGCTTTATACTATTCCTTGTTTGTCGCGTTGCCCTGGGTGCTGCTGGTGGTTTCGATCGTGGCCGCCGTCGTCTACGCCCGGGTGGCTGGGAAGTTCTGCTTCCGAAGGACAAATTCGTCGATCTAGGCGCCGTCTCGCGATCGAGTCAAGGAGGCTGTGAAAGAGGTGACGCTCGGCGACGCGGAGGTCGTGGTCTACGCGGAAACGGCGGGCGCCGGGGCTTCCGGTGCAGGCAGGGTGAAGGTGCGCACGCCCGAGGGCACGACACACGCCGAATTGTGCGTTCTATCACCTCTTATCAATGTCACCGCAACTTCAAAGCCGTATCATAGATTAATGAGTGCCGTATCAAACCGCAGCTGACGCATTGTGCTGTTTCGATTTTACGAACCTCCGTAGCCGCAGAATGGAAAGGGCACCAATGAAACCAAGACTTAAGACAAAGAAGCCTCCAGGGTCAAGAGCTCGAGACGTCTTGTCGTCGGTCAACATGCCAGTGGTCCAGGAGGTCTCGAGTTGTGTCGAAAAGTAACTCATGAGGATACGTTCGCATTATTTTCATCTCTGTGGTTATATTCAATTTACTCGATTCCTTTTACTTTGGTAGAGCAAGATTTTTGCGTACCATCTAGATTCTAGGTACAGTGGTTGAGCTTTGAAGGTATTATGCTATGCGCCTATTTCTGTTGTTTTATTTTAAATAAACTCAACTTAACTTTATATTTTAAAATAAACATATTAAAATGTAAATAAAGTGATAAATGGCGCATTTTATACCTACATTTAGTCACTTCAGTGTTTTTTTATCATTATTATAATCATTTTTTTTTAACATCTTTATTCCTCTATTCCATTAACTTTAACAGGTAGAAGAGGTGTAAGAACACCAACATAAAAGCTCTCTATCCTGCAATGTGTACTCGAGCTACTATTCACAAATTTTTAGATTTTAACTAATCTTTTCTTTACTGATTTGATTTCTTCATACATTTCTTCTCTATTGACCAGCTCCATCCACCTTTCCATATTAATCCACCATTTTTCTGTATTATTTACTTCTTCCCAGTTTTCTCCTCGTACTTCGACGTCTCTTCTCACTTGGTCGATCCATCTCTCTCTTGGTCTCCCAACTCCCCGTTTTTCGTACTTAATTTCCATTGCCTTCTTTGGTAATCTTGACTCTTCCATTCTCATTACTCATCCATAGAATTTCTATCTGTCTCTTCCCATCTTAAAACTTAACCTCTCTATTCCAACCTTTTCTCTCAATATCTTGCTCCGAATCTTGTCCTGTTATAATCATATTTTAATATTTTAATATTATATATAATATTATAATCATATTAATATTATAATCATAAATATATATTTTTTTTTCTTTTTTATTTAAGTCTTAGGAATCCCAATGTTAAACACATGTTCAACGGAAACGTCGTACAGACTATAAACTAAATCTAAAGTATTTATAGTTTTTGGTAATAATTATTAATAATATGATGAAACATAATAAGAAGATGAACATAATAAAGGACTAAATGTAACAAATAATAATATTCTTATGAAAATGCTTTAATTGATTAAAATACTAGCCAGTACTAGCTTTGTAGCAAAGGCTTATGTGGGAAAGACGAAAAGCCGGTTCAGCACGGAGTGAGATACCATGATTTCAAATTCCATTAATGCAGATGTTGTAGGCATTCCTATGATTCCTAGCCAACAGGCATAGCACTAGAGTTATTTTACTAATTCTGGCAAATATGATATTTTGAACGACAATATAACCTCCCGTAGGCAGAGATGGGCAGTATCTTAGATACTTATATCTTTTGACGTATCTTAAGATACTGATACTATCTTGTATCTTGTATCTCAGATACAATTATTTGAATGCATCTTGTATCTTGTATCTATATACAATCTTCAATGTATCTGTATCTTTTTTCATCATAAATGATACAAGGTACATTTTTATATACAAATCTATTTTTCCTCTTTATTTTTGAAGATTTATATCAGCCTATTAATACCAGCCTATAAATATCAGCCTATGCTTAATAATTTTTTTTACTTTTCTTTGAAAGAAAATCTCGACGGGTAGGTATTCATATTTTTCCCTGTTTAAGCTCCTTTCAAATAATGATCCCCTGACGATTTTCCACTTTTCAGAGCTACCGATTGTTTTTAAAATTACCTTAAAAGTATCTTGTATCTTAAGATACTTTACTAAAAGTATCTTGTATCTTTTATCTTTTAGGCTTTTGGAAATGTATCTTGTATCTTGTATCTTTTAGACTTTCACACAAGTATCTTGTATTTTGTATCTATGATACATTTGTAAAGTATCTTTGCCCATCTCTGCCCGTAGGGGATGTAAATAGGTGAAGAATTTCACAATAAGTCCAATGCACACCCCTGATTCCTTTTGAAATCAGTGCCAGCGGCCAAAGTCAAATGTAATTTGAGTCTTATAACAACTCAGTATATAATTCCATCAGTTTAAGATTTTGAAGAAAACATATGTGTGCATCGAACTCTCCGTGAATTTCTACCCCTCTATGCATCCCTTCAGTGTTAAAAGTTAAAACCGCCACACGAGTTGGCTGTCAAAATTACTGGGAACAAACTCGAAAGTTTCTTCTATTGACGATCCTGTGAGATAAGACTATATATTTATACTGTGCTAAGGGGCAGTTGACCACCCTTAATACTTTTGGAAGACATACGTAAATTGAATGCTATAGATCACATCCATCTAACTCGCTGCTGCAAAATCCTTGCTTGGTAGGCAACCAATCGTGCACACAGGGTACTCGTGTAGGTATATATATACACAGCCCCGCCAACATTCGACATTCTGGTTCGACGAAATCGACTACAATTATGTGGCAAAAGTTTCGCTTTGGACCAGGAGACTATGCGAGCGAAAAGGCAAGATCCCTCGTCATTGCTGCTTGCTCACGAGTCAACAGTTGGTTGAGTGCAACACTGGCACATGTGAGCATCAGCTGTTCATTGTGCACGGCGAAGTCGACGTTCTCTTGGTCTCGGAAAATGGAAAATACCCCGGAAACCGCTTGTATATTTAAGTTCGAACATGTTCCGAAAGCAGGGATGTTGATGAGGCAGAGAATGAAGTCCTGGTGGGGGTAAGCTTTTTCATAAAATAGAAAAATGTTGAGGCTGCCACAATATGGCGTGAAAGTTGGACAGCAATGAGAGGTTAGAGTTGTGACCTAACTTCTTTCATTCTGTTCACCAGCAAGCCTGGCCGTGCTGACTGGATCGTGAACCTTGCAGCTCACACCTGCTGAACGAAGTGGTGGGCGAGACGATGGAGTCGTAGCTTTTCGCTGCGAAGAGATCGCGTGCAATCAGCGGAACTTTGAGCCTGCGTTGTCGGATGCATCAATGATGGTAAGCGCTAGCAGTACTTTTGCCTACCTTGAGATTTCGACTGGGCACATGCTTTTTTTCTGAATCTGATCACAGTGGCCCAGTGAGACCATGTCTGTCTTGCATTCACGGCATCCCTACTTTCATCGCGGTGGCCGACAATACTGTTTGTGGTCATCCTTGATTTTCCACAACCATGCCAGGCAAATGGCAGGATTGTCCATCTCTCAAACGGGCATGACCCGTTTCCCGTATGCGTATTATGAGTGTATATACCCGACTGAGTTATAAGCTGAAAAAATATGCCAATACCTAATACAGTTATATGCTTAAAAGAACCCAAAATCATCTGGAGCTGTCCTGAAAAAAATTACCCAGCACGTACATTAACCGAAAACGTATGATTAAGAGTCTGGAGCTGTCCTTAAAAACAAATGACTCGGGTAACACGTATCAAATACATATGGTACGTAACAGTCCAGAGAAAATAATTCCCAAAAAAATTAAGTAGGTACCTACCTACCTACCCAAAAGCCCCAAGAAAGTGAAACTACTGGATAGGGCAGCAGAAACAAGATAATTGAGGCTGTCTACTTGATTTTGGACAAACAAAAAGAGAAGCCTCTTCAGGCTTTGATCTTGATACCTTCAGAACATGATGCCAGCGACAATGCTATTTCACCACTGCACTGCTGTCAAAAGATTCTGCTTTTACAAATCATTCCATGCCTAACAGCAAGCTTGTATTACTATGGTACCTCAGTCGGGTATACAGTCATATTATAACACGCTTCCCGTACTAATTCCTAGTCCCTCCTGTACTGACGTGGTAGAGACTTCCGAGCAGTGGTGTAACTATGGTCTGACAGCCTTGGGGTCTCAGCCTTATTATAGTTTGATAAGAATTTTCGATTAATTATACCGACCCACAGATTTGTTACTTCTCTGAGAATTAGTAACAGTTTAAAAGATAATTTTTTGAGATAGGAAAGATATTCTCGTTTCAGTGTTCAATGCCTTTGGTTTTTAGTGTAAGGACCAAGATTGTTATTGCCGACTTTTTACTGAGTTCAACGCTGAAAGAAATTGCGTGCCAACTCAGATCAAAAGTTTTGCTCTACCTACTTATAGCCGGTACACACTAGGCTTTTTCCACGCTTTCGAGCCCATGGGCTGGGCCTGTCCGAGCCCGTCGGAGCCCGAAACGCTCTGAGAGGCCGAGAACAAGACGGATTCACAATACACACTACGCTTTATAATCCGACGGACTGCAGCCCACGGGCTCGAAAGCGTTGTGTGTATTGGCTATAATAGAGAATTTATAACAGTTCCAGCGTCGTTCACGTTTGTGGGCAAATAAACGCAATGCTTTTCTTATGGCAATAATTTTCCAACAAACGTGATTGACTCTGAAGCTGTAGTCGTATATTGTTACTTTAAAAAAAATCCCAGTTACAGTTGCCACACTTGTGTTGGCTAGGGGGAGAGGGCACATAATTATTTTGTTGCCTATGATGCTCCAGTTTGAAGTAACACCACAGCTTAGGAGCTTGTGTGGCTTTGCTTTCCCAAATCAAATAAAAATATCAACGCTCAAAAATCTCATCCACAGTTGACAATTTATTTATTTCCCATCTGCTCAGCTGTTTGGCCAACCGTGAAAGCGCTGCATTTCTATTTTCTAGTATTTTTCTGATGCAGCCCGTTGAAAGCCCAAATGTTTAAAGCTGTCAAATCGATTAATGTAGAAAGTTCAAGCGGCATCTCGAAAGCTCTTTGTGAATACCATGCGATACTGCAGCACCGGCTTCCGCATGAGATAAGCTTCCTGGACTTGGTGGCTAGACTTACAATGCAATGGCAATCTGACCTGAAGTTGCAGGAACCTTAACATATCCTTTTCTGTTGTTCAAATGATGACACCATTTCACATATGAAGCCAGATAGTTATAAGCTAGCAGCCAACGAAGGCCAACAAGCCGCTAACGCTAATCGACATCTCTCTGTCTCGTTTAGACGGTTATTCCCTCGGCACCAACGACGCGAGCTCATCGGCCGGCGTCATTGCGACCAAGACATCTTCGACTTGCTCTCGGAAATGTGAGAGGCTTCAATACAATCCACAAGTGTCGGCTTCGGGACGACATCTGCGCACCGGTCCACCGCTTCAATGGAAGCGTGTTGCTGTTGTTTCATCGGCACAAGTCGCAGTGGTTGGAATACCTTGTAGTGTCCTTAGAAGCGACTGGAAGCAGAACAGTAGCTGTGCCCTTTGGCAGTGAAATGAGTCTTTGTTCATTTTACCACATTGTTGGCAGACCAGCGTAGCAATTGTGTTCAATTATTGACAAGGTGTCCATGTTTATTGGTATCATGGCCCATTGAAATAGATAAACAACTTTTCGCTTTTGGTCAGTCACCCTTTGATCACGGCCAAAGGTTTCGGATCCGCAAAGCAGTCGACGATTCACCCTCAGAGTAGAACGAGGGAACAGCCAATCACAAACGAAGTTAGTAGACTTTAAGTGAGCTGGTATAGTTACCATGGCGTTAAGAGGTCGTTACATACCCGCAATGACTAGCTTTGAGGATGGACATCTTGTGTTGTTATGAGAGTGTAATTGATTGATGTAGTGATTGCAATGAATGTTCTTGGTTCATGTCAATGTATCACTGCTTTGACTTGAGATTAAATTTTGATTTGAAAGTTATCTGTTTATCTCGAAAATGAGTTACCCTTATCCATAATGCACAAATGAAAAAAAATGTGGGAACTTCTGGCCACAATTACTAGCGCAGTGTTTTGGAAAAAATATGCATGTAGTTCAAGGGTGGTATGATGTCGGATGGTGTACAAGGTTACTTTACTTTTAAAAGTAATACAGACGTGTGCATTTTCAAAAGTGTCCAAAATTCCTTCATACGGCATTTTTACATCCGGCATCAGTTGATTCTTTCTCGGCCAATATGGTGAACCTCTGCACCGACCCCTGTATATGCAGAGTGGCATATTATATTATGAATCCAATGGTGTGCAACGTTCTTTAAGTAGCCAAAGCATTAGAGCTCTTCGTGTTCAGCGAGCCGAGTCTCCAGCAGTTGTGCACAAAGGTGAGATCATCTTCGCCGCCTCCAGTGTGGTAAAAAATCGAGCTAGAGAGAGAAAGAGAGAGAGAGAGAGAGAGAGAGAGAGAGAGAACACGTTACCCGAAGAGGACTTCGGGAACGGCACCTCCACCGACACGGCACCTTCAGCCGAAGGTTATTATAATAGTATCTTTGCCTCCAGCACTCGATGTGAACACAGGGGCAATTGAAACCCGTTCGATTTGAGTGTTTCCTCCGTGTGCCGACACTGCCCTCAGCGCCCTCTAGTAGCCAGGCGATGAACCTGCCCTGCTCTTAGCGCACTCTAGTAGCCAGACGATCAACTTTCACAAGTCTGCAACTTAAGTTTAGAATTTCCACAGAATACGTCATCAACCCACCTAGCTCAGTGGATTGGCACCATTCTCAGTAGCACGCACGGGCGTGCTACCGAGGTGGCCCGAGTTCGATTCCCGGCCACGGCATGAGTCGACATTAACTCTTTGGAGTTTTGTCGCAGATGCAGTCTGTGCGATATCTTTCAGGACGCCCCTAGGACGTCTCGGGACGCCCTGATCGACGGACGCCAGACTTGCAGCCATGCCCAAGCGTGTCGGGTGCCTGGGGCCCCGACGCTCGCTTCAGTGCCAAGCGAATCAACCAGGGAAGCCAGAGCTAGGTGGGGGGTGTTTTGCTAGAAATTATCTTGGAGCTATATTGCTTCAAAACAAAATTACCTCGTATCATTTATACTTTTTTCCACGGCTGCCACGGCCGAGTGCATCGGTTGGGATTCGAACCCAAGTCTTTTGTATTACCATCCGGGTGTGCTACCACTGCGCTACACCGTCTGATGAAAGGAGTTGGTGAAATGAAATATATTAGCTATATATGGGGCATTCATATTATAAGCAACTAGCTTCATGAACTAGCTACCAGGGCGATTGCAGCGCTGCGGTCGATTTCCAAGAGCCATTCAAGTTGCAAAAACAGCTGCTTCGACTGGACTTGATAGTTCATAGCGCGACGTCTGCGTTGAGTTGAGAGGATATCGTCGTAACCTCTCGGCAAAGATGAGAGGGAGGTGCAAATTGTTCTATATATGAAGGCCGAAGGGTGACATCGACTGTAATGTTGATGTTATATTAATATTAGTTTTTCCTTTACTCCTTACACCTAACACCACAGTGAGGCTACGTGAATAACAGTGAGAATGACAATTAAGAATGACAAAACTAACGTGGAAAAGCAACTGGGTGTTACCATAGAGTAAGGAACAGAGGCGTAGCGACGGCTCCCCGCAGACCCCATGGCGCGTGGGGGGGCGCGGGGGGGCACCGAGGGGGCCCCGCAAATATCTCTTGGAAGACGTTTTTTTAGGGATTGCCCTTGAAAAATTTCGGGAGACTTTTTTTTAGGGATTGCCATAGGAAAATTTCGGGAGACTTTTTTAGGGATTGCCCTCGGAAAACTTCGGGAGACGAAACGAATTTTCTTATGGGCCGGTCTTTTTTCTGAAATGCCCGGGCCGGTTTTTTCCCCCTATCCAACCCTGGGGGGCGCCGTCAAAACTTTTGCAGGATGGCGCATCATATTCACGCTACGCCACTGGGAAGGAACGTAGGTTTTATTACTTTCTTATCAGTGACAATTTTATGAGCCCACAAAGCCTTACGGCTTGGGGACCATGGGTGTTAGCAAGGTAGTTGGTGCCCACATCATTTGTAACCAAGCTCGAAATAAAAAGGGTACCTTTGTTAGAGCCCAAGTGTTTTTAGTTGCTTGCCAATTGCGTGCTTTGGATCCATGCCGCTGTTTCCACCGATCTTTGTTTTGTTTTCGAGTATTTGATGACGATTCTATGCCCCTGCGATTATTACTCAAACTAGCACAAGTTTGCTGTCCGGACAATGTACCAATTATGCTAAGTACATAGTCTACAAACAGTTATTCCGAGCGCATCATGCGTGCCGGTGGTCGGGTACGAACGGCTGTCCCCATTATGTGGCCAGTGGTTCTAGTGTGTTTCTTTAGAGTGCACAAGGACAAGGCACATCGGCAGGGTCGGATAGGGGGGAAAAACCGGCCCGGACATTTCAGAAAACAGGCCCGCCCATGAGAAAATTAATTTCCTAAAAAAAACGGTACACGGTTTTCCAGAAAACCATTCCCTAAAAAAACCCCTTAAAAGTTTCCTGGTTTTTTTTCCGAAGAAAAAAACGTCACCCGGCTTCTCCAAAGAGTCAATCCCTACAAAACGTCGTAGAAGTCACCCGCCGTTCCCTAAAAATAAGTAGTCGCTCCTGTGAGGCTTTCCATCCGTAGTTTGTTTCTCGTGTCTCGGATTACATGAGGGCGGCCCCCAGCCGGTCTACCGGCCCAGAAACTACCGGCCCTTTGTTCATTTGGCCGGTTGCCTAATGGACCTAGATCCAATCCTGCACATCAGACTTTGGTGCTGCTTCAAAAAATAAAGATCTTCCAAGTAAATCCCAATAGCAATTGATAGCTTTCGATCAGTAGGTACAACAGATAGGAAAATTATATTTTCTGGGCACATGATGCATCTTTGTCGCAATAAATAAATCATTGCAAAAACATTTAAACCATTTATTTTTAATATGGCAGTGAAGAGAGTCAAAAGAATCTGAACACCAAAGGAAAAGTCTATCAGAACAAAATCAAATAACAGAATCACAAAGTGAATACTTCCAGTGTTTGGTATTTACAGCAGGTTGTCTTAAGGGGGTAGCCCCAGCACAAAATAATTTTTTTGTGTGAATTTTTTTTAATTTTATTTTTGTTCGTTAACATGTATAGTTTTCACATTTAAAGTTTCATAGTGATATCTCTATTGGTTTTTGAACAATGTTGGTATATCTCGGATAACTATCAGCGTTGAAACCATTTAAAAATGTCTCCTAAACAAATTTTGGCAGAGTTTTGCGATTTCGCCTGGCTTTTGTACGTTCAAAATGTTGTGCGATTGTAAATCTGCTGCATAGTGCTGCCATCTAGTTGCTAAGTTATGCGTCTAGTTTTTTCATTCCAGAGAGAACAGGAAGGCTAGCATTTTGTTTTGAAAACGTACAGCTGTCAGATTTTGAGTTCAAGTTTTGTTTCGAGAGTTATTGTTGATTATGGATAGGAAGCACGGTCCAGGAAAAGCTAAGAAGAGAAGATTCCGAGGGAATAAGTATTCACGGATCGTGGAAGATATTCCAATCTGCGAAACACCAAATAATTCAAGAGCCACATACAAAAGTGCATCAGGCAAAAAACTTCTAACCAAGAACACACCGACAACACCAGAGGAAATGACGACGGTCTACGAGCAAGACAACCATGAGAAAAGCTTTGAAGGATACAGATTTTTTGATCTTCAGTTATTGAAAACGGAGATTTCGAAGAACCTGGTGTGCAAGCTCTGCGGAAGTGATGTGGACCTCATCGAAGACTCCATGCGTGGACTTGGGAGCAAGTTTTCGATACGGTGTGATAACTGCGAAAGTTTGCCTACATTTCACAATTCGAAAATGTTGACTGTAAATGCTTCGGTTTACGAAATAAACCGTAGAGCAGTCTACGCTATGAGGTGTTTGGGGCATGGCGAAGCAGGCCTATCAACGTTCTGCGGTGTAATGGATCTGCCGCCACCTGTCCAAAACACCACTTACGCTCTGATTGTCAACCGCCTTCATGAAGCGGTAAAGAGTGTAGCAGAAGAATCAATGTCGGACGCTGTCACCGAAGAGTTGCAAACAACGAACAATGACGCGAGTGCTCGAAACATATCAATATCTTGTGACGGCTCATGGATGACTCGCGGACACTCTTCGCGTCACGGGGTGTGCACTGTCATCGGGGCGAACTCTGGAAAAGTCGTCGACATTGAAGTGAAGTCGTCTCACTGCAAAGGTTGCGATAGTTGGGCTGGGAAGAGAACTGGTGAGGCGTATGAAGCCTGGCTTGAAAAGCACCAAGTGAACTGTGTTTGCAATCATGCTGGTTCTGCCGGATCAATGGAAGTTGGTGCGATGGTTGACATTTTCAATCGTTCCGTCCAGAAACACAACATCCAATACACCGAGTACATTGGCGACGGGGACACTAAAAGTTTCAAGAGTGTTGTGGAAGCAGCGCCTTATGGCTGCAACGTGGAAATCAAAAAGATTGAATGTGTGGGACACATACAAAAACGAATGGGTTCAAGGCTTCGGAAATTTAAAACTGCGTTCGGAAACAAGAAGCTGGCCGACGGCAAGGGCATAGGAGGCAAGAATCGTCTCACAGATGGAGTCATCCAACAGCTGCAACAATACTACGGCAATGCGATCCGTCACAACACAGCGTCGTTGACTGACATGCGTATGGCAATTTGGGCAGTATTTTATCACAAATACTCCACCGACGAGGATCCAACGCATCAGTTCTGTCCGAAAGGAGAGGAGTCGTGGTGCCCGTACCAGCGAGCAGTCTTCGAGAAAACCACAGAGCGATACAAACACAAGAACACAATTCTGCGTGTTATCTTAGACACAGTGAAACCAATCTTCAAAGATCTATCTGATCCAAAATTGCTTGAACGGTGCCTCGGGGGCCGAACCCAGAACGCAAATGAGTCGTTCAACAGCAAAATCTGGAAATTGTGCCCGAAAGCTACATACTCAGGTCATAAGATTGTGACAATTGCTGCAAATGATGCAGTCGTAACGTTCAACGAAGGCAATGTGGGCAGACTGAAAATTATGAAGAAACTTGACATTAGCGTCGGAAAGTTTGCAATTCTTGCTGCCGCTAAATGCGACGAGTTACGCGTTGCAGTGGCAGAAAAGCGAGCCCTGGAGTCCACAAAAGAAGTGCGGAAGGCAAAGCGACTGATGCGTGTGAAGGAACATGAAAATTCTCTTTGAAAAGATGGCATTGCTTATGAAGGAGGAGCATTTTGAGTGTTGAAAGTTAGTGTGCTGCTAACATTTACTCTGTCTTTTTCATTGTTGTTTTGCTGAAAAGTAGAATAATTGTCACTAAATGTATCATAACTTTTGAACTACCTATCCAATTTACTTGCAATTTTCACAGTTGATGTATTACATTTATAGCTGTAGTCGGTAGTAAAATTGTTACCTCAAATGGATTATAAGTCATAAAACCTGCAAAATTTCTTTAAAAAAAACACGTTTTTAAAGCAATCAAATTAAAAAATTTGTAAATATGAAGTTTGTGGATGTATATTAAATCTTTTACTACCAGACATAAGAATAACCATGAACTACAAGGGTTCAAAATTTCATGCTGATTGACTCAGTAGAAACTGAGATAACTGACGCTAAAACATACTATGTTTTGTGGAAAATTCGAAAGTACTGTATGTAAAGTACACCGCAACAATGTAATATAATAATTTTTTGAACTGAATTATTTTTTTCTGTGTTCACATAACTCCTTGGTAACACTCATCAAAGTTTGGAGTCAATGAAATGATTGATTCCTAAAGTTTATTGTATTCAAGTTCATAGCATTTTCCCCTATGCTATGCTGGGGCTACCCCCTTAAGTCAATGGTCGAGTTAGTCTATTCTGCGGAGTTTCACACGGCAGTAACGCATCGAAGAAACCCCATAAAAATAACACCATTCCTACCGGGAACTAAACACTGCCTACAAGTTTATCCGTCAAAAGTTACAAATAAAATGCTGCCGCCAGGGCCTAATAAGGTGCCATACTAAATTCGATCAATGTACTTAAAGCAGGTGACACACCGAGATATTAGTTGTTCGTTTAAAGCAATTAAAAAACTAGTCTACAAGGAAACCCACAAATGGAATAATGACTGAGTTTCTAGCATCGATTAGTCCATTCATCCGACACAAATGCTATCAGATCGGCAATCAAGCCCCCCCTACCGAAAACACTAACTATAAAGAGGCTAATACATATTTTTGTACATTTCTTTCTTTTTTTATCACTTTCATATTAGACCTCTTACATATCCAGATCGAACATCAACTGATTCTGAAAGCCCAGCTCTTCAATCTTCATACTCTTGTGATTCTGTGTCTCCAAATTCTGAAAAACACCTTTATTCGAAGCTGTCTTTTTCTGTTTCATCACGGCGGCCTTTTTCGCCCCTATCACTGCATCTTTCTTCAGTCCCGGTATATCAGTCTTACCTAAACCATCGTTGCCACCAACAGCGACCGCCCCGTCACACTTGGCTCCCATTTGATTCGCGTTCCCGCCGGCAGCTTCGCCGTTCCCTTTGCTATCACGTCCTCCGTTAATCTCCGCGACCTTTGCATCCGGCAGATCGGGGGAACCGTCTCGACTATCGCTACTCGAAGACAGCTTCCCGTCGGATGCCGTCGCCTGCTTCCTGCCCTTCTGATTCCTGCGACGTTGCTTTTGCACGTCTTTCCCGGCTATCACAACTCCGCTACCCTGAGTGCCCGAATACTTCTCCGCCACGACGATCCCCTCGTCCGGACTGCCCTCCCGGCTGTTGCCCGACGACGCCCGGCCGTCGCTCTCCGAACCGTTCTTCCCGCCCTTGCGTTGCCTGCGGTGCCGTTTGCCTCGCCCTGTGTCCCGAGAAGTCCCCCCCTCCACGACAGGAACCTCACTGCCCGTCGATGCAGTCCCCGCAGGAGTTCCGCCAGCAGAGACTTGGCCCGCAGGGACTTCCCCTATCGATGGGTTGTCGACAGGGAGTTCCACCTTGTCGACGGGGAGGATGTTTTCTATAAGGTCGTCGACAGGAGCCACAGAGACCTTGGACTCGGCACAAGACTGTTCCGCCTCCGGCTCTGAATTCTTGTCGGCGTCGGCCTCGGAAGCCTCGCTCTCGCTGGCCCGCCGCGCCTGCGCCCGCTTCTTGTTCTGGCTCTTGCGCTGGTTCTTCTTCTTCTGGCTCAAGATGCAGGAGTCGAGTCTGCGTGGCAAATGCACATGTGTCAAAACAAACGGCGGCACCAGTGTCTAGTCTAATTCTCAAAGTCTGAAATCCGTTTCCAGCCTGCATTTCGAAAGAAGAGCAGCACAAGTTGTCAGACTACAATACATGCAATTTCCTGTAAATTTGTTGTGGTTCTATGAATTTGCTAACATAATTAGTTCAAAAGATGGCTTTAAATTAAATATGATATATTTCTCTTTTAATCCAAAAAACCAGCCACGAAAGTTGGGGACCCGGGTTCAAATCCTGGAATGATATATTTGTTTTTGTTGTTTATTGTTATTTGTTATTGTTAGATATATACAATTTTAATTTATTTGCTGATCAGAAATACCAAAAGAAGATATTTCCAGCACCTACTGCTTAACCCAATGCTAAAAAGACAAGAGTGTCCTGTCACAGATATAAGTTTACCCAGATTTTCCACTCCCATACTAAAGCAGCTACGCGAAAGCCCTTCAGGCCCGCAAAAATAGTTTCGCCGGCAGTCAAGGAATGGAGCCACTGTGTGTGTAACCTGTAACCAAGGTATCTTTATCCACCTGATGATTCCACCTTGATTATATTGACTTTGTGCCATGACCTGCCTGGCGGCGAAATTACTGGCATCAAATTCTTGCCGTAGCCATAGCTAGGTATGGTAGAATAACTGGGTAACCTTATATCTGTGGTCCTGTATTATTATGTGGTATTTGCTACCTAAATTGTTTTGCATGAAAGTGAAACCTTATTGTGCAACAGCGAGTGGCTAATCTTGTCTGTCTGACAGGAATTGAGTGTCACCCTACTTTATCACTGATAACAGAGCATTTGCAGTACAGTGGCATTTTTATCAAGCTATGCAGCATGTGGCATGGCATGACAATGGAAGAGGCAAGCAATGAATATGACTGTAACATTATCTTGTTAGTTCTTATCCACAAGTTTGTGTTTATTGCACCATTCCTAGGAAATAAAGTACCTCTATACTACATAAAATATGAAGCAATGATGTGAAATGATGGGGCATTTATTTTAGAGGTTTAACTCAACTTGATGTGACAATTAGGTATCTACTTATGTGCCCAAATAATATCTTGGTACCTAGATGCCAAGCTAATAATGGATTCCACTGAAACCTACCTGATCCTGCAGGGAAACCTACCAAGTACCAATAAAGAGCTGCAGAGTAGGAGCTCTGTAAACATTACACTAGGTCTAGCTACAATAAGAGGGAGGGAAGAGCACCAAAGGACAAGCAATCAAGTTTCCACACCCAGTAGGTAGATACCAGATAACAATAACCTGAATTGACATTTGATGTTGTCGGTCCTTTCAAAAAAGTCCACTCCGTTCAAAGTCAAATCAGAAAACCATCTCTTCGGCAAATTCAAATCACGAGCATCAAATTTCCCCAGCGTACTGCGTAAATTCAGCTCTGTGGTCAGAACACCGGCCGCGTTTTCAAAGTTTTCAAACCACAGGCAACATCGAAACGTTCCGAACATTACAAAAGAGCAGGTAGGAGACGATAACTTATCCCTGAACTGCAATTACGTAAATTCGCCGTTCTCGGTTTTAAAGTTTCAAACAAAATAACATTGACAATAGAGATTTTATCACTTGAAAGTTGAAACTGATAGCGGCAAAACGTAATCCCTACCCTAGTTCCGTGAGCCGGCCAAGACTACATACCGGAAGACCTTCCTGGCGATTTTGTCGTTGAAGTGCACCGACTTCTTCCGGGCGGCGGCCGCGTTGTCGTCGGCCTCCTCGACGATGCAGAGGTCCGAGCCGAACGCGGCCGGGAACGGATCGAGCGAGGACGTCGAGCTGGACAGGTCGTCCATGTTGGACTCGGACAGGCTGCGGCTCACCGACAGTCGCTTCTTCAGGATGCCGCGCTTGGTCAGGCTCCCGCAGCCCTAAAGTGGGAGCGGGTGCAGTTAGTAGCGGCCGGTGTACAAGGCTTTTGAAAATTAACAGGGGCACTCAACATTATTGGTCGAAACTTGGTTTTGTCACAAGGTAGGTAGGTACGTATAATAGGTACAAAAATAGATTCAGGATAAAAATGGTAACAAACGTGTGCAATCTTTGATTTTTGCACAGGATTTTAAAATCAGATGGCTTTCAATTTAGATCAGTAACAGTCAATAAATGATTTTTTCATTTGTTTTTGTGGCTAGGGTGCCAAATGGTTGGATTATTAAATACAATAAGCATAGGTAGGAAGGCAAAGATAAGGATATAACTTTTCATTATTATAGTGTTTAAAAATAATTAAATGATTGACCTATACTCGCTACACCACTTCACTCTCTGGTGAGTTGCATCCCTTCATTCTCAACTTCTTCCCGGTTGTAATTATCAATTAATTCTCTTACCAGTTCCTCTCCGCTAGACTCCGAATAATATCTTGTCTTCTCGACGTCCTTGGCCGTCGATTTCCGAGCGTTGACAGCAGCCGGCTTTGTTTCCGGCACTGCTGCCGCCTTCGTTTCCACTGGCGCCTCCACCATCTCTGCCTCCGCCGCCTCTACCTTCACCGCCTCGGCCTTCACCGCCGAAATCACCACCGTCATCTCGCCATCGGATTCCGTCACGCTCGTCACGCTCAAGCCCGCGTCTTCCTCGGCAATCGGCATTGCGTCGAGTCGTGCTGCGATCGCCGTCGGCTCCGACAGCTCCTGCCTCGTCGCCGAGCGCTCGTCGACGCCAGCCAAGTACTCCGAGAACGGCTCGGCGGTCGGCTTCAGAGTGAGCTGCGCCACGACGTTGTTGTCCCAGGTTTCCACGGCGACGCCGTCAGCGACCAGGGCGAAGGGTGCGGGGAGGCGTACGAAAAGCGCGTGGTGGATCGGGAAAAATCCGGCGCCCATCGAAGTGAAACGGACATGGAAACTCGACGGGTCGGCGGTAATGTAATTCACGGATTCGGCATCGACGTTTTTCACGTGGATTGTGAACGCCATGACGTCGGCGTTGACGTTGACAGTGTAGTTGACGGGCGAGTAGTGAAGATCGGGGTTTAGGAATGTTACGGATGTGCTTGGTTCGGCGGTCACTTTAGTCTGTTCGGGGATGTCACTGGCACTTTCGGAAAGCACTTGGATCTTCGGATTGGGTTTCGTTTCGGTTCCCTCGTCGGAATCGCCCTGATGAAGATCACTTTCGTTGCCACTGTCAAAGCGATTAATGTCTGCCACCGATTTCGTAGATGGCTTCACAGGTAAAGTTATCACTAGTTTTCTTTCTGTCTGATCGAACCGGGCACTTCCCAAAGCATCGTTCACTTCGTACGGCAATGGCAAATGAAGGAAGTATTTCGCCGTTTTTTCACTTTTTAATTCAATCCACTTGTTATGCACGTCCAGTGTAACTTCGGCAGTGGTTCTCAGGAGAGGTAGGAAGATGGAAATGACGAGTTCCTTCGGAATGGCTGCGTTCATCTTGGCATCATCCTCGTAAGTGAATTCCTGGATGTCAACATTAGAACGGTACTTGATAGCATGCTTGGGTGTTGTAAAAGGAGTATCATCTTCTTTCCTCATTGCAACTTTTTTAGTGGATTTTTGAGGAATTTTAGAGGCAGTCTCTGGCTCGGAAGGATAAGGGTACGGATAATTTTCTGGAAATAAACTAGAACCTTCATCAGATTCAGGAGGGGGGTTGGCTGATTTTTTTCGGATGACTGCTGCTTGAGGTACACCTTTGTAAGCCATTTTTGGGAACCGTACATTCTTTCTGTCAAGCTTGACATTGTAGCTTTTCTCCACTGCATCCATTGCAGTCTCACTGAGCATCTTTCTGAACTGCGGGTTCTTCTCGGCCAGAAGGTGAGTGTCAGGATGAAAAACAACGTCGAAGACGCTACACCGAACGTTTTTCTTGTCGAGATCGTCTCTAGGTGGGGCTTGAGTGTACGGCAAAGACCAATTCGAGCCACGCACTCCCGACGGGTCCGTAGTCTGAGTAGAAGTCGGCTTGCCGATATTCTCATTTTTGCTCACATTAATAAAAGCTTTCCTCTTGCCATCAATACTCGATTTGATCACATAGCCTGGTACTGGATTAATAAACGTGCAATCAACACCCCTCTCCTTTTCCATTTGAGTGATTTCTGCTTCATAGATTTTTTTGTTGACGGGATCACTGATTTCTTCAGCATAATCCAACAAGAGTTTACGGAACTCTGCATTCTTCAGGGCATCACCAATCCGATTTAATTCGTCTTTGGTGACGTTCAAGTTCTCCCAAGCGGCTTTTCTGGACTCATCAGTCATGATTGCCTAGCGTACACCAAGGTATACACACTCTTGTAAATGCAACTCTGAAACTGCTGAACTTATACAGAACAATTAAGAATCGCTTGTCTTCTAAAGTTTGGTGTTTAAATCGGTGTATTATTGTCTAGAAGACTGCGCCGTGCGTAAAGTTCACGAAGTGGTGCACTAAAAAACTGCGTCGCGGTTGTCGTCCTTTGTACCATCAAAATCAGCTGGCACTGCCCATCGAACATTCGAGACGGCAGGCACGTGGAAACACCGCACTAGCAGCCGGCCGCTAGACGAACGGCGCCCCGAATGTTTGACTATCTACTGCCGGCTCAAGATGTTGCATAATTTGTTTATTTACGTTCAGAAAATAAGATGTGCAGATAAGAATTCGCAATAAATTAAAATGTGTAACATATTTTCAGTATTAAACAGCTCTGCGTTGAGAAAATCTAATGGCTCATCCAAAATCTGATGTTTGATTGAACTAGGTACTTGACCTCTGATCTCAAACTTTACGCGCTAAATTTGAGCTGACCGCATTCCTGCTAACATTTTTTTGTTGATTCCATCTTTGAGTTTGATCACAGCTAGCCTTTATCGGAGGTTTCCAGGTTCTACTATTAAACGCTGTCTTTCTTTTGCATATTCATCGTCTAAAAAGCTTCACAATCTACCAATTTAATTGGATGGGCGAGCGAAGCGAGCTAAGGCTTCAATTCGACTACCCATCGAAAAATTATCCACGTTTTTTTTGTGTTTGTCCGCGCTCTGTCAACCAAACGTCTGAAGCGATTTTGATGAAATTTGCAGGACAAAATGGAAATCTCTGATCTTAGATCTTCTACGTTTATAAAAAGGATCGATTGGGAACTTTTTCCATCAATAAATTTTTACGAACATGTTCGATTTTTCCAAAATTTTGAATCATCGTAAATGTCAAAATTAATAAATGATCTTCACCAAATTTTGTGCACATGTCGCCCCTACAGATATTTGTCATTTCTGAAAATCTTAGAACGGTATGACTTTCCGACTGGTTTTTATTCGCATTTACGTAGTGATTTTTCGTGATTTTCGGCGCCTGATTCAACAGTCGTAATCGGGTCCGTCGTGACCAATTATGTTGATTTCAAGTTTGTCCAATGCAAAGATTTGATAGCTATTGCAAGTTTAGTCAATTTCGTTTTTGGAACTAATTTAAATGGAATCATCGCCAAAAAAGTCTACGTAAACTAACAAAAATCCTTTAGGCATACCGACGTTAGATTACCTTACGTATATAACGTTACGTTACGTTACGTTAGATTTTATTACTCAATAAGCACAAAATAAGAATATTTTTGCTAAGTCTGACAGCTTTTATAGTGAAAAACAGAGAGTCACTGTCATCACAATTTTGACGTGACAGAATTTTCGGGAAGGCAGTGGTATCAAGACCTTGTCTTGCTTGTGGCTTCAGTGTGTTGGTGACTCGCGCTCCTCCTGCAACGCGAAAACGAGCGTTTGAAGTAGGCTGTGTAGCCCTAGTTAATTCCACGCATCATTGATGATTGAATAGTGAAAATTAAGTGAATTCTTTGCATTTCCCGAAAACGATTGTGATTATGATGAGGCCATTTGGGGATGTTCTTGTGAATAATAATTCGTTTTTAGTTAGGTACCTACTCTCCAACGAAGATTAAGTGGTAAAGATTTTAAAATTGCAACCACCACAAAATGGAATTATTGTCACCAAGAGAAAATAAATGAGAAGACAATCACATAGCTAAGGTAAATATAAAAAAGCAATCAAAGTAGCAATGCGATTCTTGGTTACTTAAAATCTTCTTTAGCCAATTCATCAACAACATTTCCTGCCAATATCGCCCACTGATCTCGTACGACCTTCGAGTCACGACAAAGCCGTAAGAGCAATCAAAAGAAGAAGCGGCGGCGGCGGCGCGCAACTTTCATTCTCACGCCGTGAATACGATGCTGACCTACAAAAAAATGCACGGTTACCTTCATCGGTCCAGCATCCGAAGAGATTTCCCTTCACTCTTTCGAGGATGCTCTCCGAGTAGCAGTGTGGTAAGACCCGTCGTCTAGAAGAGTTGTGTTCAACAGCACAATCGCTGGCCGTGCTTTGCGCGACATGGACATTGGCGTGTGCTTTATTGCCGTGTTGAAGCGGTGACTGAAGGCAAGTCTGACATGTAATTTGTTATTTTATAGAGGTAATACTTCGGCAGCTACATAGCCGAGAAATCGCTTGCTGAAAATGTGATTCACAAAGTAATACGTGTGCTGTGGGCAAAATATATCCTTTTGCGCGTAGAAGCAGAAGGTAAAATTTTTTTTTTCATATTTCCTGGTCTACGATATATTATGTATTAGCATAAAGATGATCTATAATATATTATCTGGTATAAGTTTGGTACGATACAATCCAAATTATTCCAGTACCTGCTTGGCAGAGAAGCAATGAGAAACCCTCATTTCTCTAGACCTCAACATCAATATAAAAATGACCATCGTTAACCAATTAGATTTATTATGATGGCTTGGACATTTTCAATATCTCATGTTTGACCGATTGAGTGCAGAAAAGAGATATTTTTAACGAAAGACTTTTGAATCCGTTATACATGTGGCTATTAACTAAGTGAAAATATGTTATTATAAGTTTGAAATTAAACGAGGCAATTTGTTGATTTCAGAGGTCGACAGCATCACCTACCGACCGCGCAATGTTTCTTTCCTCGCGTCGCCTCCGTCCCAGCCTACCGTGGCTTTTAGTGGCGGTCCTCATCGTCGCCGGCGTCGTGTCCCTGGTCAAACTGCGCTCGTACCTGCGCTCGACGCCCCCGACGCCCTCGACGCCGCGGTCCAAGGCCGCGAGCACCAGGTCGATGGCCGAGGTGCGTCGGCTGGGCGCCGCGACGCCTCTGGCCGACCACCTGTTGTTCTTCAACCGCGTGCCGAAGAGCGGCGGCGAGATGCTGGTGCTGCTGCTCCAGTGGCTGCAAGGCGTCAACGGCTTCCGCCATGTGCGACTCGGGGGAGGCGACAACAGGCGTCTCGAACAGAGCGAACAGGTACGTGAAATATGGTTCACCTTAACAGTGAGGCATTTTAGCGCTTATTTGTAGCCCATGTCCCTTTCAACAACTTATACCATGGATTGTGCTCTTTGCAAGGAAGGGTTAATAGGTCCAGTGGCGTGCTGACAATGTATAAGGTGGCGCGAGTCGCGCCACCGCAAATGGGGGTGGGTGGGTGGGTGGTCAGTGATATGCTGGGTCCCCGTAAGGCGACCCAGGAGCTTGCAGATGTATAGGAAGGTAAGATAGCCAGATTCTATTGCACCAATGCAGCTGCTTGCAAGGGATTGTAATAGGGATAGATTATAATGATGCTATTTGAGACAGATATCGTGCTATGGATCACTATAGCTTGTAAATAGCGGTAGATATTTTGCAAATTCAGTTAATTAATTCACTGGGAACTTCAAATTTCCAGTAACCAACCCTATCTCAGTCTGGTCTTAAGGAATTTGGTTGCTTGGGGTACACGTGCAAAACAAGTGAAGACTCGTGAAGACACCAAAATTGGCACTTAAAATTATGAGGCAATTGGGCCAGCCTACCAGTGCCATCACTTCAAAGATGAATTTCGGTATTTACCCTAACCAGCTTTACAAGCGCATTGGGGAAGCACACTGTTTCGATATGAACCTGAAAAAGAGGGGCGCTAAAGTAAAACTGCCTACTGGCACTTTACTATAAGTACGGCCCTGTCCAATGACACAAAATTCGATCATTCTCTCAAAAACACTAACATTTCACATTTTTGCCGCCCCCCCCCCCCCCCTCCCTTAGACAGTTCCATGGGGTGGTTGGGTGTCTGTGAACCCTACTCGCGCCACTTGGCCGAAGGCCTCAGCACGCCACTGAATAGACCTAACACACACTTTTTGTTAACCAATTGGTATTCACTTTTTCCAACGTAGATATGTGTCGATCTCAGATGCATCTATATTTTCGCCAGCTGTCAAAAGCATGTGCTTCGGAATTCCTGCGACTCATTGGCAAATCGAGGCTGCTCTAACCAATATTATACATTCAAGAAATTGTTTGTCCTACTAATTTACACATTTCCAGCAAACTGTGCTAGATCCTAATAGGCAGGGGCGGATTTAGCGGTCAGCATTTCCGCAAATGCAGACGAGGTCCCCCTTCTAGAGTATCACCGGGGCCGCCCTACCCGGCACCCGCCACGGCTCTCCAAAAGTCGAGGTCTCTGCTATAGTGTGTGCTGACCACTTTTTGACCCTTAAATCCGCGCCTGCTAATATAATCATCTGACTCACGGGTGTTGTACGATAAGTTTACCAAATTGCGGGAATACATAAATACATCGCATATCACTCAAAGCATTATAAAACGCGTTTTCGCAATTCGAAAAGTGTTAAAACTTAAAACCAACAAGACGCGCAACATGGCAAGGGTCAGGGTGGAGCAACGCGTCTTTCGCTGCCGAGCCCATATTGTCGACAACGTGCCCGTGTTGACGGCAACGTGCCCATGTTGACATCAACGTGCAAATCACAGCTCGGTCTCGCAACGCTCACGGTCGGCGTCTGCTAGAACCTGTTCGGGATGGGAAGAGATCTCGTGGTGCGCACACTCCAAGTTCATGCGTGCGCGGCGTGACCTTGGCCCCGTGCGGCGCGTGCTGGGGTCGCCTCTGGACGGCGTCCAGGGTATTTATAGGAGTGTGTGCCGCGGGGAGGGTCACCGCCGTGACTCTTTGCAAGGGCGAGGTCGGGATGCCGTACAGGACTCTTTTTTCGGAGTATTATAGCCATAGATAGTCGGGTTCAACTAAATAGGTAGTCTTTCATTGGGGTTTAAAATGCATTAGTTTTGATTATTTTTGGACTTTGACAGGATCATTAGAATTTATAGGAAGTATAGGAAGTCCTATAGGAAGTCAATAATTGTTTCTTTTGTTCGTTTGTTCGTCGACGTCTGTCAAGCTATAATCACCCTAGCAAAAGTAACTAGTATATTATACCTATGTTACGGAACGTCGGGAATCTGCATGCCAATTGGCACATGCTTGTCGACCAAGTGTCGGGCTGGCCATGTGCTCGGCGTGAATCGGGCGTCGGTCTGGGCGTCCCCGTGCTTCGCCCATCAACGCCCGCGCTATTAATAGGTCGCCGCCGAGAGTCAGGCGGGGTGAGCGCCGACGCGGAAGGGTCAACACGCCGCGCTGACACGCCGCCAAGTCTAGCGGACCGCGGTAGCGTGGCATTGACGGCGTGCCGATACCGAGGGCGTTTCGCTAGCTCGGAAACGTTGGCGGTTCACTTCTGTTCACAACATTTTTAGAACAGGGAGAGGCCCGTCCTCCTTTGCAAGCGATGGAGGGCAACACAAGTTGAATTATTTGTTGTTTCATGATACGATATGTTGGTGTATATATAATAGGGGTTGACCTGATTTAAAAAATTATTTTGGTATTTTCTCAGACATAATACTACGTTTATACGAGTTACTTCATTTGGTGCAGACACTTTGCTGTTGGAAAAATGTTCAATCTGCTGGATCAAAATTCGATTTACGCATATATATATATAGCTTCCTTGAAACCAATTTGAATGGCATGTCATTATGAGAGCAACAAGTCAGAGTCACTGTACATTTGTATTTTTGAGTTTACCATTTACCACAGCCTCCTAGCATCATTCGAGAATCGAGATAGGTCCAGCTGGCCCTGGTTTTGTGCTCGGATTTAAAGGAAAATGTACTCGTTTCTTGACGTGTGTCGTTGGGTCGTGTTTCCAGGAGGCGCTGGTCGAGGAAGTGAGCAAGAAGACGCGCGAGCAGGCCCTGCCTGTCACCTTCGACCGACACGTCTACTTTCTCAACTTCACCAAGTTCGGGCGACAGTCGCCGCAGTTCCTCAACATCGTCCGGGACCCCGTCGACAAGGCGCTCTCGCGGTAAGTAGCTATATCATTGCGATGCAAGCTGGCACCTTGGTCTGATGCGGGCGTCGAAACCGGGTGATATTATGTTGAGAGTATCGTCCGGGACCGCGTCGAAAGGCACTCTCAAAAGGCAAGTTAAGTCATGTGCTTGGCGTTCAGGTTTGACGACGCACTGACGACGCACTGACGAGGTAACAATGGGCCCTTCAACCTGTGACACCATGGGCTATGGCGTCGCTCAACACACACATTGGGGTAGGAGTTGAACCTGGCCTAGCCTATAGAAGTGAGGAGGAGTGATGACTGGCCTGCACAACCTTTATATTATTATGTCTGACTTTTATATTGGTAGGTGACTACCAGTGCCAGCATATCGTCCCTGCCGAGGGAGGCCCAGTAGCGTGAAAACTACAGAATTCAGCCACAGGCTACAATTAAAATATATAGCATAGGGAATTTCATGGTTCGAGAGAGAAGGAATAGTTTGGGAAAGGGATCATAGGGATCAGGGATCTGTGATCTTATGACAGGAAACACATTATTTTGGCGCCAAATTTGAGTGAGAAATGCTGGACTGTGACTTGCTATAACACTCTAAAAAAAACTTCCCATGGACCTATGTGATAGTGACATGAAATCATGGCAATGATAGTAATCAAATATGTCGTGGTAGCTTCCCATGGCTTCCTGGGAATGATTCTCTTGGTTCTCGGCTGCCATTGCAGGAGCCTGCCACCTACGGGAATTTGAGGTTAGGATGCCCCGAGGAGGTTTTGGACCTTTCTTTGGGATGGTTAGCAAGTTTGGGAGCCGATTATGTAGAGTTTCCACTGGATTGCTCTAATTACCGATATCACTGCCCGATACGTCTCGCAGCCTAAGTGCTTATATACCCTAAACATCCGTGTTCAATGGGCCACATGGCATGCGCTCATGGGAATCATTGCTATGGCTGCGTGGATGGCGATTTTAAAATGGATTGATTAACATGCCAATTACTAAAGATCACATCGAGTCGCTCAAGATAATGCATTCACATATACAGGCCATGTGAATAAATCTGAGAGTGAAGGTGCATAACACCCCAACTAATTGTGGTGTCCAAATTGCTAAAGACTATAGAGGAACTGCCAAGCGTTTTACCGTTTGTCCCCACGTCTGTGTTTCAGGTACTACTATCGCCGAGTGACGCCCAACCCGCGTAGCGTCGACCCGGCGCCGTCGCGACCGACGCTGCACTTTCGCACGTCGACCTTCGAGGAGTGCGTCGACGCCGGCGACGCCGAGTGCCGGTTCGAGGACGGCGTCGCCTACGACCTGGCCATCCCGTACTTCTGCGGCCACGAGCGCTGGTGCATGTGAGACTCTCGGTTCACTATCTCTATGACTGCAGTGGAACTCGACCTTTTTTTTGCTCGCGGCCAAATAAAATAAATTTAGTACATGACCTCTGCTGGCCGCAACGGGTAATTTGACACAAAATTTGTAAATTGAAAGATATAGTGTTAACTTGTGGGTGTTGATTGAACAAATTCTCGTAACTTGTACTTGCTTGTACTTGATAAATGAAAATTTACATCGCTTACGGCACAATGGGGGGGGGGGGGGGGGGGGGGGGTGTGAATATCAATACCCAAGAAAATTTTGATTTAGAGCATTCTTATGGTGCAAATCTATACGTTTTAAGGAGTTTTGACCTTATAAATACCTTAAAATTATGCACTTGTTAAAAGGATGGTTGTGGAAATTTCAAATCAGTTGATACATTCCATGGAGAATTGCATGTCAAATGTTGGCATTTCAAATTTGATACAACTTTTGAGGCCAACGAGCGCCGGACAGCAGGTTGGTAGCACTGGTTTATGGTTTGGCAAAGTTCGTTGACTTGATGATGTTTGATGGCACTGCATCCGATAGGATCGGGGATTGATAGGGATTTGGATGATGAGGAGATAGAAGTTATCGTATAAAGCCTACATGAGGTCAGAGGAAGTCCGGCAGTGGCATGCATGCAAGAAGCACAACAGGCCTGTGTATACCTGTTGCATCTTACGATAATCCATCCAACATCTCTCTCAAACAGATATGAAGGCACTGAAATGTTGCCACTTTTATGGTCACCCATCCAATACATGACTCAATAATTTATTGCTTAACTTTGGAGATCTTGCTACCGGTGTTTACTACGCTTCCCGTCATTGGAAATACGTTTACGGTGGAATCTCGAGTTTTTGTATTACTCTGCAGATATTCCGTGTATAGAATTTTTCACATCTAGAGGAAGAGCAGTGTTTCACTCTCAAAGGGGCTCATCTACTTTTAAAAAGGCAAAGGTGTCAACATTCGCAGGCCGTCCCATTGTTCCGCTGAAGGGTGGAATGGACTGAGAATCGAATGATTGACAGCACAATGTCTGGAGTTTACAGAGAAATGGACAATACTTTCCTTCTTAATGTAAAAAGTATTGAAGTTTATGATCGAACGTAGCGCGAATGATAGCGAATCTGGTAACCCTTTTAAAAGCCGAAAGCTCCAAAAGTGGAACCGATCGTGTTTATGCGGTTGGGATGCTGACAGGTTCCTGAACGACCGTCGTGCGTTGAACCGCGCCAAGGAGAACGTGGATCGGTTCTTCCCTGTCGTCGGCATCCTCGAGGAGATGAACGCCACGCTTGCCGTGCTGGAGAAACGCCTCCCCTTTTTCTTCAGCGGCGTGCAGGACATGTACTACAACGAGCTGCAAGGTAATTAGGCAGACTGGCCGCAGCCATATCCCTATACCAAATCTTGACAGATGCAGAGCAGAGGTAACATGAGATTTTCTATTTTGTTTTTTGTGCGGTTCCATTCAGTTTTGACACAGACATGGTATTTATATCATCATCTCATGGCATTTCAAAATGTATTGAATAGATCTGTAGGTATCCTGGCATATTTTGTCTGTGGGCAAGTCATGGACATAAAAGGTAGAAATTAAACAATGACAAGAGTATAGGTACCTATATAGCAGCAATGAATTTAAGTGAAAACATATATGCGTAGTAAATGCGTAATGAACAAACGATTCATGTTACGAAGGAAATGATTAATTCCCAAGTTCATGCGAACTTTGCACGTCTAGGTAAACCAAATTATAAGCCAAACGCAAGCTTCAGAGCTTCAGAGCCACATTCTGGTTCTCTAAATGAAATCAACAGTTCATGAAACGTTCCAATGAATATCAATATTTTGGAAACCCCACACACACCCTCTAGAAGCAGGGGCGTCGCTACAGATTTCAGTTAGGGGATGCTCAGGGTCTGGGAATTTTTTGAGAATCAAGGTAATTTTCAAGCAAATCTACGCCTTTCAGAAGTTTTAAGGCATCCTTGGGCCTGCTCACATGTTTAGTCATTTGGAATGCGTAAACTTGAAAAAGCGAGTCTTTTTTGCGGACATAATAATATGTTTTCTAAATTCTGTCAACTATACCGACTACCGAGTGGTTCTTTGTACGGAAGAATATAACCGGACCGGAAATGAAAGGGACCGAAATAAACTCATAGATCTATAGAACGGCCCGGTATTGTTTCGATTATGCCACAAAATCCACCGTCAGTGTTGAGATTCTCAAAACATTTTCTTGGCAAACAGCAACGTAGTTTTTAATTTTGTCAGAGAAATTATTGGGGATGCTCAACCGATGATTGGGGATGCTCTGGCATCTCCAAAAAAGGCCTAACGACGCCCCTGTTCAGAAGACCAGACACTTTGTCCCTTGCGGTGCGTCGTCGTTAAATATGACCGCAATTTCCAGAGCCGCACAAGAACAAGAACCGTCGGCGTCCGCGGGCGGTCAGCGTTGGCGTGCGCGCACACCTGACCGCGCGGTTGCGCACCGAGTACGAGTTCTACAACTGGCTGTACGCGCGTCTCGTGCGCCAGTACGTCGAAGAAAACAGCTGACAAGCGCGGGGTTTTTGATCTCGTAATTTGTAAATAAACGTAGTGTTAGTTATTCTTATTTAAGTTATTTTAGATTCATACGTAATATACGAGACCAAACCACCATTGATTTCCGCTAAGATGCCGCAATTTCGATCAGTAGCGGTTGCCGGTATAGGTAGTTAAACAAGCTATAGCCATCTGTGCTGCCTACGACCATTGGGTTTTAAGGCGAAATCAAAGAAAAATCATAGGAATTGCCTAAAATATAATAACTTTTCTTTATGGCAGGAAAATTAAACAGAAAGGCCTTGTAAATTTGCATTTTGTCAAGCTATGCTCGAATCCCTAGCTTTTATTCTTACTTCTTGGTCCCGTCAGAAGGCTAATCAATGATTTTCATGCGTCCTTTCCCCGTAATGTACGCTAGTTTTTGATGTCGGGTACGAATTAATGTTATGTAACTATATTTATAAAGTGTCACAAATAAAGTTTATTGTAAAATTCCAGCACTTTGCCATGATTTCTGACAATCCCTTATTGCTAAGGAGACAAACAATAAATTGACACTGTTGCCGTAGAGCATCACAGCTTCCACTTTTGTAAAAGCAGTGTAAAAGAGGTAAGTATTAATTATCAAATGTAAACACCACATTTCAAAATTAGTTACTGGCTGTCAGTAAAGGAAGTCATTGAATTTAAAAAAGTAAAAACATTTCCGATATAAATTTTGTTACATAAAAAATCATATCTAATACAGAGAGGTATTAAGGTTCAAAATTTCACACACATTTCTTTTATTTGAAAATAAATTACTGAAATGCTCGTTGGTTACAAAACTCGATACGCATTTCGGCCGTGGCGGTGTGAGAGAGAGAACGCACTGAGGGCGATTGTTCCCGGCAAGTCGGTGCTACTTCTTCTTGGGGTCCTTGAGCCCGGCGCCGGCGTTGAACTTGAAGAAGATGATGTCGCCGTCGTCGACCGTGTAATTGCGTCCCTGCTGTCGGTACTTGCCGGCCGCCTGGCGGGAGAAACGGGCAGCGAGGTGAAACAGTCGCAGTCACATGCGAAGATGACATTATTGACCACATTTGCAATCAGGAATAGCTCATTTACGACTCGTGATAAAGCAACAAATAAACAGCACGATAAAGGATGAGTGTTTGCTTTATTACTTTTATGTGTAACCACTAAATAATTTATTAAAATAAATTATTCTATGGAAGAATAATGAGAATGGCAGAGGCAAGATGACCAAAGAAGGCAATGGAAATGAAGTATGTAAAACGGGGAGTTGGAAGACCAAGAGAACGATGGATCGATCAAGTGAGGAGAGACGTCGATGTACGAGGAGAAATCTGGGAAGAAGTAAATAATACAGAAAAATGGTGGAAACGTAAGGAAAGGTGGATGAAGTTGGCAAATAGAGAAGACATTTTTGAAGAAATAACAACAGAGAATATTAGGTAAAAATGTAAAAAATTGTGTATGTTAGCTCGATTACACAAATTGCAAGGAAAAGAGCTTGTATGTTGGTGTTTTACACCTCTCTGCCTGTTTATTTAAATGGAAAAGAGAAATAAAGATGTTAAAATAAAAGTGTAACCAATTTTAGTGTTTTATGTATGATGATATAGAAACCAACAGTCATGCATGCCTAATGTAAGGATTTTGGGCAAAGATAGCCAAAAATGCCAAGGTTTTAGACAGATTAAACCTTTGCAAGCCAATGCAAGATCAACCCAATATAAGATTATGACATTAACAGGTCAGACACGCATCTTTGAAGCAATCTGTTTCTGGAGAGAAGCTCGTGAAAATTCTGGGTCATGTTGCCCCCCGTCACTTCTGCCTGAGAGCCTTTTACAACTTCTAGCCACTAATTACCTGGATTCCTGGTTCCCACTCCCTCCTTTCAGCCCATGGATGTGTTCATCCACCCTCGACGTTTCCAATCACAGTCGACACTGTACCCATTCAATGAGGTCTAGGACGCCCAGAATCGGATTGTGCCTTCCTAATGGTATCGCGGCATGCCCCATCACTTCTATTCACTTCGTTAGACAGGCACCATCATTAAATCTCTATAAAATGCTCCATATTGCAGCATTACCACCAAAACATATAAACAGCTTACGTCAACTTCTGATACACTGGATTCCATAAAGCCTACATAATTTCATCTATGTCCCATCCGACATATAGGCCAGAAATTTTCCGGGATGTTCCTCACTTCTCCCGTTTATGACCCTTTCACCCCTATGCACCCCTATAGCCGTTTTTCAGCGCCTTGGCTGTTACGCTACGCCCGACTATACATGTTCCGCGCCATGCAAACCATTTGAACTTTTCCTTTATCCTAGAAATGATCTTTAGGCTAAGAGTTGCAGGTATTCTAATAGCAAATGCTAGCCCAAATACCTGAAAAATATCAACAAAATCGATCGTCAAGTGTCAGCCATTTTGGTAATTGCAGTGTGACCGCACGGCTAGAAAATGCACGGCTGCAATGAAATACTCAACGCAGCAGCACTTTGGACCAAAAGAGCGGTAAAAGGATTAAATCAGTGGTATTTAGGGACTCCTGTCCCCTAAAGAAATTTAGAAAGACCTAGATGTTCCTCTGGGTACCCTGAATGGATCCCTGCTGAACCCGTGCCTTAGTGTGTGGCGGCCGCCCCTGGGTTCAGTAGCTCGAAACCAAGCCGCGGTGGACTGACCTTGGCCGCCGACTCGGATCCCTCCTCCTTGAAGTCGTCGAAGCGCATCACCTCCGCCATGATGAAGCCCTTCTCGAAGTCGGTGTGGATGCGGCCAGCCGCCTGCGGGGCCTTCGTGCCTTTCTGCAACCAAACGCAACGCAAGTGAATTCGCGTTGTCAGGGGGTTACGAAGCAAAACTTGGTGTGGGTGCGATTGGCACTTTTTTTTTACTGAAAAATGTTTTCTGAAATGCTACAAATGAGCAAACAAACTAAACTCTCCATTTTACTCTGAATTGCAAAAATGAATTTCCCGAATGCGAGCAGTCATAAGAGTTAGGAAACGGGGATTTTGCGTATACATTTTTAGGAGTTACATTCGTGAGAACTGCAAACATCTCTCTATACGGCACAGTACAGCGAGACACTTTTCAAATAGGGTATTGAAATATTGAAATGCTAAGATACAACGAGTGATTTCTCAGGACAGAGAAAACTTCCACATCAGAAGCCAATAGCTTCTAGTCGTAGTTGAACATCAAATCAGACACATCTCCTACAAGAAAAAAATTAAATCAGGAACATCTCCAAAAAGAAAATCAAATCAGACACATATCCTCCAAAAAGAAAAGAAAATCAGAAACATATCCTCCAAAAAGAAAATCAAATCAGTTTTTTTCGCGCACTCGCGCACGCCCCTGTCGCTGAAACCATGAACTAGCATTGCGTCGAGGTTGCGCCGTTCACCGCTAGATGACGCGGGCGTGCGTGACGCTTGGCGCGGCATTCGATGGGCGTTCGTTGGGGCGGACGGGGGCGGACGGGGCGGTTGGGGGACGGCGACGAGGGGTGGAGGACGACGCCCCGGGGGCGGTGGGGGTGTACCACCGCCATGCCATGAATTTTAGACGCGATTAGGGGCAGGGTTAGGGGCCGCGCTGGGTTCTACTTAGCCAAGAAACTATTTCCCATTGTTACAAGACGACTACCATGGCTATAAATTATAGTTGAGTACCTCGCAAATTGTCATGATGCAATGCAGTGGGTTTGAATTCTACAAGTTTAACTCTGAAATAACGTTTGAAGTGTACTCCGGTCTGATTCGGTCTAATTGGAACAGCCTGGGCAAAGGTGGGCCCCGAATTCGCGCATTCGACCAAAAATGAAAATGATTTACCAAATTTTATAGAGAAATAAGGAATGGCAAATGAATGAAAACCCTGTTTGCTTTCCGATGACACAACCCCCATTGGCTCCCTTCTTGGGGGCGACGTACCTGTATGGTCCACGCCTTGACCTCGTCCGCGCCCGACGTGAAGAAGTACTGCAGCTGGAGCGCCTTGTACCCTTGCACGATGATCTTGTCCAGGGAGCTGCGGCAGGGAAAGTCCGAGGGTCGTGTCAGCAATGGGACGATGTATAGGGGTGGCTGAGGCGCAAGGCCGTCTACTTGGGGTTGGGAAAAGGACACTAAAAGAACCTAGGCACAGCAAGAATGCGGGGAAAACCAGGTGCCGGAACTCAAATAATTCGATCAGCTCTTGGATCCACTTGTCCATTCTGTCGCAAGGGTAGCAAGATGAGATGAGCGAAGCTTGCAACAAAAACTATTTCAAACAATCCTTCAATGCCTAGTCTAGATTTCCTGAAGTTTTGTATAACACTGTGTTATGAAAGCTTCTTATAAAATCATAAAATGATACATCGATAAGAGGGAGGTGAAGGGAGGGAGTTATCACAACGTCGGAAAATAAGTTAGACTCGAATTCGCATTATGCTATTCACGTTCTTGCTCAATAATTGACCCATATTTACATAGTAAATGCCATTAGCTGGAAAATAAGAAGAAAGAAACAGTTTGTTAAACGCCCCTAGAAACTGCATCCCTCGCTAAACCTTTGATGCATTCCTAGGAATCTATAGATGACGCGCAAAAAAGCATTCAGAATCTGCCAAGAGCAAGACCATTAATAACAAGCCAGGATATCGGTCGTGCTCCAATTTGTCTCCGACATGAGGAACACCTCCAATCCGTCCGACGGTTGCCGCTCGTCCCACTGGCCTGCATCTTTCGCGGGCGTCCCGTCCCAGCCCCCGCCACGGTGGGTGGGTACCTGACCGGCCAGCGAGATGAAACGCACATCAAACCGTAACATCATCATCACGTGCCCGCCGCGAATTAACTCCGTTGAGGTTCGACAGGGGAAAAAATACACAGATACTCATAATCATCTTGATAGTCGCCACATAGCCGGTCGATGTGCGGCTTGTCTCTATAATGATGATTATTTTAATGATAATTATTGTTACGATATAAGACGACGAAGGACGGCCGAGCGGGCGGGGAGGCGAAACAATCGCATGTGATGCACCGACTCGTCCCGCTCGATGCGGTGTCTTCTACGAACTAACAATAATCATTTCATACAATAGCTTTTTACATTCATAACCTATCATTATTTTGGCGATATTTCTCGTCGGAATGGCCGGCCATTAAACCATATTACTCGTCGGCTGTCCTATTTATTTGCTACCTGCTACGTGATTGTGGAATTCTTGACCGAGCCGATCATTATGTGTATGGAATATAATGAAATGTGGACAACGTTCTCGCTTTTCTGAAACCAAGAGTTCTCACGGCGGCAGCGACGACGACGGCGTCGTGGGTCGATTTGGCACCGAAAGCGTTGACCCAGACGGCGTCGCACCGTTTAAATGGACCGATCGGCGGGCAATCTTCCCGGGACAAAGTCCGCGCGTCGAAGATCGGCCACTTACGCGACGGAGGCGGCGAGACGGACTCGGCGTGGAAAGGGCGCTACGACTGCGACGAGGATTTTAATTTGAACTTAATTCGCTTTCTGGCGGCAAGGTTGTCACGGAGCGCTTTTCTGCTAGGGAACGCACGACTGTGCCGTGCGATGTGCGGCGAATGACATGTCGCTGGCAATATCTTGGCTGTATATCTTCAGCGGATGCCTTGGGTAACCTCTCCTGTGATTCAATATAAAGGTATTGCTCAACTCTCTCAGACCAATTTGAGGAAATGCAGAATTGACTCATGATTGAAAACAAAGCATGACATTTACTGGTGCACTTGCTGTAACAAGTGAATGTCGCGATCTAGAAAAGTGGCTAGCCTAGAAACCTGCTTCATCCGATTGGGCTTCTTAAAATCAATAGATTTAACATTTATAAAAGATTGTGAAGGTTCATGATTCATGTATTACCCTTTTGCGTAAACTTGCATTCTCATTTGAAATGTAGGACATAAAGGCGCAACGTGCAATACAATCAAATACAATAGAAAAGTGCATTTTACAACTATAAAATGCAACGTTCAACGTGATACAGGTACAAGAGAAGTAGAGCCGTGGAACGACGTAAACCGTAGTTACCCTTTCCCCACAAATGGCGACCAAAAGATCGTCCGGAAAACGGATCTGTCCAAAACTGGACAGTGTTTATTTACCTGGTGAGCTCGTTGTCTTTAAGATACTTCTTCCTCTCCTCATCCTCCATGTCGGCCAGCTTGTTCTCGAAGACGCCAGAGAAGGGGATGAGTATCGCGCCGGGGTCGTTCTTGTTCACCCACTCCTTGATCTTTATCAGCCTGGAGCAAAGCAAACGCCTACATTCAGCATCGTCGAAAAGCAGAAAGACTTTTAGATGGCCAGAGAGCAGTTCTATCGCATGGTAGTTTAGCAATGCCAAAAGCAGCCGCTCGCGATTACAGGATCCCTCTGCAGACAACTCTCGAGTTTCGATTGCGGCTATTGATTCCGATTGATACATCGCCCAAAAACCCGCACCGCTCTTTACCGAGAAGTCAAAACAATCGAGCAAATGAGCGCGGACCGCGTCGACGAAGCGCGGAGTGCGTCGGGCGTGACAATGGCGCCGTAACGAGCGCCGTTGCGTCGGGCGAGTGTCACTGGGGCCGGCGTCTGCCGCGGGACCGATGGCGACTCCCACGCGGCGAGGAGGTTGCCGGGCTGCCGGGCCGCGGGGACGTCGTCGCCTCGCGGCAGAGGAACGCGATCTCATTACGGACGATGAGTTGCACTTGCATGGGAACAAAACAGGGCAGCAGAGCGGCTCGTGACGGCAAGCAAGTCGTTGGCGAAAGGGTGCAGAGCATGGGACCCCGTTTGGCACGTCTTGTCTCTGCTCGCATTTACTCATGATATCATGAGTATTCATGAGTACATCATGGTCCTCATCGACACACTTTAGAAGTGATATTTCGGCGGTAGTGTTGCGTTTGCACTTCGCGATTCCCTCTACTGGAGAAAGGGAGGACTAAACATGTCGGTGTCGTTATCGAAGCCGGTAAGCCGATAAATCTTCGGTATTTTGCAGGGAGTTGGCGAAATGATAAACTCCGGCATCATGGGAGACGACTCCGTAGCCACCGACGCCGGAAAATGGGTACAATTCGCAGAAGTATAGGTTTCCCGCATGTTAATTAACCGGCATGCCAAGAAGGCCTTATGCGCCAGAAAGCGCAGTTTTCCAAATAAAAGCAAGAAGATTTTGTAGCATGGAATGTAAAACACTTTCCGTTGTGCACTTACCATTTATTTTTCTTTTTGATAAAGTCCTTTTCGGATAGGTTGACTAAGTAGATGACTGGTTTGGCCGTGATAAAGAGATGCTTGTTGAGTACTTCGATCTGCAAGAAGAGAAGCGCGGGTTAATACACCAAGGACCGTGCGCTCTGCAGGGTAAGAAACGATCTTCTGACAAGACAAATTAGGGACTTACGTCGTTGACGCTCCAGTCGCTGAAGCGGAGGTGCTGCTTTTCGTCGACCAGCACCTGTTTCACCTTGAGCAGCGTGTCCTGGAACGAGGAAACGCGAGCTCTTAGGGCGCGAGGCTAAGTCTTAGGGTGCAAGGCTGAGCCCTTAGGGGCGCGAGGCTACGCTCTTAGGGCGCGAGGCTAAGTCTTAGGGTGCAAGGCTGAGCCCTTAGGGGCGCGAGGCTACGCTCTTAGGGTGCGAGGCTAAGCTCTTAGGGGCGCGAGGCTAGGCACTTAGGGGCGCGAGGCTAAGTCTTAGGGGCGCGAGGCTAAGTCTTAGGGGCGCGAGGCTAAGTCTTAGGGGCGCGAGGCTAAGTTTTAGGGGCGCGAGGCTAAGTCTTAGGGGCGCGAGGCTAAGTCTTAGGGGCGCGAGGCTAAGCACTTAGGGGCGCGAGGCTAGGCACTTAGGGGCGCGAGGCTAAGTCTTAGGGGCGCGAGGAGAAGCGACAATCGACCGATACCTCGCACGGGTTGGCACGTGGACCATGGTCGAGGAAACTGTTTCACTCAATTTAAAAGTTCACGACTACATATAGTCTGAGTTTTGCGACTTTCATTGGGGGGAAATAACAAGCTCGCGTACCTAAAAGTCTTGCCATTTTAAACCCGCGGTGTCTGCAATAAAGATGGACAAAGATGGTCCAATAGCGCATGCGCTTTAGGGTGCCCGTCCGAACCGAGTTGTGCGGCGGGGTGTATAATCAAAATTCAGAGTAGAAATGCTATAGATATTCAGAATAGGAAGCATATACGACTTAGTGGTTTACATTCTTGGCTGAGACGTGGCTGGAAAATTGCTAGAATAAACCCAGGCAAACTAAAATAATGGGCAAGGGTCATCTGAATCAGAAATGTACCAAATTGGCTGTGAGTATATTTGCCATCTTGGAAAGTCACATGACAGAGTGTTTAAAAGATTGCATATTTGTCCTACGCGCACGGCGGTAGATTCAGGCACTCAAAGTTTTCAAACTACTCCACCAGAGGCTGACCAATCCATAGAAATAGGAACGTGTTCGCATGAGAAGACAGAGGTACGGTGATTGTTGTCGAAATCCGATCAATTTTCAGACCAATTGCATAGTATTTTAAGAATTGTCCGAGCTTGCCGCCGGCGTGAAGCCAACACGGTAATTCCCGCTATTTGTAAAGTCGACTTTCCAGCTCGTTACAGGCACCACATACCGAGTGAGTGCCGCGCGACGAGCGGTCAAGACACAATCCGCGATTGCCGATCGCTAACCGTCGTCTTCCGCACCCGACGATAGCACCGATCAGTGGGCAACGCGGGCGTCCCTCGCAGCAAGTGCATGGGATCGACGCACGCACGCATACTAGTTACCACCGGGCGGAACTAGAGCGAGTGCGTCACAAGTGCGTCATCGGTGCGAGTGGACAGGAAGCCGGGCGGCGTACGGCACAAAATGGCGTCGTGTCAGTTGGCATTTCCCACGGAACAATAAAATAAAAAAAACTATGAAACACGCGTATTATACTGCACGAAACTTCGAAAGTTGAATGTTTATAACATGGTCACAATATATTCGTGTATATACAAACATCCAGATAATTCAAAACGATAAGGGCCTGGACACCAGTCCATTGAAAAATTCCCATGTAACATAACCTATGGCCAACCACAATGCATACATCAATGTGTTCGAACCCATTCGATTTCAATGGCACAACAGATGTCAGCAATTATGCACATATATAGAAGTATCGATATTCATAGGTCCATGTCGCTCTCTCGTCTAGTCATCCACCGGAGCATCGACCAATCCCGACGACACCACGTGTTCGCCCGCTTGCCGAGGAACACACGCGGCCAACACCTCCAGAGCCACGCGCAAAGCGTCGAGTCACGGACGCCACGTCGGGACCCCACGAGACGAGAGAGGGTACTAATATGAATACAATGCGTTCAACAAGATGCTATCGTCGCGGCCGACTCAATGTATATTGTATAGGTACCAACTCGAATGCCTGGTGTACATATAGTGGTCGACAAATCACCAACACCTCTCCGCCGCGAGATGTCTCGCGATCGACGAGATCTCGCGGCCATTGTGGCGTGCTCGGCGGGATGTCGTTGGCGCCCAGCGGGTCACTGATTGATTCGAGTCTTCACGCTCGGACGCGATATACCCAGAGAGGTGATACTGATGGGGTGGCCAGATAACATGCTAACATGCATGCTATGTGTGTGTGCTGGCGTTATTAGCACGGCTAATGGCTTCGACATGTTTACACGCGAGTTTGGTTGATATTTTGTCAGGGCATGTGTCGATGTGTAAATAGCGTTGCTTTTGATGACGCGGAGGGATCGCATTAATCATACGTCGATCGTAAATCATTGTGTCGAATGAGCGGTGCATTCCTGCGAAGAGCAATGGTTGATTTTAGTATGCAGTCGAGATTCTCTGTGATTTCCTCGCATTCCAACCTTTTTATGGTTTCAGAGATCGAAATTCTGGACGAAATGTGCGTGTCAATTGTTAAAGCTGCAAGCTGCAACACTTTAGCACCCTACTCTTTGACTTAAGCGATATAGGTATTGAACTATAGATCGATTGTGGCATTGTGGCGTTTGAATTTGTGGTCGCCAGTCACGGCCATGTGGATGGAAACACCGCTGGCAAAACGAGAAAATAGGATCGGTCGAGAAGGAGCTCACAAATTATTTTATTTTCTGAAAGATTGCCTTCTGATAAAGCATGTTCGTCACATTGATTCTTATCGATCTTCATGCTCACTTATGCATGTAGACGCAATTGATATTGATGTAGTGGGCACAAGCACCCCTCAATTATTAAACGTTGTTTTCGGAAACTTGCGGATTGCGTGGCATACTTCATCGGACGTCTGCATAAACAAACTTGGGACACACACCGAAAAAGTAAACCGCAGGAGGACACGCAATCGTATTACTTATTAATCCCACTGCGATGCAATGTCCATACATTTATTTCGACAAATTTACAACCATATTCCATATGAAATTTCGATTTTCTGGTAAGACCGCGCGGCTTTTTTGTTTAGCAAATTGATATCGAATATCGATGCTTTATGAATCCAACGAAACTTTCTGCAAAGGCAAGCACAAACGCTAGATACCATGGGATTCACTGAGGTAAAATCACCCAATCAAACTGTGACATCAAAACCATGACATAACCCGAAGAGGAAATAGGTTTTCAATCATACTAAACCATTTGCAAAAAAAAATTATATTTACCTTGGAGAGGCTTTTCAGTGTACCAACAGTCGTAGGGTTCTAGCAGGGATATAACTCCAAAGATTTTTCTATTATTCGTCATAGGTACTTGGAAGATCGCGGAGAGTGCTATTGTATATATTTTTTGTCGTTAAATTCAATTGCAACTGCGGAAATGGAAGATAGCATTAAATCACATTATATCTTCACCAAATTAGCCTAAAAATATATCAGGGTAACTGCTGTCGCACATCTATTCGTGCATGGTCCACGTGCTCCGACGAGGTCCACTACGTCCCGCTGACACAGAGGCACGCGGTCGTGACGCTAACGAGATCGGGATCGCGCCGACGGGGGGGGGGGGGGGGGGCGTTGATCGGACTCTAGGGTCGCCGAGCGCCGTCCGCCGAGTCATCGGCAGTCCATCGCTCACTTGCCGGGCCAACGACGGCTACCTCGCGGGCGGGCCGACGCGCCGCCGAGTGGGAGCAACTCACGGGACGACGCCGACCAAGCTGGCCCTGCTCTTGTACCCCGCATTCGCGATGCATGAATGTCGGCAGACGAATGGCACGAAAGACTGACAAGCATTTTTAGTATCGGTTCGGTGCGGTACACTACAAATATTTGACGACATCTGCATTGAACAGAACGTCAAAAGCAGTCAGTGGAAAGCTTGAAAACAGCTTGATTAAAAAATGAATGCATTAACTTAGTAAATAACGGCGTTATAGAGGTAAAACTCTAACCAAATGGCGTAGAAAGAGGGTAGGTTCAAGGCAAGTATATATATACAAGTAGACATCAAGTGCATGCTGGGTGTACGGTACCTAATTAGGGAGTGCCAAGTGCTGCATGTTGCGTATAATATAAAGAGTGCAAGGGAATGAGCTAACATGTCTACATTAAGAGTTTCAATGCGGGCTAAATATGCGCCGTTGCAGCAGAGGCTGCTCGGGTTCTCTTTTCCGTTGAACCTATAGTTAAGTAGTTAGGTCCTGTTTTCCCAAAGTCACAATATTAGATGAAAATAAAGTGAAATGCCCTGGGAAATTCGAGTACAGTGCTTCAGTATGCACGATGCATAATATATGGGTACAAATTTCGGAATTCCCCAGCAAATAGGCGCGCTACCCTGCTTCCTCGACAGTGGCGCCCCCCCCCCCCCCCCCCCCCCCCCACGAGCGGGCGGTCAACTCACCAGCTCGGGCTTGAGCTTCTTGTCGTTGCCGCGCACCACCGCCTTCTCGAGCTTGTCCAGGTTCACGTGCAGGTACTCTTCGTCCTTGAGACGCAGCTCCTCGCTGATGATGTCCAGGTCGCGCACGGGGTTCACGTCGCCCTCCACGTGGATCACGTCGTCGTCCTCGAACGCCCCTGCAACGGTAGACAGGGGGGAGGGCGTTCAGAGGGGTGCCAGCCTGTTGAGGTGTGCCCAAGAGCCAACCGAGGGGTGCCCAATAGTCCTCGAACGCCCCTGCACCGGCAGACAGGGGGGAGGGCGTTCAGAGGGGTGCCTGCCAAATATCAAACTAAACCGGGAGTCGTTTCGCTGAGGAAATTATTTGATTTGTCAGGTTGTCATCCTTGACGTGAGGGAGCAGAGGGCGAACCATGAACACATATAGCTATAAACTTGCGTCACACTCTCCCAGGAAAACTGGCCATTTATGTGGTCACCCTGCATCCAATACCTGACTCGAAGCAATGTCTCTTATATAGCTTTGGTGACGTGAGAGAGCCTGTTCTGCCGGCACCCCAAAAGTGCGGCAATCACCATGACGCCTGTCGTAGGAACAGGAAGACAGCGACGTCGCCGGCGTCGCAATCCCTCGGAGGGAGGCGCCAAATCGCAAGGGAACGCGCCACACGCTGGACGCCTCTCAGTACAAAGGGGGGGGGGGGGAGGTCGCCGCCGAACGAGTCGATTCATCCGCCAGCGTGGACCTCTCATCGCAGTCCTCCGGTTCGCGACGCACACGTGATCGCGAAACTCGGCACTCGCTGCTCTCGTATCGACCGACACAATTTCCAAGACACCACAACCAACACCGGCATTGTTCCTCACATCACCGCAATCGTGACCCCTTTCCGAGTTCGCGCAAAAGCTCTCAGCGCGCTGCTCCCGCACTGGTCAACAAAAGTTCACTCGCATGCATCGCACATCTTGGAAACGAACCGTCGCAAACGCCTCGCGTTCGAAGCTTATCGCAACTGTGTTTCACGCACAATTGACTCCACGACGCTTCGACATCAGCGTCGTCCCTGCGTCGTGGTCGGCGGCTCCGTCGGCACTGAGAATCATTTGGACGAACACGTAATTCGGCTCATACTTTACATGCATAAGACGGCGACGGATGGAAAAAAGTTGTACAGCCAACCCCCTTTGGCAGTGGCATGTGCATAGAGAAATAAAGGATACCTGTGTATAGATAATTGCATCAGCTGGGCATAATTATGAGACTCTTTGTGACGTACGCTGCATTCGGAGAATGGAATTAAAATAATGCTAGGGTCTGTCCGGTAATAACACGACGCCGGACTTCGAATGACACGGGAGATGTTCGGGTTGGGTTTGCTATCGAAACATGGCGCAATGTGATTCTATTATACAAAATTATACATGGAGTGATGAACGCGGAGCCGTGATATTAGATTTTGACACAACGAATCACCGAAACCTATTTATAGATATATTATATCTCAAACCAAGACGTGGATTGTGGATTAATCGTTGATATACATTTTATTATACTCATATCATCATGGTGTGTTACAGTTACCGAAATGCAGAGTTGCAGAGGTGCACTCGCAGAAGAAAAGTGATGGAAATTCAATGACGATAACATTCATGCAACGTAAGGATGTGAGACCCCGGACACCAAAATCTTCGCCATCGGTTCCAGCTGCCCAATAATAATATGTTCGGCTAGAACACGCTATATTCAATGTTTGTTTATACCATAATAATCCAAGATAAATCACAATTATTATTGAATTGCATATTAACTTCGATATAGTCCGCAGCATTACCACGGTCCATTCCACGCAATATCTGATCTCACACTTTATAGTTATACACAATAGTTCTGCAATAGCTGTTTGGAGCTAACTTAGTCCACAACCTTCATTGCCTATAGACGCCGGCGCCAGAGGTATTTCCGAGCCTCTGTCTTGCACTTATGTCAAACATCCACCTCCTAACAATTTCAACAACCGATGCCGTCAGTATGATGCCAAAGCCCGAATGACAAAGCCTGATTGTCAAAGCAGGGAGCGCCATCCTTAAATCCACAAGGCACAAATGCAACCTGAGCGCAACCAAGCAGCAAAGCAATTACTGCCTTCGCATCGCCCCCGGGGGCACGGGAGACAAGGCTGCGACGTTCTCTGCGACATCTACAATTAGTATCGAGTAATTAGAATAAGTAATTAGCAGCCTCCGAGTGCCTGCTAGTCTGCACCGCCATCGCGGGCGCTATTTGCGTGAGGCGACGGGTTCGGAAGGCCCTCGTTCGTTTGCCGCGCGGCAATTTCAAGCAGGTACATTATTGCAATTGCTGGCACATTGTAGTGTTGTAACTTGTAATAGTCTGTCTGTGCAGTATTTTATGGGGTGTCTTAGTCGCAGCCTCTGCCCGTGAGCACATGATGAGATCTCAGTCAGTATATAGGTATTTGTCAAAGTTGTGGTTCCCGGAATACATTGATTCGAAATTTGAATCGCGGTTCCTATGTACATCCAAGGCCCTTTTGAAACTAAATTCCCAAAAGTTAATGGGGTAAAATCATTCAGAAGACCCCATGGAGTTGACCGTCGAATTGTAATTTCAAATTGCACAACATTCTGTGTTTGGACCATGATTTAAAAAAAAATGCAATACGTGAAAACTTGTAAACACTCTTAGCTTATTTGTAGAGCTTCCAGTTATTCCTTGAGCGTAAAAGTTCTGAAGACATTTGACATACATATTTTGCTATATACAGTTCAGCCCCGACGGTGAAATGACAATGAAAGCGAAGCAAGATACAATGAAAGCGAAGCAATTATGCAATTCAGGCTCCCTTCTCGGCAATCTGGATGCCTGTGATTGTCTCGGCCGCCGACTCTAATTCCAGCTGCAAGAACTGACCAAGAGGAAGTCGAACTCGCGACCTGCCGTTCCCAGCACGCGGGCGCAGACGAATTCGTGCGACAATGACGGGGGGTTTGAAAAATGAGGTCCTCCATATACCACAAGCATCCTTCAAGAGCCCACACAGAAGGCGTGTATACGTATGAAGTATATCAAGACGAATTGAGAAAAATTATTGAGCACGTAATTACTTATATCCCATCTCACATGGGATACCTTGTCTCGCTGCTCGAGAAGTTTATTAATTAAATAATTAACCATCTACCGAGCGAGCACGCGGCATAAAAGCACAAAGCTATCCCTCGATTGATCCGTACTATATACCAGATCGGGGAATGTGCTTAATGATGCAAAGGAATTACCTATATATATATGAAGGACCAGGGACAAAAGTAGGTCGTCCCTGTATTTATAAATTGTGAGGACAGGGGGACTGTTTCGTACAAAAAATGTTGGAGGCACGCAAAAAGCAAGATTGGAGCACGTGGGTCAGATCATTGAGTGACGGGGACTGTTTTATTTTTTCAAAGCAGGTCCGATTAAAAACAACAACAAAAAACAGACAAGGAAAACTGTGCAGCGCGTGTGGCTGATATAGTGCTCTTCAAAGTCATGCCATGGTAAACGTACCCCGGACGTGGCGCTGTTGCTCGATAGGGGTTAGATTGGTTTTTAAACTCGCTCGTGATGGTCAAGCGAGCTACGCGTGGAAGTCGAATCGGCTCAATCGATTTGCGATTGACTTTATTGGCAGCTTGATGAGGAAAAACCCATAAAAAGCAGCACAGAAATACATGGAATCGACGTTTTAAAATTTGTTTGCTAAATCCATATTAGAACTCTTTAACTCCACTATCTTGAAAATGTTTGCTTGTTACATAGGATATTATACGGCAATGGGTATTCCCAGAAAAATTAGATATTACCTGTACGATACCTAACAGCAAATATGCACGTTATTAAATTTCATGATCAACGACCAAGTGATGAATCAATGATGACAAACATCAGATTCAGAACCATGTTAATTACAGCACAAATGCCCAAAGTGTCCAACGTTCTCTCTCACGGGGAAAGGACCGTGGTCAGCCCCACGAGTCGGCCCACAAAAAGCGCACACCTTGCAGCCTCTGCACCGCCGCGCGACGAATTCGACTAATGCAGACCTGCCAGCGACGTCGGGGATCGAACCGGGAGCCGCGTCCCGAGGACGGGCTAATTGAATTTCACGCTGAACACTCGCTGTTGTTTTGACAGGTAAATGAACAACAGGCGCCGTCCATTACAGGGATGGCTAAACAATGACCACTTAGAGATCCTCCACATGTGCATAGACATTAGGATGTGGTCATAGCTCTGCTTTGCAATGCACATGAGGTGCATGGATTGTTGTAAGGGATGGCCTCCTGCAAAGCCATGTGTTCAAAATCTTTTAAACCTGGATCTGTCCATTGTCCCATGCTGCAATACATTTTTCCAAGCAATTCATTGTTGGCAAGTAAGTACCTAATAAGAATGAGCTACAAGAACATATTGAGATATGCTCTATGAGATACAATTATGAGTACCTATTTTCCATTTCACGTTAAGAAGTAGAGTGGATTTGCATCTTCGAAGAGGACCCAACGACCTGCTAACCACAAGCTAAGAATTTAAAGCTTACAAGCCACGTCTTGAGCCAGACAAAATACTCTATGGGTAGTTTTGGAACTCTTGGCTCGTACCTAGCAACAGGGGTCCTCGAGGAATATGCAAATCCACTCTCATTCATATAACGTGAAATGGAGTTAAAGTCATGAGTGGGAAAAGCATCTATAGTGAAGAAAGTGAATTAAGGATTAGATCAAGACCTAAACCAATGACCATAGTAGCTTATAGACACTTCTGACAAGATCCCGGCAAAATTGTTGCCGGCAACGGACGGAGTGTGCACTGCATGTGAATGGTAGCTGTACTTACTGCAGAGGTGAAAGAGCGCGTCGCACGCCTTGATGTGCGAGAGGAAGGCGTTTCCCAGGCCTTGGCCCTCCGAGGCGCCCTTCACGAGCCCCGCGATGTCCGTCACGTTCAGGAAGGCTGGCACCTTGCTGCAACACGGGGGGCGGCGGTCAGGGGGCGTCAGGGGGTGGCATGGGATGGCAGGGGGCGGCAGGGGGTGGCAGGGGGTGGCAGGGGGTGGCAGGGGCGGCAGGGGGTGGCAGGGGTGGCCCGGGGCGGCGGGACCTGCTATGCCATTTTGATGATTGACTCGTGATGTTTAACGACACGCTGTTTCATCGACGGCTCTTGTGTCTCTGGTGTAGTGTCTCGGTAAATGAAATCGGTCGCGACCATATAATATCAAGTCCTTCCCAAGCTTTCTGAGAGCCAATTTTACTGCATAGCTCTACCAGTCATTACGGATCCTAATCGTCTCAATAAATGCAATGAGCAAGGCACATGTTCGCTGGAATTTGGTATAGTTAGTATAATAATTCCATTGGCGGCTGGCGCCAAATCATCTTACATTCTGATATCAAAATTCAGTCGCATCCTTTGCGTTCTTCAATAATTGGCTGTGAAACATATTTGGAAAACTCTGCCTAAATCCAAATTAACGTATAAGGAATCCCAAATTAATTTTAAACGCAGGACGAGTGTATGTCTATTGTCTGGAGTCTAGACCAATCGAAGATTAAATCGATTAAATGCACTCGTATTCGAAAGAGAGAGTTCTAAAACAGTCCAAGTTCTTTGAGGAGCGAGCAGAAATCCACCGAGTCCGTCGGTTCCCGGGCCCCAAATCGGCGGCGGGACCAGAAGACCCAAGGGAGCGCCGCACTGTCCCCGGCGCGTCGCGGCAAAGGGGCTCCTCGGCGGTAACCATCAAGCGACCGCGTCGGGCGCACCTCAATTACACACCCCAATCGACACGGCGCGCCGCAAATTGCCCCGTCATTTGCCGCAAAACTAGACGACAAATTGCCGCACAATTCGAGCTCGCAAAACATATTATTTATTTCTCACGGGCATGCAGTTATTTCATAATTAGATCCCCAAATGCGGACATAATAAAATAAACTCAACTTGGCCCAGTTTTTCATGAATGGCAGAGAGGTGTGTATATATAGGTGGAGATATATTTCAGCATCCCCTCCGGTCAAAATAAGTAGCCCGTTCATGTTTGCCAAACTATCGGAACGAACCACCCCTCGTTGACGGTCATTCATCCCCTAATGAAGGCAATCCAGCCACTTTATGTTGGTAAACCTATCAGAGTCGAAGTCGCCCCCGGCGCTTTGGTCCGAATCGCCACGTCAGACACGCCTGCCTCTCTATACGCGGGACGCAGAATTGCCAGGCTGGACAATTTGCTGACCTCACGGTCGCCACTTTATGACGACCGCGTCGGGTCGGGGCCCATTCGAGTTCGGTGCTGGGTCGGTTTGGAGACGATCTCACAGCTTAGAGCCTTTGGGGCTGACACTATAGCATTGCTCTGTCATGGGACTAAAGATATTATTCTAAGAAGGACGCATTGACGATTAAGTGCACTTCGTGTTGTAGAATCCAAGATGGAGCGGCATTGTTCCATTGGGGCCACATAACCAATAGAGATGCACATTTTGGAACGTTGCAATTACAATTACAATGCAATCATGTAAACTGTAAAGTAAAGTACAGTATATTGATTTAGCATTCGATATGTTTTCCCTTCAACCTTTATGACCAACAACCAGCCACGGTGTACATCATGGTTAATGGCACATGAAGAAATACCTAAAAACTATTGAAACGCAAACCTGACATAAAGAAGCATCCTCTTGCTATAAAACTATTTACGCGTTGTTTCCGGTGATACTGTCAATTGAGACTACGACATTGAGTATAATGTCCACTGACATGTCCACCTCTAAAATCACGTTACGCAATTAGGTGCAATTACAATTATACAACCTATGAAGCTGTCTCGCATTTATTTCGTGTCGCACTCGAATTCAAGAAACGCAGTCAACATTTACGCCGTGTTCATCACTCGTTTCCCATCACTGCCACGAGACTTTCCACTCATCACTGTCCCATGGAAGCTCGTACATTTCCCTATACATTGCCGGGGAGAAAACGACGCCGACCTAATCGGTCATCTCGGGCGCGCATGCAGTGGGGCCATTACAGAACTCTGTCACGTCACAAAGATGGCCGCCCTGCGCCGCCTGCAGCACTCAGCCGGGAAATATTTACATTTTTAAGAAGTAAAACGCATGGAACAGTTGATTGTGCGGTTAAAGACGAGAGAGGTACCTAAGGGTTGGTGGAAGGGTAGGGGGAGGGAGGTAACGACCCGAGCCGATTTCCATACCCATTTTCCGGGGCCGCGAACACGAGCCGCGCGAGGAATAAAAAGCTGCTGTATATATAGCGCTGAGCAAAAGAAAATGACGACTTTTGCCGCAATGTGCAGCGCGGCGACGTCTTGTCGACGGCGACGTCGTTGTAAATTGTACGATAAAGTTTATATCTGCAATTCAGATGAGCGCGTGGCGGCATCAGCGGCGACGTCATTAAAGATGCACTTAAAATGGGGGACGGCGATGACAGGGGAAAGCGATCAACGAGAGGTCGCGTCGCCAGTGATTTTGGGTTAAGCACTCTCGCTGATGATGGCAAAAAATCTCTTTTTGAGTCTGACGAGATGGAATTTGGTGTTAACGGCAACGGGATGAACAGAAGCGGCAATCTGGTTTTCATGGTAGGTACATATAAAACCAGATGCCGGAGCGAGAAGACTGGAAATTGCCTGCAGGGACTCCTTTCATTTTGGTGTCAAATGAAGATGTCATTGGCACAGAATTTCATGAATTTGTTTATAATTGGTGTACCACATTAAGAAATGTTCCTGCAGTTAGCAGGTATAGCGGGTAAAGTCTAAACTAAAACTACAAAGAAGCTAATCAAATGAGGCTCATTACTTTATTTTATTGCATAAAGAACACCCAGCAGAATAAAAGAAACTCGTGGAAAACACAATTAAATAAAACATGTATATATATTATAACTACAGAAATTGAGAAGTAGGTATATATATATCACACTAAACCTGCTGAGTAGGTGCGTGAAAAAATAGTCGGAAATTTGAGATTCCCGTAACAAGTAACACAAGAGCCGTCCAGATCACGATGCTTCGTCAGATTTTAATTGTAATTTTATGCTATTAAGAACAAAATTACCACACCACTTAATGAATTACCCCCCAAATTAATGGCGGATGGGCACCGAAAATATTCTCACATAATTCGTACATATTGCTCCACGAATCTTGAAGGCAATTCGAGAATCGTTTCACATTTTAATTGCACACGAAGAAAACAATAAAACGTTCCAGACAATAAACATTCCACTGCGAGGTTATAATGCGAATCAAATTGGCACTGCGTACAGGTAATTGTTATGGTAAATGGGTTGAGACGCACTGTGATGGCGCCGGCCGAGCTCCCATGTAATTGATAAGACAATGGAGTGACTAAACCATAAGAAACCACAAAACCCTTTTGATGTTTCACAGACACTGACTCATCGATATATTATGATTTCCAACTGATTTTGTGGTCTTTGAAGTTAGGAAATTCAGCAGAGATGACAGGTAGTATACGTATATGGAGTATGATCATCAGCCAAACCTATTTCAGGCCATTAGCAGAGTTCCACGTGCTGACGTGGCGATTATGAACCAGAAGCAACCCACGCTCGCGTCGCATCGAAGTTAATCTTTTAGTCTCTTCACATTCGCGTGACAAGCTTCGTATGCCCCCAATTAGCCCTCCCCCACCCCCAACCATATAGGGTGGGGCGATGACGCCTTAAAAAGCGACGCCTACCGCCGCTGGGCCAAAGCTCGAGGCCAAAGGCAGCGTCCACTGCACGCGGCGTCGGCGTCGTCGCCGCAGTGGCGAGCGGTCAGGGCAATTGGCAGCGGCACAATGGTGCATCGCAAGGCACGACGGCGTACGGGGACAACGTGCACTACCTTGGCGGGGGTCAACCGTGATTGCTTGAAACTATATGTGATTGCAGCTCGATTAGTTCTTGTGGTTGCGTCTCGCGTTGTGTGGCCTCGGTAGATTGGAGGAATATGTCTGCAAAACCAGCGATGGTGTTGCTTACTTTAGATGTAAAAGCATGCAGACAGTATGCATGCTAATTAACTGCAGCTCATGCCCGTACGATTGCAAATGTAATCGCAATCAGCAACTTCCAAATTTAGTTAGCATTCCAAACTCGTATGCACTAAGGTTCAGGGTGAATGTAAGAACATACAATCAAGCTGACCGTATGACATAGAGATGATGATAAATAAATAATACATCGGGGCACATAACCAGATTTCAAATGAACAATGTTACAAAAACAACCAATAAAATGAAACCAAACACAAAGATTGCAAGTGATAGCGCGAAGCCACATCAGTTTTATCACTTTTTTCTTATTTGGGTTTTAATTTTATCGTTGATGTATACGCCGCTGCCAAGTAAATAGATAGCGCTGCGCGATGACAATTAGTTCCAATCAATCTCCGGCTCGTCGTCGTCCGGGATTGTTTCTCGTCATGCCACGGACAGGCGTCGCCGTCGGTTAGAGGCGTCGAGACGCCTCGTCACAACAACCGACGCCCATGCTGATAACCCACCCACCGCCACCCACCCCGAGCGCAAATTATCCTGTATAACCGAGTTAAACGTACACCACAATGCATATAGCCAGAGTATTATGTTTAACGCTGCGTCAAATTACATCCATCTCGCGGCGTCCAATTAGTATATGGCATCGGTAATTGTTCGGATCGACGCCGGGAAACGCGACGCTTTTAGCGGGGTGGCGTCGACGCGACGTCGGTCGGGGTGGAATCGTGCGACGGCCGGGGGTCGCCGCCGCGTCGGGCATTATCGGGCCAATTATCTGTAGGTCCTGCGTGCGGCCGTTCGCACATCAGAGTGATTTATGGGCCAGTGCAATTAGCGTCGAAGAAATCTTACGAAATGTGCGGCGTGAGTTTGATATCAAGTCTTTGTCTTGTGTCAATGAACGACGTTGTTCAGTGATACAACGTGATTGAGGGCGTTAGACGGAGGCTAGTTCATATAGTGCAACGACGGTATATTCCATGTTTTACATCAGGATGTGAGCTAAACCAGTTAGTATCAATTCGAAAGCTTGGGTTCATGGGAGTTTTTATAGGAATTCAATCGTGGTTTTCCTGTGATCATTTTGCCAAATTGTTCCGCTGTATAAGACTAGGAACGCCATCTCAAAAGGGAACTGATGTCGCCCGGGTTCCCGTACAATTTCCCAGCCCAACCAGTCATGCTTTCCGTGAACCTCCACACCAATGACCACGTCGAAAGTACGAAACGGACATCACAAAACACGTCACAACCTGGCGGTAAATGTTTGTGAAGCTGAGGAGCAACGTGTCTTGCGGCGGGCAAAGGACGCTGGCTGACCGGCGACCCGGCGGGCACTCACCTGGCGGGCTTGAAGTACTCGACGAGGTAGTCGAACCTCTCGTCGGGCACCGGGACGCGACGTGCCTGGAAGGAAACACGTTCGGTTACAACACGTGCGACGACGTCGACGTACAGTGCGTCGTCAAACACCACTGGTCGCATCGTGGCAGAAATTTGACTGTAGGTGTGCGGTCTGCACTTAATCATGGTCAGCACCTCATCATGGTCACGTTCACGGAGCCTCGCCACGGAGCCTCGCCACGGAGCCGTTCCCATCTAGCAGTTCCAGGCCCTCGTCGGTGTCGCCGGCGCCAGCGGAAACTGCGTTTTTACTCGAACTCCGACATTTGACAACCCCCAGCGCCAATTGCAATGTTCGCCGAAGATTTGATCAATCGGTTTACTAACACTACAACACATTGTGACGATGAATACGACGTCAGCTCCAATGGTCGAAGCACGCAAATCATTTTATAGCAATTTGTCAGTTCACAGTTCACACTGCCACAGAGTTCGCCAAGAACAAAATTTTGATGTCTGTGATTCATGAAACACTCCAAATCTAAAATTACATTTCATCGCAGTGACCGAGAAGAAGTGCAGTATAGAGCAACAGATTTCCCAGCGATTTCGCTTCTACATCGCGTCTATTTCAACCCCCCGTGCCGATTTCGGGCCCGGCCCACGAAAAACACGAGCCCCCCGCGTGTATATACAAGACCGCGTTGTCGCGCAAAGAGATCATACCGCCGAGACCTGAGAACCGAGACTGCACGGAATGGCATCATGGACGCGACATGTCCAATGAATGAAACCCCTTTTTTGTGTCCGCCTCAGAGACAAACCGGCAGTCGCCGCACGGTCAGTACATAGGATCCTACTCGACTCTAATATTATATAATTTCGTGCCCATTGTTTTTATCCGTCCGCGCTCCGTGTCTGTTTGATATGTAATTGAATGCAGGTGCGCATTAAGTGTGGTTATTTATACTGTGTGTGTGTACAGCAGAGGCAGAGGTCTGGCCATGGCGCTTGCTTGCGTGGAGGTGGGTGGACCGTCTTCATGGCCCATCGCTGATAATGATGGCATAGATTATGAACCGACTTAATCATGGCAGTGCAAAGAAAAAATGCTCCTGGTGGCTTGACATCAGACCCTGCGTCCTGAACAAATGATGCCAGTATATACAGGCTATTACATTATATATGAGGCTCTTTTTTATGCGGTGGTAAAAATTTTTTATACCGATCGGTAATCAACATTGGTCCAATTAATCCTTGTACAATATACGTGTGCTTGGGAGTTGGTTTAAGAAATTACGTGATTATTTTTTGGCCTGTTCGTTTTTTGCGCGTGCGCGCTTGAAAGCTGCGGATCCGTCGATTAAATTAAATCGAAATCGTTGTTATTTTTTGATAGTTATTATTAATTATACGCAAACTGAAGAAACAAATAAGAAAATAAGTGCAGAGGACGCCATGAACATTATATCTATACCTACTATAACACATAATGCGTTCATCATGGTGGTTGGCACGATCTAATAAGACAACAATGTCCGTGGCATGCATGCACAACAAGTCCCATAGCAATTAGGTGCTGCCAGATGCCGTTTTGAAAAACACACACATGGTTGTAAATAACACACGTCTGCATCGTATTCATGCGACACACTAGTCGCGCTCATCCTTCAACGTGAAGTCGCGTTTGCACAGAATCAGACGACGATGGGAAGGGAAGGGCTGGAAAATGTGCTAACGAACCGCGGGATACGAGCCCACAGACCTCCGATTGCCGGTCAGGTGCTCTACCGCTGAGCTTTCGGGCACACATTCTCCCCGCTTCGTCGGGTGATTTAGGGGACCTCCGAAAGGGGAGAGGCCGAGCGACTCGTTATTTGCAATACATCTGTGAGTAGAAGCGCGGTCTACCCGATCCTATGCGCACAGAAACATTTAACCCATACATCCCGGATAAATGCCTAAATCCCCGTATCCCAGAGCGATTTTAGGTTTTTCTTGGGTCTCTTCCGTTTTGTCACAAAAACCTATGCAGTGAAATGCATTACGGAAAAGCTTATCTTGGAAAGTATCTAAAATTGTCGTACTTATGTTACTTTCACCAAAAAAATGTATTGGTTGGATTCGAAGTCACTTGCGCGGGCGCCACTTGCAAGTGGCACTCAGAAACTCAGGGGCAGCCAAAACCCAACTACATTCAGAGCCGAATGCAGTGCAGAGTGCGGATTCAGTTCGTCTCAGTTCAGTTCGGATTTCAGTTCGACTTAGTGCGGATTCAGTGCACACTTAGTTGGCATTTGCAGTGATAAATTGTCCCCAAAGTGCGCACTCAGTGCGGACTCAGTGTGAGTGTGCACTCAGTGTCGACTCTGCATTCGGGTCTTAGGTGTCAGGAATTAACCGTGGGACAGCGAATCGGCACCCCAGCGGCGCTATTTGTTTCCAAATTAGAGTCCTGCAGACATCGCCACTGATGGCCAGAGTGCGGATCGTGTTATCGCACACAGCGGCCGCCACTGGGCCGAGGGGCGTGCTCGTGGACGCCATCTTGGTCCGTGCTCGACGCCCGTTACGAGCCGCTGACCGCGTTGCCATGCCAATGATAGTATCAGCTCCGCGTAATTGCCCGGGCCGACGGACGAATTAGACTCGCTAGTGGGTAGGCCGGCATTGTGCGGCCCGACTGGGATGGCTGCTACTGTCCGAACGCTGCCCGAAACCTGCCCGAACGCTGCCCGAACGCTGCCCAAACGCTGTCCGAAGGCTGCCCGAACGCTGCCCGAACTCTGCCCGAGGCTGCCCGAAAGCTGTCCGAACGCTGCCCAAACGCTGCCCGAAAAAGAGCAAAGGGAGCCGAAGTTAAGCAACATTTGGGCGCTGGATGGGTGACCGCTGTTGCTGTCCGTAATTGAGAATGTCGTGCTGAGTTAAGAAACATTTTGTGTGGCAATGGATGGGTGACCGCTGTCCAAACGCTGCCTAAAAAATCAGCATGGGCGCCACAGTTAAGCAAAATTAGGGCGCTGGATGGGTGACCGCCGTTGCAGCCCGCAATAGAGAATGGTGTGCTTAAGTTGAGCAACATTTTGACCGTGGATGGGTGACCGCTACCTGAACGCTGCCTGAAGCCCGCAGTAGAACACGTGATACCGAAGTTTAGAATACATTTAGAGGATGGATGCAAGAGACCGCTGTTGCTGTCCCAACATTGATTGCAAGGTAGACTTAGTTACGTACCTAAGTTAAGCAACATTTAGAGAATGGATGGGTGACCACGCTACTCCGGCGAACCGAACTTCGGCAGGCTAAGAGGTTTTCTCTATACGCAAGAGGCGCTTGCCATATGTGTCGAGTTTTGCTAATGCAACACATGCCAGGTGCATTGGCTTGACAAATTGCAGCCCCACAGCGAGGCGGTGAACTGCAATTGCACCAATTGCACCGATTGCACCGATTGCACTGATTGCAGCCGACACGACTCAGGCCGTGGCTGAGATTTTAAACCCGACTCGGAAAATCTAGCCGATGGCATGGCTTCGAGAAATTTCACCAATAGTTTCGATTCGCGGTGAATTTAAACTAATTCCCCGTTCAAATTAAGAATAATTAGGGATTTTGGTGAAATGCAAAAAAATAAAATAAAATACCGTTTAAGCAAATAAAACTTAGCTTAACAATAACCAGCGCGGCACGCCAATGACCTTGGGGGGGGGGGGGGGGGGGATGTTTGGCGAGTCGATGTCCTTGGGGGTTGGTTCCAAGCATCCCTGTCTTTCAAGGTCGTTGGACGGCCGAAGATCCCGGGCTGTTTTGCTTTAAAGTATAACGCAGAATACCAGAACCCCATTCATAACCACTCGTAACTACCCAGGAAACGCACACTATAATAAACATTGTTCCGTATACTACAATTCACTACCGTAGTATAAATATAGTAGGTGGTATAGATGTCAACTTCATTCTTTTGAAGCTCGGTGGGTTGTCATTCAATGAACTTGACATTGATTATGTTAGTCTACACATGCTCTCTATAGGCCATTACCCTATACATACCTACCAATGCTATAATATAACGTGGTTTTAATATTTACCCCAGAAATGAAAGACTCTTGCACTAAACCGTGAGTTAGGTAGGTAGTTCAAATACTTTTGCACAATTTCATCATAAGAACAAATTGGTGAGCATTCCGAGCGTTGCGAAATCTTCTATTTCATTGCCTCCTCCACCTATACCCAGTACCTACCCTATATATTCTCGTTATTTCAGCATCTTATTGCAAGGGAAATATATAATATATAAGTATCCAGACAACAAAATAAATAAATTGTTTAGGCGTTGTAGTAAAAATGTCTGATTGTTTTGCATCTATTTGCTATTTGGACCAAGGTTGTGGATATCTTCAAGAAGAATTCATTTACGTAAGAAGGAACCTTGCCAGCGCCCTCTGATGGATATGTTTCCAATTGCTCGCATGGCAAAAATGTCTCTCGGTGGCTTAGACCTTGACCAAACGCTGGTATTTGTTGACTCTGTCATTTTCCGCATCCTCCCAGCAACATTGGCGCTGCAGGACCAAAGGGAAACATTTTCATGAAGAAGGCCCTGGTTGTGTGCTCGGTTAGAAATTCAATGTGTGCTGTCGATGGCACCTGAAAGCGGAAAAAATCGTCTGTCTGGGTCGGGAGAAGTTTGTGAGCTTCATTATTGCCCCGTTTAAACGAATTTCGCATTTTTTCGTTATTTTCACGAAATTTCTTATAATTAACTCTTCCACTTTGATACTTCAATTACGAAAATTCCTAATAACCGTTCACAGTACAAAGAAAAATACGTTTATGATCTCGGTATCTCATACTCGTAGCCTCCATCCTTGACTGACAATGAGTTATTCGAGAGTAGCGTAATTAGCCGGCGATCACGACTCGTGCATTGCGGAAAGCAATTGCTCAGCCGTGATTGCAAATCTGCAGACATATCTCGGTGGCTGCAGCTGCAGCAGTTCGAGTGCTGCACCAGCTCAATGACGCGTTATTAATTACACAACAACAACCACAACAACAATAATCCGCGTCGTGATTGAATATCGGATTCAAAAGCGGCAGTGATCCGAGCGGATTCAAGGAATTGTGTCTGCAAGAGAATAATTGATGCCCTTAATTAACGCTTTAGGCCGTTAATGTAATCAGACCCTATCGATCGACAACCAACGTTCAGCATAAAAAATGTAAATATTACAACAAAATGGATGTTCTGTGCATTTCGTTTCAGTCCATGAACACACCACTAGCTTCAATCAAATTAAGATATATTTGATATATTTAAAATACTTACCATCAGAATACTAAGTTCTTCTACAACCATTGATATTACTTAGGTAGTTACAGCTACAGGTATAGTTACTATAGTATTTGTAACGTTAAGAAAGAAAATATTGTTCTGTAGACTCAGACGTAGGGTTGGCAACCAACCCTTCAGCGGAACAATGGGACGGCCTGCGAATATTGAAACCACTGACTTTGTAACAGCAGGGGAACCACTTTGAGAGTAAAACGCCGCTCTGCTTCTTAAATATTATAGTAACTTTGGCTGTCGTTTTCGCAAATTAGCTAAACCACCGATTCAAAAACAAAGTACTAAGTAATATGGTAAATACAAAAGGGTACTTATTTTCATTGGGGTCGATGGTGCAGAAGGGGAAGTTCTCGGCGGCCGCCATGCTCTTGGTGAGCACGTTGAAGAAGGTCGACTTGCCGACGTTGGGGATGCCAACGATGCCCACCTTCAGATTGGTGCCCACCCGCCCGATCAGCGGCTTGCGCTCCGGCTCCGGCGCTTTCTTCGGGGCCATCGCTGCAACGCAAACAACGGCAACCTCTACAACGTCGTGCTTCAACGCAAACAGCAACAGCAACCTCTACAACGTCAAGCTTCAACGCAAACAGCAACCTCTTCAACGTCGTGCTTAAACACAAACAGCAACAGCAACCTCTTCAATGCAAACAACGGCAACCTATTCAACGTCGTGCTTTAACGCAAACAGCAACAGCAACCTCTTCAACGCAAACAACTACTGCCTCGTCATAGTCATGCCTCGCTAGACGGAAAATTGCCCCTGGAATGCTAGAACCACTCCAAAACTCTTTATTTCTTACCCTTTTTAAAGAGCAGTGTATATACGAATGTGCCAGGAAAAGTTGGGGAAAAGGACACCCATTTGTATGTTATTTTACTAATAACATACTCGAATATTGGAATGATAACTTTAACGGTGTGGCCGCGAGAACTCGGCGACTTTTGGTCTGTTTCAAGAGCGGTTTTAAGAGCAAGAATGCGCACAGCGCAGGGATGAGAAAATGCAAGAACTGCAGCATAGGCCATGGAGTCTGACTGCGCGAGTGTGCTGCACCCAGAACAAATGGTCTGAGTTGACGGGAACAAATTTGAAATATGGAAGATGCACGCGTCAACAATATTCGCAATCAGGCAATATCTGATAATGATTATCGATAAATGGGACTTATATAACGCTCCTTTTACGTGGGGGCATTTTTGGTCAAAGGTCTCCCACAACATTTTTAAGCCGTCAAAATAACATGGCTATATTTTATATTATATTGGTGTATATTCAATCGAATATCATAATATAAAGTATAACATCAAATAGTGATTAAATGTATAATTTGTCAATCCAACATTAATTACATTCATTTTATTAAACGATTTAAAGTAATGACCCTCACTAGCTTATATATTTTTAATGTGATAATGTTTGTTTTTAATGACCAGAGCCTAGTCAAGGCCAATAAGAATGATTATGACACCAGACAAAAATCCCAATATAGGCTAGAAAAACACAATGTATCAATTTTTAAAAAGGGACCTGTCTACGCTGGTAGTTTATTGTATAACGCACTCTCTGCTGAGCTGAAAGAAAAGAGTGGAAAAGATTTTAAACATAGCCTTAAGACTTATCTAATTGAACATTGTTTTTACACCATTGACGAATTTCTTACCGTTCATTCACGGGTAAAAAAAAGCATGTGATTTTGGTTTATGTATGACTTTCCTGTATGACACACTGTGTTCTTGTGGGGAAAAAAATAAAAAAATAAAAAATAAAAAATTTTGGCAGCATAAAACTTTTGTCAAAGATGCTCCAATGTTTATCGAAGCTTATTATATGTGTACCTATAAAATGTATCAAAACCCCCAAGCTATGGAATGGATCACCTATATCGTGAAGTCGGAACCAGTTCATTTGATGAACAGTCATTTACCACAGGAAAACACGAAAAAAAAGCTTGGCGATGACAAGACCCGAGGGAAAAATACGTTCGGAAATTCAGATCTAACATGAAAATTAAGGATAAGAACCATCGGCAGTGATGGTACAACGTGTTCCTGAAAGGTCGCTGTTGGTTTGCGTCGTTCGCCCCCATCCAAAGGCTCCGTCCAACGCCCCCGTCCAACGCCCCCGTCCAACGCCCCCGTCCAGCGCGGTGTCGGCCAAAACCGATGACCTATCCGCCGGTCACGTCGTGGTCATGCGGCAAGCGACCGCTCGCTTGGGGAGTGCAACTACAGTGCCAACGATTTTGCCAAGGGAGGCATCATGAACACGCCAATTGCGATCTTGGTATACAGCATGCACTCAATTTATGTAATCACTCTCTTTACGAATGGCAATCCCGTAACACGCGACTGCTCTGCGTTTTGCATAATCATCGGGAGCTCGTTGTTGCTCGTGGCCACCAATTCATTGTCGTCGCCCCAATGACAGTGTTCACGTAGCAAGGCACGGCGTTGTCTCCATTTACTGCTCATCATCCTCTTCGTCAGCGCCGTGCCGGACATTATGCCCACATAATAATATCATAGCCATAATACCACATCCTCGCCATTGCATCTGGTCATTTCGTTCCCGTCCAATTATCGGGGCAACTCAATTGATGTCGATACTTCTGAACCCTTTCTACATATCGATCTGCTCTGGACCCGTGGTGGCAACAAGAGCCTTCGTCTCGACCTGCCCAGCACTTAATGATGGCCGGCGATGGGCGGAGGATGGCTCCGAGACAGAACTGCCGGCCGCGGCCACGGATTTACGTCCACAGTCCGCGCGGTCTGAGATGTACGGACGCCGGTGCTCGCTCCGACAATTGGACTGTAATTACTGTCTTCGCTTCTCGCTCTCCGAAGTCGAATAAAGTAGGCATTTGGATCGATATGTGTAGCGGTCGCTCGAAACAGCTTCGAAAACTGGCTAATTTGAAAAACCAGATTCCCCACGGCCGTGGCCACGGCTGGGTGGATGCGAGCGCAGCATGGCTGGGAGGTAACGACCAATCAGATTGCTGCTCAAAGCTGTATCAAAAATTTACATGCGCACGACTTTCTCAAACAGCTCTCTGAGTGAGTGTGTGTGTGTGTGTTTTCCCTCCATTATTTTTACATGGAATTAACCGTATCGCTAGGGAAATAGGGGCGGGTCCTGAAGTCAAGAATAAGCTGTGTGGAACACAGATCTAAATATTCTAGCGAACCGCCCGGAGGGAAGAATTATTGTCAATTATCAATGCAGCCTGCAAAAGTGGACCTCAATGTCCAGCGAGCATCGTTCGACCGTCCCAAAATCCAGGGCCTCTCGCCATGTTTCTACGTTTGAATAAGAATGACAAGTTGCATGACAGAGAAATATAGGCTCAATCGATTTGCCTTTGAAATTGAAAGATCGCTCTCTGGCACATAAATAAGCTAAATGTATGAAGTGTCTGGCGATGTTTAGGGACGCACTGTTTTGACAACGGTCTTGCCAATTGCCTAGCCTAGAAGGGGGATACGGTGCCCCGTGCTTTCAATTTCAAATTTTTGTATTTAATTGTACATAATTTTAAAATTGCGTACACGCTCCCATAAAAGTATAAAATTATGCATTTGTACACTTTCGAGCAAAGAAATAAGTCAGTAGAATAAAAGTTATTCAGAGGTGATATAATGGTGACTGCCTTTTGGTGAACTCGTCAATAGCATAAAAACTTAGATACCTATCATATCCAGGCATATTTCTGTCGAGCGTATACACTTCGGTCAGAGGGTTAACTTGGCATGATTTCACAAATTGATAAAAGGTTATAGATAGTTAGACTTGGCACATTAGACGCTGTAATTACGTATACAGGCCAGTTGAAGATTACAATAAAGTCGCTTTTTGGTGGCCATTTCAAAGAAAGGTCATAATCTTACGGCGTGATCGCTGAAATAAGTTGTGCCTATGCAGTTACAAATGAATTAGGTAGCCGATTCGAACCATGCTATAAAATGAAACTTTTATGGCAAAGTTTCTTGACCACAATTACTTGAATTGTGCAGGTAAGTAGGCAGTGGAAATAATAACTAGAGATATCATGTGTAATTTCGAAAATGCGTTCGAATAAATTATTTTGTTCTTAACGTTTCACTTATTAAAAAGTTTGAATAGGTTTGCGTTGTGAATAATATAATATTATTTACATAGGTATAGGTGCGTACATACAGATATATTTGTGATTATACCTTATACCTACGTGATCAATAGATTTTCAACATAATATACACTGGGTGCTGAACGTTAATATTTCACATGGCAGGTAGGGGCTGGGGTTGAATTCATTACCCTATTTAATAAAGCTGGTTAAATTATGTCAAAGGGATATGAGGGTGGTAACAACTATGAACTATTCAAAATGACGTGGATTAATTTAAATGATAAATAAAAAATGCTACCTATATACAGCAAAATGTATTTTACATCTATGAGCCATGATATAAAAAATGCTACCTATATACAGCAAAATGTATTTTACATCTATGAGCCATGATATAAACCTACAAGGAAATATACTTTGGCTACCCCTTACCCCTCCCTCTTTCCAACCAACCAACAAGGTCTACCATTATAGGTAGTGAGTGTCCACATTATTAAATTACAGCAAGGAAAATCATAACAAAATTAGTCTATAATAAAGTCCAATTCATAATTTTAAACTCCGATTGGAATTATATGTTAGCAGCGACCGTTAGAGGCAGCCTACGTAGCATTGATATTGCCTGCTATTAGCGATGGGTTCATTTTGCCCGCAGCAAAGACGGCTCCTATTAAAATATCCACCTACTCTCAAATAATATGTAGTTTCTGCTATGATTCTTATAAGATGCTCACATGGAATCATTGTTATTAAATCAAGAAATTACATTTACATATATCGACAAATAAAACAAGAAGATAATTCAACAAAAAGACATTATGAGCAAAATAATGTGAGTTGTGTTTTCTAGAAACACTCCCGGTCAAACAATACGGTCCATTAACCAGTCATTAAATGGCACCAACAGATGAAATTAAGTAAATTGCATAGCCAGCAGACAGAAAAGGTAATTTTATGCCTGTAATTTAAGGAATACCTACCTAAAATTTCCTTCTGTGACTAGTAAGTTGACGTATGTGCTATCCACCTAGTTTGAACAGTGTAGCTACCTATTACAAATGTATAATTAGGAAATCTGTATGATCAACTAAGTTGAGAGATTACTCACAAAATGTTTTGAGAATTGAGAAGCTGGTTCAGGCAACGCCAATTTGACGCACCACACAAATGTATGTTCCCCTGCGAAGCACGTGAGAAGTGCAGCAAATGTGTATATTAATTTTTTATATAAACACTCAGAGTAAAAACGAAATGTTTCAGATTTCGCCCACAAAATTTGCCTTGTAGGTGTCGTTCGTTGAAAGAATCAGAAATAAATAACGTTTGCAGCCCCATCATTTACACAAATATGAATCCGTACCGTAGAAAACACACAATAGAGTGTGTGTTAATAGCTTAGGGAGGATTAGCATCCAGTTTTTCAGTCAGGTTCGATATTAAACTGTGGAGAATGTTCGAAACATCATGAAGTGGCCTACATGTCTTCTTTAACCTCTGATTCGCAAGCCTCAGAGACGATTTATCCCACCAAATACATTACTGAACGCAGTGAAACGTGACATATAGATTATTTTTAATGGTGTTTGTATGTAATTACCTGATTAAGGCCAAAAACCGTCACAGTTGTCACAGAAATCACGAAAATCCCTTGCAAAGAACGTGGATGTAGCACCGGCAGCAACAGCTGTGCGAGGGGAACCGGAATTCGAGGCTGCCTTCGCAAGGTCGATATTCTGGCACGCGATTTGAATCCAGCGACAAGCAGTGGATATTCCGAGTTGTTTTGCCTCTTTGCTGCAATAAGGACTTAAAAGGAGGAACCCTGATCGTTGACTTCTCCTGATTTATTTTTAAGAGTGTGTCAGTCACTGCCAGGGATTGGCAGATAATAGTTTAAAAATGGTTTGTCGAAAGGCCAAATATTTCAATTACATAGCGCATGGTGTGTCGATTTCGCAGTCGAATATAAATTAGTTTCCTCTTTTTCCGGCATTTTACTACAATTTGTTTGAAATATTAAAACACCTAGCGAGCCAACAAATGACTTTAGGGCCACAGAGTTGTTCGATTTGTGTCAAATAAAATTCATCGTGCACAAATGAAGGGTCGTAATTGGATATGCCTGGCCGAGGAATACAATCACGGACTGGATCTCTCGATTCCGATTCATTTTTTCGCCTTTCTACGAAAACACATGCGAATTTAGGTAACAATCCATGAAATTATTACCTTGTGCATACGTCATTTCTTGGAAAATGCACACAAAAAAGCCACACCGAGTGCGTTTTACGTCGTAAGTCGAATAACCAAACTTGACCAATCAAACGTCTCATGACCACGACCGCTTCGGGGAACGAGTTAAAGAAAATGAAACGACGTCGCCGCCGCCGACGTTAATACACAAAGCCACGACCGGCCAAGACAATCATACTTAAGTCCGTCCGAGTGTCCGCGTTCGGCTGCATCAGCCGCAGCGATGAGATTACACGAAGATCGCGTCGACAGCGAAGCAATGCCCCTCGAGCGGCGTTGAAAACGGTGGACCGCCGAAAGCTGCAGGGTCAACGCGTCGTATACCGATTCGCCCGGCGGCGGCCGGCGGAGCGAATCGCCTCCACGACTCGAAATCTCACGTGCCTCGTGGGTCGAGCATCGAGCCGCTTGTCCGCCGCATCGTTTTAATGAAATCGAGCCTCGAGGGTCTCGGCAAGAAGACACCACCCGCGCCCGCCCTCAGCAATCATTGCAATCAATGGCTGGCAAACAACTTGAACAAAAGCAGACGGGTAATTTTCATGATATAATCATCTCAGCTCCATTATAGAATTTCAAAGGGTTACACACATATCGATGATAACAAATACATGGTTTTGATGTTGAAATCAAAATCGCAGAGTGTAATATAAATTAATGGGCGCATTTTTTTCTAAATTAGTGAATTCCGACACAATATTATTATAGCTTATGTATAGAGGATACCTCGACGTTTTGGCGCTCGTCTGCTCGCTCAGCGCCGTCGGTCGCCGAGAGGGCTGCAATTAGTACGTCCCTTAGAGGCGCTGTCGTCTCGACGTCGGCGTCGACGGTCTGATCGGCGTCAAGGGGCTGGACTCCACGCTCCATTAGCGAGTCGTCTCACCCTGCGAGTCCGCGTCGGCATGCACTAGCAGACTTGGGTGCTGGGGTCACGGGAGAGCCGGACTGGAAGCCGCACCGTAGTATCGTTTCATTACACCGCGAACGCCCAAGACAAATTTAAATGGTTATGCTTCCGATTGAGCTGCAAAGATTTTCTTATTTATAAATGGTAGTACCTTCATAAAACATAAAAACATACCATATATTACCATATATCATATAATAAGAACAGACATATATTTTTGCAAGGAGAGGAGGTATCTTCTTGTAAAGCATTTCGTCGTCTACTCTATGGTACCTACGAAGTACGTGAGGAACTTGGAAATGTCGACACTCTTATACTTATTTCTTACAGACAGTTACACATGAAAATTGTCACGTAAGCAGTCTAATTTATATGGAGGGTTAACTTGAAGATGAGATGTTGAATATGTGATGTGATATAATATGAATATGTAAAATCATTTTTGGAACAAATCAACACAAATACTTCCTAAAACAAGGACCTGGGGGAAAGTGCCCCGAGCCAATGGTGAAACTATATTATAACAACAAGCTTGCAAGCCTACAATTACCAGCAAATAGAAAATATTATGTTGGGAATCTCAGCCATTAAAAAAATGTCGTGCAATTTTCATAACAGAACATGTTCATCTACTCGATTTAAGTCGTTGTTCGCCAATCAAATTGCACATGGTACTTTAATTTGCAAGCACTTTATGTTTTCGCCGCGATCATATCTAGCTGATCGCATAAACGCAAAAAGTATCCCGTATTTGCATGTAATATGCGCTCGACCGCAATTTTAACAACAATGCATAAGTGATGCAAATGAGCATGGCGTCATGACGGTAATAACATGGCCGTTCTCACCTTCTAGCCCAGATTGAGGCTCAATTACGTGAGCACGATATTTGCATTGCGCTTGCGCGAGCAGTCGTTCCCGGTCCACCGACTGGCAGGGTGCAAGGGGGTATAGTTCGTCCACTAATCACTGGTCTAAACCACTTCAGGGCTTCGGACAATGCCATTGTTAACACAGATTTATGTATCTTAGCATGTGACAAGAATTTGCACCAACTCTGTCCCTTCCACAGCCCTGTGTTGCCAATTTTCGGGGTAACCTCTTCATTGCCAATCATCAGGTAGGTAAGCACGCAAGGTGACGAAAGTGACAACGCAGCTATGTGCAAGGAGATCCGTCAGTTGTCACTCTCGAAGAGAACACAATAGAGCTTAGCAGAGCTTACAAGGGTCGGCACGCGTCTTCCTACCCCAAAATCTCAAGTGGTTTTGACCAGTAATTCGTGAACGTACTATAAGAATTTCGAGCTTATCAATTTTAATGCAATGAATTTGCTCTCGTAACGTAAGCGAGATTGCTAATTAGTTTGCTTAGTGTTGACATGACTATAATTCGCTATTGTTTTCTCCTGTCACTTTGTAATAAAATACCAAATTTCGGGTTTCATTTTTACAATTTCAGGATTTTCACAGTGAAAGAAATAATGCCAACAATCTTGGAAGATTCTTTTTGAGTGACAACATTCCATTTAGTATATTTTCATTTTTCAATTTCAATTTTTCGAATCTTTCTTTTGTTAGAATATCGAGAAACATAATATTATATAGTTATGGAGAATTGAGAAAAGAAAATTTCATGAAACATGCAAGAAACTGTTTCAAAAGATGGGACCGTTTTCGGATGTTGACAATGAAACGAAAACTGGCCACTCGCTGAACAGCTCGAATATTATAACACCAAGAAAAATTACTTCATCCAAACCAAAGATGCTTTCCAATATCAAACTTGACAAGGCAAGTTAGTATTAATCATAATAAGTCTTCCCACCCATTCATTAATTCGTAGTGACCAGTGTAATTTTCCAACTTATCTAATGCACACATTATTAAACGTGTAATGGTACGTAAATATACATTCGAAAGTAATTTGTTGAAGTATATAATTAATTAGTATATAATAACAACAACAGCGTGCACTCAAGGGGCTGCCATGTTGACAGCCTGTAAGCCAGCCATGCAATTTCCATGTGGCAGGAGTCGGAACTACCACACCATAATTAGGCATGTGCCTAGCACATCAGTGCCGCCCCCCAGTGGAATGCCGGCAAACCACCCACGCAAAGTACTCGCAGCAGAATTACCCAGCATATGGCAATGTGCATTAACTGTATGAGCTTTTTCAAAAGGCTTATGAACACAGTAGAGTACTTAGGTATGAAGATATTCACGACTTGCCCAACATTGCCCGGCACTTGCGCGCGCACATCGGGGAGGCGACACCCGGCGCACGACAGACCGCGCAGAGCGTGAGCCTGCTGAAGGTCAACACTCAACACGGACTGGCATGACGTGAGCCTGCTGAAGGTCAGCACTCAACACGGACTGGCGCACGACAGACCGCGCAGAGCGTGAGCCTGCTGATGGTCTACACTCAACATGGACTCGCATGACGTGAGTCTGCTGATGGCCAACACTCAACACGCACTGGCATGACGTGAGCCTGCTGAAGGTCAGCACTCAACACGGACTGGCATGACGTAAGCCTGCTGATGGCCAACACTCAACACGCACTGGCATGACGTGAGCCTGCTGATGGTCAACACTCAACACGGACTGGCATGACGTGAGCCTGCTGATGGTCAACACTCAACACGGACTGGCATTACGTGAGCCTGCTGAAGGTCAACACTCAACACGGACTGGCAGAACATGAGCCTGCTGATGGTCAACACTCAACACGGACTGGCATGACGTGAGTCTGCTGATGGCCAACACTCAACACGGACTGACGCACGACTTCCCGAGAGCTCGCAGACCATCGAGATAGGGGGATGTGTCTGCAGCCAGCGAAGCCAATGCCCTATAGATCATTACTTAGAGCTACACCGCGCGGAAACATTATTTACATCGGAATAATGCGATTTAGTCGTTATTTCCCGATTCCGATTACAGCAGTTCAAAAGCGTTTTCAAAAATATTAGTATTTCGTCAATTTTTCCCTAGTTGGTAGTCGGAAGGGGTGACGTAATGGAGTTCCGACAAGATTTAGGTGAAATGAGCGGTTGGGGGGGGGGGGGTAATTTGGGTGAAAGACACACACATTTGTGTCGCTGAGATATATTTTGTAAGAGCCAACTCTTGACGCACTTTGCCTGTGTACTTTTGTGTGCTCTTGCCTGCTTTTTAAATCCCACACTCGGACGCCAATTGTAGAAGATATGTTTTTCAAGACCGTAATCTTATAAAATCCACTGTTACTTAATCGATTGCGGAAGACTTGTTTGCCATAATAGAGCACTCCATATTGGAGATTCTGCCCATTAATCGCAAATTGAAACTGTTCTAGATTGAAAACTCAGGTCATCCAAATTAGTTTGTCAGTGTGTGAATTAAATAAATTGTTATACTATATTTTTGCTCAACCCCATTCTTGTGAAATCGATTCCATGGTTGGGTTTCCTCCTTCCAGAAGCACCTTTTGCCACTAGGGATTTATCCGTGGCGTCGAGGCAAAAGGTTTGGGCAGTGGTGTAGCGACCGCCCCCGCAGACCCGAGGTGTTTGGGGAGGGGGCGCCGAGGCCCAGAGTGAGCCAGCGCGCACTTTCTTGCCCCCCCGACGCCGGCGGGAGGCGTCGAGGCGAGGCGCCTAGCGCCTTTCATTGTGCCCCATTTAGGCTTCAGCCCCACCAACGTTTCAGCGCCATCTACGCGTCGGGAGGCACCCATGGCACCTGGGCGCCTTCCGGTTGGGAAACGCTGAAAACCTGAACTTACTTCACCGGTCTCCCGCAGCCTCATCCAAAGCCGCCAGAACCGTCAGCTCTCTGTTCTGTGAATCGTTCCTCAATGAACCCAGCTCACTGCCATACAACACGCGGCTCCCCGTCTCATTGCGTTCAATTACCATAGCACCAGTACACCTCGGTCATACCGGCCGAAGCCTCATCCCTCCTCATGCAGCGTGTGCAATATACGATCTTTAAATCGTTCCTCAATGAACCCATGCATGGCCCGCGCCTGCGAAACCCGGGCACCCAGCACGTTATTAACATTGGGTCTGCCACCAATCAGAGACTCTGTGGCAGAGTCGTGAACATGACGTCAATGCACATCCAGAGTCTCAATCTTAAAAAATTGAAGTACTACCTACCTACATCTATAACTGACAGAGCTTTTTCTCTGAATCTATCAATCTACGGTGAATTATGCTAAAATTTTTGAGGCGGAGATCTTGAAATAGAGGAACGACGAGAAAACCATGGGATCAAAGGACGTTGTATATGATATAGTTAAACCAATTACGAAAAATATGCTTATCTTTATACTTCATTACAATCTATATACATTTCTGTATTCAGTGCTACAGATTCTGTAACTACATGAGAGTATAGATTGTGTTCTAGAGTTCAAACCAATCTAAATTGATAACAAGCAATTTACCATATAATAGCCAGTCGAGTATTTATATCCAGTGGGCGAACAAGATTGATTCTTCTTCCCGTCGGGAAATATACAGTGGGTCCACGCGTATACGCGACAGCTGATAGTTTAGACTCTAGTTGACGCGATGCTGGTGGAAGTGGTCCTGGTCCTGGCGCTGTCCTGGCTGGTCTGGACCTGGAAGCAGGGCGCCAGGACGCGCGAGCTGGCCAGCAAGTTCCCAGGACCCAAGGCGTACCCGATCGTGGGCAACGCACTGCAGTTCGGCAAGACGACGGCAGGTGGGTCGGTTTTCTTCCTTTTGATGCATGTCAGATGGATGCATGGCTTTGAATGCTCTGAGTAAGTACGTGCAAGTACGTGTAAGTACGAGTACACGTGCAAGTGGAAATTACCGCTATAGAGGATTATAACCAGATTCTTGTTTCTGATAAGCTATTTCAATTTTTTTCCCAATGCATTTCATTGCTCATTTTTGCATACATGCCCTTGCGAAAAACATTTTCTTTCCTTACAAGCTTTGAAAATTGTCAGGTGTGTTAAAACTAAAACTAAAACTCATGTGCACTCCTTGCACGTTCGTCGTACAATCATTTGTATTTAAAAATTCGTGTACACTATAAATACAATCAGCACTATAACTAATTTATATTTATTATTTAATTTACATTTATTATTTTTGAATTCCCCTTTCCGTCTTGTGTTTATTTCATGAACATCTTCATTTTTTTAAACAATGTCGAATTGTCATAATATACACATAAAATTGCTTCTAGAATAAAAACACACGGTAAAGTCAAAATATACAATTTTTAAAATGCTCCCCTACTTGTTCCCCTTTTTCCCTTTTTAGAAAAGAAGTATATATAGCCAATTGAGTCCTTTTTGCTTGCTGAGTCTGGTGTCACTACGTTTTTGATATTTTGCATATTATAGGTGCAGATAACTTCTTATCTAAACTCGGCTGCTGAATTACATGACTCTCAAGTCTCAATGCAAGAGAATAAAAAAACCGCCTTTTTGCATCGCAAAGTGCATCTTATGGTAAATAAATACAGATACTTTGCCATTTTTAGAAATCTGACAAAGATTAGATTCTACACACAAGATTATTCGCTTAATTGAGAAATAATAGCAATCAGTGTCGGACTGGCTAACCAAGGGCCAGGCGGCGAGGAGGTCCGAGGGGCCCACGACACCAGGCGCGGATTTCAGGGTCAAAAAGTGGTCGGCACACACTATCACAGGGGCTCCCTTAAAAACCACCATTCCCTAAATATAAAGACATCGCCTCTTTTTCGGATTAACTTTTTTAGAAATCCACTCCCTAAAAAAGGTAATTGCTTCGGGAGGCCGCCGTGGTCAAAAACTTTGGGCCCCCGCAGCCAAATTAGCTCGCAATCGCCGCCCAGCCGCCCGGCCCTGGCCTGTCTGACCCTGATAGCAATGACGAAAGTACTACCTATTTGAGAGTACTACCATTTTTGAAAGTACTTCTCATTTAGCTTTATGTAGCTACAGAAAGATTGGAACGCAAAATACGCTATTCAGATAACGCATTCGGCATGGTGTTGACATTGACTCTGGACCAAGCAGAGACTCCGTGGCAGTCGCGAACGGGACGTCATGCAAACCCAGAGTTTCTGATTGGTCCAGAGCCAATGGTGATGACATCGTGTCACTGATATTGCTAGATGTTTGTTATGAAACCAACATCAAAAACATGTTTTAAAAATACGACGTCTTTTATCGATGTGCCAGGAACAAAACAGCTACAGCTTGAAATATAAACTTATACAGGTATAGGTATGGCACGTCTTTCCACCACCCCACCAAAGCCGCCGTAGTTTGTGAATTAATTCACAGAGAAATAAATGCAGTAGACAAATTTAAAAGATATCAAATAAAGACGTCTCCCCCGCCACCCCCCCCCCCCCACCCTGTTCAAATATAATAATTTTGGTATAGATAAGCCGTATACGGAAGAGTATTACCATAGAATAATAAAACCTACCTTACTCAATAGTATTACTGACGATGGATTTGCGATGCCATGCGGTCGTAAAGAATGCAAGGGTTGCTAAGCAAGCAGAGCGGCGAGCTCACGTTCTGTGATTGTCCTGTGCAGACATTTTCATCGACGGCGCGAAGCTCTGCGAGCAGTTCGGCTACGGCGAGCGCGGCTCCCCGTTCCGCGTCTGGTTGGGACCGATCCTGCACCTCGTCGTCACCAGTCCCGCCGACGTCGAGGTGGGCCCATCCTCTGGTGAACCGCGTCCAAGTTGGAGGCACTGACTTGTACCAGCACTCTCCAATTCACAACATCAGTGATTCTAGCTCGTCAAAATTCCTGGCAGTGGCGTAACTTCAAATCAGAGGTCCCAAAGCAACAAAAGACTGAAGGCCCCCTCTCCTCGCAGCGGGAGGAAAACGTACTCACAGATTTTTGTCACTCGTCACCTGCCTCGCTTCAAATAAACCATTCCCTAAAAAAATGATCATTGCCTACTTTTCGGATCAACTTTTCTGAAAATCCATCCCCTTCTTTCAGCACATCTATTCCCTAAAAATAACGTAATCGCATTTTTTTCCCGGATTAACTTGGGCCTCTGCGGGCCCCAAAAAATCTTATCGAAGGCCCCACTGAGCCCGATGCCCCCGAGGACTGGAATGCCTGCTCCCCTCTTGTTACGCTACTGATTCCTGGTACCTATATACCACAGGTAGACATAAATTTAGCCCTCCATTATCAAAAACTGCGAGTAGGTATATCCTTCTATCTGTGCTTATATTATATAAGGTCTTGCCTGAAATAGTTTTATTGCAAAAAAATTATAAAAAAACACACACATTTTTAAAGACCATAATTCGTTTCCACCTTAATGGTGAACTATTGGAGATTCAATAGCAATAAACATACCTCAGAGCAGACAGTCTGATGTTTTGACAAGTTGATTTATATATTAATTGGGCGATTGTTCGCATTGCAAGCATTTACCTCGACCTGTCACTGTCTTGTCGGCAGATCCTCCTGAGCAGCAACCAAGTGATCGACAAGGGGTTCCAGTACACCTTCCTGCTCCCGTGGCTCGGGACGGGCTTGCTGACGGCCACAGGTCAGTCGCGCCTCCATATCACATGGGGTGGAAAGTGTGGGAAGCCCCAGTGACTCAAGGGACCATCTAAAAGCACATGCGGCATCTGGATTATTTATTTTCTGTAACTAAACTCCATTTCACGTTAAAAAGATTTCAATCTTCCAAGAGAACCCCTGCTGCTAGACTCAAGCTAAGAGTTTCAAAACTTACAAGTCATGTCTTGAGAATGGCATAAGGTTATACGAGCAGTTTTGAAATTGTAGCACGTGTCTAGCGTGCAGTAGATCCTCAAGGAAGATGCAAATCCACTTGCCTTATTAACGTGAAATGGAGTTTATACCGTTGGGACTCAATGGGGAAGAGAATTATAGAGTTGCGCAAAATTTAGCACAACTGTGTAGACGGAATTGACGACTAAACAGGTCCAGAGTCAATCACGTTTATGGGCAAATAAACGAAATGCTTTTCTAATGGCAATAATTTGCCCATAAACGTGATTGGCTCTGGGACTGTGGTCGTCTATATACCTACTTCAAGGGTGAAGTCTGGAGGCTGGAGCCTTGAGGTCCCGACATTCGATGCGTTCGCAGGCTCGAAATGGAAGCGACACCGCAAGATCCTGACTCCGACGTTCCACTTCAAGATCCTCGAGCAGTTTGTCGACGTGTTCTCCTCCAACGGGGACGTCCTGGTCGACAAACTGCGGGCCCACGTCGACGGGCCGGGCTTCGACGTCTACAAGCTCGTCACGCTCTACACGCTGGACAACATTTGCGGTACGTGAACGGAGTCGCCGTTGGTACCTCTGATTGAGTCACTTGTCGAGACTATACATTTCACTGGATATCGTATTGAAATGGCCGCAAACAATCATGGAGTCCGAGCACGACTGAGATCCGGTTTTTCAGTGGCACGTTAAATACCTAATGGTATGTTAACTTGTTATTTGCTAAACAACATTTTCTTGCTAATGGACCGTTAAATCTTAACAGGCCGCTGCAAAACCGGCACTTAGATGTCAGGATTTTGGATGAATATCCGGAAAATTTAATTCTCAAATCGCGATATTCGAATTTTGTTGACATGTTCAAAATTTTTGGTTTGCAGAATCGGCAATGGGCGTGAAGGTCAATGCTCAAAACGACAGTGACTCGGCGTACATTAAGGCGATCCGGAAGTAAGTAAACACTTTTCAAAGACTTGAAATTAAGTTCTATACCTACGTATTTTCCAAAATTAAGTCTACAAACGTCCAGATATAGATACATTTCTTGAAATGCCCCCATTGTTTGTCTGCGGCAGCATGACGGATATCGTGATGCAGAGGAGCTTCCGGCCGTGGCTGGCGCCGGACTTCTTGTTTTACTTCTCGAGCTACAAAAAGATTCAGGACGAGTCGCTGAAAATTCTACGCGATGTCACTACCAATGTAAGTTCTGTCTTTGGTCCCAACTCAAAAAAACGTACTAAAAATAGACAATCGGCTAGCGTAAATCAGGGAAAAGAAAAATGTAGCAACAGAAAGATATGCACTGACATTAACACGTTTGCAATAATTGATCTTTCGGTCCAGCAAAACAATTTCATTTTGCAAGTAGGTATAAGTATTTTCCGCTGTTCGTAATAATATGTATCTCCGTGATTGACAGTTTGAGAAGGCACAACGCCAACCTCTGTAAAAGCATACTGATTACGACACAGGTGATCAAGAAGCGACGTCAGGAAATGATGGGACGGGGCATAGGTCGTGACGCCGACGCCGACGCCGACGCCGACGCCGATGCCGACGTCTCCGATGGCATCAAGAAGCGTCTCGCCTTCCTCGACTTGCTGCTGCAGTCGACGGTGGACGGGTCGCAGCTGTCCGACGAGGATATCCGCGAGGAGGTCGACACCTTCATGTTCGAGGTACACAGAGGGCGCCGAGGGGCGATTGCCAGGCGTCGGGACATTCGGTTCCCCGTCGGCAATCGGTCTCCCAAGCCGACTTAAGCTCTCGCCAAAGGAGCTTCGAAAATAACTAATGGCCCCATATTGCCCCAAAATCAAGAAACTGATCACAGATTGCCACAGATTACCGTTATGTAATGCACTGATATGCAGATATCTTTTACTAACAAAATTTCGAACTCCAAAGTACGAATGAAACGCGCCTTCTGCCAAACTAAAACGTGTCGTTCAATTGGGCGACGCCTTCGTGCTGTCAGAACGAGCGTGATAATAATGGGGTTACCATTTCAGGGCCACGACACGACCTCTTCGGGAATAAGTTTCGCACTGTGGCTGCTCTCATGGCATCAGGATATCCAGGTAGGATACGTAGGATAGGTAGGATAGGTAGGATAAGAGACTGATGTGATAATTCAAATTTGCATGACTCAATTTTGCCTATGATACCCACGGGAAGCATACCGGTAATGTAAGCTTGCAAAGTTTACACACGGGTTATGTGTGAACTTTATTTTAATTCCCGACTCCGTTCCCAGGAAAAAGTTGTACAAGAATTACGGGAAACGTTCCCGGATCCCAACGAACCGGTGACGTTCAGAGGGCTGCAAGAACTGAAATACATGGAGCAAGTGATCAAGGAAACCCTGCGTCTGTATCCCAGCGTCCCTATCTTCTCCAGATATCTGAAAGAAGATCTGGAATTAACAAGTAAGTGTATTTGAAATTTGAAGGAAGTTTCTTAGTTGCAACTTTCAATGGTCTTTGAATCGAAAACTCGGGGTTTATAAGAGAGAGCGCGAGGGTTGAGGGGTTACATCTTTGAGCCAATGAAATATATACGAGGTACCGAAAGAACCTAGGGGTAGTGAAGTAGTGGCCTCAATAAACAAAGTTCTTTTATTGACGCTGTCAAATGTTTAGTCAAGTTACAAACGGTGGGAAACGTAATTTGTAGTATAGTTAATTTACGAAATACTGGTCAAACCCACTTCAGGGCTTCGGACAATGCCATTGTTAACACAAGTATGTATCTTGACATGTGTCAAGAATTTGCACCAACTCTGTCCTTTTCACTGTCCATATGTTGACAATTTTAAGGGAAACCTCTTTATTGCCAATCATCAGATAGGTAAGCACGCAAGGTAACGAAAGTGAATACGGAGCTATTTGCAAGGAGATCCATCAGTTATCAATCTCGAAGAGAACACAATAGAGCTTAGCAGAGCTTACAAGGGTCGGCATGCGTCTTCCTACCCCAAAATCTCAAGTGGTTTTGACCAGTTATTCGCGAATGGACTATACACAGGTAACAAAGCGTTGGGAAACCAGCTAGACTCGACGCTATTTGAGTCAACCCAACCACTCTTCTGTCGGCCTCCAGACGGACTGGTGGCTCCCAAGGGGTCCACCATCAACGTCATCACGTGGATGTCGCTGAGGAACCCGTCCGTCTGGCCCGACCCTTCCACGTTCGACCCCGACCGCTTCAGCGCGGACAACGTTCAAGGTCGACATCCGTACGCGTTCATCCCCTTCAGCGCCGGCCCTCGGAATTGCATAGGTACGGCCAAAGGCTGCTGATCCTTCATTGGAAAGGCGTGTGAAAAAGCCAATACAGACTTACGCCAGTGCTTACGCTTTCAGTTTCAAGTCCGTGGGTTGAGCCCGTCGGATTCCAAAGCGCAGTGTCTCGTTCTCGGCCTATCAGAGCGTTTCAGGCTTGTACGGGCTCGGACGGGCCCAGCCCACGGGCTCGAAAGCGTAGGAAAGGCGTAGTGTAGCCCATGATGTAACAATGGCTATAATCTTAAACAAGTTTAGAATGGCACATAATACCAATTTCATGCGAGGCGTTTGTCGTTGGTTGCAGGGCAAAGGTTTGCAATGTTGGAGATCAAGTCTTCGCTCGCCCACGTGCTCAGAAACTTCAAGCTCCTGCCCGGGTCACCGGAACCGGACCTCGTGTTGGCCGCCGAACTTGTCCTGGTATCGAACTCCGGCGTCAAAATCAAAATTGTCCCCAGGGAGAAGTAATGGAGGCCTAGCTCACAGATGAGGGTGCAATAATCCAGGGACCTCGCGAGGGAATTCTGGATTAAGAAAATCAATTTATGACACAATTATGAAGCATCTGATAGCTATGTACACAAATGCCGATGTGTATTGACTGCTACAAGCACCATTTAACTAGTTGTACTAACATGTATTTCATTTGGCTGTGTAATAAATAAAATTATAACTGAGTTGCTCGTACCAAAGCCAAAGGCTTTATACGAAACCCAAGTGCATCCTAATCCAAGACGTACTCCCTAAGAAAAGGCGAGTTCTTCTACGTCGATGAGCTAGTTTTTCACATGTGCGCCCCGGCGGGCTCGGTGAGGGACTTGGCCAAGGTCACCATCGACCAGGAGAACTTGGTGATCTGCAAACGAAATGAAGTCTCCGCGTGAACGAAGCGATGGTGGGAGAGAAATAGTATTTACGCACTGGAAGAAGAATCAATTTCATTAATTTTGTGTTCGTGATTACATACAACATATATATTATCGGGTTCACCAGAGAAGAATAATTATCAATAATCGCTAACGAGTCGTTTGGGCATCGGATATAAGTTTCTTCATCACCAAGGCTGCTAATTTCCATTTGCACATCAGTCCTCGAATCATCACCGAACCACGAGCCTTTTGTCTGCGTGCAGGGAGTACATACTGGATGGACAAATTGGATATAAAATTTGTCTTCTTTGGTTAGACCCTACTATATAGGATAAATTTGTCTTCCAGCGAGGATGCCATTATCGATGATCGGTTTAGTCCTGCCAAGTTTGCTTCTTCGTATGTGCCGTTTCCTGCATCATCCACAGTGTCCTCTGTCGATACCCCCCCTAAGTACATATACCCCGACGTTCCAGTTGGAATAATCGAAACGAGCTGCGAGTAATTCCGCTCCCACGAGCATTGGTTGTCAGTAAAGTTGTCGCACCTGCGCAAAGGTATCCATGGAGAGCGGCACGTGACCTGCCACGCGCACGCGCAGCTCCCTGTTGGCCACCGACATCACCACGCGCAGCGACTTGTTGAATCGTGTAGAGCTGCGCAGCCACGCGCAGCTGAACGCGCAGTCGCGCAAGCGCGAACTCTGCAACGCGACATGGAGCGGATTTCGAAAGACGATGGCGAAGGTTATCGGGGTAGACAACCTCTCAAAGAAGGCGTATACTTATTGTCAATAACTGTACAGCTAAAATCTTTACCTACCTGAGTAGAAATGTTGTCAGCTAGGTAGCAAAATATAAGTTTCTCAGACACCAATAAAAAAGTCAAGCTGAGTAATAGCACAAGCCTATTTGATAGGTGACCTTCCTGAAATACAATCAGAGCATTAGTTTCATTAATAAAAATTACATTCAAATATTCCCATAATTTCATATCCTCGAGATAATATCTTATATCAACAGCACCTTTAAGATAAAAAATACACACAAAGATGTCAGGAATAAATTTGTCGCGATCTGGCAACACAGCAAAGGGTTGAATATCTTTTCAAACTCCCGGGTAAGCCTGGAAAAAAAGTTACATTCTCAATTCTCACTACATCCATCATCATCATCACGACAACCTCTAGAGGAAAGTAAAATAAGAATCTTTGAGCCAATGCCACAGGGTCTAATACCTGACCAATGCAACATGGTGGCCGACCAAGCCACCCAGCAAGCGAACCATTTCGGCATCAACTTCCGCGCTGTGCTTGAGGTGTTTGTCCAGCAAGTTGCTGTCAGCATGACCGTAGCCATACACTTTTCTCCCTCTGCAGGGTTCATTTCGGATGGAATCCGACTTTTCCCACGAAGCTGCTACCAGCTGGACTGCAGAAATCATCGTCGACGTCCGCCGCATCTTCAATTTCGTGTATTTTGCAGCGACGTTCCTGACCGCCTGCTCTCGAATGTGCTCGAAGTTGTAGCACAAAGTGTGAAACTGTGACTCCACGTTGTACAAAAAGCAAATTATGAACGTGTCTAGTTGTCCAAGGATGATAGGCATCAGGAGATAGTAAAATCCCAGAAAAAAAATCGTGATCTCGAATCCAGGAGAACCGTCGACGTCAAGCAGATACCAGCCACTGGTAACAGAAATTGATTAAAGTACAAAAAAATACTTAAAAATAATTACCGAAAAAGATTTTCCAACTTACCGAAAGTGTATTGTACCCGATGCAATGGAATCCGATACAAAAGTGACGAAAATTACGATGGAAGTTACTTCTAATGCCATCTTAAGCATTCGATGAAGCCGATTGGCTTGCATCTGGGCGTTCTGAAGGAGGCTTTTAACCGGTTCCCCGTCGAATTGCTCGGCTCTGTGGACCCTCTTCACATCATCGACCATTGCATGGATTTCACTCGATTGAACATAGAACGTCAGTATTCTGATGATCACGAAACAGTGAATCATTGTGTTCAGCGCGTGTTCAATGAATATCAGACTCCCGTCTTTTGTGGAATACTTGAGGCGCAGGAAAATCCCCAGAAGGTTCGTCACCAAGATGTGGTAACAGGCTTGAACCACGAGGAATAACGGCGCTGCTGCCGAAAGACACGATTTCCATGTTTTACCGAAAAAGATTTTCCGTGGGCTGCCTGTAATACAATACAATGAGTCACATCGCACCATGATATATAATCCAGGGCGGTGTTACCGTGAGGTTGCGGTGGGGATACAGATTTGCCTGTTTTTTTAACATTGCAGCAGACCCTGGCTACTGTAACCCCACCGTAAAAGCCACTCAAGGTAAAGCATGAATTACACGGACACAATTTTTACAAAACCATGGTGCATAACCCTGGTGCACAATGAGACTAGTGAAGTGACTCGTGTAGACGAAAAATTGTCCACAAGGGTTGCGCCCAAGGGTTGCACACAATGTTTAGAACATGTTCTATAATTCAACAAAACTTGTGTGAAACCAACCAATTATGACCCAGTATTCAAGCGGCTCACAAATTGTCAGTGGCACATACACCATTTCCACCCAAGCAAGATAACATTTCCTCCAAAATATGTGTATGTTCTAAAGTGACTTGAACGATAATTTGAATGTGCTGGCATAGACCGATGAAAGTACTGGTGCCTCGAGGACTAATCATGCACTGCATTTTGGAAGATTCAGATAATATTTCACTAATATGTGTACATTTGCACTCATATTTTGAAATATTCGGACATTTCGGACAGTAGAGTAAGTGCAAACCTGCACAGTTACCCTCAGCAGCATTGGCCGCTCTCGGCGACGCCTCAGAGATTGTGGTCCCAACCCAAGGACGCTCGCTTTGGCACACATGTTCACCTGATAATATCTCTATTCTGCGAACGATTGGATCCATAGACGTTAACAGCTTCCACTCTTCGGTTGCCACCTCCTCATTTGGGCCGCGCATTTTGCCACTACTAGAGCTTTGCAGTGCAGCCAAGGGCGCCTTTCAAATAGTTCCGTGTTATAATCGGCATAACTCCTAATTCCCTCAGACCTATATTAATCGGTCTACAAGAAAACATTTTCTTTTAATATGTATCTGCGTCAATTATTGATTGTTATAAACTTTTTGAATCAGTCAAGTACGCTGACGGTGCTTAAGTTGTGCTTTAAGAGCATTGATCTTCTTGTTTCGCATAAAGTAAGAGTATATAGAATACAGTATTTCATGTAAATGTCAAATAAATAATGTAAAGTAGATGAGAATTGTGAATGCGGCAGGTACTAAGTGCTCTCCTAAACTGAGACGAACATATCCACAACAAAACAAGAAAACTTTAATGTCAATAGTTTTTTTAAATTATTTATCACTCAGCTGAAAATTAGAATGCCCGAAGGGATTTATTTTCTACAATTATAAGCATTTCTTTGCAAATTTGTAAGATGGGTAATTTTAGCAGTTGTAATACATAGTGATGCCTTGCAGGAGAGGAAGGACATCCCCGCCGGGGCAAAGTACTCGAGAGCGAAATCTCCAGAGAATCCGGCGTCTCCACCAGCGCTGGCCACTAGTGCCGCCTGGCGGGGTCGGTGAGCGACTTGGCCAAGGTCAACATCGACCAGGAGAACTTGGTGACCTGCAACGCAAAGCGGCGCGAAGTCAGCAAAGCGCAGGCGCGGAGAAAATGCCTGGAACGATGGTTCAACTATGCTGTTGAAGACGTCTGCATTTTAAACAATCCACTGTGGACACGTATTTTAAAGAAACACATCGCGATTTATAATTCACTAGTATCATGCATGTGCTCTAGGACTGTCCAGCAAAATGATATTTAAAATTTATCTGGTCAGCTTTATTGGGTGGAAATACTTGACACACGTGCGATAATCATTGGCGCACCTGCGCAAAGGTCTCCATGGAGAGCGGCACGTGACCTGCCACGCGCACGCGCAGCTCCCTGTTGGCCACCGACATCACCACGCGCAGCGACTTGTTGAATCGTGTAGAGCTGCGCAGCCACGCGCAGCTGAACGCGCAGTCGCGCACGCGCGAGCTCTGCAAAATATGGTCGCATATATAATTATGCATATTTAATGCCCTGATAAAAGCACACCTTTATTTTAACTACCTGAGTCGAAATTTTGTCCGCCAAGTAACAAAATATCATCATCTCCGATACCAGAAGAAAAGCCATGCTCAGCAGCAGCAACAGTCTGTGTGAAAAGGGGCCCTCCTGGAAAATGTTTTCAGTTTTGACATTCATGTGCCAATTACGACAAAAAACAGAATGCCACATTGATGCATTACTTTTCTTATTACCATTGTAATCAACAGTACACACAAGGATGTCAGAAATAAATTTGTAACGATCTGACAGCACAGTATAGGATTGAATATCTTCTCAAACTTCCGTGTAAGTCTGCAAAACGAATGGTCAAAAGTCAAACCACACACCGAAATTATGCTACAAAAACCTAGTACTTAGTTTGTTTCAACGTTACCTGACCAGTGCCGCATGCTGATCGACCAAACCGCCCAAAAGTCGAATCATTTCAGTATCAACGTCAGCATCGAACAAACCTTGTTTGCCCTTTGAGTCGCTCCCAACCTTACCAGATCCAAAAACGACCTCTTCGTTGAGTCGATTATTATGTTTTGCAAACAACGTTGCAGATAGCACCTTTGTGACACAAGTTTTCATTTGCTTGTGTCGTTTGGCAACATTACTGGTCGCCTGCTCTCGAATATTCTCAAATTTGTAGCACAAAATATGAAACTGTGATACCATGTTGTACAAAAAGCAAATTATGAACGTATCTAGTTGCCCGATGATGATGGGTAACATGAACGAGTAAAAACCCATAACTAGAAGCATAATCTCAAACCCAGGAGAACTCGCAACGTCAATAAGGTACCAGCCACTGTTACAGAAAGAAATGTATGAGACTAAATCTTAATCATAATCAAAGTGGTGAACACATGCGGCCTTACCGGAGAATTATTTTGCCTGTTGATATCGACTGCAATGTGAAAGAACAACCGACGAAAACGAAAAATAACTTAAATGTCGCCTGTAACACTCGATGGAGTCGATCGGCTTCGTTCTGCGCGTTCTGTAGAAGGCGTTTCACCATTTCCCCGTCGAACTGCTCCACTATTTGGACCTCTTTCAGTTCTTCGACCAGTGCAAGGACATCACGTGTTTTCAAATAGAACGTCAGTATTCTGATGATCACGAAGCAATGTTGCATGATGTATGACACGTGATCGATGAGTAACGTTGTGAAATCTTCTTCGGATAACCAAAAGCTCATGAAAATGCCAACCATGTTCGTCACCAAGACATGGTAGATGGATTGAGCCACTAGAAACAGCGGCACTGCTGTCCATAAACGAGTTTTCCAAGACTTTTCGAGGAAATTGGTTCGAAGGCTGCCTGCAATTGAGATATACAACATAACTAAGGCTTTTTTTCTATAAATATAATATAAATTCTATGATTGAAAGCGGTTAGGTTAGGCTAGCTCTACATATCACTACTGCTGATCTCGTAATAGAGAATGCATATGGTCAATGACCAAGGACAATTCGAATGTTCAAGGTAAATTAAATTTTGCCAGGTGGTCAGTCGATGGTAATATTCGGACACATATTTTATATATGTCACTTGAATCGCCTTATACGGGATACAAAATATCGCCTATACGAATCGCCTATATCGCCTATATGAATCGCCTATACGGGATACAAAATAACGATTAAAACATATATTAATTTGTATTTTTTTTATATGAAATCTTTGGCGATAACGAATCAAGCACCGGAAACCTTTTTGAAAACTTATTGTACTTCTCTGAAAATAAATCACCTGATATCTTCATTCGGTGAACGACGGGGTCCATGGAAGTTAGGAGCTTCCACTCCTCAAAGATCACCTCCTCCTCTTTTGGATGAAGCATTTGGGCCTCCATACTTACACACCAGACAGGTACATTTGAAGTATGCATTCTGAAACTTGCGGAAACTCAACGGTCTACCAACGAGCACGGAGGAGAGCCAAAGAGCCAATACCAAACATCGTCTTCTCTGTTGGACAATAATTTTTGATTGGTTACTAACTTAACTATCGAGTAATGTAAAGTTGAGTATTAGCACTTAGCAGCCTTGTGCTTCTTGAAAGAATAAAGTTCACACGCGGAACAAATGTTGATTGATAAGTTAAAACTTTGTGCTGCTTATAATGTTGCACACACTTTAGTGCCCAAAGTTTACGTTTGTTTGGAACTACAATGAAGAACGATTAAAGAAACCAAGAAAGCATTTTAGCTATACATTCCAAAAATTGGTAATATAATTTCTGTTGGAAGCTAAGTAAATTTACCTATCAAAGAGCAATGTTTGTAATCACAATTATACATTTTATTCAAAAACTAACAGGTCCAAAAACGTTTGCTATAATAAATTTCATTACAAGTACAACTCAAAAATACAATTTTAAATCTAAGTCAGGAGTATAAACACATTTCCTACTATTGTTGTGGTTCGAGGTGTGTGCTATGTGTGCTGTGTGGCATGCTGTGATCAGCGTGTGCTCTCTGGCAGACAGGGAATTAAGAAGTAAACATTGCGTAGAGAAATCTCCAGAAAACGCGGCGCCTCCACCAGCGCTGGCCACTAGTGCCGCCTGGCGGGGTCGGTGAGAGACTTGGCCAAGGTCAGCATCGACCAGGAGAACTTGGTGATCTGCAACGCAAAACGGCGCGAAGTCAGCAAAGCGCCTGCGCGAAGTAACTGTCTAACAATGTGTCACCTGTGGCACGGAACAAGAATGTTTAGAATAAATTTCCGGGGAGTCTAATATCTGGGGCCTTTCCAATGTTCGAGTTATGAATCATAATTGCTCCTCCAAATGGGAGAGTTTCACGAGATTACATAATATATTCCCAATAAACATAATTGGCGTCAAAAAAGGTGCCCGGGGGGTGGATAATAATACTTAGTACAGGATTGCTGTCAAAGTATTGGGAATTACAAAAAAATCTTTGAACAATTGGTTGCAGCGGGTGAACTCGAAGTTGAAAAATGGGCCAAATTGAGAGACAATCACCCAACTTCTCCCAATCTCATATAAAACATTGAAAAAATGCATAGCCATATCTTCTGCTCTCCTTCGGTGGATGCCAACAAAGTAACAATATGTGTAAGTGAAGAAATGAAATAGATGCCTCATTAATCGTCACTATTGCCCTTGGTGTAAACCTATCTAAGAAAATAGATAAAAACGTGCTATTCTTCTTCGATCAGAACTTTGAGTGTCGCCATCCAAGAGGTTTCCAATCTAAACAGTAATTTTAAATCGTCACACGTAACACGTGTGATAATCTTTGGCGCACCTGCGCAAATGTCTCCATGGAGAGCGGCACGTGACCTGCCACGCGCACGCGCAGCTCCCTGTTGGCCACCGACATCACCACGCGCAGCGACTTGTTGAACCGCGCAGAGCTGCGCAGCCACGCGCAGCTGAACGCGCAGTCGCGCACGCGCGAACTCTGCAACGCGACATGGAGCGTTGAGGCATATTTTATCACAATTTCGGTGGAGACTTTGTTTTCTGCTCTGACGAAACCCTTCTCTGCTGTTATTTTTTTAACATGTACTTATTATGATATGGGCACTCATTTAAACTTCATTTACATACGTTAAATGAACGCTGAATACAAAAAAAAAGTATTTTCCATGGCAATTCATTTATTCAAGCAAGGTGTGGTGAACATTTTGGCTGCTTGTCGGGATTGCAGGATTACAACACATGAATTGTTAACAAAACTTATAGAAAACGTTTATACTTGTTACATTTACCTGAGTCGATATTTTGTCGGCTAAATAACAAAATGTCAGCAACTCCGAGACCAAGAGCAGAGTAGTTAGTAACAGCTGTACTATCCTGTGCATAGAAGGTCCCTCCTGGAAATTTCGAGTTCGAAAATTGGTTAAAAGTAGCACCATGTACATGAATAACCTCAATTTAGTTCATCTATACGTGCTTCGTTTATCACCATTGTTATCAAAAAGACACACAAGGACGTCAGAAATAAATTTGCCAGGATCTGAATGACCAGAATTGGATTGAATATCTTCGAAAACTGTCGAGTGAGCCTGCAAAAGAAAATTATGAACACAATACTATACTATGTTAAATGCAAAAATACTGTATTAATCAAATTTTTGAGATTATTAAGATTTCCGTTTATGCAGTTTGTTCCGTTGCCAAAAACATCACGTCTTTCTACAGTAGGTATACCCGATTAGTGCCGCATGGTGATCGACCAAGCCGCGCAACAGACGAATCATTTCCGCGTCAACCTCCGCGTTGCTCTCGAGCTGTATGTCCTGCAAGTCGCTCTCTACCTTAGCGTCGCCAAGAACGGACTCCCCGCTGCAGTGTAAAGCCTGTGCTTGCAGCTGGGATGCTACTATCGCAATCGTCAATGATTGCAATTCGAACGCAGAAATGTCTGGCGAGTCAATAATTTTCTTTTTCTTGTGTCGTTCTGCGACTTCCCTGACCGCCTGCTCTCGAATGTGCTCGAATTTGTAGCACAAAATATGGAACTGTGACGCCACGTTGTGCAGAAAGCAAATTATGAACGCATCCAGTTGCCCGATGATGATGGGAATCATTAGAAGGGAAAATCCCATAAATATAAACAAGATCTCGAACCCAGGAGAACGTGTACCATCAAGAGGATTCCATCCACTGTGACAGAAAGAGGGGTGAGAATAGACAACATAATCTTTAACAATCAGCCCGAACGGAATTAGTCATGGCCGTACCGTAGCACTATTTTTCCTGTTGATAATGACCAAGATAAAAAGGAAATAGAAACTACAATTGCAAAAAAATCGAAGGTCATCTTCAGCGCTCGATGGAGCCGATTGGTTTCATTTTCAGCTTTTTGATTAAGTTTCTTCATAATTTCACCATCGAACTGCTCGGTCCTTCGGAGCTCTGTCAAATGATCGACCAGTGCATGGACTTCACTTGTATGGAAATAAAATGTCAGGATTCTGATGACTAAGTGGAGGTGTTGCATTACGTAAGACATATGGTCGGAGTAGATCATATTTATGTTTTCACCGACAGTATTATCTCTCATGAAAATCCCAACGATGTTCGTCACAAGAACGTGGTAAATTGATTGAGTCACAAGGAAAACCGGCACCGTTGCCAATAAACGAGATTTCCATGGCTTTCCTTGGAAATTGCTTCTCAGAACGCCTGCAACTCAAGAACGCAATTACAAGATGTTGTAGAGCAAACAAAACTTTCCACTTTACTGGTCGAATAAGTTGTAGCTTAAAATGTCACCCCTAAAGACTTCCACATTTGTTTAATGAATATTCACCTGAAATCGTCATTCCATGAATAATTTCATCCATTGTGCGTTATCCCACAATGAACTCTGGATAACTAATGACCATTTTGTTGTACACGTCTACGGCACCTCTTCAAGTAAATTTCTTAAAGAACACTTTTCGGATAAAGTTCTGTACGGGGAAGGTATACTATACTTTGAGTTTGAGCTAGTTACTTTCGCGAAGTTCTTACAATGATGCTTAGTGTATAAGTAGCGAGTAAAATAAGAAAACTTTACGGTGGTTGATAAATAAAAGTAAAGTGTGGTGTTTTGAACTTTTCTGTAGGAGGTTGCAAGCAAGTACCAAAGAAGCCAATTAAGCCTGAGCCGGAAAATGGTTTAGAACCATCATTAGAGTACATGCTATAGTATTTTTATTGCTCGATTTAGATTTAATTAACGCAGAAGTACTTAACTAACGTAACTAACTCAAGTAAGTAACACGTAAGTAAATAAACTGGTAATTTGGCATGATTTTATTTCGAACTATCTAATAATGTTTAAAAAAAACTACATGCATATTTATTTTTTCCATAAGGGGTTTATAAATCAAATATAAATCCAATCAGAATTCAATGAAAAAGTTAACAAATTTTGCAAATTGCAAAGCAGCGATGTTATATAGTGTTAGTCAGTATTCAGTGTAAGTTGTAAGTTTTGGTTGGAATTCAAGGCCACAAACTAGCTGCTGAGAGAACTTTACTGCTACATTTTCCTCTGCGCTGGCCACTAGTGCCGCCTGGCGGGCTCGGTGAGAGACTTGGCCAAGGTCAGTGTCGACCAGGAGAACTTGGTGATCTGCAACGCAAATCGGCGCGAAGTCAGCTAGAAGTATTTTTCTATATCCCACCTTTTGACACCAATTGTAGTGAAACTATAGAGATCCCACCCACAGGCACCAATTGTAAAGGCGAAGTACCGAGCAAATACTACCTGCGCAAAGGTCTCCATGGAGAGCGGCACGTGACCTGCCACGCGCACGCGCAGCTCCCTGTTGGCCACCGACATCACCACGCGCAGCGACTTGTTGAATCGTGCAGAGCTGCGCAGCCAGGCGCAGCTGAACGCGCAGTCGCGCACGCGCGAGCTCTGCAAGGGCAGTGACACGAATGGTCATGGAAGAAATGGGCCAGCAGCATTTACCAGTATAATAATTCGGTAACAACAATCGAATGTTCAAAATCCGTTTGTAAGCAAAAGCAAAGATGAAATACCTGTTCAGAAATGTTGTCCGTCAGATAGCAGTAAAAATACAGCTCAGATATTAACACGAATGTCATCTCTACTAGTGGAAACGATAATTGTGAAAACAATCCAATCTGAAAAAGCATGATAGAATAAAGGGTGGTTACAGTTATACGAAGTCCAGTACAAGACCTAATTAGGTAAATTGTATATTACATTTATCACCAAAAACACACACAAGGATGTCAAGAACAAGTTTGAGACGACTTGACAAATCATTAGTGGATTGAAAATCTCTTGGAAATTCTTCGTGAGCCTGTAAGAAAATTTTAGTACGTTAATAAAATCAATATCTGACTCATTGTATCTGTCCCTTTTAACAAACAACGTAGCATTCAATGAACATGTCCCTCGAAAGATTAGTGTAAAATGTTGCGGCATTTTCGGTATGATTTAAGTTTACCTTATTAGGCTAACATGATTATCGACGAGGCCTTCAAGAATGAAACACATTTCATCGTCCACGAGCCTATTAAGTTCAGTCTCACATCGACAATCCTCATCCGCATGACCTTCATCGTGACCTTGAGCGCTACGTTGAGCGTTGGCCAACGCCTTTCCGCGCCACATGGCCACCGCCTTTTTCAGCGCAGCCATCTTGTTTTTCTTGCGCCTGTTGAGAACATTACTCACCGCCTGCTCGCGCACGTGCTCAAACTTGTGGCCGAGGATTTTAAACTGGGTCATCGTGTCGTACAGAACGCAGACGATGAACGCATCAATCTGACTTATCACAACTGGTACTGAAAGTAATGTGAAGGCCTGTGCAAGAAGCGTTATCTCCAGACCCGGTGATCTATGAACGTCCATTGGATACCAGCCCCTGGGGATGAGAGACGAGTTATTTTTTTGATAACGGACGACTTCTAGCAATGCCAGTCTTCCGGACTAGTTGGTATTTGGTTGGAATCAATTCAAAGCTGTTTGGAGAGATTCAATTTCAACGTCCACATTTTCAGCTGTCCACCAGTTATGTTTATAATACGTGGAATTGATGTACTAGCGTTAGATTAATTCCGAGTTCTTTTTCATATAAGAGAATTTTTGTAAAATGACTTCAGGCAATATGCAATTAATCAAAATTTAGATTTTGTTAAAAGTGCATTTGATTAAACATTCAAACCTGAAAGCAATTTTTCTGCCCACAAACTGTAATAACAAGGACGTCGTGGAGATCGGTAGTACTACTGCAAGAACCAGCAAAGCGCCTTTTGTAATCCGACTCGTCACAGCTCGAGCCTCGGCCAGTGTCGTCCTGATTGTCTCGTCGTTAAACGTTTCTGTGTCGTGAAAGCGTTTTATTGTCTCGACCAGTTCGTAGATCACGTCACTTTTGTGTATGAACGTCACAATTCTGGCGAACAACCAAATGTTAACCAGCATGAATGCCAGTTTTTCCACTAGAATCACGAAGAAGTGTTCCGAAGTTGGTTTCAAAAAGTATAGTTCTATTCCATTCGTAAAGATCGTGTGATAGATTGTTTGACACAAGATTACGTTTCCGATGGTTCGCCGCCAGTAGAATTGCCAAGTGTGTGGAACATTCTTTTTGCGTAGTAACCCTGCAAATTTAAAGGCTTGCAATCTTTTTATCGGGATACCAGACTGCACTCGCTCCCGTTGGAGCTAAATACCGTTTTCCATGTTAAAGCATTTGGAGCCAAGTGGAGGAACAAAAGTCTGCTAGATATTTAGAGTACAGTAACAAGAATCTGTGCAAGTAACCAATTATTTAAGAACCGCCCGAAAGTCCTTTTAAATAAGTTATTGTACGACTATTTTTCCAAATAAACTTGCTTAGTGATCACCTATAATCTCCAATCTGTGAACAGTGGAATCCATCGAACTTGCAATGTCTGTCCTCTTGCAGCGGTGTGTTATTTTGGCTCGTGTTCAATTTTCACAATATTTCCACTCAAGCCCGGAACTTCTCAAAGTGAGCAGTGAAACCAGCGGTGCACACAACAACGTATCTCTCCTTTGTACTCTCTTCTCATGATGAGACCTAACCTCAAAGTTTTATCTAAATACCGTTTCATGAATATTTAAGTACACCAACTTATCGATAACTTAGTACCGATACGCTAATGATGGTAGGGTTCCACACATAGAACTCTCTTGTGGAACTCTTTTGTTGAAATCTCATGTTTGAAACAAAGTTATAATAAACCTTTTAATGGTAATATTTGAGCATTTATCAAACAGAGTAATAATTGAATTATTTAATTTTTAACTATGTTTGATAAACAATCATATCCACGTGTAATTGATGAATATAAAAATCCCATGTTTGAATGTATTCCTTTAATAAACAGATAATTACGTTACATAAAGCGGATCCGGTCATTGCTGTCAAAAAATTAACCCCCCGCAACAATTGTGGGTTTTAACGCAACACACATTTGCAAGTGCGATGATGTTTGCAGATTTAGCTGTGTTCTGATGATTAAGTGGAGCACAGAACCCTGTTTGGGGTGCCTGGCATACAGAGAACTGTGAAACAGCATCGGACCACGTTGACTTCCGGAGCGTAGGAAACCCGGCGCCTCCACCAGCGCTGGCCACTAGTGCCGCTTGGCGGGGTCGGTGAGGGACTTGGCCAAGGTCAACATCGACCAGGAGAACTTGGTGATCTGCAACGAAAAGCGGCGCGAAGTCAGCAAAGCGCAGGCGCGGAGAAACTGCTCGTGGCGTTCAACGAAGTTCAACGAGAAGTAGCAGATCTCCTGGTAGTTTGCAGTCATTGCTTGACGCAAATTGCATATGTGTTCAAGTCGTCAACAGTTTTTTAAAATATTGTTTAAAACATGCAGTTCTCTTTCTCTCTAACTACATTTTCCTCGACCCAATGTTTTAATTAGAACGATGGCTTAGCTGAAATCAGCTGGGGAAAAATGCCATCGTTTCTGAGGAAGTTCCGCAGCATCTCGTCGCACCTGCGCAAAGGTCTCCATGGAGAGCGGCACGTGACCTGCCACGCGCACGCGCAGCTCTCTGTTGGCCACCGACATCACCACGCGCAGCGACTTGCTGAACCGCGCAGAGCTGCGCAGCCAGGCGCAGCTGAACGCGCAGTCGCGCAAGCGCGAACTCTGCAAGGGAAAAGATACGCAGCTTTGGATGTAGTTGGTCAGCAGCAAAATCTTGGGTACTAACTCAGTAACAACGACAGCATCTCGTGTATCAATTTCCAGAACTGTTGTCGATACCAATACCTAATGACGATACCTACCTGTTCAGAAATATTGTCCGTTAGGTAACAGTATAGGTACAGCTCAGATACTAGAAGCAAGGTCATCTCTATCATTGGCAACGATTTTTGCGAGAACACGCCATTCTGAAAAAGTACGTTAGTACTAAGTAATGGTTACAGCAGAGCTACAATTATAACCAACAACCCTTTAAATTATTTAGAGTGTAAACCAATACATCATTTTGATGTTACCTTTGTTACCAAAAATACGCAAAGCGCGGTCAGAAACAAGTTTGATATAACTTGACAAACCATTATTGGGTTGAATATCTCCTGAAAATCCTTCGTTAACCTGTAAGAAAATTTTCACTTTAACAATGAAATTGAGTAGCAGAGCAAGTTAAACGTGCAAAGTTTGAATTCAAAAAAAGTGTATGAGAAATCGCAGCTTCAAATTTCATTTACAAACCGAAAATATTAAATATTTAGCGAAATCGTATTTGCATTTGGCACACAGGTATTTTACCTGATCAGCATTGCATGCTGATTGACCAGCCCTCCCAGAAGATGGCACATTTCATCGTCCACCAGCATGTCCTGGTCAATCCCAATTCGACAATCCACGTCCTCTTGCCCTTGGGTGTTACCTTGAGCGTCACCTTGAACGTGACCTTGAGCTTTGGCCAGCGCCTTCCCGCGCCATGTGCCCACCGCCTTCTTCAGCGCAGCCATTTTGTTTTTCTTGCGCCTGTTGAGGACATTTCTCACCGCCTGCTCGCGCACGTGCTCAAACTTGTGGCCGAGGATTTTAAACTGGGTCATCGTGTCATACAGAACGCAGACGATGAACGTATCGAGTTGACCAATCACGATAGGTATTATTAGAGCTGGTATGGCCAGCGCAAAAAGCGTTATCTCTAGTCCTGGAGAGCTTTTCACGTCCAACGGATACCAGCCTCTGCAGATGAAAGATAGAGTTTGTTACTGAGAGAGTACGCATGGCACGCATGACACGTTCAGACGGCAGTGAACGAAAGAAACACCAGGCGCGGACAGCCCACCAAACACCGGTAAATAACATCACACCAACGAAACACCAACCAGACATCCTGTGAAAAAAAGCTCCAGGCCTCGTCACTCAGAGTTACCGTCTTCCCGGATTCGCCGGGAAGACCACCATCACGTAATTCTTCTTCTTCTGCCGTAGTATTAAGGTAGATTTTATTTAGGAGGTTCACATTCAATGTGGGATTTCAGGGCATCAACCATCCCCGGAGATGTAAGTTCAGCAAGCTTTCAAACCTGATAACCAGTTTTCTGGCCTTCAACTGCATTGTCAAGGACGTCATGGCTAGCGAAACTACAACCGCAGGAGCCAGAATGAAGGCCGCTTTAATCCATTTTGTTGCCGTTCGAGTCTTGGTCAGTGTCATCCTGACAGTCTCGTCGCAGACCGTCTCGGATTCGTGGATTCGTTTCATGGTCTCGACCAGTCCGTAAATCGCGTCTGTGTTTTTAAAGCACGTCGCCATTTTAGCGAGAAGCCAAAGTTTTAGCAGTGTAAACAATAACTTCTCCATTAGAACATCCTCGAAGTCTTCCGAAGTCGCGTCCAAGAAGTAGAGATACACTCCGTTGGTCACGACGGTGTGGTAGACTGCTTCACAAATGATTGTGATCGGGACGATTTGATGCAAGATGGGCGGCCACTTGCTCGAGACATTTTTTCTGCGCAACAACCCTGAAATGTTTCAGGCCAGGCCTCACGCAATTTTCTTTATTTGACCACGATATGACTGTGTTAAATAGTGTGTTGTGTGTGATGGTGTGTTTAGAGATGAGATGGAAAGGATTAAAAGTAAAAATACGTTGTAGTACAATGAAATGGTTGCACCAGTTTGCGAAGTCGCTCTGTCAAGAGTAGAGTTACCTGATATTTCAAGATTATTTCTGGAATGGCAAGGGAAAATGTTAAGCGTCTTGAAGAAAACTGGGATATTTTAAAATACATGGAGTCTTTCCAGGAACGCTTTAAAAATTAAAGTTTGTGGCCTTGGTATACGGAGGAAATTTGAAAAAAGAACGTCCTAAAATAGTACGTTACCACATGGGTTAAAAGAGAATCGGGATCTTTTAAACAATGCCACTACAATGGTGGTCAGAATATAAAACAAATCAATTCTCATGGGTCCCTATATAAAGTAACTGCCTCGAAATTTAACTATCCTGCTCCTTTTGTCAAAGGAAGTGAGCCGTTACTTCTGCCATTCCCACTAAGGGCTACAACGAAGAGACACATTACCGTAAAAACGGACAAGGTGGAGATTTGACCCCTTCTCGAATTTGATTTGCTGTCGCTTTCTTATTTCAAAACAGCGATCAGTCAAGCTGGAGAGATGGCTGATAGAAAGTGAGAAATGCAATTTGATGAACTGAACCATGCACACCTACGACCTCCAGATTTTTCGTTATCGATTCCATCACTGAAAAATCTTGCCACGCGCCAAACTCTTGTCCCTACTTGCTAACCGCACAACTTTGAAGTCGCTGTGGACGAGTCTTGGTCCTCGAGGCTATGGCCATGACATTGAACAATGTAAGCAACTTTTATTCTATCATTTAATGCTTCTTATGACTAAAGTTTCATTGATAATTGGGGTTTGTTGGCAAAATGTACCTACTTCGTTTATATTATTTATAGCGGCCCAAATACGTTTAACGGCATACAAAAAATTGTTGTTGCTGATTGGTGAACCACATTCCCCTAAAGTACTTCGCAGTTCGCATTCTGCGAACGCAATATAATAATAATAATAATAATATCTAATCGATATTTAGCTTAGATTTGGCTGAGGCGTCGGAATGCGCTTAACCATTTGACCGATACGCTTTGGATGGCGCATATTTTGTTATAATTATGAACTACCCTTAAAATTACTATTTGAGATTCCAGTAGTTAACGCAACTTTTGCGACGGAAGAAAATAGAAAACGAACATGTTTTTTTTAAGCCGTGATCAACCACCGTTGGGGGAGACGCTGTCGTTGGGAATTTTTTTGCAGAGTTTTACTCCTGGTTCTTTTCTGAACCAAGTAGTTCTTAACTGCTTATCACTAGGGTTTCGCGAACGCTATTTGTGCTGCGTTGAAGATGAGCGTAGTGATTTGTACAGCGAAAGAAAATGGCTGACGGCGAAATATAAACGAAATTGACTTAGCTTCTGATAACAACTGTCAAATCTATGCCATGGCAAAACTTGCAGTCAACAAAGCTGCTTAACTAGGAAACGAAGGAAACTGGACTCTGATTGAATCAGGCGTCAAATCACATGAAGAATTAAATCACTCCAAAAATGCTAATAAAAACCAATGGGAAAGTCCTACTCACCTCTATAAGGTCGAAATGTTTATAAGTTTTTGTGAAGATATGTAAAAAAACTTTACATCTACAGAGAATCAAAATTTTGCAAAAATTTAAAAATATCGTAAAAATGTATTTATTAAAAACGTTTTAAACCGAAATTTTCCAAAAACTCTAGAGAATCTAAGTTGAGAACAAAGGAAGGTCCTCTAAAGTTTTCATCCAAATCTGTTCAGGCGTTTGGTCTGTAGAGTTCTCGCAGCAACAGATACAATAAAAACAGACACATCACACACACACACACACACACACACAAGTAACTTTTTTTTGGGGGTAGTGAAATAAAAGATTTCGCTCCGCTCGCTACGCTCGCTACGCTCAACAGCAAATAGCGGCGTACCAATTCTCCGAAATTGCATAAAAATAAAACGTGCGTCTTCAAACAGAAGTCCATTTATTGGAAAACAGGTCAAGAGAACACCCACACCTGTAAGATACTTTTCCATCCCTCATTTGCTTCGCAACGGAAATAATGGCGAGCGGAATTAACCCCAAAGACGGCAGCAAAAAGGTCCATGAAATCCAACTCATCACAGTTCGAGTCCAGTTAAGTGTCGACCTGATGGTCTCATCTTCGAACGTCTCGGATTCGTGGATGCGTTTCATTGCCTCAACCAGCTCGAAAATCTGGTCACTTTTATGGATGAACGTCAACGTTCTCACGACTAGCCAAAAGTTCAGTAACAGGAAGACGAACTTCTCAACTAGAACATCTCCAAAGCCCTCTGAAGATGCGTCCAAGTAGTAGAGGTAGATTCCGTTCGTCGCCACCGTGTGGTAGATGGCTTGACACACAAAAGTGTCTGCCACGAGACGCTGCAAGAAGCACAGCCACTTGCGAGTTGGATTCTTTCTGCGCAAAACTCCTGAAACAAGGTGCGATCGCAAATGTGTGCCAGTCCTCGAAATCGCCCTACAATTGGTGCCTACGAGTGGGTTTGAATCGAATCGGGCTACGATTGGTGTCCAAGAGGGGGATTTAAAATATCATCGCAATTGGGTGAGCGTGCAAAGACTTGCATGGCTACCCGATGTAAAAATGTCCTTGACAGCTGTTATTTGTTATGATCCTTGATTCTATAAAATCATCTTTGTTCTGTGATTTTGTATATTTGTATAATGCTTACTTGTACTTAGTAAATTTGTATATTGTGTTTATTTTTGACTGTCCTTATATCATGTTTGATCCTTTCGACAATAAACAAACAAACAAACAACCCCAATCTTCGAAAACAAAAACATTTCGGGCCTAAGATGAGAAATGTCTAATGAGTCATGCAAATATCATCCGAATCTGCCAAGTTGTTTGGTCCGTACAGAGGCACACACAAAACTACAAACTACAAACAAAACGGACCTGATTTTGTTTCTCCTGGTAATCAAATTATAGCCTTTGTTCGCCTCATTCGCTCATCCAATAAAGCACAACACGTCACTTAAAAGTTTGTGAGCTGCCAATGAGAAATGTGACAAGAAAATATGTATTTTTTGTATACACACCAATGAACTCAATTTTCCACATAATCGAGTACATGAACGACAGTTCTCTCCAAACGTGAACGTTGTCCTCCATGATGCCCGTCGCTATCTGGAGTCTTGTGAGACAATGTGCTCGTGCTCGGGCAATCACTCATCAACTATGTATTAATGAAAGTTCTCAGTTGATAAAAGTTATAATTAATTTAATTGTTTTTGTGGGCGAAAGACATAACTTCCTACCAGCATCCTCTTTCAAAATGCACTGCGTGTCATAAAAGAATTGGTAGAGAGAGAGGCAGTAAAAATTATATCTTCCTCGGGCCTCGATGTGTAACTAAAAGTTGGGAAAATAAAAATGAACCTAATAACTTACTAATTACTATGCGTGCGTCAAGTATACAGGTCATTCGAGGATAGCTATACCCACGCCTAGCAATTGTAGCGAAGTCCCTACCGAAAGTGTGGAGCGAACCCAGAAAGGGACTAGAGAGCGGACAATATGCTCCCAAAAATCTCTATGCTTAGCAAAATAATTGTGGGGAAATCTGGCACAAAAGCAAATCACGAACTTCGTTTAAACCTTAAATTGTAAATCTCTTTACGGTTGATATCATGCAAAGCATTTGCACCGATTCACGACTTCCGTAAAAGTCTGGATGCAAAGAGATTTACTGAGGTGTCGGAACACGCTTGGTCATTTGACCTGTTCGCTTGAGATAATCGTGGTTAGGTTAAGTTAAGATATGTTAAGAAATTTGAAATTTATAGAGATTTAAATTTTGAAAAAATCGAAATATTTTGTAAAAATTGATTTATTAAAAACGTTCTTACTGATGTTTTCTAAAAACGCAGGGGGACTAAGTTAAGAACAACGGTAGGTACTCAGAAAATTTCACTAAAATTGAATCAGGCGTTTGGGCTGTAGAGCACGCACAATTATGTAAATAAACACAAACTCCAGTGTTTTTTTTTTTCGGGTAGGGTAATTTTAAGCTTTCGCATCTCTCGCTTCGCCCATTTCGCTAATCAATACACCCTAATGAGTGAAGTACTCTACAAAATGGCGGTCGACCAATTCTCCAAATGACTAAAAAGTGATCGTGCGCCTTCTAACAGAAGTTAACTTATTTGAAAACTGAGTTAAGAGAACACCCACACCTGTAAGCTACTTTTCCATCCATCATATGCACCGCCGTGGATACAACGACGAGAGGAATTATTCCCAAAGATGTCAGCAAAAAGGTCCTTGAAATCCGACTCATCACTGTTCGAGTCCAGTTAAGTGTCGACCTGATGGTCTCGTCTTCGAACGTCTCGGATTCGTGGATGAGTTTCAACACCTCAACCAGCTCGTAAATCTGGTCACTTTTATGGATAAACGTCAACGTTCTCGCTAGTAGCCAAAAGTTCAGTAGCATGAAAGCCACCTTCTCTGCTAAAACTTCTCCAAACCCTATGGAGGATGCGTCCAAGTAGAAGAGGTAGATTCCGTTCGTCGCCACCGTGTGGTAGATCGTTTGACACACTAAAGTGTCTGCCACGAGACGCTGCAAGAAGTACAGCCACCTGCGAGTTGGATTCTTTCTGCGCAAAACTCCTGAAACAAGGTGCAATCGCAAATGATTGCCAGAAGCCACGCAATCGCGCAGCAGGTGGCTTGAACATTCCTTGTATATTTGGAAGAGTGTGCAAATACTTCGTTGACTACCCGATGAAAAAATGACCTTGAACTGTTATATTCTAGAAAATCTTCTAAATTCAGACACAATCTTCGAAAACTAAATTATTTCTGGCCATAAGATGAGAAATTTCTAATAAGTCACGCAAATTTCACCCGAACCAGTCAAGCTGCTTGGTGGGTATAGAGACACATAAGAAACTATAAACTACAAATAAAACAGGCCTGATTTTGTTCCTCTATGGTAATCAAATTGAAGCCTTCGTTCGCTTCATTCGCTCATCCAATAAAGCACATCACGTCACTTAACAGATAGTGAGCTGCCAATGAGAAATGCTATAACACAATATTTATCGTGATATACACACCAATGCACTCCATTTTCCTCATATTCGAGTCCATGAACGAGAATTCTCTCCAAGTGCCAACGTTGTCCTCCATGTTGACCATGGCTCGAGTCTTGTGAGATAATGTGCTTGCTCAGGCAATGACTCATCAACTATGTATTGATGGAAGTTTCCATTTGATAAAAAGTTGCAATTAATTTATTTGTTTTTGTGGGCGAAGTAAAGAACTTCCACCAAGTACCCGCTTTGAAAGTTCACGGCATTTCATGAAAGAATAAGTAAAGAGAGAGGTATTAGAAATTACTTTTGCCCTCGATATAGTTAAAAGTTGGTGAAAATAAAAAACTACCTCTACTTCATAGCAATAACTAACTTAATTCGTGCGTCAAGTACAGGTCCGTCGAGTAATAGCTATACCCACGTTTATCAATTGTAGCGATTCACAATTTTGTTGTTACCAAAGCTATTTTTTTTAAAGTCCCTTCCGAAAGTGTGGAGCGAACTAAGGGAGCATGATTGCGGGCGGAAAACCAGTCCCATGATTACCACTGTTCAATATAGATGACGTAATCTGGGCCGTGCGTCAGATGACACAGAAAGGCTATTGTCGGAATCCATTAAGAAGGTTTTGGTTATGTGCTCGGATAAATTTCTCACAAATGACTTTGAATCGTTCAGAGTTCCGATTGGATTTGGAGAGAGGTTGAGGTTGTTGTTTGTGTGGTTGCAGAGATCTGCTCTAAGTCTCTTTCATTTCAGCTCCTTTTACTTTTAGGCGAGCTCGATCGAGCTTGTCGCATTGCCTAATGCCGCCAAAACAGCCAGCAAGGGATATAGAGAGCGGACAATATGCTCCGAAAAATCTCTATGCTTAGCAAAAGAACTGTGTGATATTCTGGCACAAAAGAAAATCAAGAACTTCGTTTAAACATTAAATTTTGAATCTCTTTACGGTTGATATCTGCAATGCATTTGCTTCGAATCAAGACTGCCGTACAAGTTGGGATGCAAATAGTCGCCATTCGAGCTCGAAGCCCGGTCTGTGGCTTGGACTATAAACCTACTTGCACAAATGCTTATACGTCATTCGCAAAGCTCCACATGACAAAAATCATAGGACTATTGGTCCACAGATTAAGTGACAACAATCTTCCCTTTGGCATATTGGTCAATTATTGGCCTTGTCAACAATTTAGATTTGAAAGTCTAATAACGTAAATGTCTTGTAAATCAAACCTGAACATTATTTTCTTTGCTATTAATTGCAGCGTCAGTGATGTAATGGAGAGGATTGGCACTACCCCTGCCGAAATCACCAGAAATACACCCTGAACTCTCATCGTTACGGTCCGAGCCTCGAGCCTTGTCGTCCTTGCGGTCTCGTCACTGGACGATTCTGCGTCGAAGTGCATGCGTCTCATCGCCTCGACCAGTTCGTGTATCGCATCACTCTTTTTCACGATCGTCAGCATCCTGACGAGACTGTAACAGTCTAGCATCAGTAAAGCCAGTTTCTCGACTAAAACATCGCTGAAGTCTTCCAAGGTCGGGTCGAAGAAGAAGAAGAGGTACAGTCCATTCGCGACCGCGCCGTGATACGCTGTTTGGCACACGACAAAGTTCGCGAGGACTCGCAGCAAAGAGGTCAGCCAATTACACGGCGCATTTTTTCTGCGCAAGAATCCTGAAAAGTTATTTGTCTTATTAATATGACACTTTTTTTGCGATTTGACATGGATTAGCGCATTTACGGCCAGTTTTCTCAAGGCCCAGTTAAAAAAATATATATGTTAAAGTGTAAAATAAGCAGTGGCGTAATTTCAAATCGGAGGCCACAGAGCAAAAAAAATTCTGTGGTCCCCCGTCACCAGTCTCCAGTCTGGCTTCAAATAAGCCTACGCCTTACGCCTACGCCTTCGCCTACGCCTTCGCCTTCGCCTTCGCCTTATGCCTACGCCTTCGCCTACGCATTCGTTTCGGATTAACTTAGTAAAATATCCATTCCCTAAAAAAATGTCGCCGCCTTGTTTCTTTTCAAAAATTTCTTATGAGGCCCCCCTGAGCCCGAGGCTCCCGAGCACTGGTATGCCTGATCCCTTGGAGTTACGCCCCTGAAAATAAGCTTGTTGGCTTTCTTGCTAATAACTGAACATTAAAGCTGATAACCTGAAAATACATTTTACACCGGGTTTACGTTGAAAACCCGGTACTTGACCTTCATATCATGTGCATAGGTAGAAGTGACGTGAAAGTGTCTAAAAGGTCCGGAAAGGACTTATATATTTATGTTTGCCAGTGGATATTTTACACTGGTTAGTGTACAAATCTACAACACTAACTCTAGTTTTAAATAAATCGTGTTGTACTTTTTAGTACATCTGTTCGATACTATAGATGTATAGAACAAAGATATCCAGACCTATCAACTCCAGCTTCCTTGTGATCGAGTCCATCAATGTGATCTCTTGTCCGGCGTCAACGTCGTCCTCCAGACACTGGGAACGGCACATTTTGATGCTGACCCGTTCTTGTGCGACAGCTCTCACCGATGTATGCATCGAGTATGCCTATAAAGTGGATACGTTTTTGTTTTGTGAGTAAATGTTCTTCGATCGAAGAGGGTATAAGTTAATTTCCAGTAATTTCTGCATGTAAACTGATTTACAACTTATTTTTTGTATAGGTTTTTAAACATAGGTATAATGTCTTACGGTTTTGGAACTTTTGTTCGATTTTCATGCCAATGGGAATAATATATTATATGGTATTAGCAAGGAAACTAAGTCATGTTTGAGCGAGAGCTCTAAGCTGGTAGCATTATAACTTTTTGCACATAAATTGAACACTAACTTCAAGACGAACTTAGCATAGGAACTTTGTCAAGGTTCAATGAATGAATCATGAGTATAAACGACCTGCCATAGATGAATTGCAAAAGGGTATAAGAATACGCTTCGTTGTTGATGAGCGTAGCGAGCGTAGCTCAATTTCACTTTCACTACTTCAATTCACTACTGCTTCAATTTCACTACTGGGTAAAAAAAAATCACTTTTTTGTTCTCTTTATAATCTTATTTAAATTACGAAAGCTCGCAAGTGGCTAATAATAATTGTAATAATAATAATAATAATAATTATTATTATTATTATTATTATTATTATTATTATTATTATTATTATTATTATTATTATTATTATTATTATTTATTTATTTTTTTTTTATTTTTTTATTTTTTTTTGAAATACAATTCATAAGCGGCGCGCCACAAAGCTCGAAGAGCTTGTCCGTAGGGCACCCGTACAAACAAAATATAAATTATAATATCATGTATTTACAATGTAAAATTACAAATATCTATTTGTTAATAGCAATAATATAACAAAACTAGTAATAATACTAATATGCAAATAATGCAATTAATTAATTAAGCCAATTACGAGCTTTCGTAATTTAAATAAGATTAAAAGAAAACGAAATGAGATTCTCAGCGCACAATTCAAACCATATTATTCTATTATTCTATTAGGGTATTGTTTTTAATCCAATTTTTAAGTTCCGTCTTTAAAGTGCAGAATGAGGTTATACTTTTTAAACTAGGTAGCAAACTGTTTAGATAATGAGGTGTTAAATATTTCCTTTGCTGATATCCATATGAATTCACAATATCAGTTGGCATTATTAACCTATCGCAATTTCTAGTTGAATGCTTTGCACTGTTTTGAATTTTGTGGTCATTTTTTAAATAATTTGCCAAAAGATATAAAAGAAAATGTAGTTGTTGTATATTAAAGAACAAGACTTCTTCCTTCTCCAATGATTTTACATTTTGCATTGGTATTATTAAATTGAAACATTTTTCAAAAATTTTGTTTAATTGCTGTAGATATGTTGAAGAAGTACGGCCCCAAGAAAGCAGGCCGTATCGGATGTGCGATTCTACGAGAGCAAAATATACGGTTTTGATTGTGCTGAAATTAACATAGTTTTTTAAAATACTTATGCTATACACTGATGAACGCAGTTTACCGCACAGGCCGTCTATATGTTTGTCCCATTTAAATTGACTGTCAATTTGGAGTCCAAGATAGGTATGAGAGATCGTATTTGCTAATTTAAGTGTGCAGTTACATTTATAACAAGAAGCAGAAGGCCGGGTAGTGGAGTTTAGATGGAGGCAAGCGAAGTCATGGAAAATTATATTGGCTATACGTTTTTGAAACTTGAAAGGCGATTGAATTGTAATTACCTTGGTTTTTTTACAGTTAATTGAAAGACCATTGTCATGTGACCATTTTAATAAACTATTGAAGTCATTATGAATATCGTCACTTTTGAAGTCATATAATAATAATAATAATAATAATAATAATAATAATAATAATAAAAATAATAATAATAATAATAATAATAATAATAATAATAATTGGCTCTACATATCAAACGCCTGCTTCGATTGCAATGAAATTTTCAGGATGTCTACTTTTGTTCTCAACTTAGACCCCTGCGTTTTTCAAGAAAATCCTCCATACCATTCCCTTTCAAATCAGAAAAAAAATAGCAATATTCTTAAATTGGAAACATTTGGAAAAATACGGAAATTTTCCCAAATATTTACTGTGACTTTGTGTATGCCCAAACTACGAAATAGAGCATAATTATGTGGCCAGCAAAACCAGCTGCTAAAGGTCATTTGATTTTGTCTTCATATTCCATGTCACTGCGAACTTTCGATCTAACAAATAGCTGAGTTTTCGTAAAGGTATCTATTCTGGGAAACGTCATGTGAATTTGCATTCTTCTACGATAATACTCTATTGTAAAATATAGAATAATTTGCTTTATACCGAGAGACAGAAACTAGAGAGACAAAATACCGAGATAGGGAATATAGCGAGAGGCAAAGTCAGAGAGGAAAACTTCATTAAATATTTAATTTTTTATAGATTTAAATTAAAAAATGAACCCCTATTTTGTGGCAGGTGATAATATATTAATAACTTTACAATCTATTACAAACATACAAAAAAGATTTAACGGCTTTATACATAATCCAATTACCAATATGCCTTAATAAACGAAACGTAATATAAAATAATTTACAAAATAATATAGGTATTAAAGAAAATGAGCATAAATAAAAGTATGTGAAAAAATGTTAAACTGTCGACATTACGCAGAATTTCTTTGATGAGGCTAATCATTTACTTGACCCGATGACCCGGTGTTAATGCGTCCAAGATGCGCCCGCTGTGGTCATCACTATAATCAACCTAAACGCATTAGATTATAAACCGTGGTACCTAGCGTATAGGGATAATGCTGCTTTTTTCCATCCGATATAATATTGCCGCGAGATCCAATAGGCCACAGGCAGATTATAAAATTATCAAGGCAAGCAAATGTATAATCCTGTTTGAGTTGGGGAAACAGTTCAACTCTCAACATTAGCTGCAAATTATTATTCGTTTTGTGTTCATATTATCATCGAGGATCATCGAGACATTTATTTTCTGTGTAGAATTTCGAATAAGCGCACTCACATTTTTCGGTTATTTTATATTATGATATACCTATGTTTGTTATATATTATTGATATTGGCACAAATTGCTTGTAAGTTGTTGCTTGTATTGCTTGTAATTGCTTGTTGCTTGTAAGAAAACCCCTTGAGCTAAACCATTAACAAGTTCAAATGTAACGGGAATTCGGTCATGAATATAATATAAAGATATGCTATCTTTATTTTGAACACATTATTTGTCGCTAAACTTCATTATGGAGCTCTACTTTTTTCTAAATTGTATACAATATCATAAATGGGTCCATTTGAAACATAACATTATGCCACTTTTCCTTCATACAAAGCATCTTATATTTGTATATAAATCGTAATTACAGAGGAGGCGCATCATATAAAATTGAGAGCACATCTGCCCAAAAAAACGGTGCAGCACAAATTCGTGCGCCTCCTGCCCTCCTTGTGCCCCCTACCGCCCACCAAACAAACATCCCTTGTCATCAGCGCGACTGGGCGGCATAATTCGCAACTGTACGCCCAGCCCGGCTGCCCGACCAGGCAGTGGCGTGGGCCCGACTTTGGGGTGACAAAATTTGCCCCCGTCGTCCCCACCCCCCACTCCACAGCCCCAGCAACACAGGAAGACTAAGCTGGAGTTACGTCGTAACTATCCGCGTTCCTTCTCGTCGGACTTTTCGGTCCGTCCATGTTTCAACTACAAGGTTCAAACGATTTTCACCGATTTTCAACATTTACTTATATACAGACAGACTGGCATTACAAATGAAAAAACGTATACGTTTTGTACACTGAACTAATTAAAGCTAAAATTCTCAGATCTTTATGTTGAATATGTTGAAATCTTCAATGGAAGGCGATTAGAGGGAATGGATGCATTCACATTCACATATCCTTCCAGAATTTTCCGAGCAAAAACTCCCTGATATATCCAAACTTCCCTTGAGAGGTCGTTACGCCACTGATGTGACGGTTACCTCACTCCGTGACAAATGCAAACCAGAAACATAATCCAAAACGTCGCCCCCACCCCCGTCCCATGCACGCCGCAACATTCAAAGCATCGCGCACAAAATACACACGCGGCAACTCGAAAAGGTTACATCTTTATTATTGCGGTTTAACGACAGCCTCCTATTCGACAGAGACCCAACGACTTCCTCGTCGTCGCGTCTTAGAAATCGCCTCCGTTTCGTCGAGGGCACTTCCGGCCGTCCGTTTCATCGGCGTCCTCAAGGCAGACGCGCGGCGACCGGGACGTTGCGCTGACGCGGGCACTTGAATGGCGGGAGGTGGACACGCCGTGTCAACGCCTCCCACTCCTTTGAGCGCGACGGCAGCTTCCTAGTCGCGGCTCCATTAGCTTTTCATCGGCGTCCCCGAGTGCGTGTATGCAGGGCACAATGGCAACAAAGCGAGGCTTGGTTTGGCGCACAGCTGCGTGCTCGCATTCAACGCACTGCGCGGACCGCGGAGGCTGTGTGGGTGCCGCCGGTGGAAGGCGATCGAATCTGGTTGGGCGAGGAGGGAGGCCGCCGACAGTTGGGCTAGAAATTTTTAGAGGTTATTTCAAACTATTCTATAATTCATCACATATCGCAATCTTATAACGGTAGCATTTTACCTTAAACCCTCATTTCCGAGAACAGCAGCTTGTAGAGAATCGACTTAGGCGCGGTTTTTCAATGGCACTTTAAATATCTAATGAATTGTTAACTTGTTATTTACTTAGCAACGTCCAATCAGTTCCTTTAATTTTTATGCTAATGGACCGTTATCTTAACGGGCCATGGAAAAACCGCCACTTACTGCACGTTATTATTACGAGCTGTATATTATGGAACATCGTCGTGGTTATCTACTTAGTACAACAATAAGACAAGGATTGAACGCATGGTTCTTTACAACTTGTTGGAATAACCTTTATATTATTGGGATAGAGTTTGCAGCTATTTTATGTGTGTTGCCTTGTTGGTTTTAACACCGACTTATTGTATCACAGCAGGTATGGGGCACAATTGGAGCATCGGCAGCCCTCTACCGTTCCACGCCAAGTCGGGCCCGTCAAAGGGCAGCAGCGTCGCGGCAATCGGCAAACACCAAAGGTCCATTCTTTGCTCGATGGCGAGCGGCGGCATTCGAAAGCACGCCGCGCCGACCCTTTGCCGGAGTGCGCGTGCGTCGACGCGGGCTTGGAGACGGCGCAGAGAAGTGGAGGTGCCGAGCCGTCGTGTGGCCAGATGACCTCGAAATGTGCTACACGGCTGACCATTTTGTGATTTCATTTCATATTGTTGTGTCACTTGGCCTCGAATGATTACTTGAAAAGTGATAACCATTTCCCCCAAAAATGGTCATGTGACAATGATTTGAGTTTTATCAACATCAAATTGATTCACCGGACAACCGTCAGTTGAGTCCTACTAATGACAACTTAAAAAGTGATCACTTTTCGAGGATAAGCCGTATAATTCCTGTAATTGTTATAACAAGATCGGTTGTCAATTTGGCAATTCAGGAATCCTCATCGAAAGCCGGTCACGTGATCACTGCACACTAGTGCTGCATTTTGCTGCTGCACGTTTCTAAAGGCCATATTCCACCATGATTGCAGCCTGTGGTTGTGTTCCATTGGTGGTGATAGTAAATGTGCGGTAAGAAGGCCTAGTATCAGCAGGTTGCAACCCTAGTGGAATTTGGCCTTAAGATGCATTGGTCAACCAATAGTTTTTAAAGTTGTCAGGCCGTATATTTGCAGAGAAGAAATAACATAACACGATTATCCCTGTAACTGTTGCTTTTATATGATAACTTATAATCGGCTGCAGTTGTCAACGAGTCTTCAGTAACATGTTATAATGAAGAATAAGATGAAGAAAATATGGAATAACTGGACCCAGACGTCCTATTCACGTGACTTTACTTTTCAGAAACACGACAAGCCAGCTCCCGTCGCTCATGACGCAGTCCTCGCGGGGACGCTGCCTCCGCCGGGGTCGACGTGGACGTCGGGAGGTGGAGGTGTGGAGGTGCCGCCTCGACAAGTGGAGGTGCCGGAGCGCCCAACGCCCAACACTGTCTCGCGTGCTCGGTTTGGTCGGTCGTCCTTACAACGGCTGGTTTACAACGAACTTAGCAGTTACTTTATATCTTACGTTAACGCTTACGTTAAGTTATCTGTCTATACTCTATAATGACTACTTTAATGCGTAACGGCAAGCCAATCAGATCTCGATGCACATAAGCCAACTTTTGCTCAAATTTGGGAGAATCTTTTTCAACAGGTCTACCAAATCAATCTGGTTGGTTCTCCACTAAGTTTTGAATTTAACGTAACGTAAAAGTTTGGCATGGTCAAACATTTTTCTTACGTTTAGTTCAAGTCATGCTTAACATACCAGCCTTAACTCCTGCTATATAGCATGTGATGTATTATTCAAGTGGCATGATATTTTGCGAGGCGCTTTATTTACAGTACTTAATAAAAGGGAAATATATTTAAATCTAGGATGATAGTGCATGAAAATGCACAGATCAATTCAATATCAATGGGCTTGTGAGTATGAGAGCTTATTATTTGGTATTCATTATTTTATTATGGACATTTTCTTCAAAACACTTGAAAACGTGAAATGTGGTGAAATAAATTTTAAACCATGCACCTTCCAGCGCCCTCTGCATGGATTTGTAACGGTTTGCTTGTATGGAAAAATGTCTCTACATGGCTTAGATCTTGAGCAAGATTCGAATGCTAATATTTATTGACTCTGCCTTGCCAAAAGCTAGCATTCGATCTAAGTCCAATGGGTAACAATTCCATCCAGAAGGCCCTGGTTGTTTGTTATAGGTAGGATAAAAATGAATTTTGTGCTATCGATGTTTGCCATGCCAGCCAACACTTCACTTCGCGGTCAAAGGGTATAGAAAACGATGTAATTATTGTGACCATCACCCCCCCCCCTCCTTTTGAAATTTAATATGTGGCCATTTATCGTGTCAACCTTCTACCTTAGGGTAATTATTCTAAGCTTAGGGAAAGTTACTTCCTCTTAGATTCTATACCCTGCGCATTTCTATATGGAATCAGGTCCAGAGGGTGGAATTGTTTGTAAGTTGGTAAAACTGCATTACGCTCTCGACTCTCTGCAGTTGTGGTACTATGCATTCGATATTCACTTAACAGTTCACTTCATTCGATCCAAGATCGCAAAGCATATTTCTATAAATATCCAAAAATTCGTTTCTGCAATAGCCCATTAGCAATTTGATCAAATCACGCCAAGTGCTGTCAATAAAATCACATCCAGATTAGTTTGTTCTGCATACTGCAGCGGGTATGAATGGTCTTTCTTATACTCTCTTTTGCTCTGTGCAGCAGAATGAATGACATCTCCTCCTATCCGATTGGTCCAGGCAGTCCCGCATGCACTCGGATAATTACAGGCTTGATCGGCCGCCATCTTTGTTGTTCGATCCAGTTCCTCTTCGATGCCATCTTCTTATTGTATAGGTCGATGTGCAGTTGGTAATAATAATAAGCCGGCATTCGGCACGTCTTACATTTCCAACTCTTCGAGCAATGTCTTTTGTGTAATTGGCTGCTCTGTGCACGCTGTGCTTCGAATAAGTTAGACTGTGAGGCGAGTGAAGACGAATGAATGATTTGCTAATTATAGGCTATATAGGAGTGGAAATGTTATAGTCTCAATTTTAATGAGGTGAGCAAAAAAATAGAGCTCTCTATGAACGAAAAAAGTGTCTGTATACCTCTAATTGTATTGAGACTGAGAGTACTGACATGAGAGTGAAAAAAATGTATATGTATACATTTTCTCTCAGGGTGCCATGATTACTCTATAGCCAATGGTCACTCTGGTGTCATGATCACCCCGGTATCAAGTCACTATTACTTTTCAAGTGTCCTGATCACTCGTCAGCAATGCTCTATGGCATCCACAACCCATTAAAATCAATAACATTGTGTGTTATACTGCCAGCATGGTAAAGAAATTGCTGACGGCTATATGCAGAGTTTTAAGAATAACGCATGGGGCAGAATTTTTTGGGCGTATGAAGTTTGAAAATGATAAAATGATAGTTCCGCCCAGAGCCACCTTGGTTTATCGTCTTAAACTTATCGGAAAGAAATTAGCTTTCCACGACCGACTAATTCGACGGCGGCAACTGGAACTACGCTCCTGGAAAAGGCATACATCGTAATGTGCTGCTGCGCGTTTGAGATTACATACAATTACATTTATACATGGCTCCGCTCAGAAGGAAAGAAGGGTCTATGATTTTTCCTCCTTGATCTGTGGCTGCTCACGTGAATTCCCATCGCGAGGCAGCACAAATTGGCCGATAAAAAAGAGGCTGCAACTCCATTGAGTGTGCTTTAATCGACAAAATGAAAATCATATAATTTCAAGTAGTATTCTTCGAAGAATCGGTTGTAATTTTATATGTAAATCTCCAAGTTTTTGAATTATTTTTCCAAAATCGTCGGTGAGTTTTCGATCCGAGCGTGTATAGCCCTGCAATCACTCCGATTACACCTGATTACCATATCAATGTAATTACAATCCGAGACGATCTCGTATAGTAGCCTCGGGTCGGGCGCTCAACCAGGATTGAAATGAAGAGCAGAATATTTAAATAGTTCCAGTCCTCCCCATTAAAATAATCACAGAGCTTGGGAATCGAGCAGATCTCCATGTGTAATCACACTGCAATACTAAATAATTCCGTGCGCCGCAAGTTTTTTTTTCTGATACACTTAAACGGCCGGCAAAATGTTTTATTGCTCGGGCTATCATTTTGATTGGTTTAAAAGCCGAGTCTCCACCCAAAATGGCATGATAGCGAGTAACCATTTTAGAAAACCTCCTCCCTTTTCGAATGTCCTAGAGCGATACACCTTTACATATCGTGTCTATGCCAAGACGTCGCCGCGGCGTTCTCGAGCAGCTAGCCGGCGCAACGCGCGGACGGCCAAGAAGCATGAAACGTCGGAGTTTTTTTTTAATTGCCGGTTCAATTAGAAATAGGCGTTGCACTCCGAATGGCATGTTCTCTCAGCAGCTACGTTTACCTCGAAACACATTTAAAATGGAGTCGGCCGCGTAATCGGCGAGCGCGGCCATGTGATTACGCCCGGCGAGCACGGTAACTCTCTAATTACCGGCTCGGGCCACCATTAGCGCACGGCAATGGCGCGCCTAATTGGCATATTTTTGAATAAATTGCCGCGATTGGCTGCCATTGCCCGGTTGCATCAACTCGAAGCCAATCGTGCTTGTAAAGTTTACGTCCGTCGCGAATTACTGCGACTCCGCACATGGAGTATAATAATATGTATCCCGACTGCAGTTGGCGCTCGCAGGGGGTGGGTCGTTGCGCCCCGGGGTCGTGGTCCCGCCGACTGATAAGGGAATGTGTCAAAAGGGCCGCGCTATCGCTTACGTCGCAGCGAGTGTCGCCTGCGAGTGGCGTGCTAGGCAGGCGGTCGCACGTGGACGCAACGCGGGCTGTCTACGTGCAGGGGCCGGGGAGGACGGTGATTGAGGGGGCCGTGCCTTCAGGGTGCCTCGAGGCGGTAACACACGCGAAAAGATACTTTTGGACGGGGGGCGATAGCGCGGTGTAGGCGATTAAATGTAATTCACGGCAATAAGCGTTCGGAATTCTTTCCTATTTCGAAGTAATTCGCCATTTTGATTTGTGATTTTTTTTGTGGAAAATATGTTAAATATGGCATGCCTTGTATGTAGATGTTCCATAAAATTGGAGGCCGTTTCTGCGGATAAATTACATAATTTTTTCCTCAAACTACATTTTCCGTATACAAAAAAAAACTCTTATATCTAAGTATGGATAATTTTGTGTAACACGAAACTTCAAGTATATTTTTTTTTATGACAATAGACGAAGTGATTGTGAATAATTTTTCTTTGGAAATATAATTAATTTTAAACTCGAGTCTCAGAAACGGTTAAAACATTGTTACTTGCGTAAAATTGCAGAGTATAATAACAAAAACAGTAGCTAATGAGTTTGCAATAATTACAGTCATCTGCATATCCATTATACAGACTTGCCAACGATAGCCATGGGTTGGTACCACTGCCGGAAAATTGCCTTGCGGATGACGTTATCCATGTAATTTCATTTTTCGTAAATTCACGATATAATAATAATAATAATATCTCATTGTGACGGCGGTCGAGTGGTTCCGATCCAGCATTATATGAACCTCATAAAAACGAGAAAAATACCGCAATTTTAAGTAAAAAATTAACTTTACAGTTTCGTTGAGATACGCAAGCGAGTTGCTTCTGAATTCGATGGCGAATTGCTCGATAATTTCCGTGCGTGAAAACTTGTGTTAACTTGTGTGATAACTTGTACTGACATGAAATGATTGCTCTCGTTGTACATCATAGCCCAATCAGCTAACATATAGGTATTACTTGTATTACTTGTATTACTTGTATTACTTGTATTACTTGTATATAGGTTAACTTGTGTGATAACTTGTGCTGAACATTCATCTGCACAAGGTCGAAGAAAGGCCTAGATGTGATATGACGAATTTCTAAAACCAATCCTCAATCTGGCGTCAACAATAACTGGGTCACATATTTTGGGGGAAATCGGTGCGACAGTTCATTTGACATAACTGACATGAAATGATTGCTCTCGTTGTACATCATAGCCCAATCAGCTAATATATATAGGTATTCGAACGTTTATTATCTGAAGTAATCTTCAAAGGTAGGTCAGCACTGGGCGAGTTAAAATTATAATTATTGCAGTTTCCCGTTAGGATCCACAAACTCAAACATTGAAGTTACAACCCCCTGCGTCGATCCTTTCTTTCTGCATCTATAGAAGGTATTCTCGGTCCTCTTTTGCTCCATAAAGCAAGTCAGAACTCATGGGCAGCCAACGTAACTCAGACGAGACGCAGCAAACAGCAGACACAAAGGGCGAACAAGCAATCATTGTGTCGGCGCGATTTGTTATTTGGTCACTCGATGCTTGTTGCGCTAGTGTCGCTGCATCGGGACAGTGCCGCGGCCGGTAAAGCGGTGCCGCCGATTGTTTGAGGGAGGCTGTGGGCCGCACCGGACTGTCCGAGTCGACCGCCGATCGGGGCCGCCTTTGTGTCCTCATCGTCGAGACGGCACAATTAACACAAGGCGCCGGCCGCCGCCTCGGCAAAGACATCGCCGATCAACCTGCCGCTCGCTGACTCCACGGTCTGTCCGTGTGGTACTCGGGTCGCCGTCGCCTCCGAGGAGCGACCACGTGGTCCATCTTTGGTAGAGATGCATTGGAAGCCGGCAGCAAAGCTTTGTCCACGCGTCACGATGGACAATGATGTCGTGCTCATCAGGCTGCTGCGTTATGCAACTGGTTTTTATTTCAGCGGTACCATGAGAGCTCTGGGGGTGCCGACAATGAAACGAGGTTATATATAGGTACTTCGGAAAAGTTTCCAAATTTCAAAGTGTGCACTGAGTATCGGATGCAAGGTGCACGCCGTCAAAGCTCTTATATCTCACAAAAGCAATTTGTGTCTCTTTCGTAAATCCCCTTATCTCACCCGGCGAAGCTGGGAGAATGCCTACCTGAATAGCTCAGCGATCAGGAGGCCCCGGGTTCTGGTCCCGGTTCGGTTGGACATTTTTCCAGCTTCGTTTCCTTTCCGACTCGTTTACAGATGTGTACTTAAATACCAATTACCTGTGACATTTCGTGAAAAAACATTGTGTCAGTGGCTCGATGGGAAATTGCTATGGTTATAGGATAGGACTATTGAAAAAACCTCGTGTTTGTGTAGGTAAGGAGACCCCATGGCTTCTGGTTATTTGCAAATGATGGCAAACCCATGTCGAGCATCGTAATGCCATTATAATTGCAACCGTTGACCACTGCAGATATTCATGAGTCTTGGTTCATTAGGCAGAAAACCATAATTCAAAAACGCGATCGACGCCGCGCATCGAGCTCATGCAGGGGCAACAAAAGTCTGCGCTGTCCCATTACACAGGTAATTTACGAGCGTGCGCGTTTTTGCGTCTTATAACCCCAGCGCCGAAACGCGCCGCGCTGGGCAGCGCTCCTAGCGTGAGACGGCGGCGAAACGCCGACATCACAGACACACTGCATTCGCATTGGCAAGAGAAACAATATTTTATTAGCTCCAAGTTGAAGACAATCATTTTCGAGACGCCCGGTATAATGGTATAATACTCGAGTCATCGCGAACAGCCTCCAACAAAAGCGATCACGTTTGTATATAATATTCAATTATTATTATAATATATTATAGTGAGCTCTGTCGGCGGCATACCTATATGGATGGTGTTAACATTTCAAAGTTTCACTGCATTCGGCAAGGCATATGGATGCGATTGGTTTCAGCTATCGGCAAGCTGCACATCGTAATATACATGAAGTATGACCCATGCAATATGTTCAGAGACAGATCATAATCCGAATGGCAATTGCACAAACCAAGTGCTTGATCTTGTGAACCAACTAAAGTTTATTGGTATATGGGTGCAAAAGAAAATAGCACAGCGGATAACGAATCAATTAAAAATGATAATCTGAAATGAACAGTGGCTTTCAAAGTATGAGTCCAATCACTCGCCGTGCGCAATTGGTACATTGTATAAACACATACAAATACATCCTATTCTGTTGTGCCCCGAGTCCAAGCCTTTCAACTTCGGCTACTTTCGTTGCCAATCAATTTAAGGCTTTGAAAAAAACTATTTTAAACTTCAAACTAAGGCTCCTTGGCAGAGGTGTACTGAGATGTAGGTACCCATGTAGATATGTGTCGAGACTCGAGACAGATCACGATCTCGCGCTGCAGTATAACTCGCCGAGAATGGGTTTAATTACGACGCATGGAACGGCGGCGGCGGCGGCGGCGGCGGGAAAGGAAGATGAGCTACCGAACACCTCTCTGTTTGACAAAGGTGAGCAGTGAGCACGACTTCACGTTGCTATCCCTAGCCCATTGCTGACAGACACCTACAGAGGCGCTCCCATATATAGCTCGTTGGCGCCTCGTTTTTGACGACTTCGTAAACCACAGCGAGGGTTTAAATATGTGTGCAAGCGCCAATAACGTTTGCATATGTGCATTTTGTATCGTTAATACTTTGAAATTCGAAGCGAACTTTTTGATTTTCTGATGAGAATGCGGTACGTACACCTATATATCATATAGTTTATGTCACATCGTTAAAGGCATATTATACCTAAACCATACACCAACAGCAGTATAACCGAAAATACAACCAGATTGTATATATTATGTTCATTGTTCAATTATGGTTCAGAGATTGCCATGGCACATTGTGCCGAAATCACCTGCCAAAGCTTATATCTATTAGAATTTAGAATGATACCAAGAGTTGCTGATAACTCATGATGTAAGGCCAATATTGCAATTCACAACAAGACTAACTTATTTATCCATATAACCAAAGACGTGCGCATCACACTTGCGAATTGCATATTCTGTAAGTGTGTAACTTTAATACCATATTTTACGGCAACATAACTCACAGAGACGATTGCATGTACCTAAACATATACATACCGACCAGAATAATACGAGGCGCAATTCAAAATTTGGCAGAATGCATTGCGTATCCCTTGCTGACATCTATATATATATATAGTTATGTATATTAGCATAACTCAGATCCACAGTTCGAGTGCAAACTAAGCAATCCACCGATGTAACGTTCCCCTGCGAAGAGTTTATTTCGATAGCTAAAAGCACTGTAAGGCAGCTACAAGCACTGTAAGACAGCTAAAAGCACTGTAAGACGGCTACAAGCACTGTAAGACAGCTACAAGCACTGTAAGACAGCTACAAGCACTGAAATACAGCTACAAGCACTGTAAGACAACTACAAGCACTGTAAGACAGCTACAAGCACTGCAAGACAGCTACAAGCATTGCAAGACAGCTACAAGCACTGTAAGACAGCTACAAGCACTGCAAGACAGCTACAAGCACTGTAAGACAGATACAAGCATTGTAAGACAGATACAAGCATTGTAAGACAGCTACTAGCATCTGTAAGACAGCTACAAGCACTGCAAGACAGCTACAAGCACTGTAAGGCAGCTACAAGCATCTGTAAGACAGATACAAGCACTGCAAGACAGCTACAAGCACTGCAAGACAGATACAAGCACTGCAAGACAGCTACAAGCACTGTAAGACAGCTACAAGCACTGCAAGACAGCTACAAGCACTGCAAGACAGCTACAAGCACTGCAAGACAGCTACAAGCACTGCAAGACAGCTACAAGCACTGCAAGACAGCTACAAGCACTGTAAGACAGCTACAAGCACTGCAAGACAGCTACAAGCACTGTAAGACAGCATACAAGCATTGTAAGACAGATACAAGCATTGTAAGACATCATACAAGCATTGTAAGACAGATACAAGCATTGTAAGACAGCTACAAGCATCTGTAAGACAGCTACAAGCACAGTAAGGCAGCTACAAGCACTGTAAGACAGATACAAGCACTGCAAGACAGCTACAAGCACTGCAAGACAGATACAAGCACTGCAAGAAAGCTACAAGCACTGTAAGACAGCTACAATCACTGCAAGACAGCTACAATCACTGCAAGACAGCTACAAGCACTGTAAGACAGCTACAAGCACTGTAAGACAGCTACAAGAACTGCAAGACAGCTACAAGCACTGCAAGACAGCTACAAGCATCTGTAAGACAGCTACAAGCACTGTAAGACAGCTACAAGCATTGTAAGACAGCTACAAGCACTGTAAGACAGATACAAGCACTGCAAGACAGCTACAAGCACTGTAAGACAGCTACAAGCACTGTAAGACAGCTACAAGCACTGCAAGACAGCTACAAGCACTGTAAGACAGCTACAAGCACTGTAAGAAAGCTACAAGCACTGCAAGACAGCTACATGCACTGTAAGACAGCTACTATCACTGCAAGACAGCTACAATCACTGTAAGACAGCTACAAGCAAAGGCGCCTACAACTAACGGCAATTTGCCGAAGTGTCACACGCATAAACACACACAGCGGCGGCGACGGCGTCGGCCAATCATTGGTGGAGCAGCAGGAGCAGTGGCGCATGCAACGCGGGGGATGGGAAGGTAATCTCCCTTTGAGCGTCGAATTGCGTCGTCGAGTGTCGACTGACATCAAAGGTGCTCGACACCAACGGCCTCTAGTTACCCACCCCCCGAGTAACTACCCTGCACACGACGAGTTGACTGGTCGCGTCCCCGGGGGGGGGGGGGGGGGGGGGGGTGGTAATTATCTCGTTACCCGAGGACCACTGCCTATCAATCAGTCCTCATTAGTCGGGTTCAGACTGCCGCTCTATCTCTCTGCGTGGTATATGCAACCGGCTGCATTAGCTGCACGTCACAATTAGGGCGAAGTTTGTGTGCCGCGTGGTGCGACTGAAGTATAGGCCTGTATGCTGATGATTTCGTATCCTGTCGGTTACAGTTACATCCCGGTGCGAATGATAAACGGTGAGGTATATAATGTTTAGTTTTGCTATACCTAATATAGGTATATTAGCATGGCTTTCGAATTTCTCGAAGTGTCTAATTTTCTTTGAACAGTTTAAAAATTGCATTTTTATCGATTTGAATTGACAATTTTCACAATGATTCCAATTAAAGTTTTGCTAAAAATCTACGCGGAAAATTATAATTGAATGCATCCATACACCAAACATTGGATGGATATGGACGGTATTGATAATGTTCTGCCACGTATGTATGCATTAGCAGAGGCTTAGATAACCTAAAACTCCCAAAGATATATTTTTGACTATTGATATCTGATTTATATATACGAGAATGGGGACCACATACAAGCCCATGAATTTTCCATAAAAGTATATTTTTTCCTTACATGAATATAGAACAAGCCATGCACACTGCAAATGTGCAAACAATGGAGTGTCGATAGCTTTACATATCAATATCATCCGTATATCATGGCCTGACATACCCAGAAAATAAGTCAATATATAATATCACGCTCTCATCGTGTATAGTATATACATAAACAAGCTCGTATCAAATCCACTCTTGATCTACGACGTCGACGGCGACGACGGCGAGGGCGACGTCGACGACGACGAGGGGTGCTGACCCTCACGCCGGCCGCCGTTCGGATGATGGAGGAGCCGCATTCTGTGCGCGACGTCTCGCTGTCGGCGTCCTCCCAGCCCCGACCGACGTCGTCTCCCATGCGCTCATGCGACGGGACGATAAATCCAGCGCGCTCGGACACGCCGAGATCCTGGGCAAGACTTCTCTATGGACTCGCCTTTTTTTCTCAAGGAAACAACAAGTGCACACGGAAAACAGATCGTGGAAACTCGCCGACCAATTAATAAATTAGCAAGCAGCGCTTTTGTGGGATCTCTCGAAGAATGGAAATGCCAAACAAAGCGGCAAATTGTTAAGGAGATTAATAAAAACATCCTGGTTTCTATTACTTTAATAATATAGAAGGCTAGAAAGGCAGCGTTCTCGATAAATAAGTCAGGCGCATGTACGCATTGTTTTTGAGAATCTGTGAAAGAATGGTTCCCTCCTTTTGGCGATTCTTCGGCTTGGCGCGCTCACTGTGTGGTCCACGTGGTCCACGTGGTCCACGTCATGGCAGCATCCGATGTCCGACGCGGAGGGTCGTGGTGCGCTCTGCGTTCCGCTGCAGCGCCTCTCCGCACGGAGGCGCTTCGACGACGCCGCCCCTGGGCTTCGCCCCGCGAGTCAAAGTAGACCGCCTTTGGGGGCGGCGGGCGGCGGCGACGACGACGGGGTGTTTCTGTCCTCCAGCCCCCGAACCGGGAGTGGAAGCGAGCACGTGGAAGCGATCTGCCGTGGAGTGGAGGATTCAAAACGGTTTGGGCGAACCGCGGTCTTCGATGGGGTTGCCAACTCGAATCTCTGCGTTCAGCGGCATGTGAAAATGCGACCACTTCCTATTTTCATCAACATGACAACCGAAATTGTCAAAAAAGGCTGGATAAAAGTTGTCTTTAGAAATGTAACTGAAACTGTGACTATTCCACCATATTATATACAATCAAGCACTTAATTGATATTTAAAATGACATAAAGTCAGTACATTTCTTTACACACGATGATATTTTAATTAGATTAAAAAAAAATGCGTAAATCATCTTTTTTCATAACTATGGTGCAATATGTTCAATTTGTAATTCACACAATTCGAGCTCCAGTGTGTCAATATGCGAAGTCGCATGAATGTTGGACTAAAGACGGACCAACATTTCGATAGAAATTAAGGATGGCTATCAAAATGTCGTTTGGTTCAGCACTCGGACAAAAAACACCTATACCTATAGGTATACCATACTACGTAAAAACCCCCGAGTCATCATTTGAGTGATGAACTCTTCTCGCAGTTAAGTGTTTCGAAACTCGAAAGGTGGTCCTGGGCACCAATCTGAAGGTGTACCTATCTGCGATCTCGTTCCCCGCGCTCTCGCCGGGCGCGCTCGACGCGACGCGATGAATGAAACCCGTGCCGGGCTCGCGGTGAAACTAACTAATGAGTGACAACCGTCGACAATCCCGGGCCGGCCCACTTTGTGCGCTCGCTCAGCGTGAATCGTCCGGCCGATCGACGTATAATTGAACGCCCGACAATCGACATGATATACACGCCGGGCTCCGACTGTGCTGACATACGATGGAGCTGAGAGACCGAGATGTCTTGGATTTCGCATTTGATTCTTGCATCGTGTAACATTTAGGCATGCCACGTAAATGAATTCGCTTTCCGATGACGTGACATGTTTTAGTCTCGGTTGAAACTTATCCTTTGGCCTTTTAATCGGTATGTCAAGGTATTGTTATTTCTTTTCAGCGTTGTCTGTCCCACTGGCATTGCATTTACTATCACTTGTGCAAAATGACGGATCGAATTGTCATGACATATAGATGCATGCACCACGAAAACAGTCTTGTAAAAAATCCACAAAAACCTTCAAATTATTTGATTTTGCGACTTTTGCGCTCAATTTGGCGGCGAATCAACAGAGATTTGAGCGCATGGAATCTGTTTACACTCAGCAAAACAATTTTGTGCCTACATTAATCGCAAGTTGAAACGCAAGAATCGTTACAAAACATCCCATATAATCCACTCCAACAAAGCATATGTTATGCTATTCCATGAATGTGAATCGTACTCCCGACTCGATCACTCTATACAGGGTGCTCAAAGCAATCTAATGTCTTTCAATCCGTGCAGTATTAACCAGACAAAAAGCTCTATAGATATTTATGTAAGGTACCAAATCTTGGAGACTCCACGGTGTAATTCGACAACGTACATCCGGTCGATCGTGGCACAATGCGACCCCTTTACTTCCGGCGCGGCCCATGCAATAAAATCGCCAAGTATGGAATTAGCCGCGGAGCGTCCCCCGCCGTGGCAGAAATTACAAGTTGCGAACTGCGCACGTCGCTCGCTTTCAACCCGACGACTGCAAGATCGCGGCGACAAAGGGCGACGACGTCGATCACGGTCGCCGTTAACCCGCGAACGGTGTCAAAATTGGGCACCGCATTGAAAGCGATTTTTTTTTTAGAGCGTGGGGCGGAAAAGGATTCGGATAAAGAGGTGAAAAAAAAAATAATGCAACACACATTAGAGGGTCGTTTAATTTTCGAATAGTGAAAAGGTATAGCTGTCAGTTTGCTGTGTATACGGGACAATGGGTGCCATTGGATTTTGGCTAGGTCATCAGGCCCATGGGACATGAGTGTGGGAGTGGTTAGCGACGCTGCCCAAGCCTGGCACCCTTGCCGCCGGCGGGGGGGCTACCAGATGTGGCCCCCCCCGTCGACATCGGGACTCGTGCTGCGATGATGAGTGGGTGTGGTGGTCGACGGGTACCCCCGATGGCTGGCCAGGAAACACGTCGCTCGTTCATATACCACGAGGCTTTCACGTGCGCATATACACCAACGTTCGGCATGCTGTGCCGTCGACGGCGGTGATGCGATAAGGATCCGTGGGATGCTGTGCGGGCTTCGACGTCGTGGCCGGGCGGCGCGCGGGCTCGCGTGCCCCGAAACGCCTCCGCGCGCGTGGCCCGTCGTCCGCCCGTCGTCGCAGATGTCTGGGATTAAGAGGACGTGGCGAACGCGCGAGCAAATTGGTGATATTTTGTGTCAAAAATAATTATCGTTATTTTGTCTCTTGTGGCGGGGCCAGCGCCGGCCCGTGTGCCGATGAGAGCGACGAGAACGCGGCGTGTGTGTGATTATATCGAGGAGGCGGCCGCACGAGGGCGTCGCGGGTCCATGGCCCGACCCGGCCCGCGCGGCGAGCCGTCGTCGTTTATTTTGACACATGCTCGTTTGGCGAAATGGCAGGTTGTTGGATTTTTATTGAGACGTAATCCGAGTAATTATCCCAGTAGGTATAGTGTATATGATAATCAGTAAAGGACACACTGCACCGAGCGGCATTTCGTTGTAAAACATTCGCTAAGACATGTGCGAGTCAGGAAGCGTTTTGTCGGAGGACGGACGCCATTGTGAAAGTAGTCGAGCATGAAAGCACGGGCAGTTGGATTACATTATCGACTAGTCTTGAAATCGTTGTTTCAATTAGCAACGCTCCCATTTATGGAAATCGATTCAAATGGAAGCGGATTTACCTTTTAAAACAGAACCTGAATTACAGAAAGAGTTTGATTATCATCGACATGTTGCCTCACATTTTGTGATTTCTCGCAAGAAGCCATGATTTTATGCGCGCTTGCTTACAAAAAAAACATTAGTCTGATAGAGATCGAGCCGCGCACGAAATTCAGGTTTATCCACCTGGTGCTGGTGAAGGCATAATGGTCATCGGGGCAGGAAATAGGCGTACTTCATTCAACCAATCGCCAGCACGAGGGGGCGTCGCCTCTTTTATATAAAAATATGTTTATACCGTCGGGAGTCTAATGCTTCTTTCTCTTTCCCACCCCAGCGCCTAGAAAAGGTCATGCGATGCGATGGCATGGAATAATATGCAAAGTGGGTGAGAGATAAACGTTTCGCATTTGCATATCAAGGTAGGTTCACGTTGTCTTGCTTTGATCGAGAGAGTCGTCGGTATATAGGCCCCCTCTCCGCTCCTCGACTCGACGGCTCTGCTCTGCATGCCTTGCGTACATTACGTCCACATAAAGGTCTGTTTGATCAAATATTTCTGTGGAACACAATAGACAATAATTCCGTGCTGGTAATGTAGTCAATGGTGTGCGCGTTGAATGCACAAGCACTAGATCGAAAAGCGATTCGTTATGTGTCTATACGGTGACATGGAGACATGGGGAGGCACGAGGACAACGTGAAGACATACCCTATATACCTAAGCTATACGTGGCAACTCATAATTGGCACCATCAGGTGATGAGATGAAAGTAGGTATCACTTTGGATGCTGGCAAAGAACCCAGTATATACACTATACGAGCTAAGAATATACTTGTGGCGAAACTTATTCCATTATATGCGTACAACGGTACATGAAATGAATGGTGTAAGATAACTATATTAAAACATACACCCATGAGTGGATGCTGCATCAGTTAATGGATATTATATATATCGGCTGTCACCCAAAGGATTTCCGAAATTTAATTCAGGCACGATGGGTTCTTAGTCTATAAGATTATTCATTAGGTCCGTATTTGCTTATACGCAGTATGTATACCTGACTGAAACGAAATATGGAGGACGGAGGTATATGGTATAATATGGAATACTTAGATGCTCTAGATGCTCTAGCTCCAGAGGCGACCAGAGGAATCTCCAGAGGAACCTTTAGAAATAATGAATTTTTTAAATTTGTATACCTACTCCCTGCTATTTCTTCATACTATCAGCTACTACTACTACTATACTTCATTATCAGCCAAATCAATATACCACGAACTATAATCTTATATACGCATTGTCAATAATTTGAAATACTGCATTATCGATATCTCAATTTGATCACACGAGCTTTAAAAAAAAAACTCCCCGCAATGCATCGCTTTCCCGCGCGTGTGATCACCAATCGCCGCGGATTAAAGGGCTCGTTACGCGTCACTATGACAACCCGGCACCCCATCCGTCGGCGACGTGCAAATTAGCCGATCACCCGACGCTCGACGCAACGCAACGCAACGCAGTGCGCACGGCGAGCCGCGCGTTTCAATAGCGACGCATCCTAGTAGAAACAATTTCTCAACTTGAAAGGCTTGGATTTGAATCGAACACAATGGCAACGGCAAGGGATCGTGTCAACAGTCAACGTGGGGGGGGGGGGGGGGTATTTGGAAATCACCACCCTCCGACCCGCGCGACCCTCGATTACCCTCGTCTGCATGCAAGCTCTTCTGCCGCGCTGTGGCGGGCTAAATGGCCAGCTAATGTATTCAATACGCGGGCTTGGACGGCGGGCGCCTGCGACGTCGCCGCCGTCGTCGTCATCGTCGTCGTCGTCGTTAGCAATCATTCATGGGAAATTTGGGATGTTATTGTCGTCGGATCAGCCTCAGGCTAAGCTGATGGACGACTGATTTCGAATGGACTTATTGAAATTATAAAGCGCTGTGTCCTCATCTACACTGTTTTATCTCGCCTGTGTGTGTTTAAATGTCTACAATGTGTGGGCAACTATAGATTCACATGCGATCGGTATTGGACTGCAAAGTCTGCCACTGTTCTTTAACACTATAAATTAAACAGAAATGCAGTTACTAAACATTTTCTATGGGCTGACTGCATGTCCTTCTCCGATTGTTTTGGGCTAAGCCATGCGCATTCTTTTGTTGTGAAGTGATTTTTAATACTCGCTCCAAAAAATTTTCGCGACAATTTGTCATACCTATAATATACCCTTATATTCTCAATTCTCTACATCTTTATTAATTTTATGTATAGGCATATTAGAATTGATTGGGTAGAATTAGAAATAATTTCTTAGTTTTGTCTTAATAGTTAGACCAGTTAAAAATAACGACCTATTCCAAATTCAACTGCTCTTTGAAACTTTCATCCACCGATAACAGTATCTACAGACTTATAATTTTAAGTTCTAATCATCCATGAGACTCATAAATAGCTACATTGGTATATAACTCGCCTCATCTATATTTGCATAAAAGTTCGTGTTCGTTAGTGGATTTCAAAATTGGAAAGTATTGACATTCAGCTTGTGCCTGATGGCGTTCCAAGAGCTTGCCGCTTATACTCGTACCAATCAATTAAATGTGCATGTGAATACCCAGCGGAGAACGAGCTCGATTTCTTCTAGCCAGAACCAAGCGCCCGGCCGGGCACGGCACGGCACGCTGTGGCTGTGGGCTAGTCAAACAAATGATCAGCCTCATCAGGGAGGCGGACAGTAAACGATGCACTTTGTTTTCGTGATACTCGAGGACACGGAACGTCATGGCTACCATATAACAACATCCGTCCGACTGTAAACTTTGCGTCCATCATATAATTTAGTCACAATTTACCATGAGAGAGTATACAGTTGTGTTCCTTATTAATATCAATAATTAAGTCGCATGAAAGAGCAGTGCTGCAGAGAATGGGCTGTGAATCGTACATATGCATGGTGAACTAATTCACAAATAACCTATCTTGACCATATCATTATACGCGTAGGACAATCGACATGCATGGCCAGATGGTTGGCACAACTGACTGGTAACTACCAACTAAACAACTAGTTTACTCGGACGTTCACGCGGACACAAGCGTACCAACGTATACATTTCCCAGGATATGGACACAAACTGAACTACACCTAGGTACTTGTTATCACCGGTAATGGCATGTTAACAATATAATTGTGATTTGTCAAAAGGAAAGAAACAAATAACTGTCATTTAATGTCAACTGAGAAGATTAAGCAACGAAATACGTATAATATCGCCTCGTGTATACAATGCTAATGACAATTTCTGCTATTTGCGTCCATGACGCCAATGCCATATAGGTATCCGGCGATTTAGTTATTATCGTAAATAAAGTTTTCGAAAATAGTTTTATTGAATTATTTAGTATAATTATTGTCTTTGAAGTGCAATCAATGTAGCTGGTGCACGGAATTCTGGGGCACGTTGCTCAATAATGTGATTATTTTCAGGGCAGCACGGCCTTGGCGGTTCCCAAATGCGTCGCTCGTATTCCATCAACTTTTAAAAAGGCCGAAATTGTTGCAACGTGAGGCCACGATCGGTTGCGTGCGCAACAGCACACAAAGTATATCGGACGCTTCTTCCATCTCTGCTTCGTCCTCTCGTCTTCTTCGGGGACATTCTTCGACGGACGATCAACATTTTGCAACACCGGCGCATATACTCTCCTCCCTGATAGGCTAAATTATGTTCCACGCATATACCTTCAATATCACCCCACGATTTAATCGACGCCAATGTACACGCCAGTAGTTTACTAATGTCCGGTTTTACCAAGTTTTCAACTCCTATAGTTGAGAATGAGATCCCAACTAGGAGTTAGAGCTGAATTCGCTGCATGTGATTGGGGGATTCAGTTGTAACTCCTAGTTGGGATCTCATCTAAGAGTTGAACATTTTGGTAAAACTGGGCCTAACAGCCCGTTTTGCAGTGTCCCATTAAAGTGTTAACTGGTTAAAATGAAAATAGGGGTATCCGATAGGCGGTGACCTTGGAGATTACAAACTTAACTGGCAGTTAACACTTAACTGGACATTGCAAAAACGGCCAAAAGTGCACCTTGAAAACATTGCGTAGTTAAACCCTTTAGAAGAGGGGTTCCTGGAGGTCCATGCAAGTAAGAGTCCGAGTCAATTTGTCCCATCATCGCCACGTATATATGTGCTGGCATATAGCCATCGTCGGGCAGATACACCGTCGGTTGGTGAACGGCGCGGTCCGCAGAGACACCGGCGCTGTAGTTAAATTCCGTCACGATTCCAATGTAAATTACACAGCCCAGCGCGGTCCCGGTAATGGTGGTCGTTGCGCGCACAGCGCGTCCTCTGCCGCAGCGCAGTCTCAGCATGGACGTGGGGCAAAAGTCGGCTCGAAATCACACGGCTCTGGTGCCGTCGCCGTCGCCGCCGCCGCGCCGCACAGACGAACAATATAATAACATCTCGGCCCAATCATTTTATTGTCTAACAACCTGCCTCCCCTCGATCAAAATACCGCGAGCCCTCTGAACGCCGCGCGTCGCGAGGCGTTAGCACCGAGATGATGGCGGGGCTATTACACATCGTAGCGAACGCCGACGAGTCGAAGATTTGTGATTACGACGCGGGATCGGCGTGAATCTCTATCGCTCGATCACGGGCTTGTTTTATTTAATCGGGACAATTAAATGTGGATGGTGATGTCACTAGCGCGGCCGGCAAATAACTGACATCTTGGTGTTTCATGCCTCGTTTCAGATAATTGTGTTCAAATACTAAACTCGGGGCGTGAGATTCGGCGACGGCTTGAAATAATATCGTGGGTCTCGGCTCGTTTTGTGCCAGTGCGTGGCAAAAGCAATGTGCCATATAATATCTTCGAGTGAGTATCTTAAACCAAGCCAATACATCTCATTGCTGCGGTGTCTATATACAGTTATAAATTGCCGATAAGGGATAAAGATTGTAAGGTTACGCTGAAGATTCGCACTAGCAAAATTAAAAATTAAAACATGAAACTCTGTCAATTCTATATATAAGATATTGAAAATAACTTCACTTCATACATCAAACAACTTTTCTGATTACCTAACCCAATTCAAGGCATACAATTGCAGTCATAATTATCGTCGCTGCACGTCTCAACCTATAATCTAATAAAAACAATTACAAATGTATGCCCGCTCCTCCTTCAACGCGACTTCTCACGATTTCGTCACGCGTTATTGCAGAGAGCAAGAACGCTTAATAATTCACTTAAGTTACTTTTTTCTACCAATTGGTCCTTAGTTATAGTTTTCGGTAAAATACATTTCGAAAATGGATGTTTGACTGTGAAAAGTCAACGTTTTGCTCACTTTTCCCACATTCCTCTCTTTACTCAAGGAATTACTTTTGGAAACGGGTCTTGTGAATGAGAACACAGTTTTCCGTTTGGTTGACTTGATGGTGATACACCAACGCCCGAGTTGTTATGATCTGCACCAAGATGCTGGACCTCGATGTCGAGTAGGTAGGTATATATGATAGCAATGATAGGAATGGGCAATGTACTTCTGTATACCCAAGAAACATTACTCTGCTACGTGTGAAACCGGTATAAGCTTTTGGGTATACATTAACTCGCATTCGATGGGTAACCCAAGGAACTCGCTGTGTTCTTCGGGTATACACCATCTCTTGCGTCGCATGGATATACCAAAGAAACTCGATGTGTTCTTCATGTATAGGTACGCCATCTCTTGCTTTGCATCGCATGGGGATACCCAGGAACTCGCTATGTTCTTCGTGTATACGCCATATCTTGCAACGCATGGATATACCAAAGGAACTCGCTGTGTTCTTCGTGTATATACGCCATCTCTTGCATCGCATGGGTATACCCAAGGAACTCGCTGTGTTCTTCGGGTACACAGCATCTCTTGCGTCGCATGGATATACCCAAGGAACTCGCTGTGTTCTTCGTGTATACGCCATCTCTTGCATCGCATGGGTATACCCAAGGAACTCGCTATGTTCTTCGTGTATCCGCCATATCTTGCATCGCATGGGTATACCCAAGGAACTCGCTATGTTCTTCGTGTATCCGCCATATCTTGCATCGCATGGGTATACCCAAGAAACTCGCTATGTTCTTCGTGTATCCGCCATATCTTGCATCGCATGGGTATACCCAAGGAACTCGCTGTGTTCTTCGTGTATACGCCATCTCTTGCATCGCATGGGTATACCCAAGGAACTCGCTGTGTTCTTCGTGTATACGCCATCTCTTGCATCGCATGGGTATACCCAAGGAACTCGCTATGTTCTTCGTGTGTCCGCCATATCTTGCATCGCATGGGTATACCCAAGGAACTCGCTATGTTCTTCGTGTATCCGCCATATCGTGCATCGCATGGGTATACCCAGGAACTCGCTGTGTTCCTCCTCCTCTTGTACGGCCTGGATGATGACCTTCATGTGCGCACTCGGCTCAAATTGTTATCGCCTTGTAAAAGTACGCGCAGACTGCACTTGTTGCTAATTGCGCAAGTGCACATTGCACATTTACAATGCAAGTCGTAATTTTCTTTGCTTACTTTGTGTAAGAAGGTTGTTTGGTGACGATTAAAAATTCAATTCATGGTTTTTTACGTGGAATATCACCTGCAATTCTTCGGGTTAATTTCTTCATATTGCCAGCGTGCAAAGTATACTTATACGTTTTCCTTGGATTTATAATGGAATTTTGTGTAGAGTGTGTACTTTGATAAACCTCAATTTGCTCCATACAATATATCTCTATCAGCATTCAGCAATCAGCTCGTTTGCCGTTTGCCTCCCAAATTGGATCATTAAATTTTATGGTTCTTAGCTCGTATATGCAATTACCTATATATACCCTCACACACTTACATCTTGTACTTAGTATAGAACTTCCATTCCTACTTTGTTTTCGAAAATATGCAGCCGTATCCGTGTAAGGTACAGTCGTGATTCTGTTGTACCTCCTATAGTTTCACATAGACCACTAAAAGGTGAAATTAAATTAATATCTTTGCAGACTTTTTCCGCTTTACGAACATGGAAATATACCAAATTTAAAAGCACAATTTAAACCACATTTTTTGAAAAGTGATGAATTTATGAAACATGATTTCCATTGTATGCTGAAAATAAATGATGAGCGAAGCGAGCAGAGCGAAGTCTTTCACATATACAACCCCCCTCCCCCCCAAAAAAGTATCGAATATGTGCTAAGTTGCGAAAGCTCTTTACCGGGGATATAGGGATGTTCAAGAAGGGTAGAATATTTGCTAAGCACTTAAACATTCAAGGACGCTTGCGGAATATGAATGATTTAATTACTCCATGACATGCGTGGAAAATTGCATTTTAAAAATAAGATAGCCATTCGTATTGACGGTTAATTATCTTTATGAATTGTGTGTTATACACTTGATTGAGCTTATCACAAGCCATGATATAATTTGTATAACAAGCTCGATGCTACAAGACGTCGTTGACATTAGTGACAGCATATACTATAAATGATATGAGATTCGTATAACAAACCACCACTGTAGGGGGAAAGTGTGAAAAGCTAAGGTCATCAGGTAAGAAAAACAACCACTTGTTCTTCACGGTACAACGGCTGGAAAACTTGCGTGGACGACCTGTTAATTATTATGTTTTGCTAAAACTGCTTATAGGCTAAGGATGAACAAATCAAATTAAATAAATTGCCACGGTTGCTTGTATCAATGTTGTGTCTTTACTTATTTACTTCATCTAAGGTTGTTGTAGGTATATTTTAATCAAATTTTTACACATGTTGGTAGTATGTTATAATATTATGGATCAAGTCTGAAAATTTTAGATCTGTAGGTCATTATTAATGAGCGTAGCGAGCGAAGCAAAATCTTCAATTTCGCTACTGATAAAAAAAGCACTTGTGTGTATGTGTGTATTTTTTTGTTTGTGTGTTTGTGCCCGCTCTACATGGCCAAACGCCTGCCTCGATTGCGATGAAATTTGCAGGGTGTTTACTTTTGTTCTCAACTTAGACCCACTGCGATTTTCAAGAAAGTCCTCCATACCCCACCCCTTCAAAGCAGAAAAAATACCAATATTCGAAAATTGGGATCTAGAAAACAATAAGAAATAATGAGAAAAATAAGAGTTACTTCAAATGAAAATAGATGTATCCAAATGCCTGCGGCATTGGAGAATAAAGCCGGCCATAACAAAATTAACTTAGAAAAACATGCTATTTTCACGTCACTAACTGAGGATGAAACTTTCAGTCGGAAGGTCGTCTTTCCTTCCCGTCGAATCGCCTCTGCGAAGACGGAATCGAGTGCCGTCGAACGTTTTCTTTGCTCCTCGGCGTTAGCCGCATCAAGCCAAAGCCAAAGCGAAGGAAGCGACTGCATCGGGACTGCATCGTGACCTGCATCCTTGCATTGCCTTCATCGTATCAGAGTAATTGAAAGCTCCATGTGTACAAATGTGTATGCAATAAAATTGTGTAAAAATAAAAACTGATTTTACTTTGTTAAGCAACAAAGGTAATAATAATTACCTTGTGGGTTGTCTTTGTATCCCCATTTATTCCATCTCTGCAGATAATTTTCCATCGTGTTTCGTTCGCGAAGCCCTTACTTTATCCCAGTTTAAACTTTTTCCTGACCTTTACTTTAAGAGGTATACCTACATGACGATCAAGATGCAATATACCATATAAAATGTAGAATCAAGCAATATCTTTTTCCTATTGGCACAGGCATACCTATACAGCCTACCTGAATACAATAAGAAAATTACCAGATAAAAATAACCTCCATTGTCGGCACCCTGCATCACACAAAGTCAACAATCCTTACAATATCCAGAATCGGCAATAAATCGACGACGTCGATGCGTTGTATACCTCTGTCGCTACCCTTGGGGTTTACAAGGTTCAGATCTCCTTTCATGCGCTCGGCGCGACTACCACAGACTCCTGCCTAAATGGCACAATAAAACCATCGCCCAGCGGCAAGGGGAGGGGGACCATTGTCACGAGGGGACGACGTCGACGGCGACAATTTGTCAGCGTCACGTCCTCCTGCCGCGGCGTCGGCGTCGGCCGGCGTCGTCAAGTGGCCTCTCCGGGCCTCGCACGTTTCTGGCCTCCTAGGGGGGCCATTTCATGCACATTGCCCTGATCCCCGGCGCTGCCGCGGCGCTCTTTCGCTCCGCTCTTGTCGCACCCCACGCGGCACGGCACTTACCCCGACCAGCGGCTAATGTATGTTATAGTGCGGGTGTTTATGATGCACACGTCGAAGGGCGGTGATGACGGAGGATGATGATGAGTCCTTCGCAGCTCAACATAGTCAAGGGTTTACATGGGGACGTCCTTTAGAAGATAAAGGGTTACAAAGGCACGTTATTTTAGAAGCGAAAGGGTCGGGTAATATGTAGGTGCATAGGTATAGACTTGGGAATTATTTTTGAATTGTTTCTGATGTAGAAGACATGTCGAAAGTCCATTCCAAGTCAAAATAATCGAGTGGCATTGTGACCATTAGAGCAGACCGACGGCCACATATTATCGCCTCCACCCCGGGAGGGCAGGGTGCGGTGTACGTGTGGTGGTCGGGGCTCGTTGCGCGCCCTAGTGCCGGCCCCGAGGGTTGATTTCGGGGGTTGGGGGCAGAGGATTATCCGGTAAGTCCGAGGGGATTAGTACACACTTATGATTGCTAAGCAAACACCGTTCGATGGCCGTGTTTGTGTTTGCATGTCACTGAAGAGGGACCGAGCGCGAATACTGATGCACTCAAAAACGGCCACACGCCCGTGTAGCAGTTTGTTTGCCCTGCAATCTGTATTGTTGCTGACGGAAGCTGAGAGGTTTGTCGTGGTGATGCGATTTGAAGAGCACTCTTCATATTATTATTTAAATGCGCAGTAAACGTTTTAAAAGTTTGATCATTTCAAAGGTTTGCAACGAAATGATTTGCAATTGCATTCACGCACATACATTTACAGATGGTTACAGAAGGGTTACAGAGCGTTACCGAAGGTTCCGATTTCCACAATGTCTATCACAAGACTGTTCTGAAGTGACCGAGCTTTGGAAATTAATTTTGATCAGACTTTTTACTGAGACCAAACGCTCTCTATAGGGATATTTTTGGCCAATTATAACAATTGCAATAATTTTCATGCGAACAAAAAACCTCGGCGTAAGCCCGTGTGAGTGTGACAACGATGAACAAACAAACCATGCAGTGTCCTCGATCCATACACGGCAAACTGGGCGATATAGCTGGCAAACACAAAGCATTATACAAACGTCCCCCTGGTATTTGTGTATAGGGGCCCGTTTTGACTCGCACCTTCTCGCGTCGAGGCAACAAGCCATGAAATTGCGGCAGCCCAAACAAGCGACACTCCTGGTCCTGCCTGCGAGTCGGCGCGCTCTGTTCAATGGACCCGACTCCCGACTCCCGACTCCGAGCTGTTGACGACGAGAGGACCAGATTCGCCAGGGAGGTGCGCTGCGCCCGAACACAAAGCTCGTTTCGTTCCGTCGCTGCCTTTGCAATTGCCAGTCGGTACTTGGCCTCGAGCAGCAAGGCACTTTGTGCGGTACCTATACCACATCAATCTTGTCTTGTGCCCATTGACAGCCTCCTGGCAAATTATCCACGTAGATTATGTTTATGGATTCATCGAGCCAGTATGTGTGAGCTGGACAATTAAATAGATGGAGGATAAAAAGCTACCCTGCATAATATGTGCATATATTTTTTTAGCAATTTTATTTAAATGCATAAAGAAAAAACACGTGACAGCTGATATTTGATCGTGGAGGGACTATTCAATCAATTGTCATATATATTTTTGCGACATATTATTTGCATTGGCAGATTTTTGTGTCATTGAATCCGATTTGTATATATATTTTTTAATGGTGATGACATCCATTGCTAATGGATGTTGACACCATTATAGCACAAAATGTTTGAAATGTGCTAAAAATGTTAATAGTGCAGAGTTTCTATATGAAAATCGTTTCACAGGAGAACAACGGACAAAGAAAAAGTCAGTTGTCACCTGAGAAGACGAGTTTGACCCTGCATGCCCTGCCCCTTTCCTCGCATCACGCAGCCAAAAGGCGGGGGTTCGGTGGCGATTCCAGGAGTGGCATGCGCATGGAAATCAGTAAACTTGGTTGAAAAATCTTAGTAATTTTGAGTGCCCAAACGACCAGTATACTGAACTCGTCTTCTCACATTAGGGCCGACTTTATCAGCGCATCCCAATCCAATATTTCAATAGAACAGAGTTTGCTCTGCCCAAGAAAATTATTTTGAATACCTACCATACTTCTTGCGAAACAATCTTTATTATGGCTTTGACAACAAATTTTGTGAATGCTGTACATTATATTGTGTTATTCAAAAAACATAATATAATAAATATAAATATATACCCATGCACACTTTTTCTTTTGATATTTCGATCTAAACGACCTCCGACACAACCCCATGTAAAATCACACAAACAACATGCATTATACTAAAACGTGGAAACGGAGTCGAGCGCAGAGCGAACGCTCGCCGCGATATTTCAGACAGAATGGGCCCATTACTGCCCTCTGCGAGCGGGGCTGTACGGACCCAGAGCCGCGCGCGAGGGATAGCCCCATCCTGCACCGGGATCAAGGCAACATCCAGGCACATGGACACAAAAAACGGGCCTATTTTATTTGCAATTCAGGCGAATAAAATCCGCCCACTTTTGCGGCGCCCCTCGCGGGCCCCCGAGGGTTGCAAGGGAGGTGGGGGTAGGTTGGGGGTGAAATGGGCAGGAGATTTATGCTGGCCATGAAGTTATTAGTACGAAATGCCCGTTGAATTAGTCTCTTTTATTATAGCATTTGGGGGAATCTATATATAATATGCTTTTTGAATGTGAATAAACTAAATTCTCTCTTGCTGTGTATAATAGTTACTATATGGGCCAATGTAATATTGTGATTTGGAAATTGCATGTCTTGGAGAAACATTCTACAAATCGGCAAGCCGCTTTGTTCAATTGAAAAGTGAATAGACAGGTAAACAGAATTGAAATTAGGTGTGCAGAAATCCAGGGTAAGGAGTGCCACCGATTTATATTTGCAAATAACTTTAGAAGACGTAAGTGGCTTCGGTATATTGCAATCTTTTTTGTATACCCTTGTGTAAGGTATACAAATTATATTATACCCAGTTTTCAATCTAAACAAAAATCCTCGGAATATGAACCCAGAATTGATCTTATATCTGGCTCATCGGATCACTTTGTCATTTTCATTACCATCAGAGTTGATTCAAACACTGGAAATATTTCGTCAACTGTGCCAACAAAGTAATTGTAAATGCCGCTTTTCGACTTCGAAATATTGGACTATAGGTACGTAGGCCAGTCACTAGCGCCGAGTTTCTCGCAGCGGCAGAATGAGCAGCTCGCCACGTACGCATCTTAGCCAGGTCTTCAAGTGAGGGAAAACGTCCTTGAAAATTGTCAACCGCCGTCTCCCAGAGGACACTGACAACGTCCATTCGTTATCGGTGTCCTGTCGGAGACTGTCCCTGCTCTTGGCGCTGGGAGAGAGGACGCCGACGCCGTCCTTTCGTGCCCGGCGTCCTTTCAGCACTTTGCTCTTGGATGTGTGCAGGCTCGAAGACGCCGGCAGGTGGGGGTCATCTGGGACCTCCCGCCGCCTCCCAGGGGCAATTGCCACTCGGCAGTCAGATCCTGCTATTATGTCCGATTTGAGAACACCAAATTATGGGTCATCTACCAGAATTATTCGCCTATAAAAACACGTTGTGTATCGCCCATGCCAATTAATTAAATAAGAGAATTATAACTCATGTGGTACGCCCGTATATTTAATTCTAATTAGATTTGGTCTGTGCATTCTGCATTAGAAAACACTTTTTTTGTCAATGGTTATAATTATCTGAAAAATACTTTTGAGAGCATAAATTTGACAAAATAATTAATGTTTTATGGAAGGAGATTCATTAAATTTCATTACCTACAAAGATAATTAAGATCTCAATTTAGCTAACGTGCAATTGCAGAATTAATGTTCTGTGCACAAATCTTGGTTCTCGTTTGCATCTGTCATCGTCTACTAAATTCTAGACATTGACGTTAACTTCTTCAACTCCTAGAAATAAAATTAATAATATTATCACCACGCCTGTTGCCCTCCACTAATTACAGTACCCCGGTTGCCATTGGGCAGTATTCATTGTTACATGAAACATGTGATCACACTGATCACACCATAAAATCTGGACTTTTAATTGCAGGGGGGCTGTCACTTCACATGGAGCTAAATACAAGTCAGTTGCACATGGTTTTGCAGGAAGCTGCGTGGAGAAAAGCTTGTGGAATTATTGGCACCTCCTTGAAATAATCATTAGAATCATTATAAATTCTTGCTGGCTTTTAAAACTGGTGAAACTGATCGACCTCCTGACTTAGTTTTCTTAAACTATATTACAAATCGCATTTGAGCTTCAACTAAAAGTTGCAAATCGAATTTAATTAAGTTGCAGAAATCTATCACTTCTGCCTATTTTACAGAAGCGAAGCGCGCATGTTTTCTTCCACTTGCAGCCACACAGATTCGACAAAATGAGCCTTTAGCGACTGAAAGAGCGTCAGCGACCGCGCGTCAAGCAGCGGCAATTGTCCGCCGATTTGCCAGGCGTCGCGTACACTCGACGGGGTCCCGAGATTTGCCGCAGCGTGCCGCGCGCTTCCCCAGAGCGACAATCACACAGCTCGCCCATGGCAGACGCCGATTGTCGCAAACACACGGCGTTAACACGTCGCTCTAGGTTCGCCGTTGGGCCCAAGACGCGACGGTGAATGGAGGAGAGGAGTGTCGTACACGGGGCCGTTCGGTGCAGTGATCGCCGTCGTAGCACCTGGACCAGGAGGATGATGGAACGGTTCGCGGCGGCGACGGAATCTACGCCAATCGACGGGTGTCAAAGGGTGCACTGGGTTTAACTGAACGTCGGACGGCGCTTTTGTAATTTGATGACGGATCGCTGCGAATTATGGATTGTCGGAAATGTTTTCTTGATCAAAATTTCCGTTCGGCTTTTCAAGAAAGGGGAGAGAGATCTTTGAGTTGTTGAATTCTTTCCTTTATAAAAGTTGTCTCAATTCTCGAGCTGAAAAATGGATATAATAACCGTTCCTCCTCGACAATTTTGTGTTTCGATATTTTATTTTTCTGCATTCCATACGAATCCAGGATTCATAACACCTACGGAAAATAACTCGACAGTGTGTAGATTGGTTGTGGGGAAACATTTTTACCAGTCGCATTCCATAGCACCGCAATGTTTTTGACCATGTTGCATCTTTTCAATCGGATTTGCAAGTGAACCTGTCATGAGCAACGATTTTGTCCCCGAATTAATCGTCACTATAGGCTATATACCTATATATAAGCATTCTCAGAGCATTCCCAGCTCCATCGTCACTCAACTTCCATGTACCGGCATGGGCACCGATCAACTCAGTGCACGGGTCCGCTATGTCACCGTGCACACAGCTCCCACGTACCGGCATGGTCACTGATCATCTCAGTGCATGGGTCCGCTATGTCACCGTGCACACAGCTCCCACGTACCGGCATGGTCACTGATCATCTCAGTGCATGGGTCCGCTATGTCACCGTGCACACAGCTCCCACGTACCGGCATGGTCACTGATCAACTCAGTGCATGGGTCCGCTATGTCACCGTGCACACAGCTCCCACGTACCGGCATGGGCACCGATCAACTCAGTGCACGGGTCCGCTATGTCACCGTGCACACAGCTCCCACGTACCGGCATGGGCACCGATCAACTCAGTGCACGGGTCCGCTATGTCACCGTGCACACAGCTCCCATGTACCGGCATGGTCACTGATCATCTCAGTGCATGGGTCCGCTATGTCACCGTGCACACAGCTCCCACGTACCGGCATGGGCACCGATCAACTCAGTGCACGGGTCCGCTATGTCACCGTGCACACAGCACCGTGACACGGGCGACTTTTGCGGTGTCCACACAATCATTTCACACCCAATTGCTCGCCGATTTGGCGACCACCTCGGCGCTCCCTTTCACGGCTTCGTGAACGGCCATCCTCGGTCGTATAATGGGCGACATTTGCCACCGCGTTTCACACAGTAGGAACGCTTTATCATCGCCACATTCCCAGATGCATAACTCGCGATTCGGGGAGTGTTATTCCTCGGGTTGATTTCCTTATGAGGTGAATTTGATAATAATTCATGTCTCGGCTACACGCTGATGGTTTATATAAACACGAATAGAAAAAAGTGTGGAGTCAAGTTTTGCGTTCGGGGCGGTCACGGGGTGGTTTTTCAAATTCGAAGAAAAGAATGTTTTCGAATCGAAAGAGAGTGAGAGAGAGAACTGACTAGAGAGATCTTCGTTCCATTATCAGGGGAGTCTATTATACGAGCTAATTCAGGTGGACAAGTCGGGTACAATAGGAAGACGCGCGATAAATAGACGAACATGACAGATTTACGATGTACGAAACCGATTTGCAGTGCATCATCGCGATAAAAAGTGCGAGTGAAAAGACTGCACAAGGATCGCCCCCCTGCCAGACTTATATACATAGCACCATTATGGTGAGGACCTAAACGTGCTCGTTCCCTTTCGATCAATGGCAAAGAACAAGCTCGAGTTTTGAATTATGTGCTTCGAAGTTGTATAAGCGACGGATCTTCCTATTATTAGATCTGAAAAATATTAAACTTGGTGTATTTCGAGGGCGTCGATGTGAGAAAAGTAAACGAGAATATCGCCCGGTTGACAGAGCGCATTGTGCCGTCTCGGTGTTGCACCTACTTGATCTTGTGGGGTTCTCGGGGACCTAAGAAAGGCCTGCTCTTGGTTGGGTGCCAATGTGTCCAATGATATAGAACGCGATTTACTGGTCAATAAACGGTCGCATCGCAATGCGAGCATTCCGCAAGATGACCATTTGATTTGATTAAGTGTCTCGCTTTCTGCTCGCGTTTGACCATTTCGAGCCACTGTGTGTAGATTCATTGAATAACTGCACGCTACGTCGAGGTTTGTGTGTTGTGAAAACGATGGGTGGGAAGATTTAAGGAATTGGAACTGATTTTTGTACAAACATCTTGAATAACCTAAAATATTTCTAAAGATTTTTTTTATAGATACACGGCAATTTCGTGAAATTAATCGACTACACGATACGCGTGGTGTTGCACGCATGCATCTTCCAGCCAGTCAGTTCATTCACAAAACTGACACACAACAATGCTGCAGCGAATCCAAAACCGCAGCCTCGTCATCTGTTGCAAACGACGTAACAATCTGGGAACTGAAACATGATCTTCACAAAAACCATCAACTCCTTGTCGAGATGCCGAGCTGCGGTTACCGCGTGCATTTTTATAAGAGCCCATTTCATAAATGGATTTAAACAAGCAAGTCCACAAACGCAGTTACATAAATAGGTGTGTATTTTCACATGAAATCTCGCGGTTTTCGATACACTTTTGTCTGTAAAATTGTGCACAATTTTTCGTCCCATCTGCTTAGCGACGGCTCGGCTGCTGCATGTTTTGTTGTTATAGGTTTGCCGAATCGTCTTGCGTCGGATGCAGATCTGTGCGAGCCGGGGCAGGACCGGGACACGAACCGTCCACGACTGCGGAGGACGCGTCTCGGCAGAGATTGCGTGTCGTGCGTCATTTTCACGGCAACGCATATTGTCAGCGGCCCACATTGCGGCAACGACGGGGTAAATAATGCGTGACCGTAATACCGCCGACCGTATTTTACCTATTATATTGCTGGAACATTTTATTGCTTTTTTCTTTTAAGAACATAAGTGCACGCTAAATAATAACCGCTTATTTGGCTAATTATTATCGTTATTTATTTTTACAATCATTTGTCTTTCTTTATATACTTATATTGTTATAATGAAATACCATATGTGATGTCGAAGAGAACAAAAACCCTGTATGTTGGTATAAAACGATAAATAACAGATATGAAATTGAATGAACTTACTTTTAAACAAGGGTTAATTACTGTAATTTACTGCAGAAATTTACGTTGTAAGCCAATGAGGACAAAGGGCGCAAGGAGGAGCATCTGCTAGATGTAGGTAGGTAAAAGTACGTGGCTTGATTGATTTAATTAGGAGCATCCGAGAGCAACTACAATATTTGCATACAATATACTGATAGGAAGAAAATATTGACACTTTATGATTACCTATATGTCGCACTAGTATTTTCACTACCTACATTTATATGAGAAAAACTGTCTCCATGTGCACATATGGAAATAAACAAATTGTTGGCTTGAAAACCCAAAGTATTCCCTGGCATACAAAAGGGATCGGTATTACTTGAATAATTTATTGGCAACAAATTATGTGTCGTAACTCGTAACTCGTAAATAATAATATCATTATGGCAAACTTCTTTAATATATTATACGGAGCATGAAATCACTTTCACAATATTTTCTCGTGGCTCGCTGCACGATTTGTCAATAAAGCAATCATTTATGACCTGTTTTTTTAGGATTGGGATGTTTTCGTATATTTTTCACGTTCACTTATATGTATATTGGTAAATTCAATCTGATGAATTTCAATCTGCACCAGTCTTAAACCTCTAAGTACCGGTTTTCAGTGGCACGTTAAATATCTAACGGTCTGTTAACTTGTTATTTGCATAGCAACGTCCAATCAGAGTCTTTCATTATTTTGCTAACGGACCGTTAGCATCTTGACGGGCCACTGAAAAGCCGGGTCTAATTCTGGGTGCATACGATTCGAATCCGAAAATACAAAGTATGCTGAAAACTTTTATAGAAAAAACCCCATCAAACGATGTAAATTTTCCACGAGTTTTCTTTTGTGTCGGCCGCGTGCTTTGATAAACTTTATTGGACAGAAACATTTTGGGCCAGACTTGAAAATGCACTCTGGTGTGAGTTTTGTCAGCAAATTCCAGTGCGGTGCAGCCAAGAACTCCCCGCATATGCGCGTCGCGTCGCAGCCAGGTATACCGTCGCCGCAAGCCTTCCGCTTCCCAACGCGTCGCGTCGCGTAGGCTGCAACCATGACAACCCGTCGAGCTTGCAGCGATTCTAATTACAGCATTCTGCAATTGCACTCCTCTCTAATTGAAACAATGCCGCCGCCGCCGCCGCCGCCGCCGCCGTCACTGCCTCCTCGTGCATTCGCTGCTGCGAACTGCAATGGAACGAAATATATCGCTAACAATTAGAGCGCTGCGAGCTCGTATATACATATTGTTTTAATTGGCACAATAAGACCGGTAGCTAATGGTGATAGATGTGATTTTGCCAAGTCACCGAGCAGGGAGCTAACGTGGCCTGACATTCGCCTTGGATTGCTCACGAGTGTGTGAAGTAATCCACACTTGTGCCGCGAGTTTCGCCAGCCAGCGGCATTGTGTTCTGTCAATACCCATGAGCATACCTACCACCCTGGCTTTTCACCCGGTTACACGTCCTCTGAGTCGAGTTTTCCTCGATCAATGTCCACGGTGGTAACTCGGAAATTATTCAAACAACGTGCTTTTTGTTTTGTTCCGTGCCAGTCTTTCATCCGTGGCTGGTCGACCAACGTCTAATATATTTGTTTTAGTCCGCGGTTACACCTCCTCGCCTTTTAATAGGAACGCATTAGCACTTGCTGAATTGAGTTGGAATGATTTTAATTGTCCCTTTGTTTGAATAATTATTCTTTTAACAGAAAATGTGTGGCAGCTGTGCCATGGGGTCTTCGATGAAACCACTTTCCTAATTAATTGTTTTCAAAATATAGAGAATAACGCCTGGCGTTTTTAATTGATTGAATGGCCTCGCGATTGCTCGGCAGCCACATAGGGGAGGTGGCCGTCGCACCGGGACAAGCAGGGACAAGCAGGACGCCGTCCAGGACGTCGGCCAGGCGAGTACGAGTCTAATCTAATCAGTGACGCTTCGTTGGCCTGGAAGAAAGGGACTTCGGAGCAGGAGGCGTCGTCGAATTTTTCACAAGTCACATCGCTCATAACGTATTTACATGCCAAAAGCCCTTGCAATGAGAATGAGTATATTCTGAGCCGTTGTATTTTTTAAAGGCCTAATATCGTACCACATAGGTTCTAACATTTTTTGACATTATAGTTTGTTGACACATGCTTAAATTTTGAATAATGATCGGAAAATAATTCCTGTAAAGTCCGACTTTGCATGGGGATCAAATAAAGATGTCTTTACCAATTATGAAATAAAATAATTTCTGGCTGTGAACAGACTATATTAACATCAAACACTTTCGTTTTCGCTTCGCATTCAAAGGCCGGTGTCCGCACAATCAACAAAGAGTCCGCTTGTCCTCCGAAACGAAACCTGGGTCCAAATCGTAAAGCCAGCGGCCGCCAAAGATCGTGTTTTAATAGGCGCTCGTTTCCCGCCGAACGCCGGCCCCGGTGTTGTGTTCGACGCGCTCGTGATGGATGCTTGTCACACCCTGTGCCGCCCGGGGGCGTTGGGGGTGGGATGGGGAGGGGTGGGGGGTGGGGGCACCTGCCACGTGTGCTGCGTCGCCCCATCGCGCCCAGATGCACGTATGGACCACGTGTCGACGACGACGACGCAGCGCACACTCCGCGTGACGCCCGCTAAACGCCCCAGTGGGACGGTGCTGGCGTGGCGAACGACATGCCCTTGGGAGAGCTGGGCCATGTTCTATGAGCACCCGCCTTACAGGTACCTTTTTTACCGGTAGAAGATGATATTCATTAGATTCATCATTTGGCTGATCTCTTAAAGATTCATCTCATATTTGTGTGACCACAACATTTTGTGGCTCAAACATCAAAGCGAAAATAAAAACTTCTCACCCGCCGCCAGAAGCATGGGCCAAGACTATAATGTCAGCCATCTACAGCTGCACCTTTCCGTAGCAAATTTGTCAATTTGGAGTATAAAAATGTAATGGGTTTTCCCCTTAAACCTATATAAGAACGGTGTAGGCATGGCTATAAAGACATATTTTACAGAATGTAAAATGACTGTATTCAGGACGAAGATATTAAACTTCACTCATACAGATCTCAGTTTATTACTCGGAACATGCCTTGACGAAACAGCCGGCAACGTCCCCACATGCGAATGTTTGTTCCGCAGCCGGGGCCAGGGCGGGCAGGCGGCATTCACGGCCGGTCCAGGCCGGCTGACACGCCGCAAAAGCGTCCTCTACGCGGCCGAGTCGTGATGGATCTCGCGCCGAAAGGCGATCCCTGTGCCGGGGCGGGGGCCCGAGTGACATGAATGCGCTCCTCGCGGCGAACGATACAGTCGGTGTCGCGTTGCACGCTTCCGGGAGAGGGTCGCTAATGAGGATTGCCGCGGGTCACATCCTGCTCCTTATAGCGTCCTTAGCGTCCTGAATGGCCCGTGTCACGAGCTGGCCCGGCGATGACCCAAAGTCCTGATCCTGAACCGGGCGAAGGACGAGCGGTCGTCGCGCACGTGCAGTCGCCTTCAGGGTTGAGGGGAGGGGGAGGCAGAAATGATGGATGTCAAGATGTTATACCCTACATGGATCAAAGTGGTAAGGAAACGAAAGATCAAGGCAAAATTTCGTGAATTTATTTGGGATTGACGGCTGCATATTTTGATCGACTTCGGCAAAGGTACACGTATAGATGTCAGTTTTACCGAGCAACCAAATGCTCAAAGTAAAACACAACCTTCGGTGGGATTGAAAGATCAATTGCATTGCGGAATGTAATCGAAACTGGTCAAATCATCGCTATATTAAATCTCATGGCCTTTTGTACGTTGGCTGTTTTTGCTGAGCAGCGTCTCTTGTCACCTCTGAACTCCAGAAGTGTGCTTAATTTTAGCTCAATTTTCCGGTGCTCATGTTTCTGTTTGCTAAGAATGTTTCCTCCAAAAACGCTTTCGAAAAGCGCTCGAGTCCTCAGCGCTCCATGGCCAAGACTTGATCGTCTCCGCGCGTAAAAAGCCGTCCAAAGACAGGACGGGTGACGGGTGACATATCGGCTGCTGCAATATCGTTGCCAGTCGCATGTGGCAAGCACTTGTTCGGTAATCGGACCTGGAATTGTACCGACGAAGACGATCAATCAGCCGCTCTGAGGGGCGCTACGTCTCGCGTGGTGAGAGAGCCGATCCGTCGCCAGGGTTCGTGATATCAGATAAAACCTGGAGAAGACACGACGGAGGTGTCACAGCGCAGTCGTTGGGACTAATTTTGTACAGGATATGCCAAACATTTCGATGATACGTTCGATAAGACCCAGTGCGGACGCCCGATGCTTCCACAAACCTATATCGTAGGTTCACCACTTTGTGACATGTGTATTCGGCTGCACAAATAGGTTAGGTATCTGGTTCCTCTGCATGCATGCATGGCTTCCGCCATGACAGGTTATCATGTGGTATAGTTTTGGTAGTTTTATGTGATTAGAAGAAATCGTGTTCCTTTAGGTGCCTATACAGTTTCCTGGCACTCACTGATGACAAAGATTAGGATGTACTATAACAAAGTTGTTGGTTGTTTCAGGTTGGATGAGCCTATCTAGTTCCATTCATACCAGGATAGTTCACAGTGAATACATATTGAGTGCATTTTAATGAGCCACATATATGTCATTTTCATGATGAACCAGAGGCTCATGAATTTCACTTGCAATAAAATTGCCCCCGGCGTAGTTTAAACTAAAACAACATATCCCTCCGATCGTTTTACATATAAAGACAGCATCAAATTGACGGATTTCAATAGAAACAGTGAGCCTCGCAGTAAACAGACCACGATCCCAATGTAGATACTGACATTTTAAAGTTGACAGTTGACAGTTGACATTTGACAGTTGACACGCGATCGTGCGTGTGTCAAAGCGTGCCGTCGAGTCTCATATCGGTACACAGTGTGTGTTCAGCGCAAGATGCGTACACGTCAGAGCAGTCGACTGGAAGGGAGCAAACAGCCCTCGACGCTATTGCTTGCCGGCTCCATCGCTCTCCGCGCTTTGATCGCGAAGCCCTGCCTTGCATCGCGCTGCAAACATATTGCCTGATTAAACTGCTCATCTTGTTTTAAGAGCGTTGGAAACGATAGGATTCACACGCCAGGCTGCGTGGCCAGGGGTCGGTGCAGAGGTTCACGCGGGAACTTCAATACACAAACTTATTATAAAAGTAAAAATCTGGAGGAAAACACATAGACCGAGGAAGAATCAATTGATGACGGATGGTAGTTTTTAATAACAGTTATGACCTACTTTTTCCTTACGAGCTACGTACAAATGCCGTAAAAGAGGCACTTTAGGCACTTTTTGTAAATGCACACCTCTGTCATTTTTGAAAGTATAACCTAACACACCACACGACATCAAACAACCCTTCAACTACACGTGTATTTTCCCCCAAAACTCTGTGTTAGTATTTGCGGCCAGGAGAAGTTCCCGCGTGAACCTCCGCGTACGACGAAAACACTCGCGTTTTTGGCTTCCCCCCCCCCCCCCCTGAACGAGCAAACGGGATTCAGACACGCTTGGACCTTTGTGATACTTCGCAATTGTGAATATGATTTCTGGAGATTTCTACACGATTTCATCTGTAGAAAAACATAGCTCAACTTACAATCGTTAACCACATTATTCGCCAAGCAAAATGTTTTATATCGCATATTATCACTCTTAGACGATTTCAAAACGTTAAAAATTTGCATCAAAACAATACATTTGCATGATGAGTCTAATCACAATCTATAAAACATAAGAATTATTTTTACATACATGTATTATGATTAATATACGCAGATAATGAATTAAATGTATGATGTAGCGCCGCCTCAGGACGCTTTCATGTGGTGCGCGATTCAATGGCGCATGATACGAAGTGGTGCGATTAATATTGATGGTCGTAACGCCCTCCGCTAAAGAGCTCAAAGAAGTTCAAAGAGCGCTCGGATGTTTTGCACTTCTTGGCACATGTTGGCACATATCGGCGACACATCAAGGCATACCTTGGAGTTGGATCACCCATAGGCCAAGAACACCGAACCTTGCTCATGTTAAGTATAATGCCGCCTATATCAAGAGGTATATCGAGGGACATTTACCTCCCAAACTATAACATGGCACTGGTAGGATAAGAAATTCTTGGGACAGGAGTGGCAGGTAACATCTCAAACGGCTTACGCAATGGAAGCGTTGAAATCAGAAATATAATGATTTCAAAAAATATTATCGGACGAAAATGTTCCGTGTGTCTTCTTTGTATCTAAATTGAATCTGCTGCGTATGTATTGTACACATTCGCTAAGTATGTCATACAATATTGATCTCAAATCTCAAATCATAACTGTTTTTAAAGGCTATGTATACAAAGGCTATTTGTTGTTCGTTATTTTAGCCTGACAATATATATCAATCCTTATTTATAATAAATCAAATCGCTGATAACAAATATACAAAAGTATAGTTCTTACATTGGTTCAAGGCGGATGTGATTATAATATGTTTGCTATATTATAACGGCGCGGTTATTAAATTACCTCTCCTATTTATCTTTCACGGCATGTGGCAATATAACAATGAATCGGTATACTCAATTGTCGCTAAGCATAAATCATGCCAACTGACTTCCAGCTCAACATGCGTTTATTTTTATCTGTATCGAATGCAGAATAAGCGACCAGGTCAACGGCAGGGGCAAGACACGTGTCACCTCCCAAGATCATCACACTCGAAATGTGCCCGCGATATGACAGGGTCGGATTTGACGGCTTGCACACAGAATTCGAATAACTTAATAAAAGTGCGTTTTTATATTAAAAGCGCTTTACGTTTTGAAAATCTCTTTACTTTATACAAATAAAAGCGATTTATTAGTCGTGTTAGCCTTACACCACAGCCTGGTGGACTTCGAAGTAAAGTATCATTTGACTCTATTACATTTGTAAAGAGTAAAATGGTAAATGATGGTAATAATATATACAATTTTTAATGGTAATGATATAAAAACTTAATCATTTGACTCTTTGGTTTATGGTACTCTATGATATGAGATCCCCATGAAAGTGGCAAACTGAAATTAATTCTAGTGTAATGAAGCTCTCTCTCAGGTATCGAAATACTGATTGAGTTGTACCAACTGATCGCTAAGCTTAACTTTTAGTTAAAATTTAACTATTAGTTAGCTACTTATGCAAAGCTATCCAGAGCTAACTAATAATTAAATTTATCTAAGAGTTAAACCTTAACTTTCAGTTGGTACAACCCGATCTTAAACCAATTCCAACGTTGAGCGAACGTTGAAGACATGATTGTTGTTGAGTATTGTATTATTGAGTATACTGTATAACTCAATACTTCAATCAATCCAGCGCATGGGCCTGTTGTGGTTTCCAAAGCAAGAATTTGTAAAATAAATGGTAAGTTCTCGTTGCCCGCCAAAGAGTTGACTCCATGAGCACACTGAACTCGAGGAATTGGGTGCAAGTCGGGGGCAGGCAACTCGGAAAGCATTGCGCCCAAGTTCTTCGGCGTCGAGTTGAGAGCGCGTCCCGTCAGGTGAGTGATATGGCACCACGGGTAATTACCCTCCAGCTCGCCGCCGTCAAGTGCGATGTGTATTCTTGTCTGGTGTGCGCCACGAAGAAATGCACCGTGCAATTTGCATCGCTCCACGAAGAACACATGGCATAATATACAATATTGTGATTGATTACACCCGAGCGCTCTGTGATAAATACTTCATTTCAATAATGACTGGTGTATTGGAAAGGGTAAAGTAATCAAATACAAATTACTGCAAGTAATCGCGCTTTAATGTATTTCACGTTATAAGACGGGGAAATGTGCGAAATGAAAAAGGTAAAATCGTTAAAATTCGTTTGCACAACAATAGCTGATTGAGCACTAACGCAGTACGTAAACTGTCCATGAAATGTGTGCATTTTAGTTGCATGTATTTATACTTATAGTGCCTGCACTTCCTTCTATTTCTCAGTGTCGTTATTGCATAATCCCATGCAGTTTTCCTAGCTTCAATTTCCTATAGCTTTCAATGAAACGGACAGAAAATGTTCGAGAAACAATGTTTGTCAGAACATGGCATTTTTGGAGCGCTTAAACAAACTTGCCAATCGGAATTGTATATAGTGAATAAACCGTTCAGCTTTGTGTGAAAATCGAGTGGTTTTGAACTGGTAGTTGTCATTGCTGCACATATAGTATATACATACATTCTTAGGCATGGAAATATTTTTCCTCCCAAAACAATGTATACATTTGTATGACTGGAAGGGAGGCGAAGCTGGAAAAATGTGCACCCTAACCGGGATACGAACCCGGGACCTCCTGCTTGCCGGGCAGGTCATCTCCCCGCAGATCCCCCTTGTCCCACCCGGCGAAGCAGGGAGAATGTGTGACCGAATAGCTCAGTTGGGAGAGCACCTGACCGGCAAGCAGGAGGTCCCGGGTTCGTATCCCGGTTCGGGTGCACATTTTTCCAGCTTCGCCTCCCTTCCATCAATTGCATACTGGTAACTGCTTAAACCAGTAACAATTTCCTCTCATTTGTATGACTGTATGTCTCATGTATACCTAATGAACACTAAGAATAAATAAATATACGTCAACTAAAAAAATAATAATAATAAAGTGCACGCATGCTACAATAAAAGAAATACACTAATTTAACATCAGAGCATCAAAGGCAAGTTACCATGGCAACAACTTTATCAGCATTGACCAATCTGTTACATCCAATAAAGATATTTCAAAAACTGCTCACAGTCGTAGAGCAGTGCTCTATATAAAATATCTGCATCTTCTCCGACACGATGAGTAAAGCGCGGCCCTCTTTGGTCTTCGCCATGTCCTATGAGAGCTGACACTGCAGCCGCCTGCATCGTGATTAGGCCCATTACATTCTCTACCCCAATCAGCCCATGAGTCAATGTAATGAAGTCGTCTCCGAAACCACGACCCCTCTGCAATAGCTTCATTACTGCCGGATCATGCTCGCTTTGAAACCCTACACACACACACACACACATCAGGGTCATCACCTGATTTATGAATCGGTCATGATTTAATTCAATTCCCCGCGATAATTACGCAATATTGTTGTTATTTACTTTTATCCGCGAGTGACTGCGGCTAGTGATTAAAGGCAGCGTGCCGCCATCGCGTCGGCTGCGCGGGTAATTAACGACGAGCTGCGCCGCGCGCAGCCGCTGCCCGTGTGAACGTGTGCGTGGATCGGCAATCAGCTGTCGCACGACCCGCGAATCAGCTGGCCGACGAGCATGTTATGAGTTCGTCTTTGCGATCGAAATCTTTTTTAATTGCTATCATGAATATTGTGAGATTCTATTTCGGTTATGAGTGAATTAGATAATCGAAGGAGAGGAATATACTTTGGGTCATCTGTAGTATAACGACTCGAGGAATGTAGAAATGAAATTGACACTCCATGCTGGAGGCTGCAAATAATTATAACGACCGTTTCGGTTTTACACTAAAAGTGTCATCGGCAAAGGTAAACAAAAATATGAGTGTGGAATGAAACATCTTCATTCTTGTGAAAAGGTGAGGATTCTGGGGAAGTCAAACCTACCTATTGTGCTTTTTACCACAAATAAAGCTGTGGAACTGCTATGGCTTATCCATATATTCCCGATAAAATGGATTTCATGCATATTATTTTGTCAGATTTAAAATTGAAAACGTATCAGCCTTGCGCAAAACTCGGAGTGAAAACTAGTAACGTGGATGCAGTGAATATTATAAATATTTTAAAATGTTGCAACTTTAAAAACTTTCAGAAAGCACTAAATGTTGTAATAAAAAAGTATATCCATGATTCATTCTTGTCCGTCCACTGTGTTGAACCAAATGGCAGCCACCCACTACCCTAAATCTCACGAAAAACACTTGACAAATCATATTTTCCACGTTAATTTAACATCACAATTTCATTTAAACGCTTCCAAGCATTTTTTTTCCAAAGAACACGCCGTCAAATCCACACGCAGCTTCATAAATCTCCCGCTTAGAGGCGCTGATGCCATCTCCGTGCTGGCATGGCTGAGATATTATTTATTCGATACGATAAACAGACGTTGACGTCGTAATTAGATCGGATGGATGCGTCGGCAGCTGGCGGCCCGGGGTCTTGCTCAGACGCCGACGCTGACGCCGACGCCGACGCCGACGCCCGGGCGGGGAGCAAATTAGAGGAGAAGCGTCCGCGTCGCGACATGATTTGTCGACGCCCGCGCAGTGTGTCATCTCTGGGCAACGTGCGAGCCAAAACATGCCATGTCCCGCACGGCGAACATGGCATGTTATGAACACAAGTTGATTGGCTGCGGCTGAAGCGTGGTTGCCGACGTAAGGACTCGCTGATGTTGGCTCTCTGGTCCCAAAGCACATCCAGGTGCCAGTCAATTTAGAAGTTCACTTTTAAGGCTATTGGTGTGGTTGTTGGTGATTATTTCATGAAGCTTTATTTTAACTTTCTATTGGTATGTCGTGGTTATAAATCACACAATTTGTTGCTAAAAGTGTGAGGATTCCGTAGACCCTGGTTTCGTTGCAAGCGGACAAAAGGTGTGGCCAGGAGTTAGAATCCAGTAGGAGGTAAAATTTGAGCGGGAAGTGGCCCGAGTATGCGCTCACTCCAATAGTCTTTAGTGTACGCTAATAAAGTCGGCTTCTGTTCAAAACTTCCTGGTGAAAAGTGTCTATCTGTTAACACCCAGATATCATTTGCATGCCCTTCGATGGTATTTTCATCGTTCAATACGGATTCGACTGTTTTACGAATTGTTTTTTGTTTTGTTTGTATTTGTGTTTGTGCGCTGTACAGACAAAACGCGCCCTGCGTCGATTGCGATGAAATTTTAAGGGTGTCTACGTTTGTTCTCAACTTAGACCTCCTGCGATTTTCCAGAAAATCCTTCATACCCCTCCCCTTCAAAGCAGAAAAATTTGCAATATTCGAAATAGGGAAAATTTGGAAAAGTACGGAAATTGATCTGAAAGTGCGTATTTTTTCCTAATTTTCCCAATTTCAAATATTTCTCTTCGACACCATCAAAACCACATCGAAACATCACGACGGGCTGTTTACGACCTTCTGAATTCAACTTATCTGCTATAAACAGCGACGCTCATCTTCAACGCGAACACTCTGGCAGCGTTTCGTAGTATATTACAATGTTCCACAGCAGTTATTCTATTTTCAGCAAGCCTTCAAAAAGCCGCAAAAAGAGTTGGTGGCAATAGACACTTACCGCACGCCGACAGCTTAGCTGCTAGGTGGAGGTGCCGGGTTCGGCACTGCCACATGGGGTTTCGTCGGCGAACAATCCGCACTTTACAACCGTTCATGGCGGCACTTGGTCGACGACGCCGTCAACTTCATGTCTGGCTCGACGAAGGAAGTGTCGCACGCGGAGAACAGGTTGACAAAAAGTGTCAACACTTTACACTTTGCGGCCGCTCTACTTTGCTCTTTGCATAGAGTTCAATGTTTCAAACTTCTACTTTTAAATGGCTTGACATATTATTACAACACGTGTATAAGAAGTATCGACAATCTGCTAATTGCTTTCAAACTAACTAACTAACCCAACCATTACCATTATAGTATTATTTTGCGAAATAATATAAGAAAATCGTCTAATTATTTGTACTTTTATGACTCGACTCGCCGAGCAATAATTAAAATGCAAACAAATCAATATGTTTCCAAGAATCGTAAACCAAATGACCTCGAAGGTAATATAGAAACTAACCTATACAACTTCGAAATCAGTAGCCAACGCATATCACGTGACTTTTCGGGCATCTTGCACCGGAATTCCTCGCCTGATCTGCCACTATAATTCACAATATTCCATATATTGCACAACGCAGAAAGACGCTTGATTTTACTTCAATTAAATATGTCCGAGGTAATTACTTCAGTATCAGGAGCAAAGCGACTCTACTTGATCGTCAATCGAGACATACTGACTCGACCTTTGTTATCAGTAGCCGACCCGGCCAGGTATACGGGGTAGGAGAGGGGGAGATGATAGAACTGATAACGAGGTTGAACTTGCTTGTTGATGACCAACGAAACGTACCGTCATACTGCAGAATATCAGCGTCCCCAAATTGTGTAACTGATCACTCAGTGGACACTCTATGCAAGCACAATGCCCTTTTTCGTTATAGTTAGTGCAATTATCATCTTAGTGTTGGATAATCCATGTAACAAGAGGGCAAAAGTGTATTGATGAATCGGCTCCCCTGGTCCATCGAGTCTGGAGTCAGAGTGGCTATAATTGGGCGCCGTTCATCATGAATCAACCTATGACCAAATGCAGCTAATGCAAGTGCATTTTGCATTTTGTTGCAACCGCTCAGATGCAGCTGCAGTTGCAGTTGTAAATTGCAATGCAGAAGGATAAATCGTTGCGTGATTTAGAGCAGCACTTCTAGAACATTGTCTCTAAATTATGACAAATGTGGAGGAGGATTCTGCTGGAAATTTAAAAACATTCTTTCTCGACTCTAATTTTATGAGTGATAGCAGTTTTTGTGTCAGCCAGGTTTAATTAATTGTGTCGCTGCGTCTTGTAATTGTGTTGTCGCATCGCGGAGTTCTCTCGCTCCTGCAGAAGAATGCGTGTCTGTGGAAATTTCTATATTTAGCGCGTTTTGGTGTAGAAATGCCAGCAAAAAAAACACATCCCCTGCGCTCCGGTTAAAAAGCTGCGCGAACGCGAACGGTAATCGATGCTGACTCTGTTGTAAAAAGTTCGTGCATTTACTATTATAGTATCTCAATCACAGTATTCGTTCATATTTGAGGGACATGTTTTGAAAAAGACATGCTTGCGACAAGAAAATCTGTTCTAAAGGCCATATTCCACATGGGTTGCAACCTGCTGATCCTAGGCCTTCGTACCGCAAATTTACTATCACCACCAATGGAACAAAACCATTTAGAGGGCCATGGATCGGCAGGTTGCAACCCTAGTGGAATATGGCCTTTAGAGAATCTTCAGTCGTGCTAGACTGACGTTACCACAGCCTGGTGGACTTCGAAGTAAAATATCATTTGACTCTTCACCATTTGTATAAAGAATAAAATGGTAAACAATGGTAATGCAAATAGCATTTTTAATGGTAATGATAATAACTTAATCATTTGATTCTATCACATGGTACTCTATGATATGAGATCCCCAAAAAGTGGCAAACTCGAAATTATTTTATTGTGTATACTGTGTGATTACAATAATAAGAACTTGTGCTTTGTTGCTTTCTGCCAATAAAAAGCGGTTTTAACGACGTGTTCATCGAAATGGTGGTCATTCATTATATCACTTTTTTGTTGTAGCAAAAATGAGTTTTAAAACTGTGCTCCACACTTCATATATCAGATGAAACTGGCATGATATTTTAATGGAACACCTTGAACATCCTTTTTATTTGCGACACAGAATTCGGCGACCACGGCAGCGACATGGTTTGTGGTTCACGAAATAGGAGCCTTCCACAAGCTCCAGACGCTTCCAGAAAAAATGTAAAGTCTGTCCTGGCATGAAGTCCGTACTGAGTACACACATACTGAGTACAGTGACATTTTTATCATGAGCCATGAGTTACATACTTACAACCAAACAATGGCATAAATGAAAAATGAAAATGTTTCCATATAACTTTTGCTAGCTTGGATGTTACTAGAAGGCAATGGGAAATGGTAGACGCAAAAAGATTCTATGGGTACTTGCAAGAGTACGCCGACGCCTAGTGTAAGGAAGGCGTCGCCGTCGGCCTCATCACCCCAAGAGCCCCGACGCCGCAGAGGCATCGGCCCGAGGTGGGCGTCCACGCACAACGCGTTGGAAAACTGCGACACCGCTCGCAGCAGCGAAAATGTTCACTTTGAAATATTAGTAGTACGACTTATTAGATCCGACGTCGTCGGCTATATGATTTTAGGGAAGCGTAAAATGAACTTGTTCGTAATTAGGTGTTAAAAAGCACAACCAAGTGACATCTGTTTGAATTCTGTCTAATTAAACACGAACGCGCTAACACGATGTCATAACTATCCGACGACAAATTCCTCGCGTCAGAATGTGTTGACACTTTTCCCGGGCGTAAGTATTATGAATTATCGCGCACACATATTATATACAATACCGCACGGCAGGCAAATGCCTCGCTTTTTGTCGGTTTTTGTCCCGCCGCGCTCCCTTCGCCTGTACGTCGCCGTCGCCTCGGACTCATTAAAGTGATTCATGATTGTTGGTGTGACACGCGGGATCGGTAGCCAGCGTCTCCCGTCGTCGTCGTCGTCGTCGTCGTCGTCGTCGTCGTGAACCCTGCGGAGTCAGAGTCCCGAAAAACGAACGGGATAGTCGAGTAAAAAACGCGACGGTGGCTGGCGCTCTCGGCTTACACAGCTCCCGATAACTCCTCGTCTCCCGGCTCACTCGCACAAGGAACAGGGAATAGGGAACATGTCGACGGACAATTAATCTGTCGCAACGCTACACTCTCGGCAATCCGTCGGCGTCCCGTGACTTCGGCGTGGCGTATATACGATGGAGTCTCGGTTTCGTTCGGTGTCTTCATCTATGAAGTGTTATTACCTCTGCAGCGAGCCGCAATGAAGACTGCTGTCCTTTCCTTATTCGAATTCTCTAATTCCTAGCAATGCGAGCTCCTATTCGTAGCGAAGAACGTATAGGGTGTGCCCGTATTAAGCGTACTTCTTTTACACACACACACACACACGTGTTTCTATACCTTCTATAATATTAATAAATGCAGTTAATTATAGATAAGAGAAAATCTAGCTGGCAAACAAGTTTCGTGAAAACATGCCACGAGAAGTAATTGCGTCTGTTCGTAAATAATTACCTCTGTTCCATATTACAGAGCTGAATTATCGAAGTGGGAAATAATATTGTGCTTGATAATATCGTTCGAGCGCTAAAATACGAGTATACCCGGAAAAAATTATGCAATTTCCGTGCGTATATAATATGTAGAATGAGAAAATGCACGAAACAAGAAAAACCCAAAATGCGAATATTAAAAAAAATATATAGGCCACATACAATGCTTTTAGATTTTTTTTCAGCACGCATGTTTAATAAAATAGTTGTTATCTAGTCCGTGTGTAAAAATATTATACATTTTTCGTTAGAAATAAATATTTTGCAAGCATAACACCTCCATAACTATATTTATTTTCATTTTTATCTTTAAAACCAAGGCACAGTTTAGAACCATGGTTTTTGCAAGATACACCAAATCGAGCATCACGTTTGTTTTCTAATCCTAAGAAGCTAACGCCCCCCCCCCCCCCCCGTCACCGGCCTGTTAGCTGCATTAGCAAACGCAGCCACCACTGTAAGATAATACTCTGCACCCAGTGTCACTTCATTAGCGCAGCCTTGTATCCAGTGATCTCGTTACAATTAACCCCTCTTATCCCCCACGCTCACCCCTCGCTCGAATCATACCCCTATTTTATAGCCCCGATCGCCCACCCCCGCCCACCCCCCGTAACCCAAAGCGTAGCGAAGTGATTGTCAAATGAAGATTGATGGCGCATAACGGGCTCCTAACAGGGTTTGCCGGGGACCTGCTCGGGCCACGACAGCGACATGTTTTGGGGTGAAGCTGATGATGCTCGGTGCTCGGAGGATGTGCGGGTGATCCTCGACCCTCGTGGACCGTAGAAGCAACGCTGCATCTCTTGTGCAAAAGTGTCATCACCAGTGACAACATATACGTCGGATGCCGCTGAGAAGAGCCCCAATGCGATTGGCACTGTTGTTGGGTTCAACCCTTCTGCGCAAGGGGTGTTCAAACTCTCCTATGAGACTGACTATATTTTATACTTGGAATGCTGTGTTACAAACCTTGCAAATATTCTGATGTGTAGTATTTTATCCAAGCACTCAATCAGGGCCTTCTGAATGAAATTGTTTCCATCGCTCGTATGGCTCGAATGTTGCTGGGAGGCTGTGGGAAACGGTAGACTCGAAAGAAAATAGGTGTCTTTATTTTTACAATTTTTTTGGTGCACAAATAAGATGTTGACTTTATAAGTTCATACAAATCGAAGGTAAAAAATACCGTGCCTGTGTTTCATTGATAAAGAGCCTACTAACCTCTGACTGAAGTGTTAAGCGTCGTAGGCCGGCGGTGGAGGTGCCAGGTTTTGAGTCCAACACCAGCTTGGCTTGTGGTTTCGTCTATTTCCGAAGAGACGTCTTCTTCTCTGAATTGATCCAAGCCAACCTGGTTGTTTTAGCTTGGGACATGATTGCAAAATACTCAAAAATACTTCACCCTCTTAGCATGAGAGTGAAAACACTTTGTAGCGATGATTTGGCAAATAAATTTTTTGTTGTGAAAATGAATGTATCTCATTCTGGTTGTTTGTATTCTTATATATAACATCAAGTAGATATGAAAAATGTGTTACATGATTACATGTAAAAGGGCACTAAATTTATTCCCGGCAATGATAAATTAATATTTTGTTCAGCTCGACACATTAAAAATGATTACGGTTCAGAAATGTGATATCGTTTGAATTGATTACAACGCGTCAAGCACACCACAAACACTCATCCTGCATCTATAGACCTCGCTGATTACTTTCCCGCCAATTGCCCTCGACAGTAAAAAAATCTCATAAAACTCCGACACCATTGCGGCTCTATTTGATTCCCAAAATCGCACACGCGCAAAAGTCCCAAATTGAATCACCCTCGTCGCGGCGCGCGCTCTGCGGCGTCGTAACTTTTGATAGTTTTAAACCAACGTCGAAATGGTTTCAGGGACATTTCGTGCTCTCCATGGGCGAACAGGGTGCAGCGCGGTCCATTACGCGGCTGCTGCTGCGAGGGGGTGGGTGGGGGCGGGCCGGGATGCTTTTAATCAGCGCTCCAAGTGAGTCAAGTGGAGTGCGACTCTTCGGAACCCCCCGCAGTGGCAATGTAATAGTGTATATGCCTGACGATGCAATGAGCGCCCGCATGGGGTAGCTCTATATATAATATCGCGCAGTGTATATACGAAAGCCATGTCGCTAAATACGTTTCATCCCTCTTCCAATTGATAGTGTGCAGATCGGCGGGGGTCGTCCAAGTGGATCTGGGGGTTAAGATGATCGCGGCGACGACAAATATAAGGGTGCGTAATGAGAGTGTGTGCTTGTGCGTTCGGCCGTGGGGGATGAATCAATTGATCACATCGTGGAGCTGGGCAATTTGTTATGAGACATAGCGGTAATGGAGGGATGCTGCAGCGAGTCGTTGCGGTCGCTGATCTTGATTTTTATTTAGTGGGGTTCATGATTATATTATCTGCTTTTGTGTCGCTGGAGCTCTGCTTGTGCAGCGACATATGACATTGTATTGTTTGGTGGTAGGGAGTGTTGTGATGGTGGGGATTTATTGGAGAGTGCATGGATTGTAGATGATTGCATTAATATGTTTCTTCTATTGAACTTGTGCTTGAAAATGCCAATTGTATACTACACCCGGTATGATGATAACCTGTATTAGGTAAAGGAATACATGAGTATATAGGAGCATGGTTTACGACGTATCAATCACACAAAGACACAAATTATATTTTACTACCCACATTTCGTTTTTTATTTGTGAAAATTTCATAATTTCATTTACAATACAACCTTCGTTTTATATATTGAATTGCAACAAGCATTTGATAGAAAACTCATTTATCTTTTTGTGTCATTATCTCTCTCTATCTCTCTCTCTCTCTCTCTCTCTCTCTCAATCCCCCTGATTCTACAGATCACGTGTCTCTCTTCCACACACACACATGAATATATGCATCAACTCGATTTCTTTTGCGGTCTTCTCGTTTTGTGACGTCACTTTGTCCTTGTTGCTTAACGCTCAGACATTGGACGAAAAAACCGATCGAGAAGAAAAAGTAAATGTGTGTATAATAATTTATTATTAATGTCGCAATAGAATTTATTGATATGTGATTTGTTCGGCGGTTTCGCGCGCCGAACAAAGCTCGCTGTTCGCTCCATTTGCAGCTTCACCGACAGAGTGCGCCACACGGGCATCAAGACATGTTTTACAAGGTTGCTGCCCGCGACCAAAGTCGCGGTGTCGATAAAAATAGTCCTGCGCGCAACAATCTGCGCACACTTTTTTGGTCAGTTTCTTTCGCGTAGAGTATCGACCAAGATTCGTAATAATTATATGGTACACAGTAATAAACTTAGCTCTATTTATAATATTTACAACCGACGTGATAGCTTTTCTCGACTTTTATGTATATGAAACATTTTTCTCTTGAAGAGGTATATCGAATGTCTTGACAAAATATTTACAGAGTTGCGAGTTGTTTCGATGCAAGATGAGTGACGACACCTGAGGAGCGGCCGCCTCTTGGGATGGTTTCCAACGAATAGTACGATACATGACTCAAAGAGTGGGTTACTAGCAAATAAAATCCAAGATGGCTGCTCAAATTGTCAATGTGGAAAAAACGCAGGAACGTGCGTATATGTTGTTATACAATGTAATTATCTTAACAGAGCCAGTTTTTCTGAAGCAGGTTAATCGTGAGTTGAAAATTAACAGATCTCGCGTTAAGCACGGAGAGAAAAAAAGGGTTCCATGGCACATTGGTAAAAAGACTAGTCACTAGCCATAAATTTAGTCGTGTGGTAAAAATAACAAAATTATTAGTCGACTTGTTAACGTTTTTTTAATCGAGTTTCTTTCCACAAAATGATTCGGATCGCAATTAAATTCGAAAGGAAAGAGAACAGAAAATACAACTTCGGTAATATAGAATAAAGAACTAAACGTAGAACCAGCGCTTGTGTGGTTTTGTGTGTGTGGTGATGTGCGTGGGGAAACGGGTCCCCCCCGCCGAAGCAACATCGGTCCGACAACGGACCACATAACGAATCCAACCGAAACGGTCCCTGTCGATCGCCTCCGCCTATCACAATGCTATCGAGTCCACTGCTGCACAAAACTGCGGCACATCTAGCTGTACACGTCCGCGCCGAACGGGGTTCGGGTATGGGGGGGTCAGTGTGGGGTCCTTCGTGCTGCGCTCCGCTCCTAGTGATGATACTGGTGGTAGAAGAGCGCCGGACCCCACCGGGCTCAGACCAGACCGGGCGGCTTGACGTCGAGCTGCTCCAACGACCCCATCCCCTGCGACGGCGGCGGCGTGTGGTTGTGGTTCACCGACGACGGCGAGTTGACGCCCTGCATCTCCGACTGACTGTTCTCCTCGGAGTCGGTGCACGAGTCCGAGCTGCCCTTCTTGCTGCTGCCGTCGTTGTTGTGCGTCTTGACGTGTTTCGCCAAGTGGTCGCTGCGCATGAACCGCTTGTTGCACACGGGACACGCGAAACGCTTCTCGCCGGTGTGCGTGCGCAGGTGTCGCTGCAGCTCGTCGCTGCGCGTGAAGCGTTTGCCGCAGAACAGCCAGTTGCAGACGAATGGGCGCTCGCCCGTATGCCACCGGAGGTGCGCCTTCAGGTGGGACGTCTTGCCGTACACCTTGCCGCACCCGGGGATGTGACAACTGTGGATGTTCTTCTTGCGTAGGTGGACGCCGGCCGGGCCGAGTCGGTCCGCCTCTTGGCAGTTGGGACAGTCGCAGGTGGCGCGTCCCGTGTACCGCCGCTGCGACCGCGGCGACGGCACCTGCGGCGGCAGACTGGCGGCCGACACCGGCGACGCCGACGTCTGCGAGTGGTGGTGGTGTCCGAGGCCGTAGCCGCCGCCGCCGACGCCCTGGCCGGGCAGCATCGACTTGTACGTGTCCTGCAGCAAGTGCTGGCCGGACGAGAGCAAGTGGTGCGCCGAGTTGGTCGCCGCCAGCGTGTGACTCAGCGCGTTGTAGTCGGTGGTCGCCGCGTAGTTGGCGGCGGCCATTTGCGCGTGCATGCTGGCGCCGCTCATGTCCAGCCACCCGCCGGCGGTCGCCTGGTGCACGTCCCACCAGGAGCCGGCCGACGCCGGATTGCCGGCGGCGTCGACGCCGCCCTTCATCGCGCCGTGGTGCGTCGCGCCGGGCATCGCGTTGAACGGCCACGCCTCGTACGGGTGCCGCGAGTAGACCGAGCCGAGCGCCGCGTGGTGCGTGGCCGCGTTCTCCACCTTGCCGAGCAGCTGGTGGTGCGAGTTGTCGTTCACGTTCTGGGCGGTCGCGCCGGGGAAGTAGAGGTCCGAGCCGCCGTAGGTGGGCGTCGAGGCGGCGGCGCCGCCGCACGCCGACGACGTCATCACCGGCCGCGTCGAGTAGGTCGCCTGGCCGAGGGTGTTGCCGGCGCTGGTGGTCGACATGAGAGATCGTTGCGAGGAGAGCGACAGGCTGCCCGTGGTCGCGCCCGCGTTCGAGTTGTTGCTGAGGCTGCCGCTCGACGAGGTCTGCGGACTCTTTTTCCACGGGTGGAAGCCTTTGCCGACGGCGGCGTCGGCCAGCGGCGGCGGCGACTTGTTGGAGAGCTTGTTGCACTGCGCGGCGAGCATCGCCAGTGGCGTGCCCCGCAACCCGGGGTGGTCCTGGAAGGAGAGAGACAGACAGAACGTTAGCGTCGAGTCACCAAAGACCTGTGGCGCAAGGTGAATCACGGCGACGAGAATGCATTCGCTCGTGGGGAAATGTTAAATTACACTCTGGGTAATGACTTGTTCACAATTTGTTTCTTTTTCCATTTTCCATCTCAATTTACGACAAGATTTGTCAGCGTCGTGCATCGCATTGTGTATAATCACTGGTGGAACGCTTATGGGGAGCGGCCAAGGTCGCGGGGTCCGCTCTAATCAGCGATGGCACCGATTACCATCACCATTAGCCGCGTGGCGAGCGAGTCGTCCATGATTGAGTTTGCATCGCTGCAGAGGTTCAAATGGGAAGTAATGAGTCGTTGGCGTCGACCACCCAGCCCCGTCCCGTCCCGTCCGCGTCCGCGTCGGGGCAAAGAGTTGCCGGCGCGCGGCGCACGTGGAAATGGTAGCGGCGCGGCGGCGACCGAGAGTCAATCAGCGGCCCCGGCAGACTCATCGCCGCGCGGTCGGCGCCGCGTCGGCCGCGGACTAATGCAAATCGCCTCGACCGACCGCCGGCGCCACACGGTCTCGATTTTAGATGAAAAAACCGAAATCATCGGCAGCGGGCTTTTTTGTGCACCTATCCGTATACCTACATGCGCGAACCGCGAGTGAGCTACCAGCCAAAAAATCGATGGCAAACCAAAGAGGGTCCATTAGGTGTGCTTTGTTATACGAGGAACCGGCTAAATAGGTCGCCGCCGTCCCGAAGACTGCCAGGAACACACGGACCGCCCAGAACCTCCCGTCCCCGTGAATGGATATCAAAGTGATCGACTAATTCACCTTAATGGCGCGTCAACTCCGAGCCAGCCCCGCGCGGTGAGTCAGTTTCGTTTGGAGCGGACGGTACCCCGGTGCGTCCGAGGGGCCCGGAGAAAATTAAAGTCTGAGTAGTGGTCCTTATCCATTAGTATCCTCGGCAACATTAAGAAGACACCGACCGATGGTCAGTAGTGTCTTGGGAGAAACAAAGACGGGGCGATCGGCTCGCTAATGAAACGGGGCGCTGCGGGAAAAGGAAGGAAGCGAAAACTAACTTCCATCAGTGCCCCTGACCCGCCCCTCGCTTTGCTCCGCGCCGCTCGGTCGACGTGGACCCTTCCTTGCCCCGCCACCACCACCGTCGTCGTCGTCGTCGTCGACCCTGTCGGAGTGTGTGGATTCTGCACGGTGTGGATGTCCAGCTATACGAGGGTCCGACACCCCATAACCTTTGACGGCGAGCGGCGACCTGATTTACGAGCTCGCCGGCTCCTGACTGCAGCGGCGTTTACTGCCCTCTCGTCCCGATTCCGAGCGAGCCCTTCCATCTCGTTGTTCGACGAAAAGGCTCGCCGCGGCGGAAGCGCCGGCAACAAACCGACCGCCAAAGAGATATTCCAATATTTATGTTAAAAAATTAATTAAAATATATTTTTTCTAAATGGTTATCCGATGGTCAGACGTAACAATAAATAAACTGTTTTGACCGGAATCTAAATAAATAAGAGCGTGAAACTGAAAGGTGCAAGTTATATGGATTTCGTTTACCGCCGGAGTGATTGGGTATAACTGCCCTCTACTGGGAAAAGTCATTAAATCAGTTTCCGTTCGGTAAATGGAGCTCAGACGCGACTCACAAGATGCGCTCAACGCTAAACGGACTGCGCCAGCGAACAACCGACGCAGCGGCGGCAGTTCCCGAAAAGCCAGTTTGAGACACATAGGTGCACACACTCATAGGCGTGCATCGCGCAGTGATTAGCAGCGGGCAGCACCGAGCAAACTGCTGCGAAACGGAGTGATTTATGGATCAATTGATATGCTAATAGTGTTGATTGATGTAATAACGTGTATTTATTTCGGGCCCCGCGGTCACCAAGTCCTCTATAATGGATCAGATATTAATGTCCAAGTCAGCTGTTCGATCTGCCAGCTCGCCTCATTTCAGATGGCCTCTCGCCGAAGACGCTTTCCGCGAGGGTGCAGCCGCCTCCGCCGCGCGCGTGTTTCATGCAGATGATATCGGCGCCGCGACGCCGCCTCCATGTTCGCGGCGTCGCCCCGATAAAAGATACTGTCTCCGGCGCCGACTCCGCCCACCACGGCAGACCACGTGCTAGGATTGGCGATGCCGAGACCTATGAAACGGCGCCTCCACGCTCGGCAAACTATTGATCGGCGTTAGTGGCTTGAGCGCCCGTGTGCCCGCGCCACCGCTAAAACAATAGAATAACTTATGTGTGTCGGAATGACTCTCGGGGAGCGCGCGGCGAACGGAGCGGCGTCGTCGCATGTACGCTTCCAAATAATGCGCCATTAGGTCGCGATGCAATGTCTGGCCATTGCCAGCAACGCTCGTATATAAAGAGCGAAATAGTTTTAGAACGGAGACTGACAGGTTCGCCTCAAAGTTGGGGCGACGGAATATATGCATTTCATTACCACCAAATGATTCGCTATACTCGAGTCGAGTTCTGCAATGCCGAGGGCGATGGTGCCTGTGCCTGGTGGATGGGATATCGCAAGCGTTATGAAGCTGTATCAACTTGAAAACGTAAGTTTTATTGGTTTATCATTGTCCGTAATGTCCGCAGTTGGGGCAGGCTTGGATGCGTTCGGCGCGGCTCGCTCAATCAAACAGTTGAAAAGGTGTAGCCTTCGTATTAGCCTGAACAAATATGGCAGATACCGCCTCGTCATTCTATCAGCCCCGTCGCCGTCGACGCCGCCGCCGCCGTATTACATGCAGACGTAGCGCGGATGAATGCGGATAAGCTAATGGACTCCTAATGACGCCGAGTCATCTTCCCAGCCCCGGCCCGGCGCGGCTCCGAAGCAATTCATTCGTTACCTGCGACCATACTATCGACGATCGGCCGCGTCTTCGCCGTCCGCGTTGAGATATGGTGTTGCGTTTTCGGATTAACACCGTGTAAATCCCATCGCAATAATGTTTAGCGCGAACGCTTCGACCGCATGGACATCTGTGCGAGACGGGGACGGGGACGGGGGCAGGGACGAGGGTGAGGCATCGCCACCAGGAAGCTGTCGAACCGAGGGGCGACCACGATTTAGTCGTGAGCACATATGGTGACTTGTTTACGCGGCGCGGTGTGTATAGGACCCTTATGTGCTCGACTGGGCCCTTTTCTTAACTGCCGTACTAATGATTTTCCCCAAAACCGACCCATTTAGCGAAAAACCTTTGTTCAATTGTTTTCTTAGTAATTTTGGTTTCACTGATGTCTTTATTCAGAAAGCTAAGTCTATCAAAAAAGATAATTGTCTTGTTTAGGGGGCCATATGAGGCCATTAAAAGGAACATGTGGTCTACTTACGGGGGCCATTTAGACTGTATATATAGGATATTGTGTGGTTGTTTGGCTGTTTTGTGGTCAAAAGTATCTCGAGCAGAGAATAGAGTCGAATTGGTTCACTTATCGACCACGCACCGCGTATACCGGTCTCACGCATTAGGCGTCGCACTCTGGGCTTCCGGCCCCGGCCGCGGCGCGGCGCTGGCCGACACGCATAATGTGCGTCAGCGTCGACGCGTGATTGATTCGCGCGTGCAGAGCGTGGCGTTGATTGCACTCCTAATCAGGGATTGGAACCGTAATGAGTAAAGGTTCCAATCCCTGCTCCTAATCACACTCGCGCTCGAATCGCATGGCGACTCCTTGGCCGAACGCGTAGATAGCGATCAGGCCGAGTCTGCGTCGATGCTTCGATATAAACCCACCAAACCCCATGGGTCTTGACTGACGACTACCTATGTAACCATACATTTTGATGCAGAGCATAGCATTGCGAGACCTATTTTCTCATAGTTCTCATTAAACTGTGTAAGAGTTCTAGTGCGTCGCTATTCGTACTCAATCCCAATCAAATGGCAATAGATGAAGCTGTTATTTGATCCCATCTTATCCGGCACGGGATCATGAATGAGTACGATAACATGCTTTTCCTCTGCCCTGACAATTTCCGCGTTTATTTTAGTCCCATTCTGAAAACCCTCGTATACATCTGGACAGAAAAAAGAAACACATTTCCAATAACAGTAGCAAAACTAAGCAGCACAATAGTGTGACAATGGCAAGAACGGTCGTAACCTAATGCATATATCCTCTCCTTTTGCCGGACGGATCGACAGGAAAAGAGAAATGTCACTCGAACTAAACGTCTCCATTCAAGTGGACTTGAAAGTTTGCATTGAGTTCGCGACGGCGACATGTTTCTACAATTCCATTGAAATGTGGATCATTGGTATATCGGTGGGGGTGTGCGAATTTGGGCTTGGCTGGGTCGATAACAGTCTCAGCCTCCCCCGTATACGCACTGAGTTTGTTGGGCCCTGTGTGCCGTAATTTTCGAGGCACAAAACCTTTCGCGAACGCCTCATTTTATTGTACAAACAAAAATAATTGTTTTTCCATGCTGATTTTTATTATTAATCGCAATTGGCTTCTGCAAGATTTTGCTGTGTGTTGGATCGATTCTAAAGAATATATACTTAGAGTTACATTTTTGTATAAGAGTTCTTGTTGGAATTTCACTCCAATGCGAGATGAGGGCGAATTTCACAAACAATCGATTAAATATCCAGCTCGCACCTTTTTGGACACTTTTGGCATCGTTTAACTTTCTTTCTGTCGTTTCTGTGCACACATTTTCGAAAATAATGTTCAAAATAATGGTGGAGTCGGCCTAGAGTCTGCAACCTTCTTTTGTCAGCTAGTCCACACTGCTGCGCGTTGTAACCCAATGCCTACCCAATACTTTTTCTATTTCAGTCAGACAGTAGACACAAATTAGTTTCAGAGCGAAATGAATTTATGTGCAGCACCACGGCGCCTTGGAGGCTCAGCAAGTCAAATCCAATGGCAATCAATTAATTACCACCATCCACAACAACAATTATCGCCAGCTCCCGAGGGTGGACGCTCGGTTCTCACGGTAGCGAAATCAGTTTAATTATATTTACATGTCATTGACTCACAACACATTGGTCCATAAATACGATAAAGTGTTTGGAGGTTATTATTTCTCTGGTTCATATCTAATATGATTTAATGAGTTGAAAGCTAGAACATATTCGCCCCGGGCTCGGTCGAGACGTGCCCATATAGTGTGTCATGTCATGTGTGTGCTCGTATAGGTTGCGGCACCGACCGCCGTGTTGCACTATATGTACAGCGCTGTAATACACGTTATAATATGGCCTATATGAGAGAGCAGATGTTGTTGATCATAACGTTATTCCCAGTCACTCAAATCGTGAATATGAAACGCCGTCGTGGCCTGCCTGCCTGCCTGTGCCAAGCTCGATTAAAATGATAGATTCTACCGGTTTCCCCCGCACCCTGATACGACAACGCACGACGCACGGCTCACAGATGTGCGAACCGAAGTCGATGGGTGTACAAATGCGAGCTTGAGTTATTATATTATGGTCCATCGGGGCGAAATCTGAATTTTAATAGGTCCACTTTAATAATTCAAATTTGTCGTTTCGCCGCGGCTAATTGGTTCGTTTAGTTTTTGTTTCACGATGGTTTCACGCTGCGGAAGGGTCGTCTGCTCATTGGTCCTGCCGACTTCTTCGCCATACAATGTTGCGTGGCCGAGAAACTGTATTTGATGATATCTATATATTACGAGAGTCAATCGATCTAATGCTCAGTTTTTAGTCAAGTATTACCTATCACAGCCAACTGAAATTTGTTGTTTCAACTGGCTCTGGTATTACAATACTTCTTTCTTTGATTATTATATTGATTTATTAATTTTTTTTATATATTTCTCTGATATTTCTCTGATATTCCATTCTTTGTGAATCCGGCACAGGCTATCTTTTCCATTTGGTCTTGGCGTAATTTAATAGTGTTGCATCTTCTTCTTGAAATCATGATATGCCTTATGTAAGCTGGATTATACTATAAATTGTTGTTCTGAAGCTCAGAACCCAAATTAAGTTTTTCCGTTTTAATCACTGTTCAGCGTTCACCAACCCAAATCAACTTCAATCGTGTGTTGAATCCAAGGCGAGCTCTCATACATCTCCGGAGCGATCAGCTTGAAATTGCCCCCGAACCGAACGTCCGAGTCCGCCGTCAGCCTCCCAAATCCCAGCCAACGACTCTGTGAGCCCGGGTCGATCGGGTCCGTGGAGCCAAGTGCCACTGCGGCCGTGGTGCCTTCCAGCACTGCTGCATGGGCAACAACACCGCGATGAAATGGCAGGTTAATTATTTCTTCCTCACAAGATCGCATAGCCAATGAGATGTCAAACCGCCTTCCACAGACAATCTAATACAACCAGCCGGCTACTGACTTGATGTTTGATTAAATGACCCACTGTGTTTCGTTTATCGTTGATGCTTCGTTGAAGCTGGCCACTTCATCTTTCCCTAATAACTAACACACTATATTATATTGTGTAACGCATCGCAGGCATATAGGCATTAGCGTAAATGCACGGTAGTTTTTTTAATTAGTTGCCAAAGACCAAGAACTGAGAAGTAAGAAAGGTATAGTAAGGCTCCGACTCCAATATATATATACAGGATCATTGTTGTCAGGGATCTAGCGCCATAAATCGTTTTCTGCTTTTTTAATGGAGCTGGCCAGGTCCAATTATGCCCATGGCTTGATAATATTTAAACTAGTATAGGTAGGTACATACGGTCTGGTTCATAATTATCCGGCACAGACCCGTAAATATACGTACGAACGCATCGCACGACCTTCAAGAGAAGAGTTTTAATTGTTTCGGTTCTACTGTCCTGGATTGCTTTTTCCTCTTTACCTTTTTTCCGAAACGATGTTCGAAGAAAAGAGAGAAAATGGTGATGAATGTCCGAAATAATTTATTTGACGGCGGTAATATTCCATGGGAATAATTATGCATGAGAAAACGTTAATAAACAAGTTAAAAACCACATGAAACATTGCCCCCACATTTTGTGACTAATAATCGTGAAAGAGTTCTGTTTGGTTAACAATGCAAAATGTGGCCTTATATAAAGTTATAGACTCTTTCAATATAGTCGACGCATTATATTATGGCCAGTATAGTGGAGCTGTGGCAGGTAACATTCTACCTTTAATTTATTCGCTTATTACTCGAATATTTTCCCACAACAAGTCGTAACTTATTGTCAGCTCTATCGAGAGATTATCCGAGAGATAATGTTAATATCTGGATCGTCCGAACATACTCCAGACTCGAGCTGTGCAGGAAACGCCGTTCGGCGTTCGCGCGGGGCCGATAGCTCAGCATTCTGACGGTCACAAATTAATGAAGACGTAATTAATAACAAGAGGCAAGACGGAGCGTTATTTACGGCTCAGACGCCGAAAGCCAACCACCTGAAATCTGCCATTCGACACCGAATCACTATCACAAACCGTTTCATACAGACGAACTTTTTCATTGCTTATACCAAGAGATTTTGGACGTCGATATGATTTTATGAATTCAGAAGTGAGACAATGCCTTACACATTGTCTCACCATCCTTCAGCTGCAAAGTTAGCTTCTGGAACATGACTTTCATTTGTAATTCTGTGCGTTTCCAATCCAATCGCTTTCCTGCGGTGAACGCTCGCCGTATAAAGTGGGGTGCCGCGGGCGCCGCCTCGGGCTCGCATCGAGCCCCGGCCGTGAGGTGATCAACGGCAAGTCCCTGGGGCCAGATCCACGCAGATTGCCTCCAAGTTGCTGCAGAGCGACGACGCGCGGGGAGAGCGAATTTTATTGCTGTTGTCGGTCTTTCCTCTAAACCTCTGAACGGTCCATCAATTGAGTAGATGGTCAACATTATGTCGATGAGGGTTGCTTTTCCGGTCATTTAGCTCCCTTAACCGGTCTATTATCGTAGATGTACCTATGGTCAAGAGAAATGCAGACTTTGTGTCTACAGGCATTACCGACCTTTAGTTGGGAGCTGGAGCGTTTCAAATGCTTAATTTTGCAACAAATGTCAGCATGTGGAAATTGTTATGGGGATGTTTTTTTTTATCTATGGTTTATTGATTGGAACTTGGAAATCAACTCTCTTTTGCCATTCATATATGATAAATATCCAATCAAATTACTTTTGCAATTAAATTAAAGATTCAAGTTCTACGTAATGGTTGTTATTTTATGGAAGATGAGCATATAGTTGCATTCATAATCTACCCACATCAGCTGACTTTGGCTTACCGAGAAGCTAATTGTAACATCATGGCATCCCATATACGTGGCACGTTTTTCCACGAGTTGTACATAACTTATTCCTCTCCTTATCACACCTCCATCTTGCGAGCGATTCGTAATAAAATGCATTACATTTTCATACCAAACCTGCCGGGCATGGTACACGTAATAAAAACGCGTATAATCGCGAACAGGTTTGCTGGCAGAACAGTAAGTATACCTGCAGCCAGCCGACTCAATATGCCTGCAGTAGGTAAGTATCGTTCGCAAACTCCGTAACATGTTTCAAACCGCAAGCTCAGATTGAAATAATTTGTTGTGAAAGTGAAGAAACATATCGGTTTTGATCCCGAGTAATTGATATCGCAAGCACAACTTTTACATACACCACGAATGCCATGTGTTTAGCTGGCACTGTCCTCCAGTCCTTAAAAATATGATATATACGTAGCTCACGTACCAGGGCTATATTATATATGCATGTCCTTAAAATATATTTCAAGTATTTTTTTGCACAATCCGAATCTCGGATAATAATTTACGAACTGCACATCGATCACGTCATCGACGGTGACTGCTTGCGAAATGTATGTCATGTGACGACACGTACACAAATGTGTCAATTAGGTATCCTAAATCATTTACACTGCAAGTGTGTACTAGCTGAGCATGCGCGCTATCGCCCGTGGCCATGGATGGAGCTACGCCTTTGAGCACGGCACACCAGAGGACAGTCGACACAGAGCGACTTGCTCAAAAGAGTACACAACATGCGCTGACTTGCGCAAGAATATTGGACATGTTATATGGTATCGGTGAATCTGAATTACTTTCTAAAGTCATATTAAACGCAAATTATTTCAATGATAAGAGTTCTAAACATCAAACCGATTCGGTGGCCAAGCCTTTCAGCTTTTCAAATCAGCCGACACCAGCCGGTATTTTGATTTGGAGTCCGCACGGAAAGATGAGTCTTAAGAAGAGACAGCTCGTTGGCGATTGTCACTCGCATGGATTCCTATAATCGTCGCCACCTCGACGCTGGGCAAATTCTCAATGACCAACGACTAAACGTTGTGTTGAACACATTCGAGATCGTCTAATTAATGAGTCGGAATGAATCCCGCCGCGGCCGGTTGAGCCCGAGCGATGCGTCCGCGTCGCGGGAATGCGCGGCGTCTCCGCAGCGCGACGCCAAGCGTTAGCGTCGCGACGTCGAGAGCGCCCCGAGAACGCGACGCGGCTTTTTATAGCGCGTCGCGGCGCCGCCCACGGCGACGCCGACACTCGGCCCGGCGCTGATTTATGGACGCTGCTCGGTATACGCTGGGGCAGGCAAGGAACGGCCGAGCTGTCGAGCCATGCTGCACGGTGCACACCATGTAAACACCGAACTATAGCGCTGGCACCTTGAGGGAAATGCACTGCAATGTTGCTCATCGATTTGAGTGGTTATCGGTAAACGGGAATGATTGCACCATGAACGCTGTATTGGTACGCTTTTTTTTTCAAACTTCAAAGATTCAAACTATAACGGTTTACGTGTATAATTAATTTTTGTGCTTCCTTACAAATCGCATATTGAAGGTTAAATTTGACCGAAAATGGGAAATTTGACTGAATTTTTACGACATGAATGATGTGGTATACTTTATTGTGGTTCCAGATTGGGCTTCTTATTTAAAGGGTATAGCGCCATTTGTGTCGAGCAAAACGCACCGTGTGAAAATTAGCCCAGAAAGCCTCCAACCAAACTTTTGGTAAATCGATCTGATTGAGTTTCAAAGGTCGTCCGCGCGCGTCACGATTGCTTTGAATCTGACAAATCGGTCGCCGGAGCTGTGGTAATTCCATCCGAGTTAAACGTTTGCTGCATTGATCGCGGGGCCGAAGGGGGGCCCTTGGCGGTACCCTTGGGGCACTCCGTCGACGCTCGGGGGTGTAGTGGCCTGTTACACTGGCATGGGACTCGTTCATGGCATCCACAACAACATGTCGGGTCCGAGCATTTTGTCCCGCTGCGAACTTGCTGTTCGAACGCTCGTTTCATTGCAGTGGATACATCAAACAACACGTCGCTTTTGCCGGCGGACTGTTGTGATTTCCGCGTGGCTTTTGGAGTATGCATTTGGACATGCTGTTCCTTTCAATTCCCGCAGTGACATTTTGAACACGAGTCATTGATGGGCCATTTTGATCCGTTGCGGAGCAATAGGCATGCTCCAGTTACATGTAAAAACTATCTGTTGATTCATATAACCCATCCATATCCGCATTGCAAATAATATTTTATTGTTTTCTAAGTAACTGTGTCATAATTAAAAAAAAAACTATATAAATTGTGATTTTAATGCTAAATAAAAGTGTCACTGGTTCACTGAGAATTTGGATGGTTTTTTAAATGTAATAAAAATTATTTTGGATTGTCAGAATCTTTAGAATTTAACGTTTTTAACGTCAGTCGAGCTATCACCCCTGAAAATGTAGCTAGTAAATGTTACGAAACGTCAGGGAAACCAGTGAGATTTTTATAAAGCACTCAAATCCCAGTTTGAAATTGTTTAGTACAAAACTACAGTGCTAAAGATAGGACATATAGTCGACTTAACTATAGACTTTCTGTTCAGGATGCACTATTGTGATTTGTGATACGCACAATATTTGTAATTGCAGCTATCTGGGACATGATAGTAAACATTTACCTTCAATGAGCTAAATACTAACCACGTGAGCTGAAACTCCATAATTTTCTTGATTTATCATCAGTAATACCTAATCAATGCATTCCTATTAATAACACCTGTTCGTAACTAATCTTCGGTATTGTTTATGGCATGCATTATATGGTGCATTAACGTCGTCCTTGCTTGGCGCGTTATCAATGTGATGAAAACACTTTGCACACATGAGTCGTTAAGGTATACTGTTTCCCGCTGCATGGGTAACGTAGGTATACCACTGAGCCTCAAAGGTGCGTGTCTGTCAAGCAGTCAAGTCACAAGTCACAAGTCATAACAATATTGTTTCCACAACGTGCCATTGTGCAGCCTTTGCCAGTGGCTAAAAAGTGCTTTTGCCCCTGAAAGAATATGGGCACGACTGCGAGTAAAATGCAGTGCATGTGCATGGAGGTGCACAGTGCATCACATGGTATATACATATTCATATTCGATCAAATTTTATATATAGGTATATATAGAAATAACCATTTAATAAGGAATATATTCAATGAAATCTGCACATTGTCTTGCCCTAAAATGCTTTTGGCACTCGTTGTATGACAGAACACTCGATACTGTTTGATATTGACCAGAGTCAAACACAAAATCAAAATCATTTTTGGCACAAACGCATATATATTGACGATTGAGACTCAATCTCTACAATTCAGCAGGAAACATTAAAAACTCGATGCCATCCTTCTATAAGAGACACAGGCCAATCTCAATTCGAGCGAATAGGTACCTCTACCTACAGTTGTGAGGGGTTTTATATCTCCGTGCATTTGTAAACTGTTTCGGGGTTCGCTCGCATGCACAGAAACGCAAACGGCGTTCCTATACAACCGGGAGACACCTTCACACCCAAGAAAACGCTCGGAAACGGAAATCAGTGTTGTCGACTCCGATCAACACGTTTCTCAGTTCATCAGCCAACCTGTCGCCGCCTATTTATACAGCACATGTTGTGGCATCAGGCGAATTGTTTCTCTCTTTTATATATAAAGAAACGATAAAATAGGACGCGTGACGACGCCGCTTGACGATTTGACGACGCGGAATGCAATGCCAGGCGTCGCGTTAATCGTCTGAGCACCGCAGCAATCCATGTCGAGCCAATATTTCACGGCGCTAATGGCTTACGTATTCTCTTCTTACAAGGTACAATTCAGAGGTGCACTGTTTTAATTTTAAAAAAGACTCTCGGTTTTATTAGATTTAAGCTCGATTTGCGTGAGTCCTAATGTTTTTGGAAGCATGCACGTCGCAGAAAGTGAATTCTCATCTCTGTTAGCAATAATTTCAAAGAGACACGAAAGACCGCGTGTTTATAACGGCACTGGACGCACGCATCGGTCGTCGCGGCGCGTCGCGACCGGCAGTCGAGCGCGGAGATCGCGGTCCGCGTGGCGGTCAACACGCGGCGCACGGCGGGCACCCCGCGTGCCGGCGACGAGGCCGTCAAAGGCCGGCGCCGGCGACGGATGCCGCCCGGTGCGGCCCGTCGAGCGATGCCGCGCCACGCTGTCCGAGTCGTAGCCGCGTCTTGCCCCGGTCAAGACCTCACTCAAAATGCGGGGCACACGGTCCTACACTCAGGTCGGCTGTCACTGCCAGAGTTTATAAGGGTGCGTGCCGGGCGAAATGGCCGGCGCTGGGAAGCCTCGAAGGTCGGGAAAGCCGAGACCATGTGTTGGCCAAAAGTTTTGTTATTCTCGTGAGAAAGTAGTTACCTGCCGCTAGTTTCGAGTTAGTGTCGGGTGCCCTTTATCTCTCGGCTCGTACACCCCCACGGCTCGCAGCGGGGGTGGGGGTGGGGAGGTGAAAACTGCAGACGTACAAAGAATACAACAGACACTAACTACCATACCTGTGCGTCTACGCTACAAGAGAAACACGATGCCGTGTCGAGCTTTTCTTTGCGTGCGCACTTGCTTTGGGGCACCGGAGTTTTTGGGACGCTCCGTCTCTTTTATGTGTGGAGACGGTGTAGCAGGTTTATAGTTCGGAAAGAGCCAAAGGGACAGAAAAATATCTAGTGTCACTTTTATAAGGGTGGCCGGTCGATGTAGCAATGACATCAACGGAGGACGCAATTGCAGTCATTGTCGGGACTGCAGTGTTTGCAATGCAGTAAAATGCAAGCGAATGCAATTGAGCCCTGGGGCAGTGTAATTATACAATGCATAGGTATATAAGTACTCTCAACCAAGTGTGTTTATATGTACGAAGGATGATTGTTTCACCGAGTTGTTGTCGATTAGAGTTGCAGAGTTGCCAGCAAATTGTGGGTTTATTGAAAACAGCACATCGACGTGACGTTGGTGATTTAGTACATCGTTTTTTGCTATACACGTGTCGCGCAATTAATTCCTTGCAAACTCACTGTCGCGCAATTAATTCATCGAAACTGATTCGAAACATTGTCAGAACACCGAACAGGGCTCATCGAAAATCTGTGCATCCTATATATATATAAGTGAGCTCATGAGTTGCAAAAGCCCCTGCTCAAATCCGCAGTCCGTTAGAGCAATGGCAGTCCATTACGAATCGCATCATTACCTGCGAGGGCTGCTCGAATACCAAATTTCATCCTCGCTTCAAATCCGCAGTAAAGACACACAATGTCCCCGTCTCCCACACCCCTATAGCTTTTGTCGCGCAAATCCCTTAACATTGTTTCATACCAAAAATAACTGTCAGCGACCGCTGAGTTGAGCTGAGTGATCTTTTTCAAAACTCTTAAATAGATTATTAGCTTTAGAAAACGCGTCCATGTGTTCTGTTTATACCCTTCGCGTTCGAGTATCCACTGCACTCCACGCAGCGCGGTCGAAGTCAGGTCCTATTGTTGTTGTTCATTTTCTGGTCTCTAACGTTGATTGCTCATCACCAGTCTCTTTCAATGCTCTTCAAACAACAATGATTCCCCGGCTCTCTAAACACGCTGGGCTAGAGCTACTTTACTTAATCTCCTGGAAAGAGCCCGGCTGAAAGGCGCACTGCCGCGACCCGCTGTGCCTCCGTTGTGCCTCCGCTTTGTCCAGTGTCAAACGGCGATGTTCATGCCTGTCAGATTATCCTCACCGCGGGCTCTTCGGCGATCGCTGGCCCTTGGCACGGCGTTGTCCTGCTGCTTATACACTACCCTCGGGTCGGTGTGTTCACTGTGTGTCCGACACATTGTGCTCAAATGTGTACGACGTCCTCTAGCCCGAGCGACAAGCTATCTGGTGCCGGCTGTACATAATATTAATGCTTGTTGATAATCGGATCGAAGATTGTGGGCCCGTAATAATCCGGACGATTTGTTTTAATGGTTTTCACAAACAGGGGTGTTTAACCGGTTTTCGCTCGACGATTACTTTGTATAAACGTGAGTTTTTAATGACAAATTTTATAGATCTTAAATCCGATGTGTGGACTGCCGTTTAGCGATAATATCTTTATTTTTTATGACAAGGTGGAAAAAGACTAGTGCTAGAACACTTTGGTTCCGATCGGTCGGTGGATGTTAAGTTTTGCCCTTGCATATTGTTGTTCTAATCACAATTACAATTGGACGGAGCGTTCTCTGCGACGGAAGCATCGCCGAAGACGTCATTCGGCCGTCGGTATATGATATCCCTATTCATTGCCATCACTGAAAACCGCATTTACCGCATTTTAAACACATATTAAAGGTAATGTCGTTACCGAAAACATTAAAGGGTTTGAGACATGTAATTTCTCCTAATTACACTCATGTCGCATGTCCCACTAATTGCACGGCGTCGTCAAGTCGAGTGTGTCGCGCGGTGCAGCCCATCGAACGGAAACTCACCATAACAGGCTGGCCGGCGTAAAGGTGCCCACCGCGGCCCATATGTCCATCTGTCAGCATACTGACGTCACGGCGTCCTCGTCGCCCGTATCACCGCAACCGAACGTCTTTATCGCCCGGTGAACTCCTCCGATGCCGAAAACAAATCCACACTAGCACTCGCGTAAACGGAAGTCAGGCCGAAAAGTCAACTGGATCACGAACCGCTCGGCGCACAGCACACTCAAATCAACAACGTTCCTCTCTCTCCTCGGCTTGATCGTTCGCTGGCACAACACTAACTGAATGTCGAAGTATCTTTAGCCCTAATCCGAGACCCTATAATCTTGGCGTTGGGGCGACTCCCACCGATCCATTCTCCCCACCATTGGAGAGGGCGTGCCCAATGTGCCCGAGCACCCAATCACGGACGCCCGCTCGTTGGATAATCGTGGGCTGGCAGCGGGATCACCGGCAACGCAGTCGCGATCAATTTTCCCGTCTTGACGGATGCCGCCTTCGCCGTCGTGCGCGCCATCCAGCGGACTCGCCGCACACTTTGCTGCGACCACAACAATGCGGGAATCTCGGTGGGTGTCCGGCTCCTCTGTGCTGCACGCATCACCTATGCAAGCCGGGGTTGTTTTTGTGACTCCTGTGACACTTTCTTGGCCGGGTGGTGGTTGCCGTTGCTGGGGCGTTTTGGTGGCATAGAAAAGAGTCAAGTTTATCGCTATCGTCACACGGAAAGTGACGAGATGTTTTTTTTAAGTGACATTCCAGATAAGCAACGCCAATCGCAAACCTTACGTATTTTATTGTCTTTTATTGTATTGTGTTTTGTGTTACCTATCTGCAAAAAAACATGAAATGTTCATACAAATGTCGCTTCAGTTTTGTATATAAAATGTAGATTGTCGCGCTAGGAGTGTCACAACGCTGATAGGAGTTCACATGCTAGCGGAAAGTTCTCTCTATATATAATTTATAATCACAAGCTTCTATAAAGTGCACGAACGGTATCTTAATATATCTATCGATTAGTCAAATGGTTGCACACTATGTAGAGGTAAATAAAACTATGTTATAGTAGGTACACATATGGGCCGTTTGAACCGCGCTATCTGTCGTGTCGTGGCATGTGACACACTGTCACATGGTCAAGCGGGCACGTCACAATGTCGCTGTCAATTAAACCTCCGCGATCCTGGGAACGATTTAATGCGAGCAGGCACGAAAGATCCTCACTCGAATCGGCGATTACTTTCATTTAAAGTGTATATTATGTTTAATATAAGCTTGACCTTTAATATAACAGATGTGATGTGATAAGGATATAGGTATGCGACAATGATTCTGCAGAGAGAAATAGCATACACTTTATATAGGTACTATAACAGTCGTGTTAGCCTATAAGATTACCACAGCCTGGTGGACTTTGAAGTAAAAGTATCATTTGGCTCTTTTACAATTTGTAAAGAGTAAAATGGTAAATTGTAGATAAATACCTTTTTGGTAATGACAAAAACTGATAGAATCATTTGACTCTATGGTATGGTATACTCTGATATGAGATCCCCAGAAAGTGGCAAACTCAAATTAATTCTAGTGTATACCGACGGGTTTTATGCGCGATCGGTCTTAACTTTATTGTCTGGTGTGTCATCTGTATGTGTACTTATATTGCAAAGATTTCGGATATGTATGAGAAGTCTGCTTAAGGTGGTAGTCATCAAAGATTAAATTTTTATTTTCGATAAGGAAAATAAAATATCCATATTGAGACTCGTTTAAAAACATCACAAATGGCATACCCATAGCCATATTGACAAATGGCATACCCATATTGGATAGAACAAACACAAAAGTGAGTCGAATTCAGAGATTTTTCTTTATATACATTTATACAATGAAGCATAAAGTAAAAAAACTTTTCCTTGCGACATTGAAGTTTTATCACAGAAAAATTACTAATTGCCAATTTTCAATGCACTTTTATGTTGTGACTAATTACAAAAAGAAGTTTGCTGATCTTCCAGAGATGTTTTTGCACGGCGACATGGAAACCCAATATACCGATTGGCACTGAATGCATTTTCCCCACAATAATCTTGTTATACCTACTGTTTGACGTGAGATATCCAGCCAGTTTGAAATTCCTGGAGATATGCTTTAGAAGTATTTTGCGATAACTTTCGCTTTCACATGTGCTGTATTTGGGGAGTTTGTTCGGCTAGTCTATCCACAACATACATTATTTTTTAGCATGAATCCCCTGTAAGGTGGAGGTGCCGGGTCGAGTTTTCCAGCATGTGATTAAGTTCTTGTTTGTGCATGATTTTCACACCCAGCTAAAGGCATCGCAGAAAATGTACACTATAATATATGATGGACGAATTGTAACCTTATCTACTTTGTCGAGCTATATGATTGGCCGAGCGGGCACATGGTATTGGCTTATAGGAATCATCAGTCACAGGCTTTTTAACAAACACATCGCATTTCTCAAGAGAATACCATAGTCGGCAAGAAAATAAGTATAAATTCGCAGAACTCATTTAGCAATTCCATTTTTATCTCCGCTAATTACAACTGTGCCAGAATAATATAAATAATAATTTCAATTGGGATTAATTAAGAGAGATGTACCAACACATGATGCGCGGAGAAAAATATAATGACTGACATGACTGCCATCTGGAAATTCCTTCACGAGAATGATGATTAGTAATTGACACTAATTATAAGTATAATCGTTAATAAAGACGGCGAGTTGAAATGAAAATCATACCGTATAGCGAGACCAACACTATGTTAAAATATGGCACATGAACTTTCGCGTTTTAACTTTGACATTGACACTTTATAACAATTTTCCTGACATGGGCTTCTTTGAGTGTGTCGAGTTTGTAAATGCATTGAACTTGTTCAAGTGAGGTGACGTTTCAAATGATACTCTTGGAGAATAAAAGTGAATGAAAATATGCGTTGTGGTTTGTTCATGCCAGCCTACACATAAGTCAGCACATGTATATAACCTGCAATTTGACTATCAATGGTATCTCGCCCCGGGCATTTCGGTGCTTGGAAATCAAGACCGCACCGGGCATGACATGAACCAAACAGCATGAACCAATAATGTATATAAAAGGGTTCAATTGAAAAGTAACTGTTAGCGGATAATTATAATGATCAAAAGTCAATGAGGTACTACTATACACGCGAAAAAAAGTCAAGGAATACACTGTCGGTTATAGGTTTGCCATGATCCTAAATCCTAGTTATAAATTAAAAAAATATATCAAAAAATGCCAGTTGAAAATGGCTCCGATTGCAGCCATTATATACAAGCATGCTTTATGCGCACGTTCATGTTTTTATAAGGAATTCCCATTTTAATGGGGAAAAAACTGCAAGATATTATGGGCTGTCAGATAAATATATACGTATATATCCTATATTATATATTATATATGCCTATAATATATATCCATATATACAAATCATCTATATAGATGATTTGTAGTTCGGATATAATATGATAATGCAACAACCTTACCGCGGTTTGCATTTATACGTAGGTATCTAACAAATTCAAATAAACCTCCCAGTTCTAACACATTCTTTGCCCGCCAATTCTCTTGATTCCCCCAAGATAATGAGCCACTGCCGCACTGTATAGATAAACGCCATGCGACTCCATTGCCGCAGCCGAGAGAATGACGTAAAGATGAGTGTCAGAATGGTCGGCGTCGAGCCGGCGCCAGCGAGTCCCATCTCCATCAGATAGCCCTCTGTGGATGCTGCCTGCAAGACTCTCAGTGCAGAGAGAGAGATGCCCCGAGATCTCGGCACCGAGCAACGTGGTTGATTGGAACTCGGACGGAGGCGGCGGCGTCCGTCCCTGTAATTACGTGTCCCCTGCTGTCTGCGGAGCGGACCCGCGATGCCCCGTGCCACCCCTGCACGGGAACAAGCTCGTCACTCCATCTGCAGGTGAATTGGGACTAAAAGCTTACAGTCACAATTCACACACTGCCACGTCACGATGCGTTCTGTGCGGGAAAACTAGGAACGGATCCTCCAAGGCCATCAGTGCGGTCCAAGGAACATGTCCTCACCGTCAATGCGATGTCCACTCGCTTGCATTTATCAACACTTCAACAGGAAGTATGATGTACCTATAGGTATCGGTACTTCAATGACATCACCTTTTGGCACGCTGAGAGCGAGGACATTCTGTTGTTCGGTAGTTCGTTCGAGTTGTTGGGAAGGGACAGAAAGTCAGCTTACATTCGAAAATATTTTTGGATTATATACAAGCTGCATCTGCACATGCATGCAAGTCGCTTTCACGTTTCTTGAGTGTCAGCTGTACTCTGCACCGAGGGAAAAGTATTCTCGAATTGGTTGATTCAAGTAGAATGCCAACCCAATATGCATCAAATCATTTTTCGAAAAACGTAGTCAATTTTGCAACTTTACACATGCCATGCCAAGCCATGCACTTGCCAAGAAGTTTCGTGGTGGAACCTTGAAAGACAAACAGCCCTGCAACGAGGCACACGGCTAGATCCCCGCCTCGACGCCTCTCTGCAGCCTCTGCAGCGTCCTCGCTTGAGCACTTATTAATTAGGTTTGCAGGATCGTTAGGGTTCGGCCCGACTAGCATGGGCGCAGACGAAAATCCGTGGGAAATCATCCTCAGATGAGAGAAAAAACGAAACAGTTTTAGTCCATCGAAAAATGGGTTAGTTTCTTGCGATAAAGAAAGGTTCTGACCTTCGGTGTAATGAAATCGGGAACGGCGGCGGCGGCGAGCCGAGGTACCTAACTATGTAATGAGACCGTCCGACGTGGGTTTCCAGGTCGGGGGAAATTGTTTGGTATACCGGAGGTATATAACGTCGCGGTGCGCCGTGTTTTTTTTTACGCCATGATCGGAAGACATTAGCGAGGGAAAATCGATCGATATTTCGGTAATTTCTCGGATCTCTCGCTTGCCGGACTGCGGTTTGCCATTTGTCCCGTCGACCCGGGCACCCAAAGTGCCTTTGGTCGCCACCGTAAGTGCCCTCCGTGGCGCGAAAGTCGTTCCTCTGCAGCGACGGTGGAAGCTCTGCCGGACGTCTGCGGTCCGGCGGGATGCTGAGTGCTGCTCCTCGGCGTCTGCCGTGGTCTTGCCATGCGCGGACCGGAGGACAATTATTTATCCATCTGCTCTTCGGGCCAATTATATATTTGCGCTCAGAGTTCTTTTTGCTTTTGTCTTGACGTCGGCAGTCTCTTTGGTCTGTACAAAGCATAAGTGCATTGGTATGAGCTCAAATTCTTCAAAAAAGAAGTATATAAACCCATAGCAATTAAGAGTATTCCTTATGGCTGCAATTTCACGGCCCATTTAACAACGCTTTGCAACATTGCAACTATAATTATGCATAATAGAGTCATTCGCAAAACTCTTTGATTTGGGTATACTACTATCACCTTTACACCTATATAATGCCATATACTCAAAATTCTATCTGCGTAATGTGTAATGTATATCCTTATACATCGACGGACGACACTCATACATTTCTTTCGACCAACACGCGGCCCAGAACTCCTATACCCACATCGTGACGTCACAGAATCGCACTCAAACGCGTCGTCAATCAACGCATCGCGCCCCGAGCACCAATCAATCAATCCGAGCATCAATCCAAACACTCGTTCGGCGATCTGTTTGTATTAAATTGAATCAATTCGGCGAGAGGCGTCGTCGGCGTCGGCGTCCCCTCCGTCGCGCGGCGTCGAACAATATGCGGTGGGAGGCGATAAACAACGCGGCGCACGAAATAAAGGGCGGCGGTGGCCCGCGAAAGTCGCGCAAATGCGGCGATCGCGTGAACTAGAAAACATCAACGCGGCGGCCCGCGCGGTCCCATCACGCGTCAGTTTGCTTCATCAATTTCATTTTGGTCGTGCCCTGGCTACATATAAGAGTGGGATTGATGTGATCGGGCCGGTACGAGTGAATAACATTAGCACTGTGTGTGTTTTTTACGACATGATGGCACACGGACGCGGTCGGTGTGCGACACCCCAGCCGTGTCGTGGGGTGCTCTCGCTCTCTCTCTCTCGTCCTCGCCCACGTGCGGCCATTGTGCGTGCACGTGCGCGCTCTGTCCTGCTCGCTGGCGGCCGGCGCCCACACGTGCAGGAGTGCGGGCACGTTGTCAGCCTCCCAAATGGCATGCCGAGGTGGCCCATCCCTAAAGTCAGTGTCAGGTGGTTTCCTGTGATACCCGGCGATTTGAGTTGGCGATGTTGATCTGGGTTGGTTGGTCCATGTGACACTTAATACTCTGTATCCAGCGTGTTTCGAGAAATTATTATTGTTTCGGTCTGCACCCAGATCGAGCCAGATGATGCGTTGATGACGTCTGCGATTCGTGGCAAAGCTATCTTGGGGGAACACTGCTGTGAATCATGCGCCTGATGTGATTCTGTGGTCACTTGAAATATGGAATGGTTCAGCCCGTTCGTCGAATTGATGGCGTATTTTTGCTGCCAAACTTGTTGATACTTTCACTTTCAATGCACTTTGCATGGGTTGGGTTTACGTTTTCCACGGAAAATGCCAACCATAAACGACTTTCCTCATAGTTTTGCTGAGTCTTTTAATCTTTGTTGAGCAATTGCTAATCTTGTTCAAACCCATGGAGATGCAGTACCTAGTTCTTGTGTCCATTTGCCTCTTTTCAAAATACCAAATGCAGCACATGGGCCTGCATTAAGGCTGCAATTGCAAACCCCTGAACCGTATATACCCGTCTATAACAATGCACTCGCACATCCATTCAAATATGAAAACATGACGAATTCGCGGACCGCTTGGGAAAATCGGTCATTTATTCAATTACAAACTTTGAAAATCACTAATGAGAATTGCTAAACAGAAATGTAAACTCTAAACCAGATGAAGTGCACAGCAAAGTTGCCGAAATTCTTCCACAATTGGAACGTATTTTGCCCGTCATCACACGTCAAAACAGGAAAATTATATAGTCGCGAACACATTTTATTGAAAATATGCCAATATTGATGCCACGCTCGATTTAACAATCACGGTATATGGCTCGCGCTTCAACCATATTATGATACGTATTCAAATATTATGTAAAATAGTGTTTGCTTATAAGTAATAGATAATAATATTGCGACAATTTGAATACATAACCACTACCTATCGAGTGCGTTTAAACACCTTTTAGTAAACTGAGGGATGGGCATCGATCAGGCGGCCAGCCGAACAAACCGCCCGCGGGCAACTCGGAGAAACGCTCACAAACTTACCAAATATTTATATGTAAATAGGCTGTGAATATTATAGGGTATCGACTGACGGTTTAGCCTTTAGTCTGATAAGTAGGCATGTGTTAAAAATCAGGGACTTGAGATATTGGCCTCTGAAATTATGCAGATTATTTTTGATTTTTCTGACAAGAGCTGATGTATTTTCCCTATAGATATTAAAACGCTTCATAAATCTATACACGTTAATGTAATAAGGGAGAGAGGCAGATGCTTTTATGATGCTTTGTTGCTTGCGTGTACCTAACCTATATATCTGATTTATGTTTGGATAGTGGAGAATGGGACAGCTTGAGTTGGCATGCACACATGGGCACTAGCAGAAACTGCTGTAAAGGAAACTCGCTGCAGAAGCTTATAACCAATTCGGAAACCACTGTAAGTTTACGCAAAATCCCATGACGAATTTCAATTTGAATATGATATTCTGTTTCAAAGTTGCAACATTGAGTAAGCACGCTCGCCTTATATACAGTTTTTTTAAGCTGCCATCTTGCCACGGTCAAGAAAAAGCCTCACACCCCTTCAATTCCCCTCACTAACGACCTCTGCGCAGTAATACCCGTATTATATAGAAATGGTCGCGGTCTTTGAGAAATAAAACCAAAGACACTCCTCGCTTAACGCAAACCAGTCCACCGATTCCTCCCGGCCAGAACGCCCAAGAGCACGCCCCCTGAACGCGCATCGCACTGCAGTTGTGCATGCACTCGGCATGCACATATGCAGTCGCGCGGACAGATGCGTTTAGTGCAACACAACGTTTCACGCCGCGCCGCCTGCAGCAGGGTTGGCGTGTGCGGGCCCCATTAGGACATCGGCGTCGGGGATTGGCTCGCCGCGTCGACCATGGGCCCCGGTGCGGTCCCCGTGCGGTCCTGTCCGACGGCCGCATGGGGCCGCCGTCGACGTCACTGATTAATTAGCAGATCCTCGCGATAGCCTCGGTGCCACCCCCATCTGGACGGCCTCCTCGACACCTTGCTCCCCTCGGCTGTCTCTCGGTCTGCAAGCCTTTCGACCTTCTCAACATAAGGGCCTCCCTCACTTTCGGGCGAAATCATGGCGACTTGGGATTGCTCTCAGATGATCAGCGATGTTGCTGGATCCATTGCGGGTTTGACTGCATAATTGCATGTCTGCTTTACGCACTAAGGATTGCCAACACTGTGCCGACACGTATAATGTTTTGAAATTTGTCTAAACTCGTACATTGCAACGCTTCGTGATCTTTTCTACATTTCAATCACGCCGATTGAAAATGAAATGGATCCAATCAACAGATTAGCAAATTTGAAAGCTCATGATCGTTGAAAATAAGCACTTCTAGTGCTGGACGCGCCACAAAACATGATGGGCATGCTACTCAGAGTCAGAATGTATGCAAACTAGCAAAGCAATCAATACGCCATGTGTGAGCACCCTATAGTCCCCCCATGGCTTATCGATCGGAGACAGACATCTATAAATACATGTCAAAGCAAATTGTTGATAATTCGGTGGTGGTCGCTTATATTGATGGGCCTTTCCCTTTCGCCCACGAGACGACGCCGTTCGAAGCGCGAGGGTGGCACGGACGTTGGCAAAGTGTGCGTTGGCCGCGGCATGTGCGGCGCTGGTCCGTCGAATAGCCGGACTTTGCACGGCTATATAGGAACAACATTCTGTTCCAGACTCATGTTTTCTATAATATCCGACGCTAACTCATACAGGTATTCAAGGGATAATATCATAATGGCCTGCGAATCTTGCTACACGTTGACGAGAATGTAATTTAAAATATTATTAAGTTGATTATTATTTTTTATTGCGCCATATTTAATCTTGGATCTGTAATTTTTATCCAAGGCTGCAGCTTTTATACCTATATAGATAGTATAAAGTGTAATGGTTTTCAGGTTTTTCACAACGAAATGATGCCATAATTTTCCCATATTTTTACCAACGATGGGAAATTGATTATCTGGAGTTTTAAGTGACGACCATATTTGCTGTGTTATGGTTCAAGGTGGTGGTGGGTTTATAAACGAGAAACGATTTAATGGAAATAAAATGGACTCCACAGCTATATGCGTGTCACTGTAATTTGCCATGTGATGCCAGTTCTTAACTGTATATAGCTTCCATTGTATCTATAATGTAGGTAAAGGGGACTTTTAAAATGACAAGAAATCATATTTTATGCATTATCGAGTCGTTTACTTAAAAAAAGAAAAAAAACGCCTTTGAGGGAAATTACATCCAAACGGTTCGATCGGCATATTCAAAACGTCCTACGCGCTGTAATATTGATGAACTTCGAAATAGCGTCTGAGTGCAGCATTAACTAACTGTCAACCATAATATTGTCACTGGGGGTAGTTCCTGTGTCAATATGCCCGTTCAGCTGACGGTAGCTCGACCCCTTTGAGAGCCAATCGAGCAGCTAGACTCGATAGATGAATGAATATTGAGAAAGATGGCGACCGGAAAACCGAGCTAGATTACGTCGACATGGCTGCAGGATTCTGTGAATGGAACCACCTCGTCCTGATAAATGAAATACACAATTATAAACGTTTATCAAGACATCCTTTCACTGTGTCGCACTGTTTACAAGGCATCGTGCTGTCGCGTATACCCCGTTTTCTTGTGGGGAGCGTCTTAAAGAAGGCAAGGGTGCCCTCACATTTGAAACTCGATCATGGGAACCTTGGAGGTACAACGATCCAAGCAACTCCAATTGCGTCTTAAGGCTAGCACACGTGTGAAAAGAACATCATAGGAGGCTCTATTCAGGTTCAGATGTTCAGTGTATTATCTTTTTTTGAAGTTTTGTGATGCCACAATGGATTAAATAGCCCGAAGATGTTCATATTTGAGGAACTTAATGGATTTAGAGTGCGAGGGACTGGTGCGGTGCTGGCGAACACATTTGGTGCTGTATACGTCGGTACACATATGCCGTGCAATTCATGCTGTGAATGCGATCGGGGTTTACAGGTATCGTGCATGAGGATGATGAGATAATACAGTCATTATCCAACTTGGCAAATTCATATTTTATGGAAAAACCTTTAGCGAATTTCACGCTCCACCAATGCGTGTAATACTGTTGTGTTTCGTACGCCAATCCAAAAAGCGATGCAGTGTGGTTTTTTTATCTTTTTATCAAACTTGCATTTGCTTTGCTATCAATCTTTATTATTAGCCATGTGAGATTTCGTTTGTGATAATGAATATAATATACCTACCTAAACGACGTATGAATATTATATATACTTATAAACCTGGTACAATCTATGTAAGTATTCTACAACTTGGGTGCATATATAACATATACCCATAAGTATTTCATCATTTCGTCATGATTTTCATCACAAGAAATCGTAATACAATCTTTGAGGTATACCGCAACCAATTGCGCTTAAGCATTAAACTAAATAATATGAGTAACAATGTCTATGGATTCCAAAATTGCCAATTGATTTGAAGAAAGTCGTACAATCTAAATTAGGTCAGCACATGTGCTACTTATTGGACCACAATAATGGGCCCAAGAATGGAGACAAATTCAATTAGGTACATGCATTTTCCAAAGTGGCAATTTGCAGAGCAGCTGCAGCATGTTCGTCGCATGATTCTTGAGTGTAAGCATATTATGTGTGTGCGCGTTCTTCGTTCATAATTGCTCATTCAGAAATGCCTTCTCGCCCTAGTCACACCGTCAGCTTGCAACAATGCGAGGTAAACCAAGCTCGTGGTAAAAACTGTATATATTCTATTGATCCAATTTCAAACGAAGTCGATTGATATTAGCAGCACATTAATTATACGCCCATTGTTCAGGAATCATGAGTCAAAAGTTGATGTTAAATGTTTCACATGTTTCTAGATTAAGATATGTTTTAACCAAGACTTATGGCGGGCACGGACATATAACTCATATGAATGATGTGGGAACTTTCGTGTTCGAGTTGTTGCCTTGTTGCTTTATATAGAAGACGATAAATCTGCTGTGATTCCCGCGGGCATGACGGAGCCTCAGTGATGCGAGGTGGATCAGAGCAAGCTGCGATATCGTATCGGTATTACCCCATGTCTTTCCAGCCGTTCCATCGCGCATAGGAACCCGGTGCACCGACGTCGATGGGAGCTGACTCTTGAGGAGGGAACCTGGCAATCATCCGGTCGAAATCTCAAGCGCAACCAGCAATTACAAGACCCCGAAAGTTTGACATCAGGGTTGGAAATACAAAACAAATTATTACAAAAATATAACTGATTGCTAATAATCCGGGTGTGTTAATGTATAAGTTCATCAGGCGTATATGCGTTATGGGCTGGGGAAAAAAAAGGCAGCTGTCTGTGGTTTTCAGGGCCATGTGATTTTCATATCAATGTCGATGGGAAAAGGGATAAAAATGCGAACAGTTTTCAAATGGCTGGTTTCTGTGACTGAGTTATTACGAGTGGTGCAGAAGTGATGGCCGTAATGACCATGCGCACATCCCGGCTGCCTGCGCAGCGCGCGTAAACGGGCGATTATTGGAATCCGAGTCGAACCGCGCCGGGGAGTCGAGACGTAATGAGCATGATTACTTATGGCTATTTCAATCGGCGGTTGCTTTTCCTATGTCATTACTTAAATCATGTGCCTACTTCCTGCAAACCGCTGGCAGCGAGTGCGCACTAACGCGTCAAAGGCATTCGAGTTCAGACGCACCTAGGTCTGTTTTATTGGCAGGCAATGAGGTGCAGTCGTTTCTATAGTCTTGCGAAATATCCGCGACTTTGCGTGCTGATGCTCTTTTGGGAATTTTACACTCACTTTTGGACTGTAACTAACTTGATTATTTTATCCTCTATCTTTGATATCTATCGTGATCGTTTTTCAATTTGCAATTTACCACATTCGAAAATATACTTTATGTTATACGTGAAGCAAATTTTCCTGGTAGGTATTTAGGCTCACAGTTCGTTGTTTGTTTGGAATGGTATAGAAACAGTCCTAAATATGACCAAGCAAGGTTATACCTATATCTTTCCCCCTAACATAAATATTTGTCAAAATCGATTAACCTCTCTCTCGGCCAAAAAGTGTTGTTAAACGATATCGACACATCTAATCCATTCACACCGTCAAACATGGCCACGAACAATTTCACCCTGAACATAATTCCAGTCGACCAAGAAAAGAAAAAACGCCGAGTTATGTATCCTCCGATTAAGGTTTATTCGAATCATTACTGCACGTGGGATTCTTTATTGGTGTTGATTATCATAAGCGCTGGCACAGGGGAATCTATGACAAGTCTGGTCGGGCATGACAGATAGACGGGCCGAGCACCTTGCCGGGACTGGGGATCGGGCACGTCCACTCGGCCAGTCGAAGATTTAGCGATGCGGCCGGGCCCGAGCCGGGTCCACGGGCCCCCGGGCCTCGACTCTACCTTCCTGCAATTAAATATCGCCAACCCTATAATTATGGATAGTAAATTTCAAATGCGGGGGTTCGTAATTTTGACATATGATAACGCCGCCGCCGCAATGCATTGCTGTCTCGCTCGATCTCGTAGCGTTGACTCTGTGTCTCCTTGTCTCTCTCGCAGCTCCGATTCACCCACGGCTGGAGAGGAACAAAGACGGCACCAATGTTGTATCATCGCGCCGATGAAATATCTTCACGAAAGTACAAAGATAATGTTGAGGAGTTATGTGATGTTTGTGATCTCTGCTTTTGGTCAGGCGTGTATGGCTTAGTGTGATGTATGGATAGTTTGGAACGTTTACTTTGTACCATGTTGGTCGTATAGGCACACAACCAACACTGAAATCATAATTACACCGGAGTTTTATATTGAATTCAAAAACACCAAGTCGGAAAGTTGAACAAATTTCTTCTTTTCCCCTCTCAAACACTTCAGCTCTCAAGGAAAATTAAAAGAACCTTCTAAACAACTGCATTTAGTTTTTAATCAGCTCCAGCACCTCTACCCAATGTTTGTACCCATAAATGATTAGAAAATTCTACTAAAACACGATATTATCAAACTAATTATATTTTTAAGAGGCCTAAAATTTTAATTAATTTGTGTATGCTGTAAACAGCATACGAGTTATTTTTTCCAACGCCGCACGAAAGCGTCTAATAGTAGTTTTGTCTGAAACAATGTTAAGGGTAGGCGCATCGCTGCGGCGAAGAGTGAAAAACGTGACCACCATTACAATTTCGATGATCGCCGGGCCTGGGGATCAAATTATCCTCGAGCCGTTCTCGTCGAGGCGATATCAATCCCCAGCTGATGCCGGCCAGCTCGCCGCTAATCGGCCCGAATCGTGCGCATCAAGCCAGAGACAATTTTTGCGAGGAAAATAAAAATTCTTTGGCACATGCAGTATGTTAATATTGACAAAAACCGGTCCATTGCGGACACGGTCTTCACTCACTCCCTCTCTCTCTCTTTCTCTTTAGATGTCTGCACATGTGTAGCGTATCATATCCCACGTCGCGGCCTGCCTCGGAGGCGATGGCACCGTATAGGTACAAGCCGCGACGCGAGTCTTCGAGCTCTTGGGCACGAGACGTGGAGTGTGTGAAGACGGCGAGGACGGCGAGGACGGCGAGCGAGTCGTGACCGATCTGGGCCCAATTACACCCCCGCGTCCCCCGGCCCGCGTCCCCCAGCCTGGCTCGTGAGGGGCGACGGCGACCCGAAATTCAGAGAACGCGTCGTGGAAACGTGTGCCAATGACTGGCTGACTGGCTCGGGCACGTCGACGACCAAGCCTCTCGCTTGAGGAAAGGTCTGGGTTTGGTGCAGCGATGCAGTGTCGCTTGACACTTGCTTTGTTCTACCACGCTCTTCTTTGTTGTCTTCCTTTCCTAGTATATCGGTAACTTTGTTGTACAATCTTATTGGTGTAGGCAATTATGGCAAAGTACCTTCTTCGTTCGAGCGAGAAACACGTGCGAGAATTGCAGATTTTCATCTTGGAAATAGCAAGCATGCCATGGAAATGGTCGTAGACTTGTAGGCAGGAAAATTCACTCACAACTCACAAGTCACAAGCATTTATAGATTCTACTTCTCTGAATGAGTTTCTCTGCATATAGAATGCAGTGTCTTACTTCTTGCATTCAGGAGGGCTGTGCCATAAGGACTCAAGGTCTTCACGTGTTCTATTTTTTAATGCAATAGCTACAGGTAAGTCTAAGTGCCATGCTGCACCAAAAGTGGCCGTCGCCTGCCCTTGATCCGTAATATAGCCTGGGAACATTGTTGTGGCCATTGCACTATCACGCAGTTTCAGGTGAAATGCCCACCGAAAAGAAGATCCAGCTCAAGAAACAATTCCAGATGCAATCTTTCTTTTTGAGGATATTTTTTTCGTTTCATGACGCACACTTGGCGAGGCAAAAACTGTGTTAATTATTTCGCCTAACTCGAGCATGCACGCGCATGCGTCGTCTGAGTGTGATGGGAAAGGTGTATATAAACTTGCGAGTGAAATTTAACCGAAATCGCGCTCAGCCTATAGTACGTCTCATGTCCTTTTATCAGAGCCTCGGGGCATTGGGCCTGTACTATAACATTGTTGAATACCGGTTTGCTGCTGACAATATAACCTGAGACGTACTATACATCGAGTTCCTGAGTCATGTGAATTCACAATCATCGGCGATATCTTGTATAAACTCTTAAAACGTAATACAAAGTTGAGCGCTTCACAAATTTCATACTTTGCTCCAGGTTCCCTCCCATCCCAGACTTCATGAGTGGCACGTCCAATCCCCCCCCCCCCCCCCCGTCCCACCCGGCCACAGGACTCATACTAAGCCGCCGTGAAAATCGCGAGGTTGGGCATGGTGAGGGAGGTGGGGCACGCGCTCGCTGATTGATCGCCGGGGGGGGGGGGGGGGGGAGAGCTCGAGACACTCACTGATCATCTTCACCGACGCGTTCGCGCCCCTTCCACCGACCAACGGGCTAAGCGCCGAGTTTAGCCTCGTATCAATCAACCCGTCTCGACGTGTACCTACTCGCGTATAAACGATGGCCCGTTATTATTTTTATATTAGAATGCTCATTGTTGAGAACGCCACGCGGCAAACAGCGTTCGCGCGGTTGACGATGAGTGATCATCGTCGGGCCTCATCAATTACACGGAATGCATGTACCTATATACCGAAATCAGCTCATGATAAGTCTTATTTCGAACTGTATGCCGGTCGGAGACGTCAGAAACAAGACTGATGTCCAGACTGTAAACTGCCAGATACATTATTTTGACTTTGCTGCTAAAATTGATTTGTATATAATTGCAGGATTAAAATTAGGAGTGATTAATTCAAGTCATACGTTAGAGTGTAATCTCTTCAACCCCCATCACATTATAACCTCTCAGCCTTGGCTTTGCAACGTTACCTGTAATTAAGAATTATTGTTAATATTCCAGATATTTTTTGTTGCTGTTTGGTTGCCTTGCCTAGTCAATTTTATTGGTGGTGGGTACTTATATTCGAAATGAATTGTAAATACCTGCATCATTATATATTAGACCTTTGTTACACCTTTGTTCTTGTTATATATCGACTTTGTAAACAATGATATGGGGTACATATAACCTAAAGCAAACCAAGGTGGGTGATTGTGACGAGTCGCAAGATAGCCATCTTGCGGCGATATACTTTTCTGCGCATCCATTCCAATTAATATAACCTCCTCAACGCTTCTCGAACTCAGATTGTAAACCAACTCGGATGCCTTTGAAGCCAATCATCGAATCAATCAAATCGATCACCACATTGAACGCGACCATTGAAGCCCGACACAGGTTACATCAGGAGGCGTTTCACTGCCAGCCCTGCATGTCTAATAGCCGCGTCTGATCGCGGAGCGACGCCCCATGCAGGGCGGGCGTCGCTCCATGCGTCGAGTGAAGGGTTGCAGCCCTGCCGCTGCACGGGCTTGCAGCAGACACCCGCGGGTCCACGGGCACGGGGTCTGGAGATGGTGTTGGCGCACTGAGAACCAGTGCCATTGTCACATTGTTATGCCACTTGATTGATAACGCGACATTAGCGATCATCAAACGCAGGCCAGCGCTGTAAATCAGAGCGACCGCTCGTTCTCTAGGCCTTTGTTAACACTTTGCTTCGTGTGCCGAATTGTCTAGGCGTTGTGTAAGGGTTATGTGCCGGCTGAGTGTTTGCGTGGAAGTGATGGGGTAAATGATATCAGTCTGATCTGCTGTGTATAGCATCGCCTATAGCCAGCAAGCTAACCGTGGTTTGGATGTTTTATGTGCCTTTTTAATGGTACGTTTTCAGTTTGTGAAGGCATACCTCACAATTAAAAACGTCTTTCATATGGACGGATAAAGGGTCATCGATTACGTGAACACAAACCATTTAAAAATATATCTGATGCGGGTAATCGGAACCGCAATATCTTTGAGGCAAATACCAGAATCATAACTTTATAGTTTCAGCATTGTAGTGTTGTTTAAATATTACGGCCGTCGCTTTTAATTGTGGCTCATTTCTGGCCGAGAGGGTTGCGAAATTACATACACGAACACTGTTTAATTGCTGCTGCATCATGGTCGCTGTATATAACGTTATTATTTTGATTTACTTTATTTACGAGTAAATCATAAGATATCAGAGAGCGGTAATTGGCGGTTAGGCGGCCGTTCGGGCTGACCGCGTCTGCATGTTTGCCCGCGACTGGCGTTCGCCGCGCGGGGCTTGCCATCTTCGCCGGCAAATCCCTATGATTAGGTCCCAGTCGACGTCGGGATGGCGCTAACGTATCGCCGCCGCGGGCGTCGCTCCCTTCGCGCACCGCACAGATGGACGCTCTGCATGCAGCGGCGTCTTCCGCCGTCGTGTGTACCCACTGCCCGATACGCTATGACCATCTACTAATGACGTTTTAATTGTTCGGGAATTTTCGAAAAGATTTATTTCCCGTGTGCGATATATAAAAGTCAGCTGGGAAATAGGGGGGTGATTTTTTTTTTTTACCTTTTCGTTGTGGTTCCAGTGAATTGTGGGGGTTTTAACTTTAACTGTTGTGAACTGTTGTTTTATTTGTGCCCGATGGCGGTTTGCGAGATTTATTGCTGAAGCGCAAGTTTTAAATGTTGCTTAATTTCTGTTTCTTATATACGAAAATATATGTTATTGTCAGAATGTGTGCGAATGTCCATTCGGCTTCCAGGGAGAAATAAATTTACCAAGCTCCGAGTTGACATAAGATTTTTTACACCAGACACAAATTGCAACCAATGGCAGTAGTTTATTGTTTTTTTCTTACTTTTCTAAATAGCAACACAAAGGCATTTTACCTTTTATAATCATGTTATAAGTTACGGGTAATTTGATTTAAAAAAGGTATCTGTCTGTTTGATTGTTTTATGCATTACTATGTGCATGATATGAGTAATTCATAATTGCCTACTGCCATTTAAACGTGCAAGTAAAACAATCTCACTTTGTAGTTTGTTGGGTTAGAAACGTTGAAGATGAGAATGGAATCCACATTGGTTGAACCCCATACGTTTGAAATTAAGCCACGTGGGTATCAAAATCATGCACCCAGATTTTGGAGCATAATATGTGTTGCATTACAACCTGACAATGCAGCGAGCAGGTTGAGTGATGGCCGATGTGTGGCCTTGGCTTGTATGTCAGCTGTCAGAGCTGTCAGTGTCAGATTCGCGAATGAGTCGGCGCTGGAGATGAGTTGTTGATGAAGCCACCGCTATATGTCACTGCTCCTGTCAATCGGTCCATTGATCGGAGTGCATAAGCACGTTGCGATGACAATACCTACATTGTTACTCTTTATACAAACAACGCCGTGATCCCATTACCAATTAGGCAACGGGTTTCATTGAGATAATGTGCCCAATGCACCCGGATCTCTTTTGTATTTGCTTGCTATACCATCATGTTCAATGTTTATACTCTCCTAATTTTAAGTGACACGATAAGGTATTTACCATGCCCATACATGCATTTACCAGCCGATGGCCGAATTCACAAATCGGTGACAGAAGAATCATCGTTTGACAGTTATATTTTCTTGCTGCAATTATTTGAGTTACTGCGCACCCAATGCTACCTGGCCAAGCTCAAATTATAAACACTTACGAGTAACTACCTACTGTACTTGGTATATTGATAAATGAGCGAATGTAATAATTATGGTACACATGCAAAACTTTGAGTGCTTCGGTCATGGCTTTAGAAAAGTCTTGGAGGATTCCTGCAATTGCGTACTATACCAATTGTCGGAATGCCATCCAGGAAGGCGATCACTTTGGCACCAGCACATTACGTGTACACAGTTAATTTCCTGGAAAACATCAAATTGACCCTGCCAAAAGCACGTATAGCAAGTACCTTCCTACGTTATATATCACAAAAAACAAGATGGCTGCCTATCGGGGGGGGGGGGGGGGGGAAACACCGTTGTAAAACGAATAAGGAAAGTATTTTCCAGGTAAACAATTTATCAGTCGTACAGTTAGTCCTACGTTGTGCGAGTTTGTTTTCACATTACATTAGGCAAAGTCACTATAATTCCATATAAGCTAATTACGATGGTTGAAGTAGGTCCCATTGACATCTAGGTATACGCCCTCTTTGTTTTTAGCGGTATTGAAATAATTGGAGTGATTACACGCACTTTTCACAGTTCCTCGGACCTGCGCACGTGGCGCCAAAGACTGGGGGATGACGTCATTTGATTGTCGCAAACGCAGGGACGCATGACAGTGTGCGTGAGATAAGACAGAAGATGGTTGTACGCATTGACGTCACAATGGCTGGTAGAGACGCAACAGGCGCCACGAACGACTTGCGCTGGAACTACAGACACTCGTGTAGTCTGAGGCAAGCCTAGGAACCGGCGTTCTAGGTATAGGTATTTTATACTACTCTTATACTTCCTATTATCAGCAACATCTCTTTTTGACATTTCCGATTTAGAACCCTAGTTTCGTTATGAACTGTTACTGACCCATGGTATAAGGATTGGTTTGCCAATCTTATTATTATTCCTATATTCATATTATTATATTCATATTATTATTATTGTTACCAATGTACTAGTTACCAAACAATTGGTAAACCAATCCTTGTACCCCATGGATCTGACCGTTGTCATTCCCTCTCTCAAAAATACAACGTTTTTAAGCGAATAAGTCTCGTCTGGTCGTCTGGTCGTCTGGTCGTCTGGTCGTCTGGTCGCTGGTCGATCTGGTAAAGACTTTCGATCACCGATTTCGCAACTGCTTCAAACGCCGTTACAAGCATTACTAATAATGTGAAAAAAAGAATTCGAGAAAACATCCTATTTGCTTGAATATAAAGCCGTATAAATGAATACACACAATACTCTTTTTTCCAGCTTTTTCTAGCTTTTACCCGATAAATGGGGGAACATTTTCGTTTCCTCTCTGAATTACCATTTATTGCCGGCAAAAAAACGCAAGCACAGAATCGAAGATGTCGTCCGCTCTTTGACCGACACGTTCCACTTCCTGTTCCGCGCACGGCCAAGCAGCGACGGTCACTGACATCACAACAATCGCCAGGGACATTTAGCCTTTTTTCGTAGATCGCAGCGAGTGTTTTCTGCCCCTCTCCCTCCGACCGACGCCGACGAGCATCCCGAGGGCCGTGAATCACGGCGGCGTCGCGTCGCGTCGCGACGCTTTGTCCGTCACCCTCCGTGCGGCGTCGCGACGGACGGCGTCACGACGCGATCGTGCGCGCGCACGCCACGAGGTGATTCACGTTCGGGTTAAATGCCGATGAATCTCTGCCATCGAGATACAGTGTCAACTTTTATTTCATGTTTCGGGCTTCCAGAAATGCAATCTCTGTTCAACTTCAAAATGAAATTAATCAATAATGCCAAATCAGTAAGCTAACAATGCACACTGCCACCAATGGAATTGTCCCACACACTGCCACCAATGTAATGATCACACTCACTGCCACCATTGTAATGTTCAAAATTGTTTATCCATCAACCTTTCTACCAGGAATATGACACAAAAAAGAATTCGGTTCATGTCCATGCACGGGTATGCCAATGAAACACTAAATAACCTATACCTATCAAATGCTCTTCGCATCAATATTGTTATTTCTGAGCCCTATATCAAATGAAAAATACCGCCCATGTGGCAATTGGCACCATAGGTACTAAGTGCAATTAGCATAATAAATCTCGTTACAGTCATTACGGCCCTCGCACGGCAGAAAACAACCAACGCCTCTCTTTAAATTACGGCGACACGATCAACAAACACGTCGCGAATAAACTGTACGCAGCAGAATCAGACGAAATCTTTTCCTCCCATCCCTTGCAAACTGCCGTCCCTGCAAAAAAGTTGGTCCACCTTCAATCCAGCCTGAGATCGCCGCCTCCACCCTCGCACCCCGCCGGCGTCGTCGTATAGTCGTCGTCATCGTCGTTGTCGTCGGGATGAGCCGTGCCGGGGTGCAGCGAGTCAAAATAAACGATCGCGACAGCGCCGGGCTCTGAACGCCCAAACACCGATGAATAATTCAATACTCTGATCCGGTCGGTCGGTCGGCCGTTCGGTCGGTCGCGTCGGCCACGCCGTGGAGCTAATTGAACCGCGGGAGGCCAGCCTCCAGCGTCCGCCACCTCGGAGCACACGGCGAAGCACACGGCGAAGCACAGGACCATTCTTCTGGAATGATTGCCTCGCGCCAAACGACAGTGAAAAGACCGTTTATAGATTCAACCCGTCGACGTCGACGCCGCGACGCGGAGCACGCGGGCACGTGGTGGCGGTGGTGGGAATTTGACGTGAAGTGAATCAATGAACGCGTTTGTTATCGCGCGTGGAATTAGACTATAGAGGCTGGCCGGGTGGGGGCGTCGCTGGGAGTTGACGCGGAGGCGACGACGACGACGACGACGACGACGTGCTTAATTTAATTCACTGAGGGACCGTTTTGTCAGGCTGCCATCAGATCAAATCAATAGACGCCCTCGAAACGTGCTTTCAAATTTCAATGTACTTATATAGCACTCTTTAAGCCGTTTATACACCAACCTGCAGAAAATTAATGGACCTTCGTCTAAGAAGTCTGAGCTATAACGATATATTATGAAACGAAAAACGAGTAATTTAGGTAAAAAAAATATCATCTTTCTTTTCCTCAAAGGGACGCTTCTTATAGAAGACGACGATATACGAACAACCTCTCTATAATGTTAGTAAAATTGTGTTCAAAACTCGTAATCGGTTCACATAAACGACGGGGATTCTTGCCGGATCAGACCCCAGTGACGTCACGCTGTGTCACGTCTCACGAGCGCGCGGTCGCCACAGCGGGGACGTGATGGCGACGCGGGGAGACGAGACCCGCAGCCGCGTCATTATCGGCCCGTAATGGCTGTAATCGCGGCCGAGACGCCGCTTAAAACTCCGACATGAGAATAAGTATTGAACGCGGCGCGCAACTTTAATGACGATCAATTCCGTTCATAAAGAGCGCGATTTGGGTAAAGGCGTGCGGCGTTTACCGAAGCTGCAGAGTTAATTAAGGCGAATGCCGTGTGCCCGATCGGTGCGATCATCTTCGTCGTCGTCGTCGTCGTCGTCGTCGTCGTGGTCGTGGTCGAGGCGAGGGCACGTCTCGGGATTCGAGCGAACGTTCGCGCGCCGATCACCGAATTATTTTATGACGAAATGTAATCAATTTTCTGTAGCGCGGCACATCGGGTTTGTCGATGAGCTCATGCATTCCTGGAGACGGTGCAGGCATTTCGGTATCGGGCTGGCCGGGTAATGGGCGTGGGAGTTTTGTCGCTTGGGAATTTCAGAACGCTTCGGAGTCTGGATTCGGCACCGAAATTTCGAATGCGCATCACTTTTACTCCAGTTTCATTGATCGACAGGGTTAGGTATCTTTAAGTTCTTCGTTTCTATCAAATGGATTTAGCTTTTATCCATTTTGAAAACCATACATATCACAAGATACATTCGATCCATTTGATGTGTAAAATGGGTAGGTATATCGACGTCATTTTTCTGGCACGAAACCTAAGTATTACCTATACAGGTTTTAAGATTCTTTGTATTAGCTATAGTTAGTTTCGGTATTTAACACAGTCTTGCAATGGAAAAAGAAATAAGTTTATCCATTATACAAGCTATATGAAAATCAAGGTAGAATTTATAGGAATGTGATTACGAGAACTGTTTATTTTGCATGAAATTCTTATTTTTGAAATCTTGTAAGACATGAATTCATTTTCTGATCAGAAGGAACGTTGCCACTTGCCAGCGCCCTCTATATGGATTTGTTTCTATTTTCCCGTATCTCAAAAATGACTCTAGAGTCTAGGTGGCTTTGACCTTGAGCGAGATTTTGACTGCTATTTCCCATAGCCTCCTAGCAACGTTCACGCCATAAAAGCAATTCAAGACATTTTCATGTAGAAAGCCCTGGTTGTGTGCTCGGATAGAAATTCAATGTGTGCTGTCGATGGCTTCACAACACTTGCTTTAGCGGCAACGGGCATAGAAAACGATGTACTTTTTGTGTGACAATTGGTTCTCCCCGTTCTGGGCCGTATCTACCAAATTACCCTGCACCTGTGGGTATACGACCACGATTCCATTCCCTGGCAATGAACGAAACCGAGAGCATTTTGGGCAAGGTATATAGCGGAAAGTCGGATCATCTTCATCATTCAAACCATAGACCATATATGTACCGAGATATCTAAGTTAGGTGGCGCGACTGAAAAATAGTGCGTTGTGGGGGCGTGACCACGGCGGCGTCCATATTCGACATTCACATTGGCACCACATTTGAATGTCGTATTAAAACACATGTCACTCAAATGACAGCTGCATCCCGGAACACCAAAAATCCCATCATTTCATTAATAATTAGGATCCGTGTTTATTATAGTACTAAAATATATCGAGCAAGGCTTTGGGAACGGCAACAATTTTACATTAATATCACAATCCACGGTGTTGGAATTGCATGTGCCATTGCAGCAGTTACGTCGTATTTTCCACTGTTTAGCTGCCCTCACTCGTCTGCCACGATTGAACAACATCTTTTTAATCACTGATACAACACCAGCACCCACTTTACAAACACTTTTATTAAATCAGAACTATGGCAAAAATACGCAACTTTGACAGGGCAGCCATTACTGCGCGGAGTAAATATAGAATATGGCCGCCAGATCTGCTGTCAGATCATGCCATATGACGAAAGTCCGCCATTTTTTAGACTTCAGTTTTAAGCGGGGAAATAATACAGAGCTAGGGATCTCGGTATATATTTCTATGTTCAAACCAAAGACTCTGGGACTAAGTCGGGGAGACACTTAGCTTAGATTGTACCACCGAATGTGCACAATGCAATTGCATCTTCAGCAATCTCCCCAAGCACGTGCGCAGCGCATCAAACTGCAATCATCGTCGAATTAAAGTGAGCCCCGCAAGCGCGTCTGGGCTGTCGTCGATCCAACCCTGGAGCCCCGGGTTCGTGTCTCGCCGGGGCATGCTATGCGCCCGATCGCCGCTAGCATGCACACCACGCGCGGCAGTGTCAAGGCTGTGCGTGCAATTAGACGCGGCCCGCACGTTTCGCCGGGCAGCCGCATGGCGCGCCACCGCCGCAATGAGAACGCCACCGTGTATAGTTCGGGCTCCGTACCCGACGCCGCAAAGCGGCGAGACAATTTGTCGCTTGGCTCACAGTCTCGCAGACGACGCTAATTGGGTGTGCATTAGAAATCCTTTTCCATGATTTGTCTTTGACTAACACTGTAAGTGAAAGGCAAATCATGGAAAAGGATTTCTAATGCCCGGTTTTACCAAGTTTTTCATCTCCTAGTTGAGATCCCAACAGGAGTTACAACTGGATTCAGCCAATCACGTGCCCGTGCAGCGAAGTCAGTTGTAACTCCTATAATCGGGATCCTACCTATAGGAGTTGAACATTTTGGTAAACCTGGGCCTAAATAAGTCCATGTGTACAATATTTTCGCAGACCAGTAAAGCTTGAGCTTTTACCATTATTACATTTCATGAGAATTCTAAGTCCCCAATGTTGTATATTTTCTTAACGCATCGTATAGCAACTTAACCATGTGTCATCGTGCAATATTTCACCAATCCCTACCCCGAACAAGGTTCAATTTGCTATAATTTCGAGCATGGTCAACATTCGCGTGTTGTATTTAAACTGCACTGTTATTTCCTGGACGCAGAGTTGTACTAGCTGCAGGCGGCAAAGACGAGGCGTTTTCGCACAAATTGGGTGCCATTAGCCCGCGTGATAATTAGAGAGCATGCTAATTAGGAGGCGCTATTTAAATATAGGGGCAGCGTGCGCAGCTCAACTGCACAATGCACTCGAAAGGCAAACCGCGATGCGTCCCTTGCACGAATTGTCGAAACGCCTCGCTGCCGAAGGCTTACCACGACCTGCAGGCCCTTTCTGTCATGATGCTGGCACTCACCGGCTGGAAAAGAAAGACATACTTGTTAATATCATGATGACAAAATTATACCTATAGCGCCACGGTTATCTTTTGGCAAAGTTCGTATAGAAGTACGACATGCTACATCTATATTTCATAAATTTATGATATATAGATGTAGAATATATTTTGACATTCGGGCCGTATTAGTTATTTTTAGATGCTGTGCTATATGGATGGACAAAAGTGCTTTGGTCCATTGAATTATTACACCATCGTTTCCATCTTCCTAGTAAGAAACCGGTAAGGAAGAAAATAATTAGCTGAAGAAAAGAAATTACAATTCATTTTAAAAGAAAAGAAATAAAGAACTTGATCGCCTTGTTGCATTTTCCATCAACTTTAATATTATAAACTGCATTGTGCATGTCTTACATAGAAAATCTAAATTCCATATCGAGATGAAAGAAAAGTTAAAAGGTCAGAAAAAAAACTGTAATTATACGAACTTGCCTGCCCAATAAAGCTCAGAGTCGGACTATAAATTAACAGGGTATTATCTAATTTTAATTAAAATCTCCGCGGTGTTCGTGCAGCGGAATACTGAACGCGATGAAGTATGTTTGGGTTCGGTTTTCAGCCAAGATGAAGTGCTCGTGACAATCTCCGATCGTATCACGTCGAGAGGGCAGTGGAGGAGGCGGCCGCCTGCGCGATGGGGGCGGTGGCGGGCGGCAGAGATACGTCACGCCGCGCCAGGTGACAGCTGGTGTAATTGGAGGCAAGCTAGGTGCTCGCAGATCAAGGGGCAAGGGAGGGAGGATGTCTAAGAGGATTTAATTAGATTCTTTTTGTTTGTTCGTTCGTTGCGATCCGGTCATTGTATTTTTGCACGTTAATTTGAATTATTTTTAATAGTGTCAGATATTATAATGATGGGTATATCGTGGCGTAGTTGCATGTTTTGTATACCATTTATAACAGCTAGTTGATAGAGTGTATACTGTTTAGTGTTTACGTATTATATGGGGTTAAAATTTGTTCGGTTTCAAAGGATAACCGTAATGTACCTACTTATGATATGAATACATACACGACATCGCCAACAAAAGATATCTTTAGCTTTCACCCCTTCATTGCAACGAAGAAGTTATACTTTACAACATGGGGTACTTTCAGTCAAATGCAGATCACGATCATAGCAAGTTGCAGTCAGTTTCTCAAAGTTAATCCTTTGTCGAAACTATTTGGAATTTACATGGAGGTGATATCGCTATATGTGAAAATGTGAGTGGGTAACATTATAATATATATATATATATATATATAATATATTCACCACATGACTTTGAAATTGTACACTTAACTTGAATTCCACATTCGGTTCTACAATTGCATTTGTATAGGTATAGGTATATAATATATAATAAGGTATAATGTATAAGGTAATATGTATAAATGGTAAATGTATAAGGTATATAATAATAGGTATATAATAAGTTAATATGATAACAACACGTTTTAGGTACAATAAAATAACGTCGATGCACTTTGCCAACAACCGAGTTGACGTGTTGCACAGCACATGGGGCAAAGTTCCGCTCCGGAGGAATGTCGTGCTGTGCCTAGTCTGCAAAACCAGTGGCACTGACATACCACTGACAGAGAAAAGGATCGTGCAGAATTCAGTGAAAGCACACGCCAGTCACGTGGCGACAACTGCCAAGTTCATGGCATTACCAGTAATTTGTTTTTGCATCTACCTATGTCCTTTGGTATATCTGGATGGTTTGCACATGTATACAATTAGTTTTAATTTCCCTCTTGGAATTATGTTGCACATTTCAAGGTTTTCAGCGCGTGAACCCTTTCATGTAGCAAATTTAGACGCTCGATGCATATTTTCTCACAGAGAAACATTCACATGGTTAGGTTATGTTTTTCGCGCGAAATCCAATCAGGGAAATTCGCACAAGCCGAGCAGCGCTCGTGCTCGGCTTGTTGGATTCGCGTGAATCACCGTTTCCGCCAGGCCGTTAGCACACGATCAAACAAACGATTGCACTCTTCGATCGTCGACGCCATTGAAGTCGATCGACCGAGAGGAATTTGCAGGAAAACCAATGTGGCCCGTATTTCTTGGCCGGAAATGGACTGTTCTATCACTATGTATTTTACAGGCTGTTAGTATGTTCGTATAGGCTGACACCTAAACTATTTAATTGCCATTTTGGTTCCTTAATCCTTAACGCCCTAGCTTCACAAATCATATCGACCAATCGAAATCGAACGGTTCATATCAGGGTTAAATATTTTTGCAGCCATTTCTGTTTGTGTGTAGTGGTGGACTGATATGTATATTGGGCACCTACGGTAATAACAAAATTACACCGGAGTTACGATAACTCTTCGCGAATCCAGACCATGCTGTATTTTAGTGAAGCGTTCCGATGCATCGGCCGACTCCGAACCGCATGGTCGAACGACTTCGATTGCATCTTCATGGGGCTGATGGTATAACGTGCTGCAACGAAGTGAGACGCCACGAGTCGAATGCACACCGCTGCAGCTGCACCTAATTGCATATTGCACATAATTGCATTGTGAGCGCGTCGATCGCCACTTCATTTGGCCGGCGTCGCGGTGCAACAAGATCGATGCCTCGCGATGCTCGGGCAGGTCGTAAACGGCCGCACGACGGGCGCTGCTTTTTCTTCGGCCATCGGCGCAGAGCTGTTGTTTTTTTCGGGGGGATGGGGAGGGGGGGGGGGGGGAGGATCATAGCTCAATTTGATGCCTTGCTTGAAGGAAACTACATAGGTTACGTGTTGTACGTAGGTAATTATTTTTAAATTATGGTTTGTATATTTATGGCTTATATCGTTTCTTCATTCTGTCTGATACTATTTTTCTTATATACAAAGGCAATTTTTAAATGTACAGGTGTTCATTTTCACTCTCAGTCCATTGGGCTTTATATCTTTGTGTTATATCCGTGAATTTTGGCAGAATAACCTAAATACAGATCAATAATACTATAGCCAGTAAAACCCTATACTCACTGGGTATTATGTGACAATGTGTAATAACTTCATTGCACAAGGTGGGTCTCGACCACAAGTCGAGACGAGATTGGAACGAGTGACTTCGGCATTGGAAATCTTTAAGCACCGCCGCCCGGCACCTCCACCAGTTCCCGTCCCCGGCACTGCCACTTGAAAAGTTCCCGTCCCCGGATCTCCACTTGGAAAGTTCCCGTCCCCGGCCCGTCTACTTGAAAAGTTCTCATTCCCGGCGCGTCCACTTGAAAAGTTCCCGTCCTCGGCGCCTCCACTTGAAAAGTTCCCGTCCCCGGCGCCTCCACTTGAAAAGTGCCCATCCCCGGCGCCTCCACTTGAAAGTTTCCGTCCCCGGCGCCTCCACTTGAAAAGTTCCCGTCCCCGGCGCCTCCACCCAGGAAGCGCCGGTCCCCGACGCCGAGCGTTTGTCAGCTGTGCCGAGGCACGTCGCACACGGGAAGTGCGGATTTATTTCGATCCCGCGCCGCGAGATATTTCCGAGAGCGCGAGTGCCGGGCGGCAGTCGTCCGACGAGTAATGGCTCGAAATTCACGCCCCCTTCGCTCGGATTCAGCCCTCGACGATGCAAATAGACGCGCGACGGCTGGCTGACAATTAGAGCAACGCCGCGGTGCTCCCAACTCGAGTTCGCGGCGGCGGCGGCGTCGAGTTTGCCGCCTCCGTGACGGAGCCGGTCGTGTCAAAGGCGGGGACGTCGTTGTCTTCGCCGGCGCTACCTGCGCCTTGGACAACTGGCCCAAATTATTCTAATTGCCAGGCAACATTTTTAATTGCTGTGGTTTGACATTTTTAACCACTTCTTTGACGGAATCTTAGGCACCAGAACGGCTTGATTTGTTGTTATCAGAATATATATATATTTTTTTGTCCAGCTGCATCAAAACAAGTTAATGTATATAGGTATATTATAATACCACCAACTTCCACTATACGAATTCCTGCTGACTCGAGCTAGATGCCTCCACGGTACCAAAGCACACCGTGAACCCTGCCTCACAAAGAGCAAAACAACAAAGGTAGAAAAAAAACATATTCCTCTCCCATCAACAGCTAGTGACAAATTTGACTCGAAAGAGGGTGACATTTCCAACAAAACACTCGACGCGCACGACGCGAAACCAAACAAAACAAAATAAAAGCCCGGCAGAGAAAAACCGGCGAGGGCAAAATTCACCGTCGCACTAAATTAATGAATCGACGAGACCGAGCAAGCGAGCGCTGCTTTTTCGGGTGATCACACGAAGCTGGCTAGAGTCGACGCTGTCTATTTACACAGTAAATATAACCGCGTCCGTTGCCATTGAAACGCACGTCGCCGCCGCGTGTGCGTCTATGTACACGCTAGCGTTGTCCCCGGGTGAATAATGAGCGCGTCAAGTGACAGGCCGGCGTGCAGGTGGAGTCCCAGTCCGCCCACACCGCCTCCCCGGCGTAGTCATGGTGACAAGAACACAGGGCAGTGGGCGTGGCCAATCAGCGCACACCTATAGCTAGGTTGGCATAGCGCAAGATGATGATGCCGTACGGAGCTGGCAGCGATCCTGGTGGCTGGCCGCGCTATGCTATATAGCGTGTATATACCGTCGAGATAATCACTTTCTTGTGCCGGAGTGCACGCCGTTTTAGCTGGGGTGTACACGTGTCATAATAGAGCCGCGCGTTTTGGGGGCTGACGTGGGCCAGAGTCAAAGGCTAATTTTGATTGGCGCGATATGATGAGCGGGTAATTTCGGCGCCCCGTTGTGAATGGATTGCATCAACGATGATGTAAGGTTAAGTTCATTTTAAGCGTGAAGTGAAGTGGGAGCCTCTTTTTATTAACTTACATACATTTTTTTACTAAGGTACTAACAAAAATTTTGGGTTGACTTTGAATTCAGAGCAACATCATGATCAGATTGATCTGTGATGTGAGAATTTTCTTGGTTTGGCAGTGTCATACCTCTTCAAACAAGTTGATGGCATCAGGTTTGAATCAGAATGAAATAAAACGGTACACCCATGTAAATATCCATTGTCCACGCTCAAGTATCGCAAATAAGTGATCATGAATTATGATAATACATGTGTGCAATGTCAACACCGATTACAATAATGCACGGTTCAACGCTATAGTTCAACCAAAGTTCAACCAAAGTTCAGCCAATTCCTTTATTCGACATCGACTGCATCAGGCAGAGGTCGCAGTAATAAAACAATCGTTTCTTCTTCGGGTCCCACCCGTATAGAGCGATTTGCGACACTGGATATCGTTGTCGGAATGGGCATGAGATCATTTGCTATTCACGAAAACCGGACTGCATTATTCATCAATCATCACGCATGCATCAATTGTTTATAATTATTTGCCAATGGCACTGAAAGAAAATAAAAAAATCCGAACTGTCAGCGGTCTCAGTGGTAGAGGTATTCGCTCGTATGTTTCCACAAAAATGGGGAGGAAATTGGGCAGATCTCTTCGCTCCAAGTGGACTATTTGCTGCGCAATTTGCTGCGCAATTTGCCGGCCGTGGTCTTCGAGTCTTGTCCATGTCGGATGCACATTCATTCACTGCTTCACACGGCCGATCGCGGTTCCAGGAACGGATTATCCACACATGACTGTAATTGGTTCAGTTTACGTGCGCAGAGCAAAAAAACACTCCTGGCAACCATGAGTATTATCCTATATTCACCGCGTATGAACCATGATATACTAATTAGCCACCTCACAAACGAATGTAGCATAGGTACCAGGTATATTATTATAATTGCTTTTCGTAAAAGTGTTATATTCATTAATTAAAAACTGTCTCTGAGAAATACAAGTAGTTATCGGAATTATACTACATAAATGCGATTGAGTGTTTCTACGTTCAACTGCTGGTTCCGGTATCTAATTTCCTGTATTCCACTCGGCGGCGACTTCTGTTCCGTTTTCGGCCCGAGTCGTGTTCGAATTCGATAAGGGTCTAGAGAAAGATACTTATTCGTTACTCAAAAATTAAAAATGCGGGAACGCAATTCTTAACACATAATAAAATGTAAAGTATTGAATTCGAGAATGAAATGTGGCTGCTGTTTGTAATTAGCACGCTGTTTGGGAGCGCATGTTGCTAATTCTCTCCTAACTCTGACCTTTAGTTTACATTTAATGTACTTTTGCTTTATACTTCACGTGTCTCATTATAGCGAGCAATCAGCAGTCGGGTAATATGCTAAGGTGCACTTGCCCGACGTGTGTTTACAGTTAGAGTGCACGAGGTCCTGTTTCACAAATTGTCCACGAGTTAGTGTCGAAATTTCAAGTAAGGAAATTACATACAAAACACACACATCGGTAATAAATAATATAAAATGTAGAAACTTTGTTTCTCTATTGATTTTAAGTACCAGGGAGTTAACCAACAAAAATAATGTAAATTGTCGGAGTGAACAGTAAAACAGGGGCTACAGGTGACATTTCTGGATAAATTATACAGGTGGCTGTTATATGTCTGAAAGTATTGACTATAGCATTAGACCAGAACACAAACTAAGCTCTATAAATTGTTTGGAAACCCGGCACCTCCACTGCCAACATATATGGCGCCTCCATCGGAAATAGAATTGAGCACCGACACTTGTCAGCCATATTACAACAGTTAACGGCTGCGTTGTAAACGAAATGTTAACAGAGTCCGAAAAACCAGATCCATATCATACACTGTGACGTAACTGGTCTGATAGCGTACAAGATCATTTTTAAGGATGCCGGTTTATTTTGTGCCATGCCTATCCCTTTTCGCCAAACAGGGATGTGGCTCCTGCCGAGTGGTGCATTGTGCTCTGAAGCTGGTGGCTTGCGAGGGGGGATTCGTGCTGAGAGGGTTGGAGACCGATCGATTGCTAACTAAGGGGTTGTCTGACCAATTGATTTGACACTAAGTGTTGGGAAGCTACCATGACCTTGCTCCGAACGGGGAAAACTATACACGAGATGCACAAAGCTGTTAAAATTTGCCTATAAGAATGGGTTGTACCAATTCTGATAGTTATTAAGGTTTAACTATTAGTTAAATTTAATTATTAGTTAGCTCTATAGAGGGCTTTGCATGAGTTGCTAACTATAATATAGTTAATTTTTAACTAATAGTTAAGTTCAGCTTAACTATCAGTTCGTAAAACCCAATAAAGTAATAAAATGAATGTTAATATGGAATCCAATTCAAATTTTAAAACAACAATCAAACATTTTTGTATCATGAATGCTTTCTATACTGCCGACGAGTTCTTGGAGAACAAAAATGTAGTATAGTAAAGCTATATTTTTTTATTACATAGGCAGTAGGTATATTATACTTATAACTTTCAATGATGGATTTTGACCAATCATTGCATTGGTAATGTTTTATTGTATTGTGTATTGTATTGTATTTTAACGAAACACATGATACCGCCAATCGTGAAATTATGACAACTAATTTACCAATAACCTAAACTATCACATGGCAAAAGTTTTGGTAATGCAAAATGATGAAAATGTGTGAGACGGTTTGTTTAGAACAGACGAATCATTGCAACTCAACGTATAGGTCTTCTTGAATATTGATGCTTTACATTTCAAAAGTTTTCACATTTCTGTTGACTTATAAAATAAAGTTTGCATAATGTTCGACAAAACCGTGAAGGTAACCGCAATGGTGCGTCCAAAATGATGTGACAAAACGGGCAACGCCGCGACGTGGGCGCAGCATGGATGGATGCTTTATTAATAAACCATGCCAGTGTCGAGCGTCGCGATCCATCAATCATCTGCGCTATAGATGTTGTTCCGTGGGTCGTCTAGTTGCCGAGGCACCCGCCGCAGTTTGCTTGTCGCCGTGTGCGGTCGCAGGGGGGTCGAAGGATGGGGGGGGGGGGGGCGGGGCACTCTTGACAGTGACAGCTCGACGAAGACCTGGGTTCGGCCCCCGCGTGCCCACAGCGCGCAACGCGTCATCCGAAGAAGACTTGCCCAGCTGACGTGGCGCTCGCCTCCCAACATCGGCTAGCTCCGAACGGGTTCAAACAGCAATTACAAACTGTCTTAAAAAGGAAACTACAGTTTATACGTATACCTTGTACTATTACTTTTTTCTGCTGTCAGGATCATATTACCTACCATGCTTACAAATTTTACAGCTCTGCTATAATGGAATATATCGGAACATGGAAACAAAACGTCCAAACATTATATCGAAAATGCCTACTTTTCTCGATCGTGGATTTGCCCCTGGCCTTCGTAAGCTAAACGGCGAACAGTTGAATCAGCAAAGCAATAAGCTTTTATCCTTTTGGTGACATCTAATTGATTCCCTCGCGAGATTGTCGTACAACTTGTGACTCGCGAGCAGCTCACGAGTGCCCCTTGATGACGTTCTAACATTACCTAAGCACCCGAGGTAAAAACTCGCCGTCACCAGACTCCCAAGACAGACGTTGGTATGAGGAAGCTTGCGTTCAAGACTTTGAAGCACTCGTTTCTTATTTTACCCCTAATACGATTTTAATTGGCCCTTAATTAGACTATCTACACGCCGATTCACTTATTACGTAATAATTAGAATAATTGCACTTTGGTATTAATATGTGTGCTAGCTGCAATGGATACATTAATCTATTTTTAATTAATGCCTGACATGATTATCACCCAGCTCATAGAAGAGAACTGTACAAGAATCACCATAACCATTTATAAATTCATTGTCAGCTTACAATCCAATGTGTAATCGGAATAAACTCGTCCTAATCGAATAAAGCATGTGCATTCAGTGAACGCACAACCGCCGACCGGCGAATTAATTTCAACCGACGCGTATTCGTTGGGGTTCGTTTCTGCTCGTCGAGTTCCACGCCGCATGTCGAATCGCACTGCTAATCGTAAAGATCCTCGTGGAGGACCGCGCGCAGCCTCCAACGCGAGCCCCACGACAAAGAGTGAGACAACGCGCTGCGAAACAGAGCGCGCGCGATCCAGGTCAGGAATTATTACATATCCAAGTGGTCCCCGGGGAGCGGCAGCGCCGACCCACACTCAGGAGAGATACAAATACAATGGTGGCAGCGGTGGGTTATTCCACAGGCATCCCCCTCTCGCTCCCGCCCCCTCGACAGTGTGCACCCTCACCCTAGCACGCGCTCTCTCGGCAGGCGCAAGCAGTCGAGGGGCGTGGTTCTAGAAATAAATCAGAAACCGCATCGTGTATACCACATATATAGATATATTACGCACAGTGGTGGCTGGCTCGTATATATATACCGGCGCACACACTACAAACCAAGCCACCCCCCGATGCCATAGCCCCGCGCTCACAAACCTTGCCACCCCCGACGGCACAAATGAATAAAAATCGACTCGACTTTCGGACAGCGCGCGTGGGGTGGGGGGGGGGGGGGGGATCATCCCCCCAGTCCCGAATCTATTTTTATGTCCCGACTCGAGTCTGGACGTTTGCATGAAGTGGGTTGATGCGGGAACGCGAGGGGCTCTGTTGGTGTTTGTACGAGGAAAGATTTGTCAGGGCGTTCGGGTGGAGTGCCGATGGGCTTTGGGAATGCCGGGGAATGTGTTTGCCTTGTGATTTCCGTCGACGTGTTTGCGATTTCATCGAGATGTGAGGACTAATATGCTGGTTCATTTCGCTCATCTTCATTCGCCCCGAATCACGCAATCTGCTGTCTGGCTCCCGTCCCGTTGCTTTTATGGTGTCGAAGGGAGTGTGCATGGTGGAAAACATCTAGATTTAGATGTTGGGCGATTCCAACATTTTTTTGTTTGCATGTGGAAAATAATGAATTGGTATATTACGATTCCAGCGACTTGCATATGTTTATATGTAATTATACCCACGCAATTTATTTAATTTTGTGCATCTGCACCAATCGACTTGCAAATAAAAAGTTAAAAAAATTATACCTGGCGTTGTTGTAAATTATGAAAATACCATCAATGTATTCCAGACAAGCAACTTTGTATAAGATAATATTACATCGAATTCGAATGCAACCGAAAAACGAGTGGATATATAAAAGCTACAAATAACAATTCTCCGATTCAAATATCATAGCTGTCAGAAATGGAAACATTTTGCTCACATTCCCGGTAATAAATCGATCAACAAGTCTGTCGATCGTGTGATTTATGCCGTTTAATTCCCAACAACCCATAAATCCACATATCTTACGTTATACACCAGTGTCCGGGCCGGGCAATAAAACTTAATTTATTAATCAAGTTTTCGAAAAACGTCGGACGGGGCGACGGATCTAACCTTGGCCGTTGCAGAGCGTGGATATACATCAAGAGATGATAAATAAAAATACTTTCCCCACTCTTCATTGCTCTCTCGCTCGCTCTATCAGACAAACTCCACGGATATATCTTTCGAATCCCAAACGCAAGGTATATATTGTACAATATTAATATCGACGACGTCTCCAAAGGTTTATATTCTTAATACTGTATTGTACAATTGGTCGAAACCTTTACGATCTATCATCTCGAATTCCCTCCTCCTATCAAAGCAGGGCTCGCCCGGGCTCGTATCTCCACCTCTCTAATCATAGGTTGCTCGAGCGCCCGCCAGGCCGCGCCGCCGCCGCCGCCGCATTATTTAAATGGGTGACGTGCTAATTACGACCGTTTCTAATTACGCGCGGGTCAGAGTTCGACCCCCGCCAGTGAAACGCTTAAGACAAAGTAAAGATTTGCAGCGCGCCGGAGCAATTTGGAGGCTGCAGCGCAGACTGGCGGCACCGCGTCGACTCACCCGCCCACGTAACGCTTTACGATTACGAGTCATGTCTGTGGTGGTATATGATCTGGCGTAAGACGGCCGGAAAGTACGTTACGCTTTGCCTATAGGTAAAGCCATATATAACTTGTGTGTTATGGTGCGTTTTATTGATTGATATCACACCCTCAATGGATTTCTTCTGAAGAAAATGTCAATTCTAAAATTATGCACGATGCCTGCATGAATTTACAAAAAAAAATGTAACAATGTTTAACTACTGTATAAGCTATTTCAGTTATTTTTTGCCATCTTGGTAATTGATTATCTCAGTACAGCCTAATTAGTGTATAAGTATTTGAATTTAGAAAATATGCCTTCTACATATTTATATTATATTGTTTAGTTTACCAAATTTTAATAGGCATTTTAAGGAAATTGTTTTGTAATGCTATTTTATACATGGATTAACACACCCTATATGTATGGATTTCGATTTCCTTACGAATACGTTAAAAGTAAAAATAAACTCCACGAATTGAGTTTGGACATGACTTTCTGTCGTTTCGGGGCCAATTATTCCATTGTCTCCGACGGAGCCGACGATTGTGACGACGACGACGCCGACGACTGCGGCGTTGCCCGGCACTCGAACACGTGTTTGACGTCGCCCCGCAATTGCCGAAATGCGGGCGCCTCGTTCGTGCAGGCCACTTATCAATTTTGTCGCTCTCCGTTCGAGCTGACGTCATCGCTCGTGGGGCGCCGGGTGCAAGTGTTGACCAGGGACCAGGGACCAGGGACCAGGGACCAGGGACCAGGGACTAGGGACCAGGGACCAGGGACCAGGGACCAGGGACCAGGGACCAGGGACTAGGGACCAGGGACCAGGGACCAGGGACCAGGGACCAGGGACCAGGGACCAGGGACAAGGGACCTGCACGGGCCACGGACCTGCAAGGGCCCCGGACCTGCACGGGCCCCGGACCTGCACGGGCCACGGACCTGCACGGGCCCCGGACCTGCACGGGCCCCGGACCTGCACGGGCCATGGACCTGCACGGGCCATGGACCTGCACGGGCCACGGACCTGCACGGGCCACGGACCTGCACGGGCCATGGACCTGCACGGGCCACGGACCTGCACGGGCCCCGGACCTGCACGGGCCCTGGACCTGCACGGGCCCCGGACCTGCACGGGCCACGGACCTGCACGGGCCCCGGACCTGCACGGACCCCGGACCTGCACGGGCCACGGACCTGCACGGGCCACGGATCTGCACGGGCCACGGACCTGCACGGGCCACGGACCTGCACGGGCGATGGACCTGCACGGGCCCCGGACCTGCACGGGCCCCGGACCTGCACGGGCCCCGGGCCATCCGACTCAAGCCATGGTCTGGAGCGCAACACTCGTCTTGATCAGGTGTGTTTGCAAGTCCAACACGCATTCCGGCTTTTAGCACTACACGAGTTGAGGTAGTCCGGGTGTCCAATCTTGTGCTTAATATAATCCATATTTTGTTGGCAGGATTCTGCTAGTGATACGTGACTGTAATTTGATCTGCCCCATTGCGTTTACGCCTAGAACACAATTCCTATCAAGTATATAGGTACAGGAGGCTTCTTCCTCTAAGGTACAGGACACAGGTACCGTACCGTACATACCGTAGACGGATATGGGACGAACTTCTAAAACCAGCATGGCAATAGTTTACATTTTATAATAATAACTAATTTGTTGTTGATCAAATTGCTTTCTAATATTATATTCACATTGATTATTAATCACATCACACAACAGAAGCTCACAACAGGAATGCTGACTGAACATATGCATCATATGTTTATATATTTACTCCACGCTTTAGAGTTATTGGCATTCACTGATAATATTAAATGTCAGTGAGGAATACATTGCAAACTTTTTTCATTTATAATACGCCTTGCCATACGTTTGCTACAAATCTGATAAAGCTGCCAACTATTTGTGTGAGAGATCATTATTATTATCATTATTGTTGGAGGTGATATTACAGTATATATTTTATATTATATATGGGTCATTATCGGCGCCTAATTATCGTAATTGATTGGTGTAATTGACAGGTGGCCATCAGAGGAGGAGTGGAGTAATTGTAAACCAACAATATCCTCCCTTAGCGCCGAGGCGGACAATGCAAAGTAGTACTTAGCGGCTGAGTCATCGTCGGAATGGCAGCTAATAGTTTGTATAGGAGCCTCACCGCACCGCACCGCACCGCACCGCACCGCACCGCACCGCACCGCATGCAAGATGGCTCTGCTAAAGGTCCCGAGATCTATACATTCGATCATTAATCGCCGTCGAATCTTGGACGCATCGATAGGTACCATCTGAGACCCACGATTGACGATTGATCGTTATAGAACTAGAAGTGATGTTGCAAACAGCAGATCTATGCAACAAATGAAAATAAAACTCATAGAAGGGGCCCTTGGGGATTTTAGATTCGTGTGCAGTGCGATTTCAAATGACTAACAAAAATGTAGGTATATACTTTGTTGTTGTATCGAAATATGATACCGTAAAATTCATATATGAACCAGTACTTTTCAAATATGCCTTGTTATAATTTGTTTGAGTGTCATAAAAATAATAATAATAATCGATTTACTGTCTAAATGAACTATACATTGGTAGGAACAGACTTTTTCATCGAGGCCCGACACAATAGCTTAAAGCCGGCCAGCCACGCCTGTCACTTCTTGTCTCTTCTTTCATTCCCTATTTTCACTTTCTTATAGTCATCAACTTCCTCACATTTTTCAATGGTCATTCCCCACAACTTCTTCTAGATCGTTCCGCAATTCCTTTTTTTCTACTTCCTTCCAATCGATAGCTCTCTCCTCTAGATCGTCTTTAATCATTCCAATCCATTTAAATCTCTTTCATCCCAGCCTTCTCCGGCACCTAACAGTTGCTTCAAACTCCCGAATCGGGATTCTCGCATGCATTCTTTTCATATGAGTGTCATATGAATAAATATTGTATTCGATCGTTGTCATCCAAAGTCAAGTTCAATATAATATCATAGGTAAATAGAAAACACTGTTGTGGCGTATTTCTTCGTTCAGTAACAGCTGAATCTAACCATCAAAATTCTTCGAAATCCGGCAAACGTATAACATTTTAATTGAATTTCATAATTCTCTTTACCCAAAGTGGACAATTACGCCGACCCTTTCGAGTGATGCATTCGCTAATCGGGTAACGATCGAAGCAAAGGGAAGCCCGAAATTGTCTTGTTTCGCCAGCAGCGATCGGAATCGGGGTCCACGGAATTGTCGGCCGCTAATCAAGCGTTGGCCGGCGCCGCGCGCGGGCACGCAGATATCCCTCCGATCACGGCGTCCACTTGACCGGTAGCCGCTCTCGTGGGCAGACCTTACCAATAATAACTACAATTACTATGTTAACTTGGTCTAAAACCCCATAATCCCGACTGTGCTGTGCCATCGGCTATAGACGAGAGGGAGGGTATTATTTTGTACGAGTATAAGCAAATGTTTGCTTTTCAATGAAAGATGCTAGGCCCATGTGATAATACAGCCGCGTGGACACACGCCCAAAGGGCTCGAAATATAATAGAATTCGATTGCGTGCTGTTCATGCCAAGTTTCAGAAACGCCACTATGCATAATTGATTAATTTATTATTCATTTAGATTTAGATATAAAAATGTTGGATTTGAATTACAACTAAGGCCAGATATACGACTTTTATATTACATCCAATTATAGATTTGCCACGTTTTTAGCATGTTTCCAATTAAAATATAAATATTTTAGTAACATCCGCAGGGGATGACATGCGCCATGGTAAACCAGGATAGCTACAAGCTCTGCAACTCCCAATAGACTTTTGTATATAACAATGGGGTGAGGAAACGATCAAATTAAGGACGATTTTACGGTACTTTTTGTGGCCATCGTCGGCACCGCCGTTTTGGGGTGCAAGATTGCGTTCGGGTGCCGCGCAGGATTTCGCGCTCGGGTATACCTAATAATTGGACGGGAACTAATGTGGTTCGAGCGACCGTCGAGGGGTGCACCTTTGCCCTCGTTTTCAGCCGCCTTGTGGCTGCCCGCAACGTGCTACGAGGCAGACTTCAGGGGCTCGCCACAGTTTTTGATTTCATCCTGTCTTCCGTTTATATATATATATATATATTTTTAAATAAAACAATCTGCAGTGTAAAAATGTATTAAGGAATGGTGCAAATTTTTAATTCTCCTCTAGTGCATAATGTAATGTATTTCCTGATAAACAAGTTCATCATCACCTATAATACATGCACAACATAATTAGGTCTATAAAACAATGAAATTTATAATTTGTTATGCAGTTTTCTGAATCGATGCATATATTTAGCACGAGAACAAAAATTAACGCTTAACTTCCAGCATGCATTTATATATACCTATACAAAGCATGCTATCGAATTTGGTTAATTAAGTGCCCCATTACCTACCCCGTGGTTGGCACATGCAAGATGAAACCACGCAAGACGCTCGGCTGGATTCGCCAAAATTTGCCAGCTTGATCGTGGAATCGACTCTCAACCAAATGAATTACGAGCTCTGATCTCCATGGAGACGCTCAGAGTCCATTAGAAACAATGCGCCTTCTGTTAAACAACAATGCTCTGCACCGGCAACTAATGCGCAGAGCAAACAAATCAATCTCTTGTGCAATTCCCTCCAAATGATGATTTGTTGCCCCCTTTGTTCCTTCTCACCTACCGCAACTAGGTATCGGATCGGGGGTTTACCTTCAACATGCAGGCATACGCGCTATACAAACCAACGGATCGACTTTTCCCGCACACTGGCAGCCCGACCCCGATGTCTGATGAGTTTTTAAAAGAAGAACGACGGAAAAAAGCGATTCCTTTTTGCGCTCTGGCGCCTCATCATCTTTTGGGCCCATTATCGACCCCCACAGCTATCCGTCTCTCTCGCTCTTCCGTCGTCCCTTTCCACTCATCTTCTCTCATCAAAAATTGACTAAAAAAAAGGCATCGAGTTGATCGCTGCGCACGGTGTTGGTATTGGGGATTGGAGTCAAGCCCGGGTCAGACTGCGATGATGGGCGCTGTGAGGCGCTGCGCCCTGCAATTAGTGCCCCTTTGGGGAGGGGGGGGGGGGCATGACAAGCGGGCCCCGGGTCGCACAGCTGATCCAAGTCCGGACCGCGTTCGCTGATGCGGGGTCGGCGAGCTGCCACCAGATCGCTCTGTACAACGTGCGTTAACGAGCATGCGCTCCGCCCGACCACCGATTAAAATCAGTTTAATACTAAAATAAAGATGGTCGCTTCGCTTAAGCGGTTTTATATATAAGGTTGCTTTGGGTGTTTGAGATTGAAAACGATCAAGAGACCATGAGCGGACCATTGGTATGTCGTCCGTATATAATACCACGAGTACCGTTTTAATATACAGCAAGCAACCATAATAATTCTCGCAATAAAAATATAAGCACGAAATGGTTAATTTCCCGAGTTGTTTGGCCTTTGAGATAATGAGACTGGTCCAATGAGAACCTAGAAAAAAGTGAGAATGGTGTGCCGACGGCAGAACGTCGGCACACGGACAATTCACTTTCTTGTCAATGCATGCATAATATGCATATGCATATGCAAGCAAGTTCATGGTGGAAAAGGGTTTTGTAATGGTCTTCTTTGACTGTCTTCTTTGAGATCCACCGTACTATTAAGTGCCCTCGTCTCGCTCGCCGCCGACGCCTGCCGACGCCTAAACGCCGACCTAATTGACAGTCAACGGACGACGCCACGACGCCTCATTGTCGATGTAAACGACGTCGCTTCCGCCGCGGCCAATGTGGCGGAAGAGTCGACGCCGACGCCGACGCCGACGGAAGGCGCGGGAACATGCTTTACAACGCGGGTCGCGCAAGGGCCAACGCGAAACGGCCGGGTCAGCGAAAAACCCCCTCGACGTCGACGTCGGCGTCGTCGGCGTCCGGACAGGATGTGTGTCAGTGATCCAATGTGACAGTGCCAGTGGCGAGCGCGTCGATAATCGCGCTGCAGTGGCGACCGTCTGGTCACGCACACAAGTCCACGGGCCATGTTTTACACACACCATGGAGTCGCGCCGAAAAGAAACACGTGCATTGCCACGCAATGGGACGCCGCGTGATCGTCTCACAGAAAATTACACCGAAAAAAATTCAAATACCATAATCGGTTTGCCAGCCGTTGTATACATCGAAACGAAATACGTTGTTTATTAGGATTTAATTTGTTCGAACACGTTTTGGCGCATTTCGTTCGACGGTGTTCCGTAGCACGAGGTTTCTTAGCTGTGTTTTGACACTCGGCGAGCACATTTTGTGCACACTGACTACCAAAAAAAAAAACCCAAAAAAACTTGTAAACGTACGTCCACCTGCCATTGAGGAACGGAATAGTATAATAATGTGAAATGATATAATTTCCTCCACTTCGAGCGGCCGTGCGATCTCCTTGCGGTGTGTGGGGGGGGGGGGGGAGGGGGGGGCATGGTGTGTTTGTGTTGCGTGTCCTTGGCGGGAGTCGTCGACGGTGCACGCGATCGGGAACAGGTTCCTCGGGAGCCGTGATTAGGTGTGCCGATCTGCCGAGCGCTGCCATCGCTGCAGCAAGTCCTATAGCGCCGGGATCGAGCTCTTCGCGACGCGATCCTGACCCTGCAGGATTCAACGTTTCGCCACGTGGCTGCACTCTGAGAAAACCAGTGTGAATCTATCGAACTAGAACTTTGTAACGAGCAATATCCACCCTAAACTATGGATACAGGGCCTAAGGTCTTGTGTACAAACTACAAAGTGTCGGTTAACATTGACTACTGCAGACAAAGAATAAAACTCTCATCGAGTCTGGAATGGTAACTTTTTGCCTGGAAATCAACATTTCTGCGTCCCTTTATAGTTGCATCATCTACGCATGACCGGCCACCCATCCAGCCGGCGTCCGACACGCATGTCGCTTAACGTGGTGAGGCTGCGATTGGCGGATGGGGGGACGACGTGCAGCCATCAGACGGCGATTTCGTTGACCAATTTCAGCTCGTCCGACGTTGCGAGCCGAGTGGCCCAAAACGTATTTCTAGACAACCGCTTGAATAGCTCGAAATTACCTGCCCGCCTATAAGATTGGTTGGCGAGATTAGGTTTTTGGAGGATGAACGCTAAATGGAAAGGGGAATTTTGTGATAAAATAATTAGATTTCACAAATGTAGCCCTCGTGGTAGCAGGCTCGGGTCCCAGGTGATCTGTGCTCGATTGCTGGGCAAGCGAGTATATAAGAACATGGGACTAATACGGCTGGCTAATTGTTTCTCTGGTATTAATTTATTGTCGAACAATTTTCTTTCAGTACGTGTTATCGTTAAAAAACTAATAAGAATCGGGAAGATGTTTGGATTTTAATAACGCCAGCGGAGGTTCACACAGGCACGGGTTATACCTATACAGAGAGAGGAATACCAATCAAAACTCGGCGAGGACCATATCGCTCATCGCGCGTTGTACCGGACTTGTTTTTTTGGCCAAATTAGCTGCCGATTTCAACCAAATATTCCAGAGCAATCACCTCAGGTCGGATTTGTAATTATATACCTCGGAAATAATGAATAGACCAGACACGATCATGAAAGAAGAAAACACACCGGTCGCTCGGACAGGCCTGGCATAAACTCGTGATTTCGCAAGACGCCGCTGCGCGTTTGGTTCGCTCTCTGGCCGGGGCAGAGCGCGATTGTTGGGCCGAAAACAAAGTCCGACCGAGGCACATCGTTGTGCTCGTCGACGGACGACCGCAGGATGAACGAACGTCGGTGTATTTTCGTTGGAGCGCGTCAGATTTTGAGTGACGTTGGTCGGCTGCGGCTGCCACGGCGAGATAGCGAGGCCCGAACGGAGATGTGCAATTAGGCTGTCCGGTCTCGGGTATATAGGTTGCGCTTGCGGTTTCGTCCGGGGCCCGTGAAGAGAGGCCCGGGGTCGGCGTCAGCGCTCCTTCCGGCCACCCCGCGTCCAGATCTCCCGGTCCCCGGCTCTGTCCGTGTCTCGACCACGCGGCGTGGGCCCGCGGCACGGGCCCGTCAAACGCCGTGCACTGATTTAGGCACAGAAATTCGGACGCACGTCAGTCTAGAAAGACCGAGCCGAGCGGCTATATATAGGACGAAAATTACGCTTGTCATGGATTTGAATGAGGGCTGGCATTTCGATGGGCATTTTTATAAAGTGGTGGAATGCTAGAAAAACTGAAGCGTTGTGCACCTTCCAGAAAAACAAATGGAACATAAAAGTTGCTCCAAAGGTGGTTTGCGTTTATTCCGATCTTATGATAAAGATCGAATAATACAACCTAAATAAGTTTCAGAGCAATTTCATCGGGGTTTTTTGTTTCGACTATGCGTGGCTACAGTGGTAGGTATAGTTAGTGCATTTCTACTTTTTATAAGAGATTGAGTTGGGAATGAGAGTCGAACCTCGCACCGCACATGCAAGTCGAATTTGTGTACATTTCATTACAAGGCATGGCCATTAAAAAGTGCTATTGCGTAATTACCAATTATACACGAAAACTTTTCGGAGCAAGAGCGCCGCCGCCGCGCGTTGGTAATATGTATACTTCTCGGCCATGAAAGTCTGACACGAACTAATTTCATTAGCAATTTCCTATGAACCCCAGACGGGCGAGTTTCGGGGCGACGCCGCGCTCGGCGCACACGGACGCCCGTCGTAAGGCGTCGGGACGCCCGTCGTACGGCGTCGGGACGCTCGGCCTGCGCACCCCGACCCGACATACGCTTCGACATCGGCCGTCGGAACCTGTTATTCTGCGGGTGCCTCGTCGATTCGGTTCCCAAGATTCCCTCACGCTTGCTAAGCTGCTCCTGCCACTGCCTCACCTCGTTCACCTCGTCCACTCCCTCCCATTAACGAAACACAATTAAACTTAACGATTAAAACAATCTAGAAAACAAGATGAGCTTTATTAGTTATTACAAAATAGAAAAATAATGAACACAAATAAAAACAAGTGGAGTAATTATCTGTTTACGCGAGAGAGGCCAGTGTTTGTGTTTGTGTGTGTGGTGTGTGTGTGGAAGAGGCGCAGGGTCGCATGCAACGCTAGAGAAGGAAGGCTCGGTGTTCTGAGAACGGCTCGACCATGCAGGCGACCGAGTGAGCGAGCGAACGAACGAGTAGCGGCGAGAAAACGCTTTCAAAAACGGCTCGGTTCTCGGAAATCCATTTGATTGCCTAGCCGCGGCGAGTGGCAATGTTATTCACCTTGGTAATGAGTCTCTCCCGGTAAGTGTACGTACATACTTGTGTTTAGCATTACGCCGCTCTGTTCTCGGTGCGCGCCGTTTGCTCGGCGCGCTGGCAAAATGGCTAAGTACAACGTGTGTTTCAAGGGGGTCTTTCTAGGTTGGTCGCAATTGCGCACTAGTAAATACTAAATAGGTGGCGAAATAGCCTTCGCTTTCAGCAGGAAATTGGTATAGCTTCCGTCTGAAGATAGTTAGACACCTAATATACTCATTTAGGACAATTTTAGTGTTTTTCCCGAAATGGTTCGTTTATATTTCGAATGTGACTTTTTTCAAGCTGACGGCGATCACAAGTAACGATGCAAAAAATGGCACTGTATTATTTTTATCTGGAATGAATACTAAAAAGTAATAACGCACTGTGGTATACAAGCGGGAAAATTGAAAATTTTATTAATTACTTTAGGGGTTGTGATCCCCCTATGCAGTATTTATCACCTCTCATATTTTTACCAATAGGTTCTTGTCTGCATATAACTTCTCGATTGAATATAAAAAAACCTCAGTGCCTTAAACAATTAAGATTTTATACGCGGCTAATAGCTATTATCAAAGCAACACATTTAGCTTGCACGCCCACCCATTGTCCATTCGCCATGCTTCGAAAATCTCACAGCACATCTCCGACTAAACAACATGATCGTGAAAACAATGTAATACTATCTTATAATTAACCACATATATAATATAAAATAATAAAATTACAAATTCTGACACGTAAATATAAATCCTGGCACATAGTAAATAAATTTTTTCTATTTGACCGACATTAGCGACTGACGTAACCATTGACGCCCCCTAACAGCTGCTATTTATTTTCGCTGGATAAACGTCAAAATTTGCTCGCATCTCGACGATCTTTGGGGGCGTGCGGACTGGGCGGTTTGACAGTTGAGGAACGGCGATGCTCGAGTTGTGCAGGCTTGCCAATATCGCGGCCGGCGCCTGGCCGGCACGGCAAATCGTCTTAGATCAAATCAATCTATATACACACATGATATACAAGTGAGGCGCATGGCATTTTGAACACTCCTGTATAACTATATAACAAGCGATATTGATTTTGTCCAATGTAGTGATGTATCATGTACCTACGACATTAAAATGATAGATATTTTTGAAAATAAAATATAGCATAGCTTATCAAGAGGTTTTACAAAATTGCTAATGACTCTTCGCAGTTGAATTGGGATTTTCCATCGATCGCTTGACTATCAGAGGTAAACGGAGCAATTATTTACCAACAATTCCTCTGGGCCTGCACTTGTTTTACGACGGGCCAGTTACGCGAACGGCACACATATGTGAGCAAGGGAACCACGGTGCAGGCCACGGCAGGGTGCACCAACGCGAACTACCGAGTGATTTTGCAGTCTAAATCTAACTGCAAGAAGACCACATGCACATTTATATTTTGAGCGGTACATGCAGACAGGGTTAGATGGCTGATAACGTCAACAATGATTTGATGAGTTTCATGCTCTTGTTGGCACCGACATCTTCAGGACTTGTCCGACAAGTCCTGAAGATGTCGGTGCCAACACCGACGAAACGTCGACCTAGGTTCTTTTTAGGACCGCAAGTCAGTCTCATCAGAGCATTACCGAACACCTTACCACCATCTAACCATGGCTCTGAATCACTCCGTCATTCCATGCTCTTGTCTGTTTGTCGGCAGAGTGTTTTTCGATCGTCCCAACCTCCGGGTGTCTCAAGACGCAACAGAGTGCAGGCGTCGCTGCCCCGCGTGACCGGGATAATGAGCGGTGATTAGTGTTGTGGCCGCGGCATCATTAGCCCGTTGGTGGAGACTCAGTGTCGGACTGACTACGTCCAAGGGCCCCGGTGACGAGGTGATCGTATAGGGGCCCACGACACCAGGCGCTAGCACACACTATCGCCATTCCCTAAACAAAACGTCATCGCCTCGTTTTCGTATATTAACGTAATCGTCTCGGGGGGCCCCCGTGGTCCAAAACTGGGGGCCCCCGCGGCCAAATTTGCTATAGGGGCCCCGGTGGCAATCGCCGCCTAGCCGTCCATGGCCCATGGACACTGTGCAGACTGCACCGGTCTGATTAGTTTGCTGCAGCTCTAACAGTCCGTAATTGCCCTAACAAAGCGCCGAAGGGACGGGTGCAAAGTGCACTCCAGATCTCCATTCCACGGATCCCTCAGAATATAGGTTAATATAACCTTTATAAAGACCGTTCATTTGATTGGAAGTGTGAATTGTTTAAACTTTTAAGTGCATCATCAGCGATGAATTAAATAATTGAACTTATAATGGGTTATAACTTATAATATGTAATCAAAAACTATGTATATAGAGGCTGAGCAGATAGTTTAACGATTGGAAATGCATGCAAAATAAAGTGACGAGTCGCGCTTATAATTAAAGTAAATGCACTTAGTAAAGTAAGATGCACTTCCCAGTTAAAAGTTTAAAATTCGTTTGGCGTTCCGTTCCCGCATTTCAAGAAAGTGTGCAAGTAAAACAATTTCCAGTCCCCTCACGCCATCCGACACGTACCAAGAAATAGCTATTAGTGCAGAACTGACTCCTCATCCGTTCGTTGATGATGTTCATAGAGCCCAAATGGTCCTTATACTCCCGTTTAGCCCACCCCTATCGGGCCCAGTCTGCATTATCATTACTGTCGCCATCGCTTCGACGCTTGCACAATCGCATGCACCTTCGCCTTCCATCGCGCGCATGGTAATTCGATAGACGGCGGCGACATGTCTTTGTCCGGCCGACCGACGGACGGCTACTTTGAAGACACGAGGTGACCGTTTCGCTGACCACACTCTTGCATTACCCGTCGCGACCACCACGCCGGAGTCGTGTTTGCGAAAGAGAGTTACGAGGTTATCCTTCTCGTTTCCTGCCCTGCCTACGAATTTACAAGCGCACAAACATCGCTCGAGCAAGGACTTTCGCAAAAATGTGCTCCAATTTGTGACAGTATAGTTTTTTATTGCGATTTTTTTCTGTTCCGCCCGCTGCCCTAAGAGTAATGACACACACACACACACAAAACTTTACCTACTTATATATGAAAATTCGCAGTGGCGAATGTATAACGAGAACACCCGTGTACGGACCACCGAGCTGGCAGATGCCGTGCCATTTTGCATCTCAGTCCGAGTAGATAAATCAAAAAACGTTCAAGTATTGATGAGCTATAATCTAAATAAATTTAATCCATGTTTAACACCACTGGAAACAACGTTTAGCATATTATTTCGAGGCAATTTTCCTATGGGACATCGTCAATAAGACCATACCTCTTGCGGACGGAATATAGAAGACTTAACCACGCCACTGGCTATATACACACACCGAAGCCACATCATAATAAATAACAAATAATTAGCAAGCACGATATAATATCATGTCGAGTATAATATTATCGTATGCAATATGCATAAGTACGGCAGCGGAGAGGCGCTCCTGCATGGGTGCATGTGAGTGAAAGGTGTCTCCGGGCACTGGAGGTGGGCATGCCCGTCGGAGTCGATGCAGCGGGAGCCGCTGCCGCCGCCGCCGCGCAGGTGATTGAAGGATGTTGGTTTAGACGCCTGATTTGGTGCGACCTTTTATTAACACATCTGCTGTGAAGACACTGTCGAAATTATATGCGTCGCCTCGACGCTCACTTTATTGATCGACATGTGCCCGGTGGCGATTGAATTTATCGGCGTTTCATTCAAAGTATATGCACCGAAGTGTTTGTGTGGAGGTATTGAGTGTCCGTGAATTTCCCGTGTTTCCTGTTTTTCTACTTTTGGAACTCTTTTGCAAATTTCAAATACCTAATGGAATAAACACGCCCCTTTCCTTTTATGTGGACGCTTGGGAAATGCCAAAAAATATTAATTATACTCCCAATGTAGTAAGTATGCAGAATTTGCAAGTTTCTCTAAACAGCACGCTTAATTATGTGCACACGTGCTGAGCATGTGCAGTGCAGTTCAATACAATACAGTGCAGTGAGTGAGAGAACATCATGGTTGTTTTCAACCCGATGTATTAGGAGCTGCATGTATACAGTTCTGACCCGGAAGATTCTACCGCAAAACGCGATAGCTCCATTTGCTCAAAGGATGCTGTCGTGGCCTAATTGCCCCTTATTCTCTCGACGTAATGACAAACATGAACACATCTACTTGTAACTTGTAGCCTCCGCACTTGCAGTCATTAAATAATGCAGTTATATTCTTCCTAGGGGCTGTTCGCCAGAGGCAAGTTGACAACTAGCTGCATGTGATGCTTACACGAACCACTCAAGCAAATAACAACACAGTGTGACAGTATGCAGAGTCGAACAGGCTCACAAAGACTCTGATGTCCTAGACAAGGGTAATTTGCCCGCTTCATTTGCATACCATTACATACTACTAAAGGTACTAGTACAATTAATGGTATATATAAGTCGACCAGATAGCCGTTAACTACGACAAGACAAATACTTCCCAAACGCCGATTGAATTCAGCCAGCCATGTATCTCCCCGCATTGTGGACAGCGTCACGGTTTCGGACCCCACCGATTCAGTGAGTTCAGTCGATTACCCCGCGTGTATCTCGCAATGAGCGCACATGTGCTTGCGTGGTGGCTGTCAGCTTGTGGCTTGGCTTGTCTTCCATTCTGACAACCAAATCACTTAATGACTTAATTGCTTTCGATTCGGGATGTTTCTGTGTCGGACTGGCGCCAAGGTCGTGGCTCGACCCGAAAACTGGTGCACGAGGTATGTGCAGGGTTCGTGTTGGCCGACGCGACCGAGCCGACCGCACGCCACTGCAGCCACCGTTGGACGGAAAACGAGTGCACACTTTTTGTCCATGCACACCTCGAAGTTCTTCGTCAAAAACGTTTATCTCTCGCCAAACTCAGCCTCGGATTCTCTCATTGCTTGTTTTTAATGTGTTTATAATTAGGCCCACTTAATCGCGTATTTATTGGGCGGCCATAAAAATCGAGCACATGTGTTTTTTTTTTCTCGCGAAAAATATTACTGTTTTCGGTAGCCGTATATAATGTTGTGTAGAAGTGAATTTTTGCAGCAGGATAGACGCCAAGGGCAGGTTGGTGTCGAACGCAGCCGTCTTTATGATGTGTGATGACGTAATCGGAAGTTGTAAACCCGAACAAACACACACGCACACGCACAGAGAGAAGCGGGATATTGTAATTGTTGATGGCCGGGATTTGATCGAATATTTTGGCGCGCAGAAGGGGGGAACACTGAGAGGGTGAACCCCCTAGACTCGATATAAACACTTGACAAACTGCAAGGATAGGTGGATAACTTCTCCTTCTCGAGTTTAGCTATCAAAGCCGACAACTTGACTTGGCATAAATGGACATTGTATATTCATCAATGATACTTTATGACACAGAGATTGTTCAACCTGTATGCATATTATGGATTAGGACAAACTCAAATGAACTATATATAAGCGCTGATAGGCCATAGGTGCAGTTTGACTTCCTGCCGTTTCGGTTTTATCTGTCGCCTTTCATAAGCAGGCATAGAAGGTGTACAAGCAGGGTACCCTCGAAATTGCATCATCGTGTTCTCTCTGTGGTGATGAGTTATGATTTAGATCACGTGGCGTCTCAAGAACCAATCAAATCACCGGATTGACCGTCACGTGACCCCGAATTACAACTTATCACTCGGCAACTTTACAAGGATAGTTACCGAGACATGGTGGGTACTATGGCGTTATCATGATATAGAGTTCAACCAAGTTATCACATCACATTGCCGCATCGACATCGAAGAGCTGTGCACAAAACCGACTGCAGTGTCGTTAAGACTATTGGAGTGAGTGCTTACTCGGGCCACTTCCCGCTCAAATTTTATCTCCTACTGGATACCAACTTGTGGCCACACCTTTTGTCGGATCGTAACGAAACCCATGCCTACGGAATCCTCACACTTTTGGCAACAAATTGTTTGTTTGCCAATCTCAAAAAATATTCACTCATCTAGTATTTTCAAGCGTTGTAAAACAAGCCTGTTTCGTCGAAAAATTGAGCGTATCCTCGGGCCGCTTCCCGCGCAGAATTTACCTCCTACATGGATACTAACTTCTGGCCACACCGTTTGTCCGATTGGAACGAAACCAGGGGCAACGGAATCCTCACACTTTTAGCAACAAATTGTGTTATTTATAACCACGAAATACCAACAGAAAGTTAAAATAAAGCTTCATGAAATAATCACCAACAACCACACCGGCGCCGTCAGCACAAGACGACGCATCGCACGTTGCGCGCCCAGTACGAGGCGCGGGCAGCGGGAGTGTCTCTGGACGCCGCGGGCCGCGTCGGGGTCGCATGCGATCCCGGCAAGGACTCGACTCGCTCGCGTGATGATCCTGTCGACCGACCGACCGACCGACTTACTGACCACGCGGCCAGCTCGCTCGCCCGGCATGTCAATGCAAGACGCCGATCGCCGCGATCTGGGAACGCCGCTTTTTGCTGCCACTGCCCGTATCGTGGCTCTTGCGGTCGCCCCTTCGAAGATGATTGCTATTTTCTAATAAATATTTTTTTGATCGATATCTCCGACTTGATTTCGGTGGGTTTGTATTTTGTTTCGAACGGCGATGCTGTCGTTTTATATCGCATAATTGAATCTCGATGCGAATGTGTGTTGTTTTTTCCTTTTTATGGTCTTCTGAACCTGCGATGATATCATTTGATAAGAAACTTTTTAATAATCAACAGGTGCCCCTTTATATGGCGCGCTCTCGCGTAGGGCGCTGCTGTTTCGACATGCTCTATCTCGCTTCTGCTCGCGGTCCCTGCGGCCTGCTATCGCTGTCGTCCGGGCCACAAGGAGGGTAACACTTTCCGAAAAGTTTCCGGCCGAGAAAAACTTGTCGAGTCGATTGTCTGCTTTTCGTGTCGACAGAATCGAGTTTCTTTCAAAGCTATCGTATATAAATTGTAAAAAAACAGTATCTGCATTTACTTTTTGTGTTGGCTTCATTCTTCGAAATAATATATGGCACCTTATAGTGAAACACATATAAAATGTAGCTAAATTATGATAATTATAACATGTCTTGTTTAGTAAACAAGTGGCCGTGTTCTTTTTTGTGGCATTTTGTTCCTTTGTTGTTCCTCGAGCTCGTAAAAATTAAATCAGACACACACACTTGAGTATACTTCTTAACAAAGCACACACCAAACGCATTTACGAAGCACATTCATCAATGATTAAAAATCAGCGCGTGATAAGGAGAGGTTGTTTTCTAAAGTGTTTCATATGTGTACCTACACGCATTACAGGTACGCGAACATGTTCGACACATGCCCCGGCGAATGATATTGATATCGACCAACATGATCCCTGTACTTAATGCAAGATGTACACGTGTACCTACAGGTACTTATAGATAAACAAAGAACATGATTACCCCCAGGTAGTTCTCGCTATAAACTCGGTACAATCCGTTTATTAAAACAATAAACATGTATTCCCTTAAAACCCGCTTGTGTCCTGTTCAGTGTTCAGGCAGCGAGTTTTCTGTGACGCGTTGGTCGCTGTGTGCCGTGCACCAAACACGCATCCGTGCAGCTCTGCCGCGAGTCAGCGACCCTCACGGGAGAATAAAGTACCACGCGCATAATCACTTCCCAGAATTGCTTTCCATGTTTTCCTGTTTCCACATTTCGTCGTGGCGACGGCGTGCACAGCAGTCACACATCTGCATGTTGGATACCTACTCAGCTCGACCGAGACATCGTGTGATCAGTACATACACTGTGTATACGATTTTAATTATGACGTTTCATTTTCATGAAATTTCTGTCTTTATCGCTTGGTTTTAGGAAGGAGAGAAGTCACAGACGCCGAATCAATACCGATGTAGTGTGTGTGTGTGAGTGCTCGTGTTTAACAGGGAGGTCGCTGCTCGCGTCGTAGCGCGGCCCTCTCTAATTAGTCGTACTACAAATGAAGGGGTGGTGGTGTGTATGAAAAACTACCCTCGGTAATGAAATTTAAATTATATTATCTCGACAGCCGAGTCCGGTGTACGCGTATATACCGGGAGGGTTGAATCGCGTGTCTGACAACGAAAAATCCACTTTGATTTTCAAGCGTTTAGATTCGGTTCACATTATTCTCGAGAGTATTTAACTGTGAAATTTACTATGATATATCATTCTGTTTATAAAACAATTTCAAGACAGATTCTTTAATTTGTTTTACCAAGTTTGTTAACAGTTAGGTGCATTAAGGTTCTTATAGTAGCTAAATACGACTTGGATAATTGCGTAATTCCTATTCTTATTTTTAAATGGTTGCAGGAAATTGCCAAGATAAATGCAAATACAGAGTAAAATTAACACGTGATAGCATTCAAGTGAGCCCCATTTGGAGGATTTCGAGACAGAGTCGGCTGCTGTCACCACGAGCTTTGCAGTGGAATGACCATTCTCAACTCGTGGCGCGCAATGTCCACGTTTCTGCCCCAGCATCCAAGTCTCCAATGCCACGGAGACGGTGACCTTGTACGAGGCGTCCTCGTCCTCGCTGTCGCCGTCAGCGCGCCAGGGGTCCACGAGATCTCGGTGCATGGGATCCGAAACGCAATCGCCATGTGCAAGTGAACCCCACGCTAGTCGCGATCGGCAGGGGAATCAAAAGATATTTTTTAATCTGCATTCAGGCCGTTTGCCTAGAGCTGCGATTGAAGAAAACGATTGAAGAATACACAAGAAAAAGAAATCTAGCAGAATTTGCATAGCTTGTCAAAGACAGAAATATGTATGACGTTATTTTATTGTTAGCGCCGAAGCCGATGCAAGATCGTAAGGTGCATGAGCTGGCAGTCATGCTTCACGGCGTGTTATCCCGGCGGAATCGCCACTCGACTTGACTTTCGACCATTGTTTGACCGTTTTTTCAAGAATATCACCATCACGCCAGGCCTCGCGCGCGAGAGGGTTGATAAGCGTCCGTAAATCACGCAGAGTTAAAAACCTACACACTTTATTACGATCCAGGTCGGCTCGCAAATCTAACATGGCAATCATTAATAATGTTGTAACTTACTAAATCATGAAAGAAGACGCGCGGCATTAGAGTAGAGACGCTTTCTGTCTGATATTGGGTATTGTAGTGGATGGAGGTGGCGTTTATCTTGGATATGAGGTGGGTACCTATGTGTATATACGAGCTGCAGCAAGAGTTGAGGTACTGCATGTCAGTCGGCTAATCTCGCAGGGTTAATCTGGCCGAGAGCGAACCGTGTAATTATCGCCCGGGAATAGGCGACCGAGCCGCACTCTCTCGGTAAGTATTCTGTGCCGGCGGCGACGTATATAGGGTGGGCAGAGGGGGAGGGGGGGCGTCTTTGAGTGGGTGCAGGGATTGAGGTGCATGTCTACGCGAGGTGCCTTCGATGCTTGCCGAAGGGCGATGGCACTGATTTTGTCAAATTCGTGGGGCAAGAGGAAAATAAGTTGAATTGAAAATGAAGTTGGTTATAATACCTATACATACATAAGTAATTGCACGTTATTCAATGTGATATTTATTACAACGCGAACACGGTTACCAAGTTTTTCAACTCATCATTGAGATCCCAACTGGCAGCTGAAGCGGAATTCAGCCAATCGCATGCAGCAAATTCAGTTGTAACTCCTAGTTACAACTCCTAGATCCCAATCTCAACTGAGATGAAAAACTTTGTGAAATCGGCCATAAGCTACACTCGAATCTTCGTGAAAACATTATTACTTTTGAACATTTATAGGTATACAAGAATGACCTTTTTAACACGATCATAAAACAGTTATTTTACTTGAAATTATAGTTAGCATAATTTCATTGAATGCCTTGTACCGACTGAAAAGAGTTCGGTATGTTAGGAACGCCCTTATGGTAATATGTGATGTTCGCAGCGAGTCATGCGTCCGTGCGGTTGTCATATAATATGTAAGTAATAAAGTTCATGCTGGATAGTGGATGGCAAGCATGTGGTAAATGGTCTATAGAGGTCTGCGCGATCATTAGCATGCGTCTCGGCCCCCGAGCCGCCCCTGCCGCCCCTGCCGCCCCCGCCCCCGCCCTCCCACCGCCCGGGGGCAGACTAGATCAATCCCTGTCATCTCCGCGCCCGCGTCTGCAGAGTTGATGGACGCGAGCAGCAGCGCCCGCGGACGAGTCGGGTACTGATCCCTGGCTGGAGATACACCGATATGCATGGGTTTGATAGACCATGAGCGACGGTGTTTTATTGCTCTTTTGTGTACCGCTCAAGCAGGGGGTTTTCTCTAGGCTAACAAATAGATTCGGATTAATGTTATTAGCGGTTTATGGCGGACGCTAAATGGCTACACGGCTTCCCGGCTGTTATTGTGTCGTCAAATTCACACCAGAGCGCAGTTAATTTTCCGATTTATTTTCTTGATGTATACGAAATAGGACGGTGTACGCTGCATGGAAGCTCGCAGTCTTTGATGCATTTTTCTTAATTCTTTGTACCAATTCCTGGAGCTTCTCGTGTATGTGTAGTTCATACACCAACAGCAACTCAAGAGTGCCCAAGTATAAATTAGCATTTTTAGTTTATATTTTAGTGTCTCACATTTCGTATATGTTAACGCATAGTACCATGATATACGTGTTTAAATTTAACGTGATTTATTCGTCAAGATCTTTCAAAATGGCATAATAATATAGATTTAAGGCCTCGACAAATTTACGTTACAAAAATTATTAATCTCGGGCAACCACAATAAGTACCTATATATAACAATATGCATAATGGGCGTGTAAAGATGCAGCCTAATGTGTTGTCCGCTGGTTCGATTTCAATATAATGGCTCTCCTAAATAGACCAGACAAGTTTATGTGGGTAACATGCACAGTTCATGGGAAAATAATCAAACTCCATTCCCTTCCAATAACTTTAATCTATAATGAAATCTTTTGCACCACATTTCATTCCAATACTGGCAATATCGATCAGGTGAATCACATTATAGAGTACTACTTTTGGAATTTGCCATCGAGAATCAAGACCATTTGGCATTGGCATCATTACAACATAAATAATAATTTCTTTGCCAACACGAATTGCAGATGGAAATGAAAGCTGTGGCATGTCCCGCAAGTAGGTATAGTTCGTTCCCGAATAACTGATCAAATCCACTGGGCTTCGAAAAATGCCATTGTTAACACAGATATCATTTATCTTGACATCTGTCAAGAATTTGTACCAACTCTGTCCCTTTCTCAGCTCTATGTTGCCAATTTTCGGGGCAACCTCTTCATTGCCAAACACCAGGTAAACAAGAGGGAAGAAATTGACAACGCAGCTATTTGCAAGGAGATCCGTCAGTTGTCACTCTCGAAGAGAACACAGTAGAGGTAAGCAGAGCTTACAAGGGTCGGCACGCGTCTTCCTACCCCAAAATCTCAATTGGTTTTGACCAGTTATTCGAGAATGTACTATACCTAAGATGCGGTTCTGCTATGTGCAACGTTGGTCACATTAACATTCATGCCGGAGCCTGCCCGCCGGTTCGGCGATCACTCCTGATGAATCTCGGTGGGACTGGATTGTAGGTGATCGAGATCGAGTCGGGGCCCGCTCTAGCCCCCGCGGCGGTCACCAAGTTTGCCCAGTGCGCGCGTGCGCACGCCCCAAGGAACGCTAAATACATTTTGGGTTTATTGGCCCATTTGGCTGCAGCCACTTGCACCCGACGCAGATGGCTGGCCAATTAAGAGGAACTATATTATATGATTCACGCCATCAGTATCACGAGCAATTTGTTGTCGCACAGCCGCCGAATGAGCTTGATACGCTTTGTTTTCAAACCCGTAATCATTATAAAAATATAACTTTTATAGCAGTTCCCACCTTCTCCAAACGTAAATTAATTATATTTATCTACAGGTAATCCGCTTTACCTATATACACAGTGTGGTGCAAGACCATAATGGAATCAAAGTTTGAAATTTCATTAACTGCAAAACTATTACAGTGTCATGTAATATACTTTTAGGTATTAGGTTTCGCTGCACATATAGATATGCATACATATATTAGATAGGAATTAGAACCATTGATGAGTAACATTTCCACCCGAGAATTGGTTCCAAGATCAATTCAACAAGAATTTCAACCGCTTGTGTAAACAGAAATACAATTATTTGATTTGCTATTTTAATGAGAGCAGAGTGTGAAGGCGGCATTCATTCTCGCAAATTAATTATTACACAGTGTAATTACCGTCGACGACTGGCAAGCGCCGCGAGGATCACGACGCAACGCGAGGTGTGTGTACGCAAGTGCGCCAAGTGCGCCAAGTGCGCCAAGTGCGCCAAGTGCGCCAAGTGCGCCAAGTGCGCCCAGTGCGGGCGCTCGTGGCGGCATGCGACATCACATGCACTGCACTCGCACATTGCCGTCGGTATCTCTTGCGCCAATCGCGTGGGGCATCGCTGGGAAATCGCAGACTTGTGCTGCCTCCACGTGCCTCCTGTGATTTATATTTCACGTGCTCGTGGCTTGACTTGCACTGTAGCAGTAATTTGAGTTTGCCACTTTCTGGGGATCTTATATCATTGAGTATACCATAAACCAAAGAGTCCAAAAGTGATAAGTTTTTATCATTACCATTAAAAATTGTATTTATTATTACCATTATTTACCATTTTACTCTTGACAAATGTTAAAGAGTCAAATGATAGTTTGCATCGAAGTCCGCCAGGCTGTGGTAAAGTAAGGCTAACACGACTCCATGGATGTGCAGTATCGTGTGTACGCCGAGAGGAGAAGAGGATGCTGTCAGTGCGACACTGCAAGACTCCTTTTGTATGGCGTTTGTTATGATCGATATTATTATTTCGGGTAAGGCAATGATTTAGAAATGATAAACTGTGTGTACCTATATGGCATATAACTTTACGTGGTTTACAAAAAAAGTATGCAAAATTCACTAAGTAAGTATATAAGTTTGTATATCACGCCTATAATATGTTTTAAAACCAATATTAATATTGTAATACCTTGTAAATTTCCGCTTTTCTACTTTGCGCAATTAAATTGCTTGCAATGTGTCACAGCAGGATTATGAAAGAATCTGTTTTGATCATGTCTATACTCAGAGTTTCTTGGAAGCTAAGGGATCGCCTTAAAGCCCCAATATTTATTCATTCGAGCTTCAAATTTCAAATTCAGTTTTCATTTATTCACTCATTCAGTTGTGTACAGGCAAAAGAACAAATAGAAGATTAAAACAAGAATAAATGAGCCCACATAAGACTGATGCTTGTGTGTGGGCTGCTAATTAAAAATAGATAAATTAAGTTTTTCAAGATGGGATTACTAGATTAGACTACAATTTCTTATTTGTGATGTTTTACAGATTTCTACCTTTGCTGAAAGTTCTATGCACATAGCTATAGACTAATTCGTCATGATTGACCCAAAAAATGCTCCCAAAAATGATTGCCACCGTGCCACAGGAATATGCCATCCAAATCCTAAAATATAGCATTCCTTTTCATTGTTTATTTCCATGGTGAACCCGCAGCTATCATCTTTAACTTTAAAGCCATTTGCTAAATCGACAGAAAAGCATCGAAGTTAATCGAGTCGAATCGTTAGAATCAGAGTCGCCGTCGCCACTCTTCCCGCGATTCCGTGACAAGAATCAATTGCCCGGGTCGGGGGTCGGGGGCCCCCGCGCACCGCGGCCAGGGCCCCGGGACCCCGGGCACCCACACACGGGGCCCGATTCCGGCTCGACTTCGCCCCCGAAGGGTGCAGAGCCCATTACCCACGATTGGTTTGCCCCACGGAAGACATTTTGGCGCCCGCTTATTGCCACGAAAAGCTTTGGCGTATAGTCGATCTTGAATCACTGCGTCCCATGGATTCAACACTATATACATATATGCAGCAAGTATATTCCATAAATATATTCCACGTATTTTTCTAGGAAGTGTCTATCAATTACCTACATCTTTTCCCCAATAAGAAATAATAATTTCCCCATAATAATGAAAGAGAGCCGACATTGTATAATAACTTCGTGACATTGCCTCGGAAGCTTATAAATGAAAACAATAAATGCCATACAGTAAAAGTTTATTTTTATAAGATGAAGTAATATTTATGATTTTGATAACCTCATATTTATTATTTAGCGTCTAGGTATATGACAATTTTCCAATCTGACAATATCAAGAGGAAGTGGCTGGCAAATGACACCGTTTAGCTCGATGATAAGACGAGTAATTAACCAGCAATCTGTAATGCAATGGGAAAGTGACAGTAGAAACAGAATCCATGATATTGCTATCTTTTTCTGTATATGGTAGAACTCAATCTTACTGTCACTTATAAGTAACTGTCACTTCAAATTTATAATTAAGTAATTATTATTGATTGCGATAATAAAACATTAATTTTATTATAGGCCTTTACTGATAAGACACGGGTCTTTTTAAAGACACTTATTTACTTGACACTATTTGAATAAAAAATGTAAATACATCAGAATAGGTACACAACCCATCGTACCCCATATAGGTACTCTAACAATTTCCATTGTACCTATGTCGATGATCGTTATTATGCTCCTCTATTTCTCAAGATGCAAAGAAATGCAGAATTTTGGTAAAGTTTTTGGTGCAATTTAACCCGTTCTCAAGAGCCAGTTGAGAAAATGTTGTTAACTTTTACGCTCAGTCACATTGGTCACATGAAATTGCTAATGATTAAGTATAATCACACTTCATACAGAATCTGAATATCACAGTTCAAATTCCAGCTCAACAATATCTCAACGAACCAACATGCAGTGAGGTGCCCATGAATAATGCGGTTCCCATTCTGGATTAAGAGTTTGTTAGGGGTGCCAAAGTTTCATACACATCTGTCCTATCTGGACCATGATGTGCATTCTTTTACATTGTCAATGAAAATCAAAAACCAATTGCTTAATAAGCTTTATATTTCTCGTTAATTGCTTCTTCCTGTAAGGTAAGCATTTTGACCTAAAATTGTGGAATACCGATTGTCAAGTTTATTGGGAATGCGGCATGTGTACACAGGCCACCAAGTATACGGTGGCCTGCCAACAAAACACAAGTAAAATCACAGGTAATTATGTAACATCCCTAGTTTTCAAGTCAGTCTGAAATAAAAGCATTGCTGAAGGCAACGTCTTAAGACTATTGGAGTGAGTGCTTACTCGGGCCACTTGCCGCTCAAATTTTACCTCCTACTGGATACCAACTTGTGGCCACACCTTTTGTCTGATCGTAACGAAACCCATGTCTACGGAATCCTCACACTTTTGGCAACAAATTGTGTGTTTGCCAATCTCAAAAAATATTCACTCATCTAGTATTTTCAAGCGTTGTAAAACAAGCCTGTTTCGTCGAAATATTGAGCGTATCTTCGGGCCGCTTCCCGCGCAGAATTTACCTCCTACTGGATACTAACTTCTGGCCACACCGTTTGTCCGATTGCAACGAAACCAGGGTCAACGGAATCCTCACACTTTTAGCAACAAATTGTGTGATTTATAACCACGAAATACCAACAGAAAGTTCAAATAAAGCTTCATGAAATAATCACCAACAACCACACCAATAGCCTTAAGAAAAATAGGGATGGCTGAGTCCGTGACTCTATCCCCGTGAGATGGCGCCCTCCAAACACATAGAGATGAGTGTGTGGAATGGGCTCGAGTGTTACTGCAGCCACCCTCGACCACCGCTAGATCGTGCTGCTTGCGTTCCGTGTGCCTCGAATCAGCTCTACAATGATTATGTGGCCGGCCGAAATTGATGCTGCGGAGCTTCGTGCATCTACAGACTGGAGAACTGAGGACTCTCGGTTTCAGCAATTATCGCCAGTGATGTTCTTGAAACGGCTTTGAGTTGCAACGGTCAAGGGCTCATTGGGCAATGGTTTTTGGACTTTTTTTTAAGCTAAAATGAATGTTTGTTTACCCTTTATAAACAATACATCATATTATCGGTTATACTGTTCGCATAAAATAAACCTTCCGATGGTCGTTGTGGTTTGCTGGAGTTATACTTTGACACCGACTCGGCGAAATTTTGACAAGTATTTTGCAAGTGATGAAGTGTACCAATAATGTTGACACACAACTTAAATAAAAATGTGTTGGTGCCATACATCTATTTCTTAACGCATAATTTGCTGGGGGATTTGCAGAATCTCGATTTCCGGAAGACCCATGTTTACTGGCAAATCCGTGAGCAACTATCACCATGGCAAGATGTGTAATCTGTCATGCTGACCTCTGCTCTCTATTTATTGATTTGATGTATTTGCTCACGAAAACCTCTTTAGATTAGAATATATTTCCTCGTGGAAATATTTTGGACTCTTGGAACCAAAATTACAGTGAGTGGAAGGGAGCGAAGCTGGACGATGTACAAGAGAGGAGAGAACGATCCCTGTTCGGCAGTACTTTTCTCTAGCTTCGTTTCCTTTCCATCCTAACGTTTGTTGGATAATTTCAGAGAGTGCCTGGTACACCCTGTGTCTTGACAATGCAAGGATTATATTATTATATTTCTTGAAAATTGCGGATATGTTTCAAAATTTTACTTGTAATACTTTTGACCTGCCTAGCCACTGTCGGCGTATCACAACGTATACCACCGCGTCCGGCAATCTGCCGCCCCCACCATGAACGGCCACCTAAGAGTCAAAGAGACCAACGTGTAGTGGACTCCTCGAGAGGGTTGTGCCGCGGTCGAGCCGTCAGAGAGCGCGGGCCGGCACGGTAGCCGGCGCCCCGTCGCGTCGAGCTGGTCTCCCGCCAGGCCGCCGCACGGGCGCTCGGACCCGCGCGCTGCCTGCCCAGCGCACGCCAGCGCCTGCCAGCGCACGGGTACCAGCGTCACAACGGCATGGCAACGCGCCGGTCCGACGAGCGTAATAGAATTGTCTGAATCTATGCGCATAAGCAATGATTTGACTTAAATTAATTATCTCTCAGTTTCGTTGTTATTTTTTTCTGGTTATTTTTTTTAGACGCCTCATCATTCATCAACGGGTCGTTATAGAAACGCAGTCCACACCGGGCGAAAGGTGTAACTGTTCAAAGAAGCATGGCTATTCATTCTGAAAGAATATTCCTTTTATAGTTAAAGGGTTTGTGGTAAACTATTATGTGTATAAGAATAAGATGCGTGCCGGCGTGCAGGGGTGATTTGTATATAAAATACGTTTGTCAAGCGGACGAGACGAATTTCCCAAAACGCAAACACTTAGACATGCAGCGTTCCAGATTGATTGAAGATTTCACGTCCAATTGTTGGCTAACTTGCACGCGGCGCCGAGTGGCCTGCGCCGTGGTGATTAATGGTGATTAATGACTTACGTTCATATCGACGGGATCTGCCGCCTCCTGTTTGAACACCCCTCTCTGCTCCAGGATGATCGCGTTGGTCGGATAACCTCACAAAACCACACACTCACACGACGACGACGACGACGACGACCGCAGAGTCGACACCTCCACAACAATAGCCCAACGCACGGGAGCACAACAATGCTGGCCTCGGCAACAGGTATACACTACTCTAGTAGAAGACACTTGCGATGCCGGCAAATCGGGCGGCCCCCTCCCCCGTCTACGAGGTCTCGTGCGGCGAGCGGTCGCGCGGCGATATTCGTATCCGGCTGCGAGGCGGCGAGTTACGATGATTGATGCGTCGGTGGCATTCTGACAACGGACACACTGACTTGAACCACGGCCGACATACACACACACACGCCGCGTCTATTTGCCACTCTTGCATTCACGTGAAAATGCAGCAAACTGAAGAGTTTTCTGGCGGCGCCACCTTCAAACGGAAAGCTCTCCCTCCTGCGTCCGGCCCCCCCTCTCGGTATTTCTCTCTTTCTCTCTCCCCGCGCGTCGGTCGACGGTTCGTCATTATGTTCCTGCAGCTACGCGACGATTTGCCCTTTTGTTTTTATTATATCATGTTGTTCTCTCCCCCTCCCGGACTGTGCCAGCCATGAAAGTTGGTAAAGACCTCCCATTTAATAGCACCCCAATTACCGTGAGTCGGCGAGCCGCCGCGGCGGCCGCGCGCGCGCCACCGGCGCCCACCTGTGCTTGCGGAAACGGTCGCTAGGTGGCAGGCGAAGACAGCGCTGAACGCTGAGCGCTCAACGCTGAGCGCTCAACTTTTCCTGATTTTCTTTCAGAAAATTTGAACGTGATATACATTGATCTTTTATTGTCTTTTACTATATGCATAGGTACAGACATTAACTTTAGGCCAACACAATCTACTGTAGCCGGCCAGCCTCGCCTGACGCTTCTTGTCTCTTTTACACTTCTTCTATCATTCATTCGTTAATTTCGCTTTCTTCTTCCTCTTCTTCTTCTTCTTCTTCAAGTTTAACTATCATCCCCCACAACTTCTTCTCGTTCCACAATTCCTCTTTCTCCACTTCCTTCCAGTCGATACTTCTCTCCTCTAAATCGTCTTTAATCATTCTAATCCATTTCAATCTTGGTCTTCCCACCCTTCTTCGACTCCCAACAGTTGCTTCAAACTCCCTCTTTGGAAATCTTTTCTCATCCATCCTTTTCATGTGCCCGAACCAACGCAGTCTCTCTCTTCCCAACTTAAACCCCAACCTTTCCACTCCCAAACCTTTCCTTATGAAGCTGCTTCGTACTTTGTCCATTTTTGTCAATCCCTTCACACTTCTCAAAAATTTCATCTCAGCTGCCTGCAACTGACTTTCTTCTTTTCCACCCAAATTCCATGTCACAGCTGAGTATGTTAGTATAGGTATATAATACATTTTGTAAATAATTAATTTACATCTAGTGGGGAAGTCCTTATCCCATAGCAATTTCCTAACCGATTGGAAGAAGGATGATGCTTTATGCAGTCTTTGTTTAATTTCATCCTCGATTGTAGACTTTTTATTAATTATACTTCCCAGATATTTAAATTTTTCGGCCTCTTTAAGTATCACTTCATTTACATTTATTTCCAATCTTCCTTTTGTCGACTTCTTTCTTTCCATAGTCATAACTTCACTCTTTTCATGGCTAATTTTCATCCCCATCTTCTCTGTCTCCTCGTTCCACCTGTTCACCCTTTCTTGCATTTCTTCCCTACTATCGCCCCATAAAATAATATCGTCTGCATATATCAATGTTCTTGCGTCTTCATCTTTGTTTATCTCCACTGCATTTACCAACTCATCCATTACTAATAAAAAAAGAAACGGCGATAGTACACTACCTTGTCTCACTCCTTCTCTCACCTGAACTCCTTCTCCTTCTCTTCTCTCTTCTCTCCTTCTCTCCTTCTCTCCTTCTCTTCATCTGAACGTGATAATAGAGGAAATTATGAAAACCATGGCGTCAATAATAAAGTTTTCCAAATTTTAAACCCCATTTTATCTTTACCAATGCATTATTTATAGATATACCTATTCGAAAGTATGTATTGTAGGTATTAGTACATTTGCGAATTACTGGTCAAAACCACTTGAGATTTTGGGGTAGGAAGACGCGTGCCGACCCTTGTAAGCTCTGATAAGCTCTATTGTGTTCTCTTCGAGAGTGACAACTGACGGATCTCCGCAAATAGCTGCGTTGTCACTTTCGTCCGTGCTCACCTAACTGATGATTGGCAATGAAGGGGTTTCCCAGAAAATTGGCAACATAGGGCTGAGAAAGGGACAGAGTTGGTTCGAGTTCTTGACGGATGTCAAGATACATATCTGTTTTAACAATGGCATTGTCCGCAGCCCTGAAGTGGATTTGACCAGGAATTCGCGAATGGACTACCTACCTATATAGGCTTAGATGAATTTAAAACCATTGTTTACTTTAAGGTATAGGTACCCATGACATAACGATAGGTGTCGGGCCAAAAGTGTTAATGCTGCATCACTCACTGAAATAGCGTTTGAGAAGCTCAAGTGAGAAGGTTTTTTTAAATCAATTAAAAACAAGAACAGCTAAACTTTGAAAATTCCGAGGTTTTTACTGAAGAGAGCCACACTTCTAGCAATTACAGAGGGCAACAAATTGAAGGCAACGATCGTCGGGCACTGTGGTAAAATTTGGTATAGTGACGTCGAAGGCGTTGATGGATCATAACCTTGCCTTGCAGGAAGGACGAGTAGCCCGGTGCCAGCACCGAAGAGACCATAGACATCAACGTCCTGTCCTTGGGCTTGGTGGTGTACATCCTCGAACTAAGTCGAGCGTTGTCGACTCTGCTGATATTGTATAGGAACTTGAACCCCTTCAAAGATCCGATGGCAATAAAGTCAACTTTGCGTATGGTGGTCACCCATCCAACACCAGACGCAACGCATTGTTGCTTATCTACGGAGAAAACTGGAGGCCATAAGTCAGGAACCATAAGTCAGGTGCATCGATGTTGTACAACTTCAAAATTTCAATCTTTATACAAACTGATTTGCCCATTCACAAATACAAGTACCGAACTTCCTGAAGCAAATGGAGGCATATTTTCATCCCTTAAGAATGCCCCATTAAGAACATCCGAGCCAATTTACTTCACCCTATTGAAAGAAACTATAACGAAAAAGGTATCCACCAAACGCTCGTTATCAAGTAGAAAAATGAGTAAATAAAGGGGCAAACTGAACTTACACTATAATGTTAATAGAATAGCGTTATAGAATTAATGTGAGTATGCCACTTTTTGGGAATCTCATATCATAGAGTACCATGTACCATAGAATCAAAAGATTAAGTTTTTGTTATTACCATTAAAAAATGTAATTATCATAGCAATTATTTACCATTTTACTCTTTTCAAATCTTAAAAGAGTCAAATGATACTTTACTTCGAAGTCCACCAGGCTGTGGTAACCTAAGGCTAACACGTCTGTATAAGAGAGTGACAGACTTGAATCAACTTAAAATGTTTATTTCTTGAAAATTTGATGAAGATATAAAAAAACTGAGTACTCATTGAATCTTATTTCATCCAAATCGTTCCAGCCACACAGTAAAAAATAACAAAGACAAATCACAATTTTCCCCGGTCTCTGTCTATCAAATTCAAGTCTTCATTCATTAATGAAGTCTCATTCAAGCTCATTCAATAATTATAGGTAGGATAGGTATCACATACGGGTGCATAATGGTAAATAAAATTATATCCTGTGACAAATCCCCCTCCCACTCCATCAACATTCAAGTTTCAGTTCTCTGTGACTGCTGTATGCGACAGCGTCCACAAAAACGATATTTCTCCCAGATCATGTCGTTTTCCGCGCAAGAACCAAACGGCGAGAGTCAAAATTTCAACTCGGTGCTTTTACGGGGCAAAGAGCTCCAATTCAAGAGCCTTGTGTGTATAATGATAAAAATTAATCCGGAATCCACAATCAGAACAGTTGCGTTCAATCTTTAAATGACCAGAACACAGAATGATCTGTTTTTCAAATTGCAGTTTGAATTTTTATCTGAACGCACAACCAAGACAAATGATCAAGACATGCCACAACCATGGCGTTTAAAACATTACAAATTCCATTATAAATAACATTGAGGCATTCCCTATATGGGGAATGCTTCCCATTGATATCATGGCTCGAATGTTTACTAAAAGGCTAAACGGGATTCGATGCATTTCTTCATGGCATGTGAAGCAATATCCTCGTCAAATGAACTTCATAACTAAACATGACCCTTCCCTTCGGTATACCTCTAGAGAGGTATTTATTTCCTATAATACCATGCGGTTACCTATATACATAATAATATCTTTACCAATTTTTGAATTATATCTCGTATCGATGTACGCTTGCCCGAAATCTGTTGCCTCTACACCAACCCAGTGTAGGTTTGTCATAGATTTACGTATGGGAGAATACGAATTCCTTTATATACAATAATTTTATTATCGTTCTGTGATAACACCAAGCCTCGCTGCTCATTTTACAACAGCAAATTGTAGATGCTGTGTAAGTATAGCTGCAGGTATATATGTTATCATATCATATTACCGGTCCATTAAGAATAAAATATAAATCCATGCAAATAATTCTTGTAACGCGCCAAACCTAGGGTACTTATTTGTTTGGTGTATGAACAGGAGAATATTTTAGAACAATACCTCAGAAGAAACTCTGAAGACAATACCAACAACCATTCTAATAACCTATTATGACCGTTCGTCATTTGAAAATATGACATTGTTACACAACCACAGTGTATAAACAAAGTTTCGACTATTTATGATAATCACACGAATCGAAATGTATCCTTATAGTTTGGAACTTCGTCGTATTTATTTTCTCCACACGCAAAGGTAAAGGTATTAATTATTAAATAATAAAACAACTCGACTTGCACTCGCGCACATATATAGGTATAGCTGTTATCGCCATCGGTAAAATTACCAACCGTCGAATTGCCGTTCGAAATCTATTCAAATCGGTTCCAGCTCCACCAAGGTCACTGATATATTATATTATATTATATTATATTATATTCCGGTGTCGATCGAAGGTTCGATCGAAGATTTCAGTTACTACCCCTAAGCACTTGCAAAAAGTATTGACTTAGAGTAAATAAAATACTTCATCTGGTACCTATTGCTAGGTTGAGTAATTTTCCGAGTCCGTCGGTCCATGCCACCACTTTTTTGAACACATTTTCAAATAGGCACCAATTTTAGCATTAATCTCGACTTTTTGGAAATTACCTCAATGGATAGGTAACTACAAATCAAATTCAAATTCAAATTCACCAACCGACATAAATTTGCACCAAAAATGACCATACCTATATACAGAGATTTTCTGTTCTTGCGAATCGCGCAATTTACAATAAATAATTACTCTTTGCGGCCCATAATTTCACACAATTCTTTGGAATGATTCAACACAAAAAGATTGATGCTGGTTTTGCCCTAACCAAGCTTTTTTCTAAAATTTTAAAATCCATTAACATTTAAAGCCATACCTGTTTAGAAGAGGAAGAAGAAAGTGAAAATAGGGAATGAAGGAAGAGACAAGAAGCGTCAGGCGTGAATGGCCGGCTTTAATATTATATTGTGTCGGGCCGAGAATGTAATGAGTCTGTACCTGCCAATGTAGTGTAAGACATTAAAACGATTATTACTGTTATTTTTGTGGTCTCTCTGCTCTTGTTTTTTGACATTTTTAGCCATTTTTAATGCACACAATAAGAATTAATAATATAATGCCATATTCCGTGATTTAAATTAACTTTTTTTTGAGGTTGTGTATTAATCTCTCCATGTTTTTAATTGCCTGGTGTCCGAGTACTGTATACGAATATTTTTGCAAGTTAATAACTTTCGATACCTCCTAAGTTCAACGTTTTGATTGTATCCACAAAGCAATTATATATTTTCTCGTAGATTGCCGTGGTCTTGAGGCCTGGTTGTGTGCATGGTATAAGGATTAGACAAGTATACGGATGAGGTCAACTTATCCGTATACCATGGGTTGTGTGCTCATATTATGAAAATTTAAACCCTTTTTTTCTTGTGAGCTGTTAAATTTAAGATGTGCGCGTTTATCCTTCAAATTTCCACCAATCACAACACTACAAGTCGACAGACAATCAACAGATGGAAGTTCCATATCACGACGCCAGAGATCGTGCGCTGCCGTGGACTGCTTTTGTCAGTACTGTGGCTGTCTACTTACCCGGCTGTGAAATATCAACAATTTTACATTTTTCGTCCAGTTTCCTTACGTGTTGGATGTGTCATTTAGTAGGCAGTAACACAAAGCTGTAGATGTTCTCAGATTGCTTCATTCTTATCGTTTATAGACACGCATAGACTGTTTAATTCTTTTGACGTTCATTTAAAAGTGGCGCAAAAGGTGCGTTGGCGGCCATTCGCTAGGACCTTGAGCAACTCCTACCAAACCTGTAGTTAGGCATCTTGCAATATACATTGTAAGAAGGAAACTCGCCGGACACCGAATGTCTAATTTAACTGACGTTAAAATACGGCTATTTTGTTTTAATTAGGATAAAAATGAACTTTTCAAGCCATCTGGAACACTATAAGCTATCGCTGATTACAGTTTTTCTAGTAAGTATATTTTACTTTCGTTTTCGTTCTCTTTTGACGAATGTTGATTCCCACCTTGGCTAGAGGGGCCTGTGCCACGACATTAAGTTTTGGGCGTTTCATACTTATAGCAGCCCCACATTTTATTATTTTCAGGTATGTTATTCCTTTTACAATCCTGCTGATAGTGGTGCAGTGCAGCTTACACAAGCAAATCTGGACACGACATTAGGTAAAGTAACATTGCACTTCTTCTGCCAGACTGACATAACCTGTCAAGAAAGAGCTTCATTTTTTAACATTGTTTTCTTATTAATTTTGCAGCTTCCAACGAGTTAGTCATTCTAAACTTTTATGCGGACTGGTGTCGCTTCAGTAATTTACTTCAGCCGATATTCGATGAAGCTGCCGATAAGATTGCACAAGAGTTCCCTGAAGCCGGACAAGTTGTTTTGGGAAAGGTGGATTGTGACAAGGAAGGGGGCATTTCGACACGTTTCCACATAACGAAGTATCCTACGCTGAAGGTGATTCGAAATGGTCAGCCCACGAAACGGGAATACAGAGGGCAAAGGTCTGCAGAAGCCTTCCTGTCTTTTGTCAAGAAACAGCTGGAAGATCCAATCCAGGAATTCCATCATCTGAGCGAGTTGACTAAAATTGATGTTGTAAGTGCTATTCAATCAAGTTCTTATCTTGATTCTAATTGTTTCTAGAACAGATTTTAATTTACAAAATTTCTTCCTCTTTTTGCAGGACAAGAAACGAACAATAATAGGATACTTTGACAGGAAAGATGTACCAGAATATAAGGTATTCCGAAGAGTTGCCACCAATCTTAAAGAAGACTGCAACTTCCATGTTGGGTTTGGGTAAGCCTTATTGTGTCTTGTGTCTTAGTTTGTTTTGTTGTCTGGTCTAGGGAACAACAAGCACAAAATTTATAAACAAACCAAAAACACTGCCTTGTTTGGTGCTAGTGAATTAATTTTTAACGTTGCTCTCTAGGTTCTTGTTAATAAGACATGTGCAGCTTAATGAATGCATTATTTTCTTGAAATTGCAGAGAAGCATCCCAGCAAATGCACCCTCCCGGGCACCCCATCGTCGTTTTCCGGCCGGACAAGACCCGGTCCAACGAGGAAGACGAGACTTTCATGGGGAGCCTGAGCACGTTCGACGAGCTAAACATCTGGGTGTCCGAGAAGTGCGTACCGATGGTGCGCGAAATCACGTTTGAGAACGCCGAGGAGCTCACAGAGGAGGGATTGCCGTTCCTAATATTGTTTCACAAGCCGGATGATACTGAGATTGTCAAGAAATACAACGACATCGTCCTAACGCAACTCATCTCGGAGAAACGTAAGTTACACTCTCGCTTACCGAGCTTTTTTTTCCACTTCTAAACTTTCATATTAAGCATAGTGTGGGCTGAATATAGAAATGGGCATTGCAAATTGTATACCTACACCCAAGTGAAGGTATATTTTTCTGATTCATTTACTGCCTGCAGATTAGTTGCACAGGTTGAAATACATTAGGTATGATAGCAATGGCTCTCTCTCAAGATACCTACCCTAGAATTTTCTTTTGATCGATTTATTCAATTTAAACTACCTATTACAGCAAATAGAAAATAAGTCCAAACCATGTAGGCTGGTTACTTGCTGTAAAGAGTGCATGCATTCAGAAACTTGTCGAGGTTGTTATAAGCGACAGGTTTGAAATCAGTAAAAACTAAAAAGCAAAGACCAACGTACCGTTACGTAACTACCTAAATCCTAATGCAATTTGCACGTGTCGCTTGCAGAAAACATCAACTTCTTGACGGCGGACGGCGTGCGTTTCGCTCACCCCCTCCACCACCTCGGCAAGAGCCAGAGCGACCTGCCGCTGATCGCCATCGACAGCTTCCGCCACATGTACCTGTTCCCGGACGTCAAGGACATGGACGAGCCCGGCCGACTCAAGGCCTTCCTGCAGGACCTCTACTCGGGCAAGCTGCACCGCGAGTTCCATTACGGCACCGAGGCGCCCAAGCTCATGATCGACGGCAAGGCGCAGCAGACGTCGCCGCCCGAGTCGACGTTCAAGAAGCTGGGACCGTCGAAAAACAGATACACGCTGCTCGACCGCGACGAGCTTTGAACGGAAACGTCATCGCGGGTACGATTTGACTACAACAAATACTGGACAAGTCTGGCAATTTCAGTTACATCGCTGCGTTGTGCTTGTTCAGTTCCTCTGAACTTCCGCTCGTCCTCAAGTTTCTGCACTGTTTTGTCCGTAGCTCCATCATAAATTTAGTTCTAGCGAAAACAGTGAAGACCTGACTCTGCAAACTGGATTTTGTGGATGTGACATCATTTTGCTGATTATGCAACGCAGTGCCAGGCCACAGGGCCACTGCGTAATGTTTACCTTTGCTAGCAAGTGTCATTGACGAGATTGGCTCGAGAATTGGACGAGAATTGTGTTGCGTGGTCGATCATCGAACTGCCATTGTTGAGGCACAGATCCAGTTTGTTTTGCCGACTTGCTGGGCCTTACTGTAGCGTTGTGATATATCATGGGGGGGACTTTCATCGGGCGGAAAGGCTTAATCTTTTTATTCCGGTTCAACATTTAAATAACTTGCGGCCAATAACCCCTTCAATGTGTATTGATTTCTAAAGTGTGCACCATTTTGAACCGTAGGAATCGGAACTCGATGAAATTGTGTCTCCGCAGGTTGGTCCGAGGATTGTTATTGTGAATGGTGGATGAATGGATCGAGGGGGGCTATAAAGCTGGAAATCTGGTAGGTCTTCTCGTCTTGAGCCGCAGCAGCTGCTCAGCCGATAGAGCTTATCATTTTCTCCCAGGTATTCGTGTTATTTCTCGACTGAATGCTATTTGTTGTTTAATAACAACACACTTGAACAAAAGATTTTGCCTTTGGCAACATAGCAAGAATTACATGCACCCACTGCTTTGGAGCTCTAATTTGAAAATCATGTAACAATTCTAAAATCACAAAGGCATTCATTATTGAAACAGATCGTGTACTAGTTGGTAAAAATAATATGATATGAACTTCATTTTTAATAATTATAGAGCAAATAATTGTTTTCCATACAAAATTTTTATTCTTTTGTATTTGTAAATAAACGTTTTGTGAATATTTCAGAAGCTAGTTTTATTTCTGGTGTGAATGATGACGGGGAAATTTATTGCTATAACAGTACCCATCATATCACATTTAACAGCGATAGGTAAGCCTGTTTTTTTATCAATTTATTACAATGGGAAATGGTGTAGTGTACAGATAAGGTGCTAATCAGAGTGACTACTTCTCCAGCCTTGACGTGAGCTAGCTCTACTGACACATAGCATTGCTATAATTGAATTATATGAAGCCATGTCATAATGCCATTTCTGGGAGAAATTCATTACATTAGGTTTAAAATTTACAAGTGAACATATCTATAGTCGGTATAACAATAGGTGCCGAAGATATTTAAAAAGTATCTGCATGAACTTACCTTTGTTTATGTAGTAGGTACTGCTGTTGATACTGTAATTATCAGTTGTATGTAGTAATATCCAAGAAGTAGAAGATAGCTCTTTTCCCTTCTTGGCCCCATGGCTTTCAACGCATGCATTTTGCATACCATTCTTCTTTGAGAATACTGGTCTTTGCTGCTGCATCAAGTCTTTTTGAAATCAAAGCCAAATTGGCCACTAAGTAAAATGTTCTCATTGTTCTCATGTTCTCAATGTTCTTGCGTTCTCATTTTCAGTACCTAGCACATACCATTCAAATATACACCAGAGGAATCTTTGAAGTCACAATTATCGGTTACCCTGAGATCACCTACTGATCGATGTATTTTGACAAACGGGACCTGGCATGCCACATGTTGGATGGTAGCAGTGTGTGGTTGCTGGCAGAACGTTTGAAATGATTTAAATCAGGTATATTTATTATCAGTCGTAATTTATTTTAGCTAATTGAGATCATGGAACCTATTACACTATAGACTCACTAATATAAACAACTAAAAACAATTTCAATGCTTTTATGTACAAGTTAAGAAGATGTAGTTTTGAAATTGATTTAATAATCCAAAAAGACTAACCTTAGAGCTTTATAGTACTATATCGGAAATTGTTGAACATTACAATTTAACAGCTACGCAGTCATATTTGTTGCAGTTGATTACATGGTTATATTTTTTATCTATACCATTTCTAATTAGGAAGTCTCATATGCCTACCAATTGAGTCTTAATGTTAACAAACTAGAATCTCAACAATAAATAAAGTAGGTAGGTATCTGTACATAGGTGCTATAAGAACACAACATTATATATAAAAAAACCTGAATGCAAAGTGCAGTTAATTTCATTCTCTGAGACTCGTAATGGTATTCATAGTACAAAATTATCTTTGGAATCACTTTGGCACAAGAGTTGGGAGGTTTATCTTTGATGACACATTTTTAGTTCCGTATTTTTTGTTCCATTGTTCCGTGGAATCAGAAGAGCCTGTGTCATCCATTTTTACCTAATAGTTGATTGGTTGAGGAAAAGGGAGTCTGAACGGGGTTTCTCAATTTGTGCCCCATGACAGCTCTGCACAAACATGCATTCCAATTGATCAAATCCTTCGATACGAATTTGGAGACATTCTTGAAAAGAAACGGCATACGAAAACTGAAAAGGAAAACTAAATCCCAAAAACTGATCCGACATTGAACTGATTGTGTTGGTCTTAATTGTTGCCATGTTTTTTTGGAATTAGTTTCCGAATATATGCATGCGTAGATTTCTTATTAACAAACCCGAAAGATGAAGAAGACATGCAATCTCATGTTGATCATATTTCAAAAAAGTCCATCTACTTTGTGAGTCGAATACACAACCTTTGATTAGGTACTACCGTACCAGCTTATTGGTACACAGACATGCTTATTTGGTACAGCTTATTTGGGACTGTTTCGTCTGTTTCGACAGCGGAACACTAGCAATGCATGTGGCCGGGTGAGGTTTAAGACTGTCGTGGATGAACCAAACCAACGTCTATCGGAGACAAGAGCAAAAAGCATGAAGATCAATGCGATACATTCCTTCCGACGGAAGAAGGACTCCTGTAACCAATTCCTCAATATCCTGAATATGAGCGGTTGATGAAATGGGGACCGAAGTTGTTTTGCCACAATTTCAATCCCAGCTTTTATCTCTTTCCTGAACAGAAAAATGGCCAACATTATTCCTGACTGACTCAGCAAAGTAACCAAAATAGTCCCAAAACACCAAGAGAAGAGGTTTCTCAGTATTATAGATACGAGGGCTGGGCTCTCTGTGTGGCCACATTTGCCAGGACATGTCCGTGAGGCAGGCAAGTTCACGCCGGAGTGCTCGTGCCGGCCAGTGCGGCAAGTGCGATTGCGTGCGCCGTGAGCAGGACGATCAGGGCGTGCGAGGGGGCGATCGCTGCGGCCGCGTCCTTGTTGCAGCCGCTGTGCTGGCAGCAGAAGACGCAGAAGTACTCGGGCTTGCTGCGGTCGCAGCCCTGCAGGCCCAGTCCGCGGTTCACCATCTCGTCTTCAAAGCCGCACGGGCCCAGACCGCACTCGCGTTTCAGCACGAAACCGTTGGTGGCTGCAATCAGAGACGGTCGTGCATGCAAACGTTCTAATTGTATTTTCTATGTGACGATTTGATACGTAGGTAGGTACATAAGAGATCTTTAGCTCTATCTTCGACCTCTAGGTTTCGGACTGGAAAAATGAAAATATTTCTGGGCGTCTATAGATTGTCTCATTTTGGTTTTCACATGTTTAGGTAGGTACTCATTCAATTCTCTGTTTTACCAATTTTTCCAACTAGGTGCCTACTGGCTACCTATGTTGTAGTGATAGCTCGTTCGTTGAAATAGATGTTTTTGGCAACTCCCAATTGCATGCTGTAAGCAGTTTGATTCGGCTGTTTTTGTTAGCAGAGACTTGGAGCTCAAAAGGTGGTAAAACTAAGCAAGAGGGATTTCAAAGTCAGACAGGGCAAATTAAATAAACAGATACACTAACATCAAATTTTCTAGGACCGACAGAAATTTGGGGTTTAAGATAAACATGCAAGAACCAGACGAGAGTGTGTGCAATCCGATTATTACTGGCTGCATATTGTTAACCGCACTTAAAGATTAATGGGATTGGGATTTCATTGAGAAGGCTGTTTTATTGCAATTGATTGTGTAATAATAGGTACTCAAGGCTACATGTTTATGTTTGGTCCTATCGTGATCAAAGATTGTTATTGCATCTGTAATAACTGCACAAACAATAATAACTATGTTTTGTTTTCACAACAAGAAGCGAAATGACGTTAAATGTTGACTATCGAAAAAATAAGAAACCAAACTTACAAGGAAATGTTTATTGCTAATTTTTATGATGGTAACCACATATCCATATCCTAGACATAGCACCGCTGTAGATAGTAATCTGCCCTTTTATAAACAGACTTGAAAGCCACAACAGTTGTGGCTAAGTAGAAATTGTTTGCATATATATATCGACAAACAGGCTTTTTCGTACTGACAGCGCGCAGTATACCTATATACGAAGTACCTACCTAGCATAATCGACTGATTTGATTCATTTACGTAATTTAGCACAGCGCGAACAAGTAGTTTTTCGCGTCGTTAGCAGAATCCAGAAGCTTCAGCATAAATTACTAAACGCAAGCGTCGCAAACGGGCCGACATAGTTTGAGCCCGGTGCAAAGGTTGGATGTCAACGGGGCAACTTTTGAGTTACGTTCTTCGGTTTTGGCAGCGTGCCCTTTAGCCGGAGTCCTCCGTTCGGTTACTGATTTTGGCAACTTTGCCCCTAGGGGGTTTAGCAGTGTGAAGGAGTGGGTACTTAATGGCGTGTCAGTAACAACATCTTTTGTGTTTCCTCTGGCGGCTTCGTCGAGGCGCACCAGATTGGACAAACGGTGGACATGGAAAGATTCGGTATATTCCTGCCACAAAACAGTCAGTGACGGCGTTGAGGGGTGGCCAGAGGGGAAAAGGCCGTGGTGCCCCCGGAATAATCATGCTTATATAATTCGAGAGCTAAATTGCTACCGCGGCAAGGTAAATAGAGTTGATAACACACATCACAGTATACATGTTATGTCTTTCTGCTAATTCGCTCGTCATTTCCCATTGAAAACACACCTAATCTATGTACAACTGCAAACACGGTTGCTATGCTGTCAGAGTCCTAGTGAGGCCACAGATAAGCTACACCGAAAGACCATGCCTATGTTAATACCGTCTACGCGAAATCTTGAATGAAGGGACTGGGAGCCCAACATTTGAATTCTAGCTCTTCTCACCAAGGGATGCCGCAAATCCTGATACGTCAGTATATTATATCGTTCTGGAGCAAGAAGGAGAAAAATGTGTGATCTCCATGATCTGCGCGAGATGAATCTGAGATGCTACGTACGGTCCTTGCTGATGTGCGTGACGCATCGGTCTTTGGACGACGGGCAAGGTAGCAAGCTGGCGACGCCGCACTCCTCGTTGGCGCTGCGCTCGCACTGGTAGCACGTGAGGTTCGTGGACGTCGCGGCGCCGGCGACGCCTGCTGCAACAGCAACACGGGAGATGAGAGTTCGAGGTCAACTCGTATACCGAGATTCGATACATTGCCAAGATTGAATGGTGTCAGTTGTCACTCTTGGCCATAGAATGTTAAGTTTAGTTATAGTGAGTCAAGAATAGCTATATATAGAGATGTTCCAATCCCAGCATCGTTATTTGATCAATGCTAGCTGCCATTTCGTATATGATTTAAAAAGCAGCCATGGGATCTGCTACCTGCGTTCCCCTTTATTTAGACGGGTTATCAAGGGTGCCGCCGGTACAACCGTGGGGGTATATTACGAAGTTTCAAGTCGTGAAACTCCATCGAGTGTGCTGTGGAAACTGAAAGTTATTCGATCAATAAGGCAGAATTGAAGCTATTGAAACTGGCTTCAAACTTTCGCGCATTGTAAGAACACGAATTAGCCTGCTTCTGAGTTGGGTATACCTATACTTTATACATTCATGCCGAGAGAGAGTTTTAAAAGTTTTCAACTACTTGTCAGTATTTCATTTTCATAGTACCTTTATCAGCTATATAGGTAAAACAAGTGGGGTGGAAATATCGAATACCACGCAGCTATAATTAGTTTAGCAAAAGTTTCAATTATTTACGTTAATTGGGTTCGGAAATAAATTGGTAAAACGCGGGGTCTTGTTATATAAACAGACAACGATAATTGCATATTCATCGGACGCCCGCTCCGCGAAGAAGAGCATCATTTCATAACAAGACTTGAAAGTTTGAAACCCGAACGCGCTAGAATTTGCCGGCTCTCTGACCGCATATCCCGCGAGACGAGACGCGCGCCGTCCAATTTTCCACTTCTCTCCTTTCTATCCGCTCACACGCCCACGCGTCCCCGAGGAGGAACGCGCCCCCTTCGCTCGCGCGATATGAATGTTACCACTCGACATCGTTCATCCGCCGCCGGCCGGGCCGGGCCGGGCCGGGCCCCAGCTAGCCGCATCGACCTAGCACCGAGGCACGGCGCGGGCCCCGGCAAGCCGGGTTCGGGACGCGACGCTACTGATAAATATTCAACGCCAATAGCGGAGCTATGTGCACCTACCTACCCCGGCGCTAGTGCAGGAATGGGGTGGCTTTAAGAGAATATTGGCTCACTCTATGATCGCTGCGATGTACGTTGCCCTATACTGTGTATATAGCTACCCTGTGTGCTATGTCTGTGATATTTTTTAACACTATGGTATTTCTCCTAGCAGCTTGACCCCCAATTGTGCGGGGCAATGTGTCTCACAGCCACACTCAACATTTACGTGCTGAAAAAATGTGTCTGCAAGATTTTAACAAAAAACAATTCTGCCGTTGCTGGTGACTAAAGTTAACATCAGTTTCTTCGCGAGGAAGCCATTGGTTTTGTTTGGGTCTAAATTTCATATATTTATTTTATTTTGAGTGTTTCATTTTTCTAGAATTAATTGAATTACATTCTTGCAGTTCGAACGCGCCGTTGTCAAGCAAAACAAACAGAGTATATCCCGGTACTGCGACAAATGTCGGTGTCCAATCGCGTAGCATTATTTGGTTCCTCCGCTCGCACCCGTCACTCGCAAACGTTCCTTTACGCGGCAGAAAATCGACGCCAACGAGATTTACGCTCCCGCACATAAACCTGCCCCTCGCCCACATTCGTCCCCTGACAACGGGAACATGAAAAAGCCCTTTCCACGCGCGCTCTGTTTCAGTCCGACCTCAGCAGTCGTCGTACAAAGCTATATCCATTTCGTTGCATCATTCAAAAATGTTCGATTCAAAACGATGCGCGCGCAGGATGAATGCGACGAGCGCATTTCATTTCCGTCGCTTTGCCGGAAAGCGGCGCTCGAGTTCCATCGCATGAGCTCGGATCACGTTCATATATTTGGATAACGCGACCTATGCCCTTTGATCAGAAATCAAATTACCCATTTTATTCGCGGCGTTCCGTTAGGATCGAGCCGATTGCAACGCATCTCTGCCGTATTCCTCGATCTTGCTCGCGAGTCGCATGGCTTTCATTATCCTCACTGGAGTTCACGATCTATAAAACTAGAGTGTTTTTTTTTAGCTGCATGGGGGGTACTTTGTTTTAATCAAAAAGCGTCGTTCTCCTGTGGCGGAAGTTTCCTCACGATTACGGGGATAACTTTTCAAAGGATGACTTACGTCATTTGGGCACTTTAGTCTGTATGCATGCTCACGTTTTAGCTTAACGAGTTGTGAATTAATTATCCTTGCATATTCTGCCATCCGCTAATTATACAGGCAGCTGTAGAGCGCCAAGGCGGGGGCGACGCTGTGGCACAGGGGGGGGGGGGCGTTTCTACACCTTGGTAAACAGGTCTAGATCAGAGCCGGTGCAGAGAAAGCATTTCAAATCCAAGGGTCTAATTTGAAGAAAAGAAAGGACATAAGATTGTTCATTATTAATGCTCCGTTGTTATGTTTTTGTAAAGGTTTTTCTATTCGAATCCATTTGGTGGAGGTTTTTCGAAATTTTCACAAATTAACCCCAAAACTTATAGTTGTTTGACCATTTTATAACTATATACGTAGATAAAAAAAAATTGGATCAGCTCCTGAGTTAATATACATCGAAAAAATTTGTTTTAAAATTGTTAACCTTTAATAAACTTGAAACGCAGAAATCGCATCCAGTAGACACTGACGTATGTGCGCATCCCCTTACTCATACCAAGTAATAATGAGTGAGAAAAGCAGTAATATATGGAAGTAGAACCTTTAGATAGAACACTGTTTAGGAGAAACAGAGCACTAAAAGCTAGGATTTGAGCGCCGAATTATGGGTTATATGTCTGCCACCACCACACACTGGATTTGTCCTTGAATAAACCTCTCGAAAGCATTAGGTATAGAGAAGTTTTTCGAATTCAGCACCGGGTACTCGGCTCCCTTTTAGGCTCAGTTAGGTTCAGCAGTACCCAACCATGCACCGACGTGAACGGGGCGTGCTTTAGTAAACTGCTGCGCAGTCCGCACTCGCCTTTCTCATAGTATACACTAGAATTAATTTGAGTTTGCCACTTTTTGGGGATCTCATATCATAGAGTACCATACCATAGAATCAACCGATTAGGTTTTTGTAATTACCATTAAAAACTGTATTTATTATTACAATTATTAACCATTTTTCTCTTTACAAATCGTAAAAGAGTCAAATGATACTTTACTTCAAAGTCCACCAGGCTGTGGTAACCTTAGGCTAACACAACTGTATCAATCTCTCGACATCGTTGGGCAGATAAGTTTCGTTGAAATTCGACAAAATTTGTCAACTCTAACTTAACCTTCAAGCGTCTGGCCCTCAGAAAAAGATTAATTCCACCTGTGTGGTATGACTACTCCATAAACACACTATCCTATCCTAGCATACTACAACAATAACCTATCCGGTACTGATATGATGGCATATATTATACTATCAAGTACTACTACCAGCTCTTTCAAGAAAACTTTCATGATTTGTGAGTCATTATACTTAACATTGATTACTATTCTAGTGGTATTTACTACAACAACAGATCAACATTAATACTCTAATCATCCTCATTCTTATTCTCAATCATTCACATTCATAGTTCATTCATTTGTGACTCCTTGCTACGTCATGAACTCATTCATTGCTCATGAACAAATTAAAACATATTGGCCATGTACTTATTTTCTGGAAGTGACATGTTTCGAAGTTTATATGAGCGTCGTTGTTCAAACGACGTCGGTCTGGTAAACAAGGTAAACAACGTTGGCGTCGGCGACGCCGTCGACTTGACGGCTGCTTAAATCCCTCTACCCGCGAGCTCGGTGTAATTTTCCGAGGGCGCTCGTTTATTTCAGGCGTCCCGAAATCCGCGCAAGGAATTCCAGGCGGGAGAAAGTGCAGAGTGGAATCTCGCCAGCCGAGCGAACTAATCTTCGAGTCGGCAGCCGTCGCTTGTTTCGTGCGTCACATTTCGCGTGTGGTGTTTATTTTGTATATGCAAAGTTACTAGCATAAGCTGTGAGTATCGACCGCTCAGAAGGTCAGAACTGCTCAGAAAATCCTGGACAGGAGCAGTCTCCAGGCTCGCAGCGTCTGATGATTCCAAGGGCTGGGGATGCTATTCCTGAGGGATGATGAACTTCATGGTCGTTTCAAGTTTCTCTGAATGCTATTTGTTATAATATGTTCACGAATCACTGGTCAAAACCACTTGAGATTTTGGGGCACGAAGACGCGTGCCGACCCTTGTAAGCTCTGATACGCTCTGTTGTGTTCTCGTTGAAAGAGAAAACTAACGGATCTCCTTGCAAATAGCTGCGTTGTCACTTTCGTCCCTCTTGTGTGCTTACCTACCTAATGATTGGCAATGAAGGGGTTTCCCCGAAAATTGGCAACATAGGGCTAAGAAAGGGACAGAGTTGGTGTAAATTCTTGACACATGTCAAGATACATAATATCTGTTTTAACAATTACACATTGTCCGAAGTCCTGAAGTGGTTTTGACCAGTAATTCGTGAACGAACTATACCTCGCTCCAGGTTACCTCTTCGGGCCACAAGGACGAAGTTGGCTTAAAAGTCAACATTACTAGAAATGACATGTTTAAACCCCCACTCATCCCTTTACAAATTACACTCATCCCATTTAGACTTTAACACGTGAAGTGCACACACTTTTCGGTTAGCAATTTGGGTGGTATTTCTTGTGATTATACAATTAACGCATGCCGATAATAACAACGTTTGTTACACGCTATAGCATAATATAAACCGCCGATGACTGCATAATAATTGGCAACGGATGATGCAACTGCAAACCAACAGATCCACTTTGCCAGTCGCAGCGGTTTTCCAGCGGTTGTCAACAACACAGCCGCATCTCGCCCCAAGAACCCTGGCAATAATGTCACGTTGGGAACTGCGAGGGCAACGTGAACCCCCCCCCCCCAACCCACGTCGCTCACTGGCAGACTCGTCTTGTCTCGTGTCTGACAAGCGTTTGCCTCAAACCCGACGCTGGAGTTTTCCCAGCAACTCGCAAGCCGTCATTAAGATGTCGTTTGCAAAATTTTCTTTGAGCTCGTGCCAGTTTGCCGGAACGTTTTGTGTGTAGTTAGTAGTCGAAAAATGTTTACGGCCCAGGACATCAAAAGGATTTTCATTTGAATGACAAACACCTTTGTATATAGTTCCTATATATGTTTGAAAACGCATAAAAGCTTAATGTATAAGCTTTTAAGTTATATAAATCTACACTTTCGACTTTACATACTCCGAGTTCCTTCCGCAAATTGGGTATAAGTAGAAACCTACATCGCTTGCCTTTCTATAATTCGCGCTTTCCATATTCCGTGCTCAAAGAACGAAGAATCTATAAAGTGTATACCCCCTATAGGTTGTGCCATGTTGCAGCCTCCACCCCCCCCCCCCCCCCTCCTCGCATGCTCGTAGACAGGGTGGACAGAGACAGCGTCGTTAGGGGTAGAAAGCACCTCGTGCATACAGAGCACCACTCGCGTACGTGGCTTGCTCCAGGTCTTCCACATGGAAAGCGACGTGCTCGTGCTGTGCACAGCTCGACTTCGTCATCAATGCCCGTGTTTCATCGCTTAATTGCCTCGACTCGGAGAGAGCTGTGTTTGTTTCGAGCTTGCTTGGATCTGATGTCTCCATAAAATCAACTATATAAAGAATTCGACTCATTTGGTCGTGGTTTTCCTCTAGCATCTCCAGCTCTTAATAATGTCTCATCCCAGACGATATTTTCACAAACAACAGGATCATCCCCTTCCATGCACTTCGCTATTTGCCGACGAGCCAAGCTTCGCCGAATGCTGGGGAAACATTTTTCGTATTGTCCTGTTCGGAGCAGTGGTTGGGGACTGGAACTGCCGTAGTAATTCAGCTTCACAGCTTCACAAAAGCTAAAATCTGAGCAGAAAAAATGTTAGATATATGAAGTATGAGTTGTGTTCGGTGTATGAAAAAGAAAGGTTTCCATACATTCATTCCACCTTTCACAAAACAACACAATAAAACATATTTTTCGGTCTAGAGTCCCGAAGAACACGCTCGTCTAGCGTTTGCTTGCGGCACCGGAACTCGATTACGAGACGCGGAAAGAGCGATCGCGTTCACTTCCGGCGAGCCAGCAAATGACGTTCAACAAGTCGGCTCTACTGAGTGCTAATGCAATATTCCACATCGAGATTGCTTGCATCGCACACGTCCCTTACATACGTCACCGGGCTCATCATCATCCCCGTGGCTGAGCTAGTTCCGTAGATTGCCGCCATGTTCACGGCTCGGCTGATACACACTAGCTATAAGTTTATTATTAGGTCGCTCAGGTCACGACGCAGCGTGCCTCCAATTACGCCATTATTTCAACTCTGTGTTTCAGCGGAGGGAAGTAGACTGGAAAACACTCCCTTTGGCAACACATACTTGAGTGTAAACTAACTGAGTTACCACTTCCCAGTCGAGCTCGCAAATTCTACTATATACCTTATAAATTTTAACATGTTATGATAATTTTGACTGAGAGATGGTAATTGGATCAAATGTTCAGTTAGCTAGAGTTTATGCTAGATTTACGTCGCATTTTTGATGTAGGTAATTAGTAGAATCCCGTTTGTTCATCTCTCATTATCGTGCTTCAAATCTAATCAACCGCTGTGTACTGTAAATGGCTTAAACGATTTATTCTAGCTGAATGCAAGTGTAAAAGGAGGCACGCAATTGCTAAACAGTGTACGTATATGCATGGGCGAACAAGCAGGGATCCGGGTTGATTTCGCATCCCGGGCTTTTGACATTTCGGGCCTCTTTCGGTCATTGAAAATGTCAATATTCCAATAATAATAATAATATAAAGTTTATTGTTTATATTCTTGCGTCAACTAGCTGTGAGTTGCAGTCTAAAGATGATAGAAATGAGAAGCTATTGTGGCCTGTTGGCTCTTTGTATGCGCGTTGAAGGGAACGATAAAGTTAAACGTAATTCGCCCCTTTCTTGTGCTGTTGCCTCGCCGCCGAAGCCGCTGCCTGTTGACTATACGTGTTTCGATGAATTTACAATGTTTTGTTTTGGCTCAGGTCATTAATTCCGCATACAATTAGGTAATTAAGTACCTACCTATATTCATAGACGAATGAGTTCTGCTACATCCAGCTCAAAATAATGCGCAATACCCTGCCCCTTGTCTAATGTCTGCAGTCGACGATCACAACCCGCGAAGGTAATACGTATTTTTATTTGTGTGAAAACAGGGGTGTAGAAAGGGGGATAGGGGGTCAAATACCCCCCCCCCCACACATCGGCCTGACCCCCCCCCCACAACTGGGGGGGTCAGGCTGGTTTACTCCCCCCAGGGTCACGTAACTGGATCGTGCCCGTGATTGAAGTTTTTATAAAACTTTCTCATAAATATGATAGGAAATTTGTAATTAGGATTCCCTATTCTGATAACCATGGTTGATTTGGCCCAAATTTACATTAGTATTTCGTAGCATGCAGCAATTTCTGGATTCGGACAAAATATTGGGCTATAGGAACTCTAGAAACCGTACAATTGTCGCCTGTGGCGCAAAATGTGTCGTCAATTGGGGTAAAATTACTGAATTAAATCTTTATTCATCTGTATATTAAAAGCCTTTGCTGAACTGCTGGCTTTATTTATAGCAACGCCTATTAGCAATGACGGGCCTGGTTTTTGAACAGTACCGCAAAAAATGTGTCCGTGAACTAACGAGTCAAACAGTAATTTAGTACAGGAACCTTCTTGAAGAATAAATCGATCATAAAATATGCAGTTCTGACTTCTGATCAGCCCATTCTCAAGCCCCAAAATGACCGCAAACGCGTAGATTTGCTCCAATGAAAACCTTAAACTCAACATTTTTTTGGGGCTGTGGGCCCTAGCCCCCCCAAATTTTTTTGTATGTATGTTTATCATTTTTATGTGTGTAAAAATAGTTCCAACGCCCCTGTGTATAAACAGTACGTATGTGTGTGTGTGTGTGTGTGTGCTAACTTAACTTTGCTCTTGGATAACCGGGATAACCCATGCATTTTCAGAGCCCCCTTAAGGTAAGATCAGCACGTTTCAAACTTGGCGTGGGATTAATTGACTTGATAGTCAGGTATACATCAATGCACATTTAACGATTATTACACACTCGCATATCGGCGTAAAATATGCCGAAAGTAAATAGGAAAACACATCAACACACATTTCAAACAGTTGACAGTTGTAAAAGCGCACAAGTCGGGTTCGGACAAGTTAAAAATTAAACTGCAGAAAGAGCTAAGATCTGCAGCTAAAGAAAAAGGACGCAGGAAATTAAAATTTGTTTTTTTGGTTCATCAACTCATTCCTTGCTAATGAAACCGGCAGCGAGCATGGAGCCTGCTTCTGGATTCGGGATTCGGAATTCCCCGTATGCAGGGAATTTTATTCCTTCCAATTCGAAGACACACTGGGTGGGATGATTTTCTTTTTTGGAAAAGCATACCATGCAACGTTGCAGTTAATAATAAGGAGAGCAATGCGTGAGCTCGGAGTCTAATGTAGTCATGTATAGCAATCTTGACCTATATTTTGTATACCGATAGATGGGGTGCGTGGAAAACCGAGGAAATATATGCCCGTCAAATATTAGCCATTCTTCAACCAGGCGACGGGAAGCAACATTTTGCGTCGAAAAACCTGTTGTTATATTGTTGCGTGTATAAATCGGAAAGAATCTGGCAATACATTACAATTGTTACCGGGATTTATGTGAATTTCCCCCGGCTCTGGCGAACTTTACTCGCGTGCCATTTGCTAACGTGGAAAAGATTTTTCCGGTTAACTCCCAGAGTGGTTTTTCCGGGTCTAATCTTTTATTGCGATCTGAGTTTCACTCGGAGAGACACTTTTCCGTTGATAGCCTGCTACTCGATCTATAGATGGAGTCGGGGTAGCCAATTACTCTTGCCGCCGAAGTCGAGATACTTAACTTCCATCGCCGATGTTGCCATGTCCTGCGGCAAATATACTGTATGACATGAAAAACGCTCCGTCTTTTTTTGGTATGTCCTTGCTAGCTATTTTGCGAAAGGAGAACGATTTGATTAAAAATGTATAACATTCTTTATATAAATTTGTCTTGAAAGAAACTGTACGATTTCCATTTGAAACATGCCCCGGCCACATACATGAAGAATTCAGAATTCTAAATGAATAATTCACTATATTCAGTCGATGGTTTTGCATATACTTTCATGTAAAGCCGTAACGCCCCAAAATAAAAATCTGATAACATGAACGCCATAACTCATGTCGTGGACAAGGCGAAATGACGATGTCGATGCGTGATGACGATGTTCCTTGGCAGACGACAGAGAGACGACAAAAAGCGCCCGTTCTGGGTGACCGGGTTTCCTAATCTTTTCGTCCGCGCGGCGACAGACGCATTTGCATTCGGCGAGCGTCGCTCGCGTCGCCTGCGACTTTGATCTCGCGTCCGTGCGTCGATCGACGAGCAGCCGAGCCACAGTCAGATTGGCGTAAGACTGCACCACGTACAGGCAATCCTCAAAGTGTATGCAGCAATTTAGGAGTATGAGGCACGTAGAATTTAAGAACTCTAATGTCGATCTTGTTCCATTGGGATACCAATCAGTTAAAAATGTTCGAAAGAGTTACATTCGGCTGTTAACTCTCTCCTTATAATTCACAAGAAATGTTAGCGCAATTTGCTTAGAAATTCCACTCCCTCATTTGTCGCACGAATAGCTAAAGTGCGTATCGACGCCGGTGTATTCGGCACGCACCAAATGCGTGCGTAGCGGTGCGGCTGACACGGCACAGGCCGCATCTAAGATTTTTCCAGCACTTAACAGTTTTTAAGATTTTATTGCCACTTGCCACTTGCCAGTGCCCTCTGAATGGATTTGTTTCGATTTGCTCGAATTCAAAAATGTGTCTTGGTGGCTTAGACCTTGAGCGAGATTCAAACCAATATTTGCGCCTCTGACATTTTCCACAGCCTCCTAGCAACATTCACACCATAAGTTAGCAATCGGAAACGTGTTCATATAGTAGGCCCTGGTTGTGTGCTCGGATAGAAATTTAATGTGTGCTGTCAATGGCTGCCATGCCTTGTCACAACACTTGCTTTAGCGGCCACGGGCAAGGAACATGATGTACTTTTTGTGACCATCATTTTGGTCCATCCCATGCTGTGTCGTGTCTAGCCGTTTACTCTACGCACGCCTATGACACGCACTAAGGGCAATGGTGCGTCGTGAGGCGGTCGCTAAGATACACACGCATCGTTCGTGTACTTACGCAGTGTTCGTGGTGTACGCACCGTGACGGCGACGGTAGCGGCTATCGGAATGCGAGACGTGCCGGATCAATATGCCGCCGCGCGGACGCCGACGCCGACGCCGACGACGGCGACCTCGTGCTTTTTACCAAACACGGGAAACTACGCATTCCCGGCGCGGGACGGAGGAGGGCGATTTCCTGCCCCGGAGCGGTCGGTGTCGCGACTGGAAACGCTTCGGCGGCGTCCAAGGAAAGCGGGGCACATGGCTCACTCGATTTGATCGCCGTGCGCGTTTTAGTCACGGTCGCTCGGCGAACTAATCCCTCCAATGAGATTACAGTTTTTCGTTTCTCTACGAACTGTTATTTTTTTATTTCGGTCGGAAATGGGTGGAAATTTAGCTCTGACTTCGGAATGTTTACAGCTTATGCTGGTAAAATGAAGAGTTATCGTTCCACAATGCCTCTGTTTTTGACATTATGAAAAGTGGATTTATATAGAGGTTCAATCGATTCATACGCCAATTTTTTGCAAGCATAAGAGTTGATTTTCATTTTCCTGGGTAAAAAGCTGCATGTTATGAAAAGACAAAAATCTGATTGATCACCTACATGATATAACTTAGGAATATATTTCTTGATCGGCATTTTTTAAACGAAAGCAAGCAAACTCTTGCACGCTTAAACTTGCTTTTAACTTTGGCAAGAATCTTTCCCTTCGCCTTCTACAAAGCGTTTGTTTTAATTGCGTGCCGAGCACAGCTTTGTTAAGCGGGAGCCGCCACTTGCAGCTGTTTTCCAATTAGCGTTGGCCTGCGGCTCACAGCGAGTGCGAAACTATTTCACGCCAGCGTGGTTTATGTGGCAGTGACGCCCGTCTCGTTTTCGCAATTAGCCTGTACATTAGCGACTGAACGCGAGCGTTGCATTTGTTTACTTGGATGCAACATAAATACCTATGGCACGGTATTACGTATTATATTGCTCTATACCTACTAATGATTAGCAATTTTGTACACGTTTTGTTGAATTGTTCACCTAAGCAGCAGGCGTTTGATCAATGGAGCTAGAATTTATGCTGGAGGGATGGATATGGATTCGCCGAGTTATTTAACGTGCCTCAGAACAGTGTTGAGTTTGTTGGTAGATAGGTAATTCAAATGTAGTATGGGTACAATGGAAGTTTGGAAGTTATCTCTGCAGTAGATGGGTTCATTTTCATATTTCAAGTTGGTTGAGTTTGGGCCGATTGTTTCGTGGAATATACTAAATATCAAGCCGGCTCCATGCGGCGCTGGCTGCGTGCTAGGTGGCGGTGTAGATGTCGCCTTCCAGCCTAGTATCTCATGGAAACACCAGCCGAGGCTGGGATTGCTAGAGTTTGAATTGGTCTGGGGCATGCTGAATTAACTTTCAGTGACAAATGATTTTTACTGTACCCAAGTTCTCCGTCAGAAATCAGTTGTCCTGTTACACACACTGCTATACCTAACTAACTGACACGCACAAAAAAAGGTGGATAAGAGATTGGTAAAATTCAAGCTTGCAAAGGTTATAAAGATGTGTAGGCAGTTGGATGTTCAACAGAGAATCGCCTATAGTCGAAACGGTTAATTTGCTACATCTCACACCTAAAGTGAATTAATGGACTGTGTTTCTCCGTACATTGGTCGACAAGGGCAGTGATGTAAGGGCAGTTTTATTAGCGATACAATTATTCCTTCCGCACAGGGATGTTTATAACGCGCTTTTCTTCCATCTTCAGAAATACTCCTAATGCTTTGCAAACTTTCTCGCTCTCTCAGGGTTCGGGTCCCAAAGAAAAAGCAATATTCCATTTCCAAATTTTCCTGCTAAAATGCCAAGCACGTGACTGATGAAAGGTTGTTGAGTATCAGTTGCAATGCGCTGCTCCGTGATTGGCTAATGCCTGGAGTGGAACGTGATAAGTGTCATACCTTCGTAACGGACATCGCGCATTGTTACAGAAGATGAGTACACTAACGGGTACACTGGATACTTGCGATGCATTTTCACACTCGTTCGAGCTTGGCGCAAGTTTCATTACTTCTGAGTGGGCGGTTTTTTTTCACTCAAACTCTCCCCTGCCAAAAACTTACTTAATCAATTTAAATTGAACTTCTCTTATAGGGGGTGGGGAGGAGGGGGGGGGGAGGGGTCAGATATCTTTGCTACATCCAACGGGGGGGGGGGGGGGGCGATTGCCCGCCCAGGCACCCTTCCACTGCAGCCACAGTTTTCAAAAATTTGTTGATATTTTCTTTCAAACAATGACGACGCAATTCAACAATGCAACATTATCTATATAGACATGTACCTATATGCTTTTCAACTACATCTATTTCTGTATTTATCCACTATGACATTAGTCTGATATTAACTGATACTCATTATCGATGCTGGCGTCGCCCCTTCGCTTGTGAAACGATTAACTATGTAGATGAGAGTGGTTAGCAGAGTGTAGAACATTATTTCCTGAATACAGCAAAAGTATACTTACATGCCCACAGCATTAACAAGTCCGCTAAGTTCTAGGGACCGTTTTTTAAAAATTTGGTTTGGTACAGTAAAAAAAACCCGAATGTTTAATCGCAACGCCGACACCCCCATGCCCCAAGTCCCTTGGCTCGTCGCCTACCTGTGACCGTACAGAGCGCGACGGCGATCACCCACGCGGCAAGCGTCGTGCGTACCGACGTCGTCATCGCCGGGCGTCGGTATCCGGGCGTCGGTGCTGAGGCGTCGCGACGTGGCGAGCGTCGCCCGTTGACTGCGGCGTCGCCGCGCCTAAACGCTTGTATACAAACACTGCGCGGTCGACCGACTGGGTCAGGGGGGTCGGGGGACGGGGGGGGGGGGCGGCGCAGGCGCCCTGCACCGGGTCAGCCGCCCCAGAGAGCGATGCTAGCGGGGAGCGGCCAACTGGACCTCTGAACTGGACGCTCTGGCGCCGTGATTCTTAACTTACGACTTTTCCTCTATGACTTTTTATGAGGGCATGGAGCTGCAAAACATCAGTTTCATTGCAAAACATAAAACTCGTGAAGCCAATTTGTCTGTATAACAAAAATTATCGCTGAAGTTCATTGAAAGATAAAACCGTGTGAAAAAAGCAGAAAACTGGTAATAAATAATGCAATTTGGTGATATCTTCGTGATTTTATAAGATTTCTGTTGGTTTGGCCCACACTTCATGAGCCAAAATAATAATAAATAAAAAAGTGAGCCAAGTATTTTGCACACTGTAGGTATGTCGCGAATGTGATGTATAAGCTTTTCATATCCCTCAGACTGAGCATCATTTGAGCCATGGAGCAATGGAAAATGATTTAATTTATGAGCTCGCTTAATCAAATAAAGAAACGTATCGCTTGATTGTTTCGGAACGCTTTTCCCGGACCGGCAAAAGACACAATCGTCGAACGCGCTTCGCCATTTGGCCTCTCTTCGGGCACCAATGCCTTCCGCTCCGGGCAAAGTCTTCGGCCCCTCGGCCGCCCCCGCGATGCCCGACCTCGCCTCGAGGCTGCTGCGGAGGGTGACCGTGCAGGACGGTGATTGATGAACTAGCGCTCAAATTGCAGTCTAAGGCGATTACAAAGACAAATTAGCGGCGATGTTGCTAGCTTGTTTTTGGATGCCGCGGGCCTCTTTGATCAATCAGTAGCCAGTGAAACAAGAACATCCTCAGTCCTTGAGATGTATGCCAACGTTGTTATTAAATACGACTCTCTTGTTCCCCCTTCCCCGCCCCCAACTCTTTGACAACTCCTTATTCCTTATCGTTGTCTCTTTCATGGAAAAATAAACAATTTACAAATTGGCATAATTTACTTTGGGAGCAACAAGTGTTCATTGGCAAGCTATCAGATTCAGAGCTTAAATAACGGTGGAGGAGCCGGGCTTGCTCTGCGGGATGCGTCTAGGAGTTTTATAAATTTAGTTTAAAATTGTAATGCGTTCTTTATGCTTGAGTTGATGCAAAGTATAAAGTTGAGATTAGTTGAAATGAATCTAGAATGGCTGCAATTGAAAGTCCTGGATAAGCGTGACCAGCAAATTCTACGCCGCGTATATATTATAATGTTTAATCTGACATTCTGATTTATTTTCTTATCAACGTGGAAGTAGTTGAATAAACAGGGAAATTATCAAAAACTCCCTGTTTAAAGTTAAAGTCCGATGGGGTTCGTGTTGCACCGTCTCTATTCTCATTCTGAATGAGGAAAGTTAGATCGTAGAGAGAACCCGACCAGCAATCGGAGGATCCCAGGTTCGTTTCGTTTCCTTGTTCGTTTACACATTTTCTCACTGCTTCGTTCCACTCTTGTCACATAGAGGTATGCTATTTGTAGATATAAATCATATTCTGTTAAACGTTTGACAGAATTTATAGCTCCTCTCTCGTGTGGGGGGAGAATGATGGTGATTTCCCGACCTTCTGATGTCGAAAATGTCTCAGCAGTTGATGCACGTTTGTTTTCGGACTAGGTTCCCGCGGAATGCGAGTGCCTTTGCTGCTCCGTTGACTCCTTTCGCAGAAGTCCGTCTTGTTCGTCATGTTTGGGAGCAGGGTTCCCGCTACTTTGCCCTGCCTCCTGGTCAGGGGGTTGATCGTGCGTTGGGAGCGATGATCTTCTGGCGTTCATCGTCAGACCCCTCCTCGAACCTGAAGTGATTGAGACATTGATTAAACATGTCGCGTCCATTCAACATTCGTTTAAACTTTAAAGCAGGCAGTATGTCCCCGAACTTCCGAAGTAATTTAAATATCACGTTTGTTTGATTAGCAAGTCGAGCATTTCAGGCAAATGCTCGAACCTCATAAAATAGAACAAAGATTGTTACTTCCGCTCTGCGGTTATGCGGCACGAACCCTTCAAACATATATCTATGTATATGCATGATTCACAAATGAGTGCCACTACATTTGACAAGCCCACATTTCACATTAGAAAATGTGCACAACATTTAGCATGCAATTGAGAAAAGCAACCAACGCAAATAATATATTTTAAAACAAACTCACACTTACCCAAGTGGACGAACAAATGCAAGCAGCCAGGGTAACAACTTGCTTTTACCGCAATGGGTAGATGATTTAGCCAAATCAAAACATATAAGCACACTGATGAACTGATGCAATCGATGATTTATATTTTGCCTGGCATCTTATGACGATACACTGTTTAAGGAAAAGGATGTGTCGGTTTCACATATCATGGTTAGCAAAAACATGCAGAACAAGGAACGACAAAATACGTATACAACACGACTACGTTATACAATACAATACAACATCAATATATAAATCAATCGCAAATGAAATGATAAATTAATTATTTTCTCTATTTTTTATGTTTACCCAAAACTTTCCCTGCAAAGACGTGGCATTAATTGCCTATGTTTGACATGTTCGACTTCGATAACAGTTCGTGAAAGCTATGGAAACAAGTCTTCCAAAAAAGTCTCATCTATAAAACCAACATAGCCGGTAACGTAACATTATTTAGCAATAAATTAAGTTACAACAAACATAAGAACTCAACGTAACATAGCGTAGACTTAACGTAAAAATGCAGTTTGGCTGGGTCATTGATGTATATTATAACGCCGGGCATCGATCCCGAACCTGAACCCAAACCAGAACCAGAACCAGTAATCCGAAAAAACAGTAATTCTGTGTTGAACGCGAACTCGGACCGGAATCCGGAAAATTTGAAAACCCGAACCCGAACCCGAACCCGAACTCGTATTCTAGTTTTGAAAAAACCCGAACCCGAACCGGTATTATTTTTCGGGTTTTTCAACACCTTGCGTTTTATTCAGTTGTGCAGTATCCTTTAGTGTTGAATGGATTTTTCGGAAAGTTAATCCGAAAAGAGAGCGATGACGATTTCTTTAGGGAATGGATATTTCGTAAAGTTAGGAGGTTATCGGACCCGAACCCGTAACCCGAAAACCCGTAATTTTGTGTTTAACCCGAACCCGAACCCAAACCGGAATAAGCAAAGCTGAATCCGAACCAATATTAATTTCGGTTCGATACCCTGATTAAAACTACACATTCAGATATGCACACGGATTTTTGAAATTTTTGATTTTTGAAATTTTTGAAATTTTTGAGAAAGCAATGGTCCGGCTTGCTGCTCCATGATTTTCATAGGCTTTTTGCTTCAATCTTTTTATGCGCTATATACAAACCGCTACGCTCATCTTCAACGCAACACAAATTGCGTTCGCGAAGCCCTAGTTATAATCGAATACGGCTTCCAGTTAAGCCAAACGCTGTATACGTAACGGTTCCTACATTTATCTGGGATCTTAACCGTTTGCGTTCTGGGCCCAGATTCAGGCTGGGAATTCAACTGGGAATTAATTTCCTGTAACCAAGGTGAGCCGTTGGAGCTGTTGACAAACTCGCGATCTTGCCTTATTCTCGGCTTCAATGATACTCATCCTGACAAAAATAAATCTTAATACGTATTTGTGTGGTTTGAGTGTTCGAAATAGGTACTTTGTGAGCGCTCTAAGGGTCAACCGAATGCTTTCATTGCAAGTATCATCGTCGTGGAGTCTTGAAACGATTAGGAAAGTGCTTATAGATCTGCCACGTGTTTTAGATATATGCGTTCAGCAATTAGCACTTCACAGCTTTTAAGTGGGGAAGGCAATTATTGGCATAATTCTGGGCCAAAACTCACGATAAATACTTTCCTTGGTTCCTAATCAGCACGAAAATTGCCAACGCAAGAAATATATTAGATAATATACTGGTAAGTATAGTGGTATACGGATGATGTTACATATCGTTTCCCAATTTTATGTAATTAAAAGCGGGAAGCGAACTTGAGAGTGCGAAATCAGTGGTAAAGGTTTAAAATTACTCAAAAGTCACCTCACTCATCATATTGTAAAGGACAGCTCGTAACAATATTTCGACAAAAAATTAACACGATCTGCAATTCGAGAGTTTGCCAAGCATTAATTGTCCTTCATCATTATACCTTTGCTAAAGCACCAGCGTTCAGTGTACTTGGCAAAAATGACGATTGCCACCACAACCACTACGATGATGACGGCGCAGACAATGAGCACAATCCAGAGTGTCCCTGGAAACAATAACAAGTGTTAAATTTCAAACACAATTCAAACACAAGGAGTAAAATACGCATAAGATTGATTTCAGAATGCAATTACTTTTAGGGAAAATTCCTGACTGGTCGTAATGACAGGACTACCACAGTTTCGGTGTCCAATCACTTACGTGGGCAAATAGTTGCCATAATAAAACCGTTGCAATTTTTTGCCTTAATTTATGGTTGGCGCTCCCAAGAACGATTTTGAAACGGCAATACTATAGAAGCCTATCACGCAGCGTTTTCGAATGAATGCCAAAATGGCCATCAACCTACCACGCTGTCACCTGCACATCGAACTCACCGAGCGAGCCGCTAGCTGCACTTGGGATCACGATGGTACGGTACCCCCTACCACGCTGTCACCTGCACATCGAACTCACCGAGCGAGCCGCTAGCTGCACTTGGGATCACGATGGTACCCTCGAGACCCGACGCCGCGACGTGCACGACGACGCACTGGACAGTCGTGCCCTGCACCTCCGACGCCGAACCCAGCGTGAGCTCCTGCACGGTGAACTGCAGATCGCGTTGCCAGCGCCAGTCGGGGTCGGGCGTCTCGGACACGTTGGTGCTCGGCAGGAGCGTGCCGTTCACGTACCACAGGAGGGCGGCAGGAGGGCGACAGGAGGGCGCGGTGCACTGGACTACCACGGCGTTCTCGTCGTTCGACAATATTGCCAGCTTAGGCAGACCCGTCAAACAACCTGAAATCAGCATCGCAGAACTTAGAACTCTGGAATTTTGAACATCTTCAGGCAATCTAAATTGCCAAGCTTGCCATGAGCCTGATTCGGAGCTAGATCCCCATAACCAGACCGCATTGGCATGCATCGATTGTGTAACATCGGCAAGGAGACATGAGTCTTAGAAATAATAGAAGCACTCCCCAACTTAATGAAAGTACGAAAATCATTCAGTCGACATCAGGGGAATTGACATGGAGTATTATGAGGGATTCGTCGTTGGTGGACAATAAGATGAGATGAGATTATAAGATGAGTTTATGATGTTGATGATGACGTCGAAACTACCTTAGCCCAAAAGGGAGGAGGGAAATCCAGTTTCGGCACGCATATTGCAAACTGAAAAGCACTGAATTCATCAGGTTTTACAACCAGGATCACGTCTTCACTCTCTAGTAAATCGATATGCTTTAAAGATGTTGACTAAAGGAACGCTGTACCTCTGAGCTCGCGTTGAAAGATGAGCGAGATGAATTTACAGCTCTTCACCTTAAAATTGTGACTGGTGCACATTATACTGTTACTCGATTAAATTCTGGCTGAGACGAGCATTGCCATTGGCCTCTCAAATCGTTCGACATTCCAGCCAATGTCAACTAAAGCCATTTAAATTCCATTGCTGGTTCACCCTCCAGCCGCGATGTGGTCAAATTTTTGTAAAACTCCTCCAAAGTTACCCGATGTATGGAAACAGTTCTATAATACTCTTACCTCTATAACAACTTACCACCAGTTCTATAATAAAATAATTTTTGAACTTTGAGTGCCATGTAGTGTGAGAGTTTCCAGAGTGCAAACAGCTCGGGTGCAGATACGTACGGGCGGTGTTGACGCGCACTCTTCTGATCGGAATCTTCCGGTAGGTGATGTACGTCTCGCACGTGATCGAATCGTCGACGTCGCTCACGACCCGGCCGATGTCGGGGATGAATATGCCGCACTGGAATTTGTCCAGGCCGTCGCCGACATACCGGAAGTCGTCGACCGGGGTCTCCGCAGTCAGGTTGAATTTCCCTCTGCCCGGGAGTTTGAACGAGCAATACTCCAGTTTGTAGTGGTTGGCAGAGTCGCAGCGCACGGTGAGGCTGGACCCTGGGAGGAGGAACGCCTCCTTGGGGTCCGTGCTCAGAGATATCTCCTTCGGATGCCACGCTGCGGAACAGGAACCAGTCATCGATAAATATTTCAGGTCAAACTTCACTTTAACTATCACAAACTATCGTTAACTATCGTTAACTAACGTTAACTATAGTAAAACTATCACTTTAAAAGTCACTGAATGAGTGTTGAAAAACGTCGTTATTTCTTTAGGGATCTTAAGATTGATAAGGTTCCTTCAGTTTCTTTGTCTTATTGGTACTATGAGTTAATGGTACCACACAATAATGATCGGAACTCAAAACTACCTGAAAGTATTTCAGGCTGAAAGTTCCAATGCACCTATAAATGAGGTAGAGACGAAATGATAGACTGATAAGGAGTAGTGAAGTTCTGAAAGACGTTTAAAAGATGCGTGGTAAAATTGTCGGTTTCAAGTCCTCACATGTGTCCACGATCGAGGTGTACCCGTACTTCCAGCCTCCCTCGTCGACGCGCACCCTGCACCCCACCGGGAAGCTCTCCTCCTTGTACAGGGGCGACGCCGTCAGACGCAGCTGGCACCGACCGCCGGCCAGCCCCTCGCCGTCGTACTCGACCGTTAGGTTCCAGTACGAGGCGTTGGCCGTTTTGGCGTCCGCGTACAGCGGAGTGATCTCCGGCGGTGCGAGCTGGAACCCGCATTCGGCCAGCTCTTGCGGTGGCTCGGTCTGGCAAGAGATGGTGACGCTGTCGCCGTGCGTGATCGTCACGCACTCAGGGGGGCTGATCGACACTGTCCATGGGTCAGCGTCTGGAACAATTCGCTGCGATCAGCGGGGGAAATCGGCGCGGGAAAGGCAAGGCCGCTGAACCTATATGTGTCATGTCGATTTGACTGCAGAGCCTAAAGCAAGCTGTAGCATATCACTATCGACAAGTAGCTGCTGTCATGATAACCTTTAGCCCCACTGTTATTCGCTAAGTTTGGGATCTCATAAAATAATTTGCACTTAGACTGGTATGCTCAATAAAGATATTTAACAATACTTCCACTTAAGGTAAATTTTTTTACTTTTGATTAACACAATCAATATTTTCGAGCTGTGACAAGACCTTTAATACAAGACCTTCCCTTCCACTGTATGGGCGAGAACATACAGGGTTAACAAAAAAAATCCTGAAATGCAGTGAATAGCAGTGACAAACAGTGCCGATGGTGTTAGAGACAATGAACAGAAAAACGTGACATAGATCGTGACATCGTCGCCCTAATTTGCATCCTCTGTACCTCTTAGACGACGATCTACCCAAAATAATGTATTTTTGTATAGCATGGCATTCCTACAGAAATGATTATATTTTAAGACTGACAAAGCATTGCCAAAGCTGTAGGAAAGTCCTCTCTCATATCAGATAGGCATAACCGACAGTAGTTCGCCACTGCCGCTACCACAACAATAGCGGAAATCCGGATTATTCGGCGCTTCCCGCGCAGAATTTTCCTTGTATTGGATACAAACCTGTTGCAAATATTTTGTCCGATCGCGTCGCCAGTGTACCAGTGTGTACGGAATCCTCACACTTTTGGCACCAAATTTGGTGTTCTAAAATCTCGAATTACCAATTGAAAGTTCAAATAAAGCTTCATGCAATCTTCAATCACCGCATCCATACCCTTGCGAGCGGAATGCTTGGGTCGCCCCGTGGTATTTGCTTGCCGTGCGCGTGTGGCTGACCACTCGGGGGGGGGGGGGGGGGGGGGGGGGAACACCCGCGGCAGAAAAAGCAAAAAACCGATGCTATAGTCCGTTCGTTATATGGATGTGCAGAGAATTTTCAGCCCTTCGTACAAGGAGCCATATCCAGCCACTTGTAAGCCTCAATGTTTACCTCTGAAACGTGTTACCTGTCGGACTGGATTGATTTGGCTGCGTTGTCGAATGTCGAATGTTTGTTGTTTACCTGGTAGATGGGGGTGGGGTAGGTATATTTGTACCCTTTTTGGCAACACGGCACAGAGGTCGAGTCAAGACGGGTGGCACTGTCGAAACCCCTCATGATGGACATGATTCGCAACAAAAGTCCACCTATTGTCACTTGAAAAGCTAGAAATTCTCTGCACATCCACACAGCGAACGGACTATACGAAGTAAGCGTTTTCGAAGATGTCGATGTGCAGTAGGTATTGTGGACAATGCTTGAAGCTACCTTTTGATACCAATTTCACTGCATTTATGTAATTATAAATTAGATTTTCGATGCGTCGAACGCGAGTGTAACAAACGCGATTTTTTACGGTATTTTTGTCCATCATCGGGTAAACCCATATATAGATGATGGAAGTATGGGGTTTTGTTATATTTAACACTGATAGGGCTGTTCAAGACGAATATATTTTTGGTAGCTTAAAGTTTATATAGCTACAAAACGATGAGAGTTTTTTGACATTTCAATTTTTTAAATAAAAAAATCCTTCCCCAATATTTTTGGGGTTGTTCCGATGGTAATATTTTGCCTTATTTTCTACCACGTTCTTAAAACATTGTTTAGAAAATTTGTTACGAGTTTCGGCTCTATAATATACGTCCGTGTAAGCAAATCCGCCATCTACGAATCGATTTTGCACGGTGCCGACATGAGGATTCCGTTGGTACTTTGACAGAAATGTACACTGCGTAATGACGGGCAGCTTGCGGCTGACGCGTCTTTCGAACCGACGAGGTACCGCCGTCCCATGCCTATGAACCATGCCTATGACATGCCTATGACATCGGCCTATGAAGATCAGTACTGGCGTGATCAATTGGCATGCTGTTTTGTGTTTATTGTGGTACTAGGTACATAGTTTTCATAATCCTAAAACTGACAAAACATTTCAGAAGCTGTGGCATCTACCCAAAGTCCTCTCACTGACCGCAATCACCTCCGCTATCACAACAATATCGGAAACCTGGGCTATGCCCGTGCTTCAAAACGCGATAAGGCAATTCGTTTGCAGATATCGACATGCTTTTCTGCCAAATGTGCACCATCCACGCTGTGATAAAATTGTCTGTGCGATGGTCGGTAGCACACAAGGTGCGCCCAGGAGACCGTGAGGCTGCTCACCGTGCGCTGGGGGGGAATCTACTATTTTTATCACTATCAGTATAGACAGTCCACAATCTATCAGACTAAGGTGAGTGGCCGATACGGGAATACTAAAGAATTTTGCAATTTTACCTTGTTTATCTATAGTATAAATGTTGTGCGTTAATCATTACATCACTACATTGTTGCAGGTTGGAACGATAAGCAAAATGTACGTGTTTTGACATACGTGTTGATGACAGTAGAAGTGCGAGTGTGTAGCATGTGAGCAAACACAATGTTTTCATTCGATTCATTGTTCAATGAACTATATAGCGCACTGACCACTTCCAGTTAAAGTTAACGAATTGTGTCACTTTCCAAGATAAGATGAGCCGAACGAGGAGATGTGATATAAATACATTGATGCTGCAAATCGTTGGTCAGTGCATCATTACGATTACTACATTATTACGCGAACTGAGTGGAAGTGATGTTGGCGGTGAAGTTGATGGCTGTACTCTGTTGTGCGAATGAGATGTTATTCGCGCCGGTTATCGACGGCTACTGCCCCGTATCGCCTCATATCGCCGTCCGAGCGCGGACCGCGATACGGCCGGCAGTGAATCATTTTGGCGATGGGGAGAACGGATGCGACATGAAGACATCGTTATTATTGTTTCGAAGCCAGCAATAAACTTTAAAGCAACTCGTTTCGTTATGCTTAAGGCAAATTATTAGATATTTACAAATAGCTTGATTGGTTTTGGTATATTTTTTAAGCTGATGAATTTGAAACGACATTTTAAAATCCTTATCTCTGATTTAAAAGAAGACGGGTGCTACGAGTGTACTTGTATAGAGTGGCGATTTGTGTAAAAATATTGTTATTTTGATAGAAGAACTACAGAAAAAAATATGGATTCTTTGTGTAGGTACATTGATTGAACGCATCACTGTTCCCACTATCCCACTGAACCCACGTCTATTTTTTGGTTGGTGATTTTATCATTCCCGCTCCGCTCACGCATGCGCTCTCTGTGCACTGTGTCTCTGGGTCTGCGTCTGCGTCTGCGATTGGGTTTGCGTCTGCGTCTGCGATTGGGTTTGCGTCTGCGTCTGCGTCTGAGTCTGCGTCTGCGTTTGCGTTTGTGATTGCGTTTGCGTTTGCGTTTTCGTTTGCGTTTGCGTTTGCGTTTGCGTTTGCGTTTGCGTTTGCGTTTGCGTTTGCGTTTGCGTTTGCGTTTGCGTCTGCGTCTGCGTCTGCGTCTGCGTCCAACTGGAACCAGAACTGGGGGGGTTAGGTCTTGGGAAACAGGGCTCTCAATACTAGGGGGTCCATGGGGGCACAGTTCCTGAGGAAAAATTTAAAGATTCAAGGTAATCTTTGAGCAAATCTACGCGTTTCAGGAAATGCATTAGGTGCGGGCCCAAGCAAACGCTCGCCCCCCTCCCAATCTGGGCACGCCTATGCTTATTTATATCATTGATATATGAACTGGTTATATATAATTGCTACCGCGAGTGATTATCTTGACATTTTCATATACTTTCCTTCACATTCTTTCCGTTCAAGTTACCAATCTGAGTGTGGTATTGGCCGACAAACTAACCACTAAACGAACCTAATAAAAACGGAAAGTAACAGTTGAGATCAACGTACACATTTTATTCAATGATCAATATTCTTGACAAATGTACGGCGGTAATCGTGGGACGTCGGGGCGCTACGCCTCACAAAAGAAGGGCAATTGCTTGGAGCAGGTGTCGTCGTTGAGGAGGCCGTCCCGACGGATGGTCACGCAGTTCTCGTTGCCGCCGAAATTGTTGGGCTCCTTGGGGCGCCAATCAGCGTAGCCGGCCAGTGAGAGCGGGTAGCCTGCGTGCAAGGGGGGCGTCACGATTAGAGACAGTCATATGGCAACAAGATAGGAGAGAACAGACCAATGTAGATAAGATGTATAAGAACATTGCACGTCATTACGCTAATTGCAAAACCACGTATCTGCAAAACCCCTTGCATAAAACTACTTGTGGTGATTTTTTTAAATAATTTGCATGCTTTTAGTCTGCAATGAAATGTTATCTTTTGAATGATTCATTCAATTTCTAGGTTTTGCAGGCAGGGAAACGAATATTTTCTTAATTTTATGACACCAGGTGTTTTTTTCCGAAAATGCTAATACGAGGTTTTGCAATTTGGGTACCGATGTGTAACCAAGTCCGGAAATCAAAGTCCCTATCGCTTCGTGTTGTTTCGTCGGCATTTCGTTTCTAGAGATGGCACCAATTGTGAGATTCCTGTCTTGGATTGACTCCGGTATATCTGCAGCTAGATCGGTAAGGATATGTGCGTGAGCCACTGGCCGTGACTGGAATCTAGACATGGCATATCCCACACCTGGCCGCCAATTGTAGTGCGATTTCTTTTAAAGATCGCGCCCGTATGAGGGGGGCACCAATTTTAGTGCGAATATTATTTTGAGAGCCCAAGCTTGTGAGTGAAATTGGAACCAGTGACCACTTTTAAACCGCAAATCTATTGCAAATGTCCAGAAACTCGTTTCCTGCGGTTCTATTCCGGTCTTGGCGGCGCATTTTTGGTATGTTTTTTTTTAAATCATGAGTTTTGCTCTTCCTTTCAAGTTCTGTACCCCTGTCCGAAACCTTGCCAGAGGGCTGGGTAGCCCACCCAATTGTTATCCAACAGCACATATTCTGGAGTTCGTGCGTTAACTAAAATGCTCTTGAACTTTGTACACCATGCGGGTCACAGCATCACAAGAACAAAAACATTCCACCTGGCTCACCGAGAACAGTGACGAAGTTGTTCTCGAAGAACATGTCGTGAACTCCGATCCACGCGCCGTCGGGCACTCCCGGATGGGCGGCGTAGAGGTCCTTGATGGCGTTCAGCTCCCGCTGCGAGTTGATGACCAAGAGGTTCGAACCCTCGTCTCTGCAGGTCTTCCACGCGGCGCCGAAGCTCAGCGCGTTCGAGTAGAGCTTGTAGTAGCCGACGCCGCGATACTCCTTGTAGCCGGGCGGGATGGCGGACGACGCCAACGCCGCCAGCGCCACGACGAGCAACGCTTTCATCATCATGGCTGAGTGGGGGCGTGAAAGACAGGGGTGATATCGTAGTCCATCCCGTGGACGCATTTTATTCAAGTGGCAGTCGGGTTCAGCTCGTCTCACATCCCAAAACGTTGATGGACACCTTTATTTTACACGGTTGAGCGAACTGCTATTTAAAGCCATGAAGAGGTGTTAAAAGTTTTCAAAATAACAGTTAAAAATGTGCTTCTTACATTGTATTGTATACCTATGATAACCGATGAGTCAACCTAAGAATTTTGTAGGACGACCAGGGGAGCGATCATGTAACTCTTTTTCATTCGATTTGTTTCGTAATCACTCGATTTCAAATCAATGCCCGTGTTAACCATAGGCAGTGATATTGAAAACGAATCGTTTTGAAATCACAAAGTTACATGATCGCCCCCCAGATCTTCAGATAAAACATACAAATCAACAATATAGAACAATAAAATGATTTTTAGTGCAATATTTTGGTCATAGTTTAAAAAGATTTGGTTCGTAAACGAACATAAAAATTAAAAGTTTGTAATTAAGCGTAATTACTTAATTTTTAAGACAATGCAACTTGCAACTTGGTACTTACCTTAACAAAAACAATACGATGCACACCCTGCAGTGAAGATACCAACTGTGAATTGCAGTTGCTTGACCTTGCCCCGTCGCCTTTTAAACGAAGGACGAGGAAACTTGCGTGTGAAATGCACAATGTAGTAAATAGTGCAAGCTTTTACACGGAAGCGATGCTACTGAATCTGTGTCACCTGAATGTTGCTCCAATATTTGAACAGATAATGTTTCAGGCTAGATCCATAACACGCATTCTATTGCCTTCCTTTTGCAAATATAGGTTTTTATTTGAACAATGCAAAACAAAAGATTTTGGTTCAATGTCTTTAATTTAGAAGCAAATATTATGTACCTATATCGTCTTCAGACGAACATGCTTCCGGGTGTGTTGGTAACTATAACCTATTTTACTTAAGGATTTACTAATTACTTATACACTGTAAACCTATCACCACTATTGCTCCAAACTTAAAAATTTAATGACAACATCATTCTTATGTATCCGATGATTTTCCTCTACGGTGTTCTTTCATTGGTCGATTTGTTTCTACTGTTACTTGTACGGTTCACATTATTGTAGCCATGAGGGTGTTAACTGTTTACAAGCACACATAGCAATGTGCATTGAACCCACATTTAGGCTTTGTCCAAATTTTCCTTATAGGGACAAGGATTTGGAACCATTTCAAGATGCTTGATTTATTATCGCTCATAGATGCATGTAAACTGCAGCCTGCCAGGAATTTAGCTCACTGGATTAAATGAAGGTTTAAAAGACGGTTCTGGAGACCGGAAAAGAGACAGAGTGGTTCATTCCTCAAGTTCTCGTCTTGTCTTCAAGTGCCAATTGCTCCCGTCTTCTTGAGGTAAGTCTTCTTCTCAATTCTCAACCATGGAAATCTTGGAAATGCCGTTTCGAAACGAATCCGTATAATAACTATCGTTTGTGATTTTTTTTAAACACTTAAAGCCAGATGGTTCTTCAAAGACAAATCTTATTGTTATCCTGGTTTTTGCAAGTCTCCCCTACGGTCTTTCTAGTTTCTACGCATGCCATGAAACCGTTGCCTACAGGAATAATGAAGTGTTTCTGTGCGTGCATTGCTGCGATGGCCTTGACGACGTCCTTGGCCCTCCCTCTTCAGGACGCCGAGGACGAGACAGGTAACTCCAAGTCATGCAACCGAAACAGCAATTGTGACATCTCAACCACCCTTTCATGTACAGCAGCAGCTTTGATTTCCACAGAAGGAGTTACGCAACGGGTTTCACACAAGTGCCGTTCTGCCCTATATACGTGGTCCGCGAGGACATGAGGATCCCCGTCGAGGCCAGCAGACAGGGACAGCCGCGGGGTCTGTTGCCCGATCGAACCTGGCCCAAAGGCGTAGTCCCCTACGTCATCGGGAACTTCAGTAGGTGCCCAATGTCCGACAGGCTTGCTAGTTTCTGGTATAAGTGTAACAAATACGAAATACATACGAAATATATTGTAGTTATTTAATAGGTAAAACAGCGAGAATACGCTGATGATGCATTGCTGCTGATGATGCATGTAAGGTGGATTTTTCTCTTTTCTCATGTTCGGTCTATAGTAGTTGGTAGCATCGAGTAAAATCACGATTAATCTTCTTCTGAGCCACAATTTGGCTTAAAGAATGTTTATATGTAATTTTCATTTCTTGTCGTGTCTGCACAATGACAAGACCATATAATTGTCGAATACGAACTTATTGGATGACATTTGCACAGAGAATCGCTAATTACGAACGCTTATACGCACACCAACCTATTTATTGAACACCAAACCCAATTACGTATTTTTTGTGTTTGCCAAGAAGCACCGACTTCGGCAGCTGAAGACATAATCGGTACTCATCATATTGAGAGATCATCTTTCATGAGAAGAACTTTTGTTCCCCGTTTCGCAGCCACCGCCGAGCGGACGGTCGTCCAAAGCCTCCTGAACGAGATCGGAAGGCGGACCTGCGTGCGGTTCGTGCGGAGAACCAACCAGAAGACCTACCTGGACATCTTCAACGGCGACGGATGCTGGTCGGTCCTTGGCTACGACGCAGGCGCCAGTGAGTTGGACATAAATCGACCAAACTTTAGTCTACCGATGGCATTTTGTTGACCTTCTTTATATCGTAAAAAACTTTCCTAGAGGTAGAGTATACTTCTTGCGTTTGCAAACGCTCAGAGGTCAGGACCCAGGACTCAGGACCGGTCGTTGAAAGCGAAACAGTGCGTCGTTAAACTTACTCTGGGGTCGTTGTCGCAGCCAACCAGCAGCTATCGCTGAGGAGCCCGGGCTGCGTGACGCGGCCCATCACTTTCCATGAGGTCCTGCACGCGCTCGGCTTCGTCCACGAGCAAAACCGCGAGGACCGCGACTACTTCCTGGCCATACACCTCGACAACGCCAAGCCCGACGGTGATACATAACGCATTTTAATGCAACAAATCTGGAAGTCACTTTCGTGATGAACATCACACACGTAAGGCCATATTCCACTAGGGTTGCAACCCGCGGGTTTGGACCCGGCGGGTTCGTTTTGACGTCAGTGCGCATGCGTGCGACAGATTGCGCGAACAGCTCGGCAGATAGGATATTTCCTATCGCGAAAGATTGGAACCGGCGGGTTTTCGAGAACCGACCAATAGGAACAAGGCGAGCCATGCCCTTACATTTTTCCACTGTCAGCTGTTTTCATTTCATCCGCCGAAATTGGCATGGAAATACATCATTTCTTAAATTGATTGTTGATTTCACAGAAATATACGTTTAAATACTATTATTTAGACAAAAAATGCAAGATAAATTAGCCAGCGACCAGCTTGAAGAGTATTAAGAAGTAAATTAGCTGATAACCCAATGCGATATACCCTGCATGAAATCTTGTCTTGCCAGAACTTTGTCATGTTTCAAAGCACTGCGCGTGCGCTTGGAAAGTCGGAGGTTTCCGTGTGGAATAACAAAACATGCCGGCGGATCGGAATCGGCGTTTCAGATCGGCGGGTTGCAGCCCAAGTGGAATATGCGTTCGAGCCCGTGGGCTGAACCCGTCCGATTCTGAACCGCAGTGTCTCTTGCAAATCCGTCTCGATTTCGGTCCCTCATTGCGTTTCGGGCTCCGACGGGCTCGGACAGATCCAGCCCACGGGCTCGAAAGAGTGTGAGGTTGCTACACATTTTTTTAATGGTTTAAATGTGAACTAACATGAACATTTTGTTTGTCTTAATAGTCTTCCAACTTCTTGGAAGAATGTTCCAACTTCTTGCTTTATGTTCAGGCGAGAGCCTAGGAAGAATGTTTGACCTTTTCTTCGCCCGCAGAGAACGGGCTGATGAAGATGTACGACACGGTCTCCCTCGGCATCCCCTTCAGCGTGGAGAGCGCCATGCAGTACAGCCCCATGGACTTCAGCGTCAACGGCAAGCTGGTGATGGTGTCCACGGTGAGCTCACTCGCTTTTCGAGCGTTTGCAGAAGACCAGGGCGAACATTGTTTGCAAGCGACGCTATTTGCTTTTGGAGATGAGAGCAGGAATTTACTCGATTTAAATGGCATGTTTTTTGCATATTATAACTGAAAGTGATCCTCTTCCTGCGCAAAACTTTAGCGCTTTCACTGATCCATTCAGTAGCTCCCTATGGATGGGAGTTAAAGGGTAAGAGAAATTGTGTATTTCCACTCTGGTTTTGGAGTGACTCTCGATAAGACGCGCTCTTGATCGCATCAACTACAATATTTTACATACATAATTCGCAGCAACTCGCAGAAATGTTTGTCCGAAGCCTTCAGAGTGAATAAAATTCCGCGGTGAACCGTTTTATTATACAAAATCACATGACGAAATGTGATTTGGTTGAAAAGGTCGCACGCTATAGCGTGCTATAATAATAGAACGTGCAAGTACAATCCAAAACTTGGTGTACGTGGTCAAATGATCAGTCGAACCGACATGCGTATAGAGGTGCTTGATTGGCATGACTGCTTTTTAGTTGAAATTTAGTTGGATGACATATCGTAGCAGGCAAAGATGTACACAAATTTGTAATAATGGAAAACCAATGTGGCGTATGAAGGTACTTACATTTTTTACTTTATCTGTCACCAGCGACCGCACCACCCCATCGGCAACAACGGCCCCCCATGGTCCGACTGGCGCAGAGTGAACCGCCTCTACAACTGCCCGCCTTCCTACGAAGAAGCCCTCGACAAGCTAGAGTTTTAAGAAAGAAAGACAAACCGACAGAAACAGCTGTTGTTCTTCATTTACTGCGAAGATTTGTTAAAATATCACTGGAAAACCATGCCCGTCGGCTCTCGCACTTCACTCTTAAATTAACCTAAACGGGTCTGCTTTCCTGCGTTTAGTTGTATTTACGTGCTTTTTATACAATTCCGGTCCTGAGAATATCAACAGTGCATTTTCTTGGATTCCAATCTCTTTATAAACCAAGAACTGAAACAGTTAACTTTTTAGTTACCCTTAATTTATTCCTGAATTCGATTTCATTCGGCGATTGTCGCTAGTTAGAGTTCCTCTCGTTGGAGACAAGCACACGAAAATTACAAAGATTTCTTAGAAAAGTTTACCTAAGCCATGCATCGTCACTATATTAAAGCTGCTGAAGGTTGTGGGATCTTTACAACGAAAATGACTCCGACAGCCTCATCTCAGAGCAGAGATTTATTTAGAACTTGAATCTCAGAAGCAGTTACCACGACGCGAGCCCTAAAGACAGCTCAATTTGAGTGGGGTAATAATATGATGCTATAATGAGCCACGATGCTTTATAATGACATGTCAGCTGTCTTTAAGCTTCTGGAATTAAAATAAATTTTTCGGTAATATCTCGGCCACACCAGTTCGTTCCACTGACTGATCGAGCCAGAAACGCACTAACGAGGTTTGGATTTGTAACTGGCAGTGTTCCAGTACCTTCAAACATCGACCATATCTTTGCCATTTCCAGGTTGAGCTACCTGACCTTATCGTGGTTTTGACATACATATTTACCACATACCATCGGCACCACTCCCCGATATGTCTTTTAATGAGTTTATCCCATTAATTATTTCTTGAGCATGGTTATTGGAATTCAAAACATATTCACTTTTTTTTAAATTATATGTTGATTGGTCATATGGTTCTTCCTATCAAATTTTACGGTTTTGGTATCATATTAACTACCATAGTCAAAAGAAATTGCATTTAATATTTACAGTTAACAAACACATTTTTATTTATTCGCTAAATCCGCGACGGTAACAAATTGAAAGCAACTCCTGGTCCAACCGATATGTGTCCCACGCGATAAGCTTTTGGATACCCGCGCTACGCCTCACAGAAGAACGGCATGGCCTTGCTGCAGACGTCGTCGTTGAAGGCTCCGTCCCGGTGGATGGACACGCAGTTCTCGTTGCCCCCGGCGTTGTTTGGCTCGCCGGCGCGCCAACGAATGTAGCCGGCCATCGTCAGTGGGTAGCCTGCGTACGATCGGGACACGGCGAATAGAGGCAGGCTCACTCGGGGCACGGAGTTATAGGGTCAGAGTGTCGAGAGCACAGAGCAAAGATCCATCCCGAGGAGAGCATCTTATTTGGTACTACCTATACTCCAAAACTCTTGATATCTATTGTGATATATGTATTTTTCAATCGCCAATATGAGATTTCTTTCATAAAATTGACTAATATATCTTCAGCTAGGCTGGAAAGACATGTGTGCAAGATGTAGGTTCACAGATGAGACAAGTATTTGGAGCATCCCACTCATGGGCGCCAATTGTAACGTCTCTGATCTTGGAACCGCTAAACACATATTATAAAGTTTTTTGAAAACCCCATCAATTTCTATTGCCGTTTAATTTGGGGCATATTTTTAAAAGCTTATACGCATCTTCGTTCAATATAGTGCCCCATGGGTGGTATGTACGTATACATTCCGCATGCAAACCAAGAAACCAGGCACAATTTTAAAAGGCTCGAAGTTTCTTCATTGTTACTCCTGCGATACTGCCATCGCTGTCTTTTGAGAACACAAGAAATTTCGAACTGGCTTACCGAGAACAGTGGCGAAGTTGTTCTCGAAGAACATGTCGTGAACTCCGATCCACGCGCCGTCGGGCACTCCCGGATGGGCGGCGTAGAGGTCCTTGATGGCGCTCACCTCCCGCTGCGAGTTGATGACCACGAGGTTCGAACCCTCGTCCTTGCAGGTCTTCCACGCGGCGCCGAAGCTCAGCGCGTTCGAGTAGAGCTTGTAGTAGCCGACGCCACGGTACTCCTTGTAGCCGGGCGGGATGGCGGACGACGCCAACGCCGCCAGCGCCAACACAAGGAACGCTTTCATCATCATGGCTGTGAGGAAAAAAGGGATAGGAATATTACTATGGCGCCGTGGTTCAAAACATTTGCGCGCACTTAACGCATAGACTCGGAAACAGGCGTCCGGAATAATATTCTCGAATGATAAAGCGACGAGCTTCTAGTTCTCTAAACGGTTCTCTCGTATAGCACTGTAATCGAAACTTGCGACCGATGACTCATATTATTGATTGTGTATTATTACAGGTGTGGACAGGACCAATATTTGATTCGAAAGCAATTTTTAATTTTGTGCTGTTGGTCCTTGCTTCTTTCGGTGTCTGGAACGAAAAATTCACACATAATTGAAATATAATTTCTCTTAGACATGATAGTTGCAAGAAGTGATTACCTAGATTTTATGAGCACGATGTTCACCCTTCAGTGTGGATTTCAAATGTGTCTGTTTCACCCAGCTGCTGCTGCTGCTATTTAAACCAAAAAGAGGGGAAATCGTGTGCGTAAAATCACAGTCACGCTTTTCCACAATGTCATTGTCCTGAAAGCTGCTGAAGCTTATCTCATCTTGCTCCAATATTTGGACAGGCTTCGTCCAAGAGGGGCTCAATTTCCTTACCTATACGACGAAAAAATGGTTTTTACAATGTGAAGGATTTTACTGTGTTGATCTTAGTTGATTTGAATGATGCTGAACAAAAGTTTCACCGCTTATTTATTTAGTAGATTTCTCGATGTCCAAGCAAATATATGCGTTATTTTTTACATAGTTAAGCCAAAAAGATTTATTTGGGCGACGCTTGAGTGTAGTAAACGAATGTGCCTTAAGTTTAAGTAATGTATTAACTCGTAAAAAACATTTAACCACCGATAAAACCTAAAGTTTAACCCTGGCTACGACGTGGTGTTCAAACTTAACTATCAAATAGTAATATGGATTAAACAAACTCTTAGCAGATTAGCAGCTGTACTGATCTAAACCTGTTTTGCTGTCCAAATATCCTTAAGTGTAAAAGATTTGGAATCATTTCAATGAGCGCGATTTATTATCACTCCAAGGAGACTGAAGGTGACATCATTCTTAAGTAAATTCTGGCATCAGGATTAAATGAAGGTTTAAAAGTCCGATACAGGCAACAGGACAATCGACGGAGTGGTTCAATCCTCGAGTCCTCGTCTTGCCCTCAAGTGCCAATTGCTTTCGTCTTTTTGCGGTAAACAGCTCGATTGAAATTAAAAGTGTTAAAAAGTATCCTGATTTTCCTGTCTTGATACGGACAGCAGAGAAAAGGTTACGATCAAACTTAGAAAACTACCAAGAAACCGTTTATCACGATAGAGGTACCACATGAATTGTATATTATGTTATTGATTTGTCTATACAGAAAATATGAAGCGTGTCGCAGCGGGTTTTGCCCTGACGGCTGTCTTGACAGCGGTGTTAGCGCTTCCACATCAGGACACCGTCAGCAAGACAGGTATCTCCAGCGTGGTCTTCATTCTCTAAGTCCAGTCTTCTTTAAATCGGAAAGTGGCATGAGGTGCTCTTCGGGTTCTCTGTGTCTCAAAGTAGTTGCCGTTCTGTCTCCCAGAATTCACTCGCATCGACGACATGCTGATCCCCGTCCAGAAGGTGCAGGCTCGAGGAATGTATTACTCCCGGACCTGGCCCGAAGGCATCGTCCCGTACTACATCACCAACTTCAGTAAGTTCCAAACTGTTTTGCATTGGCTAACACGATTTCAAATAACTTTTTTTTTAACATCTTTATTTCTCTTTTCCATTTAAATAAACAGGTAGAGAGGTGAAAAACACCAACATTCAAGCTCTTTTCCTTGCAATTTGTGTAATCGAGCTAAACATACACAATTTTTTACATTTTTTACCTAATATTCTCTGTACTTATTTCTTCAAAAATTTCTTCTCCTCCATTTGCCAATTCCATCCACCTTTCCTTACTATTCCACCATTTTTCTGTATTATTTACTTCTTCCCAGATTTCTCCTCGTACTTCGACGTCTCTCCTCACTTGATCTTCCAACTCCCCGTTTTACATACTTCATTTCCATTGCCTTCTTTGGTAATCTTGCCTCTTCCATTCTCATTATTCTTCCATAGAATTTCCATCTGTCTAATTAATCAAATAACTAATAAAAAACTATTTTAGCATGAAATTTTTGTGAAGTTGTAATAGTTTAAGTATACTTTGGAAGTAAATGGCAATTATATATATATATATGTATATATATATATATATATATATATATATATATATATATATATATATATATATATATATATATATATATATATATATATATATATATATATATATATATATATATATATATATATATATATATATATATATATATATATATATATATATATATATATATATATATATATATATATATATATATATATATATATATATATATATATATATATATATATATATATATATATATATATATATATATATATATATATATATATATATATATGGGTATATATTATATATATTAAAAGTGTTATATATATATGGATATATTAATATCCATATAGTGTTATATATATATATTAAATATATTATATATATATGGATGTTTTACTTATCAAGAAAGAAGACAACACGTTAGGCCACACGGTATACAGAAAGCCAACCCACACCAATCGGTATCTAAATGCATCATCCCATCACCATCCCGCACAAATACGATCGGTAGCGTACACCCTTGCTACCAGATCTCGTCGTATTGCAGACCAAGACAATCTAACAAATGAACTAAAAATCCTTGAAAAAGTTCTGTCACAAAATGGGTTCAAAAAAAGCATAATACAAAAAGCTTTCAAAAGAAAAACTAACGCTGAAAGAAATGCAGAACAAGAACTAAGAACCGACAGCTCTCAACCACAGGTCAACGATTTCATAGATGAACCAACAAAACATAATGCTTTTCTCCCATACGTTTGCGGCGTAACAGATCGAATAAGCCGACTGCTCAAAAAAGAAAACGTTCAAACCATTTTCAACACCAACATGAAATTAAGACAGTTGATCCGCAACAGCAAAGACATCGTTGAGCTTGAAGGTGGGGGTGTTTACGAAATCCCGTGCAATGTATGTCCAAACACGTACATTGGACAAACAGGCAGAAACTGTTTTCAACGTAAACAGGAACATCGACTAGCCGTAAAAAACCACACCCAATCATCAGCCCTAGCACGACACGTAACTGAGACATCCCACACAATTAATTTTGAGGGGATGAAACTCATATCAAAAGTAGAACAACTTCAAACTCGAAGGGTTCGAGAAGCAATTGAAATCGCCATTCGGCCAAATTGCTTGAACAAACAACTTGACTCGGAACAACTCCCATCAGCTTGGACCCCCCTTCTCAAGAAACTTGTAGAAAACCAAAGAAAAGCACCAACAACTTTACATCAAGAGATATCACAGGAACCACAAGAAAATTATACTACCAGAACCAGACACCAACAAGAACCTGAAACCAAAAGAGTGACAAGATCAATGAACAGACGTTTCCAATAACCCTGCTTTCAGGTTTCCATTTGCTTTGTATCACATTTTCTTTTTCCATGAGGCTTCAGTTTTATAACATTTCGTTTTTGTCTACTGTTTTATAAAAAATCATTTTTCTGTACATTGGTTGCACTTGTGCCTTGATAAAGCCAAGAGGAGACTTGGCGGAACGTTGGCTATATAAATAAAAAAATATATAACTATAAACTTCGTAGCATTAACCGTTTAAAATGAATCCAATACCTTTGGGCTACGAGAATTTCCATCAGCAAATATATATATATAATATATATATAATAATAATATATAATATATATATATATAATATATATATATATATATATATATATATATATATATATATATATATATATATATATATATATATATATATATATATATGTTTATTTAGAGTTTCACAGCAAGGTTTAATAAAATCGTTGTTTTTTGGATTGAACTGTGTTATAGTTATATTTTCTTTCCCAACGTTTCGACCAAAATGTCTGGCCATTTTCAAGGGTCAAGCAATACGAACTAAAAAACAAAACAAGGTACAAGAGATAATCACAACAAATAAACCAAAGTTACAAAATTACATTTCAAAAGAAAAATTTTTGGCAGGAGGTCAAGGCCGATTGTCTTGACTTTGCAGTCTTGCCGATGTAGTCTTGCTTCTTGTCATAGGACCAGGGGTAGGAGTGGGTGGATGACGCATGGATTCGCTAGTGTTCGACGCGGATGCTGATTTTGGGGATGCGGCTGTAATTTTGTAGGGTAGAAGGGCTAGTTTCCAAACTTGTGGCAGTCGTTTGGCGTCATCCCGTTAGTTCATTGTGGCGGGGCGCTTTTCTATTTCTATAGATTCCCTTATTATGCAAATTATTGAAATGTCATTTTGTAACTTTGGTTTATTTGTTGTTATTATCTCTTGTACTTTGTTTTGTTTTTTAGTTCGTATTGCTTGACCCTTGAAAATGGCCAGACAATTTGGTCGAAACGTTGGGAAAGAAAATATAACTATAACACAGTTCAATCAAAAAAATAACGATTTTAATAAACCTTGCTGTGAAAATCTAAATTTAAGTTTTCACAGCAATTAGTTTAAAAAAAAAAATATATATATATATATATACACATAAAGTCATGGGCTTTGTAAAACCTGTGTGAATTATATGCGGTTTCAATCTATTCCACTTGGTAATATAGAACCATTTTTAATGTTAAGTAGGTGTTCCAAATATTTTATCACGTTTATCACGGTTTTTCACAATTTTTCACGTATTTTCACGTAACATTTTCAATCAATTCACGTATTCAACTTTTCAACTGCCTGAAACTGCATATTTTATGTTCGATACTGACTTCATCGACAAGATAATAATTGCCAAGTCACTTTCTTCATACTCGTGCCAAAAATGTTTCCCATGTGTTTCGAAAACGATTCTTGGCCAAAAAACCTGCGAAAACGTGAGCTTTTGCCCCTTTGCGCAGCCCCCAGCGAGCGCAAGGTCATTCAGGACCTCCTGGACGAGATCGGCCAGCGAACCTGCGTCAAGTTCGTGCCGGCGTCGACCAAAGAAAAGCCCTTCCTGGAAGTCTTCAAAGGCACTGCATGTCGGGCCGTCGTTGGATACTACGGCGGCAGTGAGTGGAATATTGTCAATTCTTATTTATTGATAAATGCTCAGAAGGAGATTAACATAAGCACGATCGTCATAAATAGCTAGAATTCTAGCGATGGTGGAGTTATGCATAGCGGAAATCTCGCTGCCCGATCTTTCTTCCGGATTTTGGTTGTAACTCCAACGTTCACCACTGCGGCGCTGTTAATTTTGTTTAAAAATTTCTTGTTCAAAAAATTCCTTAAATACTCACTACAATAAAATTATAGCTTTGTTGGCTTTGCATTAAATTGAAATTATTTATTGACTTAGGTATTTTATACGCCAACCACTTCTAAACCCCTCATACCGTTGATCAAACTTATCTCGGCCAACAGGCATCAGAGCAATATAGACATTGGCATTACAATCCACATCATACGCCACATAGGTACATTGCCAGAGAATTGACCTGTAGAAAATAGAAATAAAGCCAAGAATACATATGTCACTCTGGAGATAGATAGAGCATTCCAGTTACTAGTAAGATTAGAAAGGGCTTGGGTATACCTATAAAGTAATACATATTATAGTTCGCTACGGTTACACAAACAAGACGTTTTTCTGCTGAAATGATCAAATATGTCGACTGTAGGTAATCAAAAGCGTGGAAAATCCGTTGACATCAAGTTTTAATAAAACATTGGATGATCAGGCTCTGCCAGCCTGTAGTCGTACTCGTATCGTATTTACAATCCCACGTGGTGTTGTATTTCTCGGGTCTGATATCACAGACCGTTCAAGATCTGACTGGACCAGTTCGCAAAACACGCACACACTGGAAACATGTCGATAAAACTCAATTGACTGCATTGGTGCAGCCCGCCACTGGTGTGAGCTGACCTCGGAGTGCGCGCTGACACGCACCACGGTCTTCCACGAGATGATGCATGTACTCGGCATCGCACACGAGCAAAATCGAGAGGACCGCGACTACTACCTGGCCGTACAGCTTGACAACGCCAACCCCAACGGTGAGGCATGGGAGCCAAAGTTTAATTCATCAGATCAGATCGGATATGACAATATAAACTATGTCATTCGGTACTGTTTAAGCTTTCAGTACTTGTAACTATTTGTGGCGGGATAGGGATGCTCGAGTGTAAGGTCTGCACAAACAAATGCTACGAAGAAATGATAACTTGGCTTTTAATAGTAAACTCAGAGTGATGGTCACTCTCCGTCCTCCGATGGATCCTGACTGAATGCCCACAAGGGTGACATTGCCTATTACGTCGGCTTTGGGCCAGGGTGCCATCCCCTCCTTTGCCCAGAGCCCATTGTACCCTTGCAGCCGCCCGCGCCTCCGTGCAACGCCAGCATGCCGTTGCATATTAAATATTAATCCTTATTGACATCCTATTTTAAAGGAAAGAGTAGGTTACCTTCAGCAAGTATGTTCATATGTTGTGATTTTTTTAAAGGGTGATATCTCTCTTGAAATCGCTAATCCTTTCAGTTCAAACGCGCTAACGAGCGTTCGGCGAAACATTTGTAAGCATGAATGTGTTCGTGGTATACGAAATGCGTGACCAGTAGCAATTCCCAACCTTGTCTTCGCCCGCAGAGGAGGCGCTGATGAAGCGGTACGACTTGATTTCCCTGGGCGTGCCTTACAACGTGAAGAGCGCCATGCAGTACTTTGACTTGGCCTACAGCAACAACGGCAAGCTGGTGATGGTCTCGACCGTGAGTACATCAAGGACTGATTCATTTCTCTTTGTTTGGATGCTTGCTTCGCTTTTCTCGTTCAAATGTCAGTTCTGCAGGGCTCGGAAATTTTTACTTTTAAACTTTCATATATGCAAATGCAAGTGAACGAAGTCATGAACACTTAAAATTTTCTGGGATACTTTATTTTAGTGAGCAGTCAAGTTTCATAAAAAATGCTCAGTATCTACTTTTGGCTCCACAGTGTCGACAAATTTACGAAAAAATGAAACTTCCCCATTTCAATAACTTTTGATTGGTTTACAAACTATAACTAGTAGATTTTTCTGAAAAACGCAGGCAATAGTAATTTAATCGAAATCGGAACGATTATTTGGGCTACAAACAAGAAAACATACAAACATAAAAAAAAGCACAATTGTGACTTTTTTGGGATAATAAACTTGAGGATATCGTTTCGGTCGCTTCGCTCTCTACGCTCATGACTGGCAATTATTTTGAAGGATTGGTGCAGAACATGTAGATTTAAATTACACTTCTTAGACTAATGTTCACTATATCCTATCTTTAGCACTAATTATGAAAAATACTATTTCAAACTGGGATTTGAATGCTTAATCAAAAGTCTCACTGGTTTCCCGACGTTTCGTAACATAGACTTATGTCATATGTATTCATATAATATGATACGTCCTTCATATATGATAGCATATGTTACGAAACGTCGGGAAACCAGTGAGACTTTTTATTTAGCTTTCAAATCACAGTTTGAAATAGTTTATTTAAAAAGTAGATTTAAATGTTGAGCCTAGACTTCGGAGAGTTGGTCAATTCGCACAATTCCTAGCGAAATGTCAAGCATTGGTCTGTGCCAACATCCACTGTAGGGACTCTAGATTGTGTTCCCTTCCATGCCACCAGAGACCGCACCATCCCATCAGCTTCACCGGCATCCCATGGTCCGACTGGCGCAGAGTGAACCGCCTCTACAACTGCCATCCGCGGTACGAGGAAGCCATCGACAAGCTCGAGTTTTATTAATTGTATTAATTAACATTGATGGAACATCCTGGTTTGGACTTTGGATGCAACCATTTTGCTGTTTTACTTGCTGTTTTGCTGTTTTGCTATTTTACAGTTGTTCTGTTACTGCAAATTATTTTATACCTTCAAATACCCAGGAGATCCAGGAAACAACCGAATAATTTTGCAACCTCGTTAAATAATGTTTTAAGCGCAGTTATCGAACAAATACAATTAATTGAATCGATAAAATAATACATAAGCACATCCATGAACCCATGGGCACTGAAATGTTTAGATTATTCCTCATTCCTGAGAGACCCCGCCCGGTTTTGGGCATCCTATACCTCCCCTCTCCCCTTGCTCCCTCCGAAAAACCAAACGCAAAGTCGGGAAAGTAAACTGAATGCATGTTTTTTCTGTAGAATATTCTTGAGCTATTTTGATACATTAAAATTCACGTGACATTAACTTAAAACTATACGAATTTACAACATAAATCTGCAATACCACGTCAGTTTTCACCTGATAAGACTGATTGCTGGCATTAATATGAACTAAAATCTCAAACTCAAACATCACTGTTGACATGGAATTGAGTCCAACAGTCGTGATTACACTTTGATTAGGTACAGGTTGTGGTGAGTAATGAGCATTTCATATTTAGCGAAATTACACATTTTATGATGTGTGCAGAGATACACATGAGTATGAAAATATTCACTTTTTTTCATATCTTCATTCCTACTTTACGTCTAATTGTATTTGTCAACTCAACAGCGGCGTTACATAACGCTATCCCACATTTCCTGTTTGATAAAAGGCAGTGTTGCAAGCTATAAAAACTCAATTCGCAATCATCTTCGTTCTGTCTAGCTGCACCATTTCTTCATCTGCAAGGTAAGCAAAACATTGACACTCAATCGCAATTTTCGCAATGTTTTCCTTATTTTTGTTGGGTTATAAAAATGTATCAATTCAATTACCAATTTAGCTTTACCTTATCACAAATTACAATTTAACAAAGCAACATCGTAGCAAATACAAATTAATTAATTTTATTCGTATTCTATTTATCCATACAGACGGAGGCATGACATTTTTCATTATAAAGGTTCTGACATTGGCAGCACTGGCAGCAAAGACAACGGCCCTTCCTCTTCAAGATGACACCGAGGCTGGTAAACTAATAACGGCATGAGTCTGGAATATAATTCTTTACATATTTGTATTTTATAATGACTAATTCCTCTCAATTTCATCAGCAAATTTGTGTACCGTGCCTCTGAGAATGTTATTAATATACTTCCAAAGTTCATAGCATTGATGTTTTGAATGAATTGGGGGATAGCAACAAAAAATACCATTCGTTTTCTTTCTCCGACCTCAGCATGAGGGCGTTGAAGGTTTTGCAAACGTCGCATAAGAACCATGGCAACGATTCATCGGCGTCGTCGTTTCCGCAGAGTTCAGCCTCAGGGAGGACATGAGGTTTCCGGTCGAGTCCGAGGTACCGATGCCGAGAGGAATGGTTGTCAACCGGAAGTGGCCGAGAGGAATCGTTCCTTACACCATCGACTCCAACTTCAGTAAGTCTTCGCTATCCAGATTAGACGAAGTTGTCATAACTGCAATTTGATTTGATACTTGCGCCAAAGGCTGATGGAATAGCGGGACATATTCCCATACAAACTGCTGCATTTGACCAAAACTTGCTGTATAGTTTATTTCTTTATTTTGAGTTTACTACAAATAGCACATTTGTTCAGGTGGCAGTTTTTATACACATAGATTGTTATATATTCTAAATTACATAAGTTAAGTTACATAAACTACATTAATAAATATCACTTTCCTCTAGCCTTCTTTTAAACAATTTTAAATCCACTTGATCTTGAACAATATTTTCATCCAGCGAGTTCCAATCTCTTGCCGTTCTATTAATAAAATACCATATTCCTACATCCTTTCTTACAGTCTTAACTACAACTTTTCTTGAATGTTGCTTCTACTCTTGTGTTTTCTTCTGTCCATTTCGATTTTCGTGTTTAATACTTTCCAGCCCCCTTTTCCATTTAATATTCTAAAAAAGTTTACTTATAAAGACTAATAAAGACTTATAAAGACACTTTCGTTTAGTGAGTGCAGGAATAGTGGAGCAATCAGTGGCCATGCATCGTTCGCAGCTGTCGGCGACAGGGCGATCATCATGAAGGGGCTCAACGAGATCGGCAGACTCACGTGCGTGAGATTCAGGCCGTGGACCGATCAGCCGACACGCCTCGAAATCATCGCGGGCAACGGCTGCTGGTCCGTCGTCGGATTCCACCCCGGCTGGAGTGAGTACAGTTGCCCTCGGCGATAGCCTATGGTTGGCGTTCGTACAGCCATGTTTAGGGAACGTGGAGACTTGAGATAATGAATTAGGCTTTGAGTTTTAGATTGAGAGAGAAAAAGAGACTGGCAAAACACAATTATTAAGTTTTTTTCGAAATGTTATTATATATATATATATATGCATGCGTCTTAAACCCGAAATTTATGTGCAATGTTCATTGTAGTTGTGTGAACTTGTCCAGCAAAAATTAGCAAAGAGTAATAAGACAAGATACTGTTAATATTTAAATCACAAGTTCAGTTGTGTTTCAGTTTCGAAGATGCAGTTATCACGAAGCGCTGCCTGTAGACCATTCAATAAGCGAAAGCTTTCGTACATTTGCATTATTTCTCAGAAAAAACTCCGGGACGATGACAAAATTACAAGGGCAATATCACGCCAACATCGTGAAAGTAGAAAACGCACTAACGAGGCTCTTGCTTTGAAACAAGCAGCGCGGATGCCACGTCGACGATCGCTATCCGACTGGTCGATCCATTTCAGAGACCTTGAAGTTGTCGCTGGCCCTCCGGGGCTGTCTGATGCACACCGTAGTGGTCCACGAGCTGATGCACGCGCTCGGCTTCGTCCACGAGCAGGAGCGACCGGACCGCGACTACAGCGTCATCGTGCACCTCGACAACGCGCGCCCGGAGGGTGAGGATGACTCGGAACGAAGGAGACCGAGCGGGAGAACTTATCGGCCATGTGCCATCCATAGTATATTAAGAATCGAAATTCGCTGACAAATTAACTATAACATCCGTTCCATTTTCCCTGTTATGATTAAAAGCACAATATTGGTGACTGCAGGTATAATATATCCACATTTCTGCAACGTTTTCTAACACATTTACATGTAACGATCTGAAATATCGTTATTTACATTGGATGCCCAAACTGATTATCTATATTATCTATCTATTATCATGGTATCTTTTATCTATCTATGATTATCTATCAATTATGATGATCCTGATCTATTAAGATGTCTGCTCCCCAGAGTACCACCACCAAGCCCTTGCTAACGGCTTCCTGCTTGTTCCTGTAAACTAGAGAACGGCCTGATGAAGAACCACGACGCGGTCTCCCTCGGGGTCCCGTACAACGTGGCAAGCGTCATGCACTACGGGCCCATGGCCCTCAGTGCCAGCCGTCAAGCGGTCATCGCTTCAACGGTGAGTCGACAACGTCCAGCGCACAATGCTCATCACTGCAACACATTTACACATAACCAAGATATATACGCGCAAGATAAATCAATCTCCTTCTCATTATTGCTTAGAAAAATACACAGGTTTTTTTCAACAACAAGCTAAGAACTGAATCAGTACAATTTGACCTAACCTGACTACGCCGTGGGTAGTCCGTTTCAAAACGTTCCCTATAGTAATATTTGAAGCACATTCTGTAGAATCGAGTGCCCCTTTTTTCAACACTATCGCTGTTTTTGTGTACACCGGTATGCAGTGCGTCCCAGGTTCAGAAGTCTGCTCCTCGGGGCATTGGGCAGGCATACTAACATTGTGGAAGAACGGTTTCGGTGGGCATCGTATTGTAAGACGTGTTGTACTCCAAAAAGGAATTCAAGTTTCTGTCAAATGATTCCACTAGCGCTGACGCTCGAACGTTTCGTCCACAGAGGACCCATCATCCCATCACCAACGTGAGGGTTGTGCCGGTCTCGGACTTCCGCCGGATAAACCGGCTGTACGGATGCCCTGCTTCGTTCGAGGCTCTGCTGGACACTGAGGAGTACGGAGAACCTTTTGGGTCATAATGAGAGGCTGTGGGAGGGTGTGAGGGGGTACAAACTATCGAAAATTGAAACACTTTCTCACTCTTTAACAAGAATTGTTATTTTTGCCTTTGTCCAGTGCATATCACACTATTTTATCTTACGATTCTCTTCTTTATACTAGTAGAGGATGATATAGTGTGTGTTACAGATTGAAGAGCGGTTTTAAATGTTGTTGCTATCCGTAGCATTTCCGCTTTCGGATAAAGAAGCTGGGGCGTTGGGAACGACAAATGTAATTTCAAACTGCAAGCTTCCAGAGCAGGTTTATTATCTTCTTACAAGGAAAAGTAAATCGAAATTCTATGCCAAGAACTTAGTACCGTAGTTTGGCTGCTTTTCAATTGGATCTGATCTGGTCTGAATGAGATAATTAATGCCACCTATAGTGCGCAGAAAGAAAAGTTTGATTATGAGCAAGGTATAAAAATATACATGGTGTTCGCACAATGTACAGATGTACTAGTTCGCCGAATGCCGATGCTTGTGTTTATAGTATAAGGAAATGACATCGCACATGCATTAGGCCTCGCAGAAGAACGGGAAGACTTTCTCGCAGCCGTCGTCGTTGAGGTGACCGTCGCGGTGTATAGTGACGCAGTCCTCGTTGCCGAGGTAGTTGTTGGGCTCACCGTTGTCCCAAGTCGAGAATCCGGCCACGGACAGCGGGTAGCCTGTCAACACAGCCAAGGCGTAAGCGTCGCTATCCGCGCATCGATGTCTCTTGTCCAGCTTGAGCTTATAGATAACTGATACGAAATTATTTTAAGCATTACTAAAAATATCCCAGTTACTAAACGAGAGATGTAGACTCTGGTGCATGTGTTCGTCACCGGGAGTTAACAACGTCTCCCTGCATGGCTTTGTGGCAGATTCTTGATGACTGACCATCTTACAGGCAATCATTCAGGCAATCGATTCTAAAGTGTTATTCTACAGTGTCTATCGTCTAACAGCCAGGCAAGATTGGTTGATCGATATCCTGCTCGAGTTGACAGTCCCTAGAAAGAGACGTTCTTGTCACGGCAGACTACAGACTAGAACCTCGACGAGGTTAAATTATGAAAATGTATACTAAAAACTCCAGTTGGCTTACCAAGCACGGTCGCGAACTCGCCCTCGTAGAAGATGTCGTGGATGCCAACCCAAGCCACGTAGTAAGCTCCGGGGGTGGCGGCGTAGAGGTCCTTGATGGCGTTCAGCTCCCGCTGCGAGTTGATGACCAAGAGGTTCGAACCCTCGTCTCTGCAGGTCTTCCACGCGGCGCCGAAGCTCAGCGCGTTCGAGTAGAGCTTGTAGTAGCCGACGCCGCGATACTCCTTGTAGCCGGGCGGGATGGCGGACGACGCCAACGCCGCCAGCGCCACGACGAGCAACGCTTTCATCAACATGGTTATGTGGAAGCTGCAAGCCAGGGAAAATATCGGATTCTTTTGTAAAACAAATAAAATAAAAAATCAACATGTCGAGGTCAGCACTGTGGAGGTACGAAAGTTTCTACACATAAGCACAAGGTTCACACATATCTGATTTATTGTAAAAACTGTCGATTCGCAAGAATCAGTTCGAAATCAAGAGAGGATTTGCTAGAACTGAAGCCGGGAGTAGTCGCATTGGACGCACGAAATGTCAAAGCGGGCCTTGCTTTTTTGTACGAAGTTAGTTGTGAACGTTTGGGAGGGGGGGGGGAGGCGCTTGTCATCCTTTGCGAGGCCTTGTGAGGCCTTGTGAGGCTTGTGAGGCCTATTGTCAGCCCTTGGATACTTATGACCTTCTCCATTGACCAGAAGGTATAATAGTATCTCGTTAATGTTTGTCCTTTTTCATTCCCTCATTATCAGTTTATTTGTATTTGCATCAATTGAGTGTATTTTGTTATTTGATAGTTGTTTGCCTGCAGTCAAAAATTTTGACAATCTGCAGCCGGACCGGGATACGTACTCAGGACGCGCTATTCCGTTTCGTGCCTCGTAGACGCAATGTTAAATTTCCCACATTTAGATTGACGTTTTGGACAGAAATTGCCTGGAGCTGGCCTTAAAAAATTATCCGGGGAACACAGATCGAGAACCTAAAGTAATGTTTCAGGGGTCATACAATTAAAATCTTGAGTACACTACCGGCAACGCACGTTGGAGTCCGGAGAAACACACAGAAATGTCAAAGATTTGAAGCAAGAAAATGATTTCAAAATGAAATACGAAGTAAATAAAATATGACGATTTAAGTCGTCTAATTGACTTTGATACCAGTTTGCTACCAGTATGGTACCAATATTTTACACTAGGTGCCAGTATGATTGCCATACCGTACAAATAATCATTGAGTCTATTGGCCACGAAACGGACTAGCGCACCCGGGACCCCTGACTGCAGGAAGGTGCTCTACCATGTGTTGAGCTATTCGGGCACGCATTCTCCCGATTCGCTGGGTGGGATAAGGGGATACCCGAGGTCCTTTGCAATGTTGAAAATGTTAACGGTCGTCAATACAACCTGACCAACCTAGTATTTGGTAGAAAGTATTTCGGTATTTTAATTCAAATTCTGTTAGAAATATTAAATATAATACTCTGACTGTCAATGACATCGAGCTACATGTAGGCAGAGGTGGAATTCGGCCCGCAATTCGCTTACCTTTTCAAACGGCAGATGTGACTTCTTTCAACCTCTGCGCCGAACGATGTGACTTACCTCTGCCACACTCTGGATCACTTATACTGGAGAGGAGATTAACAACTGGAGCGAAAAACAGCAACATTGTTACGTAACAGGAGCTTTTGTCTCGATTTTAATTCAACCGCCAACAGCACCTATTGTGCCTAGCATTAACTCGTAAATATTAAATCAATGTTTGAGTTTGGACCACCTCAAGGATTTTTATTTCACCCAATTGATTTGAATCTGGTTGCTTTATTTAATTGTCTGGCTTATTTAAAGTGCGTACTCATTTCGAAGTTTAACTTAAACAGCACATCTCCGAAAATAAAACTGTCAAATCTTTTTCCTTGTTTTTAAAGCGTATAAATTCACTACGGGTTCAAGGCTGACTTCCCAAAGCCTGAGATTTTCCTTTGAAACTGGCATTTAATTTACTATATATACTCAAATTTTCATGTAAATTTGCCGCCTATCTTGTTTTCACGCTGTCAAATTCTTAAATCCTTGTCTTTCGCTGTGAAATATTGGTTTCACGACAAGATCAAGTCTGACCTTTCAAGGCGTAGATCTTCCTTTGAAACTGACACACAATTTACGACACCGATTGTCCTGCGATGGAGTGCGTCAATGCCACGCCAAGAACGGTCCCAAGAGGTTGACGATCTGAAGACTTGGCAGAGTTTAAATACCCTGCGATTGGAGCAAGGAGCACACTCCTACGACACGCGGCCCTCCGCCTCCTGCAGGCCGCTCCACATCAAGGTAAGGACACTCATCTGTCCTCGAACCGAGGACATCGCACATTCCACAGCAAGGCATCCTATATTGTGCACGCCATCATTGGACTTGTAATAGTGTATCGTTTTAATTGATTGAATCCAAAGATGTACTTATTTCCTTGGGATCGGGTTTCTATGTTACGGAATTTCTTGAATAAATCCTGCCATAATATTCCGCTATAGATCATGTGCTCACTGAATTTTAACTGATATAAGCTACTTTGTCTGCAGAAAATATGAAGTTTCCCGCAGCGGGTATTGTTGCGATGGCCTTCTTCGCCTCGGCGCTGTCCCTTCCACTTCAGGACGCCGACAGCAAAATAGGTAACTTTATCTTCGATATCCTATCAAATCCAACTGACAATATATTGAAAGTTCTAAATAGTGTAAATATATCTAAACTAATTCTGTGTTTAATCGATACTTCAGTCAATACTTTATAACGTCTAAATGGATAAACAAATGGACAACACAGTCTTCTTGCTGTAGGGGTATTTCAATGTTGTTGCTGTTCGCCCTGTAGGCTACACGGTCGAAGGGGACATGAGATTCGTGGATCAAGTGCAGACTCGAGGGGCGGTGCTCGATCGGACCTGGCCCGGAGGCATCGTGCCGTACGTCATCAAGAACTTCAGTAGGTGCCAAACTGAGTTCGACCATGGTCGTCTTTCATTCCGCATTACCGTTCAGGGACATTGACCGAAACAGCTGCGTAACGCACTGACATTCTCTCCCTTTTCGCAGCCTCAGCCGAGCGCACTGTCATCCAGAGCCTTCTGGACGAGATGGCATTACGCACATGCGTGAGGTTCGTGCCGTGGACCACCCAGAAGACCTACTTGGACATCTTCAACGGCGACGGGTGCTGGTCGTACGTCGGGTACATCTCCGGTTTCAGTGAGTGGATTACTCAGACTTTGATTTCACTTGAAGAGTACTTTAAAAATTACTTAATTAATGGTAAACTTTAAATGGCCAAGAAAATAAAAATTAATGATGGCCCCGTCAATGATTATTATTAAGCATTTACCGTAATAGATTATTAAAACCCACATGAACAATATATTAAAAATATAATGTAATATATTACAATTTATTATATTAAACTGACAATGGGTGAAGCTGAGATTCAAAGAAATTATATGGTACACCTTTTTCGGTTACTGTAATGTCCCTGATCAAAGGATGGAAGACTTTGAATGTGCACCTCAGCTACCATCGGCGTGCTTGGGTAGACATACATCTCTTGTTAAACTGTTGGTTGTTCAGTTACGTAATGGGAAAAAGCTACTTGAATCAATATTGGTCATAGGAAGGGTCACTCGTCACCTTGTGGTGATCTCGATTCTTGAGTACAGTCAAACTAAGACTTGTCATTTCCCTCATCAATAGTCTAACTGAAGTCCATCACTATCCCCACAATAGCATCACTAATTTCCAACTGATGCCAAGTTATTCTGTGCACGTTGTCGCAGCCAACCAGAAGCTGTCGCTGAGGAGCCCGGGCTGCGTGACGCGGCCCATCACTTTCCACGAGGTCCTGCACGCGCTCGGCTTCGTCCACGAGCAAAACCGCGAGGACCGCGACTACTTCCTGGCCATACACCTCGACAACGCCAACCCCAACGGTGAGCCCCCGATGGCGTACTCTACAGAACGAGAATGACTTGGGGAACAGACACCGGGGCACTCGGCAGTGTTTGACTGAAAAGGTAACACACGATTATTGTTATCCACAGAGGAGGGTCTAATGAAATCCTCCGACACGGCGTCCGTCGGCATCCCCTTCAGCGTGGAGAGCGCCATGCACTACAGCCCCATGGACTTCAGCGTCAACGGCAAGCAGGTGATGGTGTCCACGGTGAGTACCTTTAGGTTTACCTTGCACTGCGTTTGCAGGACCATTAAAAGTATTTCCGATTAGAGCTGAGAAAACATGTCATTTTCTCATCTCTAATCGGTTTCTTCTTTGGAGGGCATCATGAGGCCTTTACATCAGCTTCGTATAATCGAAGTTGAATTGAGGACGCTGTTAACCATTGCCACAAAGTGTGTGGCAAAAATTCGTGCTTCGCTAAATACCACGCATAAATATGTGTGAAAATGATTTTGAAAGTCCGTGCAGCATAAGTGCATCTTGAACAAGCGTCTATGAGGAATTCGTTAGCTCGTTAATTTTTCCAATCATTCTGTCTGTGATGGAATGTGGTAAAAATAAAACTATATTTTATTTTGTTCGCTTCCTTGTCTCCAGCGACCGCACCACCCCATCGGCAACAATGGCCCCCCGTGGTCCGACTGGCGCAGAGTGAACCGCCTCTACAACTGCCCGCCTTCCTACGAAGAAGCACTCGACAAGCTCGAGTTTTAAACACCAACAATCATCATTGAGGGAATTTATTCATGGGCACTTTGAAGCCAACTGGACTTATGGCGATCCAGTAGTATCTTCGTCCATGGTGTTTAGTAAGTTGCACCGCTATTACATACTGGCTCACTTAAACCATTGAGTGTATTGGTTTCTACTTGGGCTTCGCGAACGCAATTTGTGTTGCGTTGAAGATGAGCGTAGCGATTTGTATATAGTGGATATAAAAAGGTGCCTGGCAGAAGGCCATGCAAGCCATAGAGCACCAATCCAGATCATTGCCTTCTCGAAAATTCTGATCACTTGAAAATGTTGACGATTCTGACCTTCCTTTGTTTCTCTCTGATCTGCCCGATAGAGTAAATATGCTCTTTTTGAGCTCATTGATCTACGTGAACGTAATTACTCATTGATCAAACGTAAACTTAACTCATGCCCGAGGGTTGTTATAAGATTGGAGACATATTTCTGACGCGGATTTACTTTCATTTACTTTCATACACAAAATTTACAAAACTTCCGATTTCTGTAAAAACTATGCCTTGGCCAGACTTGAAATCAACGAAAATAGTAACCAAGGAAACGAAGGAAACTGGAGTCTCATTGAATAATGCGTCAAATCACAAAGAAATCACTCAAAAAATGCGAATAAATACTAATCGTAAAGTCCTACCGACCTAAGACTTTCAGGCATGGTATAGGTACATATGTACAAGGTCGACATGTTTATAAGTTTTGGTGAAGATACGTAGGTATTTAACTTTGACATTTACAAGGATTCAAAAATATGAAAAAATCTAAAAATTTCGAAAAAATTGCTTTTTTTTACATGTTCTTGGCAAATATTTTCCAAAAACGTAGGGTGTCCAAGTTGAGAACAAAGGTAGGTCTTCTGAATTTTCATTTAAATCGGTTTTGGCGTTTGGTCTGTAGAGCGCGCGCAAACACAAAAAAAAATACACGTGACTTTGGGGGGGGGGGGGGGGGGGGTGTGTAAATTTGAAGATTTCGCCCCGCTCATCAATAAACTCAATGCTTAAACCTAAGAGCATAATATTGCAGCTGTAAAATATTATTCTGAATACTGTATACAGCACAATCATCAAATACAACACCTGTCGCAATTTGATAGCAGCAATGTCCATAAATCCTGAATCCTGAAAGACCTATCCCCAATCCCCCCCCCCCCCCCTCCCCCCGCAAACCAATGTGGGGATATGAAAGGGATTCCTTTTTTAACTGCATTAGCTATACTGCGGTTATTTTTATACACGAAATTTACAATATCTATATTTACAATAATTTCAAATTTACAGTACGAATCTAGAATAACGTGTCACCAAAGAATATGAGTCACTTTCAAACTCAGCCTTGATTAACTTACTGATCATCTCGGCAATAATTGCCTTTGACTGATAATACTTTATCACATTCTTGTGTTATTGATAAGAAAGCTTGTACATCATGTCACAACAAAGGGGCAAATGAATGCTACAAATGCGACATGGCCGTTGAACCCACTCACTCCATGCACTTCACAATTAGATCATCTATATAACTAGCGCCTATTTAGTTTTCCTGGAATCTATCAGATACTCAGATACAACACACGAGTTGTTCTATGTTATAAAAAGTAAACAATTGTGTCAAATCTTTGCAGTCCACCCTCACACAGATGAATGCACATTATTGCAGATTGCTTCGCGTTCAACAGAAATTGTTATCCATACTGAACTGAATGATCAGCTATCTGTCATTCGTGGCCGTGTCATTCGTGTCATTTCCAGCCAGACCGCGTCTGTAAGCTTCTTAATTATTAATACATTTTTGCCAATACCTATATGGCTTGGTTTGCTCTGCATTGTAAGCAGCCTGTATTTCGAATGCAATGGCATGTACCTCTCCGGAAGTCTGCTGTTTAAAAGAGTAGGGTACCAGAGGGGACTCCAGCTTTCTGGGACTGCCCAGAAAATTGACGAAAAAACACCACCGTAACAAAATTTGACCGCGATTTCCATCTAGCAAAGTACTCTGCACTGCACTGCTCTGCTCTGCACTAGACTGTGAACAGAAAACAGCGAGTTCGCCTAACAGAGCAGAGCATATCATAATTCAACAGTTCGATGTAAAACACATGTGACATTTAATTTTAATTTTTGGCATTTTAACATCTAAATGGCATTAATTTTGGCATTTAATGTAGCTGACCGTCCCCCTTCCCCTCCCCCACCGGTTACAAACTGTCACACGTCCCCCCCCCCCCCCCCCCACTTCAAGCGTGACGTAATAATACGTTCCGATACCAAGAGTTCTGCGCTCCTAGCGGTCAGAATGTGGACAACCGCGCGGGATTCCCTGACTGCAGCTTCGATGTAGTTCGTCTCGTGGGTCATCGTCAGCTGGCCGACAGTGATCTAGTTCTTGCTAGTGACTGGCTGGGCTACTCTCTGGGCTGGGTGATCGACGTCGAAGGAGCCGGAGGTCAGTGTCATTGCGAATTGGTTATTATAGCGTCGCGTTGTTTTAGACTAACACCTAAAACTTCGTAAACAATAGGGAGTGTCTCCAATATTTGGTGGTCTAAACAGTGCATGCATATCACCGTCTTCGGGAATTGTCAATTTGCCTGCCTGCGGCGAGTAGATCTAGAAATAAGATGTATGTACCAGCTACCAACCTTCCTTTTCCATACCCACGTGTAGCCGCTATGAATAGATTAATGAGATATGCGGTACAGGCTATTCCAGAGCTTTTGCCCATTGACGTTTGACATTGGCAAAAACAAAACAAAATACATGTGCGGAGCTACGCTAAAAAGGACTCGCTCTTACTTGTCACTTTGCTGGGCATGAAAAGTGGCAACAATCCCTGCATGAATTTTCAAAATAAATATTGTCGTGCTGAGATCATTGTCGGAATTGTCATTAAATTGATTAATAATAATGTATTGCCATTATGTTATCGTTTTTCAGCAAGTGCAGGCAATTGAGTATTTTTTTAGTGGGTCCACCTCACACCTACCCACCGGCTGTCACCCATGGGCCATATAGCCCATAGGGATGAATCCTCAATATCGCTCTGCGAATAGATGTATGGCTTGGATGGATTAAGAGTGCATTACTTTTTGCAATTACTATTTTCCAACACGGATTAATGATTTCCTAGGTCTAGGTCATATCATTGTGTAATCCTAACGTAACCGTCAATGTAGGTCTACACATAACTAACTACGTGTACGTAACGTGTAGGTACTACCTAACTAGTAACTACGATAGTAAAATAATACTGTGATAATATGTAATTATTAAATTTCATAGGCTCGTGTCTACTATGTCCTATCTTTAGCACTAGTTTTGAAAAATACTATTTCAAACTGGGCATTTTCATGGGTGAGGGATCGACGTGGCTCGACTGACGTCAAAAACGTGACCAAAAGAACCACCTTTGTTGTTAACGATCTAGGCTTCCTAATTGCTAATGATCCTGTCGATTCCAAAAAACTATCCAAAATAATTTTTACCACATTTCAAAAATCATCCAAATTCTCTGTGAATATGTAACTGCTGATAGAAAGATAAATAATGCCGGTAGACCCAGAAGTTCACTGAATGAGTCACAGTGACATCGCTACATGCTCGGAGTTGGATTATTATTCTCAGGGTTTTTAAAAATATTTAAACCGCTGTAATTAGTACCATCATACGAGTGGGTATACCTTGTAATAAAAATCTACTTGCCGCCATTAAGAATTGATTGGTCTTCAGCCGATTGGTTTCCAAAGGTTTGTCGTGATGTTTTGGCCGCATCGGCCCGGCCCATCTCAGCTTTGATACATCTCTCAGTTTGCGCGGGAAGTCCCGCGTCTACTGTGACTTTTAGAAGGTAGCCCGTTATCGCCATAATCTGAAAGTGACCAAGGTACGGCCTTCTTATCTACTTAATTTTGCACTTGCATAGGGGAGTCCCATTGTTCCTTGACAAATGACAATACTACAAAAGAATGTATCAATATTGGTCAGCGTCCGTTAATAAATTGTGTATCTATATAATAGCCGCAAATGCAATGCAATCAAATCGCAATTTCTTTTTCCCACTGCATTGCTTTCGCAAGTTCCGGCCTAGCGAATATAAAATCACGCATCACTGCCATCTTTACGTTTACAACATAAAAGCAAATCGACACAGTCATATACATGCCACGGCATGGGCATGGTCTTGAAAGGTCTTCAGACGTAGCATGGTATACTGCACCATGACAGCGACAATGTTACCGTAACGCACCCAAGTCCCATTTTCGAGGTGCTACCGAAATTCTCTGTTAATATTGCGGCACATTTTAGATGCGTCCTGGGCATTTGATTTTCTCGTTTCAAGTTGTAAACCATCGATTCTTCCTTATTGCAAATTGGTCTAGGTACAGATAGAGACTGTGTATCGCGAATGCGATTTCTTTGCAATACCCCACTCCGTCTGCAGTTCTGTGCCGAGAGGCTTTTTCGTTCATTATTTCGTGCGAGTATATACGTTTGCTGTGTGATTAGATACTAAACATAAGTAGATTTGATTTAGATTGTCCACCCATATGAAACCGCGCGCTCGAAACGACCTCGACGTTGACACTGTCGACTCCCGAATCAATCAGACCCGCTCTTGCTCCCTGTTCCATGTGAGATACGGTGAGCGCTGGATATGGATTCAGCCTAGAATAGGTATACTTAAATTCCACCGGTGATTCCGCTTTTTTGCTTTGCGTTTGAGTTTTTAAGTTCCTTCGTTACAAAATTATATACAATGGCGCTGCAGTTGGCACTCGTTATCATAGGAGCGAGTGGGAAGATTACAAGATTATTTAACAATTTGCTATTGTTTGGCGGTTAAATCTATTCTATTAGATAACGTATCTCGCGATGGAAGGTGAATTCCTTTTATTCGTACATTTCAGAACTATGGTCGGAAAAAGGGCAGTCATAGTCATGCTCATAGACTCGACAGAGAAAGGTTAGTGAGATCTGGAAGCGCATCTGGAAAGCTTAGCTGCAAGACAAGCAGCTGTCCTGGAAAGCTTGACAGGAAGGAATAAAGCATTTTCTTGTGACCCTGTCGCGATTTACCTTTGCAACTTGCAAGCGATGGTAAATTGTTACAATGCTCACAATTCACAGAAGTGCTTAGTTCATCGGTGTATTTTCGCAATATAACGTAGAAATTTTGCATAATATCATCTTTCCAGCGCCTCTATCGTTTTGTCTCGTCGTCTGAGCGACGCTTTTCGATCTCGTCTGTCGCACACTGACTGCACATTGTAGCGCGTGCGATTTGCAGCAATCTGCATCTGATCACGCGACCGATCGGGCCTTGTTGCACGCCAGGTCGATGCTGGCCGATAAGTGGTCGAGCGGACACGGCATCGAGGCGCCGATTGCACGCAGATTATTTTTGGAATTTAGATCTATAGCCATCATAGCTGTGTGACTGACTATTATAGGTACCAATGGCGTTGGGTGACCAGACGTCCTGGTTTTCCCAGGACAGTCCAGGTTTTCAGGTCCCTGTCCCGGCGTCCCGAGAGATTCCCACCCGCGACGCTTATTGTCCCGGTTTTCCAGTCATTCCATTTTATTAGTTTATGACATTTAAAATAATTTGTCTATGGTAGGTATACTATAATATATACTAGCATAATATGGTATTATCAAGGTGTATTCATTATTCATCAATATCATTATCAGGGTTTTATTAACTATTTTGGTATTATCAACTTGTGTAGTGCCTTTTTCACGCAATTGGTATGTGGATATGCTGTAGGTTATCACCATTAACAACCCCCCGTCCCCTCATTAAAATCGCTATGAATACCTACTTCAATTAATATTTTTTTGGCTATAATTTGCCGTTATTATGTACAATAGTAGTACTCTGGAAATGGAAGAGGGAGCTGCAAAATTAATCAAATGAATTTAGGAAATCATAAAAGTGTCAGGAATATTTCTTTATCCCATTAAATGCCTGAATCGCACAGATTTAACTTTAAATACCGATCTTAACCCGAAATTTCCGGACTGTGTCCTCCTCCCGTATTTTCCATATTTCGATTAATTTTAATTGTCGGGTAGGGAACTTGCATTATTTTTCACAATGCGCCGTTTCCGCATTCTGTGATCCGAACCAGCGACACCCGTCCGAAAATGTTCCTGTTTTATAGTTTGAAAATATGGCCACCCTACTATGGTGGTAGTTGGTCGTTAGCTTGCCCTTTAGAAAGACGCGAAATTAGATTGTGAATTGATGATGCCCAAACGATTGGGCACTGTCATATACCGACCTCAATTTCATTGACCTTGCCATTAGGGATAAACACAGCGTCCCAATAGCTTAGAAATGTGATAACATGGACTAATGTTCCAAATGTCTATTAATAGGAGGGTTATTTTGTTCCTGTTCGCAGCCGCTTTTGAGTTGCGCCAAACTTTCCACAACTAGCCGAAAGAATAGGGTGCACTTTGTCCGGCAACAAACCGGCTGGATAGAAGATTTTGCGTCTTGCGCGGATTACCGCTGAATTGTCAACTCAAAACGGCGAATGTTCGGCGTGGCCGGACGTGGTCCGCAAAGAGGCGGAGGTCGTGCCCGAGGCAGAGGAGCGGCCAGAGGAGGGCGTGGACACAGAGACCGTGGCAATGGGGGCCAGAATCGGGTCCAAAACGCTGGAGAACCCGACCCAGGGGTTGGCATTGGCGGTAATCGACTTGGAGGTCGAGTGATCCTAAACGATGCTATCCAGAACAGAGGGCGAAATGAAGGAGAGCCCGATCAGGCAGCTGGCCGCCGTGGCAATCAAATCGGACCACATGTCGGCCAGAACGGAAGGCACAACGACGGAGCCCCCAACCCGGGAGCTGGCTTCCGTGGCAATCGAGACAGGGGCCGTGCGGGTCAAGGCAACGTAGGCCAGAACCGGAGGCAAAATGACCAGGAGCCCGCACAGGGAGCCGGCTTCCGTGGCATTCGGGACAGAGGCGCCGGGGGCCAGAGGGGCCACGACGCCAACAGAGGCCGGGCCGACGATCGTGGGGGTAGGGCGGGTCATGCAGACGTTCCGTACGTCGCGCACGCCCCCGGCTTCCGCCGCCTCCAGGAGTGGATGGAGTTGGACGCAGATGCCGTCGTCAACGTGCTGGCCAACAAGCGCAACGGCTTTGCGGAGCTGCTGAAGAACGAGTTGCGGCCGGACCTCATTCGGCTCGTGGTCGCGCTGCTCGCGAAGGCGTGCGAATCCGACTTCCAGGTAATGCCACCCACTGTGCCACTATGAACTGCAACCGATGTGTTACATGTCATCTGCAGCTATGATTACGCAGCGCGTGCAGTCCACAAAAAAGAGGCTGACCAGAGCTGACAATAAAGTGACAGTAGTGCATGGAAGACGCAACAACATCACATAATTTTCGAACACGTTTTACGAAAATAGTCCAAATGTGCCAAATTATCTAGAAAAGTAGTAAAGTGTTGCAGGACAACCAACTGAATAGTGGATACATAGCAGTTATTTCAGCAAATATATGTGTCAGTAGGTGCGCACTGACCTGTGCTCTGCAACGGTCCAAACTGACATGATTTGGCTAAAAGTCGCTCACCCTTCCCTGCCGTCAACCGACCCCTTTGATTTTTTGCGCCGTCGCAGGTGAACAAGACCGAGCTCTTGGCTTGCGCATGCTGCGAGACGTTTCAAGGACGCTTGGTGTTGCACCTGAACACGCTGCACACGGACGAGGCTGCTCGCAGACGCAACGACTTCGCCGAGCTGTTCGTGCAGCTGCTGCAATTCTGCGAGACTGCGGTCGCGCTGCTGCCCAAAACCGCGGCCGAACGACTCAGCGGAACCATCGCTTTCGTAGGCATCGCCATGGACAACGTTGAAAACTTCCACGACCTTGTCTTGCCTGAAACGCTGCGGGGCCAACTCGAGGGGCTGCAGGACAGCCTCAAGGTAGGCTGAGAAGTGACGAGGTGTTTTTTTCTCTGCACTCCGTTCTTGTGGCATTAAATTGATCGACATGCCGAAGCATTTGAATCCCTATCTGAATTTGTGGGCCTTGTGTCCTTAACCATTGAGTGTACCTTCTAGACACTTTACCTCTTATTACGTCTTCATAATCGGAAGTTTTTGTACGTGCATAGGTAGGTAGGTACCTAATGAAAATGAACTGAAGGCAAACTTAAATGCGCCTGGTTAGCATAATATGTACTCAAATTTCATTTACAAACACCGGAATGATGAAAAAAGCGTCAAAACGGGTAGCGTACCTATTCCTCCAAGCTGGTCTTAAGTTTTGTATTCAATAATGGCATAACCACCAAGCAAGTCTGAAATAGGTAGTACTTACGTATTAAAAAGTAAAAATATCACCTGAAATTAATTAGGTATTGTAAATGAGTTCAGGTTGTCAATATGGCAAAGGAGCATTGCGACTACTAGTAACGGGAAATTGCTTTTTCGCAGGCGATAATGCAGGAACGCTCCAAGACGGCAGCCCCTCGGCGCGAAACGGCCCGCGCCGAGCAGCAACGAGTTCTGCCGCCGCCCGACGACTTCCGCAAGCTCCCCGTCTACCCGAACGGCGCCGAGCTGACGGCCAACTACCAACCGTTCCTGCGCCCGCACATCGTCGATGGCGCGTACCAGAGCGCCGACCACTATCTCGACGTGCAGGTACCAAGGGAGTGGAAGGAACGGGTTACTTTCGCAAACCTTTTGTGCATATTATGGGAATTGTTGACAACTTTTGTGGTTGAATTTTACCTGTACGGTTTTGTGTTTGGATACCTATTTGATATTATCAAATTCCAAACTTTGAATTCTTTTTTTAGAGCTAACATTGAAAAATGCAATGGGGAGTAATGTCAATAGCTGGCAAAAAATTATGAATTCACTTTGTTTCACAACTGATGGTCCACTCCATCGTAGAATTCCTTTTCCTTAGTAAGTAAGCAGTCGTATTAGCATGGTGAGATTCTAAGACATAAAACACTGGTCATGGTTGAACCATGACGGTTTTTACTTTTTTTTGTTGAGAAAGGAACTACATCTTACCAATGCAGGCTGCCTATTATGAAATTGTACTGCTACTAAAGCTGAAAGATCAGAATGGGTATGATTTTAATCATTTTCGTAAGAATTATCTCATTGAACATTGTTTTTACATAATTGACGAGTTTTTAAACAGCATACCTACAACTGTAAAAAATGGCAATTCCTTACGGCACATTGTGTTCTTGAGGAAATTAAAATTGAAATTGAAACATACTGCGGTAAGAGCCCTGAGGCACCGCAGTAACATTGCATGGCGGAAGGCACGAGATGTGTTGGCGCCAGTTCTGAACTGATTCGGCCCGATTGCCCGCAGTTCCGCCTCCTGCGCGAGGACTTTGTGCAGCCGCTGCGCGAAGGCATCTCCGCGCTGGCGGAGGGTGACAAGCGCGGCGGCGGAAACGTCCGCGTCTACCGCAACGCGCGGTTCACCGGCCGAGCGCTCGGCCTGGGCTTCACCGTCGAGGTACCTACACGTCTCGCCTCCTATTGTGGGTGGTGTTGCAAGGCGGGAAATTTTCGTTTGAAAATTTTCCGTTGAAATTTTCACGTAACAAATTTTCAATGAAAAAAAAAACATCTTTGTGAAATTTGTATTAATGGCAATTCCACTTGAAAGCTAACTGGAGATATTCTAGATTGATAAGTTTTTCAGGTACTCGTTTTGGTAGTTTAACTTTAAGGGTTTGCACTCTTGCTGCATGAACAGCTGATATTGAAAAAGGTAAAATTGAGTTAAAATGGGGAGAAAACTGAAGTCGATTTTAGCGCATATTATCTGGAATAATTTTCACACATTTTTTTTTCATGAAAATTTGCAACACTATTATTGTGGGATAAATTTGGGATTTAGTTAGCCTAGAGATACCCAAATATTGTTGAAATAGGCTATGCTAATCTGCAGAAAGTGCGTCTAAAAATATAATTCCTGCATTTCCTTGCCAACCAGCAAAAGATATTGAGAATGCAATCAAGAGGTATTTTCACTATAGTGTTATTATCCCGGCACTCTGTGTTTCACTTGCTCTGTCCGATCACTACACAGCTTTCTCATTTTAAACTCAACATCCTGGCACTCACATAACGGCCTGTATGTTGATGATATGTCTTTTGCCGGATATAAATAGGTATATCTGTAAATGGAAAAATTCACTTCATTTTGTTGCATTTTCTTAAAGACTCTGGTCCAATCATGTAGTTATGATGTGACCAATGGTAACTTTTTGGCGAGCAGTTTCCTCCGGTGGCGAAAGTGAATTGGGAGCAATCGAAGCGCCTGATGTTCGGATCGCTGCTGTGCTTCTCCCGGGACAACTTTGCCACGCTGCTCTTCGGCACGGTGCTCGAACGCAAGCTGGAGGACCTGAAGAAGGGCGTGTTGGCCGTCGAAATGTCCTTGCCGCTGGATGACGAGATAATCGAGCGACGGCAGGAGTTCACGATGGTGGAGGCCGAGGTTTTCTTTGCGCCGTACTTACACGTGCTGAAGGTATACCGCTAGATAAAATTCGATATGAATTTTCGAATGAATGACTTTTTTCGATTGAAATAACTGTTTCCAACTGAAATCCCAAACCACTAAAACTTTTTTATGGATTTGCAAAAGATCTCAAAAGGTTAACCTACCTTTCATCAGGTTTTAAAGAAAATATATATTTGTCTAAGTGTTAATGATTTGAAAAGGCCAAGTTTGACCTTATACCTACTCTGGAAGTATAATCTGGTGAAATTGGTCAAATCACCTGTAGCCTTTACTTTGTGTCAGAGAATGGTAAGATGTTGTGTAATCACCGTGCTGGTAAATATCTAGTTTTTACTCCCACAAAACAATTATATTTTATAGAAAATTTTGTGGAAATCTACCTAGAGTTCAAGGCTTGCTCAAGGCTTGCTGCTTCGATTGCTCACCCAACTATTGATACGAATCACCAATCTCGTCAACCCCATTGCAGGCCTTGCAAGCGATGCCCTCGAACGATTTTCCGATGAGCGAATACATCGTGGACGTGGTTCCGGATGTCGAAGCGCCGCTCTACTTATGGCAACGTCAAAGTTTCGAGTACCATATCACGGATGGCGATCCCCAGAGAACCTTCGTCGTTAAGCCGCTCGTAGACAGCAGCTGGCCAAGGACGATGAGTCTAAACCCGTCGCAGTACGAAGCGTTCAAGGCGGCCCTGACCCGGGAGTTTGTCGTCATACAAGGTTAGTTTAATTTTAGTTTCATGTTCACCACCAATTTTTGGAATGTTGTTCTTCCGACAGTACTTTCACAATAGTTCATTCACTGCAAACTTATGATTTTGTGACAGCAAACTCTTTCAATTTCAATTATCACCGTCTACTTTCATAAAAACGATCAGAATTGTTTTTAAAAAAATTTCCCGTTCACTTAGGGTATGTATATTTCTGTGACGTTGCAACCTGTTGACCAATCGCAGGAAAATCACTGCTTCACCCAGTGATTATATAACTCTAATTTTGCTGTTCTAGGTTTCAAAGTTAAAAAAATAACATTGGCAAAATTAGGGATTTTATCAATCATAACTGACGGCGAAATGTAGAGTAACGTTGCCACTACGTTTTGCCAGACTTGTTAACCACTATCTTGGTCCTGACTTGTTCAACTTTAGGGCCGCCGGGCACGGGAAAGACGCACGTGGGGCTGAAGATCGCTCGCACTCTGCTCGAAAACGTGCCCATCCTGCAAGAGCAGAGGGCCGAGGTGGACTCGGACGGCGAAGAATACGACGATTTTGATGTCGGTGAGTCACTGTCATGTCTATTACCTCTCTTGACGCAATTAATTTGCAATTATTGCATCATCATTTTAGACCCAGTTACACCATTGTATGACCTAACAACAATTTGTTGGTAGCAGCAAATACATTTAAATTGTGTATCAAATTTCATTCTTATTAAAACAGACTTAATTTTCTGTTTTTGCATTTAAAAATAGCTGGATGAGTTTAGCTGCTAGAAAATAAATTCTCTCTACTATTCTTTTTACTGTTAATTTAATTACAAACCTGAAGTAATTTTCTCACCTATGCTTTGGTGGAGGTTGGTTGAAGGGGTCAAGCTCACGTAGATACCTTACAGCTTGTAGGTGTTATCTGATTTTGCTGCCTTGGCAAATGATGAGTGGAGTGCTAGTGGGCAAAGAACTAACCAGGCATACTTCCCTTCGTTTCAATTAAACCTCAGACTTTCCGTGTCCCCAAACAGAGGCGAACCTTGCAACTGTACGTACTGCTCGACGCACCAATCTTCCCACAGGCGAATGGACATTTGCCAATTCTGGCCCACGTACGTCTTATACATCTTAGTTTTTGGTATACCTATTACATTAGATAATATACGTAGTTTATTTTAATTTAATAGAACCAACTGTAAGTGGTTCAGGAAATGACAGAATTAAGCTGTGCTCCCTGTGTTGAATATAGTTAATGAAGAACCAAGAAAAAATGCTCATGCAAAAACACTGCCATTTTTGTTGCCCCTTTACAAATTTGGCTCAATCACTGTTTATGTAGAGCAGAAACATCGCAGTTCTGCTAATAGTTCTGTGAGAGAGTTATACAGGGGTGCCATTGCAATTTGCAGTGTAACTTTTACAAATGACTCACTGATGTCGCAATAATTATGCTAGCATTTTATTCAGCCTTGATGTGAATGCTAGTGACGCCAGTGACTAAAGGAACATTGTGCAGGAAAATCGCCCATGCTGGTCGTGTGCTACACGAACCACGCGCTGGACCAGTTCCTCGAGGGGCTGATGGCGACCACTCAACGGATCGTACGCGTGGGCGGCCGGTCAAAGAGCGATCTGCTGGCCAAGTTCAACCTCAAGGAGCTGCGCCGGAGCAAGAGGCAAGCTCAGTAACTCTCCGGCAATTGAATGTTATGATCGGTTGGGGTAGATTCTGGACATGTGCTTAGTCATGGATTTCTCTAGACAATTTCACATGCCGACAAAAAACGACGAGTGACCAAGGAAGGTGTCAATTGATCTATTTTTGCGATCATTTAACTCAAAAATAATCGGAAAAAGATATAACTGCAGCGAGAAAATCTCAGAACAGGAGCCAGGTAAAATACATGAAATCATGTCAGATAATATTATGCGGACTACTTCATGAATGTCTTGTCCATGCAAATTATATGACTATTTTGGAACAACCAAGGAAGTTACAATATTCCATGGTAGTACCTACCTAAAAGAAATTTGAAAATTTTTTTGAAAATTTTTTTTCTGTGGGTTTTGAGCTAACCCAGATACCCGCGCGGGTACCCGCGTACTGGTCACGGGTCCAATTTCTGGTTACCGCCGACATCTCTCATTTATAGTAATGCGATGAGTCTGAGAACCGATCTGTGGCTGTTGCAGTTGGGGCGAGCTGCGTTCGCAAACCCATGCCCGGCTGGGCAACACGATCCGCAACGAGATGTCGGTGCTGCTTGCTCGAATGCGTGTGATTCAGCGGCAACTGACCGGCCTTGCCGTGTACGGAATCGTTTCGCCGCGCTCCCTGACCACCGTTTGCAACAACCAAAACCTTGACATCTTTGGCGACTTGTACGGAGATATAGGTGGGTGTGCTAAGATAAACTCTTTACATAGGTTTGTTGTGGATGCTGAGATTCTCTGTGTTTCTATATTTTCTGGCTAATCTATTTATATACGTTATGTAATATTTTATATTTTATATTTATGCTAAAAAATAGTATATAAGATTCGATTGTATATCCAGTCAATGAACTGAAATATGCTGACATTCTCACTGCTAATGCCTAACGTTTTGTTGTTTGTTATTGTTATGCTGTAGTGTAATCTAATAAGTAATAAGTAAGAAGTCAACATCTTCAAACATTCACATATGATGTCGGGACAGTTATGCGCTAAAAGACATTTGTATTAACCACCAACGGTTTTCAATTTTGATTACCAGGTCTAGACTAGGTACATATTATACAGTTTTTTTTTTTTACCAAAACACAATACTTGTTAACATGTACTGTTAGATGAATTGTGTTATCAACATTTCCATTCTCTTCACTATTGCCGTTGCTGGCTCCCACTGTGCAGACGATGATTTCTTCTTGGACTGGCTGCTGTCCGGGGAGGGTATCGCCGGGGTGGCCCCGGCCCCAGCGCCCATCGTAGCAGACCCGGTCCCGCACCCGGTCGCTGGCCCAGCTCCTGTCCCGGACGCCTTCGATCTTGACGATTCCGACGATGAACTCCGCGACGGCGAAGGGGAGAACCTCTTTGATCTCGAGGAAGTCGAAGTGAAGGAAGTCGAGATAGAATACGCAGTCTCACTCAATCTCATGCAGGATGAGTTGGACGGACTTGCCTCGACGATCGAAGCAAAAGAAAACGAGGCTGCTGCCAATAACGAGTATGGAAAATAATTAAACGAAGTGGCATGCACTGACCCTCTTTGTTCATAAGCAACAAGCACTTTTTGCAGACATTTTCCATAATGAGAAGGTTTTAGACACATTAACTCTCTCTCAGCAGCATCACAATTAGCTTTTTTTTTTCATTTCAAATTCTTGCCTGCAAATAAAATATTTGTTCATTCCTCTGAGAATGCACGTCTCAATACACATGCATAGGGCAGAAAAAATTGCAGTGTAAGTGTAACCGCAAGAGAGTTTTATGTACACACTGCAAAGAAGGAATTTTTGCTAAGATTTTGATAAATTTAAGCCCAAATAATTTGGTGCCATTACTATGCTCATTAGTAGATTCTGATGTGTCGAATTTGATTGCTCACGTGGAATATTAGTGAACGCAGCAATTTAAGTTTGTGTCAATTATTGGTTTTAGCAGGGGCAATGTAGCAAGGGCAAATGCGCAAATCCGGGAGCTGCGGCAGCGACGAGCGGCGGTGGCGGCACGGTTCCAGACGTTCTCGAACTGGGTCAACGCACAGCAACCTTCGGCTGCCGAAATCGACGGGATGGAGCAACTACTTGCTAACCGTGGTACGACACCGTGGGTCCCTCTGACAAATCAGCAGACTCATTCAATCACACCTACAACATTTCTTATTGCATGCATTTCTACCTATTCACTCAACAGTCATATTTATATTACCTATTTTATATTATTTTGTGTGATACTTTCTCATTTACAGCAGCCAAATCCCCACACAACCTACATTGTTTCTATAATGTTATTCTTGGAAACCTGCACAATTGCCTATAGATGAAAAGTTAAATGCATGGAAATTGAAAATGCTCACCATAATATTCAAAGAAGTAAGAATAAACTTTTGCTATTATAACTCACTCTGTCAATAATTGCTCAATCTCATTGCTCCTCGTGAACATAATGCAAGTTTAGCAATCTGACCACTACGTGAATTAAATCAGCTGTAGTCTAGCTGATCAGCGGGTTCCAGCATATCGGACGTAGATTAAAGCCGTTGTTCCGACAGTGGAGCTGTGGCAGCTGAACGCCGTCCAGCGCCGAGCGTGCTACATGTGCTGGCTGCGTACGTTCCGCCGATCGCTGAACGCTCGGCTCGACGCGCTGGAGGTGGAATACCGCCGCGGCGCGGGCCAGCTCGAGGAGACGCGGCAAATGGCCGACCTGGAGATCATGTCGCGTGCCCACGTCGTCGGCATGACGACCACCATGGCCGCAAAGCTGCAGCCGCTGCTCACCGCGCTGAAGGCGCAAATCGGTGAGGAATGGAGCTCAAATTGGTGAGGGATGGAGCTCAAATCGGTGAGGGATGTAGCTCAAATCGTTGAGGGATGGAGCTCAAATCGTTGAGGAATGGAGCTCAAATCAGTGATGGATGGAGCTCAAATCGGTGAGGGGTGGAGCTCAAATCGGTGAGGGATGGAGAATTGCAAAATGTCAGCCATTTATTGTGTGAATGTTGGGGTTAGCTTTTGTGGGAATTAACTCACAATACGTATTCTGATCTGTATTTCGACCTATGTCCTGGCTACCATGATTTCAGGTAAATCAAAGTTCTTTTATATTGGACGAAAATATTTTTGTGTCAAAAACACGATTTTTTTCTGCAATATGCAATGACCGCTATCAATGCCACAATAAACATAAAAGTCTGTTATTCATGCATTCAATAATGATCTGTCGCAAGCCGCTTACCTAAATCACAAACACAGAACTCCTTCTTAACCTAACCTACTTGTGTTGCAATTGTTTCAGTGATTGTCGAGGAGGCAGCTGAAGTCACCGAGTCGCACATTGTCGTGTCGCTAACGCAGCACTGTGAACACCTCATCCTCATCGGTAAGTGCCTCCTGCACACTTTACTGCAGTCCCAGCATGTTTGAATAACAAGGCATAACAGAATTGTAGGTACCTACCAATCGGCCAGCTGGGATCACTTTCGTAAACATTGTAAATCATCGTAAATCATTGAATCATGGGAATATACATCAGCAAGCTCTACCGGGTCAAGCTTACGCAATGCGGTACTAGTTGAATTTCGTTTAAAATTACTAATTACTGACTTTAAGAATTTTTTGCCTCATTTGTACATTTTGTTCTTCTTTATAGAAACATGTCTTCTTTCTAATTCCATCAAATAGTTCAAATGAAGGACACAGCATATTAAGTTTTTGTTGGCTCCGGTAGCAGGTATAGTTTCCACCCATGTCAAAGAGATCTCTCATTCAGCATCGAATCCTTGTGATAGCAGGATAGCATAGCTCCGATAGCTGGATAGTTTCCACCCATGTCAAAGAGATCTCTCATTCAGCATCGAATCCTTGTGATAGCAGGATAGTTTCCACCCTTATCAAAGAGATCTCTCATTCAGCATCGAATCCTTGTGATAGCAGGATAGCATAGCTCCGATAGCAGGATAGTTTCCACCCATGTCAAAGAGATCTCTCATTCAGCATCGAATCCTTGTGATAGCAGGATAGTTTCCACCCTTATCAAAGAGATCTCTCATTCAGCATCGAATCCTTGTGATAGCAGGATAGTATAGCTCCGATAGCTGGATAGTTTCCACCCTTATCAAAGAGATCTCTCACTAAGCATTGAATCCTTTTTGCCGCCAGGCGACCATCAGCAGCTGCGGCCGTCGACGGCGTCGTTCCAAATGGCGCGCGAGTTCAACCTGGACGTGTCCCTGTTCGAGCGCATGGTGCGCAACGGCATGCACTGCGCGCGGCTGAGCGTGCAGCACCGCATGCGGCCGGAGATCGCGCGGCTCGTGTCGCCCGCCATCTACCCCGACCTCGAGAACCACGAGTCCGTCGAGCGGCTGCCTAAAGTGCGCGGCGTGCGCAACAGCCTGTTCTTCTTCACGCACAACCACAAGGAGAGCGCGGTGAGCTCCGTTCGGGGGTGGGGGGATTTAGTGGTCATCGTTTCAGGAAATACAGGAGAGGACTGCATTTTGAACCAAGAATGTGCCAAAGGTGTGCTGACCAGTTTCTTAAATTTTATCGAAACCCTTTGGGGAGCATGCCTATCTGTAGATATATGAGTGCCCATTAAATTGTAGTGCCATGATCAAAGAAATGTCACAAAATCAGCCATTGCAAATCCATGCACACAATAAAATGCACTTCCATTATCACCTTACTAAGAGCACCTGCAACAGCAGCGTTCTTTAACTCACTAGTGGACAACGTAAATGTTAATTATGCTGTCCACCAGTGAGAGAGCATGTATTACATGGAGCTCTATTTACTAACAGTACTCATTTTTCTTGAGTAGTTATGGGACGGAATAATCTGTATACTTATTACTTAGGTATATCAGTCTAATGAAATGTTGAACTATGAAAATAATTATGTAGGTATTTTGGACACAAAATCTTGTATTTTAAATTGCAATTTTTGCAATCATATATCTATATTATCAAAATTTTACATCATTTTGGCACTATGCATCTTGATCTTGCATCTATGATTAAGAGAAACATGCTTTTTGCCCATTTCTGTACAGATTACCGAGACCAGCAGCAAGAGTAACAAGTTCGAGGGTGACTTGGTGCTGGAGTTCTGCCGCTATCTGCTGCAGCAGGGCTACGACGCCAGCCAAGTCACCATCCTCGCCACATATTCCGGCCAGATGTTCTACCTTAAAGAGGTCAGACGACTTCATGCATACTACATGTATATACTAAAGCTATGTACTGTACTGTGTTTCGTTGTACAGTGACTTTGTCTTGAACTTTTTGTTTCGGCTAAGGGAAACCGGCAAGACATGCGTGTGATCTGCGGTTCACAGGCTCGCAAGAAGATCCCTCCGTTAAAAGACGTCCTCATCACGATCGTGGACAACTACCAGGGGGAGGAGAACGACATCATCCTGCTGTCGCTCGTGCGCAACAACGAGAACAACCAGATCGGCTTTCTCAGCATCGTGAACCGTGTCTGCGTCGCTCTTTCCCGCGCCAAACAGGGCCTCTTCATCTTCGGTCAGTTGCGTTCAAACTTGCCGGGGCTAGAGGGCTAATAAAATACAATGTTTGGTAGTTATTGGAAAAGTATTTTCTGAAAAGTGGCATTTCTGATTGATCATGTTTTATAACTTGATCCCATATTCAGTTTCAATTTCCATTTCCTTCCGTACAATTTGTTGGTAGTGCCAATATGATATACCAAAAGAATTTACTGTCCTTGCCTGATGTGTGAGTTTTTCAGCAAAGATTTGTTTCGGTAGTTGGCTATTAGCTTTGCTTAACTTTAGAGAAGTGATTGCATTTAGAGGCAAAGCATTTGGTGACTCCTGCAAGTATCGAAATGACGTTGAAAGGGTGTCGTCATTTTACCAGGCAACATGGACAGCCTGGTGGCGAAGGGAAAATTGATATGGCCGCAAGTGCGTGACGTGCTGACGGAGCAAAACGCTCTCGGCAAACGACTGCCGCTGCGCTGTCAGGTTCACACGCACCAGATCACCGAGATCGCCACGCCTGCAGACTTCCTCAAGGTACCACAAAGGGCCCTCGGCTTAAATCACTAACTTCCCTGCAAAAGCCCAGGCACTGGACATCTGATACACTTTGGCCTTTATTTAACTATCTTGGGGGAAATTGAAGATGACAGCGCATAACTGATATAGAAAAAAAGTTGTTCTTACTGACAAAAGAGTAATGTTTGTACTTTGTATGGTATTTCCTTTAAAAAATCACCAAAAGCATCCATACCCAGGCTGTGCAGTCATTGATTGGGTGTTGTTTTCGGCAGATTCCAGAGGGCGGTTGTCAGTTGCCGTGCGACGCAACATTGACTTGCGGCCATCGATGCAAAAGGCAGTGCCACCTAGACGATCGCGACCACTCGCGGTTCTCGTGTCGGGAACCCTGTACGCGGTAGGTAACGTCCAGCGTTTTACTACCTACATCAACTGTCCAGAGCCTTTTGTGCCCTTTTACAACACTTTGCTGAATCACTGATTTGAACGAATGATTCATACAATACCTATCCCGTTGGTTGCAAACTGAATGCTTGACGTTTTGTGCACCTTCCTTCTTCACACTTGGGAATAACTGGTGAAACCTTTCAAACCCTACAAAAAAATTCCAACTTTACGAAGTGCAAAAATTTGAGGCTTAAGCCGATGTGCAAATATATTGTCTTTTGCCAATGTATTTATCCAGCCATTTCTTCTACCCAAAAATTACAATTGGCATTAAAGCTGCCTATACTCCATTTTACGTTAAGAAGGTGAGTGGATTTGCATCTTCCTCGAGGACCCACTGTTGCTAGAAATGAGTTAATAGTTTCAAAACTGCCTATAGATAGAGCCTTTTGTCTGGCTCAAGACATGGCTTGAAAAGCATGGAACTGATAGCGTCGTGTCTAGCAGCAGAGGGTCCGTGGAGAAGATGCAAATCCACTCCACTTCTTAACGTGAAATGGAGTAGGTATACATGTTTATATATATATATATACCTCTATACGTATACCTATAGGCTATACCTATATATATATATATATATATATATATATATATATATATATATATATATATATAAGCACACAAAGATCACAATCTCGAAGCCTGTGCTCCGTATGATAGACCATCAGTCGAGTTCGTGACCACCCCCGCGTTCCATCGGCAGCGTTCCCCCGCGCTGCTTACTGGCGCACGCCTGCGCGAAACGCTGCTACGAGACGTGCGGCGACTGTGTGGTGCCGGTGACGCGCGACCTCGCGTGCGGCCACGAGGGCACCATGGCGTGCAACGCGGACGTCGCCAAGTTCCGCTGCCGACGCAAGGTGCCGGCCGTCGAGCCGCCGTGCGGGCACGAGTTCACCGCGCCGTGCTGCGTGCCGCGCGACGAGCAACGCTGCCCGAAAGACTGCGACGTGCGGCTCGACTGCGGGCACAGCTGCAGCCGCAAGTGTCACGCTCGAGACGACCCGGACCACATCGAGGTGAGCTGTTTGACTTTGAGCGAATGATGCACCAGTTGTGTAAAAATCTGGGGAAAAAAACCATAGACCGAGAAAGAAACAATTGATGTCGTATGGTAATTTTTAATGCAAGTTATGACATACTTTTTCCATATGAGCTACGTAAAAATGTCGTAAAAAAGGCATTTTAGGCACTTTTGAAAATGCACACCTCCATTATTTTTTAAAAGTATAATAAGTAACGTAACACACCATCTGACATCAAACAACCCTTCAACTACACATGTATTGTTTTTTCAAAACTCTGTTTTATTATTTGTGGCCAGGAGAAGTTCCCGCGTGAACGTCCACGTAAGACGAAAACACTGGCGTTTCGTTGCCGTTTCGATGCAAAAAAATATTTTATGCTTGCGTACGTTCAAGATCAAAAACTATAATTTTTCCCATAGCACTCCAACTAAAGTATAATACAAACACGGTCTTTTAAGTCCCAGGGTAACCTGTTTGGCTCTGCCTTGTAGAAAAATAACTGTAGACACAAGGATGTGCCAGTGACAGGTTTTGTTTATATTCCGTCTATGTGAAACTGTTCTGATTGATTTAGCTCCACGAAAAGCCTACTGCGCGCTAAGCAACCTAGTGTTTTGTAATCGGCTAATTTGGTTGCGGATGTCAAGTGAGAATTGTAACTCACATATCCGATTTCCTTCGTGTAAGACTGTTCTTGAGCGGACTTGCGGCCGCCAATCAAACACGGTGATGTTGTGTTCCGCAGTACGATTGCCAGATGCCGTGTGCGCGAACCAACGCGGGCTGCACCGAGCATCCGTGCCAGCGCAAGTGCCACGAGACTTGCACCGCGTGCAAGGTGCAAGTGGACAAGCTGCTGCCTGCGTGCCAGCACACAGTCAAGGTGAGCAAAGGGCTGGGGTGGAAGGAGAGGATGCCACTCACACTCCAAAGAAATTAAAAATTCTACGGATTAAAATACTTGTATTTGTAAAATGCACAGGTTGTCCATGCCCAAGGTTACTTTGATATTATAATTTACTGTTTGAGAAGGATTTGTCTTTGTGTAAATCCATCAACTTTAAGTGGCATGTCTGCAGTCGTCTCAAAAAGCACATGGTTACTGCCGACCGATCATTTTACTAATTCCTTTACTAATTCCTACCGATCATTTCAAACTAATTCCTTTTCAATTGAAGAAGACCTAAGAATTTATTGAAGAAGACCCTAATTTGGCAAAACCTTGTATATGCATTTTTGGGGAACAACACATACCTAGTATTATAAAATTTGAAAAAGTCCTTTTCCTGCCTGCAAACCCTCGATCTTGAATGAATAATCAAAAGATGACATTTCATTGCATTCAAATTTCTAAGAGCATACAATTTTTTTTTTAAATATCCTCAATTGATATTTTGAACGCGTTTTTTTTTGTTCTACTAAACATTTCACTTTTTGTAGATGCGAGGTTTTGACATAAGGATAAATAAATGAAAATAAAATTCCCTTCGTTTGGCGGCGCCACTAGCTTGACGGAAATGACCCGTGGTACGAAATGTAGGAAAATCACCGAATCTAGCCAACCTTGTTATCTAACCATCTTGGTCCTTACCTTCATGTCAACATTGGCTTTTGTTTAACAAAATCTTGCCAAGCCTTTTACCCTACCACACCTCACTATTCAGAACTGAAGTTCCCCTTATTCAAATCCACTAAAAACTTAGAATGACTAAAATTAACTACCATATTTACGACGCCTCTGAAAGCATCTGAATTGCAAAGTAGGCTCAATAATATTCATCACAACTTGCCCTTGTTTTTGCCGCCGTGCCACAGGAGGATTGCTGCGTGCCGCCCGAGAAGATCTCGTGCCCGCTGGCCTGTGAACGCAACCTGCCTTGCGGCCACCGGTGCGCACTCAAGTGCGGAGAGAACTGCGGAGACTGCAAGGTCAAGGTACGCGGATCTCGTGCTGGAAATCACAGACAACCTCAGGGTGGCGGATATGTACCTTTTTACCTGTATACTCAGTAATCAGTTTCAATAACGCAATCGGTATCTAAGGCCATTTCAATGTTATATATATATATATATATATATATATATATATATATATATATATATATATATATATATATATATATATATATATATATATATAACATTGAAATGGCCTTAGATACCGTTATTACCTTAGATTCGTTATATATAGGTAACGAACCGTATCTACATTGAAAACTTTACGTAATTGCCACCCAGAGAAGTCTTCACATAATATCATCATAAGGCAAATAACTTGAAATTTTGATTTTCCTATTAGTATTTATAAAACTGCTAAAAAGTTTAAGAGTAGGTACAGAAGCTATATATTATGTCCGAAAAGAAAATTTCTATGTTGTTCAATGTAAGCCAGAAGTACCTACCTCTCTATTTGGTTCTTGACTGGTATTCAAGATGTTTTTAGCGAATGCTTGTAGGTATAACCAGCAAATTAATTTACCGCAGATTTCGCCAATGAAATTGCTAGATTCACGCGTGAAAAATTGCATCGCCCGGCGACCCTGACTTCATTTCCAGTTTGGGTAATTGTAATCACTAATCAATGATCAAGGAGATGGCCCCTGATTAAACATTAGTGCAACTGGCTTTGAATACATTTTCCAAGTACCTAACCCATTGTACAAGAATGGTAATAAATTACTAGGGATTTCTGCCGAAGTGTTGGCAATGAAGATGAGTGAAGCTGTTTTTAGCAGATGTTGAATGAAAAATGTCGTAAACAGCAGAGATATTTCCAAGTTCGGTCACACGCAGAGTCACAATTAATTTTGGGAAAATTTGGAAAAAATACGCACTTTTAGACCAATTTTCGTATTTTTCCTAATTTTCCAGATTTCGATTATTGCTCCTTTTTCTGATTGGAAGGGGAGGGGTATGGAAGATTTTCTATAAAAACGCAGGGGGTCTAGGTTGAGAACAAAAGTAGAGACCCTGAAAACTTCATCGCAATCGAAGCAGGCATTTGGTTTGTAGAGCGCGCACCAACATACACACAAACAAGCAAACAAAACGAACAAAATACACACACAAGTGTTTTTTTTTTGCCAGCAGTGAAATTGAAGCTTTCGCTTCGCTCGCTACGCTCATCAATAATCAATTGAGACTTTCCAGCAGCCGAAGGTTACCGAACCGATTCTCCGACGGCTTTGCAGGTTAGAAAAGTGCTGCCCGAATGCCGACACACCGTGAAGGTAGAGTGCCGGACGCTACCGACCGCCGCATTCTGTGAATCGCGCTGCCAGCGCCACCTGCCTTGCGGCCATCGGTGCCAGCGCCTGTGCAGGTTGCCCTGCGCCGACGTCGAGGACTGCACGTTTCTCGTCAAAGACGCAATCAAGCTCGTCTGCGGACACAAACTGTCGCTGCCCTGCAACGTGCTGGACCGCGGTGAGATTTCGAACGCTTTGCTTGACGACGACGATTGAACGAAAAAGTATAAAAGTCGTCTCCGACTGATCTGTTGATTTACAAAAATCAATTCTTTTAGTTTATGCAGTTTGGGTCTAGTTCCAAATTCCAATACTTGTGAACCACAGTTATTGGATTTTAACAAATTACTGCATTATACTGGTATTGATTATTACCTATATACTTCTGACCATGCAAGTTAGCAAACTTGTAAATGTGGAAAAAGAGATCTGCAAAAGTGTGCCATTTTAGATTCGTTCAGAGTTGCAAAAACCTCAATCTGGCCTTCCGAAAGGAAAGGGTCATAAAGACAACACCAAACCTACTAAACCTTTTGAATTACATGCAACCCACTTGCTCGATTCCAGCTCTTCCCATTGATTCGGAGGAGCTGCTGGCTCAGTGCAAGGCTCCGTGCGCAGACGTACTGCGCTGTGGACACCCCTGCGCAGGAACGTGCGGGGATTGCCTCCAAGGTGGCGCACATGTCAGCTGCAAGGAGGCCTGCGGGCGCGAACTTGTGTGCGGCCATGTGTGAGTGAGGCAGGCTCTGGCCTACTACTTCAGTACACGAGATATCCCCGTGAAACTTGTCAGGAATGCATTCGAGAACACATGTAAAAATGTTATTGTTAGGAGATTTGTGGTTCAAATTAGTGCCAGTAGTTGTGTTTAGTTAGTTTCAATCGGAATTGCTACGAGAAAGAACATGAATAATGTACAGCAAAGATGAAGTATCTTTGATCTCCATCGTGTGAATCATTAGATTGTAAGCGAGTGCATTGCCAGAAATCTAGCATGGCAATTGGCAAGAGACTCAGCTGGACATTGCCACAGATCACCATGCTTATTTAGGCATAGACATTTTAGGATGTGTAGTTCTGTGTATCTACTGATGTCATAACATTTTGCCGTGTCCGGTGCCGTGCAGGTGCAAGGCGGGCTGCGCCGAAGCGTGTCCGCCATGCGCCAGTCCGTGCGCCATGCAGTGCCCGCACTCGCGCTGTGGAAAGCGGTGCGGCGTGCCCTGCGCTCCCTGCAAGGTCAGTCGCCATGATCATTCCGTGCAATCCACCAGCCAACAGTTGGCGTGGCCCCTTGGATCCAGTGAGATTCCGTGTTTTGCTAAAGATTCTCACAGTGTATTATTATGTACACAAATTAGCTTCCCAAAAATGTTGCCCATTCCGGGATTTGAACCCCCGGGTTCACCCCGGGTTCAAATCGCGAAATGGGCAACATTTTTGGGAGGCTAATTTGTGTACATAATAATAAAATGACTAGCCAATTACGAGCTTTCGTAAGTTAAATAAGAGAATTCTCACAGTGCGTTATTTGCATTCACCCCTTTATCTGAACGTGACTGTTTACTGATGTGTTGTACTGAGCGCGGACCTCGGTTTCGTGTGCGCCAGATGCCTTGCCCGCGCCGCTGCTTTCACGCCGCCTGCTCGCGCCGCTGCGACGAGGAGTGCGACGTGGCGCCGTGCGCGGAGCCGTGCACGAAGCGGCTCCGCTGCGGCCACGACTGCATGGGATTCTGCGGCGAGCCGTGTCCGCCGCTCTGCCGGGAATGCCGCCCGGACGAGGCGGCGGAGATTCTCTTCGGGGACGAGGACGAACCGGATGCCAGGTCAGCCACAATGGTTGTCTTCTGCCGCAGACCTGAAGGTGGAACTCGGCGGTCGGCATAGAAGAACCACTAATTCACTTAATTTTTTTATGACAACACGATAACAAGTACTGCCCAAGGTAATACCATTCCTTATTTTTTAACGTCAGGTAACATGACGTGTTTCCATGATTCCAGCTTCGGTTTTTTTGTTAGCTTCTAGAGAGTTGCAATCAAATGTTGGTGTATTGCCTGGTTGTGCTATGATTTGAAGTGCTTTTGAACCCAATGAGGACCTAATTTTGGCACTTCATTGAAGATGGTCCCGCCACGGTCAAAACGCCAACAAAGTTAATTTTTAGGATCAAAATTCTTTCCAGTGATAACACAAGCGTAAAATTTGTACACCAACACATACCTACAATACCTATTATTATTTTAAAATGTGGATGTCATCTCTCAAGAAATTGTGAGAGAACATCGCTCCACAAACCCCATCCAGTCAACGCAAATCGATGAGCTCTTTGTGGACACATGCAATCAGTCTTGCGTGCCGTGTCCGACTACCGTAGACGAAAAAGTGACCCATGAACCAAACTGAAAGGTGCAACCTAAGAGCTTTGTGGTGTGTGTCGGCGCAGGTTCGTGCTGCTGACGGATTGCGGTCACAGCATCGAGGCGGGCGGGATGGAGCGCTGGCTGCGCGAGGGCGGCGCCGAGGTGAAAGTGCCGCGCTGCCCGCGATGCAAGCGCGACATCGTCTCCACGCAGCGGTTCAAGGGGCTCGTGCGCACGGCGCTCATGGACATCATGGTCAGTGGCACGGGCTGCAGTCGGAACAGTGTTTCACGGGTTTCATTACGTTTCATTCCGTTTAACCGAGCACTGCACTGAGATGCGGTTTCGTTTTCAAAATATTTTTAAATATTTCAACGTTTAAATGATCGACTTTGAAACTGCCTTGCTTTTTGTAATGTATATATTCTAATTGTAATGTTTTACATTTTGGTAGGTATTCTAAAGCATGCAGTTCAATTGAAATCTTAATTTTTCTACTAAAGCGTAGCGCGGCTCTGACATTTCTCTGTCATTTACAATTACTATTAGATGCCCCACAAAAAAAATTATAAATTTTTAAACTTTTTATAAAAAACTTTCATTGGAATGGCTAATAAGTAATACTTGTAACTAATAAGTAACTAATAAGTAAAATAACAATACATTTTTTGTGTTTTTCTCAGAACATAAAAGAGCAGCATTTTGGAAATGCCATACGCAATGAAGAAACTCGGAAAGCATTGCTCGATAAGCTGCAAGCCTTGAGTCCGGCAAATAGTAAGTGTTAGCCAGACAAACCATGCCCCTGGGCTGCCAGCATCTGCACTCGCCTTCCCTTTGTCAGCCAAGCGACCTTTGTTGCAGATGAGGTGACCAAGGTTCTCCAGGAGCGGCTCGCGCAGAACACAATTAGGCCGAACGAAACCCACAGTGAGTCAATAGCCAGACAAACTCTTCTCTGTTATTTATTTGGCACGATGCATTGAAATTAGATTGGCCTCTTTTACACTTGACTCTGTATGTCACTCTACTAACACTCCAAAAATGTCTGGCAGACCTCCTAGCTCTGATCAAGGAGAAACAACTGCTGTACAACGGCCTCCAGGAACAACTGCAGGTGGTGCACAACAAGCGCAAGGTCCACCACTCGCAAAGCGATCTCGACAACATCCGATTGAAAGGGGAAATGCTTGCCGACGTGAGTAGACATTTTGTGGTGGGAGAATTTTCAGTGTCGTGGCAATCAATTAAATTTAAGCTCTAGTGTTTTTGCAATTATTGAACTCAAATATGTTTAGCCACATGAGTAATCTCCACTGGCCAATAATAACCACCATGCATTCCTTGACACTTTCTTCTCAAGGTGCTGAAGTCGGTGAAGTCGCTGTTCTCGCTGGACGAAGGCCGCGTGGCAGCACGAGCCGCCCGGCTTTTGCGATCCATGCACGAGCGAGCGTGGCTCAGCGGGGAGGAGGTGGACTCGTTCGGTCTGCAAGTGCGGCTGCTGCAGCGGCTGGAGCAGGTCGTCAAGCTGTCCTCTGCTGTCAGGTATCACATCTAGTGCATAGGCTACGCTGCAAGCAGTACTTTCTTGACACAATTAAACAGGTTACAGCCAAAATTTTTCAACTGCTGAAGTAGATCAGTTGGTCAGTATACCTACCTATTGTAAGTGATTTTCAATGAAAAAGGAATTACACATTTGAAATTTGAATGAACATAGTGTTTAAACTTTAAAGGTGTTAAAATTGTTTTGGTAATAATCGAACACAAATTGTTATCAATTGTTTCCAAACCCTTTAGACAATAATGGAGATCACTATTTTAAGAAAGCTGTGAGGAAGCAAACTAGACGGGGAAGAAAACTGATTTGATTTTTTTTGAAAAACTTTGTTGTACCTAGGTCCAAATCTTTGTTCCTGTTAAATTAGATTTTCTTAATCAATGCTTCGACCTATGTGAATTTCCTTCATGTAATTCATTATGTGGTAAACGGTCTTCAAAGGTAATAACACTTGCGACATGTTTTCGTTTCAGGGGCGTGGACATGAAAGCAGAGCTCGACTGCGCCAGAGCGCGCTCCGTCCTGCTGTCTTTCCGCGCGTACTCCCTCGAAGACGATGCCAGGCTCGACAAGGAGCTGGAAGCGCTGTCGAAAAAGTGGCTCGACGAGAAGGTGATCCGCGCCATGGTGAAGCAGGCGATGGGCATGGGCCGCGGCCACTGGTTCAAGTGCCCCAACGGGCACTACTACGTCATCGCAGACTGCGGTGGGGCGACGACGGAGGGCCGCTGTCCGGATTGCGGCGCCACCGTCGGCGGGGCGCAACACCGACTTCGCTCGGATAACGCCGTTGCCACGGAGATGGACGGCGCCACGATGAGCGCCTATGACGAGAACGTCGCCGCGTACAATATGGTTCGCTGATGACCAAACACTAGCCTGGAATAATCCCTAGTTCCCCGATGTGAGAACCTTATAGCCGGGCAGTGCCCTGTTAAAGTGTTAACTGTCTGTTAAAGCAAAAATTGAGGTCTCCGACTGACTGTGACCTTGGAGATAACAAGCTCAGCTGGCAGTTTACGGAACTGGACATTGTAAAACTGGACCTTAGTCGATTTAGTATATTTTGGCAAGAACCATTGGTTTTCTTTGGAATGTGCATTGTAAGGCCTGCCATACCGAGATGAGCGTACCGAGATTCAAGGAGATTCATAGCGAATCTGTCACATGTCCCAACGTCATACGTGATCTAGAATTCTCGGCTCACTTGGTATGTAGTTGCCAAACAAACTCACATTGAGTTGAGTTGAGATGAGATGAGAAGGGGCCTCAATATTTAAAAGAAAATATAGTGGTCACTCATGTATATAGTGGCTAATAGATACCTACCCAAAGATACTATATAATAACCTTCTACCTACCTACCATTATGTTCATTAAATGTATTATTTTTTAGACAGTCAGTGCCTCTTGTGATACCTGCTGTGCCTACTGTGCAGAGTTTATGCATTAGGTACTCTGATATGTAATGATTGTGGAAAACTTTTTCATCTAGACCCTTCTATCTGTGATCATGGTCTTGCTCTATGTAGATATATAGCTACAGTAGTAGGTACACTTCCGATATCGTAAAGTGCGCCCACAAAATTTTACAAGTCTTGACGTATATGGGCAAGGCTGAAATCAGTGTAGTTTAAAACTGGTAAGGGCTCAATGAAAGACCCAATGTCCCAACAATTGCATCGTGGAGCCAAAAGGAAGAGGCTTATCTAGATTCAGCCCAGGACTGGTTTGGGTCGATCAGCTTTATCAAATAGGCAAATAAAATAATAGCCGCCAAACATATTCTGCATCGGAATATGATTACACTAATTAAATGATAAAATAACCGATTGTTAAAATGCTCAACGCGACAGTCCATCCAATTGATCTTTTCCCGGTGTATCGAAATAATTTGTGCATTGGTATAAATCGTCAGATCTCCTGTTCTCGTCGTCTCCGATCTGCCTAGGCGAGCAGCCATCCAAAAGGTCGGGTCTCGGTATGATTACTACCTTGATTGAGAGATAAGAGACGCAATGAAAAGAATACACGTGAAATTACGTACAGAAAAACGACTTTTTCTCAAATAATGGAAAAGTAGTGCTAAATTTGTGTTAGCTTCAGGGGAAGAAGCTGACACTTTTTTTATTTTGATTGTATCTTCAAAATTACGTGTTTTAGGCAAGTAGATATGTGCCAACATCGTGCAAAACTCCAGAGTGAACCGAATCATGAGTCTTTCCGATGGCGATCTTCATTTGCCAGAGCAAAGCAGCTACTGACAACGAAACGGATTTATCAAACTAGTCCCAGGCCCGCAAAAGCACATGGCTAGCCACGTGTTCAGTACCCGGCCCATACCTACACTGTATTCAACCGAACCTGAAAGTGACTTGTATATTTTTTCGACAGGCGCACTTCATGTTTCCGCAAGTGTACCTTTTTCTAAAAAATTTATATTAATAAGAGTGAGTATTTCTAATTGCTGTATATTTAGATGATTGATCACCATATTCTCATGTTTACATAAATTAAATCTTGTTATTATTACATTAAGATATCCATTAACACATCAAGTTTTCAATGTTAAATACAAAGCTTGTGTTGCACTGAAATGTTCATTACTGCTCGCATGCTGGCTGCCAACAACGACCTGTTTGGATTCCTTCTCTGCGTCATTCCCAATTTACCACTCACTTGCTCACATTAATTTGGGCAGTCAAACAGGCCTGATATTTCCTACAAATTTAAAAAGGTATACATTTTATTTATACAAGTTATAAATTCATATATAGAAGAACTACATGTAAAATATTATCTATCTATCTGCCTATACAAAGAGCTTCATCTTATCGTGGATATTGAGAGATGTATTTCGATGAGAATTGCATCCGGGCAGCGGTCCTCTGTTGTCGGCGTTCACACAGTAGCGCTCGGTATGTCGCTTGAACCAGTGGCCCATTGCATGCTTTACCATGGCATGGATCTCGGCCTCGGCCAGACACTTTTCTATCAGCGGCTGTAGTTCCAGGCAAGGGTGTAATTAGAGAAGGGCAGGCGCACCGCTGCTTCCCTGGGTCTCCATTTCGAGCTAGTTACTTATCAGAAATTTTGTAAAAGTTGCAACAACTTATTTTAGAGATACTGAAGCAGGGCGTACATTTTTGGGGCCCTTGCACCCTCGTCTCACAAGTAATGTGTTTCTGCTGAGTATAATTACCGATCCACAGAGTTGTTTTTTCTATAAAATTTTGTTATAAAAGTTACAATAATAATTTTGGGGCAGGAAAGACATGCTTTTTCAGTCGTTAAAGCCTTTGGGTATAAGCGTTGGATAAGCGGCTTGATATTGCTGCTTACTCAAATATTATCAGCTATACCTGCTGTCGTATTGAGCTCCAAAGAAAAACTCTTAAAAACGCTAAATTGCGAGAACCTTGTGTTTGTAATGTCTCTAGGACGTCGTCAAAGTCTTCGCGAAAACAAAGCCAGGCGAAAAACGTTTTGGGTTTTTTTTGTCGGTACAATATTGATATTTGCGTATGGAATGGGGAGGGGGGGAGGCCCCGATTCGAAGTTACTCCTGGTTCAAGGCCCAGTCGTGCTTCGTCATCGACTGTCGAGGGAGTATGTGCAGCAGCACAGAAAGCAGTGCTGTCCCCGCATTCGGTGCACGTGAGGTCGGCACTCACGTGACCCAGGGTTGGATAGAGGAAAAAACCCGACCCGGGAATTTCAGACGAACAGTCGGTCCATAGTTTTCTTTTAGTGTCTCGGACCACGACGGCGGCCCCCAGAACCTGCAGGCATAAAGGGAAAAGTCGTCCTTTGGTGCGTTTCCGAGTGTCCGGCAACTCACGGGCCCCCGGGCGTCGAGGGTGGTCTGCCAGATAACGTGGTACGGGTGCCCGGGTTTCGCGGGCTAGAGCCATGCCTGGGTGAATTAAGAAACGATTTAAAGAACCTGTCGCAGACGGTACTCGGCTCGGGAAGAGGCTCGGCGGGTATGAAGATCGAGGTGTACTGGTGCTGTAGATAATTGAACGCAATGAGACGGGGAACCGCGTGTTGTATGGCAGAAGCTGGGTACATTGAGGAACGATTCACAGAACCGAGAGCTGACGGTTCTGGCGGCTTTGGATGAGGCTGCGGGTGACCGGTGACGTAAGTGGCAGGGAAAGACGGTGCAACGTCCTTCCAGCGTTTCACAACCGGAACTCGGGAGGCGTCTAGGCGCCATGGGCGCCTCCCGCCGCGTAGATGACGCTGAAACGTTGGTGGCGCTGAAACGTTGGTGGGGCTGAAGCCTAAATGGGTCCCAATGACAGGCACTATAGGTGCCTCGCCTCAACGTGCCGGCTTCGGGGGCAAGAACTGGGTCTCGGCGCCCCCCCCCCCGCACCGCGGGGTCTGCGAGGACGATCGCTTACGCCACTGTTTGTAAGTCATGAATAATTTTCTTCTATCAATTTATCTATTATCTTTAATTTATATATTTACTGTAATTTCAGGGGGGAAGGGTTGAGCTCAACTCAAACGGAAACAAAGCACAAACGACTGGCGTCAAATAAAGTTAAGAAATCGAAATGGCGTGGGCGGGGGGGGGGGGGGGGCTGGAGCCTGACACATTTTTTTAGCTTACGGGGGGAAAGAGATTAGCACAAACGAAAACACATACGGAAATATCCAGCAAAAACGCGGCACAGTCGATATGGCGTCTTAAAACACCATAAATCCAAAAGCTGGGGCTGATATCGCTGGACCCCCAAATATAGATATAATATACGGCAGTGATAAGCACATACGAAACTATAATTTAATGCACAAACGAATGCCCACCTCAAAATATATTTTCAATAAAAGAGGGGGATTAGGGCGATTTATTATACTTGAGTGTATCCACTATCAGCTACATATTTTTGATACCTGAAATCTCCTACACTATCTTATTCCATCGGAATTAAGTTGAAAATTTAACTTGGCGCTGCGCACTCAATGGGCATGCGCTGGCCGGCACCAGAGGCAGGCACAAGCAACGCTATAAACTGCGCAGGCGTAGTCAGTGATACCAGGTGAATCAGTATCATCAGCAGGGCGCTCGGCTCGGCCCTAGCTCGGTCCTCTGGCTCGGTCTATTTCGTTGCAGATCGAGCTGCAGTGAGCACGCGAACTACATTACATGGTAAGGTAAGTCTATAATATATGGTCGATTTGATACCAAATATCTTGGTCAAATTTGTAGAGATACCTAGTGCTGATGTTTGTTGTGCGAATCTATCTTTCTGCCATTTAAACAAGCCGAACAATTTTCGATTTAATCGAAAAATCAGTACCTAATCGTCAATCGGTCGTACGTGCATCGGTATCAAATTGTTAGCCAAAGCCAAGTCTGCCTATTTCTAGTCGTATGCCAGCCCTCGAATCACCATCGGTCCCCCGATCGTTTTGATTAGTTGCGTCAAGCAAGTTGTCAAGCAAGCACATTTGAGTTTTTTTATTAGATCAGAGTAAAGAATAATTTTGCTTGCATGCACACAGCTTTCTACCCAGCGTTGAATCAATTCCCATTACGATGAGCAGACCACGATCGTTATGTCATGTCAGTGACCCGCGAATGTTAATTATAGTATTTTATGGTTAACGAAGAATACTTTTTGATATTTGGGGGGTAGGTAGGTACACCTACCTACCTACCTACCTACCTACCTACATAAAGATTGTGTAGCAAAATGCTCGTCAGCCACAACTGTCCAGTCCAGCTACGCCGTTGCAGCATAAAAAATTTTGTCTATGGTTGAAGCACGTGTTTTTGCTAGACATGGGTGCTGTTCTTGCGTGTCTTACTTGTCCCCGTCGCGAAATTAGTTTCCACGCAACTATTCATATTGTTGTAGCCATTTTTGGGCATTTTGTGCTTGCTTCGCTTGCTAGCGCGGGTCCCAACATTTTGCCCTCAGGGCTGAACTTCCAACTAATACTTGCTCATCATAAGCCATGCTGTAGCTGGAAGTATACGTTTTCAATAGGTATATTAACTACATGTGATAGGTATAAACTGTTTTGTTATTGGGTGCACCTCCGCTGCCACACAGATTCAGACCTTTGCTATAATGCGCTTTTTGACTAACCCGAAAGAGATAACCTAATAAAGTATGTGAGGGAGTTGTATAGATAAACAGTCAATCTGTGTCTGTTACGGAGCCGTTTTTTCATTTTTTGAGTTTAAAAGGGCCAAACCCGTTTCTTAAAATGTTGAATTTTTATCTCTTTTTTTGGCTATTTCGTGAATCGATAAAGATACGAGGGAGATTACAATTACGAAAAAGGCTCCGTTGCCGACACAGATCGATTCTTATCTACAACTCTCTCGGTTACTTCAATTCAATTAGGGGTTAGTAAAAAGTGCATCATGAGACTCTGCAGTCGCGCTATCACGCAGCTGCGAGCAGCCCCAGAATTTTACTCGGCCGATTGACTCTTTATCATACAACTCTCTCGCTTACTTTATTAGCAATTATCTCTATACGGTTTAGTCAAAAACTGCATAATAGCGAAGGTCGCATCTGTGACGGCTGTGGAGGTACCCAGCACCCTTAATTTCAATGGACAAATGCAATCTCGGTCGAAGGTTCAATTCATTAATTACCTTCGATTCACTGTGATTAGCCAAATGTCCTTGCATCAAATTTTTTATGTCAACCATGCTAATTGCTGCAATAAGTTATGTATTTATATTTGTTTTCGTGTTCCATATTATTATTGGCCCATGACCCATGCATGGCAATTGAGTGTGGGATGAGAATGTATTTTCGTTGTAGGTAATTCCCAGCCATGGCATGTTTGAGCTGCCCTCTGATTTCTTTGTTGGATCCATGTTCATACTGCTGAGAAATTTTCTTCCTTTTTGTTTCTTATTTTGTCCATTGAGTCGATTTATCCGAAGTTTATCAATTGTGGAGATGAATCTGCACTGCTAGAAACCAAGGCTCTCAACCCTCCACTGTTTGCCTAGCCAATTACATGACCTTGCATGAAATACGTTACCTTTTTGCTAATGTTGACGATTTGTTGCAGGTCGCCCAAGGATCCAACGCTTCGCGATCGCGGACTCGTTACCGGGGCCGGAAAAACCCGTCGTCCAAGCGGCGCGTGTGGCATGTTTGTTGGGAATGATGGGTGTTCGAATGAATGATGTGCATGGGTTTTGTGTTTAGTTTGGTTTTAGTTGGGATTTAGTTGGAGTTGGGTTGGGTGGCTGGGGAGAGGGCCGTTGTCTTACGTTGTTAGGCGCAATTATTTTTGCACAGATGTTTGCAGTGTTAGGTGCTTAGGTTAGTGCTGTTAAGCGCCATGGTTAAATTTAATTTATTAATATTTACTATTACAAATTACAATGCAATTGCCGGCAATTTACCAACGGTGGGAAGGAAATGACGATGAAGTCGATGGTAAACGCCGAAGTCGATGGTAAACGCCGTTTGCCACACAACTTTATTTATTCACTAATTTTATTTACTTTTATTACAATGCAATAATGCTGGCAATTACCATTGTTGGCAAGGAACTGCCACGACGATGAACACGATGTTTGCGCTTTTTGGTGACGTGATTTAATGATAACCAAACGGAGGTTTGCGCTGTTAGGTGCTCGATTTAATGACTATGAATGGCGCCACGATTTAATGACTATGGAACTGAGATTTGCACCGTTTGGTACTCAATTTAATGGCTATGAAGCCGATGTTGACGCTATTAGGGGCTACGAATTAGTGACTGAAAGGCGCCACGATTTAATGACTATGAAGCCGATGTTTACGCTATTAGGCGCTACGAATTAGTGACTGAATGGCACCACGATTTAATGACTATGAAGCCGATGTTGACGCTATTAGGGGCTACGAATTAGTGACTGAAAGGCGCCACGATTTAATGACTATGAAGCCGATGTTTACGCTATTAGGGGCTACGAATTAGTGACTGAAAGGCGCCACGATTTAAGGAGGTTTGCACGGTTTGGTACTTACGTTTTTGGGTGTCACGATTTGCGACGGCGAGCCCGAGGCATGCACTGTTCGGTGTTGAGGTAAGCAATGTTTTCAGTTCTTGGGGTTTGGGACGGGCCTGGGAGGGGGGGTGGGCGGGGAAGCGGGAGGGCCCGAGTGGGGGGGCAGCCACGGGTTATTGCTGACCTCTGTTATTGTACTTTGTTCTTTTTTTTCCCACAGGAATCTAGAACTATTTTGCGTTCTGCCCCAAATGTCGCAATTGTTGCGATAATAGGATGGCTGTCGCCCGAAACAAAAGTCGAAAGAGCTGCCACAAGCGATCGACGACAAAGATTAAAGTCAAAGGGCAACGACGAATGTTGCACCAAATTTTCAACGACCAAACAAAAGGGCAAAGGGAGTACCACGTGCAATACAATCGACGGCCAAAAAATTGGCAACGTCGAGGCAACGTCGAGGCAACGTCGAGGCAACGTCGAGGCAACGTCGAGGCAACGCATCCGACGAGACTGCAACATTACTAACGTTTTTATTATACTTAATTTTTTATCTTTTCACAGGATCTTCAACAATGAAACAAGAGAACTACACATGTTTTGTGTTGCATGTTTCGAGGAATTCCACCGGAGACATCGCGGGGGGCGGTCGACCTTGGCGCGAGGGTTGGCACGGGGCGTTGAGGCACGGGCGGCAAAGGGCGGCCACAACGACGCCCGTCACAGCGGCATCAAGACGCACGGTTCCCACAACGCGGCCTCCGAAGTCGAGGTATACGCACCGTCGAGATCTATGCACCGTCGGACCCAAGAACTGTCCATGGCTGTAGGTCTGAACATTCTAGACATAACGTTTTTTCTTATGGGAAATTCATAACTTTGTCTCTCCACCTTGACCGTGGTGTCTGCAAGTCAATTGCACCTAATGTATTGATTATAACCAGTATTACAAGTGCCTCAACCCAAGTTAACATAGGAGGAAAGTAATTTGTCATGGCTACCGCCAATAAGATGCCGTGGAATTCATCTGTTTCTGAGGGCTTGGCTTAAACCAGAGTTTAAAATATTGTAATGCCTACTAGTATAACAATATTTTCAAACTTGGCGCTAAGGGACTAACCCTAAGAAACATAAATTCACTTCATCTTATTGGAGGCTGCCGTGACGAATAGCGTTCACCCTGGGTTGAGGCACGGGCCGAATTTCGAACGCCGGTATGACACATTTGAATAAGAGTCGGGTTAATTCTGCGAGGTGTTTTATGTTGATAGGTCCTAAAGGTAATTTAGGAGTGAATTCCAAGGCCATTGAATGATCTTAGCAAATCTTTCTTATTTAATGTGATATCCTGATAAATGATTTAAAGCTTCCAATGGTCCTTTAAGAGGGTCAACAAATCCTGATGAGTGTTATTTCGTTGTTCCAAGGCCAGCGAATTGGATGACTGGCGTAACGAAACAACATTTCCGACGAGAACTCTGCACCCAATATCGTCGCAGAGCACCAAGCGCCTTGCCCCGAGAACACCGTTCCGTAAATAAAATTGTAAAAGCTTCGAGAGATTTTTGCGATAGGGTTCATGTTTGTCAAGAGTCTACACCGCGTTACGGGTTCAGTTGACCGATTTCTTGAAATGCCGGGTTTAACTTCACATCCGCATCTATGCATATGCAATGAACGTTTAGAGACTAGTCCATCGGTTATTCCACGGATTGTTCGTTGTTGGTTGTAGCATCTTTCGTTGTGCATGTTCCATCCTGCAAGAAGGGTTGTCGCTGTCGCAGTGTCGATTGTTTAGGTTGTCTGAGCATTGTTTGCTGTGCAGGTTCTGTCGATTGTTTAAGGTTGTCTCAGCATCGTTAATTGCGCGCGCAGGTTCCATCCCAAAGGAAGGGTTGTATATGGTCGCTGTGTCGATTGTTGTAGGATGTCGCAGCTGTTTCCTAGTCTTTAAATGTTCTCTTATAACTTAACTGTGTAACTTGATCATAATCCCAAACTGGGGAAAACGACTTGTAACGTGGCAGGATTTATCTCAGACTCGTGACACTCATCATTTAAATTTTCAAGCAAGATAGGAATATAACAATATTATGTCATTGTTTGCGTCTGTGAGGGAGGCCTTCACAGGAGTTTTTCGCGGTTTCCTTCCATTGAGTTGGCGAATGCGGGGCTGTATTAATATAAGAGTGGCCGTGACTGCAATCCGCCTCACAAATGTTATTGTAATTATATTTTCTACTGTACCTAACTATTCTTATTGTTTGTTGAATTATTTCCACTGTCCAAAGCTCATGTAACAGAAATCATGTAAACGTTCGTATAGCTATACAAATACAAATGTTTCGTTTATTCCCATTTCCTTGGTTAATGTAATATTAAAGAATTCTGTTTGTATATTGCATTTTTTTATGTTTGTACTTTTTTGTACCTATATTTAAAGCATGTGACGAATTCGAATCAAAAATAATAAAATTAGTATTGAATGTTGGGCATGAAACTGCCAAATTTGTTCCACATGCGGCGTTTGTATGACTGGAGGTAATGCCGGAAATCAATTGCAATAAGAATAAAATATGCCATCTCCTTCACCCATTCCTTTCCAGCTGGTTTCCAGATCATTGACTCGTGATAGATGAAAATATAGATAGTTAAACAGTTGTGTTAGCCTTACTTTACCACAGCCTGGTGGACCTTGCAGTAAATATGGTATATAATTTAGTAGTAATAAATGCCATTTTTAATGGTAATGATAAAATCTTCTAGACTAGAAAATAGCTTCGAAGTTCTTAGAGGCATAAAGGGATTTATTTCCAAGAAGAGTAAAATATCTGATAACTATGATAATGGAAATTTATTAGAATATTAATTGATGACCATGACCTGATACACTGAGTGTGACCAACATTCGTGAACATAATGTGAAAGTGTAAAGGATTGTACAGGACTCTGTTGACAAACCCCAGAAACCAAAACCCAAAACCATTGGCAAACGCATACTAAAATATGGTAATATAGTTTCATAGGGTGTAAACCCAATGATAAAATTAAGATTGAGTGTGTTTAGCTAAATGTCTAACCATGGTATCCATCATGGGTATGGTGCATTAGAATTTACTTGAATTACCAAATAATTGGCCCAAAATTAGCTATTCAAAAACAAGATTACCATGTGCATTATTCTTAGTACCTACCTACTGCCTAGGTTACTTAATGAAAGAAAAGAAGAAAATTACTTTCTTAACACTTGCAAGACTGGCACTAAAAAGTGTGCCAGTTAAAATAATTTTCCAGCCAAGACTTGATCACAATTTAACCATTACACTCGGTACAACCAAGAACAAAATTAGGCTTAATTGGCCCATGATGTTCCAGCCCCACAGCTAATCATATCAGCATCCTGCCGAAGGCGACGTTCTCGTCATAGGCGCTCATCGTGGCGCCGTCCATCTCCGTGGCAACAGTGTTATCCAAGCGAAGTCGGTGTTGCGCTCCGCCGACGGTGGCGCCGCAATCCGGACAGCGGCCCTCCGTCGTCGCCCCACCGCAGTCTGCGATGACGTAGTAGTGCCCGTTGGGGCACTTGAACCAGTGGCCGCGGCCCATGCCCATCGCCTGCTTCACCATGGCACGGATCTCGGCCTCGGCCAGCCACTTTTCCATCAGCGGCTTTAGTTCCAGGCCCAGTCGGGCATCGTCGTCGAGGGAGTATGTGCGCGCAGAAAGCAGCGCTGTCCGCGCATTGGAGCACGTGAGTTCGGCACTCGCGTCCACACCCCTGCAAAAAGGTGTACATTGCGCTTGTCACATTGTCGGTTCATGCAACTCGGACATGGCTAACCCTTTTTGGCAAGCACTTTATTTGCTGAAAACTTTGTTGGGGCATATAAGACTTCAATTTGTTTCTTCCCCACAGTTTGAATTTTGTGCGCTTGACAACACCGTAAAACCACCGAGACCAAGACCGCATAGCAGGGCGACTTGGTCTCGGCGACTTGCCTGTTATCGAATGGCGATCGGAACCGTAATTAGGTCAGGCAAGACCAAGTATGCAAGACGAAGACTAAATACGCGAGACCGAGAGCGAATCAATTCAAACACGTCCTTAGTTTGATTCCTTACTGTAGGTATGTTCATCACAATAGTGCCTCTGGAAAACTTGTTGGATTACTGTGCCGTAGTTCTTAAATACATTTACCCCCTTATTTTCAGATGTATGAGAGAAACATTAAAACTGGGAGCGACGGCAGAGACTGCCAACGAAACGTCAGGCTTTCAATGGGCTTTAAGTCCACGGCCTTTCAAATCTGTACTCTAGGTAGGTACATGTCAAAGTTGACATACCTCACGGCATCTGCGATCCTGACGAGCTGGTCAATTCGCTGCAGAAGGCGCATTTCGAGGCCGAGGACGTCAACCTCTTCGCCGCTGAGCAGCTTTCTCTCGCGCACGGACCGCAAGAGGCGCGTGGCACGTGCGGCCAGCACCCCTCGCTCCGCCACGCTGCCACCCGTCAGCACCGTCAGCGACTCTAGCGACTCGTGCACCTGGAGCAGGCAAGCACTCGGCTTGACAACGTTACTCCACTGCCCATCGACTGATCCCATTCACACTCCAGGTACACTCCGATTACTCCAAGATTGCCCCGTATCTGAGCCACTTGGACGATTTTTCCGTTAGAGCAGATGAAAACAAATTCAATCAGTAGGCCTTCGATAGGACGAAATTCGCCACTGGAATTGCAATCGGCCAATGGAACATTATGCTATCACAGCCAATGGGAAACCATTTAGAGGTCCTTGGATTGGCATATAGCGATTGAAGTGAAATGTAGTTTGCATAAAAATGTATGTATTGTTTTAATACTTTTTAACCCAAAAGACGTCGGTTTCGTTTCTGTTGGACAACATTATTCGAGGCCATGGTGGCTCTACTCACATCGACCAGTATCTGTGCTTTCACCCGAATGCTGTCGAGGTCTGAGCGAGAGTGGTGGACCTTGCGCTTATTCTGTTCGGTCTGCAGTTGCTTACACAGGTCGTTGAATAGGAGGCGCTCCTCGTCGATCAGCATGTGAAAGTCTTAAAGAACATTTTGAGTTGGTTAATAATTTGCTGCAAGCTGAAGAAAGCATTCCCAAAACTTTTCTTTAATTTGGGTTTTAAAGTTCTAATAATTTCTACTAAATTTACTCAGTGTTACTTTCGTTGAGTCTCGAATAAATGAAAACCAGAGACAGCTCCTACTGAATTGGCTATTCAAATGCTTCCCACTCACCTTGGTACGCAAAATGGTTTGATTTCATCATTTCGAGTCTCGGTGCTCCCTGAGGCATCCGCTCTGGAACAAGGATTCAAAAATGACTGCCAACAGAACATGTGTTTCACAGCCTGCCAATCTGGTGATAACACTTACCACTCATCGGTCTCAGGGCTTTGATCTTCTCCATCAAAGCAGTTCGTATCTTTGCATTTTCTTTGACGTCACCAAAGTTTATCTTTTTTATATTCTGAAAAACAATAATGGCACATATTGATGGATGGTTTAAATTTTATTGTCCTTTAAAGGTCATAAATATTTCTAAAATCTTTAAAATTGCAACACCGTAAACAGTGCGTGTGCGAGCACTTTTGAAATTTGAGCTTTGGTGGCCGCATTTTTTTAAAACAATTCTCTGACCTTTTTGGTCTGTTTGTACAGACCACAAATATTTTCTATGCATTTCAAGTTACTATCTTAACTGTCAAGCTTGATGCTATACAGAAACAAGCTTTGATTATGAAAACCAGCAAACTTGAGCTACCTATCAATGTGGTATTGGAGCAACTGTCCCAGATGCACTGACTGCACTGCCCTACTAAGGAAGAACACCTAAGGATGTGCAAAATATTGATCCTGAGATATTTCAACAAACGTGTTAAGTAAAAATGTGGTTTAACAAAGTAAATGTACTCGCCTACTAATAGGAGCTACTTAGATAAACACGGTATCGCACACGAGGTGTCAACATGGGGATTCCATGCTTGGTCTCAGCGCATTGCCTCGTTTTCAAACACAACACTTAGACAAAACACCGTAAGTGTGTAGATGCCGTGTTCTATCTCAGTACGCGTCAGGCATATGCCGTGTTTTATCTAAGTAGGCTCGTGTCCTATAGATAACGGAAAGCCTCTCTACCGTAGGCATCCTAAACAGTCGGCCACACAATCTTGGTGCACCCGGTAGAATGGAGTATTGCAAACCGCGAAGCGTGCCACTGACCATTATGTCCGTGAGCGCCGCGCGCACGAGCCCCTTGAACCGCTGCGTGGAGACGATGTCGCGCTTGCATCGCGGGCAGCGCGGCACTTTCACCTCGGCGCCGCCCTCGCGCAGCCAGCGCTCCATCCCGCCCGCCTCGATGCTGTGACCGCAATCCGTCAGCAGCACGAACCTGTGCCGGAACGCAAGCATCGATTTGTTTACTGGCGCCAATGGAGCGGTGCCGGTCAATGGGCCCTCTACAGTGTTGGTCTCAAGAGTATGATTTGTTAAGGTGGACTGGTAAAAGTGTCAAGCTTGGTGTGGGGGAAACTTGATCCCAGCTCGTAGCCTGCTAGTGCAAAGATCGCCAGTGGATTCAGAGGATCCTTATCACATGCTGGTGCTACTTGCAACAGCAGGATTGCTGCTCTGTATTATCATTTATGTTTTTTTATCTATGTGGATCTCTATTTTGTCTACAAATATAAACAAGAAAAAAGTGTCTGCCATCCTCACAACCATTGCCGCTACTGGATAATTAAAGCCAAATGATTGAACGCCGAAAACGGAAATATCACTCAAGGTTTGCGAGGTGTTTTTGGACTGTTGACTGTCATAGCAAACTTTGTCAGGTGCTTTACTGACCTGGAGTCGGGCTCGTCCTCGTCCCCGAAGAGCAATTCCGCGGCCTCCTCCGGACGACATTCCCGGCAGAGCGGCGGACACGGCTCCCCGCAGAAACCCAAGCACGCGTGGCCACAGCGCAGTCGCTTTGTGCACGGCTCCGCGCACGGCTCCACGACGCACTCCAGGTCACAGCGCCGGCCACACGCGACGTGCTGGCAGCGTCGTGAGCACCGCATCTGGCGCACACGTGACAGGGGGGGGGGGGGGTGGAAAAACGATGATTGCCTGAGGCACCTAGGGCTGCGCAGTCTCATGCGCAAATTAAAAGCGTGCGTTTGTTTATAAAGCTTATAAAATAGTTCATAAATTATTCATGTGTTCCTAAAAAGTTAAACTTACAATACTGCGAGTGCATCAACAAAGCAAGTTTTCTAGAAGGACTATATAACTAATAAAGAACAACCCCATAAGAAATTACAAAAAGGTGTTAGGTCTCCATCCATATACCTACCTATACTAGAAGTAATTTGGTCAAGGGCAAAAAATAATGTACTATGACACTAATGTTAGGTGGAATTAAAATTTTTGTGTGGCAGATTGGAGAAGCCTACTAAGTAATACCAATATTTTGGAGACGAGCTTCGTTTAAGGCCATTCATTGATGGTTGTTGAGGTTAATTGAATGCAACTTTTTATGGATTTCCAAGAGATATTTCGAGGTTCTGAAATATTCATTTGGTTCTCCAAAGTGTGAGGATTCCGTAGGTATTTGTTTCGTTGCGATCGGATAACGGGTGTGGTCTGGAAAGTGTACACGGTAAGAGGTAAATTCTTAGCTTGAATTTACCCTTAAGTACATCTTTCAATATATCGGCTAAATATAGTTATTTTAAAACTCGTGTAAGTAATTAACGAGTGAATCTTGCGAAATGAAAATGGTTCAATTGGTTGTCCGAAGTGTGAAGATTCCGAAAATATAGGTTTCGTCGCGATCCGACAAAAGGTGTGGCCTGGAAAGTGTATACCTTACGAGGTAAAGGAAACGGCTCGACTTCGGAGCTCATTGAACAGACTTAATAACACTAATTTCCTGTGTTATCTTGATCAAATTCCTCCCTATGCCGAAGGGTTTGGGCTTCTTTTGTTATGCATCGGTTGAAGATCTAGCGCTAACATGCGACCGACCTTGCAGGGGGTGCAGGGTATGCCGCACCGTTTTCCACAGCGCGAGTGCGGGCACCGCATGGCGCACGGACTGGCGCATGGCGGACACGCTTCGGCGCAGCCCGCTTTGCATCTGCAAATTACCAACAACATCGTGAATTATCAACATGAGAACAAAGGTTTCCACTTCCAGTTTAATCATGGAAATCTCTGTCGTGTTTTAAGTCCAGATATTGCCAGTGCAAACTGCACCTGGGTTTGCAAGGAGGCTAAGTTATACTCTTAATTTGGTTATTTTCGATGATGATTTAGCCAATTTATTGATTCATGATTTCTGCCAATTAAGCTAGGCAACGCACTTACTTCCCGGAGGCAATTGAACCATTCGGAACCCAAGTAGCACAAAAATCGTCATCACAAACGTTAAGTGAACGTCGAAAAGCTAACGGGGGATAACTTGCGTTCAACGCTCGGATAGAACCAAATCGAAAATTTGGCGAAATACGTTGAACGCAAGTTATCCTTCGTTAGCTTTTCGACGTCCACCGAACGTTCGAAATAACGTTCGCTGTACGTTTTTGTGCTACTTGGAAAGCAGCTAATTCTTTGGCGACACGCTCGCCTCCAAGGTGATTTGAATCTGTCGTAACCGTCCGTTAACTATTCGAAACTAGGCCCACAAATGCCGTGATTAGCTACAAGATCTGACATTACTCACACATGGCCGCACATGAGTTCGCGCCCGCAGGCCTCCTTGCATCGGACATGCGCACGACCTTGGAGGCAATCCCCGCACATTCCTGCGCAGGGGTGTCCACAGCGCAGCACGCCCCCGCACGGAGCCTTGCACCGAGCCAGCAGCTCCTCCGAATCAGCCGGAAGACCTGGGACAGACATTTTAACACTAAAGTTTATTATATTAATAATCTCACTGGCAGCCAATGAATAATTGTCAAGAGATCATCATTGTTTTAATTCAGTTATTTTCTACAGTTGACACTTCTATACCAAGCTTAGAATTTCTGTACTTATTTTCAATTTAAACTTCCCAAATGGTTTTCATAAGACCAATATCAAACCGAGGGGATTAAAACGTCGAGTCAAGTCTAACTGCTTTCCCGACATTTACCTAGATAATAATATATTGTTACCGGTTCCGTTCATTCACCCACCGCGAGCAATCACGTTGCAGGGAAGGATGACGTCGTGGCCGCAGCTGAGGGTGGCGGCGCTGGCTCCCGGCAAATCGCATTGCCCTGCGTCGGCGCAGGGAAGTCCGCACATGCGCGGACACCGGTGGCCGCACGACATCGGGCGCTGGCAGAGGTTGCGGCAGTCGGCGCGCGATCGTCACCGCACGGCACTCGATCGTCACCGCGTGCCGACACTCATCCACGACTTTCTCCACCTGCGATTCCGCAGCAAATTATATCGATCGGCATACAGATGTATTTGATCTAAGAACCTGCAGATATCAGTTAATCTAAAGATGCAATGTTATTACTTACTGCCAAAACTAAATTTGTCACCGAGGCATCTTTCAATAACCTGGCTAGGTCGCTATGATTTACATCGAAAGATTTAACTTTCTAAATTTTATGTCTCTCGTCCAGGTGACTTCCAAATCACAATGGCAAGACTTGAGATTGGCTGTGACAAGATTGGTATTTATTGGGAAGCATCTGACGTTTTTCATGCTGTCGCTGACAATTCCACGCAAAATGCTGATGTCAGAAATATTGGGTACCATTCTGATATTTGATTTCAATATTTTGATTTGATTCTTTTAATGGAAATCAGATTTACCTTGACCGCACAGCTGCCGCATTGGTCACTGCATTTGAGAGCACATTGATGCCCGCACGGCAGGGTGCGTTCGCAGTCACGGAGGCACAAGACTTTCTCGGCAGGCTTGCAGCACTCGGCCTGCAACAGGTCAGCAAAAGAATGGTTTGCACTTAGCCGGCACGGTCAAGAAGTGCCACCTTAGGGCGCTAGAATCTTTTGATCAATAAGATTCTAGCGCCCTACGGCCGAAGTGCTACAGCCGGGATGTGGAAATAATACAGCACTGAATTTACATTTTCTCTTCTGAAGAAAAAGTCTAAAGAACCAGATATCACAAAGTTTCACCGAAAAATGCCTTAAAATCATTTGCATTTGAATTTAGAGCATTTAATTTTAAAGCACATCCTTGTTCCACACTGAAATCTCCCTGCACTGATGATTAGGAATGGGTCACATGTGTATGTAATTGTTACGGGTTTTGATGAAATTCCCCAATTTCATAACTTTGCATACAAGCTGTACTGCGTGGTTTGATAACCGTGGATTTGGTTGCAGCTCTGCCTCAATTTGAGTTAGATGTGGTCACTTCAGCCCCTACTGACAGCCTTTCAAGTGAAGCTCTGAACTCACCTCGACTGTGTGCTGGCACGCAGGCAGCAGCTTGTCCACTTGCACCTTGCACTCGATGCACGTCTCGTGGCACTTGAGCGGGCACGGATGATCGGTGCAGCCCGCGTTGGTTCGCTCACACGGCAGCTGGCATTTGTACTGAGGAACGTGGCACACGGATTAGTTGCTTTGCCACTCACGCTTCGGTTACAAGTTTCAAAATCCTTGGAAAATAAATTCAGGCAGAGACAGCAGTGATTTCGTGAACTGAGATCATAACAATGTATGGTCAATGATGGCAACTTTTACTAGCTTTAAAGGTGAAAACCTCATTTGGATAATTTGCACATCAATGCAAAGAAACCTTTTTGTGAAAACCAGTCAAAGTCAGTACCTACCTACTTATAACTTTACGTTTATAAAGCCTCCATTCTGGCTCATCATGAAGCACAGTCCTAAACACATTGTTTCCCACACTTCTCCTGCTTGTTGATACCATTTTTTTTTCCTCAGCTCACCGTGATGTGATCTGGGTCGTCTCGAGCGTGGCACTTGCGGTCGCAGCTATGTCCGCAGTCGAGCCGCACGTCGCACTTCTCTGGGCAGTGCTGCTCTTCGGGCGGCTCGTGGCAGAAGACATCAAACGCGTGTCCGCACGGCGGTTCGGTGGCCGGCACCTTGCGCATGCAGCGAAACTCCTCGACGTCCTCATGGCACGGCAACAACTCCTCGTGGCCGCAAGCAAGCGTCTGAGTCACCTGTGTGACGCACTTGCCGCACGTCTCGTGGCAGAGTTTCGTGCAACAGTGCGCGAGCGGGCACTCTTCTGGAACGCTGCCAACGATACACAAAGGTCACGGTCACAGCATTTAGGATGAGGAGGCATCATAGGACAAGCACACAACTCTTATCTGGTGTTATGAAAACGTTTAGCGAGTATTCATGCATTTATTGATTAGCAAGAAAAAATGGGGAGCAAGAAACACATCACTGTGATATAGGTAACTAACTGATAATATAACTGCCGAAATATAATATGCACTATACACGTGACTATATGCCGACGGTCGCCAAAAACCCGATTAGTTCGAGGCTTGTGAAAGACATAGAGCAAAGAAACTATATTTATTAACATTGACATTGCGTATGGGAGGTGACCTACCTCTCGCACGGTTCCAGACATTTGTGCAGCAAGTGGTCACGGTCCTCAGCGTGGCACTGCCGAGGACAGCGGTGGCCGCAAGCTAGCAGTTTGTCGCAAATCAACCAGCATCCGCCCTCGGGAATCTGGGCGCAATCACACTCGGTCATCGTCTGCATTTCAGACGAACTCTCACGCTGTTGAGATGCTCAAATTGCCTGAATTTGGTACGTTTATGGCTGTGCATTAGAAAGGAGATGAGATACGAATCTCAAAAGCACGCAATTACCATACTTGAAATCTGAATTACAAAATTCTAAGTAAAAATCTACATAAACATGTTAGCTTATGTGCAAATAATTTGTTAAATATCCAATTTGCACTCCACAAAATGTAGATGCTCTATCCGCACGGTTTTTGAGGTGCCCGTTTGCATTGCCTGCATTCTGCTAGTGTAGCTTTGACACAAGTGAGAAAGCAAATCCCCAAAATGAACTCGGTAAGCCTGCATGTTACACTTATATAGGTACCTGGGTTTGGCAAGATGACCAGGTTTGAAATAAAACAATCAATAACTTCCCTGATTTTGTTATTTTAATAGAAACAAATGCAGGAATCGGTCTGCGGTCACCTTGAGGAAATCTTTGGGCGTTGCGATCTCGGTGACCTGGTCCGAGTGGACCTGGCAATGCAGAATCAGTCGATCACCCAGCGCTCCTTGCGCCACCAACGAGTCTCGCACTTTCGGCCAGATTTCGCTGCTGGCCACCAGGTTGTCCATGTTACCTGGCAAAACGGAATCAACATCTACCTCATTACACCATTGTGTTACTTGTGCAAGAAACAAATCCAAGACCTTGGTCTACGCTGGATAACGATTTAAGTAGCGACCAGTTCAAATATACTTGAACCATTTAGGAAATGTTTCGAAATAAGTTGAAGTGCAGAACTATTACAGTAAAATTTTTGACATGGCAACATCAGCAATAGGTACATGTGTTAAATAATCTTTTGTTCAATGGATTAGACTCTCAATCCAGAGCTTTAAAATGTAATAATTAGCTCTTTCATGCTAAATGCTTGAATATAACAAAAACTAGATCAGAGTGTATTAAAAAAATCAACCGGCCGAAATACATTCCAGGCTCAGGGCGCTTTTTAAGGCAACTGACCAAAGATGAAAAGACCCCGTTTGGCGCGGGAAAGTGCAACGCAGACGCGATTGGTGATGCTAAGAAAGCCGATGCGCCGCTCATCGTTGTTTCTCACGAGCGAAAGCAGGATGATGTCGTTCTCCTCGCCCTGGTAGTTGTCCACGATCGTGATGAGGACGTCTTTCAACGAAGGGTAATCATTGCTTGCCTGGAATCAACAGGACAAATGGGGATTCATGTGAGCAGTCATGTTTTGCAACACTCAGTAGATTGCTTGAGAAATATATTCAGTTTTAAGAAAATAACAAAAATGACAGGATCTGCCGATTTGATATTTTATCAAAATGATACAGTCAACTTTATTGCTTATGCTAGGTATAATTTTGTGCCCATAAAGTATTTTGCAGTCCTCATATGTAATACTCCGCAAAACTGATGTTATACCACATTCCCACTGAAAATCAATGCTCTGTTAAAAGTTAAACTAAACATTTCAGAATTGCCTACACCATGAGTTTCTCAAACTTATTAAATCCAATTATTGAACTTATTGAATCTCCCACAGAGGAACACATTTTGCAGGTTTTTAATTTGATTTTGCAGTCACATGCTGGCTTCATCTCAATTTGCATAATGTAATATTCCAATTCACAGGTAGAAAAATTAAAACCGTACCTCTTTAAGGTAGAACATCTGGCCGGAATACGTGGCGAGGATGGTAACTTGGCTGGCGTCGTAGCCCTGCTGCAGCAGATAGCGGCAGAATGCCAGCACTAAGTCACCCTCGAACTTGTTACTCTTGCTGCTGGTCTCAGTAACCTGCACACAAATGGGCAGAAACGGGAGTAACATCTGGTCCAAGTAACAAGCATAAGTATTATATTGAGGTGCAAAGTTAAACTGAGGAGATGCCAGCTATTTGTGAATACATAAATAACACATTTTCATCTCATGACTAAATTGCTTAAGTACCTATATGTTGTAACTGCGATCATAGACTATCGTTTAAGAAGTATCAAAGTGCACCATACTTCTCACCATGAATCCAAACCTTGTTAGAATTTATTATTAGAATATAAATTAGAATATTTACTTATTATAATTTTGAGTTACAATTTTAAAGCTGGTTATTAATAACTTCACTCCCAGTTGGGATCATTTCTGTCACTCAATCGAATTTTCCAAACATGATGTCTGAGATTTGTCATAATATTGCGCCACCTAATCAGTAATCAAGTATCAGTTGATAAACGGCTAAAAGCAGACAGAGAAGTCCAAATGGAACAGCTTCTTGCTTGTACCAAAACTGCTCACCGCGCTCTCCTTGTGGTTGTGCCCGTTAGTTCCTGTTAGTAGTACTGTTAGTAAATAGAGCTCCATGTAATACATGCTCTCTCACTGGTGGACAGCATAATTAACATTTAGGTTGTCCACTAGTGAGTTGAAGAACGCTGCTGTCGCAGGTGCCCTATATAATGTGATAATGGAAATGCATTTAAGTGGGTGCATATATGTTTTTGCAATGGCTGATTTTGTGACATTTCTTTGATCATGGCTCCACAAATGGGCATTCATATATCTACTGATTGGCATGCTCCACAAGCAGTTTAGATAAAATGAAATCCTTTGGCACATTTTTGGTTTAAAATGCAGTCCTCTCATGCATTTCCTGAAACGATGACCACTAAATCTCCCCACCCCCGAACGGAGCTCACCGCGCTCTCCTTATTTGCATGCGTGAAGAAAAACAGACTGTTGCGCACGCCGCGCACTTTAGGCAGCCGCTCGACGGACTCGTGGTTCTCGAGGTCGGGGTAGATGGCGGGCGACACGAGCCGCGCGATCTCCGGCCGCATGCGGTGCTGCACGCTCAGCCGCGCGCAGTGCATGCCGTTGCGCACCATGCGCTCGAACAGGGACACGTCCAGGTGGAACTCTCGCGACATTCGGTACGACGCCGTCGACGGCCGCAGCTGCTGGTGGTCGCCTGGCGGCAAAAAGGTTGGACGTTTGGGGAGACCTTTCCGACAAGAGTGGAACCACAATGCTATGAAGGTGTGGTATGCTATGATTTACCTTGCTGGGCTTACAGGCTATGCAGTACGTTACAATCTCGATGGTGTACAGGCAGAAGGGCGTAAGCGACATTTTCTCAATTGTTCAGGAAGTGAAAACACCTCTCAATTAAACAATTGTTGATGAACCAATTCAAATTTTTAATGGATCCTTCTAATTTTATTTTATCAATTTTCTGCAATTAGAAATTATATTCTCTCAACTATAAAATACGCCCGAAAAATGCTGCTTACTTGCTGATGGTTTATGGTGGTTACGCCCCAAGTTTGTATAAAAAAGAGAAATGCAGTGATGCAGATATGCAAGTTATGTCGCTTAGGTACGCCCAAATTAAAACGTGAATATCGGCTAAAGTCGCTACACGCTACTGTCGCTTACACGGTATTTTTTTTTAGGTTACTGGTATAAATTTTGAGCAGGAACCACCACAACATGGATTTTGCCAAAAATGGCGCTTAAGCCCTTCTGCCTGTACACCATCGATATAATGTAATAAATTATGTTATTCTACATACTATTACCATGCTAAGCTATAATATACAGCCAAACGTTACTAGTCTAGCTAGGCTTTGTCGTGTAGCTCATAAGGTACCTACCGATGAGGATGAGATGTTCGCAGTGTTGTGTGAGCGACACGATTATGTGGGCCTCGGTAATCTCCGCTGCCTCCTCGACAATCACTGCAGCCAGAAAGTTGAGTGTTGAAATTGGAAACCAACGGTAAGTCATTGCTCCACTGGGTTGGCACTTGGCAGCCAAAAGTTGCAAGCTAGATTTTTATTATTATGTACACAAATTAGCCTCCCAAAAATGTTGCCCATTCCAGGATTTTGACCCGGGTTCAAATCCCGGAATGGGCAACATTTTTGGGAGGCTAATTTGTGTACATAATAAAAATGAATAGCCAATTACGAGCTTTCGTAATTTAAATAAGATTAAAAGTGCAAGCTAGATTAATTTCATTAGATACATGTGTAAGTGCACTATCATGACAACAAAGCTGTGTTAGAAAACAATTAAAATAATTTTAGGAACACGTTACAGCTAATTCTCTGAGCCCCGCTAGCTCAAAAGCTGGTTAAAGAATGAAGAGTTTGTTATGTCATTTTTCAGCCAATCAGATGCCTCGACAGAAAGTTAACAAACTGTTAATTCCTTAACCAGCCATGTTGAGCATGCGAGGCAAAGTAGGTACAATATTACAATAATCAACAAAGATTTTGTAGGCCACTCATTGCAGCTTTTTCCAGTTTCAGGTTTTGTGAACCTTGATCAAGTCTGAAGAAACACATAGTTTCCAAATGAGGAGGCAGTTTTTGACTGCACGATTTTTTTAACTTCTGGCAAGATCTAAGGTAGGTAGTTTCCACAATTTATTTCTTGTAGGCTATCCCAACCACTATCAATTAACTTGTGGACAGCAAGATCATGGAAGAAGTGAGCTTGTTCCAAGACATCCCTATCCAGCGTAAACTCACCGACAGGCGCCCTAAGCGCCATGAGCAGCGGCTGCAGCTTTGCGGCCATGGTGGTCGTCATGCCGACGACTCGGGCGCGAGACAGGATCTCCAGGTCGGCCATTTGCCGCGTCTCCTCGAGCTGCCGCGCGCCCCGCCGGTAGTCCAACTCGAGTGCGTCCAGCCGAGCGTTCAGCGCTCGGCGCAGCAAACGCAGCCAGCACTCGTAGCATGCCCGGCGCCGAGCAGTGCTCAGGTCCCACAGCGGAACTGTTGGAAACAGCGGTGTCGGCGTGGAACCAAGATGCCTCGTAACGGTAGAGCTACCCAGGAATTTTTCAACTTTGTGCTTCAACTTAAACCCAGGTAAATTATGCCGCAGATGTTGCGGAATCACAAAAAATATACCAACTAACTATATAAAGGAATCCATTGAACAAATATTCTACATACATATTTTAAAATACGGTTATCTCGTAACAGAGCAGCGCAGTACCATGGTTTGCCAGCAGCTGCTCCATTGCGTCGATGTCGGCGGCCGGAGGTTGCTGTGCATTGAGCCAATTGGAGTACAGCTGATGTTGGGTCATCAACGCCGCGTGCCACTGCCTCAACTCCCAGGTTTGCGCACTCGGTCCCCAAATGCTGGACATATAACAAACGATGGCAGGAGTGTGCAGTATTTAGACAGCCTTCAAAAGTTCAAACCATTAAATGCATAGCTACCTATATTAAAGTTTAAAGTATGCCCTAAGTATATACCCTAAACTTAGAATGATGGACAAATAGGATGGCATGTGCCAGTTAAGAAGGTACCAGAGATTCAATTATTCAGATGGGTGAAAATTGAATTAGGACCGAAATTACAATCTCTGGACTAGAAGTTATCCACCAGATAACTTGTTATCTCCATAGTCACAGCCAATCAGATAACTCAATTTTCAAGTTATCCTGTAGGTAACATCTTATCTAGACATTGCAATTTCGGTCCTTAGTGTGAGATCACAATATTTAATAGGTACTAGAGATGTCGGCGGGTACCAAAAATTGTACCCGGGTACCCGTGGTCAGGACCCGGGTATCCACGCGGGTACCTGGGCAAGCTTTAAAAAAAAATTTTCAAAAATTTTTCAAATTTTTTTTTTCAAATTTCAAAAAAAAAATTTGTGTGTGTACCAACATGGAATATTGTAACTTGCAGGGTTGTTCTGTGATAGTGTTATAATTTGCATGGACAAGCCGTTTATGAAGAAGTCAGCATAATATTATCAGACATGATTTTTATCTTTATTACCCCAATAAAAGAAGCCAGTCAATCATGCTTGTGAGTGGTGAAGCCATACAAAGAGATGAGGTGCCATAAACAAACTACCCTAACCCCACACTCAGCTTGGCCTTGGGCGACAGCCAATAAATCACTAGAATTGAGGAAACATACAAAGGGACATGTCTGGACAGCTGAGTGGCTCCAGACCACTCTGCACTCTGCTTTCCTTGGGCCATGAGCTTGACCACCATACTCGCGGCAGCAGTACATATCAACCCATACATAGTGACTTGTACAGTCGCGCACAAAATTATATTTTTCAACCTTTTTTTCAAAAATTATTATTTTTCAAAAATTATTTTTTTTTGGTTTTGAGCGGTTACGCGGGTACTGATTTGTACCTCTGGTACCCGGGTACCCGCCGACATCAGCTCTAATAGGTACCTAGGTAGGTACTCTTGAAAAATTTGAATTTCATATTTGGAAAATCCTGCAAAAATAATTGCTGTTTTAAATATTTTAAACAGAGCAATATACCTATACATACATATATATATATATATATATATATATATATATATATATATATATATATATATATATATATATATATATATATATATATATATATATATATATATATATATATATATATATATATATATATATATATATATATATATATATATATATATATATATATATATATATATATATATATATATATATATATGTTGTTTTAAGTTTTCACAGCAACTAGTTTTTAAAAAAGACTTTTAGATAAACTGTGGTGTTTTATTTTTCATTTTCCCAACGTTTCGACCAAATTGTTTGGTCTTTCTCAAGGGTCAATCAATGAACTACAAAAAACAAAACATTGGACAAAAAAAAAAAAAAAAATATATATATATATATATATATATATATATACATATATACAGGCTTTTTTGGAGTAAACATTGTTGTTTCGTTTGTCATACCCGTTCACAGCATTCTTTTCTATCTCTTCAACTTCCGATTGCAGACGTCTCATTTCTTGCTCCATGTACGAAAGCGAGACAGCAAATTCAACACCAACTTCGTGAACAACGACTTCGTCGAGATTGAAGAGGTTTTCCCCCTCCCCATCGCGAAGTTCCTTGGTAGATGGCGGACCGGCACTCTCTGGGTCCGGGACTGGGTCCTGGTCCAGGACTGGCATTTCGCCCAGGAACGGGACCAGGTCTGCTTCAAAGTCCGCGCCCAGTGCCGCATCGGCAACACCCTGACCGGAGAGCAGCCACTCCACGAAGAACTCATCGTCTGCACAAGTTTCCAAGCAGAGGGAAACGTTGACACCATGGTAGTGAACTGTTTTCTCAGAGGCATTTCGGAAAACCTTTCGTGTAAATGTCGCATACAAAGACCAATTGGCAACTGACTTTTGGCCAAAGGCCATTTAGAGTAGAAAATTTATAATGTAATATAAAATAACCCTCCATTAGCCAAGATCAAATTACTTCCCTAACTAAATCTTATCTTACAAAGCAAATCCCAATTGGTAACTAAGAAACTCGGCCATGCAGACCACAACCCACCAAACTCTCCGTGCTCGTCGCAAAAAGTGTCGAGGTTGTTGTTGTTGCAGACTTTGGCCAGGGACCGCACAGAGACAATTCCGCGTCGGTCATCGAGATCGGTCAGCTGCTTTTGTACGGCACGCATTCGTGCCAAAAGCTCCGACATCTCTCTGTGAATAGTGCTTCCCATTCGGCCGTGGGGATTCGCCCTGTCCTCCCTCGATCTGCGTACGTCAAAAACCAGTAGGATTAAATATTTTGCTTGGGACTTTAATAAAGAATTATTACTAAACAATATTCAGTATACAATATTCAGTAAACACAAAAAATTTTTTGAAATTTGAAAATTGTTTTTTTAAACATTTTTTTATTTTTTGGATTTTAGCTATCCCAGATACCCGCGCAGGTCCCCGGGTACAATTTTTGGTACCCGCCAACATCTCTAGTAAAAATAGTTCCAATCACATGCCATATAATTTTATACGCGATTACAGTTTACAGTACCTAAGTATGTTAAATTTGTAAAAATGGTGCCTAAATCTCTTTTGTTAATCAATGTCCAAATTTTAATAGGCTCACAGACCTTGATATTATATATATACACGTACACAAATTAAAAATGAATCAATATAATTACATAATGAATTTGGGAACCCAGCAGTTGCCAGCTAAAAGAGGGCGTCTTACTTCTCGCAGTGTCGCAGCCACTTGAGGTTGAAGGGTTCCAGGCGCTTGCTCTTGGACTGTCCGCCCACGCGAACGATCCGTCGTGTCGAGGCCATCAGCCCCTCGAGGAACTGGTCCAGCGCGTGGTTCGTGTAGCACACGACCAGCATGGGCGCCCCTCGCGGACCCCGCCCTGCAATTGGAACCGTGCATTTTCTACATCTTACTTATTTACATTCAACTAGATTTTCTGCACATCTTGTTCATGCTTTTGCTACTATACGGATGTATAAAAAATATCAATTTAATTACATTTTTATTACTTTTTATTCAGTAGATATGTAATTAATATATTGAGTTTTAATATAATATGCAAATCCTGAAAGTAGACTTTCTTCCAGGACAATCTCACTAGCCAGTATTTATTCTAATAAATTCATTCTTTATCACCTGGTGGAATGTGCAAACTATAAAATATACATTATAGGTACAGATAATGCAGACAGACTATAGATGGCATTACAGAAACGATAAGTAAAGATGAAACTAAAATTGCTAGTGTTTGCGCCTTGCGCAAAGATTCCCACTGGATCTTCTCCTGGCCACAAATAATAACACAGCAATTCCGAAAAAAATACACATGTAGTCAAAGGGTCACTTGATGTCAGGAGAAAATAAATGTTAAACTGTTTTACTTTCAAAAGTGACTTAGGCATTTTTGTAGAATTCTTGTAACTGAAGTATGCCAAGCTTTACTTTTCATATAAACTTTAATCTGACTTTTATTTTCGACAGATTCATATTAATGTTTGCAGTTGTTGTAGAACGTTCCTGGATGAACCCCTGGTGAGGGGTGGAGGGGTCAGTGCGACTCCTCCTAGCCAAGCTTTAGCATGACAAGCTCTGACTTTCACCATTTACTTGCAACAGTCGTAAGATAAATGATTGTGAAAACTCACAGAACCGCCTTGGCAATCCAAAATCTTCGTCCTCCGAGTCTGAGTCGTCATCTCCATAGAAATGCGGCACGTTTACGAGGAGATTATGGGCGATTATCAGCCCAACGTGCGTCTTGCCGGTGCCAGGCGGCCCTTGGATCACGACAAACTCTCGCGTCAGCGCCGCCTTGAATGCTTCATACTGTGACGGGTTCAGGCTCGTATCCTTCGGCCAGCTGTCATTTTCCATGGGTTGTATGCGGCTAACTTGCAAACTGTCTGCGATGTAGTACGTCATGTGTGGCCGATTGCGCAGGTATCGCGGCGCTGCGACGTCAGGAGTCACGTCCACGATGTAGCGGCTCATCGGAAAGCCGACTGACGGCATTGCTTGCAATGCCTGAACACGGAAACGTGATTATTCGTAAATAATGTAAGTTTATTTTCACTCGATGGAAGTTTAAAGTTGTGGGCTAAGTTTAATTCCACGCGTTCAAGTAAAATCTTTGTCACAATGAATCACAGAAAATTTTTCAGGACTATATTATTGTTAACATTGGCCGCGCTGAATCTTGGCAGCGCCCAGCTTTCCTACAAGCTGACAAAATGTTCCCTCCTGTAGTGTGATGGTGCTTCGTGTTACATTATCTGCTTCGCTCACTCTGCTGATCAATGGTTACTTAAAATGTTCTCTCTCTTTTTCATTTCCGTAATAACTCGAAGCAATGACATGCAGCAAAAAGTAATGCCACCAATGTTTTGCTTTTGTAACCATAGCTTTATTTTATAATATACAATACTATGTTATGACCATTCTGTGTATATGTACTATATATTACAGTAGTAGGTACCTGTGGCATAGTTGCTTAGTTTGGTTTGATTGTGTGATGAAGTCTCACAGTAAAGTCTTTTTACAATAATTGACATCTACGCCTTCATGAAAATGCCAATAGCACAACATGTTTCGAGTGTAAACACTTAAAATATCCTACTCCCTCTGGCCAACTAACTAGCTGCACCTTACCTGTAGCACATGGTTGTACGGAGCGAAGAACACCTCGGCCTCCACCATGGTGTAGTGCCACCATTCTAGCTCGTCCTCCAATGGTGTGGCCATTTCGACAGTCAACTCGCCGTGCTTCAGGTCCTCCACCTTGCGCTCCAGCACCGTGGCAAAGAGCAGCGTGGCAAAGTTGTCTCGCGAGAAGCACAGCAACGCTCCGAACATCAGCCGCTTTGACTGATCCCAATTAAGTTTTTTGATCGGAGGGAACTGCAAAGGAATTGGGACCCTTTTATAGCCCATTTGTGGCACATGACACTAGGACAGCATACAATAAGTCCGAGACTAAAACCATTGATTTTACAATGCTCCAGTAGGGCAAACTCTTATCGAGTCAAATAAACAAAAAGGAAATCAGTGTAGTACTAGGGTATACCAAGTCGAATTGATTATTTCACTTCCCACCACTTCTCCTCGAATTGATTTCTTAATCCGCAGGCCGTGGCCCAAGTCCGAGAACGCACCCGGATGTTGATTCCGACCCGGTCCAAGCACAGGTATCGACCGGTGAACCGCACGTTGCGGTAGACGCGCACGTTTTCCGCGCCACGTTCGTTGCCCGCCGTTAGCGCACAGATTCCGTCGCGCAGCGGCTGCACAAAGTCTTCGCGCACGAGGCGGAACTGCGGGCAGTCACCGAAATTGGCGTTTAGAAATGCAATTTTCACACATTATGGATTACCAGCCCATCGATTAGAGTATAATATGATTGCACACATTGGGAGAGCCAGCAAAATACTTGTTACAATGCTACAGACCTTTGTTCACTGTGTACATGTTACAAATGACTCAAAAAATTATGTAGTACCTATATATGCAGAAAGTTTTAACCAATATAAACAAATTCTATCAAACTAAATAAATAGTAAGTAATAACTAATGTTTAAATTATAGATTTACTATAATTATTATTATTCGAGACACTAAAGATTTCAGAGAATTAATCTCAAAATTATTCAACATATCACGGGGCGCTGCTACGTCGAGATATCCTACCAAGGTGCTGTAGTACCTGCACGTCGAGATATCCTACCAAGGTGCTGTAGTACCTGCACTTCGAGATATCCTACCAAGGTGCTGTAGTACCTGCACTTCGAGATATCCTACCAAGGTGCTGTAGTACCTGCACTTCGAGATATCCTACCAAGGTGCTGTAGTACCTGCACTTCGAGATATCCTACCAAGGTGCTGTAGTACCTGCACGTCGAGATAGTGGTCGGCGCTCTGGTACGCGCCATCGACGATGTGCGGCCGCAGGAACGGACGGTAGTTGGCCGTCAGCTCGGCGGCTTTGGGGAAGACGGGGAGCGTGCGAAAGTCGTCGGGCGGCGGCAGCACGCGTTGCTGCTCGGCGCGGGCAGTCTCGCGACGAGGCGCCGCCTTTTTGGCCCGCGCTGCCAACACCGCCTGCGTAAGGGCAAGCGTGAAGACTTGGAAGCATAGACTTATTATAAATTCATTGCGTTTAGCATTGCCGTCAGTGACCAACGAGCGTACAGTTTGGCATGTGCAAGACATTAAACTGGCAAGACCTTGCACTAATTTAAACATAGCATGAGTCTACCAACCTTAACAACATTAGAATGGCTCAGAAGCTAAAGAGCACAAGTCATTAAGACTTCTTGAGCTACTTTCTTTTAGCAAATTTATGACCTCGGCCAATTTTTCCCACCCGAGCACAACGCCCAGTCACTTCTCAGCCTACCTTGAGGCTGCCCTGCAACAGCTTCAGCCGGTCTCGCAGCGTTTGCGGCAAGACAAGGTCGTGGAAGTTTTCGACATTTTCCATGGCAACGCCTAGGAATGCGATGGTTCCGCTGAGCCGTTCGGCCGCGGTGGTGGGCAGCAGCGCGACCGCAGTCTCGCAGAATCGCAGCAGCTGCGCGAACAGCTCGGCGAAGTCGTTGCGTCTGCGGGCGGCCTCGTCCGCGTGCAGCGTGTTTAGATGCAGCGCCAGGCGACCTTGGAACGGTGCGCAGCAGGCAGAAGCCAGGAGCTCGGTCTTGTTCACCTGCGACGGCAGGGAAAACGGACAGGACAGCTCGGTCAATGACATAGAACGCGAGGAACACCTGGGATTTTCTGTCATTGCACACTGGACATTGAACAATGCCTTACGTCATCAAAGAAATCCCAAATAAGGAAAAGTAGGTACATAAAGTACTACATAAAATCCTTACTTCAATGCCATTTTCAAAATTATGTGGGCAAATAATTTCCGTAAGAACTGCATTGCAATTATGTGGGCAAATCAGTGGTTGACTCTGGAACTGTAGTCGTCCATTGATTTAAGAAACCAGCACCTAAACTCATCCGCTCTTGCTAATAGTTTTGAATTTCAGTTGAAAAGACCAAATGTGAACAGTGCACAACACATAACCCATAAGATACATCCTGAAGTAATAATTCAGACGTTCATGCCCTTGTAGGTACCTACCTGGAAGTCGGATTCACACGCTTTTGCGAGCAACGCGACCACGAGCCGCATGAAGTCCGATCGCATCTCCGTCTCGAGCAGCTGTTTGAAGCCGTTGCGCGTGTTGGCCAGCACGTTAACGACGACATCTGCGTCCAACTCCAGCCACTCCTGGAGGCGCCGGAAGCCGGGCGTGCGAGGGGCTTCCCTTTCCGGAACCTCGCGGCGTGCGTTCTCTCGTTCCCCGCCTCCAGGCAAGTCACGGTCTTCTCTCCGGGCTCCGTCTCTCTGGACAGAGTCCCCTTCGCGGCGCCTCCAGTCCTGGCCACGGTCTTCGCCTCGCCCTCGTTGGGGCCTAGCGGGGCCACCTCCCCTCGCCGGTCCTCGTCCAAAGCGGGCGGACATTGTGTCTCACCAAGTTGCTTTGATTGCGAGATCCGTGGGCCGATTCGATTGAAGACAAGATGGTGAGTATCCTAACACGCTGGAAGCTCGTCAGGCGAAACTACCAAGAAGTTGCATCGCCTCTGCTCAGAGGGCAGCGGCTCTGAAGCAGCTGCACAACAAACGGGGTAGTTTTAGGGCGTGGGCCGACAGGGCTTAGAGCGTGGGGGGAGGGGGTTGCAGCTGGCTAGAAGATGTACATAATTGTGTGGTGGCAAAAAATAACAAAATTTGGTCCCTTTCTCTGAAGCCAATTTTCCAATGGACGGGGGGAGGGAGGGGAGAGGGCCTAACTAAAAATCTTGCATCAAGGCCCTGCAACACCTGGCTGCACAGAAGTCACAATTGAAAAATATGGGTGGGCCGCTTCCATATTATTCTTCCCGGGCCGTTTTTCGGCCTCAGTCCGACCCTGTGCTCTCTATATAACTCTATATTGCTGCAACGTTTTGGCTTTACGGCTTCTGCAATAGGTACTCTTTTTTTAAATATAATATGCAAACGAATTGAAGGAAGGGGACCCGGGAACAGGGCTTCGGGCAGGGGGGGGGGAGGGGGGCAGTGAACATTCACTGCCTTTAGTTCTATCTCCTAGGGTTCGGGAAGACTGAACCAAGTCCACGGTCCCGGGCTCTGACTCCGCCAGATCAGTTCCCGAGGCCCAATTGGGTCCAGCAAGGAAACAGGGATATATATACAAATGTGCTGAATTTACTTTCAGCATTGCCCGAGGTCTGCAATGCCCAGGGCTCGGCTGAGACTGCAATCAACAATAATACACCCTCTTCCAGGTACATTAGACAATTATTACTAGGTATATAGGTACACTATCCTTCGAGCGGTGTTTTCGCTTCAAAGTCGATACCAAATTGTGGGAAATATCGTGCGGACTTTGGACTTGGAATAAAAATCACCTTCGCTACGGTAGTGATATCCATCGAAACTTTTAATAATAGGGGCTCGTATGTTGTTAAAATTTGAACATCATTACAAGAGAAACGGAATTGCCTTGTTGACACTTGACATGCTTCCAAAGTAAGCTAGAAATTGGTACCTGCCGAGCAAGTCTGACCGAAGCACCGTGACGTCAGAGGGGCAGGCCACAAGGAGTAATGTGTAGGTACAGACAGGTACGTACAGTCTGGAAGTACTTATTTTGAACTCCATGCAATTTCGATGTTAACTAACTTGCCTCCGCCCGCAGTCGTCAATTTTTATTTTGCCATTGTCATACCGATTTGTCATGTACTGACCTGACAATGATCATTCTATGCTCGTTCTGGTGAGAAAAAGTCAACAGTTTTTATTCTGGGTAGTACAGGGAGTCTGAGTGTATTGCGGTTATGATTTGTCTGCAAGCTGCAGGCTCTTAGGTATTTTAAAACAAACTGAAACTCGCTATCTACACCCTGCCGAAAGATTAAAGAAACTTGCAGTCATTGCAAAAACCGATTACAAAGAACTAAGCTGTATAGTGTATGGACTTCTCACTTCTTTCAATAAAATAAACAGAATGCTTTGACTCGACGAGCCATTCATTAGCTAACTATTAGTAGCGAGCTGAGGCTACCACTTAGCTACACTGATTACTGCAGTAATTTTAAAAGAACCAGAGTAAGAACCTGCCACGTGCCCTACTTTTGGCATGCAATTACTCGATTTATTGTTCGATTTAGAACCGTCATAATCAATAGATCGAATTATTGTCTCGTCGCTGTTGGAAGACACGCATAGTTTGTTAAAAATACGGCTTAAAGTTTATACAAGCTTCTTTGAGAGACAAAACCACGCTGGATTTTCATGTGATTATTTCAGGTGATTCTGCTAAATATTCCTGTGTTTGCAGTTTTATGTTCGAGTGTGTACAACATTTTCCTATGGTAATGAGTACAATGGGTATTTTTTTCGCACATCAGCTGAAATATCGTCATCGCTAGCCCATTCTCGCGAAGAACACCCACAAGCTCATAAGCCATGCGTGAGAACTTTACTGCCTCGCAGACGTCTTCGCAAGCGTGGAACTCGAAAGTTCCAAGGCAAAGGCAGTGGTTAATTTGTGCGTAAACTCACGTACAAACCCCGTGTGTCTACCTCTTTTTCAAGCGTAAACTTCGTTAACTCACCTTTTTACCAAATTATCACCATTCCTAGCCAAATGCAGTGATTATTTTAATGAACGAGCTTTGTTTCCATCCAATAGTAAGGGTACAGAACGTCGAATGTTACACGAATAATAAGTGTGAGTTTTCATTCATGGAACTTGAAATTTACTGAATACACAAAAATTATAAAAAATTACCCCTTCCACCTCTGCTGATAGCTGAATTAAATTGAGCGATTCATCTACATCACCATATATAATAAAAATATAATAATGTACCTAATGCTAAATTGCTCGTTGGTCTGTTAAAAAAACCGCACCCAAAATAAGAAAGGTTATTCACGTTTGCATCAACACTCATAAATGTATAGATTGATTGTGTTTCATGGGCACAAGTAAATTGAAAATTCGCATAATCCTACTTCGGACTTGCGAACACCGGCGTAGCAGTATGAATTAGTATATAGGTACCTACCAATAACTCGGTAGGTATACGTTTATATAGTTTATGGCGTTTAATTAGTCTTCTTTTCACAAACGGGGATTTTGATCTTGAATGATTGCGATCACAGATACACTTATCAATAGCCCCAGATAAAGATACTTATTAAGAACGAATAGATAGATAGATATATGTAACCTCACCTTCCGGCCTGAAGAACGTCTTCTCTTGCAAATATGTGACGAAGACACTATATAAATTGAAATCTGGATGATTTACCAATTCAATTTCATTATTGTCAATGTCAACTTAATTATTGTGCCATTATAATATTACCCCGTCGGCCGAAAGGTACGACTGGCACGACGATCTAGTAACTACACCGTTTTGGTGGCTAGGATGAGACACGAAGCAAACGCAACCTCACTCCTCCAGCCACTGCAACGCTCTGACTCGCATCTGTTTGCCGCCTCCACCTCCTTTCTTCCCCAAAGCCCTAAGTACCGGTCATGTCTGCCGTCAAATCACATTCGAATGTCGGCGATTACATCTGCCCAACAAACTTCTCAGCTCTGTCAATTTGCATGGCATGAAATGTGAGTCATGCTAATCTTTGGTCATGTTCAATCAATCGATTGATTGATCTTGTTCGAACTTTGAGCAGTTGCTGCCCCTAGCGCGGTCACTCAAAAGCAATAACTTTACACTAAAATTTTACGAAGAGCAGGAGCGTAAACATATTGCCCTTTGTTTTCTCTTGATGTTTATCTATTTGACGGGTTTGTATAGGTGTTTGGGGATTTCTATGTTTGGGGCTCCCTTTCCTTTCGGTTCATCAAGCGGCAATTCTTAGTCTTATCTGCGCCATAAAGCAGAAACTACGCAGTACGCTTGGGGTTGCTTCTGAAAAGCGTTTGCAAAGTTCGTAACCGTGTGCTGTTGCCCGGGTATGTGCTGTAACTATATAAACGTGCGGCCTCGGCTAAATCGCATTCGCAGTACAACTCGGCCATGGGCACACAAGCTTGCAGAGTGGATGATAAAATATATTATTGTGGTAGGTATGTGCCCACAAAGAATGTCAAGTGACAGCGCCGGGAAGGACGGCTAAGATATAGCATATATAGATATAGCCAATATTTCTCTAATAACAAATAACCACATAGTGAGCATATTGTGCATCTCGAAAAGATGCAGATATATACGTCCAATTCCAAATCAATAAAGATAGGTGTGCTAATAATAACATAGAATTCCAGGAAAATTTAATAGGAGCACAGACTATCTAATCAATGGGATTGATAAATACTTGACATCTCAGCCTATTTTTATATTTTATCTTATCTCCTACCATTCACCCCAATAAAAGCATGCTGTATGAATTAAATTGAAAAGACTGCAATTTTGCCAATAGCCAGATTCACGCCTAGGCTGACGAGGCTGTAGCCTAGGGGCGCCGGGTCCGAGGGGGGCGCCAGAAAAGACGCCGCTATGGTGTAGATAGATTTGACTTTTAGGGGATGTTAGGAAGTCAAGTTGTAATGAACTGCAATGTTTGACAACAATAAAAACTAAAGCACTTGGTGGCAATTTCAAGGAAAATACAACCTTTGATTCTAGACAAATTTGAACAATCCCGGCAATAGTGCAGCTTTGTGGCACACGACAGCAACGTTCTACCCGGCTCCTCGGTTGCTATACTTTTGTTGAACATCAGTCTTCTCTTGGGAATTTTAGGAAATGATCATGAGCAAAGATACTATATAATAACCTTCGGATCATGAGATTCGAAGATACCTGCGTTGAAACATTGGTTTCCAGGTTTTCCCCTCAATATTAATTCTCAGTAATGTATTATTGATGAGCGTAGCGAGCGAAGCGAGCGAAGCGAAATCATCAATTTCACTACTGCTAAAAAAACACTTAGTGTGTGTTTGTTTGTTTGTATGTGTGTTTGCGCGCGCTCTACAGGCCAAACGCCTGCTTACGGTGGGATGAAATTTTCAGGGTGTCTACTTTTGTTCTCAACTTAGACCCCCTGCGATTTTCAAGAAAATCCTCCACACCCTTCACTTTCAAAGCAGAAAAAGAGCAAAATTCGACAATTGGGCATGTTTGGAAAAGTACGGAAATTTATTTAAAAGTGCGTATTTTTTTCAAATGTTCCCAATTTCGATTTGCCTTTAGAAACCATCGAAACCAAATCGAAACATCACACAAGATTTTTTCCAATAAAAACCAACCCAATAAAACCCAATAAAAACCCTTGGGAATGAGTTACACCTATGTATTAACATGCACATTGCTTTAAGACCTCAAAATGAGCATATTTCTGCTACCCTACAGCTCGGACAGAAGCAAAGAAAGGCCAGAATCGTTTACAATTTCAAGAGATCAGAATTTTCGAAAAAGCAATGGTCCGGCTCGTTGCTCCATGATTTTCAAATGCTTTTGCCTCAATCTTTTAATGCACAAAATACAAACCGCTACGCTCATCTTCAACGCAACACAAATTGCGTTCGCCCTAGTATTATAGTAAATAAATAACGTGGCATAACACATAGTCAGTAGCCGCGTTAGCTGTGATGGGGATGGTTGTGTTAGTCACTGGCGTAGGAACAAGGGGGGGGGGGGGAAGGGGGGCAATGCCCCCCCCCCCCCCAACTTTTAGGCATAGGGGGGCAACTGGGGGCAAATTTTATAGTTGAAATCATTCATTTTGTCTGCTGCTCAGAGTTGAGTATACCTAGTGTTTCTGCTTAGCTGATGTTGAACGAAATCTTTTGACTCGTAAAAACAAATCACTTCCAGGAATATGACTATAGCAGTACCAGAAATGCAGACTAACACTGTTTATGTTATAGTCTGAGTCATACATGCACCCAGACTGGGAGAGGGAGAGGAAGAATTTTGTATTGCTAGTGTAGAGCTGGAATTCGCCACGGCAAGACGCTCTGCTGTATTCGATGTGCGGTTTTTACAGGCATCACAGAAAACGTGATAGTAATTTTCGTAATGCGTTAATTTGATATCTTTAAATTAAGTATTCTAAATGTATATTTCTTATCCCCATGTTCCCAGGCTGCAATTTAATCTCAAACCCTCAGATTTGCTTTAAACCCCCCCCCCCCCCCCTCCCCCCCCACAGTCCGGGTTTCACCACTGTCTGTCTTGCAGCTTGCCCCCCCCCCCCCCCAACTTGAAAAGCGTTCCTACGCGCCTGGTGTTAGTGGCGCGACCTGATCCAGGACATTGTCAGCAAAATTAGTTCCGTGGCCTCTAGTGCTTGATCTCAAAAGTACGATTTCTTTTTTGACGCTGGCAAGGGTTGAGAACCACATTTGGTCAAAAATGGCTGTGGAAAGACTCTCATCAATGGCCAAAATGGAATGGCGAAGCGGTTCAGAGCCGTGGTTAGATGGTGTAGTGTAGTGCGGTTTTGCTCTGGTTTGAATAACACAGTCAGTAGCCGCGTTAACTGTGATGGGGATGGTTTGTTCGTGGCGCGACCTGATCCTGGACATTGTCAGCAAAATTAGTTCCGTGACCTCTGGTGCCTGCGTCGCGTCTTGACCGATCGATAATTTGATTGTATAATTGTGTGTAAATTGATTTCATAAGTGCGACTTCTTTTTCAACGCTGGCAATAGTTAAGAACCACCTCAGGTCAACAAGGGCTGTGAAAAGACTCTCAACATTGGCCAAAATGTCAATTGAGAGCGATTCGTTGAATAAGTTAGAGACTAGTTACATTGCTAATTACATTATTGAGAGTTTGCGACTGCGAAAACCTGTAGTGCGTTGTCAAGACAGTACTTCGGCATCGCATTTGTTGGTAACATATTTTCTTCCAGTTCGTATTTCTTAAAACAAAAATTATGTGCTACATTTCGTGGAGGAGGGGGGGGGGGGGGGGGGGGCCGTAATATATTAGCCTACGGGCGCCAATGGTATAAATCGGGCACTGGGTAAGGTGGAAGAATGCACTACAAGTGCAAACCTCGCCATTTTCATGTACGTACACCATGTGTGCAAGAAATAAAGACTATTCTTATTGTATTATTATTATTTATATATAGTTACTATCTTACCTTATGATTGTCTTGGTGAAGGATACTTCTCGTGCACATGTGGCGCAGTTAGACAATCTTCCTTCAACTTTGATTTAGTCATCAGCTGGTACGTTGTTGCCAATCCCTATGAAATTATAACGTCATGGATGCATTTTTGCTCGCGTTAGTCTTACCAACAATGTACGTATGTATAACCGCCCCGTGCAAAGATACTTGACTAGGTACTAAACCTGAATTCACTACACCTCTGTACCTCAGCCACTGCACTGCAGCGCTCTCACTCAGAGTCTCCGTTTCCGTCAATCGCAGCTCGCTGCTTCGAGCCCTCCTTCCTTGCCCTCAAGGCCCAAACATCACCCTCATAGGCAGCCCGCAAGCCAGATCGGAACCCGCGCATTAGCACGTCGGCGATCCCACCAAGAGCTTGGCGATTGCGCAGAGTGTGGGCGCTCTTCAATCCTTGACAGTGTGGAAAACATCTCGGAGCATATCAAATGTCGATCGTGATCAATTAAATGATCTGATCGTTGCTTCTTGTGTGGCAACTGCCCCACGTGTCTCGTATCAGAACTTCTTGGCTATCGGAACTTTATTTTATTTGATTGATTTTCACATTGTGACTGTCTTTAATATCTTGGCATTATTGTGCTTGTAAAGATTCTAAACTGACAATAAACAATATCATACCTAACTACCAACTAGAGGTATAGTACCTATACCTTTGACATTCAGTGAAAAATGCAGTCATTTTTTTCACAAATGGGATCGATAGATAACGTATACTGCTCCAGGAAAACTTAATGGGAGCTTGACTCTAATTATAACCATGAGATTGAAATATTATGCTTGACAGCCCGCCTGCATATTTTTTATCTCGTCACAGCGAGCGAGATGTAGCTTGAACGGACTGATTGTGTGGTCATTGGTCATGGAAAATGAAATTGGCTGAAATTTTGCTTATTTTTCCATCCAAAATGATTTCATGGCGAAAGGCAGAATAATATGAAATCCGTTTTTTCCTAAGTTGGCATAAATAGAATAATGCTATTCTATTGAGTGCAGCTTAGTCAGCTAGCGAATTTGTTAAAAGGGTGGGTGGGTGGGTGGGTGGGTGGGTGGGTGGGTGGGTGGGTGGGGGGGGGGCAGTGATAACGATAAGATTTCTAGAGCCTCAGTCAGAGATGGTAGGACCTTCATTTCAAATGTACCTAAATCAGAGGGCAAGTCCTAAATAAATATACTATAGCAGATTAATAAGGCAGATTATGCACAGTAATTTATTACAAATTCAAATAATCATGTATAATATTGTATAGATAAGAAATATAGACATCTAGACTATAAGTATAAGAAAAAGGCAAAACTTGACAAAACCATAGGTACAGACAAACTCATGGAACCATTCCCTTCTGAAGGTGCACTAACTGCCGTCCAGGTGCAACCAGGATCCGGGATAATTGCCCCTCAACAGTATAGTTTTAAACATAATGGTAAGGATGATAATTATAATCAATTTATCTACTTTCCTCTTTTAAGGTAGGAAAGATTATAAACATAGGTACACCCTGTTAATGGTAATATCAAGCTATATTTTCGAAATTGGAAGCAAAAATGCAAAATCATGAATTAAATCTCTAAAAAACTCGAAAATAAAGATCTATATTTTTCTGTTTCAGAAAATTTTGCCTGTGAAGAAAGTTTTTCGAAGTTCAAGGACATAAAAGATCGTACTAAAACAATAAAGATAATATACCAACTATATGATCATGCACTGCAAAGTAATAAATGCAGAGTGCTTTCGTCTTAACAAAATATTAATAAAGGAGAGCAAGAAAGTACCTATAGGTGTATAGTTCTACCATTGGGTTTATAGGTTCAACCAATAGCTATTCTAAAAAGATAAACTTTATTTTACTCTTCTGCAAATACCCTGGTTTAGCATGTCACTTTTAGCTTTTAAGAAGCAGAATATCTCAGTAGGTCAACTAATTTTCACCATCGCTAAGACACCATGACAATTCATCAAAAAATTAAGAAATTAATAGGCCTGAATGTTTCAGCACGGCTTGACAGCCCGGGGACAATAGGAAGCCGTGTCAATATAGGCTCACACCGGGTCTGCGTCCATCTCCGTGGCAGGCGTGTTGTCCCTGCGTCGTTGTCCGTTTATGCCTCCGACGGTTGCCCGGCAATCGATGCAGCGCCCTTCCTGATGCGGCTGTCCGCATTCGCCGACCACGTAGTAGTGCCCGTTGGGACACTTGTACCAATGGCCGCGGCCCATGTTCATTGCCACTCTCACCATGACACGAATGCTCGTCTCGTCCAGCCACTTCTTTAACAGCGGCCGCAGCTCGACGTCAATCTGCTCGTCGTCTTCTACGGTGTACGAGTGTATAGTAAGCAGCTTGGCTCGGGCCTTGGCGCAAGTTAGTTCAGCACGCAAGTCCACTCCTCTGCAAAGATTGCCTCTCTTAATTGCGATCATGGTTATACCTTAAAATATTTTTTTCTTTGGGTTCAAAAGCCAAAAAAGCAATCATTCAGTCATAGTGTTGAGAGATGGGCCCCTTGGCTTTTGAAATGGGACTCATCAAAGCATGTCTGCCAAATTGTTTTGGCCAAATGCCATCGCAACACATACCACCATGTCACCGTCATCAGCAAATGTTTTGTGGTGTGACAAAATTTTATCAAGAATTGCAATTGTTTTAATAAATGTAAGCTGGGATCAGTCAAAAATTTAAAATTTTTCTCAAGTTGAAAAGAGCTTTTAGCCACCAATACAAAATACAATTTATAAAGCTAACTCCACTGGCATCGAAGTGAATGATGTGTTCAAGCTAATTAGGTACCTCACAGCATTTGACAGCCGGATGATCTGATCGAGGCGTTGCAAAAGACAGACTTGAAAGCCGAAAGCAGCGACCTCCTCGCTGCCGAGTTGTGCCCGATAGCGCACGGAGCGCAGAATGCGAGCGGCTCTCGCGGCCAGCATGGCCCGGTCCCCCAAGCTGCCGCCTTCCAGAGAGGAGAGTGACTTGAGAGACCGATGCACCTAGAAAGAGTTTGCACACGTCATTGTCTCGTCGGATGTTTTATGGTTTGGAATAAATATATGGCATTTTCAAATCCCAGCCTATAGGATCTGTGTTTTGTTGTTGAAACAGAACAGCTTAAATCCACAGCTGCAGTTGCAACTATTAAAATGTCACGGCATTTCTGGTTCTGTCCGGGCTGCAATTTCCCGCTGCCAAGCCGCAAACAAGCAAAGGTCATAGCAGCGAGGAGGCAGCTGAGCATAGGGAATTGGCATAGAAAAGAAGTGAAATCAGTTTGCAATGATTGTGCTTACATAACGCACTCCACGATATAAAATATCAAAGCTATAGCTGGGTGTATGCTTGTACTAAATAAACAAGCAGATTCTTGATCATGATTCTTGATCAAGGGGCTTGGTAATTGTTTGGCTTTTGCAGATGATAATTTTGCAGGCAATTGTCCACTCACATCAGCTAGTATTTCCGTTTTCGCCCGCAAGTTAGCGAGTTCGGAGCTGGAGTGGAAAACCTTGCGCTTCTTGTGCTCCGGCTGCAGCTGCTCGTCAACGGCGTTGAAGAGCAGCAGCTTCTCCTCCGTCAAAATGTTCACATCTGTAAGGAAATTCCTCCATGGTTTTTTGGTTTGTATTACGATATAAATGTATAGGTATCGTCATTCATCGGGTTAAGTACGCCAAAACATTAGAGCGGTTAATTGCGAAGAGAAAAATTACAACGCACTGCACAGCCCTGCACTAGTGTCAAATAATACAGAGATAGGTAACCGCAATTGGTGTATATGAGTGTCCTGTATGTGGGATCACATGACATCTTTATAGAGATTTTAGCACTTCTTGTAAAAAAGCAGAAGGATCTTCCGTACACAAAGTCATCGGCGTATGCGGGGGGGGGGGGGGGGGGGGTAGATCTGGGCCCCACCAAATGAATTATCTGAAACGCATAGATTTTCTTGTTTTTTCTTGTTAAAAATTTTCCCAGGGCTATGTCCCCAGACCCCCGTTCCTGTCAAGGGCCCTGCTCCCCACGGCTTCTGTTGAAGTAAGGACATGCACCTCAAGCTATGCAGACGAAAAAAGTTCCTACCCGCCTGCTTCTACGCTTGATAATGAAATCGCTGTTCCAATTTTCGAATTGCAATGTTTCCCTCGAAAAATATACTTTAAAGAACCCCTGATTTCTGGATTGAACATTATTGCCCCCCCCCCCCCCAACCATTACTGATTACCCACCCCGCACATGCCTCTGCACAAAATGTTGGATTTTGGCTACCCATCGGATTCTCAATATCTGCTAAATGAATCTTAAGATCTAATTTTCATAGCAGTCCCACCTAATGATAAAAATAGCTGAGGCGAATTCTCCAGCTGATGCCGGGGAATTTTCGCTGAGCCGCTTCCCCGGCCTAGCCAAACTTTTTTTAATCTATTTAAGTCATTCCTAGAGCATAATATGTAAGCCCTCCAATGACGAATTTAATGACTACACATTCATTAGCAAATCATACAGTCAACTATAGTATTGTCCATCTATCGACTCACCGTGAATTTCGTTTGAGTTTTTCTTTGCCAACTCCCATCCCTGAATCATTTCCGAGGACACGTGAGCTGGAAAACAGGGTGAAAATAAAGCAGGAAGCACATCCCACGTAACTGGTACCTGTGTTACGAAACGTCAGGAAATAAGTGGGACAATTATTTAGCATTCAAATTCCAGTTTTAGATAATTTTTTTCATGAGCAGGAATGCAACTTAGTGCCTAATCGAAAGACAATCACACAGCATACCTGTAATCTTCAAGCCTATAAGAATATCTTCCAAGGCTTTCCGGTTCACCTCGTTGTCTGCAAAACCCCCAAAGAGTATCTTTTTTACATTCTGAAAAAAACAAGATGATATTCAACATTATTGTATATACATATTTGCTATTTTCGTACCGGCTAGCTGAACTAAGGCCGGCACTGACCATGATGTCCATGAGCGCTGTTCGCACGAGCCCCTTGACCCGCTGCGTCGAGACGACGTTTTGTTTGCATCGCGGGCAGCGGGGCACTTGCACTTCTGCGCCGCACTTGCGCAGCCATCGCTTCAAGCCGCCCGCCTCGATGCTGTGACCGCAATCTGTCAGCAGCACGAACCTGCAACACACCACAGAGTGCAATGCGCCCAAAGCTTCGTTCACCCGAGGCCATAAAGCTTTGCACGGCCAATTTGGCCAAGTGCACTGGATCTCATAATCATGGAGCCAATTTACGGTATATGCCTGCAGGCACGTTAATGGTTTGCAAGGCCCGTGTGAGGTATCCTGAAGAACAGCCATGGAAGAGAAGCCAATTGGAATATCACAAACTGCTGATTTAAAAAAGTAATAATGGAATAATGAAGCCATCAGTGTCCAAAATACGTAAAATTAAAGATTTGAAACCCCACATCCATATCAGAAGTTACCTTCTAAAGGAACCAACGTCTTTGATGTGGGTAGTATTTGGTTTTTCTGGAAGTATCAGAATGGACGCTGAAACCAGTAAGCGATGGATGGAAGGACGACTAAGCTGGAAAAATGTGCCACCAAACTGGGATAAGCACCTGGCGCCAGCAATGGGCGGGTCCTTGGTTTGTATCCTGGTTCGGTAGCACATTTTTCCAGCTTCGTTTCCTTCCATCTTTGATGTTCCTATTGTTTTCTCCCATAGAAATTCGGGAAGATTACATGCTAAGATTGTGTGAAATGCTTGAGCTGACCTTGCTTTCGGCTTGTCCTCATCCCCTAACAGCAGCTCGGAGACTTCGTCCGGGCGGCATTCCCGGCAGAGCGGCGGACACGGCTCGCCGCAGAATCCCATGCAGTCGTGGCCGCAGCGGTGCCGCTTCGTGCACCGCTTCGCGCACGGCGCCACGTCGCACTCCTCGTCGCAGCGCCGCGAGCATTTCGCGTGGATGCAGCGACGCGAACAAGGCATCTGGCGCAAACACACGCAAACAGGGCTAGTAGGAACACACTTTATTGGGGCAAAATATTCCACGTATTGGGTCGTACAGTCATGGGGCCTTACCTAGTGCGGCCATTTGGAGCGGCTGCCAAGCGGCTAATAAGCCGGGCTGGCGGTGTTAAATAACCCGGACCCAGAGCGGCCATTTCAACAATGGGCAGTTTGTTGATTTCGTAGCACCACTAGCAACCAGTATTACGGTGGTGCTATGATGATAGTATTATCTAGAAGGCATACTGCTTTTTAAACGATCATCATTGTGCAGTGAAGTAAAATCAACCAATCTCATGGCTCGTTACTAAAGTCAGAGTCGGCTGATGTCAGAGATGTGCCCCGGCTATATAACCCGGCCGTAATACTGCTGCTTTGGGTCGGGGTTACTGCTTGGTGCTACGGTGGTATATTAATTAGCCAGGGTAGATTGTTAGTAATCCCGGGACTACGAGTGGCCGCGCTAAGTAACGTCCAAGGGTAATCAAATACTAGGCAAAACTCGTAAACAACACAACATTTAGCAAGCCATGAACGTGGATGAAGAAAGACTTTTTTTAAATCTATTAAATTTAACGTGTCTAACACAACACCTAAATAAGATAAAACCAACTTCGGTTTCAATAGTCTGCACCATTTTATCGTTCATTATTAGCCGGTTATCTCATTAAGTCGACTGACCTTGCAGGGGGTGCAGGGTACGCCGCACCGTTTTCCACAGCGCGAGTGCGGGCACCGCATGGCGCACGGACTGGCGCATGGCGGACACGAATCTGCGCAGCCCGACCTGCACCTGAAAATGACACCACAAGTAGAGAGGTATTGATCTGCTGATATTATAAAATTTTCTTATTTAGAGAAAGAGAGAGCTAGATTGACCGGAGCTAGATACTTACTAGCAACGATCTGTGCTCGCAAGTTGTTAGTGGTAAAGAGGAAATATTGTTATTGTATTTATATAGAGAGCTCCATGTCTCGGAATTGTCAATCTGATTTTCTGCACCATGTAAAAATTATAATCTGAAATTTAGGTAGTATAGTACGTCTCAGGTTCTGATGGCAGCAACAAACCGGTTTCATACAATGTTATAGTTTAGGTCCAGTGCCCCGAGGCGCTGTCAAAAGAACATGAGACGTACTATAGTTCCAATTTAGTGCAGCAATTGAAACAATGTTTTAATCCGCGTAACGTAATGGAACTAAAAAATGCCTACTTTGAGAAACGGGACGAGTTCAATTACAGTTGACACCATCAGTATGTCCTGCCTTATCAATACTTCGGTCTATCGGTCTGCAGCTTTACTCACACATGACCGCACAAGAGTTCGCGCCCGCAGGCCTCCTTGCATCGGACATGCGCACGACCTTGGAGGCAATCCCCGCACATTCCTGCGCAGGGGTGTCCACAGCGCAGCACGCCCCCGCAAGGAGCCTTGCACCGAGCCAGCAGCTCCTCCGAATAGGCGGGCAAGCCTGGAATGGATGGCTGTCGACTGAATTCCAACATTTCAACACTTGTTTCCTTTCACTCAGGTGAACTAAAATACACCACTCAGTACAAAGTCAGAGATTAATAAAAAAAATGTAAGGAAAATTGGTGGGGGACCGGTGGTCAAGGGGAGGAAGGAGGGTAGTGAATTTGATTCATCTTTCCTTGTAATAAGTATGAAAAAAAAAAAAAAACTTTTGCAAATATTTGTTTACAGAGAGATTGGCGTCTCTAGGAGCCGTCTTTGGTACTCACCGCGTGCTAGAACGTTGCAAGGCAGCGAGAGTTCGTGACCGCAGGCGAGTTTGATTGCGTCCACGACGAGAAACACGCAGTCCTCGACGCCGGCGCAGGGAAACTTGCACAGGCGCTGGCACCGATGGCCACAAGGCAGGTCTCGCTGGCAGGCCGATAAGCAGGCGACACCGCTTGGAGATGTGCGGCAATCCATTTTCACAGTATGCTGGCATGCATCAAGCACCTTATCAACCTGCAATTAGGAACATATGGAATAAAAATGCTCTCAAGATCACTTTTAAAAACTAAGTTCTATCATATTAAATCGTGGTGGATTACAGCGTTTGGTAAATGGAATCAACACCGCACTCACTTTGATCAGACAAGGTCTTTTGCATTTCTCGTCACATTGGTCTGCGCATTGGTGCAGGCATGCGTGCTCGGTGCAGCCCGGTCTGGTTCGTGTGCACGGCAGATGACACTCGTACTGAGTATACCGACATCGAGAAAATTAAATACCATCAAATATAATTAACTAATGACCAGTTTAACCAAGTTTTTTTCACTTGTAGTTGAGATCCCAACTTGGAGTTACAACTGAATGCGCTGCGTGTTAGTGGCTGAATTCAGTAGTAACTTCTAGTTGCGGCATCCCGAACTCGGAGTTACAGCTGAATGCGCTGCATATGTGATTGGCATTCAGTCGTAACTCATAGTTTAGATCTCAACTACGAGTTGAAAGTTTTAGTAAAACCAAGCAAAACTACAATTTTTTATCACTGCTCCAGTAGGTACACGATAGGCATTAGTCTGCTCATCAAGCCTTACAACATTTGATGGGAGTGCCGGTTTGTACTTCAACATCAACGTGAACCAACATGCAGAGAAACAAACAAGGAAATTATTTAGCAATTCATAAACTTCAATTAACTTATTTAAAAGCTTCTGGTAGTTCCTATACATAATTTTAGCTTTTTAATAATACCTGTCAACTTGATGACCTTTTCAAGGAGCTGGTTTATCCAACATTTATCTTACCTACTTGAATGCAAGACGGCATCCCTTTGATTTTGCCATTGCCTATAGTTGCATATCCTGGCTAGGAATGTTCAAAGCCACAGTAATATAAAGGTAGGTAGGTACATAGTATATCCAAAATTGACTGAATTGAAAATGGCTTGCCATTCATGGAGAGAAATGATCAAATCCAGAAATTTTTTCTGCATTTCTGCATTACAGCAGGCCACCGAAGATTTCTGGGCAGAAGCATCTGCATTTGAAACAAACTCCAAAACCCCATATTAATGTCAAAATGACGTCCTCCGCTCACCTTGACGTGGTCCGGGTCGTCCCGGGCGTGGCACTTGCGGTCGCAGCTATGACCGCAATCCAGCCTCACGTCGCAGTCCTCCGGGCACCGCTGCTCCGCGGGCGGCACGTGGCAGAAGACATCGAAAGCGTGCCAGCACGGGGGATCCACGGCGGGAACCGTGCGCAGGCAGAGAAACGTCTTGGGGTCCGCCCGGCACGGCATGGTCGCTTCGTGGCCGCACGGCAGCGTCCGAGTCACGGGCACGGCACACCCGCTGCACGGCAAGAAGCTCGAATCGGCTCCCGGATGATTGCGTTCGGATTCGGTGGCCATGATGCGTGCAGTTGGTATTCTTTAATGAGCGTCTGGCGAGAGTTTGCAAGAGATATCGCTTCTGCGTGCCGAATAATAGCAGAAAACGTTTTGGAAGTCTCATTTAGTAAGATTTCTGAATTTTTATCATGGCATGGCATGACTACTTGTACGAGACGTACTTGATGATCATGATGTGGGGAGCAAAATCATCAAGTTTTCAATTCCCTCTCCCCCCCCCCCCCTCTTCACTCCGTTTCCAAATAAAAATAACACCTATTTTCGCGCTTCTACGTGTTTTTACGTAATTTCCCCAACTGTTTCTATGCTATACCTACAGCCGTGCCGGAAAATCTTACTAGTTTTAATGATTTTTTTTCAATACTTTTCATTTTTCAATTGGTAACCTTGGTTGTTTTCGTGATAAATTCAATCAAGGTCAATACGCTAGTTAGGTATTTCCTCAATCTGTCCTCAATTTAATCAGGGCGATACAAATAACGACACAATCTTAAAATTCCTTAATCTTGTAGGTACCTGACTCCTGCAGCGCCGATATTTCACTTCAGCTGGCAACTTCTCAGTGACGAGTCAAGCTAATTCTAAATTGCGTTCCTGCGGCTGCAGAAAAATCACTGCCGATGAACAGCACAGCACTCGAGGGACAACCTGCGTAGAGCCACGAGCACGATCTCTTAGCGCTCAGCGAACACCGCGTCCTCTCCTGCTCGCTGTCGACTGCCGAGTGACTGCCAGGATGCCAGGAACCAGGATGCCACGTACCAACCGCGAACTGCCAACTGCAGAGCAGAGATGTAGCTAGCGGTGGTGGCTGTTGTTGGAGGAAGAGGATGTATGAAGACGCGCAACTCGAACAAACCAACAAACCCAACAAACTGCTGACGTGGATGTCTTCTGTGTAGTTGGTGGCGGCAGCAACGGCAGCGTCATGTTGAGTTCGGCGCGAGAAAGGCAGGAAATTATTTTCAAAGGGTGGCTAAGGGTTGCAGATGGGCGAAATTGCGCCACCCACAGCGCAATCAAAATATGACAAGGAAATATGGGAATTTTCGGGATGTGTTGTGCAGGTTCGGAGGCCCAATATGTGTTAGCAGGTTTATTAATCTTGAGACAATTTTATGTTTAGCTTGCGTTATTATTTATTGGAAATTGCTGTACTGTATACTGTCGATTGCTGACGAGTTTATGATGATATAGCTATGATCCCTCCGATCACTTATGTAGCGCTGACTCTGAGCTTGCTTGATCTCTGATAAAACCTCCATTACTGTCAGTGTCACACATTGATGCAAATAAAGACAATGCCAAGCATTTGAGGGACCCAACGCCCTTACAATAGTAGCATGGAATCAGCCCAGAGCCCAGCTAGGAATTAACACTGGATTCAGCCAATCACGTGCAGCGAGTTCAGCTGCAACTCATGTTGGGTCTCAACTCGGGAAAAACCCGGGCATCAATGAGCTTGCACTCGAGCACCGAGTTGAGTTGAGCGAGTTAATTCATAAGAAAATTCTCCTTACAACTTTGATGAACAGAAAAGTGAAGACATTATTTCCTAGATAGATTTAGATAGCCACTAAGGCATAAACAATTTTGTACGCCATAGGCAACACCAGCCTATTCGATAGACAACTGTAGTAGTTACACAGCTGCCGCGCGATGCTTGCCCAAACCCGGCACCTCCACCGACCGCCGCAACCATGGGGACCACTAACCCAAAAAATGCGCTCGGCTTCCTCCCGACCAACATCCTCATAGAACACAAACCGCTGGGTCAAAGTTATCCGCCGCTTCATCTCCAGCTTACGCATGGAAATGGGTTAATTTTCCACAGTGCCGGATTTGCAGGTAGGCAGAGTAGTCTCTATCGCCTACGGGCGCGTCGAGCTTTAGAGGCGCAATCGAGATTTTTTGATATGTGGGAAATTTCCCTTTGAAACACACACATTCACATTTCAGACAACGTGTGCATAAAAAAAAGAATTTCAAACTTGCAGTTTCACAGAGTCGAAGGAAATGGGTCGTACTCCCCCCCCCCCCACCCTCTTCACCCACGGCGGTCACGATTTCAAAATGAAAATTTTCGAATTTGCGCAGAAACACGAAGTTAAATTGTTTCCAAATCTTTTTCCGCCACTAACATTTTTAAGGATTACACATTAGGAAAACTAACGATTGTAATAATTTCCTTTTGAATTGAGTTTTGGACTCGACAATCTCTGGCCCTTAGTTCATCACAAACGCGTAGACTTTCTCCAAAAATCACCTTGAAATCGAACTTCTTCTTGGGGCTGCTCCCCAAACCCAATAATTAATTGCATTTCCTTGTTGAAAAACAGGAAAAACTGTCAACCCCTAAATACGTGCATGAATCAATAAGTATACAGGGGCGCCAAAATAAAACTGCTCACAGACGCTTCATAAGTCCGGCTCTGAGTGCATATAACATGCGTCAGTAATACAGAGATTTCACAGCGCTAAAGGAAAATGTACATCTGCTGGAGCCAGCGAATTTTGTGTAATAGTTCCAGTAAAGCGTCATTTTTACTCGTAATCATTTATATTTTCCTACATGGCCGTAATTGTCAGATCGCTAACTTTATTCTGTGCACACAGATTTTGATGGCAGCATTTTGTCCGACGCTGGGTGGGTGACAATGGCAATGACAATGGCAATCCATCCAACTTGAAGGATTAAATGTTTAGGTTTTAAAAATGACAACTACTCTGTTAGTCATCATCCTCATTATCACCCAATCATTCGATACCGATGATATCAGGCCCCAACAGTGCCTCAGGGCCCGTCATTAACAAATCACCGAGTCGTCACACATACTGACAAAACGATGCAATCATTTCATTGATGCCTGCTGGTGTTCATATCAACGTAATCTTTCATTAGTATTTACGAAGTCAGCATTCGACCATTCGACTGCATAAACAAATCTGCATCATACCAAACATGGCTTACTTTCTCGTCTCCTTAGCAACAATAATATCTTCATTGCTGCTGCCTGCTCAGCGTTTTCGAAGGTTTTATTTAGATGTTGTTTGGAACTAGTGGGAATTTTTGGGAATCGGAATTTATATTTTCCACGAGCATAAGCATTGGAATTTCACTTGGACATTCAGCACAATCACAAGTAAAATAATTTAATTATGCAAATGTATATTTTGTGCATACACTTAATATAATCGTCCTAGGAACCGGATCATAAAATATATACAGAATACCGCACATTTATTTTCCTTCGCGTAAGATGATTATCAAAAAAGAGTAAGTTAGCAATCGGAAAAGTTTTCATATAGTAGGCCCTGGTTGTGTGCTGTGTGCAGTCGATGACTGCCATGCCTAAATTAGGCTTGTCACAACACTTGCTTTAGCGACCACTGGCATAGAACAGGACGTACTTTTGGTACCATCATTTTGGTCCATTCCATGCTGTACCGTGTCTAAACATTTACTCATAAGCACGCCTATATGATATGAGCATATGGGTAAGTAATATGGGTATAGGTACACAAATGCCCTGCTGTCATTTTAGAAATCAGAGTACAGCAAATCTGCAAACTCCCCAAGAAGGTCGAATTTGAGATTAGTGATATGGACCCAAAACTTTATTCTAGATGTGAGGTAAACTATGCAAATGAAAGAAAGCGTGTTATCATTATTATGCTTTTTTATTTGACATTATAGATAACAGATAATCATAACAATTTCATGATTGTTTACAGTTAATTTATCACAACAGCAACACATTCGTATTTTCAAAGATGAATAAATTATTCGTCTATGGAATTTTCATAATATTTTCTTGCTTTTCATGCTATGGTACAGCGGCATCTAAATGAATTGTATGGTATATCATAATACCCCCTCCCCTTTCTCTCGGAGCAATGTCACGTGATTGCCTGCTAACATCAGCTCAGCCAGAAGCCCACGATCGGCAATCGAGGGTTTGCCAATTTGTTCAGAGGTTCAGAGTATAATTAGTAGAGCCTCTAGAGTTTATTTATAGATACATGATCATCTGTGATGTAATATTCATGTGAATCTGTGAGTCGCAGGTGATTCTGAAACATTTTTCTTATTATGAAAGTGGCGCAGTGACAGAATATTGTGTAGGTAAACTGCAAAGACAAGTCGAAGATCAGCTGACGCCACACCATTCGGTGAACGGCCCCCAAGACTGGGCATGGAGCAGTCGGTAACCGTCAATTGTTTCAGTGACGACCGCGTTTGTGGGATTATGAACCAACCACCCCGGCGTGACATCGTCTGCGACGTCCAGGAAGACGCTTAGCTGCGTCCTGCCGGACGAAGGTATCTACCAACATTTGTTGGTAATTTCACTATGGGTTTTCAAATAACAAACTACTTTGGCATGAAGTGTTCGTGTGTACGAGTGAGTCTGTAATTTAGCTGCACGTAATTACCGTATGAGGTCATTCCTCATTATCGAGCGAGGCATGGTAGTCGCGACAATGACCGCCTATCCTCACTGGCAGCAATCTTGACAAGGATCATTGTCACAATTATTGACAAAAAAATTCGGATGCATATGCAGTAAATTCAATTCAGATAATGCGACCCTATGTGACGTCTTTGGTCTTTAAAGATAATCCGTGGTCTGCTCTGCCGATAGCATATAAGCTTCTTGTGGGATTCTCATACCAATTCCCAGAATATTCTTAGGAAATTGCTATTGTATAATTGATATCACACGGCTTTCGCTATGGGGAGCCGGGAATAAAAAAAACGTAGGTAAATATTTATTATGGAAACTCAAGGACAACATATTATTTAAACATGCTACTGAAACAGTTTTTTATATGCAATTATTACAAGTCCACACAAACCTTTTCCTTGTACAGTTAAATGAAACGCCTCCTTAAGGACGAATGATTGCATTCTGGACATCACAACATAGTAATTCACATTCCATAGGATTTGCAATGGTCAAAGAATATAATGCACCTCACCACGCCACAACCCTCCACGACCAGTTTAAAGGCCAGGAGCGAATATCCAAATGCCGATGCACTTAGCGCATTCGGTTTCCCGTCCATGGGGTGATCCCATAGGGGTAGGGTGATGCATTCAACCATTCAGCCCATAGGGTGACCCATTCAGCCCATAGGGTGATCCCAACGTCTGCTGCCAATGCGTTGGTACGAAGATGCCTATAACCTTCTGCTGCAACAACGGTAGGCGTTGTCCTTAAAGCCTGCTACCGGCTAACGCTGGGGTGGCTATCTCTTTCTCTGGGGATATACACAAAGAAATTTGGAATTCATGAAACCGTCATTTGAGCGGCGAAACAAACCAGAAAAGTCGCTGTGGTAAACAACTGCACTAATAACCTAAACAAAAATGGAATACTGCTGAAGTTCACCACGTCTCGCTGTTTCGTAAACTCAAAATGTGGTGCCAAGCGTCAAGTCTCGCTCCAAACGCCCTCAAACTGTTGTGTTGCATCTGTATGCATGCGCTGAACAAATATAGGTGCATAATATAACATTTCTCCCATTTCCAAACAGCTGTAAAATTGTCCCACATTCGCTGCAGCTCGCGCTGATAGTGCGGCTTCGTTATGCGAATGTTGCCGGCCTTTGCGTACACTTCTGCTGCTGCCTTTCGCGTCGGACGCCGTCGAACGCATCCTGCACTAGACGGCGCCCAGCAGCTGTTGCCACTCCTTGATGTTGGCGAGCGCCGCGTTGGCGGCCAGCCCCATGGCGCCCTCGGTCGACGAGGCCGGCTCGAACGTCAGGATCGCCCCCGCCTCCTGCAGCTGCGCGGCGACCTCGGCGAGGCGCGCGCGCAGTTCGCGCTTGCTGATGGCTTGCCGCTCGAGCGCGCGACGCATCAGGAGCATGATCGGCGCGTGGAGCTCGTACAAGGTCATGCCTGCAACCGGGACGCAAGCCACAGAGGTGCGGGATCAGGTTCGTGTACCATGTGCCAATATCGCGCATTCCACTATAGCATTCACATTTGCGGGATGAAACGGCCAATCCATGGCCCAATTTTTATCACAAAATTGTCGATTTGATCTCACGGAACTAATTAATAATGAAGGCCTTGGATCGCTTGATATCAGCCCACACCAAGGTCTTAAGATCACCGCCTTCGGTGCAGGTGATCTATAGACCTTGGCCCATTAGAGCCCCGTCTCCTTAATGCTGAACACGGCATTCTAAATGATCCGTTTTTCAATAAATCATTGGTATGCGGAATGCTGAAAGGACTCAAGGTGGCTTATGCCAGTGTGTCAGGGTATCATAAATCTTTCTGAATATTGATGATTTATATACGATGTTTGACACGGAACGTTTGAACTACGGGTGTGGTAAAACAGCTTGTTGTGCCTACCCCTGAGCCGCGAGTATCCCGGCTCGAGGGCGTCGATCACCCGGAGCAGATCGCGGCAGATGTCGCGTTTGCGCTCGAGCTGGCGTTCTGTGAGCTGGTTGATGTGGTAGTCCTGGCTCTTGCCGTAGAGCTGACTGAGCGAGTGCTTGATGCCGAGACAGTGGTAGTGGTTGTTGTGCAGCACTTTGCGGTAGCGGTCCAGACACGCCTCGTAGCCGGCCACGTCGTTGGCGTCGATGGCCTCGATCTCTTTGCCGATCCTGAGCCACGTAACAAGCGGGGAAACTCCGTTGAAGTGAAGCGAACAACAGCCCCGATTTAGGAGGACCAAAAACCAATTAAATCAGAGCAAATGGTCACCACTTGCGCGAAAGAAATTGCATATAACGCTCACCAAAAACGAAACCACACAATCAGCTCGTATTACAGCTGATTTCTATCAAATTTAACGGGTTGAAATGGGAAGAATATAATATGCCAATCGTTTCTTGAGCACATTTATGTATGCTTATAATTTAAAACGGCAGTTATCGACTAGTTTTACATTCCACAACGCGCTTTTGACTAAACGAAACATCTATACATATTGCAGTAAATCATAAAATATGCTCCACTCTACAATATGTACACATATTCCAAATCTCAAAACGCTGTTATAGAGCAACTTTTCTTGATTTGAGATTTTTTTAGATTCAGACTTTTTTAGATTTTGAGATTATAGGAATCGGCGATTCGTATCTATATTGACTTCAAGGAAGCTTATAAACCACCAATACTACGAATTCATAAGCTTCCATGAAGTCAATGCTTACGCTCAAGATGCAAGAGCAATGCACGAACAAATATCTCGACGCAGCAAAGCTATCAGCATCTCCCGCCTTGGGTCCTTGGATAATTTTAAAATTTATCTAGATAAAGATAACGATAATATTTTTTATCTAGATAACAAAAAAAGATAAGAGTAGCAAAACTATCTAGATAAAAGATGAAGATAACAAAAAATTATCTAGATAATACAAAAAAGATAAAAGGTAACATCAAAAAATAAAAATCCATCCTGAAAACAGCAAAATTGTCGATTTCAAAGAGAGATCTTCTTTCCCACTTCCTGCACGCTTCCAAAGAGGACTGCCGCATTCTGACCAGGTTGTGCTCAATGGCGTCAGTGACATACACAGCAGGCGGTGGTAGAGGACAGTTTTGCCGGTGAAATTGATTTGACAACCCTTTTTCTTTTAGATAATAATTTTGTTATCTTAGATAAATCGTAAAGATGACAAATTATTTTATCTAGATGAAGATAAAAGATAACGTTTGCTCAAATTATCTAGATAAGATAAAAGATAACAAAAAGTATCTAGATAATTTATCTAGATAAAATTATCTAGATATAGTACGTATCAGGTTCTATGGAAGCGCCTCGGGGCATTGGGCCTATACAATAACATTGTAGAATTCCGGTTTGTTGCTGCCGTCAAAACCTGAGACGGACTATAAGTCACAACTCTGGACTCCGCACGCGTTCACTCACTTCTCCATGAGACTGCTGACGCTCGACGCGCTCGCCTCGTAGCCCGGACACGCGGCGTGCGTGCACCGCCACACAGAACACGCGTCGAGCGGCCGCGTGGACAGCACGTAGCCCGTCGCGCAGCGCGGACACTTCAGCGCGCCTGCGTAGGTGCCCAGCTCGGTGGGGTCGGCGCAGCGCGCGCACGTGCAGTCGAAGAACTTGCTCTCCTTGAGGTGTTCGCGTCGCTTCAGCGTGCCCTGCGCGCGCGCACACGTCGAGGTCAAGGTCAAGGTCGTTGTCATGGTCAGGTGGGTCGGTGGGGACAGGCGTTGAAATTTAGCATTCAGTTGATCAATCGCCATCGCGTTCAAGCATAAACCGTCAGAGGCAGCGATACAAAAATTTTTGTGTTACATCGTTAAATTAAAACTTGTCATGTGTGACTCTGTGCCGAACACAATAGTCCAAAGCCCAAAATAGGGATCCGTAAATCAGTGTTTCAACAAATCACAAAATTTACCTTTTTGCACACAAAGTTATACTGAGCTCTGAGATCTCTGTGATCGCCTGTGAACGATGGAAATTCTTATTTGCAGAATCAAGCAGCTGACAAACAATGTTGTTGCACAAATGCCCAATTTTGCCAACGTTTCTGATTCCTGCATTACCGTGGTCTAACTACATACCCAATTACATGTTAAGTGATACAGTGGGGAAGTGCATTTGTAAAGCTAGGTTTACGCGGTTCAATGTTTCGCTCAATGCATTGAATTCAAGGTTGAATTCAATGCATTAATCCATCTAAACCAAAATTAATATCGATGAATCATTGAATTCAAACTTGAACTCAAGGTCGAATTCAAAGTTTTCTCATTTAGGACGTGGTCTAAATAGCATTCAAATTTCCTTTCAAGTGAAGGAAGGGTATGTCACTGCCTTCTAGCAACAACGCTTATCGAAGGCTGTGCCACCATTTTCAATGAATTAAAAAAAAATTGTCGTGTAAACGGCTGCTATCAAGAGAAATCAAGTAAGTTTGTAACTCAAATGAGTCGAAGGAGTAGAAAAAGTTGGCGAAACACCTCAACGCAAGCACTGCAGCAACTCCTACCAAACGCCGACCACTCGACCGGTCACCCACCGGAGTCCGAGCGCGACCCAGTGTCGCTTAACCCCGCGCGTGCATACCTGCAGCGTGTACGCGTAGCTGAGCGTGATGGCGGCGTCCTTGGGCACCGGCCGCGACGTGCGGATGGCGAGCGCCATGTCCTCGTCGTCCGTGTGGCACGTGTTGGGCACGCAGTCGTGCGCCAGGTAGAAGGCGGTGGGGTAGAGGGCGCGCGCGGTCGAGCCGTGCTGGCCCACCTCGAACGCGTTCGTCTGCAACATCGCGGGCGTGGAGGCGTTGAGAGGGCTTGGGGCGTGGGGGCGTTGAGAGGGCTTGGTGTGCCTTGGGGGCGTTGAGAGGGCTTGGTGTGACTTGGAGGCGTTGAGAAAAAATCGTGAAGAGAATTCGAAATGTTTTCAGAGTTTGAAAAGAGTTTCGTTTGGCCGCTGGCGAGCGAACGTTTAGACAAACGAATTTTGCAAAAATTGTATCAAAAAGGTCGGGTGTTCACTTAATCCACTATACTGCCCCGCTCGTCGCGGGTGGAGGATTCCCGAGAGACCATTTTGACCCAACGGGTTCCCTCCCTATCTGACTTGTATCAAACTCTATCGGTAATCGTCCCGCGCTAGTCCAGCAAGAGAATCAAACCGCCCCGCTCCCTTCTGGGAGCGACGTTCTGGAGCGAGGTACTGGAGCGACGTTGGGAGCGACGTCCTCGAGCGACGTCCTTGAGCGACGTCCTGGAGCGACGTCCTTGAGCGACGTCCTTGAGCGACGTCCTTGAGCGACGTTGGGAGCGAGGTCTGGACGTCCCCTCGTTTACACAAAGCTCTTGGCGCGTCCGGGGACCTGCCGACTCCGCTGGGGCTGTCCTTCAGAACCTGATTATGTGATAACATCGGCCATAGCGGCCGCACCGCAACGAGCAGACTGCCGTGGACTCAGTGAGATGGCCACGATTTACAAACCCCCGACAATTAAGGTCGGTTTGTTTTGCGTATTTAAACGGGGTTGGTTGCTATACGGATTTGATGTATTAACAAATTTTCACAAAAATGAATTTATAGTACCAGTGGTGGCTACTAGAGTTCTGAAAAGTCTACTGGGTCAACGTTTGCAACAAAGAGTTTACAAAAAAATACCCGCAACCAAGAAGTGTAAATAAATTCATATTTTCTCCATTGCCATGGCGTATAGGTAAAAAGAAAATTAGGAAGATATATCAAACACAAAATTGTTTAAATATCACAAACTGTGTATGTATCTGTGGCTGGGGTTGTAGCGAGACCCTGTAATCCTGGTCTGTGGAAGCCAGTCTGGTCGTGTCGGGTCTCGGCAGTGTCCGAGGACCCTGGGAGCGATCCCTGGGAGCGTCCTCGGACCCGCAACTCCCGTGGGCGTGCGACCGTGCGGCCTCGCGGCCGTCGGAGCCGATGCGAACAATATAGAGAGAGCAGTCTCGCGTTAGCTTATGGTCACGGGGTCAGGTTAGGTCAGCTTGGGTCGGTAAGCCGGTGGCGCGGGGCGGCGGGCGCGAGGGCCCGGGCTCGCCAGAATTTTTAGCAATTTTGTCGAATGAGGTTTTTTTGAGTAGTCTAAGAATCAGCCTAAAATTACACCTACAAATACTGGAAAAACTTTAATACTACTTAGATGTAGCTATTGACGGGGAAAATCTCCAATGAATCTGAAAACTGTATAAAATGAATAGGTCCGTTTAAATGATTAAATTTCCAATAATTTCATGAATATATTTGCGGAACTTCGTGCTAGAGTCTTTATTCTGATTATATCCATCTTCGGAACTACAGTAATATTGGACATGTAAATTAAGTTGTTATATATCAGAAAATGTATTTGCATAAAGCTTGTGGCCTGTTTGTGGCAGTCTATAAGCTTGGAGATTTCTAATTTGTCCAGAAAATTTCATTTAAATCGTTCCAGCATTTTGATTAGAAGATAGCGAACAAAATACAAACCCGGCAGCTGTTTATCCCGGGTAGTCAAACTAGAGTGTTTGCTCGCTTCGCTCTCTCGTCCGACAATTTGCTGTGATTTGGTGAAACTTTCCAACGAAATTTTATGCCCTCTACATTACGACGACCCGAATTTGTTAGCACAAATATGCCAGCAATGATGGCATGTGGCTAATCGTCCTGCGAATAAATCGACTCTCTTGAGCCCGACATGATGAATGCTGCTGTTGCAGATAAAAATAGTGCGGCCAGAATTTTAAATTAAAACGCATGGTTTTGCAGCGATTTGAGGAAAAAGCAGTATATTTTGATAGAAAAACAAGGATATAGTCAAGAAGCATTAAAATTTACTACACGCGACATGGTATATATCTGGAGTTTTTGGCACAGTATCTCCATACTTAACGTAGCAAACGGGCCAGCAAGACTTTTAGACGCTCCACCTCTAGTATATATGAGAGAAACATTTCTTGTAAAAAGGGCGGCGGGGGCAGCTAAGACCCCGAACGCAGAAAAGCCTTGGAGGTAGCACAACATTTTGCCGCATTCCGCACACCGAGTGTGCATTTCAAACTGGCGCCGCGCCACAATCGCAAACTATATTCTATAATAATCGTTCAAAGTGATGTTATTTGGCAGCAACATTTATTAGTTGGCTGCGCGTATAGAGACGGCGTCGTCCCGACTCCCGATCTTTCGTCAGCAGCGCCTCGATCGGAGCCCGGCCGAGACAATGTTGCGCAAAGTAAACACGCATACGTCGCCGACGCCCGGCGCGTAAACAAGCGACGCCCGGCGCGATTTTAATTGAATCGCTGGGGGGGGGGGGGGGGCGGGTGGGGGCCACGGGGCCGTGGAAAGCTTTGCGCCAGTCAGCTGTTACAAATTGGAAGACGAGCTCGCATCGCATGCATGAACGCACATGCCTGTCTTTCGTCTTGCTAGCCTTTGATCTTTGTTTTGTTTCAGTTCTATGTGGTTTGTTTACGAGAGTAAAATGTGATTGCTCAATTAATGTTACATAACCAACAGCCACATGAGTTCCTATGGGTTATGTATACGCAATTATATTAAACATATTTTACAGCGTATGGTTTTCCGAAATTTCCGCTCGGCGAAGGAATTGTGCGGCTGCCGCTTGCCATTGGACTGCTTGTCCGCGTCCGTTTGGGACGTGCCCGTCGACGTCGCGCTCTGGGAGTTCCCCATGTGACGCTAGGTCAGGCTCGTCCCGAAAGGAATGCACATGCGCGCCAAGAAGTGCAGGAATGCCGGGACCATAATAATACGCAGCTCCTCTCCTACCTATATTATATCGCACAGGTGCAACTCGGGATGGCCTCATTAGTGAAAATATCACGCCACTTTTTTTCATACTTTGAAAGCTTTGGAATTTTAGCGAACTCTTGGTGATTACCAACGAGTAAAACACAACATTTACATTACACATTAACATTTTACCTACCCGTGCCCCGTGCCCAGTGCCCAGTGCCCCGTGCCCCGTGCCCCGTGCCCAGTGCCCCGTGCCCAGTGCCCCGTGCCCCGTGCCCAATGCCCCGTGCCCCGTACCTAGTGCCCAGTGCCCCGTGCCCCGTGCCCCGTGCCCCGTGCCCCGTGCCCCGTGCCCCGTACCCAGTGCCCCGTGCCCCGTGCCCCGTGCCCCGTGCCCAGTGCCCCGTGCCCAGTTCCCAGTGCCCCGTGCCCAGTGCCCCGTGCCCCGTGCCCAGTGCCCCGTGCCCCGTGCCCCGTGCCCCGTGCCCAGTGCCCCGTGCCCAGTGCCCAGTTCCCAGTGCCCCGTGCCCCGTGCCCCGTGCCCCGTGCCCAGTGCCCCGTGCCCCGTGCCCCGTGCCCCGTGCCCAGTGCCCCGTGCCCCGTACCCCGTGCCCCGTGCCCAGTGCCCCGTGCCCCGTGCCCCGTACCCAGTGCCCAGTGCCCCGTGCCCCGTGCCCCGTGCCCAGTGCCCCGTGCCCCGTGCCCCGTGCCCCGTGCCCAGTGCCCCGTGCCCCGTACCCCGTGCCCCGTGCCCCGTGCCCCGTGCCCCGTGCCCAGTGCCCAGTGCCCAGTGCCCCGTGCCCAGTGCCCAGTGCCCCGTGCCCAGTGCCCCGTGCCCCGTGCCCCATGCCCAGTGCCCAGTGCCCCGTGCCCCGTGCCCAGTGCCCCGTGCCCCGTGCCCCGTGCCCCGTGCCCCGTGCCCCGTGCCCAGTGCCCAGTGCCCAGTGCCCAGTGCCCCGTGCCCAGTGCCCAGTGCCCAGTGCCCAGTGCCCAGTGCCCAGTGCCCCGTGCCCAGTGCCCAGTGCCCACCTCCAGAATGCCGCACATGGTGTGTATCTCGTCCTCGTCGAACTGCGTCATGCCCCAGAGCACGCGGATGCGGTCGACCGTCTCGCGCTGATTGGTCACCCAGTGGGGCAGCTTGCGGCGCAGCTCGTTGTGCGCCTCCATCTTGCGCAGCTCGGCCCACTGCGCGGGCAGCTCGGTCTTGAGCAGCAGACAGCGCAGCGGCACGATGGCGTGGTAGCGCTGGCCAACGGGAGACGGTCATTGTAGTCGGTGAGGGTATAGATCGCAATTGGGGTGGGGGGGGGGGGGGGGTCCCCCGGTGTTTTGAAAGGCTGTGAACCCCATGGATCTAAACCAGTGCTACCAACCTGCGGCCCGGCGCTCATATTTTTGCGGCCCGCCTCAAAATTTGTATTAAATTTGAAATGCCAACTGAACGATGCAATTCTTAATGGGAAATATATTGATTTAAAAATTTCACAACCTCCTTGTAACATGTGCGTAATTTCAAAGTAATTTAAGGTCAAAACTCCCTGAAAGGCATAGATTTGCACCATAAAAATGCTCTAAATCAAAATGTTCTTGGGTATTGAACCCCCCTCCTTCCCCCCATGCGTCGTCAGCAATATCGATTTGCATTTGTCAAGTAAAGCAAAGCAAGTACAAGTTACGAGAATGCGTTTGCAATTCGCAAGTTTTGCGTCAAATTACCCGTTGCGCCCCGCAGAGGTCACACATTTGTTTTCTTTGGCCCCGAGCAAAAAATGGTTGAGTACCACCGATCTAAAGTGTGTATATTTTCTTTCGATAATGGGTATGATAAGTCCCAACCAGAGAAGAACAAGCAGTTACCGCGAATAGGTTGTTCGGATGTAAGTGATCATATTTGCGGCTAAGTTGCCATGCGCATGTCCGTCCTCGAACCACCACCGAACCCTCGGCCTTTTGGCGTACTGTGAGGAAACAGTTTCGTGGAAAACCGTAGAAAAATTATTCTTCTCAGTCTGGGACGTGCAAAAGATTAATCTCCCTTCGTCAAGAGAAAGTCTCAGAGCCATCCCCAATCGGATTGGAGGGATTTGGAGCGGTTTGAAAATCGGTGGCTATGTTTGATTTTCTACGCATTTTTTTACACCGGGTCAACTGCGTCAGTGGCGGTAAATGTATTTTGAAGCGATAAGTGCGTAGAATGGTGATAATTGATAATCAGAATGTGAGTAACTCAGAACCTTGCGCTCTTATAAAAGAGCCCGAAATGAAAAATTCGCGAAAACTGCCCAACTTGTCATTCACATATTATTTTCAAATGCATGTATGATGACTTTAAGATTCCCATATCTGGCCAGTCAGTATACTTTCCATCAGTACAGATCTACTGGGTCAACCATGACGAATGGTTCTACTGCCCTCATTTACATCTGATTTCCTATGGGCAGCAAAGAATCGTTCAACATTTCCATATGGCATCCCCTCAAAAGCGATTGCACCATACGTGATACCAAATAAGATCTCAGTGAAATACAAAAATAACACACTGTTTTTAATGGTAATGCCAGGACAGTAAACCAATCGTCAAGCTGCTTTCGTGTATATTAGCCGCTCATTTGAGGAGGATACTAATAGAAATGGCATATCCACGCGACGCGGGCCTTGTTAAAATGTGCACCCAACAATAGACGTCCAGTGGGTTGCCACGCGCGCGCCTATATTACAAGCGACATTTTAGTATAAGAGCGCGTTAGTCTGAATTATTATCTTGGCACATAGCACAGTCACAATTCTCGTCGGCGCTGCCAAGATCAAGATTATTAATTAGCTTTTGCAAGCAACAAACGCATTGTTTCGAGGGCGACCAGCGTCCCCACCCACCCACCCACCCAAACAACCAACCCACCCTCGCACCACAGATATAAGGTTACCCAGATATTCTACCATATCTAGCTACCGATGGATATCGGCAAAAATTTGATCCTAGAAGTTTCGCCGGCAATCACTGGGGTACGTTCAACGTTGGCAACCTGTTTTAACATCATCTACCAGGCCATGGCACAAGGTCAATTACAATCCAGGGACCCAATGTTCCACAGGTGGTTACAGTTAAAGCTTAATCTACCACACCAGGCCATGGAACAAGGTCAATTGTAATTTGTAATCAAGGGGCCCAATGTTCCACAGGTGGTAACAGTTACCTTGGTTTCAGGTATAACAACAAACAGTGGCTCCATCCCTTGGCTGCCAGCGAAACTATTATTACGGGCGCAGCGCTTTCGCGTAGCTGCTTTAGCATGGGAGTGGGAAATCTGGGTAACCTACTGTCTGTGCTCTCACCATTGTTGTGTCGTTGCCGGGTTTCAGAGCGGCGGTCGCCAGCAGGCGGCATTCGGCTGCGCTGTGACCGTACCGCTGACCGACGCCTGCGCAGTTCGCCGAGCACATTGGCCAGCCGCACGCCGCGCACGCTGCGCAGTCGGAGGACAGCTGTGCGCAGCAGCCGAGACAGAGCGGCGCGCAGCCTTGGCACGGGCCGACCACGAGGGGGGGAACGCGCATGAGCAGTTCTCCCATCGCGAGGTCGCGCGTCGCCACAAGGTACCTGTCGAATGGGGGTGGGGGGGGGGGGGGGGGCAAGGTCAGAATGGGCAGTGGTACACAAACAAACTAAGAACTGAGTTTCGAAATTTTGTCACTTTAGCTATGAATCGCTATGATATCAAGCATTTCTAACGTTTTCTGGCCTTTACGAATTACGACTGACTTTCCGTTCTCTTTGTATTAATATATTTTTACAGATTTTTATTAAAAATTGCGGCTATAGTGCGAAATTTAATCAAAATCGTGAATTAAGAAAAAGTTCATACACAATTTGGCCTACTGTACCTATACGACGTGCTGCATTTATTCTTTTATCAGTTGCAAACAGCTACGCTCATCTTCAACGCAATACGACCCTGATAAACCCTGAAAACCCATGAAAAACCCAACACGCTCGTCCGTTTTGGTGCTTATTCATATTGGCAAGGATAGTGGAGTATAATATACAGACCTTTCATAGAAAAGGTAAAGTTTTGAAATCTAGGAAATAAATTTTCTCTCCGCATCGGAGCATAAAAGACTATTACATGTTTTCACTGTAGGAAAATGCGATAAATTGTAACCAAACAACCCTCCACCACAATCCCCGAAGATGTTTAGGTAAATTTAGCCCCTGACGCCAACGGAGAATATGCAATATCAAGGTTGTCGGCATTTTAACTTCAATTTGTCACAAATTGATACAATTTGCAGCCATTCACTTCGCACCAGCAGTTTGTCCCTGATCCTTACCGTCCAAACACGTCCGAACTGCGGATGGCGTACGGCAACCCGTCCTCCCCGTCCTGCGGTTCGGCAACGTCCTTCCCATTCTCCTGCACACGATCCACTACCATCGGCTCCCGATTGTGCGTCTTTCCGCCGCGGTTCCTGCTCTTGTTCTTATTCTTCTTGTTTCGGTGCATCTTGGCTGTACAATGCCAAACCACCCCCGATCGACACACACGACCCCGCGGTCGAGCGCTAGTATCGCACTCTCCACGCTGTGCACGCAACAGGTGTCAGTGCGGCTGTCTGCGTTTGACGGACCGCGCTAATCTTTTTGGAAGCGTTCGGCGTTCGGAAGCGTTGTGGTGTCGGAACCAACACCCTATCGCCACAAGCAAGTGCGCTTGCGATTAATCACCGATGTCTGTTACGTTCAACTCGTGTCACAATTTGACAGGTCGTCAAAGTCAAAACCAAAATCGCGTAGGTTTTGTTTGATGTCACTTTCACGGCCAGTTAGATTTCAAACCAGTAACAAGCGATATGTTATTATTGTGTGAACGATTGCGAATTCACTTGGTGTGTGTGGTTACGTGACGCCGCGACGTTTGCACTCTGACATGTCGTCGGGCAATGCCGTCGGACGTCGGACGTCGGCAGGCGACCGACGCCGACGCCGTCGTCGACTATCAATAGCACGCATGCGCTCGGGTGTGCAGCGGCGTGTGCCGTCGACGCGACGCGTAGCGACGATAAGTTATTGCACGAGCGAATCTTGCGCAAGAGGTGCTGCGACGCGTTTGGCGTGGCGAGCTTTTGGGTGCGAGTGTGGGTCCGGTGCATCGTATGCAATTTGCGTCAGATGTTGCGGATTGTTGAATTAGCCGGGGGGAAATGAATGGGATCGCTGTGTAGGTTATAGGTTCTAACTTCTAGGATCTAATGTCAAAGTATGGAATAAGATTTGTGACTTGAGATGTAACTGCGATTTTTGGTTTTATGGGATGGTGGCACTGATTAGACCTTAAAATGATCCCCAATCCCATAAAACACATCCTGTAAAACACATACATTATTTTTGTATTCTTTTTTGTGGTTATATGGAAGAACAGTATTTTTATACTGAATATCGCCTTTTTGTATAAGTTAAAAGTAGTTAAAAGTTACAAAATAAATAATAAATAAATAAATAAGAGTATACAACCACAGAAAGAAGGCCTACCCTGATATTCCACTCCCATACGAAACAGCTAAGCGGAAAACCCGCAAAAAAAATTTCGCCGGCAGTCAAGTGGATGGAGCCACTGTTTGTTATTTCACCTGTAACCAGGTAACTGTAACCACCTGAGGAACTTTGGGTTCCATGATTATAATTGACTTTGTGCCATGGCCTGGTAGATGATGGTGAAAAAGTCTGCCAACGCACCCCAGCGATTTCCGGCCAAACTACTAGCATCAAATTTTGGCCGTAGTCATAGCTGGGTATGGTTGAATTTCTGGGTAACCTTATACATGTGATACAACGTAATATAGATAGACGAGCTGTCAGTGAAGATAAGTTCATCAGCATGGCGCAACTTTAAATCGGAGGTATCAAAGCAAAAAAATTCGAGGCCCCACTACCCCCTCCAGTGTTGCCAATTTAGTCAAAGCTTAACCGAAAAATGGAGGCCGACGACGTTTTTTCAGGAAATAGCTTTATGAAAGATTGTACTGGGTACACGTACTAAAGAGTTTTCAAAAGTCCATTCCCTAAAAAAAATCATCGCCTCTCTTTTCGGTTCAACTTCAGCCTCCGCGAGCCCCCCTGAGCCCGAGGCCCCAGTGCACTAGTAACCCTGCTCCCCTCTAGTTACGCCCCTGAAGTTCATCCCATCGACTATACCTTTACACACTACACATAAGAGCTACCTAAGTCGTTTGCCTGAATTGTAGGAGAAATATCCGTCTGGTTGAATGCTGAATCTTTTCAAAACATCTCAACGCTCTTTTGCAATCTGGAAGGCAGACGTTCCGAAAAATTATCTTCATTTTTATTTTATGTAAAAAATTGCAATATTAAGTGAAATTAATGTTTTATTGCTGACCTACGATTTGGTCGAGTCTCGAACGTCACACGGTCCACGAAAACCGCATGCCGCCGAGACCGAGTCCGCCGAGACGCAATGTTAAATTTATACAGTCTGGCAATCATACTGATAGTGTGAAATATTGGTACCATATTGGTAGCAATCTGGTATCTAAGTCAATTGGACGACTTGAATCATCATATTTCCATCGTATTTCACTTTGAAATCGTTTTCTTGTCTGAAATCTTCGTCATTTCTGTGTGCATCTCCGTACTCTATAGTGCTTTGTCGAGGAAGTACTCAAGTTTTTAATTGTATTACTCCTGAAACAACACAGTATGGGGTCTCGAACTGTGTACACTGGGTAATTTTTTAAGGCCAGCTCCGGACAAACTGCCAAAAAGTCAATCGAATTGCGGGAAATTTAACATTGCGTCTACGAGGCACGAAACGGGATAGCGCGTGCCGGCGAGGTCCAGCAAATTCGCTGTCTGCTGTTTAGACTCGCTCCACGGAATCGCCAAATCGATGGCCCTGCACCGCGTCGTGTCGCGACCTTCCTGGAGCCGCGACGGGAAAATGAGGGACGCGGGAAACGTGCAGTGATAGTATACCCGACTGAGGTACTATTGTACTAATGCCTGCTGTTATAGGCATGGTATAGTTTGTATTAATACGTCGAGTGGCGGGTAGTTCGGCATGGCCCGGTGGTATTGTCGCAGGTTACGTGTTCGAACCCCATGATTCGAACCCAGGATGAACCGCTCCAATCTTCTTATTTCTCCGTCCTATTTTGGTACATTTACTTCCATTGGACTAGCGATCCTTTTTATTTCATATTTCTTTTTCTCTTGATTCTAAACGTACGTTTTCGGTTCGTGTATTTGGGGTAATTTTTTTAGGGCAGCTCCGGACAAATTTTGGGTCCATTTAAGGAAATAACTGTATTATTGGTCAATTTTTCCGTCGGGTATATCTGAGTCGGGTATACCTGAGTCGGGTATACCTGAGTCGGGTATACTTTCATAACACGCAATCGGGAACATTAATTAGACGAGATGTAAACCTAACATCACATTTTAGCTGCGGTTGCGATTCGCTAGTGACGGGCAAAGAAATTTATGTGCGACATTTTTTTTCTCTAAAGAGTTTTTCGGTTTACCTGAATAAAAATAATTTCCCTTCGCTGTTGACTGATGAGTGTGCCAATTAAAGGACGGAAGGCAGCTGAGAATTTGGCCGCAGTTGCGTCAGATTAAAAGCAATTGATTATTAATGGAAGTTAGCGGATTATTTGTGGATATCCACGAAACTCAGAAGAACGTCCCATTCAATGCGGTAATGTAGGTCATTAGAGTTGGAGTGAAGATATTATATACTTGCATACCTGTAACTACGTGTAGCTATGCAAACAGGGCCGTGCTGAAAGAGGAGCAAATCGAGTTTTACTTTTCGACTAACGAGCTGATGGATGTTTGTTGCCTATTAAATATATTCGGTCCTAATTCCGTCACCCCTCTTTGGTTTTTCGCAGTGTCGGTCTGGCCAGGGTGGCTAGGCGGCGATTGTTGCCGGGGCCCCGAGCTAATTGACCACGGGGGCCCCCAAAATAGGGAAAATAACGTTCACTTCGTGAAAGTGCCACCGAAAAAATAAGACGAAGCCCTTATTTATAGGGAATGGGTTTAAAAAAAAAGTCGATTACCTTTTTTGGAGGATGGACTTTTTGAAGCGAATGGGGTCTCGGGTTTTCTTTTGCTAGGGGGAATGGTGACGGGGGCCCCTACAGCCTCCTCGCGCCGGGGCCCTTGGGTAAATAGCCAGTCCGACACTGGTTTTTCGAAACTTCGCCTTTATGGCAGAAAGGGACATGTATTAAAATAATGTCGTGATTTTATTGGGTTGGTGCAATAAAAAATTATTTATTAGTTTCTCATTATTAAAATGCGCCAACCCAACATTTTAAAGAAGCTGTGATTTTGATAAATAGGTTTTTTCACGAACACAAGTCAAAATACTGAACTCTTGGGAATGTCACTGCTGGTGTTGTTAAACGGAGTCGTGGCGTCCACGCAGAACGGATCCGTGTCTCGTGATCGCTGCCGAATATTAAAACCCGTCGTCGGCAAAGCAAACAGTTTATTGCGGTAGCAAGTTTCATTGCGGTCTCATCAACGTCGCTGCCCGCGTCTTTGTCCGACAGAGCAAATGTCGCGTTTTGGATTGCCGGGCCGCAGACTTGGATTGGCGCCACGACGCCGTGAACGACGGCGTGAACTTCGAGGGCACACTGCCCAAACGCGCGCCCCTTTCTGGCCGCCCCCCTCCCCCGCCTTGCGCGCGGGAGACAAATTGCTCCATCGCCGTCACTTCCGGCAGCCTCTCGATTGATCTGCAATCGCTCGATGTTGTCCGTATGCTAGTGTTTTTTTTTCTGCTTGCTTTGTGTTGTCAAAGTGATTTTGACCAGTCTCTGTTGTTCAGGTTCGAGAGCGCATGGAAATAATATTTTGCGTTCACCATGTGGATTGTTTCCAACTCTAAGTGTCTTTGGTTATTATGCCGAGTAAATTGACCTTGGACCGTGACCTTGGACCTTGTCAAGGTCGGCCCGGTCGGCCGGCTTTCCCGACTGAGCTTTGAAATGTCTTAATTAAAATAAGGAATAATATGTACCAAAAATTGTGATACTATTTTCCGATAACAGAACCAGCGCCTGACTACACGAATTGTTTCGCAATTTGTTTTTGTGCAGGCTCGAATGCCTCTATTAGGCTGTGGAAATTGGCAAACTTGCTGATAGCAGTGGAACTATTCAAGAAAATACCAGAATTTTGCGAATTGAGATAAAAATGGAAATGAAACAATGTAAAACCAGCTGCAAGCTTTGGAATATTCTTTGGAATGGCAATACTCGACAGCATTGTGACTTCAGTTCATCCACTCCGCGACTAGTTTGTTTGCGAATGATTTCGAGGTTTGGCCACGATCTGTCGATATTCTCACTCGTGATGAGCGATGGAAGGGGGAGCCATACATCCCCAAAGTCGAGTGGTCGACGTCTTCTCCGCCGCTCGGCACTCCAGTCTTGGCCCGCGCGAGGGAACCGTTTAAAAATAGGCCGTCGCTTGCCAGCATTTTAATGAACGATTAAAACCGATCGGCTCGCGGTGCGTACGATCTCGATTGCCGGTGCCACGCGGCGCACGCACGTTTCTTGGCGAGGCGCCGCGACGCCGACGTCGACGTCGCGACGGCGGAGTCGAGCCGAGCGTTTTTCGAATCAGCCTGCGCTATGGGCAGCCCGCACTACTGGCAAGTAGCTAGGGTTGCATTATCCACAGCCAACATAAATGGATGCACACAAAAAAATGGAACCACAAATCATTACAAATAGAAACTTTCCAGGTATGATAAATAGAGACTATAAAAACTAACCATATATTAAAACTAATTTAATTCTGTAATGCCCTTAATAGCACCGCAGAATCAAAGTGCCCCCGTAACTTCCGGTAATATTGATTCCATTCGCACAATTGAATGTTATTGTCAATAAATGGAGAGTTGATTTTTAATATGTTGTTATGCTAAATAATAAAACTATATTTATAATAATTTCTTGGCTTTGGGAATTTGGGATTCATGCAGATTGGTAAAATATGTATCCAATGTTGTTTACATATTATATTATTATTAGGACTACGAGAGCCCAGAGAATCCTCCCAAACACCCAAGTCAAAGAATACCCCAAGTGCTTGCTAAAATCGAACGAGATCTGGAATTTGATGACATTGCCGTCGAACTGAAAGGGAATCCCCAACATTTACGTGTTAGCGAGCAGAAAACAAAGCTTTAGTAATTGCTGCTACGTGACGCTATGACATTGTCTTTCATCATAATAATGTGCTCTACTTTTTCCTCCATCACCGACTTTGAGGAAAATACAATCTAAAAGTGATCGAAAAGTGATAAAACTGCATCTATCTGCGCTTTACAACTAGAAATTTTTTAAATGTGTAACATTGTTATTTGTTAGTACTAAGTAGTAATACCTTTGAGTGCATTGGTTTTGTTCATAATAATAATAATTAATTGTAGGTACAAAAAATGTCACGTGAGGGTTTGTGACTTTGTGATGCCCTGCGATTTCTACTTTGGTTCAACCGTTCAAAGGAAGAGCAACGTGCAACTTGCTATCGATTAGCTTTCTTTTTATTTCTAGGCGAAATTTTGAAGAAAATCAACATACAGTGCCGTTTGAGGGGTTGGTAGGAGTTTAAAAATATAGGAAAAGCTACATCGTAGCTGTAACCCCTAAAATGGCTCTAGATATCAACGTTCCTCTCAATTCCTCCTCTAAAGAAATAAAACACATCTGTTAATTAGTTTTTATATCAAGGACTAAGTATAAAGTATCAAAGTTTAGACAATCAATTGATAACATAAATTCAACGTAAACAAAGTTTTTCGGTGCCTACTGCCTTGTTTCTGTTTGGTCTGGCTATGACTGGAAATGCATGACTCTTGAGATCCAAGGACCTTACGTCCAGTCCAGCACCGGTTCGATCCGGCTGATGTGAACTGCCGACTCGACACTCATCACATTTCTTTCCTGCGTCCAGTGCAGACTTCACAACACTTATCTTCCTCGAAGCGTCGCGACTTTGCGTCATCCAACAATGCGCTGACATGCTGACATCGCTGCCCTGCTGCGCCGTGCCTGATAGCGAGCAGTCTGCAGAACCTGGATCGAACACTGCATGTTGCACAATGAACACCGTCGACTCCACGAATTGATCACAGACGAATGGCATCTACTGAGCGCGTAGGCACGACAGCCCAAGCTTGGCCAATTTGAACGGGAGTGTTGAATGCTGTGTTGACTGTTGGCTGTAGAGTGTGTATAGTCAAGGGCGCCGACAGGACTGGATTTGGTCAATAAGCGTGCCCAAACATTTTTTGGCGTCCCAATATTGATGAGTTGCAAAGACACGATCACTTTAGGATATAGATTTTACTTTTTATACGCTTTCTTACATGCAATTCGATGGCGCCGGACGCCCCACATATTGTTTACTGATCGAATTGAAATTTGGCGTTGGTCTTTCCTTTGGTTCTTCGACTTACCCTGAGTTCCTGGTCCTTACATCCGAGTTCTGATTGATGGATTTTGACTGCTTGATTTCCTCGAAGTGGTTTATTGATATTCGTTGACATAGATTATATTAGCATAGCGTTGAGACCGAGTGTCCGTGCCTCTGCTTGTGGCCTGTTGGTCCATGGTGGCTGGATTGGCGGGTCGGAGTTGGTATTGGCCGTTTCGAATGTTTTGAATGTCTCGAATGTTTCGAATGTTACCTGGGCATAAACAGTGTTGTGACTTGTTACACATAGAACAAATTAAAACATTGAAATGTTATCCCAGCGTTGTATCGAGTACATTTCGCCTTGGGTGTGGACATAATTTGAGCTCACTGGGCCCTGCTCCTGCCCAGCAATCGGGGTGGGTGTCTCTCGAATATTTCCCGCGATCGCCTAGCGGCACGCAAGTCGAGATTCGATCGCGACTTCCTCGCGTAATTTTACCACGATCTAATCTCGCGGGCAATTATCCAGGGGTCACAGGGGCCGTCGGTTGAACAAACCGAGCGGCGGCGACGGCGTCTCATGAGATTTTATCTCCGAGTCCGACACTTGGTAACTCGGGTTGACTCGATGACATCTGCCACCCAACCCAGCCCTGGCTTTTCACCTCTGCTCACTCGACCAACCGCCGGGGCACAAAATACCTTGGCTCATGGGCCGTGGGCGCACAGAGCAAATGTAATTGTCCCGGATCTTAAATCAAAATATGACCCACTACCGACTGCCGACTGGATTCTATATAGCTGCGCTGCACTAGCTGGCTGCCCATGTCCCCGAGGGCACTTTGGTGTGGTGGACAGGCAGCTAAACAGTGCAGCGCCGTTCGATCCAGTCGGCCGTGATTATGAATATTACACAAATTAACATCAACCCTATGTTACCCTTGTCTTCCCTATTGTCTAGTCTCTACCCTTGTTCAAATTGAAACGCAATAATAACTTGATTTGCAGGCAGATACAATAATGTACAGGCTGACCTGGCTAATCTGTGTGAGATATCAAGGAATCCGGGATCATCCTCAGTTCGGCACGGTTCAGGTTCAAATACAGCAAGCGATAAAGTAAGGGACGCATCTACAAAACAGTAAACCGCTTTACTGTCCGGGCCACTCAGACCCTATCGGGCCCCGGGCCCATGTCTCTGACGGTGTCCCCATGATGTAAAACGTCTACGAGACCAGTACCTGTGCCTATAATGCAGTAGCAACGCATGGAGTTTTCATTGGGGGGGGGGGGGGGGGGGGAAATGTGCAATTCGCATGAGGCTACTGCGACGGATTTCAGACGTCACTATAGAATGAGGCTACTTGACGAACTTCCGACGGCACTATAGAATGAGGCTACTTGACGAACTTCCGACGGCACTATAGAATGAGGCTACTTGACGAACTTCCGACGTCACTATAGAATGAGGCTACTGCGACAGATTTCAGACGTCACTATAGGATGAGGCTACTGACGGATTTCAGACGTCACTATAGGATGAGGCTACTGACGGATTTCAAGCGTCGCTATTAGCATGTGGCTAAACTGCGACGGATTTCAGACGTCAGGCAACTGACAACTACAGGCTGTCAGGCACTATTCGCACTGTTAGTCACTATTAGCATGAGGCTATTGCAAGGATTTCAGACGTCTGCGTCACTACCTATCGCGTGGACATTTTACAATACAAAATATATTTTAAAAACGTATGTTTTCAAAAATCTAACGGCGATTGAAATTTCGAAAATTCGGCTCAAAAAAAAAAATACATAGACACACGAGAATCATTTCTGATGATAAAGTTCCATTTCATATGCACTCACAACTTTCCAAATTTCCCATTAAGCAGGTAACATTATAATCGCTCAATATGTGAGTTCTTTAATATTCCCATTTCTGGCTTAAATATCACATGACAATTGACTATGACATTTGATTGACTTACTACTCTCTTTATAATCTTATTTAAATTACGAAAACTCGTAATTGGCTAGCCATTTTTTTATTATGTACACAAATTAACTCATTTTCCAGTTTCCACACACAAATTGTCATGAACTTATTCGGAAGAATGATTAAATAAAATGGGAATTTGAAGTAGCCATCATATACATACGGGAAAAGCAATACCCATCTGTGGCAATACTATAATTGGTGTAGTGGCTTTCGACTACGACTTGTAAGTTGGAGAGGGGGGGGAGGCGAGTTCTTCTTCGCGAGGACACTGACCCCCTTCCACCCTATAGCGTCATTCTCGATGGCGTCAGAATTCGAGCCCGTCCACACCAAACGGGTTCTTTTCTGCTGGTTTCTGCCTCACCACTTTTGCTGGTCGCATCGCTAAGATGCACAGCTTTCAAAGGAGCATGTCAATATTTCAACGGACATTTCCTCATTTGCTGCGCTCCAGACCTTTTCCGAAATGTTTCCGCATTCTTCTCGACCTGCATGATGTTCCACTTGAAACATTACCCATTTTGTGCTACCTCCACCTGCCTATACCACCAAAATTACACAATTGACTGCGAAAGATCTAATTAAAAATACTTGTAAGCTTCAAAGAACAGAATAATAATTATGTGAATTTTAGACCACCATCGATACTGACTTTTCGTGACAAGAGGTATGCATCCTTGTTTGACCATTGCTTAATCTGTGTCAAAGCAATCTGAGATCTAGAGATTCAACTAATATTACACACAATCCAGGAAATGAAAACAATAGCTATGTATAGGAACGTGTCATTTCGACAATGGTTTTACTTTTATCACAGGTTTTATCATAATAAAAATAATCTTGAAATCGCATTTTAATTGGACAGTTATCAGTCCAGGGATTCACAATGTGCCTGTTCGACAAGTTTCAGGAATCCCCTGGACAAAAATCATAGCCAACACTAAAGCAATAGGACTGGGTTGTTTGGGCAATGATGAAACGAAATCGGTAAAGTCCACCTTTCTGATCAGCGCCGTTGCTATCTTCGCGGCGCACGTTGTTACGCATGCGTCGCGATCGCGCCAGCTGATAGCGTAGCAGACAAAACAGAGAGTAGCACGTGGGCCCCAGTCAGTTGACAACTGGCAGCCGACGTGACGGGTGTAGTGTCAATAGCTCTCAAACATGCCGGACTGCTACCAGGTACCTAACAACAACAACACTCTGTCGCGATCGCCACTCTTACATTGTTGCGTGTGGAATTTTGTGCAGTCATTCTGTTTCCGTCCCACATTGATATTTTGTACACACACTGAACTTATTTCACATGCAGTTCATAAAGAGTAAAGAGACGAGACATAACCGCAACAAAATGTAGCCTATTACCAACCTGCCAAGCAGCTTGGCAGTGTCATTTTGCTCATTTGCTTTCTAAAATCAATATGCTGCCCTTCCTACGATTTAGCCGCGTGGTGCGCTCGTATATGATGCAGTAGCGTCAAATAATTATAACTCGTTTGGAATGACGGAGGATATTTGGAATAACTCGTTTGTGCACCGCACTCGCAATTTAGCTCGTTTTATGGTCGGTATTGGACGTGTTTACATCTCTCAACCAGTAACACTTGATAGACCGTCATAGATGTTATCAAAATACTCTATGGTTACGCATTACAAATGCACATGCCTGACCGACACACATGTATTATTCGGCGTCTAAAATAATTATTCGGTTGCAAACGAAAGTGCTAAATTTAGCGACAAGGTGACTGCAGAGGTGAGTCGACGCCGAGGCGAGCGTTGTGTGTATTGCGTGACACTTAAAATTAAACCCATTTAGGTGAGAGCTCGACAGTGTGGTAGCAGCAATCTCGACAGGGACAGGTTCCTTCAAACGTCGTCTCATGTGCATAACAAGCAAGCCTCGTGTGGTGTGCTACTTGGCACAGACAAACCACAGGAGCTGAAAGCTATAGACATTCATCCCAAATGAGACTGAGACTATTGTATTGTCGCGGCTATATATGCATACCATAAAATTCAAGTCATATCACCATTGGATATCACAGCAGCAGAGAGTTCATAATATTTTAGCATTACAGTGTAGCCGAGAATGTCACAACAGCTATATAATGCCAGTCCATATAATTCTGTGTGTTATCGTCATGATTATTCATCCTAGTTGCAACTTGCATAATTTTATTATTGTTAATTTTTTTGATTGCTGCAACTAAATTTTACGGGCTGGACAGAATGGTCTGTCAGCAAGCTGGGGAAATGAGATGGGGATAAGTTAGGTTTGTTGTCGAAGTGATGATGGTGTTTTTTGTCGACCACCACACTCTGAACCAAACTTTGAAACTCATTAGCTAGACGTGCCTACTGATTTTCTGTTGTTATTGTTAGCGAAGGTATTTATGGTAGTAGCTTCACAGTTTACTCTGAATGTTGTCAAACTGTCAAGACCCGCTCGCAGCTGCGTGGGCAATTTCGTGCACACGTAGTTTCTTAGCGATATTTTGGAATTAGCGAAAGGCAGCTGGCATAAGTATGCTATCACTTGAGAAAATGGGAATCGGGAGCATGCTTAAAAAAGCTGGTGGACCTGTCTAGGCATTCTTGTCCTTGCCACCCTATTTGTTTCCTATTACTGCAATCTCTAGCAAAAAGTAAAATGAGGTTTTCAACGTTTACAGGACATGGAGTCGTTGGACAGCGAGTCGCGCTGGGAGAAGACGGAAGGCGGCGGAGGACTCGCATGCCGAAAGTCGACGGAAGACTCGTGTTGCAGGGTAGGTCATGGTTCTTCCACAGTACAGTATAGGCGCCCCGTGTTGCAGGGTAGGTCATGGTCCTGCCTCAGCAGGCACATCAGCGTCCCACGCGGACAAACGTACTGCTATCTCAACACTCTTATCGCTGAGATAACTTGCCCGTTATCGGTGACCTGGCTGGAGTCGCGAAAGTTCGATGACGGCAGAAGGAAGGAATATTTGGAAGTGCTAAATAAGACACTCGCTAAAAATAAAAAATGTTCCAAGTTTTATTGACTTTAAGTGCCGGGTTTTCAGTGGCCCGTCAAGATTTAACGGTCCATTTAGCAAGAAAAATAAAGGCTCTGATCGGACGTTGCTAAGCAACATAACAAGTTAACAGACCATTAGGTATTTAACGTGCCACTGAAAAATCGATGTTTTTTTTCCTAGTTTTATTTGGTTCCCTGTTTTTACTCGCCACTGAAAAATAAGATAAGAAAAGACAAGGCCGGACTATATTCATGATTGATTATGTCATTCCAGCCACTTTTCGCAATCATAAAAACAACCTGATTTTAACAAGGTCACCTCGACTTCCCTGATTGTTGGCAGTGACAGACTCATTTCCAAAGGCACAACACACTTACAATCGTAAACCTTTATCTTTCGCCACATTGCCATTGAGCGGTAGGAAATTGTATGAAAAAGTCCTGCAACATGCAGGAAAGTGTTTGCGGAGATAATGGTTGACATATTATCACCACCAAGATTGTCCGTAAACATTGACACGAAGGTATTGATCTTGCCAAACAAAGCCAGGGTGAGAGTCGCGAGGGACAGAAATCACAAATCGCGAATTGCGCGATAGAATTACATTTCGTCCAGCGAGTCAAACAGGGCAAGCGACGATCTATACCGGCTTCCTACAGCAGTTCCGATCTCCCATCGCGGTACGCAGTGTTTCCAGCAGCGGTACCAGCGGTGCCCAGCAGTGTCGTACTGCTGGGCGGCTAGACGGCGATTGCCGCCGGGGCCCCGAGCTATTTGACCACGGGGCCTCCCAGTTTTCCCGCACGGGGGCACCCAAAATACAAAATATGGAAAGAGGATTTCTTTTACGTCGTGAAAGTGGAACCGAAAAATAAAACATGACCTTTTTTTAGGGAATGGTTTTTTTTAAAAGGCAATCTTTTTTTAGAGGATGAAATTTTTGAAGCGAGTGGGGCCTTTGTTTATCTTTTGATAGAGAGACTCCGATTTGAAGTTACGTCACCTATGAGGACGGTGATGCAGGACAGGGGCCCCATACGGCCTCCTCGACGCCGGGGCCATCGGGTAGCCAGTCCGACACTGGTTCCCGGCGACCTCTGCCGACCCTTGGCCCATTCCGATAACGCACCCTGATTGTATTATCGCACGCGTTTCCTCGTCGTCAACACGAACTCCGTGACGTAACCCGCAGCCGCGGTCCAGCCGCAGTCGGCACTCGACAGTCCAGACCTTGCTGCGTTGTAAACTGACCAAAGTTCCCAAGCCTCCACTCCCGAAAAACAAATTATATGCTTATGAGTGAGTGATATATCGCTTCATTGCGCAATAGGACCGGCTGTCGGATGGTCGGACTCCGACTTCTCTCAACTTTATTTATCTACTTGTAAACAAAATCACATCGCACAGTGCAAGTCAATTGTGGGTGGTCCATCTTATCTCCAGTTCCTATACGCTCGGTGTTCGGTGTGTGTTCAAGGATGTTTGTTTGTCACAACTGCCAAGTTCAACATTTGCTTGCTTTGGTTCAATGCTTTTTAAACAATATCGCGACAGTTTGTGGATCTATCTCATTGTGTTTACTATTGATCAATGTCTTGTTCCATGTCGCATGCTATGATTAGAATAATATGTGTTCAATTTGGTTTTTAACACTTATAAGTAAAGTATCTAATTGTGTGGTTGAACCTGACCCCATCACAAAGGTTACCAGTAGTCTGGCTAGCCTGTAAAATTATTTCCATCAATACGGTGGCTAAACAATGCATATTGACCCAATTCCACTATAAAAACAGTATATTTTTTTAGATACATACATGCCTACTACCAGGGTTGGATAGGCCCATTAGGCGACCGGGCAAATTCCCGAGGGGCGGTAGGTTCTGGGTCGGTAGACCGGCTTGGGACCGCCCTCTCGTGGTCCGACACAAGAAACAAACTATGGTTGGTAGGCCTCACAGGAGCGACGACTTTTTTTTAGGGAATTACTTCGGAAAAGCGGGTGACGTTTTTTTTCATCCCTTAACTGCCCGGGCCGGTTTTTTCCCCTATCCAACCCTGCCTACTCCTACCTACCTACCTACCTTGTGCTATTTATTTTATAACTTCTAATAACGGCTTGTGCAATTATGAAGCATACTTAAATAAAATTACATTGCAATTAAGAAGGCACATCTGCATGTGTTGAGTGGAGAGATCTTGTAGAGAGAGAGAACTTAATAATCATCTGCTGAGGAAGGAATGCTGTCCAGAGTCCTAATCCTAAATGCAAAGTGGCAAATGGCAGAGGCCATGGGGAACAGTCTTCTTTCACATACACAATCCGATGAGTTTATCACCCGAACGTTTCCCAGCCATGCCAGCCATGCCAGCCATGCCAGCCATCCCAGCCATGCCAGCCATGCCAGCCATGCCAGCTATGCCAGCCATGCCAGCCATGCCGGCCATGCCAGCTATGCCAGCTATGCCAGCCATGCCTGCCATGCCTGCCATGCCAGCCATGCCAGCCATGCCTGCCATGCCAGCCATGCCAGCCATGCCAGCTTTGCCAGCCGAGCCTAATGGTTCCCGCACTTTGGCGCAGGTGTCCCGCGACGGCTTCTACGGCCGGCACTTGGTGGCCACGCGTGACATCGGCGCGGGCGAGGTCGTGCTGCAAGAGGCGCCGCTGGTGACGGGCCCGGCGCCGGGCGGTCCGCCGTGCTGCGTGGCGTGTTACCAGCCCCTGCGCGGCCCCGCGCAAGTCTTCGAGTGTCCGCGCGCATGCGGCTGGCTGCTGTGCAGCGAGCGGTGCGCGCGCAACCCGCGGCACGCGCCGGAGTGCCGGATCACGAGGAACAACAGGGGCGAGAAGGTAAGCGCGGCTCGGTAATTCTCGGGAATGATTTTCTTTTAGAATAGGTACCTATTTGATATTGGTCAAATTTAAGTTTTTGTAACATGTAATGCGGTATATATCCATAATATGGTTTGATGCATTTTTGGTGTATCACGCCAGATTTCTGCCTTTCAGGCCGGCAGCCTGTTCGTAGCATAATTCAGAAAGGTATTTTTAAAGCACGTTTACGACATAGAACCAGATGCCACCAAAGCTATAGGTTTTGACTGGTTATTTATTTCTTGCTAAAATAGCTTCAGGAGAGACTTTTTTAGTTCAATTAGACATCACTTTTGCAATTTTTGCCAAACGCAACATATTCCTAGCACGTTTAGAAAACAGTCCATGTTTGGTTTTATAAGCACGCATTGCTGATTCGTTCGATGACCTGCCTGTTGCAGGTTTCGATCAAGTGGGGCGCGCCATCCCAGCTGTTGGACAGCCTGATCGTGCTGCGTTGCCTGTCGTTCCGAGACTCCAACCCCGACGTGTGGGCCAAGTTGGCCGGCCTGGAATCGCACTGCGCCAAGCGGAAAGAGTCGGGCCGTTACGAACAGGATCGTGTAGATGTCGCGCGATTCCTGCACGAGTACTTCAACCTGCGAGACGTGTTCACCGAGGAAGAAGTGCTCAAGCTCTGCGGAGCGATACAGGTGAGATCTTTCTCGTTAACAAGTGTGCATAGTGTATGTACCTAGTGAGTGTATAGCGAGTGTATGTAGCTGCTTCACCCCATGAATGCGGGTTGGTTCACTGCATTAGTATATTAACAGTTTTCTGTTGAAATGCATTCTAATTTCTTTATTGGTCTTCATGCTTGTGTCTACAAGTACCTAGATAGAATTAGGCTGAAAATGTAAGCAAACATAGGTAGGTATGCTTTGCTAAGCAAAGTGAAAAAAATAATAAGAAACTGCAGTTTACGTGGTTACATGATGTGAATGATTCATGACAAATATGTGAAGGTTTTTTCAGATGTGATTAGTTTTGAGGCAATTAGCTGTACAGGATCAAAAAAACCAATATTTTCTAACAGCCTCCATCAGTCCCCACTGAAAAATTCTGCCGAGATTTGAATGCCTCGTGTGTCGTGATGCAATTTTGCTTATAGACCGATTGTGCAGATAATGAATGATAACCTATTTATTATCGATACCACTAGGGATATCCCGATCAGACTTTGACCTCCAATTCCGCAGAGTTCATTAGGCCAACGGAATGGGGCACATGCGTAGACCAATTTGAAGAGCGGACAGGGACGATGACCTTAATTTTTCCCACAGAGAGCGATTGCATCCGCGTGTGTAAGAGGCAAGCCTCAATTTAGCTATCATGATTTATCTGTATTGCAAATTGCAATTGAATTGAAATAATAACGTCAAATAAAAGCAATCTGGTAGAATGAAGTTCACATTAGCACTGTTTGAGGATGTAGAGGGAATATATTATATATGATGGTAGGGAATAAACTCTTTTCTAAATAAAACATGCATGCTTGCTGATAGCAACAATGTATGTTATCCAGATTTTAAAATGCCATTCCAATCACAGTACATGGCAGATCTCTGACCCTTTCTCTGCCAAGACCTCTGATGTGTTCATTACTATCTAAGCACATAATGTAAAAACAAAGCACATGGTCATACGATACTCAATATGATTTGGGAATTAGGCACGTAAGTAGGTAATGCAGACGAAGTTATTATTCCAACTCAATTAGATAAGTACCTACCTACCCAATGGCCCTGTTGCCACTTGCAATGGAACTTTGCGATATGAGATCTCTATATTTAGCCATGCTGACATTGACAAAATTATTGAGATACCATTAAATCATCTCATCTTAATCTCATTTTATATTTTAAAAAGTTGCAGAGTATAGGAATCGAGAGTCTATTATTTAGCATTAAAAACCCAGCTGGAAATATGTTTTTTCAATGGGCAGTTCTGTTGTGTTTTCTGAATTTAAATCATTTTGTTTGATATCAAATGCAAGAGGGGCAGAAAGAATTTGCAACTTTCATAGGTCATGGAAAGGTGATAATGGCTGGAAGGAGTTAAGCACGAAGATAGAAAAAGAAGCGAAGTATTACGGCAGGAAGGACCACAAAATGAAAGTAGTAGTAAAAGGGAAGAAAACAGATATTGGAAAATTCTCCTTCCTGAATAGAACAAGTAGAGATTGGAATGGAATTAAGAAGGAGGTGTTTGAAGGGGAAGAAATGGAAGTGAAGACATTAAGGAGAAAAATAGAAGATATTATTGAAGAGATGAATAATTGTAATAAAAGTGTATGATAATTTTAGTTTTTAAGGAACCTGCCACCAATACAATGTATTATTCGCAGAGCATTTCAAAATAAATAAATAAACAAACAAAACCTACGCCGTTTCACCGCGTAGATCAACGGCTACGGCGTTCACCTGACGGACCCGCCGCATTGCGCCGTCTACGACGCGTTGTCGTTCGTCGAGCACGACTGCGTCGCCAACTGCTCGAAGTCGTGGAGCGCCGAGGGAGTGCTGACGGTCCGCGCGGTGGCCGACGTTCGGCGCTCGGCGCACCTCTCGATCTGCTACACGAACCCGTTGCGCGGGACGCACGCCCGACGCGACCACCTCGCGCGGGAACTGTTGGCGTGTCGGTGCGATCGGTGCGCCGATCCCACCGAGCTCGGCACGTACTACGGCGCGGCGCGGTGCGCGGCGGTCGCACCCGCTAACGCGTGAGTGCTATTCAGTTCAATGCAATTTTCGATTCATTTTATTTTTGCATTATGCAAGTACATCACATCAGGTTAAATACCTATGTGCGTGGGCTGGCTTCAACATTAGGTTGCAAAATTGCTCAGTAGGCTGAGACTACATTTGAATATAGACAAAAGGGGGGGAAAAAAAAAAAAAAAAAAAACATATATATATATATATATATATATATATATATATATATATATATATATATATATATATATATATATATATATATATATATATATATATATATATATATATATATATATATATATATATATATATATATATATATATATATATATATATATATATATATACTTAGTAATCATAATTGATAATAAGTATAGTATAGCAAGCATATACCTAATAAAATAAAAAGCATAATATAATATATAAAATCGAACAAAGTGTTCAATTTGTTATATGAAGTCTGCTCTTTACCCAGCATTTAGTAGCCTGGACTTGTTGCTTCTTCAAGAGTACATAGCTCGACAATTTGTGTGTTAAAAAAACAGTTAAACTTGACTTAGTATTGGCCATAAGCTTATTGAAATAATGAATCTCTTTGCGAAATTTTCCAGTTGGTATCCCCTACAAGAATCACTAGGGAGTTTGGAATCAAAAAGCAAGCCTATTGAAATCTTTGTACACATCATGCTCACATGATATACAAAACGTAATTTCCAAAAACTTGTCTTACATATCTGTTAATTGGAAAGATACAGTACAATGATAGGTACTCTAGTCTGGAATATCCTATGATAGGTTAAAGAGGCTATGGTGCTCTACTGCATATGGAACTTTCCAGCATTTGCAGTAATGTAATAACGCACCCTGTACTTTGTTGGTCCACAGCTGCGATGGCTTCCTGCTACCGCTGGACCCGCTAGCCGAGGTTAGCACCCTAAGTGCTGGGACGACTTCTTGGCGCACTGGTGGCGGCAGTGCCGCGGCAAGCAGCGCCGGAATCTCACCGTGGCAGTGCGGCGCTTGCGACCGAGTGGCTCGCGCCCACGACGTTGCCGTCGTCGTCGATAGATTGCAGGTGAGTTACGCTGAGGTTTGAAGAAGCTAACGCTGGGCTTAAAGCTGATCTTGAAACCTATCAAGATTCTACACAGCCAAAGTACTTATTATGTTACATATGCAAACGAAATAGTGTAAGAGACTTAAAGCTTTACCCGAATAATGTGATTTATTTACTTGAAGGGGGCCCAAATTTTCTGCGGTGTATTACGCTTCTCAAAATGTGCAAATAAAGATACAAATATTTCGCCTCCCGTTTCTCACAAAACCTGCTGCAGCCCCCGACCAATCACAATGATTTATGGACTACGCACTAGGTATTGACGGGAACAAAGTAGCAGTGAAAATAGTGGCAGGAGAGGCATAATTTCTCCAGCAACCCGTATTTTTGTGCAAAAATGAAATTGTAATCGTAAAATTTGGGGGGCACAGCCCACGAACCCCTCTGTTTTCATTTTCGAGGATGAGGGCCTTTTTACTTGGAGTGCCTTCAACTGCCCCAAATGCATCTGAATCTTCAGGTGTGTGATATCCAAAGATCAAATTTGGCAATTTCTTGTCACTCAAGTACATGGCGCCTCTGTTTTATATTTCGCCCCCCCCCCCCCCCAAGCCCCAAAACCTGCCTATGCCACTGAAGAAACTTGCCCCCGTTTTTGTCCTTACCCTGCTTTGTGGATCTGGACCCACACTTTTGGACGCATGCCCCCGGCCCCGGTCAGCTTCGTTTTGGCAGAATGCCATGGTCTCCTTATAGCGATAAAGGGCCATTTACCACTTAAAATTAACTTTTACCATTGATTAGGAGGAAGATCTAGTAATGACCTTTGGACAGAAAAAAAACCTTTTGAACCTACGGCCATCAGTGCAGAATTTCCCAAAGTTCGCGTTTTTCGGCCTATGTGCGTAGAAAATCAACTCCCGTAACGATTAATCCATAGCACTTTTTCGACCCCTAGCACCCAGACAAACTTCTCATCAGATAAAATTCAAATGATTTAAGCATAGTCCTCCATCCTTCCTCTGTGTTGAAATAATTTGGCACTTTGATAAGATTATCCGTTTAGCCACGGAAAGCGAATTACCGCAGGGGTGTAATAAGCGTGTTGCATATTTCTCATGCAGTGCCGCTCTGAGCTTGCCGCACCGAGCCGTAGCGGCAGCGACAGCGCTTGTATAGGAGATTCGGTAGGGAGGGGATAGAGTTTCTATACAAAGAGAATCTAAACAAAGAGTACTAATCTGCAGATCGCAGCGCACGAAAAGCCAGAAATCTTTGGTAATTAAGTACAAATCTATCTTTTCAGAAAACTGTTTTAAATTCGTGAACTTCTATTCATATTATTGTAGTTACGAAACTATGGTAAAAATTAATTTCAAGTGGTAAATGTTCCTTGAAGGTGAGCAGAAGCCACAATCCCTATATTGGAGCTCTCCTGGATATAATCTCTTATAGCCAATATTAACACAGACAGCGATCGACCATGTACGCTCTATCCAAGACCGACCGTGCCGTCTTTCCGTAGAGCGCAGTTTCGGCCGCCGACAAGAACGACGTTGCGCAGCTCGCGGCGGTGCTAGCCGAGTGCGGGCGCTCGCTGCACGTCGACCACTTCTTGGCGACCGAGATCCGCATTGCGTTGGCGCCGCTCGTTGGCGCCGACACGCTAGAGCTGCGCGAACTCTCCGACGCCGACCTGCGCTTCAAGACGCAGCTCTGTCGGGACGTCTTGCGGCTCGCCAACGTCTTGTTCAGAGGTGCGTCCGCCATTCGACCTTCAAAATTTTCTCGGCCATTTTCTGCCATGGACTCTGCCCTTGTTGAAAAGTGCTGCAGTTTAAATGAGTGCAGCTGTACCTTTTGAATTTCAGCTATAAATTTTCTCGTCCAAATAGTATCCATTGAGCGTGCTGTATTTTCATTGTGAAGTGTGGTACCAACTGAGTTCAGCTCCAAATTTTATCTGCCAAAAAGACCCCACCAAAGCCCAATTGCGATGATGGGTGATTCAGTGTTAATCACAGCAGCGCGGGCATTGCAATTGATTGTGTTCTCTTATAATTAGAAAATGGTGGGGAAAAAAACTGGGTAGTGATTGTGTTATGTTTTCAACGAGTCATATTGATTTTTATGGTTAACAGTAGCCAGGCCCTGCGCCAAAGTGCAGGAACCATTAGGCTCGAAGGCTGGCATGGCTGGCAGGGCTGGCAGGGCTGGCAGGGCTGGCAGGGCTGGCAGGGCTGGCAGGGCTGGCAGGGCTGGCAGGGCTGGCGACAACTTCTGCCCCGAGCTATAGTTCCTACGTCAGGACGCGTTCTTTGGGTTGGCCACAACTTCTGCCCCTAGCTAGTTCCTACATCAGGACACGTTCTCTGTGTTGGCTACAACTTCTGCCCGAGCTAGTTCCTATACATCAGGACACGTTCTCTGTGTTGGCCACAACGTCTGCCCCGAGCTAGTTCCTACATTCGCCGTTGCCGGTTGCAGGAGTGCCGCGCGTGACCGGCGTGATGCGCTACGAGCTGCACCGCAGTCTAATGGAGGACGCGCGGCGCAAGACGAAGCGCGCCGAAGGCCACGATGAAGACGTCACGTCGCAGATGACGGTCAGTGGCTATCCGTTGTTTGCTGTCAGTCGTGTCGACAAAAACATCTGTCGTTTTGGTGGTACGAAACAATTCTTGGAGTGTAGTGATGTTATGGTGCACAGTTTTTCTGCTGGTCCTGTGGTATATTATAGTGTGTGGCGATGTCGCTGGAGATGATGATGATCGATGAGTAGCCTACATCTTTCGTGCTCTGCGATTTCGTAACTCTGACTTCGCCGTTCTCGGTAACAATTATTTAAAAAATTCACATGGACGACAATAGGGATTTTATCCATCAGAATTGATAAGGGCATGACGTAAAAGGTACTCAATCTCTAGGCAGGAAGGGAGATGATGAAACCTGTTTTGGTAAGGTTGGCAACTCGTTTTGAAAAGAAACAGCGTACTGCCAGCTCCATGTCTAGCTCAAGCAAAAGGATCCCTTGAAGAATCCATGTCTTTGAGGGCAGTGCTAGTGAGACATTCATTCCAACGTCAATAAGGGATGACTGGATAAATTTAAATTAATTATACAATATCTAAAAATAAGTTGAAAGCAAACATAAGTTAACAGTAAAATAAAGTTAGTTTCACTGAACACAGTGACATTCAAACATTCCATCAACAGACTTTTGGCAAAGTGAGTATACCTAGGTGTTTGAAAATGACTAGATTTTTTCCGATATCAGCTCTTCAATGGAAAAATACTTGAAATTTTTAAAAACATTTCATGAAAACTTACGTTGAAACAAATTCAAATTCGATTTACTAAATCGCATCACGTCACAATGACTGTTCCAAACTCTCTCAAAAAAAGCCGGTCAGTGCATTGCTGGTCACCCAAGATCCAATACGACACTCGACACAATGCTGCTTAAAGTCAGTGATCTAACGGGTCCTGTCGTCGCACTAACCGGCAACTGATTGCTGTTTGCAGGAGGCCCGGACGCTCCTGGTGGAGGCAACGTCCATCCTGAGCTTCGAGCCCGACGTCCTGCCCGAGGGCCGGGTTGCGTTGCGGGCCATCCGTAGTCTGGAGGACCTGGAGGCCGCGTTGGAAGACGTCTCCATCCACGCATCCAGCGAGCAGTGACCTCGCTGCTCAACGCCACTGCCGCCACAATATGCCGCCGGGCAGTCTCGTGTTCGCTCGCTGTTCGGGCCGTTGATTTGCCAATTGGTGATATTCTATACTCAATCCCAAAGCGGTTACAAGAAACTATATTTGCATTGCGGAGAAAAAAATAGCGTTATCGCGGTTCCTTTAACTACATATTGGGTAATAGCAATACATTTTCAAAACTTGTGAAGTTTCATTAAACACAAGGATATATTAATTTTGAGGGGACCAAAGAAGAAAAGACTTGAAGTTTGATTATAATATCTATACCCTGATTTTTCTTTTATTAAAATATATGGCACGTAATATAAAAGAAACGTGTAGTTTATTTTTATAAACAGATGTTTTTTAATTATTGTATTCTAACATAAAAGTAAATCCACTTCATACCATAATTCTCTGCATGTTGTACTCCAGTACCTAGCTACCCACCAAACAATAAGATAAAGCAAATCATCACTAGCTTTTTTTAATTCTACTAAAAAACTATTGGGTTCCTAAAATATTATGTTCCTAATGGTACTTCATAGAGTGAAGCGATGTGGGTTAAAAAACAAAAAATCTCTGCTAAAACGTTTGATTGTCTTTCTTTGGCTAGATTCCCACTGTATACTACAATTGTTGTAAAGCTTAACATCACAAATCCATGCCCCCCCCCCCCCCCAATACCACTCATTGGCTATCCCACCCCTGCCCCTCAAGCATGAGATGGAATATATCCTATGATATGATGATACCAGCTAGCTTGCTCCGTCAGTTAGCGAATATGGCATTCACTCGAGGCTTTCTTAGTTCAGTCGCTGGTAACCAGACGACAACGGCCGATATCCACGTGTGCTGGTAAAGCTGCAAAAAAGCATTCTCCATGTGGGATTCGACAGGTTATAAAAAGAAGTTTTACTTACGCATCTCGTATGATATTTCCCATGCCGAAGAAAAAGCAGCTCCCCTGAGTCGTCCAAGATTTCCAAGTGCAAACCGCACTATCGAGGCTCCGTGTCCAGAATGCAGGGATCCGGAGACTACGAAGATAGGGATGTGGCCGTGACATGCAGCTCGGTGCAAGAATGGATCAAGCTGGAAGCACAGAGGTTAGTTTAATTCCTAGACCGATTCTGTAATGTGCATTTATACTGTGCATCCTATTACTATGAGGGGTAGTTGACCAACCTTAAAACTATTGGAGGATATGCATAAGTTGAAGGCTGTGGTCACTTCCATCTAATTCGCTGTAGCAAAATCCTTGCCTGGTAGGCAACCAATCGTACACAGGAGTACTCGTGTAAGTATTCAACATCTTCGCCAACATTCGACACTTTGGTTCGACCAAATCGACGAAAATTCTGTGTCAAAAGTGTCGCTTTGGACCAGGAGACTATGCGAGCGAAGAGGCAAGGTCCCTCGTCATTGCTGTGTAGGTACTCAAGAGTCAGCAGTTGAGTGCAACACTGGCACATGGGAACATCAGCTGTTCATCGCGCTCACAGTCACTGCTCACTGCTCAGCATAGTCGGCGTTTTCATGGTCTCGGAAAATGGAAAATACCCCGAAAAACACAAGTGGGCTTGAGTTGGGAGATTTGCTAACATGTTCCGAAAGCAGAGATGTTGATGAGGCAGAGAATGAAGTCTTGGTGGAGGTAAGCTTTTTCATGAAATAGAAGAAATGTTGGAGCTGCCATGATATGGCGAGTGAGTTTTACGTACAGCAATGAGAGGTTAGAGTTGTTAACCTTTATTCTGTTCACCAGCAAGCCTGGCCGTGCTGACTGGATCGTGAACCTTGCAGCTGACACCTGCTGAACGAAGTGGTGTGCGAGACGATGGAGTCGTAGCCTTTCGTTGCGAAGAGGTCGTGTGCAGTCAGCGGAGTTTGGAACCTGCCTTGTCGGATGCATCAATGATGGTAAGCCCTAGCAGTACGTTTGTCTACCTTGTGATTATGACTAGGCACATGCTTATATTTCCGAATCTGATCACAGTGGCTCATTGAGGCTATGGTGAGACCATGTCTGTCTTGCATTTGCGGCATCTCAAGTTTGATCCTGTGACGATCCTCTTCATGGTACCTATTCCTTGATTTTCCACAACCATTCCAGGCAAATGGCGGGATTGTCCATCTCTAAAACGGGAATGACCCCATTCCCGTAGCGTATTACGGTATTATGAATGTCACTTCGACTGGGATACCAGTCGAAAAAATAAGCCAATTAATCATTTATTTCCTTTCAAAAAAGCCAAATTTTCCTGCAGCTGTCCTTAAAAAATTTTTCAGGGTGTCACAAATTGAATACATATGGTAAAAGTCTATAGAAAATAATTCCCAAAGAAATAAGTAGGTACCCAGAGTCCCAAGACAGTGAAACTACTGAACCCACTCCAGGTACCCACCTTAGCCGGGTGTACAGTCATTAAACGCGTACCTTCAGTACTGCTATGGAAGAGACTTCCGAGCGGTGGCGTAACTATGGACTGGGGCCTCAGGCCCCACTATAATAGTACGATATGAATTTACTAATTATTACTGCCACCCACAGATTTGTTATTTCTTTGACAATTTGTAAAAATACCATCAAAAACATCTTGTGCACTTTGTGAAAAAGATCAGATTTGCGGCACCGACTTCCGCATGAGATCAGCTTTCTGGACTTGGTGGCTAGACTTATAATGCAGTGGCAATCTGACCTGGAATTGCAGGAACTAATTGTCACATTCCTTTCTGTTCAACTGAAGACATAATTCCACATATGAAGCCAGAAAGTTAAGCAAGCAGCGCAATGCAAGTGAAAAGCTGATTCCGGCTGGCCCTGATTTTACCGGCTAACTGACCAAAGGCCAACCCATTGTTTACGCTGCCTAATGAACGTCTCTCTGTCGTCAGATGTTAATCGACCGTCGGACGCCGCTGTTCGACCGGTTTTTCCCCTTGGCCGCAAGCTCATTGGCCGGCGACAGTGCAACCGAGACGTCTTCGACTTGCGCTCGTCAACGTGACGGGCTTCGGTGCGATCGGCATGAGCCAGTTTCTCGACCACATCTACTCAATGGTTCACCGCTACAATGGAAACGAGTAGTTGTTGTTTCATAGGCACAAGTTCATAGGTTCATAGGCACAGGTTTCATAGGCATAGGCACAAGATTGGATTACGTGGCACTGGCAGTGTCCTCTAAAGCAGGACTGCAAGCAGGACAGTATTCTGTGCCCTTTGGCAGTGAAATTAGTTGCCAGTCTTTCATTCATCTTGCCACTTTGTTGGCAGACCAGCGTAGCGATTGGGTTGAATTATTGACAAGGTGTCCATGTTAATTGGAAATCCGTTGAAATAGGTAGGCAACTTTTAGCTACCGGTGAACCTTGGATCGCCCTATGGAGCCGAATCCGCAAAGCAGCGTACGATTCACCCTCGGAGTATGACAGAACAGCCAATCGCAGACAAAACTAGCTTAAGTGTTGATATAAGGGTGTAATTGATTTAATTGCGATGTATGTTCTTGCTTGGAATAGGAACGTTTGTCGTTTCATTTGTTTGTATTCATGTATCACTGCTTTGACTTGAGATTAAAATGAAGATTTGCTGCGACATTCTCTGTTTATCTCGGAAATCGGTTGCCCCTTATCCTGTCTGCAAAAATGAAAAAAGTGGTGAATTCCACCAGCTTCAGTTGGGATTCAGGTGGTACTCTCCTGGCCACAATTACTAACACAGAGTTTTGGGGGAAAAAACACGTGTAGTTGAAGAAGGGTTATTTGATGTCGGATGGGTTTCGTATGAAAAAAGGTATTTGGTATTAAAAACTACCATGTGAAATACATTGTTTATTTCTCGGCATGATGGTTTGTTTTCAAGATTTTTCCATTAATAATTGTTGCTGTAGTAGGTTCCCGTGTGAACCTCTGCACCCTATCTATGCCTCTGCACCCTGTTTATGTAGAGTTGCTATTATATGAATCCAATGGCCAAAGTGTTAGAGCTGCATAATATCTAAATCTTCGTGTTCAGCGAGCCGAGACTCCAGCAGTTGTGTACACAGGTGAGACCAACTTCGCCGCCTCCAGTGTGGTAAGAAGTCGAGCGAAAGAGAGAGAACACGTTACCCGAAGAGAGCTTCGAGAACGGCACCTCCACCGACACGGCACCTCCAGCCGAAGGTTCCACACTCGATTTGAACACAGGGGCTGCTGCCAATTGAAATCTTGCCCCCGTGTGCCGACATTGCCCTGAGCGCCCTCTAGTAGCCAGGCGATGAACTTTCTCATGCAACTTAAGTTTAGAATTTCCACAGAATTCATCATCAACCCACCTAGCTCAGTGGATTGGCACCATTCTCAGTAGCACGCACGGGCGTGTTACCGAGGTGGCCCGAGTTCGATTCCCGGCCACGGCATGAGTCGACAATTACTCTTTGGAGTTTTGTCGCAGATGCAGTCTGTGCGATATCTTTCAGGACGCCCCTAGGACGTCTCGGGACGCCCTGATTGACGGACGCCAGACTTGCAGCCATGCCCAAGCGTGTCGGGTGCCTGGGGCCCCGACGCTCGCTTCAGTGCCAAGCGAATCAACCAGGGAAGCCAGAGCTAGGTGGGGGGTGTTTTGCTAGAATTTATCTTAGAGCTATATTGCGTCAAAACAAAATTACCTATCTTCATTTACACTTTTTTGCACGGCTGCCTCGGCCGAGTGCATCGGCTGGGATTCGAACCCAGGACCTATGAGTTATCAGTCGGGTGTGCTACCACTGCACTACACCGCCTGATGAAGGTTGAAGGGGAAATAACGTATATGAGTGGATAATGTGCACTTGGACGTTTAAATTAAATTATTTAATTTCCTCGAGCAAGTCAATCCGCAAAAACAGCTACCTCGGCCGGATACGAACGCTCTACCTCTGCGATGAGAGGCAAGAGCCGTAACCACTCGACCAAGCGGAGACGATGGATATGGAGAGCAAATATTTTTCTATAAGTATGAAGGGTGCGACAGTAACTTTAATTTTGATTTCCAATGCAGAGGTATGTGCGAGCAAGAAGGCAATGTCTCTCCACGGCTACGTGCTTTTACGTAGTTTTCCTCCAGCTAATATCGTCTAGTCGATGTGTTCATGTCAGCCGAATGATCATTTTGTAATGAACTCGCAAAATCAATTAGCACTGCAGTTATATGACATGAGAAAAGCGTAGTAGCGTCAATGTCGATGAATTATGGGGAGAGCCTGCCGGACGAACAGCACAGTTCTCGGGTTGACGAGGCCGCTACCCGGCTGCTCCTATCCTGCTCTGTGGCCGCGGTCTCGGGGGGGGGGGGGGGGGGGGGGCGAGGTAGACATGGGAAGTTTCTGAGATGTTACCGATTCACGGAGTTGTTTTACTTCTCTGGAAATATGTCAAAGTTGAAAAAATATTTTAGACATAGGAAAACTGCGTTAATTTTAGGGGGCCATACAGGCTCCATGTCCCCCTCTATAGCAATGGGATGTGTGTTTGCGGAGTTGTTAGTTGTTACCGATCCGCGGACTAATTATTGCTTCCGAGAGCACCAACATGCACTTGCTATGTCTCCAGGAATTAAGTCGTCCATGCGTTCGCGGAAACAACAGCTGGAGAAATTGAGGTGGATTTTTTTAAATCGGCACCTTCCTGGATCGGTGCGTATGGAGTGGGGAGGGGGGGGTCTCAGATTTGCTATGCTATGGGGGCCACCGACTTGAAGTTACACATTGGGTAGCGAACGATTGCGGCACTAACGATACCCTATACCACCTCGTCATCATAAAACAATTTTCATTTTGCGCAAAAGCATTTTCCAGCCGTCGTTTCCCAACAACCAGTGCTTCTTTAGTGCCGTAACGCCGTTCCGGCGCCACTTTCCGGTACACTAAACAAAAATTAAATACCGCCGGGAATATCTGCGCTCGCCGATTGCTAGAAAAATCAAGCACTCCGTTTCATGTTGAGAATTGTGAGTGTATTTGCACCTTCCTCATGGGCCCTCTGCTACTAGACATGAGCTAAGAGTTTGAAAACTTACAAGCCATATGCCTGTGCCACGTGGCACAAGCCATGTGCCAGACAAAAGGCTCTACGGCCATGGGAAGTTTTGAAACTCTTTGCTTGTGTCTAGCATGGGCGGGTCCAGGAGGAAAATGCGAATACACTTTGCTTCTTACCGTTTAATAAGGTTTAGTGCGTCATCATTATCATATAAAAACAATTTTACTGTTTTACTAATTTTACTGACAACTTCCTGATCCCAAAGCTATTCAAATAATGTAGGACCTCTTTATAAATAAGTCCAAACCAGCTGATCGTATCACCCTTATGCGACTACGGTCGGAACTTTTCTCTAATGCACTTTGCCGGTGCTGTAAAATTGCTCGTTTTCTGTTACACATGGCTCAGTGAAAATTAAAAATAATTGAAAGAAACCCCTGACCCGCTAGATTTACTACACGCACTGGAGGTTGTTAGGAATACGTGCCTACACCACAACCCATGCAAGTAGGTATGTAACCGTGCAGAGCTTTTGTTTCTTGCCATACTCCAGCCAAAACGTGTGGAATGTTACGCGCGACTTGTTCGTAGAGCCAAAATCGAGTCTTCATATCACAGATGAACTCTTAAGGAACGGAATTGTAAATAGTTCCATTCAAAAATGGCCCGCACATTGATAATCTATCAATCTATCTCTCCTGCTGCCATATTATTTTTATTATAATCTTGTGTTCACAGGAAAATGATTAACAATTAAAAGGTTCATACATATACTTTTATTGATACAATTAGACAGCGACGCAGCAAACATAATGTTTCAAAGCTTGTGGATTTCGTATACATTGAAGCTGCAGACTCCCGACATCTTTGATAGATCACTCTGACACACGGCCGAAACGGCATGTTCAAAAGGAGTCTTTGCATGAAAAATGGTTGGTCCTAAAAGTAATAAAATAGGGAAGTATTTTGTGCTTGACCAAGAATGTATTGTGAAAATAGTAATTATTTAAGAATTATGAATAAGGGGTACCAAACATATCAAGAACACAGCAATATAGCATTGTACGTTATTTTAATCCCAATCACTGTGAAAATGATCTTGAAGTAAAAAAATAGTGCCAAAAAAGCACTCTCAGAACCAAAGAAAGTATGTAGATTTTTATTTTTATTTTTAGAGTGCATAAAAATATGGAACCGTTTGGAACCTTTTGGAACCGTTTGAAGTTTCGGTTCCTGCGGAACCGAAACGACTCAGGAACCGGAACTGGAACCCGAACCCTTTGAGATCAAATTTGTTGGACCGGAACCGGAACCGGAACCGTAATGAGTTAAGGTTCCAATCCCTGCAAAAGACCCAATGTTCCATAGGCAGTTACAGGTACCTCAGTTGCAGGTCATTTACAACAACAAACAATGGCTCCATGCAGTGCCTGCTGGCAAAACTATTTTAGCTTGTAGGTGAGGGGAATGCTGCGAATATTACGGCAGTCGGGCTTTCGCGAAGCTGCTGTTAGTTTAGGAGTGGATAGTCTGGGTAGCCCTTCTGACAGTGGTCGAGGGTGGTGTTGTGAGTGGCTTTGGGAGGATTACCGGATATGTGGTGGGACAGTGGGATCATGGCTGGAACTGTGGCGTAGAGGGCAGGTAAGATGGGATGGTGGTAAGTGGTGGTAACACTAGGGCGAACGCAATTTGTGTTGCGTTGAAGATGAGCGTAGCGGTTTGTATATAGCGCAAAAAAAAGATAAAGGCAAGAAGCCTATGCATCTCATGGAGCAGCAAGCCGGACCAATGCTTTCTCAAAAATTCTGATCACTTGAAAATGTAAACGATTCTGACCTTTTTTTGTTTCTGTCCGAGCTGTCGGGTAGCGGAAATATGCTCATTTTGAGATCATTGAGCATTGTGCATGTTAATACATAGATGTAACTCATGCCCAAGGGTTTTTATTGGGTTTTATTGGGTTGGTTTTTAATGGGAAAAATCTGGTGTGATGTTTCGATTTGGTTTCGATGGTTTCTAAAGGCAGATCGAAATTGGGAACATTTGAAAAAAAATACGCACTTTTAAATAAATTTCCGTACTTTTCCAAACATGCCCAATTGTCGAATTTTGCTCTTTTTTCTGCTTTGAAAGTGAAGGGTGTGGAGGATTTTCTTGAAAAACGCAGGGGGTCTAAGTTGAGAACAAAAGTAGACACCCTGAAAATTTCATCCCACTCGAAGCAGGCGTTTGACCTGTAGAGCGCGCGCAAACACACATACAAAAAAACAAACAAACAAACACACACCAAGTGTTTTTTTTAGCAGTAGTGAAATAGATGATTTCGCTTCGCTCGCTACGCTCATCAACAAACACCTAGCCAGCCTTTGTAAAAGAGCGCCGTCTGAGCCCCGAGACGTCGGAGAGATGGTGCGAACCTAATCATGACGGGACAGGAAGTGAAAGGAGTTGAGTTCGGGCAAGCTGACGGCCTGGTCGTGCCGTCTGCTAGTGCTTGTGCGATTCGTGTTAGCCAGATCGATCATACTCGGGTGATCCGGTGATCAGGACAAGGGTTGTTTATATTTTAGAGATAGTGAACCGGGAGTGCGCAGTCCCGAAACCACGATGTAGTGCAGACAGCAAAGTGTAGTCGAGGACGCGACAGGATTGTGTTCCAGGGTCGGCGCCCGGCAGGTGTGTTGCTTGCACTTTACCATCCGTCCACCAACGTACCAACCTCGCCATTCGGGAATTGTGGCGACAGCAGTTTTAGTGCAACTGTTAGAAGAAAGAATTTAGTAAAGAAGTACATTGTACAGAGGTAAAAGAAAAGAAAAAAAAGCAACAAAGTCTTTCATTGTTGTCCTTCGGTTCAGAAAGAGACAATAAAACGATGAGGCGCTCAAACCCATCTCCACACTGCCGAGTGCTACGACGAGTGGCTGCGTCGTGGGGGAGTGCGTCTCAGTAGTGCGGGTAAATGGTATCCGCGTCACACACGCAATGTCAATTAGGAGTTTTGCTATGGCTTAGGTTTGAATAGAAATAAAGAAAATAAAGAAATAAAGAGTAATAAAAATAGAGACATAAAGGTCCTTTTTGGCATGAAGCATTTTTGCCAGCATCTACTTGTTCCCCTGTTTACTGACACATTTCCACTAACAATTTGGCTGGCAAATTTCTTAGTCTCACATCTGTATTTCTTAGTCTTTTCTTAGAAAAAAAATGGGTTGCAAATGCTAAGAATAAAAAGTCCAACTGATTTCCTACCATTTGATCTCAATAATGACTTATTATCATTTTGTATTGACAATGATTTATTCGATTGTAGGTAGTACATAAGAGCACATTTTAAACAAAGTATAGAGAATAAGTGAATTCAAATAAAAAGCAAATAAATACCCACAAAAGCAAAGCTTATGTGTGGGAAAGGACATTTATGCAATCTCAGCCCAAACACCACTCTCATGAATTCGTTCCTTTTCGTTTGACATACATTAAAAAAACATTAAGCCGACCCCGCCCATCCTCCACGATGACCATTGGGGTGGGCGGGTGTGTGTGGGAGCCCAAAAGAACTCGCGCCAGCACCTACATACAGAAGGCTCAGGTCACAGCGGCCTGCGGACTGCAAGCTCACTAAGAATTGCGTTCTCAGCAATGACATTTCGATAGCCATGCAGTTCCACGCGAAGAAGTTAAGCAATCTCATTAATCGGATCGACGGGGTCGAACGCGTTCCTTGCCCCCTCGTAGTCGAGGAACACTCGGGGCATCAGCGCTTGCAGCGACGTGCCCTGGTCGCTGTTCACCAGACCGAAGATCAGCAGCTCGCTGAGGAGCGGCAGCCGTCGTAGCTTCCTGCAGGCGAAAGGCAGGCCGTCAGCGACAGGCACATTGGGCGGCGACGTTCCGTACGCGAGCGAATAATATCGTACAGTTGGCAGGTTTTTTTATTTTCTCTGGATGGAAGCTTTGACCAGCAAGCAAAGGATGGGCAGTCTTGCCCGTGAGAGAAGATGCCACAGCAGGGACTGCTTCCTTGCTTACTACCAACTCATGAATTTAAATTTTAATGGCGGGAAAACAAAACACTAGTTCGGTTACAAATAAAAAAATTACAACATAATCTATTTCATAATTATGAGTAAAAATATCAAAGAATACATAGTTGAGAGATAAAAACATAGGCTTTGGTAATATTAGAAGGTATAAAGATGTTGACAGGATTTCAGTTTTGTCAAATTGGTGCTGATGTAAGCTACAGTGACTACTAGCGCTCCCAGCGGAGTGGTATCTTCTTAAATAAAACGAAGTATAAGTACCTATGAGACTGTTTTGTAAGTATTACGAATCTTTTCAGCAAGTTTTCTTTTACATAAAAAATTTTTGCATGCAATTTTGTTGCAGTGAAGTTAATTCTACGTTATTGCATAACTACCTACTTCGCAGCTTGGCGCTAAGGGAATACGTTTCTGTAATTAAATATTCAGTGAAATAAAAAGAAGAGGATGCAGCCAACTAGAGTAGGGATGCGGGCGAATATCCGGATAGTTGAACCCTGTTATATTGAGACTTTGGTTTGGACGGATATTCAGATAGGTACAAAATATTTCAATTTTTACGGTACCACTGAAGTGAAAACATTTGAATCGAGCAGTGCAAGTTTGCCCAATCTTGCTACTGCCAAAGCCATTCGTAACTAACACTTCATGCCATTATCGGTTCTGATCGCTGAAATCCCTAATTGAAACTGAGACATGGCGAAATCAGAGTAACGTGATCGCACCCCTGGGTTGCTATAGCGATAGAGCCCATGACGGAAACTCCACTTCTATCTAAATAATTAATATTGAACATGCAAAGAAACTGCAACATGTTCAAGGCTTGAAGGTAGGGGTGAGCGAATATTCGAAATGGACGAATTATTCGACGAATTATTTTCGAATTATTTGTATTCGAATATCGAATAGTGATTTTTAAACTATTCGAATTCGTATTCGAAATCGAAATTTTGTTATTCGAAAAATGAATAATTCGAAAAATTCGAATAGTTTCAATATTTGGTACCTACCACTGATAAACACTTTGCTGCAAAAATTCACATTGAAGGTATATTATTCGAACTTTTGGAGGTTTATTCGAGTCAAACGAATTATTCGATTCGCTTCGATATTCAACTTTTTACAAACCATTTTATTCGATATTCGATTCGACTTCGAATTATGATTTTTAAAATATTCGATATTCGATTCGAACCAAGAAAACCACTACTCGCACACCCCTACTTGAAGGACTTGATACCGCTGCTACCTAATTGATGAGCGTAGCGAGCGAAGCGAAATCATCAATTTCACTACTGCTAAAAAAAACACTTGGTGTGTGTTTGTTTGTTTGTTTGTATGTGTGTTTGCGCGCGCTCTACAGGCCAAACGCCTGCTTCGAGCGGGATGAAATTTTCAGGGTGTCTTCTTTTGTTCTCAACTTAGACCCCCTGCGTTTTTCAAGAAAATCCTCCACACCCTTCACTTTCAAAGCAGAAAAAATAGCAAAATTTGACAATTGGGCATGTTTGGAAAAGTACGGAAATTTATTTAAAAGTGCGTATTTTTTTTAAATGTTCCAAATTTCGATTTGCCTTTAGAAACCATCGAAACCAAATCGAAACATCACACCAGATTTTTTTACTTGAAATTGACTTCAAGAGTTGACAGACATTATAAATTTTGTCAACTTCGTGCATGCAAGTTTTGGAAAGTAAGTCCGCGGCAGAAATATATCTCCAACCCAATAAAAACCCTTGGACATGAGTTACATCTATGTATCATTTGACCTGAAAATGACCTGAAAATGAGCATATTTCCGCTACCCGACAGCTCGGACAGAAACAAAGAAAGGTCAGAATCGCTTACATTTTCAAGTGATCAGAAATTTTGAGAAAGCAATGGCCAGGCTTGCTGCTCCATGATTCTTATGTGCTTTTTGTCTCAATCTTTTTATGCGCTATACACAAACCGCTACGCTCATCTTCAACGCAACACAAATTGCGTTCGCCCTAGTTAGTAATTATTTAAGTTTGTTGACGTACTTGAGAGCTAGCGGTGGTATGCTGGAGCACCTAGATAGATCAAGATAGGTGAGCTTGCTGAGCCGAGATATGAACTTGACTGCTTTGACAGTGAGCTGCTGGCATCCTTCAAGTTCCAACTCCTTGAGATTCGGGAGGTTGCCAACTAAAACACGGACATCTGGAAAGACGAGGCTGTTAAGTATAGGTAGAACGAAAAGCACATGAGAGAAAAATGCTTTGTGTAAACAATAAGTACTCACGCTCATCGTTGAAATTGCAATTGTATCGAAAAACGCTGATGAATTCCAGTGACGATGGCAGTTCCTTCACCAGCACTAAGAGGTCATTGTTTGATGTGTAGTGCACCTGATCATGAGTGTGGATGAAAAGCTTCACCAGCCTGCAAAGAAAATGACATCGACAAACCATTAGTTTCCAACTTCCCTAGGCATGACACGAGGTTGTTTTCAAGTCCCCTGAATTAAAACATAATGTTTATTCAAATAGGACTTTTTGTGCAAACCGCCTGGATAAAATGTATGGTAAAACTCGAGACCAGCATTGCAATTAACTGGGCTCAAGTTATTGGGTAACATAGATTAAAAAAAGCTAATGTGACCTTTGTTAACTTTCAACCATTGTAACAGAGATCGGCAAAATTAAAGTACCTAACGAAATCCCGGTGCAGGATAACTCTAGCCTGACGGCGCTGTTGACGAATATCCTCAGTCTCACCTTCGGCATCCGCGCGCGATGGCAAGCAGCCCTTCGTGCGTGAACTCCCCTTCGGACAAGGACAGGTTGATCACGTGGAACGCCGGGTTCCTCGCGATCTTCCGGCAGATCTCGTCGTCGAGTTGGGCGTCGTCGGAAAACAGATGCTCGAGGTGTTCGCAGCGACTCAAAAGCATGTGAAATTCTGAGAAACAGACAGATGCGATATCCGCAAATTATAAGCACTGCAATCAGTTAAGTGTCATCTAATTTTAAACAAGGCAATCAAACTCTCAAGCATCATCATTCATGAATAAAAAACCTTTTTTTAAATATTTTTGTAAACTAATTTGAGGAAAACTGGTAGGTCTGTAGTGCAAGTCAAGAATTGCAAAACATTGTGATGAAAAGAGGCAATGTCTTAATTTTAAAGGACATTAAATCCTCAAATAATTATCAGCTGAGAAAGAATAGAGGCAGGTCTTCCTCATGAATTTGCAGTTGGATGGACACTTGTGTCACTCACCGTGCATAGACATTTCTGCGCCGGTCATGCAGAGCTCCTCGAGCTTGTAGCTCGTCTCCGTCATTCTCATCGTGAACACAGGCCGCTTGTACTGGGGAAAAAAACATTCCTCAAGCATTCTGCTGGAAATTTGTTTCAGTATGAGGTTTTTGGGTAGTATTTGTGCCAACCTGCAAAAGGCAAAAATCTACTCGCAAAGAATTTGTATTTAACCGACATTTCCACTACCTCGGTATATAGAATGGCAGCATTTTACTTCCCCATTATGACTGTTTACTGGTTTTTTGTGCAAATTTCCAAGGAATTGAGGAGAAATATTCTACTGGAATGAGTTTCAAATCCGCGGCATTAAAGGCCGAGCGAACCCATTAAAATACGCCTGGGTACTGCCGCTCGATAAAATTAAGCAACTAACGCACTGCTTAATTTCGAGGTAGATCCGAAATCAGAAACATACCTACCCGGATAGAAATGAAAACTTAGCCGGGTAGGAACTGGGCAGACAGGGTAGGTAGTAGGTTCCTACTCCAATCGCTTAAAGCACCGATTTTACTGAGTGCCTGGTACATACTATATACACTACCTACTGCAGGTAAGTGAAAAAGTAACTTTGAAAACTCAGAAAACTAGCAATGATCGACGGTGAAAGATCTGCCGTACAGCCGATGGTTACCTTGCAATCATGCAGGCCGAGATGCACGCAGCCTCGCGCAAGCACCTCTCCCAGCTCCCCCGAGTTGACCACGTCTTTGTTGCTGTAGTTCACCGAGCCCCAGAACTTGGAGTCGTACGAGACGCGCCGCCAGCGCTTGCAGACCCGCGCCGTCGTGCCCAGCGACTTTCGCGGCAGGAACGAGAAGATGAGGAGCAGCAACTCGTCCGGCAGCTTCGAGACTTCGTCGCGAATGTCTTCCAGCCGGATGATTTGCTCAATCAGCGCCTGCAAGTCAGCAGAGGAATAATTAATGTCACTAAAACAATGATTTATAAGACAAGGATTGCTATTGTTTTTAGTTTTCACACTCTCACTAGTAGTTGATAGCTTGAAAACGGACACACACACATAATTTATCCAGTGACAGCAGTGATCCAAGGTTTATGGGGTTACTATTTCACTGCTAAGTTCAAATAAATTCTATGAAATGTGACTGCATTCTTATTTCATTAGCATTTTCAAATGCTTCCATAAACTAGATGCAGTAAGCTCATACTTCTCTTGAAAGCAGTTCCAATTCCCTCCTACGGACATCTTCTCTGTCTTCATCCTGTTCAATTTTTTCCAGACAAACCGTTTCTTTACAGGTATCATTGCTGTCTGACAAACTGGAACTGTCCTTGCGTCGAAATTTCGCAGGCTGACTTTTCTTCAAGACTTTTCTTCGCTTCTTGGGAGCTCCCCTGAAAATACGACAAAGATTTAAGTGAGTCACAATGAGCCTGCATGAGAATATTCATATAGCCTACTCTTTATACAGAATAGGAACCTCACACCTGAACATTCTTAAACACTCATACAATGCATATATATTAATCTACCTACGTCTATTTATACAGTTCTCAAACCTTCCTTTAAACTAATGATCAGTTCAGATCAGTCTGACAGCAATTAATCTGCAAGGGATCATGATGTCATAGCATTGGTCATAGGGCAGATTACCTACTGCTGTCAAACGCCATAAGTGCTTTGGTTCTTTATAAGCATTGGTGATACTAATTCTTAATCGATGCTGGTAAGGCTGCAGTCTGAAACTGGCACCGGTGCACTTGAAGCGTACTCCCACCGACCCGTAACCCAATTCATGCAGCCACGTGCTTCAGCGTGAGTTTCGGACCACAGCCTTGGTATACAACGTTACCACCGCTAGCTGCTAACATTGACTAAACCATTGAATTATTCATTGCTAGGTATCTAGGTACTACCTACCACCATTAATGAAACCAGGTTTATATTCTAGGTACCTACCACCCATAAAGGAAGAATTCCTATCGATATGGAACTTGATAGATGCCGCTACCTTGCTGGCTGCCTAATTGTACATCTAATTTGAAAAGTAATCTATCACTACAATAAACAAAAGGAAAACCAAATTGATAAATTGAGACTTACGCCATATTTCCGTCCATTTATTAACAATAAGAGAACTGTTGTTCAGACTACAAGAACAGCCAGTACTAAAGTGCTGTTAACCTCAAAGCTCGCTGTGTCGCGTTCAGTCAGCCTTCAGACCAGTGCGCCGTCAGTGGGCATATTTGGCACCAGGTTTGAAAATAATGAAATCACATTAGGATGCCGGAAATTATTTCCTCAAATTTTGCATATTCTTCGAGATTTCAATTCATTGTCTATGTATTTATTAGCTCCCATAGTAAAATAAATGTATTGCACGATGTATTGTAATTTTAATTTCGTAAAAAAAAATTCGCCATGGAAAAAATTGCCTGGAAAACCTGACACCTTCCATGTACGGCGGGCTGCATTAGGTGCTGCGGCAGGCGGGACGTCGCAAAATAATGAGATGAACGCAAAATAAAACCTGGAAACCCGAAAACCCAAAAACTCGAAATAGAGCTCCTGCAATACATGTTATCTCACTTGTGGACAGCATACTGGCATTTGGTTTTAAATGGGAATCAACATTAAAGTTGTCCACCGGTGAGTTTAAAGAAAGCTGCTGTTGCAGGTGCTCTATACATACATTGAAAAGATCGGGATCCAGCGATATAATAATCATTATCTACCACCACCGACTGGATTCGAATCGAGCTAGTGCAGCGCAGCTAGAATCCAGTCGGCGGTGTTATCTATACACTCCAAAAATGACTGCCATGTTGACTGCCTGATGACAAATTACTAGACAAATTGTCCAACCATTTTATTAGTATAAAATAAAACAAACACTACCCTGGCCCTACGTATGTGGAATAAAGAGCGCGGAAATTGATAGCATTTCACATGCCACTAATGACTTAATTTGGGCAAACAATAAGGTAATTTTTCATATTAAAGCAGGCAACCCTCTATTTTCAGCTGCTTCAGTTTTAGTTGGAACTCTCAATACAGAATATTGTTCCATTGGTCCTTTTTTCTATTGCTCCTTAAGGAGGCACATACGTTGGGAACGATGACGATGGACGTCTACTCAGTGATATTGACTGGATTAACAATATCTCGATGTCTGGGGCTCTATCCTTACAAAATATCAGGAACACCGGGCAACAGAATTATTAAAGTGTCGAACTTCTTGATCGCCTACGGACTGACATTAAGCGCTGTTTATTTTATTAAAATCATTGTCATAATCATCTTGAATAGAGAGACTTTGACTTTGCAAAACTCGATTTCGAGTGTGGGATCGACCTACGAGCTGGCCCTGACCATCTTCTTGCTCTCGGCAACCATCAAGAACGCCCCCGGCTTTGTCAGACATTTCCACGACGTCAACCTCATCGACCGCTCGTTGAAGACTGCTGACGTCTTCGTGCCTTGGGCCGCCTTGAGAAGGGACAACATTTGGCGGATCTCGCTCGGAGTGGGCCAGTTTGTGGTGGCTGTTTCGTTCCTGGGTGGTTTGTTTGTTATTTATCCGGAACGGTTTGGCACCGTAATTCTTGGCATCTTCATCTACTTGATGTTCTTTTCCATGAAGTTCGTGATCTACGGGTTCATGTCCAGCTATCACACGAACGTCGTTATTGTCAACATACTGTTCACAGAGATAAATGCGAAACTGAACGAGATCCTGCAGGAAAGTCCTCGCGTTCAGGCGAAGAATGATTCATCTAGAGATTCGACATATTTAAAATGTCTGCAGAAGAACCATCTGAGATCGTGTGCTGTTGTGGAGAACACCAACGAACTGTTCGCTCTAAGTGTTTTGTTGTACGTCGGGTCCGTTTTTGGCGGATTGATCATAGGTTTGAACCACAGCTTCAACAGCATCATGACCTTGAAAGCCAGCGACGCGGATGAATACACAAAGAGTTTAGCGGCGCTCCTGATTGGATTTTCTTTGTACATCACGGGCATCTTCTCCACGCAGCTGACCCGGCTTTGTTTGGCTTGTGAAAGATGCTGCCACGAGGTAAGCGATACACTCCATTAACCGCTTATAGGAATTACAATCTCTACACGCTCACCGTCGTATAACAAATCCCTCTACACGCACATACGTGGTAACAAACCCCTCTACGCGCACATCGCGGTAACAAACCCCTCGAGCGAGCCCCATTTTCCTTCGTTTTGCTATCCACTTTTCTAAATTGGTCGTCCTCTTTTCTTGTTCATTTACCATTTTCTTCGGTTTTGTAGACCGCGACTCCAATTTTTTTTAACATCTTTATTTCTCTTTTCCATTTAAATAAACATGTGTATAAAACCAACATACAAGCTCTTTCCTAGCAATTTGTGTAATCGAGCTACCATACACAATTTTTTACATTTATTTTTACCTAATATTCTCTGTTGTTATTTCTTCATAAATTTCTTCTCTATTTGCCAACTCCATCCACCTTTCCTTACTTTTCCACAATTTTTCTGTATCATTTACTTCTTCCCAGATTTCTCCTCGTACTTCGACGTCTCTCCTCACTTGATCGATCCTTCGTTCTCTTGGTCTTCCAACTCCCTGTTTTACATACTTCATTTCCATTGCCTTCTTTGGTAGGTAATCTTGCCTCTTCCATTCTCATTATTCTTCCATAGATTTTCAATCTGTCTCTTCCCATCCTAAAACTTAACCTCTCTATTCCAACCTTTTCTCTCAATATCTTGCTCCGAGTCTTGTCCATTTTTGTCACCCCTTGTATATTTCGTATAAATTTCATTTGCGCTGCTTCCAGGTTTCTTTCTTCCTTGCCCCCTATAGTCCATGTACAGGCACCGTAAGTTAAAATTGGTAAAAAATACAACTTATAAAATAAAAGTTTACTATAATTATATATTTTCTAGAATCGTATTCAATGTCTAAAAATACCTTGCATGGAAAAAGCACATATTTGGTAATTGTAAAAAAGAAAGTTTCACCGCAATCTGTGGATTGATCACCTTGGCCATCGAATATTTACCAAACAAAACTGTTTACAGGCAAACTATTAGTGACACCAAAAGCCCCATCAAAATAGCTTACCTCCCAGCTAATATAATGTAAGGTTTACAAATTAAGTAAGAATAATTTTTATGCTACGATTGGTTTAGCTAACTCTAGCGTAGGTAACTATGGGAAGTATTAGTTTTTATAGCAACCATAATATTCCATCGTTATGAACGTTAATTTGCCAAACTGTTATCATAGCACAAAATTTATTCTTACTTAATTTGAAATCCTTGTTAGCTAGGAGGTGCTCTAGCTATTTTGGTGGGGCTGTCACTATAATAGCTTGCATGTAAACAATAGTTTGGTAGATGTTCGTTGTCCAAGGAATTCCACCTTAACCCATTGTCTTGTCTTTTGACGGGGTTATCTTTTTTACTTGCGGGGTTGACTGGTCTCTTTGTGTGCTCGTCTGTAGATTTACCTGCCAATAATGACATGGACAATGAAAGACAAACGACACACATTTCCTCGCTTTTTTGTTACACATGTTTGCTTTGTTAATTGAATTATTCGGAAAAAATACCATACGAAAGAACGCGAACGGGGCTAAAATGTTAAAAGCAGCTAAACTCTATTTGAAACTTGATAGCGGAAACTCGTAAAATGTTATTTTTTTGCATGATGGCAAGACAGTTTTGCCCTTGCCGAATGAGCGCAAAAGCTTTGGCATAGTAACGCTATTGGCCTACAATCATTAACATGCCTAGGAGGGTTCTTATGATGGGATCTCGCTATAAACACATATTTACCTATGGGGATACCCTTAGACCGCAACTCACAAGTAATAATAACGACATAAAGAAGCTAGACAATGCCCATGTCCGTCACACTGCTGGCGCACACGCACACACTATTTACTCTCCGAGGTGAAAACAAAGTAACTATTCTGACCTGGCCACGCGGGAAGAGCGTCGAAATTGATCGAATTCCAAAATTGACGTGTGCCTTGTGGCTTTGCGGCAATTCGAAAAATTGAAAGGCGCGTGGCAGAGTTTGGATAAACACAACATTATGAATATAAAAGTGAGACGGTATTTCAGCAAATTAGTTGAAGTTGAAGCTTGCAATAGAGAACATTGCTCAATTTGGAGAGCAGGAAGTAATCAAGGAGCAAGAAAGCAAGAAGGAAGGAAGGACGCTCCGAAATCACTGACGATGGATGTCTACTCAGTGATATTGCCGGGATTTACAATATCCCGATGCCTGGGACTCTCTCCTTACAGAATATCAGGATCTCCCGGCAACAGAACTCTAAAAGTGTATATCTTCTTGATTGTGTATGGACTGATGCTAGCCGCGTTTTATATCGCCGGCATCGTTGTCGTGCTGCTAATTGATAAAACATCCGGACTGAGCTTGCAAAACTCGATTTCGAGTGTGGAGTATACCTACGAGCTGGCCCTGACCATCTTCTTGCTCTCGGCAACCATCAAGAACGCCCCCGGCTTTGTCAGACATTTCCAAGACGTCAACCTCATCGACCGCTCGTTGAAGACTGCTGACGTCTTCGTGCCTTGGGCCACCTTGAGAAGGGACAACATTTGGCGGATCTCGCTCGGAGTGGGCCAGTTTGCGGTGGCTGTTTCGTTCCTGGCTGGTTTGTTTACCATATTTCCTGAAAATATGAGCTCAGTATTTCTTGGTATCGTAGTTTTCTTGATGTTTTTCTCCATGAAGTTCGTGAACTATGGCTTCGTGTCCAGTTATCACACGAACGTCGTTATTGTCAACAGACTGTTCACAGAGATAAATGCAAAACTGAACGAGATCCTGCAGGAAAGTCCTCGCGTTCAGGCGAAGAATGATACATCTAGAGATTCGACATATTTAAAATGTCTGCAGAAGAACCATCTGAGATCGTGTGCTGTTGTGGAGAACACCAACGAACTGTTCGCTCTAAGTGTTTTGCTGTCCGTCGGGTCCGTGTTTAGCGGATTGATCACAGGACTGAACGGGACTTTCAACGGCATGATGACCTTGAAAGCCAGCGACGCGGTGGATTACACGAAGAGAGTGGCTGTCATCGAGATTGGATTTTCATTGTACGTCACGGGCATCTTCGCCACTCAGCTGGTCCGTCTTTGTCTGGCCTGTGAAAGATGCTGCCACGAGGTAAATACAATGTGTGGCATTTTTGAACACGGGTTTCCACTCGCCCTTGTTTCAGTAGGGTAAATTATTAGTGCATTTCGGACTTGGCAAGCTCATCGGACTTGGCAAGCTCATCGGACTTGGCAAGCTCATCGGGCTTGGCAAGCTCATCGGGCTTGGCAAGCTCATCGGACTTGGCAAGCTCATCGGACTTGGCAAGCTCATCGGACTTGGCAAGCTCATCGGACTTGGCAAGCTCATCGGACTTGGCATGCTCATCGGACTTGGCAAGCTCATCGGGCTTGGCAAGCTCATCGGGCTTGGCAAGCTCATCGGGCTTGGCAAGCTCATCGGGCTTGGCAAGGTCATCGGGCTTGGCAAGCTCATCGGACTTGGCAAGCTCATCGGACTTGGCAAGCTCATCGGACTTGGCAAGCACATCGGACTTCAAACGACGTTGGATAAATGCTTCCGGATCTCCAATGGAGGTAAAGATGACGTCAGCTAAAGACGTTTCGGGACGTTCGGGGCTTTTAATTAGTTTCCTATCTTTAGGTTTCACAAAAAATAGTGTTTATTCCAGGGACATCTTCAGGTCGGTTGCCTACCCCCCCCCCCCCCCCCCCCCCCCGCTCTTCTCCCACGCTTTTCTAACGTCAATTGAAGCTATTTGATTTGCGAAAATTCACCTCTTGAACTGTATAAATGATTAGGTTCTCTGCACACACATCAATTAATCAATTAATTCAATCAATTAAAATATATTCCATTTGCGTTTTTTATCTTGTCCGTATGACAACGGTCTTTTGTGTACAGCCCCATAGCTACAGCTGTCAGCAAGGACAATCTAATGACAAGCTGACGGCGCTAGACGTGCTAGTCCTTTTTTTACTGCCAGCATTCGATTATTGCTCTGCTAATTGAATTATTCGTGATAAGACTGGTCGCAGGGAAGAGCGTGGAAATTGATCGAATCCCACAGTTGCGAGCGGCTTTGAAAGTGTTCGAATGGGAACCTAGTGAGGTGTAACAGAGTTTGGACAAACAATTTTGGAATAAATGAGATTAAGTTTTTAGCTAATTGGCGTAGGTAAATTACAATATTCGTAACTCGCGATGGAAGATAATATATTTATATATTGTTCCTTTTGGCATGACGGGAAATTGTTAACAAATCGAGGACGTTTGCCCTGAAATCGCTGACGATGGACGTCTACTCAGTGATCTCGCCGGGCCTAACAATATCCCGATTTCTTGGGCTCTCTCCTTACAAAATATCAGGTCCTCCAGGAAAGAGAATCCTCAGGGTGTCGATCAGTTTGATTGTCTACGGACTGACGTTGGTCTCTTTATTTATCGCTGCCATCGTTAGGACTTACACACTTGAAAATACTTTAAAACAAAATCTGCAATACGCGATTTCCAAAGTAGAATCGACCTACGAGATGGCCCTGGCCGCCTTCCTGCTCGCGGCAACCATCAAGAACGCCCCTGGCTTTGTCAGGCATTTCCACGACGTCAACCTCATCGACCGCTCGCTGAAGACCGCCGACGTCTACGTGCCTTGGATGGCTTTGAGAAAGGAAGGCTTATGGCGACTTACGATCGGAGTCGGGCAATTCGTTGCGGCTGTTTTGGGCTCATCTGCAATTTTAGCAATCACGCCCGCTGAAAATTATCCAGTGACTGTTATTATTGTATTTCATTTGGTTTTCTTCACGACGAAGTTCGTTATCTATGGCTTCGTGTCCTTATATCACACGAACGTCCTTATTGCCAACATACTTTTTACCGATATCAATGCTAAAATTAACGAAATTGTGCGAAAAAGTTCTGGTGTATCGACGACGAGGGATACAGCCAAGGATTTGACACTTTTTAAATGTCTGCAGAAGAACCATTTTCGATCCTGCGCCGTCGTGAAGTACATGAACGAACTGTTCGCAGTGAGCGTGTTGTTTTACGTCGGGTGCGTGTTTGGCGGGTTGATCATAGGTTTGAACAACAGCTTCAACAGCGCCATGACCTTGACAGCCAGCGACGCGGAGGAATCCAAGAAGATATTGGCTGCGTTACGGATCGGATTCAGTTTGTACTCGTCGGCCATCTTTTTCACGCAACTCTTCCGTCTTTGTCTCGCTTGTGAAAGATGCTGTCACGAGGTATATACTGTGACAAGTTGTTTATTTCCGCTAGGATATGTGCCGTATACGCCTCGCTTTATACAATGACACAAATAAAGACAAACCCATACTATTTTCAGTAAATTGCTATAGGTGTGTATTTTTCTCGTTAGTTGCATCTCTTTATTATAGGGTTAAGGGGTTGATCAGTTCACCAGAAAGTGGCTTTTCAGACTAAAAGTTGCCGACATCTCAAGGCCACATCGATGAAGTTATCATTGCAATATTTCAGTATGTTGTAGACAAAGACGTAAATAAGGGCGAGCATGGCCCTTTTTACGAAAGTTTTTCCCTGGAATGCTAGAACGTACCCCGAAACTCTTCATTTTTTACCCTTTTTAGAGCCATTTTATACGAAAGTGCAAAGACAATTTTGGAAAAAGAATCATGTTCGCCCTTATTTACGTCCTTTAACTACAACATACTGAAATATTGGAATGATAGCTCTAATGGTGTGGCATTGAGATGTCGGAAACGTTTGGTCTGTTTCAAAAACTTTAATCGATACATTTTCGACTTTGGTCACCCCATGTGAAAGAAATAAGACACGAGGACTTGGATCATTGTACACAGATTCCATCTACTTATGGGTGTACCAAGTTTGAGTTAACTCTTCAAAACATTTACATTCGGAACTGCGTTGGAGCCTTAATAATAATTGTAACTATTTCTTCAATTCCCCCATATATGGCAAAACGTGGCATGGCCAAGGGAAATAACCTACCTGTCGATGGGTACGCTATGGGATTTCCCCTGCAACTCGCATCTTCTTCTCTTGCAGGCTCGTTGCACAGCACTTCCTGTTCACAAACTCCTGCTGGACCACAGGTTCGCCCAATGCAGATCTCAGGTTAGCGCACAATCGATTGTTGTCAACTACAACAGCTCTTCTGTTCAACCGTCTGCGTTGCTTCACATGACATGGTTCAAGCTTGCTTTTCAAAGGATTTGTATGGTGCGAGTGCGTCCGTCAAGTGTAGTTTCAATTTTGCAGCTGGAGTCCTTCTCTCTGCAACTCTTGCAACAGCAGGTGTACTTCTCGGGTGGCGGTTTCTTTCACGTCAATGCGGCTCTCCTCTCATCGGTAACACACATCGATTCGACAGTGAACTTCAAACTAAAATCGCGATTTTTTTCTTTCTTGGCAAACGGAGTGTTTGATTTTCACACTTTGTATTTCCCGGAGATTTTCCGATTGTATGATGAGTCCAATGTAGTGACGTGGGTGAAAAAGAGAGTATAACATCTGATGCCAGCAAGGAATCTAGTCCTTCTTTCACGAAGAAAATATAAAAAAAGTGGAAGAGGTCATGGCACGAATAAGACACAATTGAAATGGTATTTTCATTACATTGTATTTGTTTTTCCGTGCCATTCAAATTGTATTTCAATTGTGTGTTATTCGTGAAATGATATGTCACCTCTTACCTCATTAAGTACCAATTTAAAATAGTATCACATATAGTAATGTCGATACTAATAATAGACGTATGATTTAAAAGACCGATGGCAAATCCTCCCCAACCAAATACCAACTCCGGCAACTTGCGATATTTTGACATATAGTTCAAAATGTACATAGAGCAAAAACTTCTTTCTTGAAGCAATCTTTGTTTTTTATGCAGATCGCTGGAGGTGTGACGTCTCTGATGGTCATCCTCATCCAGTTCCAGCTTGCTCCAGTCGCCAAAGCTTCAGCGGGGGCGTAGAACCATGTCTTTGATATAATCCCCTCATATTTGGGCAAAACAACCCTTAGCTTCACGCCGTCGGTTCTAGTTCTTATCAACAGTTTTTGTTTTCCGGATTCAAAGATAATGAGTCGGAATGAACAATTAAGCGGCTATTTTTCTCACACCACACATCCTAGACGTCATAAGTTGGAACAGAGCATAGTGTCATGAACCATGAACCATGAACCATGTTGTGCAATTATACTTTGTTCGTGTGAAATGTAAATGTAGCAACTTCGAATTGACGCCTTCTGAGCAATATTTTCTCAGTGTCATAACGGCAAAAGGTGTTGCGACTTGACATATTACAAAAATACAGTCTAAGCTATTATCATCTATTTTAACGACTAATTGAAAACCGGCACAGAGCAAAACACTGAATCCGCAAAAAAAAAGTGCTGCACTGCCATTTGCGAGCCACTGCAGCCTGCACCACAAATTCTTCAACTGCTCGCTCGAGAGTTTCGATGCCAAACTGCTCCGTTTCTCAACACGTAACAGACAATAACAGCTACTGCACCCACGGGAGTGTCAACAGGTCTTCAAGGCACGTGTTCCCACCACCAGGCCCCGGTGGAGTGAAGGGAGACGTGGAGGGGGGGGGGGGGGGCAGCCATGTGCCCGGCTATTTCTGAATTGTTGTGGGGCGCAGACAAGAGAACACGGGTCGGTATAAATAGCCGGCTCGCCGCTACGTGCTCTCTGGGTGCCAAGTCCGCCGTCGCGACGCCGTCGACGCCGGCTCTGAGATCGGCGAGCGACTCGGAAGTGTTGTATCCTGCAGGCTCCCGTAGTGCAGGTCCGTGGTGTTCCCGAGGGAATTGTGCTTGGCATAATAAACGCTCTTGTGTTTTGTGAGTTTGTGCTGCTGCTTGTGAAATACGATCGCGTAAGTTTGTCACCGGCGTCGGCGATGTGATATTCGGTAGTGGCAAGGCTGTGTGTTTGTTCTAACGTGGTCCTAGGAGACCGCGGGCGAGGGGATTGGTTGCTATTCGCAGTGTGGCACCAATCAGATTGAAACGAAATGTTTTTAGTGAAAGTCGAACGGATGCGAGCTCATAAAATACTGTATTGACTTTGATCAGATCTGTTGGTTTTGAAAGCAGAAAAAGTTTTGCGATAATATTATGCTCCGTTCGGAAAGTTTGTTGACTTATTGGGATTCTTTAACAATTTCGGCTTGTTTTTCATTCCCCGTGCGTCGATAGACTTCATTTCTCGACAACTTTGTCCAACTCGACTCTTGAATTTGTAAACACATTCTAGACAAATAAATCGACCGTTTTGCTCAGGAAATATATTTTAAGGAAATTAGGCTTCCTTTCTTCCTCAACTTAAAAGTCGAACGTCTCATTATCCACGTTGAGTTGTTACCAATATTGAATAGTTTGAGTTTTGAATACGGAAATCAATGCGCTCTCACTTCTGCATTGGCAGCTCTCAATGAAATAATTGGATTAAGATGTTGGTAGCAGTAACAGGGCAAGCTTTTTTCGTCAAAATGCACATTGAATTGCTCGACGCACTAAAAAAACACGTAGTTCACAGTATAATTAGTTGATTGCTCAAATCTGCTTCAATAAAAAACTCGTCAGGCCTAAGGTTAGGCCAAGATTAGTCTCCATTGTGCATGCTTTGTCGGTTGGCGCCAATCAATCTCAATTATCAAGCACTCTTTGAAATGTGTCAATTTTCGGAAAAGTGACACTTCTGACGTCAGACAAGCACTATTCGCTGCAGACCGATCATTTTTTTACCTACTTCAAACTCATCCGGCCTCAATTTTAATTGCCCTCTTCACAATTATCAGTGACATGCACGAAAAGATTAATCGTTTCAAAAGTAATCCTTTTACCAACCTCAGTAAGTTAATCTGGCAATCTTGACATCGAAAAACCAACTGGCTTACTCCTTACCCAATCACGAGCGTCATACTTGGCCTTGACACGTCTAACCTTGGCGTTGCCTGGCAGGGAGTGCGCACGCGCAGAGAAAGCCATGCAGCAGTGCGCAGTGTGCCGCGCGGCCGCCAGCCAGCGCTGCTGTGCTTGTCTCAGCACCTTCTACTGCAGCCGCGCGCACCAGAAGGTCGATTGGTACAAGCACAAGAAGCAGTGCAGGCCATTCAAGGTAACGGAGAGCACTCCCTGTGTCCGTGCTGGCCTTTCAAAGAGAGTCACACAACATTTGTATAGTTTGGACGGATAGTTTATCGATTGATCGGTTACGGTTCATCATCATTCATGGTGTTCAAATTAGAGTAGTAGTAGGTCCCAAAGCCGCTTGTGTGCATTGGGACTGTTTTACGTAGCTAGTTGCCAGAAGAAGTGACTTTTTATTTTGCATCAATCATGGTCTACATGATACTTACACATACTTCTGTTTCAGGGACCTGGGTTAAATAACAATATTAACAGGGACCACAATGAGTGTTACCACAAAATGGAACAAAGATGAACGGCAGAGAGAGCGAAAAATAATGCTGTGCGAACCATTTTTGCTTGGGGTATACCTGAAATCTTTAGGGGTGCGGCCTTTCACAAAGTAACACCATATTATAGGGGAATGTGCACTGCGATTCCGTAACTCTGACTTGGCCGTTCTCGGTTACAAAGTTAAAAAATTTACATAGACGACAATAGGGAATTTATCCATCAGAACCGATAACGGCATGACGTAAAAGTTACAAAATCGCTTAGCTGGGAAGTAGAATAGAGGCTAGACATCCGATCGATAAAATTTCGAGTCTCCGGTCCCAATTTCCGTGTCAACTACGGGTCCCAGCCTAGCGATTTCGTAACTTTTACGTTATCGGTTCTGATGGATAAAATCCCTATTGATGTCCATGTTAAATTTTTTAACTTTGTAACCGAGAACGGCAAAATCAGAGTTATGTAATCGCAGTGCTGGACTCGGTTTCGTTCTCAACAACTAAATGAAATGGGTCCCGGTCTAAACAAATAAGAGGTACTCACCGCTCCCGAGTCAGTACCCGATCAGTGAAATCGCCCAGCTCCTTTAAGGATGCTTCTGAATCAGTTTTAGCAATGTTTCCCCTATCTTAGGTGTGCCAAAACGAGACGCTGGGTCGCCATCTGGTGGCGACTCGAGACATCAAGGCCGGCGAGGTGCTGCTCAAGGTAACTAGCTTCTGGCGAGGTCAAGCAACCAGACACCGATGTGACGGTTAGCTAACGGACGGTCAACTTAGTTCAGCGTCTTTAATCAAGAACTTTTATCTCCAGAAGTGTCGTGTTCCAGAAGTGTGAGTTGTCAAAAAGCAGCATATAGTTTATATTTGCAGTTGAAATCTAAGGAATTATTTTTGCTTTCATTTCAATTTTAAGCAGTGAAAAAAGTTGCATGAATCTCAAAAAAATGACCTGTAAGTGAACAATTCCGCTTGGTTCAATGTCCCTGAGCCCCACAGCCTAACGCACACTCCCGCCACCGCCACCGCCACCTGGTGCCATCTATACCACACGCTGCCACGACACTAACGCCATCTGCCCGCAGGAGTCTGCCCTGGTGGCTGGGCCGCAGCAAAACACGGCCCCGGTGTGTCTCGGCTGCTACAAGCTGCTTACGCTGCGCGCGCACGTCGAGTGCCCCCGCGGCTGCGGATGGCCTATGTGCAGCGTGGAGTGCGCAGACAGCGCTGCGCACAAACCCGAGTGCGAGTTTACGAGGAACTACCGCCAGGACAAGGTGGGTTGGGAGTCATATGGCAACCTCTGGCCACCTTCGTCTTCCTCCCATCCGTCGCTTGCTGGTTTACGCATCTATCCTGATAGTTCCAGAAAAAATGGACGACTACAGCTACTGAGTCAAAATTATGTGGTTAAATAATTTCCATAAGAATAGCATTGCATTTATGTGGACAAATCAGTGATTGACTCTGGTACTGTAGTCATCCATGGCAATAACCACCCACTTTTGCAAGCAGATTAGAATGAAGATCTATATGTTCTATATCAGAAAGGGGTAAGGATGAGTTGAAAGGAAAAATCAAAATCACTCATTTATCAGATCAGTGCTTCTGAACAGACACGTCTCTATGCAAGCCCCATGCACTCAATCGCCCCCTGCGCAGGTGGTGGTGCGCAACTTCGAGCTGGAGCACCCGATGTACCAGTGCGTGACGGTGCTGCGCTGCCTCGCGCTGCCCACGCAGAGCGGCGCAGGCGCACGACTGCGCGCGCTCGAGTCGCACTGCGCCGAGCGGCGACGCACGGGACGCTACGAGGCGGACCGCGCAGGCGTGGCGCGCGTGCTGCTCACGTTCTTCAAGCTGGCGGGGGTCGTGGACGAGGAGGAGATCCTCCGACTGTGCGGCGTCTTGCAGGTAATTCGGACATGGTGCACGGAATTATGGCAGCCAGACTTCAAAGGGTCTTTTATAAGTTAGTTATAGAGTTGAATAGTATTTAATTACACCAACAACCAGCGTGCAGTGAAATTAAGCCGTTTCCTGGGAGCTATTTATGTCTTCACATGGAGCTGGAAATAGTGTACAATATTTATCGTATACTGACAACGAATAAGAACATATTATGACTCTAAACCAACTAGAAGTCTGACGTTCAGCCAGGCGAGTGGGTCCCGCGGGATCCTCGTGGTTAATTTTAGATCCCAAGTTCTAAAGATTCTATCTTCTCTTATCAATATGTTGCAAGGTTTACTAGGGATGGAAGAAATCTGACCACGTCAAAGCACACTGTTCAATATCGACGAAGTTAATGCCAATTATGGATTTCAGGAGCTTAGTGCATAAAAAAAAATGACAAATTGAAACTTGGGAAAATTATCATCAATCCAGTACCATAAGAGAGTTTAACTCTTATTCGCCATAGTTTCAAGCGTGCAAGCAGGAAAATGATTCCAAGGCTTACTAAAAACCATGCGTAGGCTTATTGTTATGCTGGCAGATAATATGTTATTCGTCATGCTCAGCTACAAAGCTCAGTGGCCTAAAGAAAAAACTGTCACAAAATGCGCTGCTTGAGCGGCTCTTTCATTTTCTTTAACGCGCACGTAGGACGTTTTTCAATTGGAAGGAAAAGTAGGGCAGCTAAATTGTAAAGAAAGTGAGAGCTGAAATTCCGTTATGATATATTAAAGCTTAGAAAGGATTGATGCTAAAGGGATGCTAGGGATTTGATGCGGAGAATTTTAAAGCCTCTTTATGTTTTCGAGTGCATGCAAACATGAGAGTATAATTGGGAGATCACGTTAACCTATATATAATATAACACAGAGAAAAAGTTTATGTGGTGACAGGACTGTTAAAGCCCACGCTAGAAGGGTAGCAGCCTGCTTAAAAAACCGTTGGAATTTAGAGAATTCCGGAGGTAATTGCAGCTTGCTACCCACAATTGATCGTGATCCAGCTTGGGATCATGGCTCCGGCTTCAGGCCGAAAGGTGGTTTCAGTTTTATATGAAAAACACGAGGTTGATAACATCTCGCAAAATCTAAGTATGTAACAAAGCCTTTGTACTCCTTTGTACGTCTTGCACCGAAAGTCTTACCCTCCAAAGCCTCTTGATCATCTTCTTTATAAATATAATATTATATAATATCAAACAGTGAACAGATGATATAGGTACAACAAATAAAGTAGTAATAAAAGTATATTACTTAAACAAGGACTGACGCTTTGACCCCACTGTACCTCAGACTAGCGTCTCGTCGTCCTCTCGACGGCGACGTCTGAGGATCGAAGGCGTGTCGAGAATCGTCCTCTGAGGCGAGGAGCCGAAGACTTCTTTCAAGTATATCAACCTCACGAAGCGTTTTAAAATTTCCCTTTGTCGAGTTTGTGAGAGAACCTGCTAAACGGTTGACCGAGTGATCAATGGAATGAATTTGGGTGCGATGACACTTGTTATCCGAAAGGGTCTGACTCGGGTATACCTGGCCGATTTGAACCATGTCGGTGAATATAAAGTAACAATGAACTCGAAATTGAATCAGACTTTTTCATGACTTCATTCTATAGAATGAAGCAATACACAAAGTTACCGTCCCTCTAAAAGAAACACATTTTCATATAAACTTATTCATATTTAATTTTAACCATCGCATTTCAATACATCATATTAATATTTCCTAAGGCAATGAAATAACACCAGAATGTCCTAACGTGATTGAGTGGCAACGCAAGCTCGTGCCGGCCCGAGTTTCTTTCTAACGGCGGTCGTTTTTCGCGGCGAGAGGCGTTTTACTTCTTCTTCTTGGGGAAGGACATGTCGACAATCATGAGCAGGACGCCGGCGACGCCGATGACGCAGAGGCCGATGGTGGCGCCGAAGAGCAGGCGGTCGCCGGCGCCGCCCTTCAAGTGGATGGGCACTCCGTTCTTTTGCTGAGGTCAAGCAAGCGCAGGAGGTGGTTAGCACTGACTCGTCTATAGGTTCAATATTAATTTCAAAATAGCGTACTTTTCAATATGAATGAATTTCCCATATTTAATGGGTAAGTGCTCTCAAATAATTTCTGCCTGCGAAATTATTGAGAACCCCACCAATGACTGAATTTACTGCATATACGGATAGCTGCTTGAACGAGATATCTCATCTACTGGAATATTGCCTATTAATAATGTGCCTTTTGAGTTGAAATCTAAAAATAAACACAACCCTGTAAGGTTCCTGCCTTCTCTGGGGTGAGGAAACTTTGATTGAGTAATGCACAGGCAGTGAATGCAGATGAATTAAGTTTATTTATACGACTGTCGGTCTCGAAGGACCGAGCAGCGTCAGCGTCCGGAGACAACTCCCCTTGCGTCTCAGGGTCGCAGCCCATTGACACATCCTCGACTTACCTGCCCCTGTGGAGGGACAGGCAACTGTCCGACACTGGTGACTGAAACGTCACAACCCCAAAATTGATCAATGCGAATAAGTCTATACGGCTCCCGGCGTTTTAAAAGATGATAAGAAAATCATTTTTACAAAGCCTTTTGTCTGAAAGCTATAAAAGAAGCATATTGTTTTTTACGTAAGGACGTTTCTAATTAGGCAACACTTGGGTCTACTAAGGCAACGGCGATGAAAATGATAGGCGATGCCTATTTTATCTCATACATTCAGTCCGCATCGTCACATGCCTTGAAAAACCCTCTCACACTCTTTGCGATGCAAATTCGCGAATGTCGTGCATAAAACACGTTAATATGAAAGGTGTCATCAACATCTAACGGCGCCGTTAAAACTCGAGACATGCGTTCGCTACAGCGTCGACACGACGTAATTGATATCCGCACTCTATCAAACACTTCGCGCCCGCTCGAAAAACTCGTTAATTTCAAGTTAAAACATTTGCCCATCTGCGTAACTTTGGCAATATGCCTCATTCCCCCCCCACCCCTAGTCTTTGTCGAGAGACACTGTATAATTGGCACCACTACAAGCCCCCCCCCCCTTCCTCCGCCCCTCCCCCAGGACCGACGCCTGATCGCGACGTCATTAAGGCGCAAGTCAGCGACAGAACTTGGGGCAATTCTCGGCATCGGGCGCCAACCAATAACTCTTATGACACGTCGCTTTCTAATTGGGTTTTACAGCTTCGGTATCGGCGAGTAACTTGCGAAAAACACTGAGATAAACTAAATTCCCATGACGCCACGTGGTCTTTCAGAGTTTCACCGTTATTATTGAACTACACAGCACATGTGTCGGAATTTGAACATCTTTTGCACGGTGATTTAGACTAGCAGCAGCCGTTGGTTTTGCATGCACTGCTTTCGTCCCTGTCAGATATTACTGGAGAGGAGTAAATTTACAGAGTCAAATCGTTTGCAGGGTTTACAAATGAAGAAACGCTAATCTGTTCGATAACCAATCTGTAATATATAAATTCTCAACATTGTGTAGTAAGTTCACTGCTGACAGAAACTACAAGGGCCAAGGGTCGGAGATTAAATTATATAAATATATTTGCACTACATTTGGTGCCATCGGGTGGGATATTAAAAAATGTTCGCTCTTCATTATTCTATTCTTCAATTCTACAAAATTTTCACTTCTTCAAAACTAATAACAAATAAATACTAAATTGTGGCCAGGGTATGGGGGCTCTAGCTCTATTTTGGACTATCTTACGAGTCTTCTAGGTTCAAAATCACTAACGTGTAAGCAGTCAAATATGTATTTTTTCCTATTTTCATTGTACGCTACAAAGCAATAAAAGCGTTTTTAAAATTCGCGATGCCGATGATAGAAAACTTTAATCTCGAAAAATGTTGATGCACAACAAAGCACATAAGACATCAGCCACATTCAGACCCGAATGTATAGACACCAATACGTATGAGTACAGTTCTTCCTGAATGGTTGAGTAATTCCAGCTTTCTCACTGTGTGAACCGCTGAGCACTCACACTAAAAGCAACGCACCCACGACATCCGAACCCCAATCAGTTCCACCTACGACCGCACACGTGGGGTGGGGTGATCGGGGGGGGGGGGGGGGGGGGAGTTCACGTGCCACCCACCTGGAAGAGTTCCATGCGCTTGCGCAGCGCCGCGGGCACCTCGGCGTAGAACTCGCTGGAGCCGGGAATGCGCTTGGCGGGCGCCGAGGAGGACGCTCGCACCGTCTCGACGGCGACCTTCTGGTTGGCCGTCGCGAACACTGGACGCGGGGACTCCACCTTGCTCAGCGGACTGGCTCCCTGAACAAACCCAGGACTTGACCTTGCTCATAGGGCTGGCTCCCTGAACAAACCCAGGACTTGACCTTGCTCAAAGGGCTGGCATCCTGAACAAACCCAGGACTTGACCTTGCTCATAGGGCTGGCTCCCCGCACAAACCCAGGACTTGACCTTGCTCAAAGAGCTGGCACGGTGCACAAACCCAGGACTTGACCTTGCCCAAAGGGCTGGCACCCTGAACAAACCCAGGACTTGACCTTGCCCAAAGGGCTGGCACCCTGAACAAACCCAGGACTTGACCTTGCTCATAGGGCTGGCTCCCCGCACAAACCAAGGACTTGACCTTGCTCATAGGGCTGGCTCCCCGCACAAACCCAGGACTTGACCTTGCTCATAGGGCTGGCATCCCCGCGCAAACCCAACAAGCCTCACAACGCCGGGGCAGGATCGCTCTTGTACGCGACTATGCCTATATTTAAATCAAGAATGAACGTAAAGTTGGGACAATATCAGGAGTTGTAATGGTTTTATCTCCATGCGTATGTGCACGTCCTTTTAGCCATCTCATGGCGTTCTCGTGGAAAAAGGGCGATACACTGCATGCATACGAAATACATACAAATTACCAATCCGAAGTGAAATCTGCCAAATCGAATGAACAGAACGAAGCACACTGAAATTATTTCCTATTGGAAATGAAAATCATATGAACAATTTATGTTTTTTCGCGGTTTGATTTTGAAAATGTCAATTTTCCATCCTGTTTGTCATGCGAGCGCACGCTATCGGTTATATCGCCCCTCCCGCCAGCCAATTGGCAAAGCAGAAACTGATCCGCATGCTAATTAACGATGCGTGAATCGCGACGGGTGAATTGGGACGTGCGGCGTTGGACCACCAACGTTACTCACGATCGGGAAGTACGGCGTGAAGTTCTGGTTGCCGATCAGGCGCCCGGTGATGTTGTTAAACTGGTAATGCATGATGACCGTGTCGTGCGATGGCAATGTCGAGTCGTTCAGCGGTCCCGAATGCAGTTGATCGGTTCGAGCAAGTTGAGCGCCGTGCCTCGATTGTCTCTGCGACGGCCGAAAATAGCCGACCGACGTCCGATAAAAGTGCATCTAGTGCATTTCCTCGGGCGCGCCTGTGCATTCGGCGCACTTTGGACGGCGGCGGTCGCATCGGGGAGGTGCAATCGATAGATGCAGTTTGCTCGGGTTGGGTAGTAGATGCGCTGCAAGACGATGCATGGTGCCAAAATGCCATTGCGCACGATCAGCTGCTGGGTCATAGAGGCAGCTGAGAGTAACGGGAACGCGATTCTGTCTCGATGCGAATTTGCAATGGATGCAAATGGAGCGTGGTGACATTTTTTTTTTTATTATCTCTCTTTGATGTAATGTACAACTTTGGAGGCTATGTTTATATACACTTCATATTATGACACCTTTATAGAGCAGCTATCTTTTAAAAATAGATCAATCAATTTGATCTTTAATTTTATGTTTTTCCCAAAGTGCCACTCAATATAGGTACAAGAGTATGGTGGGGTAGAGAATGGGGGTTAAAAATCACAAACTAAATTGCACATTGCTTATAATATTGACAATCACAGCTGAATTTGTATTTGAGATAGCCACCAGCGCCTTCTAGCTGAACATTTTTTCTCATTGCTTTTATGAGACGAAAGTTACCAGAAAGCTTTGGGAAATGATAAAATCAAAATAGGAAATGCGTTTAAAAAGGAAACGCATGGATATTTCTACAGATAACTTGGTTAACGTTATGTTAACCCGTCAGGGAGTGACATTACTGAGCCGAGTGATATTAAAAACTTGACCATACGCACATTATTTTTTATAGTACATATAGAGACGTATACCGTTGTTTTGATGTTTACCAGCATTGTGACGTATAAAACGTGGCAAAGAGAGCCATTTTATGCGCCGGACCGGCACATAAAAACTCTGCGAGGCCGCGGGTTTGTTCGACAAGGGCTTTCGAGGCGGTCGCCGTTAACCCAGAAGAGAGACTCGCGACATTAACTTTTATGTGGAACGTCGCTCTTTTTTGTGTGGCGCGTTCTACTCACTCAACCTTCTCCCTCCCTCTCTCTCGCTCGAGTGGGTGTGCACTGTATTTTTTCCACATTTTAGAAAATAACATTCTCGTATCATGCCAACACCAAATAAATGTTAAAAAATCCATTCCCCAAAAGCAACGTTGATTAAAATAATAAAATGGAACAGATTCTGAGCGTGTCTGTAAACATATCGTTAGCTCGGTCTGATTTGGACGACTATTCAAGATTCATGATGCGGCAGCACTCAATTGAGGCAATATTCTCCCTTCAAATCTCGTTTATTCACTGTAGCATATATCTGCAAGTCATAATGGTGATACAGAAAATTACCATTGCGCTTTGCCTATACAGCCATCTTCAAATAGAGCTAACCGAATCGGAGATACCTACACTTTTGGAACTAGGAACTTGTCTAGCCGGGACGACGTCCTCCCGCGTAATCGCTGACCTGTTCGCCCCCCGCCGCCAGGTGAACGGCCACGAGGTGCCCGTCAGCGAGCCGTGCCACGTGGCCGTCTACGACCTCACCTCGCTGCTCGAGCACGCGTGCGTGCCCAACTGCGCCAAGAGCTTCACGTCGGCGGGCGAGGTGATTGTGCGTGCTGCGTGCGCCGTGCCGTTCGGCTCGCACTTGTCCATCAGCTACACGGACGCCCTCTGGGGCACGGCCAATCGGAGGCATCACCTGGCCGAGACTAAGTTCTTCTCGTGCCGCTGCGAGCGCTGTCAGGATCCTGCCGAGCTGGGGACCTACTTCAGCGCCGTCAAGTGTCTGGAGGGGTAAGTTGTCTGCACTGATTTGAAATCACCTGGATAGCTGTTGCCATAGTGCGGTTTTGAAGTCGACAATCAACAAGTAGCAGTCCCTAATTTTTAGTCTCCACAAAAGATCCCATAGTCACTTTAGTGATGTTACTAACCATTTTCGTAGCTTTTAATCAGATATTTACATAAATTGAAGTGTGTAGCATTCAGAGAGGCTTTTTATAATTGTATTTATGGTCCCCACTTGACGCTTAGGCTCGAAATATGCGCGTCAGTAGCAAATTATGTACCTACACGCTGGTAAACAGTGTGAAAGAATAATTTACACAGCAGTGAATTTGGAGCAGTAATGCCTACCATAATCAAATTTCATGTGTAACCTGTCATATTTTCGTGCCGGCTGCCGCAACTTTGATGTAATAATATCGCTGGAAACATGTTTTAAAAATTATCAAAATAGCATTGAAATCAGAGGGAGTCCACAGGTTTTGGGACTCCTACCGGTTGCGAACAACGAATACTTGCTGACTACAGGTTGCTGTCATCTGACTTAAATTTTAGCTGCTAGCAGGATACTATGCTCCATCCAGGCTATTTGAGATCAGTGGTTATCGTACTGAGAAGTGGTTCATTGTGCTGAAGACGTCGCGTTCGATGTTTGACAATGTTTGACCTGTCCCGGCGTGTCGACAGCGCATGCGCCGGCTACCAGCTGCCCGTGGACCCGTTGCTCGACGAACGCGAAGGTGGCGACATCGGCGCGTGGGCGTGCACCACCTGCGGCGCGCAGGTGCCCGGGCTGCAGGTGGCGCAGACCGTCGAGCAGGTCGGCCAGCGTCTGGCGCAGATGCAGAAGGGCAGCGCCAAGGTAAACAGTGGGAATTAATCGCCGGTGGGAACAAGTAGAGAATATGAAATAAGTTTCTGCATGCTGGTATCACAATTGGCTTGTGTGGGTTCTATCCAAAGAACCTTCCTAAAATGCAACCAAATTTTAATGTGACACTACTTTTGTACTTTTTAAACGTTGTTTCGTTGTTTTTGTTGTAAGGAGCATTCACCAGTAAGTAATGAAAAAGGGATAGAGATCCTCTTGTCGCGCCGAGGAAAGCAGGCGAATGTGTGCACTCAGTATACATTGACGTTGCTTTGCATTGTATTGCATTGCGTGGACATCTCGGTCGGTAGGGCACAGGACCAGCAATCGAGATCCCGACTCCTGGGTTCATTTTTTGGTCCCGTAGCATATTTTCCAAGCTTTTTGTCGCGGGTGCCGTACACTTCTGCTATAATGTATAACAACGATTATCAACAGAACTTACATCAAGTCATGAGTGACCCAGCGAGACCCAAATTGTTTCCACAGCCGAAAGGTTTCTAGCACCATGCGACGCTAGGTTGTTACGGCTGTTCAATGAGCTCTGAGGTCGAGCCGTTTCCTTTACCTCGTAAGGTAAACACTTTCCAGGCCACACCTTTCGTCGGATCGCGACGAAACATATAGTTTCGGAATCTTCACACTTCGGACAACCAATTGAACCATTTTCATTTCGCAAGATTCACTCGATAATTACTTACAAGGGTTTTTAAATAAGACTTACGTAGCCGGTTCATTGAAAGATGTGCTTAAGGGTCCCTTCCAGCTAAGAATTTACCTCTTACCGTATACAATTTCCAGGCCACACCCGTTGTCCGATTGATACGAAACAAATATCTACGTATTCCTCACACTTTTGACAACCAATTGAATATTTCAGAACCTCGAAATATCTCTTAGAAATCCAAGAAAAGTTTAATTAAATTTACCTCGATAACCATCAATGAATGACCTTAAATCTTCGATAATTGCAACCAGACAATGGTCGAAGGTTAAATGGAAAACAGCTGGTTCATTGAGCAAACACGTAGTTTGAAACCATTGGTTGGTCTCTTGCTCGCTCGGCGCAGGCGTGCGAGTTGTTCCTGTCCGATCTGAGCGGTCGGGTGCTGCACCCCAATCACTACTACCTGGCCGACGTGCGACTGGCGCTTGCGCAATTGCTAGGCCAGGACGAGCGCGGTCTGCCGGGCTTGGACGACGCGGGCATCCAGCGCAAGGTGGTGCTCTGCGGTCAGATGCTCGACCTCAGCGCGAAGATATTCCCAGGTAACGGACAGCGTGCAACCTTCAACGCCTCGTCGCTCTCGGTTGAGAAGGTTTTCAGTCGGGCATGGTCTCCTTTTGCGACTTTGAAATAAATATTTGATAGGGGAGCAGAAAAATATGATCATTGCCTATATCACTTTAGAATGTTCACGGTTCTGTATTTGGGTTCCAAAAGTGTCAAAAATGTTGTTAAATATCAAAAAGATTCGATCTTCAAGCTCGTAGCATATCAACAAGACTGTTGTATTTTGTTGCACCCTAAGAGCCCTATCAATTACGGGCTCTTATTACGCTGCGCAACGTTGTAATACGGAACTAGACGTTACATCAAGAGCGTTACCTCATTTGCGATTTCAGTTGGCTTGTAATATCGGTATATTTGTGAGAATTCCAAATGCAAATATGGCAACAATAGAGTTTCCAAAGATTCCACATCATCCGGCTCTCGCTTGTCGAGGTCGCGTGACGTACGAATGCGCGCGCCTGCGTGTTGCAGCCGAGTTCCGAGTGCGCGGCGTGCTCGCGTTCGAGCTGCACGCGGCGATCGCGGAGGATGGGCGTCGAAGGGCCGCGCGCGGGGAGATCGACCCCTCCGAGCTCGCCGCAAGACTCGTGGTACGTGTCGCCGTCGTCGCCGGCATCCACGGTCTTTTATGCCTTCTGTGTAGTTTTGCGTCCAGCGGTTTATGCAGCTTTCACCAATTTTCATCAAGAAGTAGTCAGCTGTTAGAAGTTTAAGTCAATTGGCTGTACCCTATAGTCGCTTCTCAAGTTGGGTTCTATAAAACTAGCAGAAACGACGAAATCCGTAGATTTCTTAACGCCTTTGCGGAATATCTTTCCGGTCAAAGAGTATTACTATATTCGAGGGGAAAAAAATTATAACAGTTGGTTAAAATATCACGTTTCCCGAAAAACTATACAAGTTCAGCAAACACACGTCCCAACAAAACCCCAATGCCCTTAGATCAAATTAGTATATTCTAATTGCTGTTCCGTTGGCGTTCGCAGGAATCCAAGCGTCTTCTGGAGCAGACGCTGTTCCTGCTCAAGTGCGAACCGGAAGTGCTGCCGGAGGGCAAGATCGCGGCGCAGGCGCAGCGTAACCTGACCGACCTTGACGTGGTGCTGCAGCGGCTGCACAAGACGATTGGCGACAGCCCGTTCTGAGCACGCCCTCCGGCCCAAGGTCGACCAACCACAGCCGTCGCTCGGCCAAGGTCAATGATAAGAGCTTTTTACCCGGCCCACGGTTAACCAATCATAATTCGCTTTCGACAAAGGTTAACCAATTACGGCCAATGGTCGGCCCAAGGTCAGCCAATAAGAGAACTTTCCACTGTCAAAGGTCAACCAATCACAGCCGTCGCTCGGCCAAGGTCAACCACTCACAGACGTCCGCGAACGCAGAGTGTTTAGCATGACGTTGAAATATCCAGTCAGCTGTGTTGAATTGAATAAGCATGTGTTCATAATTCAGACCTTTTTGTAAATAAAAGCAATTATGCCAAACAGCGCAGTTCAGTTTCTTTCTTTCTAGAGAACTTGTTAATAAGGATTCGAAGGGTTGGATTTTTTATCACAACATTAAAGTGTTTAGTAGATTTTCTTTGATCTCTTGTTCAATGTTAATTGCAAAATAAGCTAGAAAAATATCCTCGAAAATATTCAAAAGAACACAGTGTTTCGGAGAAAATTAATTTCCTTGCTAAATACGTTGGTTATATATATATATATATATATATATATATATATATATATATATATATATGGGCTATTTACTTTGTATACTTTGTTTACTTTGTATACTTTGTAATTTTAGGTTTGTACCCTGAACGCCAGCACTTGCTGGCGCTCGCAGAGCGATGGGTTGAAGAACCCCTTCTGCTGCTAAAAAGTGTGATAGTATAGTTATTTTAGTCAAGTCTCTATAGACGCGACGTTTTATAATGCTTTTAAGGAGATATGATTCTGTAAATAAGAACATAAACTAAACATAATGTATTGGGTATATTTTATTATGAATAAAATAGCTCATACCAAGGCATGTGATACAGGATCCATATTCAATACGTTATATACCCTGTCACACATGGAAAAGGTACAACAAATTTCTTTCAAAAGAATTTAGTGGACCTACTACGATATTGTTTTCAAAATATCTTCTTGAAGAAAAATACTGGAAGATGATACGTTTCATATTATACACTTGTCCCTGCAGAAATGAATGTGTCCATGTAAATATGGCTCACACATGACACTACTAAAGACTGCGCCATTTTTCACTTCAAAGTAGACGTTTATGTCATCATACTGTCGGTGATCATACTTTCCATCGTGTAAATATAATAATTTGGTTCAACGTCTTCAGGTTTTCTACGATTTATTTAGTCTCACTTCTCACTTTTCACTTTTCACTTCTCCAATCCGTTCCTATCTTCTTCGATCAATTTACACGCAAGACCAAAATGTAAATGCATGAAATAGATTTAATGTATACAATTCTCCAGCTCTAGCCTTACATCATTCTCCTCTTCTCGAATTCCAGCTCTGGCATTGGGTGATATGTTGTTTGAAAATTGGGATTACATTTTAATTTGTTGTCGAAACAAATCTGTCGCATACGATATAAATTGGGCAATAAATTGTGAAAATGCAATAAATTTGTCAGAAATTGGTACGAGCTGAAACTGTATTAGGAAATTTAGCGCACAAGGGAAATTAAGATTCCTTTTCGCCGACCGTAAATCAGAACGGATTTGTTGGCACCATCAGCAGCAAACAACAAAATCTACGAAATTCGCTCGCGGAAAGTATGTCATGACTCATGACTCATGAGGTGTCAGCATGTCGACGTTGCTATGTTACAACAAAGAAAACATGTAATAGAGAAGACGAGCGAACTGGAGTATATAGGTACCTTTACATTATTTAACTCACTCATCTTAATTAAAGACAATTTTCGTTTGAAACTATATATACTTGATACTGCAACAGACTGTGAAATCTCTAGGCATGTACACTGTTGATATGTCCATTTACCTTAGTTGTAATGCTTGGGAAAATTGCCTTGGTACATTTTTTTATCAGTAAATTCTAAATAGATAAATCAGTGAAAATTCCCATACGATGCCACGGTGAATATAAACTAACAGAACAGTGCGCGCGGTCTTTTCCGCACCACGGCGTTATACCTTAGTAACTGACACTGCACGCTTATGCTAAAATTAACGATAAGTTAAATTATGTGATATAGATTCAGGTATACATTATATATGTGAAGTGATACAGGACAGAACATAATTAGTCGGTATACCCGTTACGAAAGACCTGTTAAAAATATAATATGGTTATTGCAAAATATTTACGCTGAGGCATAGTATCTTTGTCAAATGAAAGAAGCATAAGAAATTTTAAAATATTACACAGAGCTGACGTTTTTTTTAATAAAAAATAATTGTTGACTAAGTTTTATATCGTTATACACAACACAATGATATAATGTTATATATAATCTAATAACGTTTTTAAGATAGAAAATAAACCTATACACCTACAAAATACCACAATACCATCGAGACAGGCTCGGAACTGTCCGAGTATTTCGATTATCTTTTGTATAGAGAGTTCCTTTCTTCTTCAATGGCCCACGGACAGAGATCTTCCGAGCCCGACGATCCCGCTGCAACCCACGAAGCTCAATAACGTCTTGGAATTCCCACTCGCGACCCCCGTCACGTCCACCCTCTCCTGTCCCCGATCCAGACCTCGGGGACAAGTAAGACGGCTCTGTCCACCTTGTCTCCATTGTGCGTCGGAATTCCGACAGAAATGACATCGTATAATGGCTGCCAGTCGTGTACTAATCCAACAATCGTCTCATGAGCGGGATCTTCTACATCGCTAGACTATTGGTATACCCATAGGCCATGCACCTATGTACTCGGTGACCTTGTCAAGGAGGCAAAATCCCCGATATATTTGATATAATTGGAATGTGACATCGATTATCCTTGATTCAGCGACTGAGCCGTTGCTCGCTCGACTTCCGCTGGTCTGCGAATTGACGGAGTTTTTTTCTTAAATTTCGCATTGAGGGAAAATGCTTAGCAGTGAAATCTTTGTAAGTTCACTGCGTAAGCAAGTACACCAGTATGGGCTAGACAGTTTCGGGAGTTTGTTCTCCAATATAAATTAATAAACGTATACTTTCTGAACTAGCAAATTTTTATGATACGCTGTCAAGTTCCTTCAAGAAATATATACACATTGAACCTATTGTAATTATTGGATTTGGTAATAAACGTCTCTTTATGATTAAAATGGGACTCCTGTAAGATACCATTTCAACCCTTCCACAACCATCATACTAACTAGAGTAAAAATAAAACGCTTCGACCCAAACCCATATTCGCGCGCGCTGTCCGAGCGACCCTAGCGGTAGGTATCCGAACCCGCATAACCCCGCCCATACGTGGCTCTCTGCTAAGTGAACGTGCGATAAGTGAGGTTATGCTTGTGCGTTTGAGGTTAGAGCAGTCGCTCCAGCTCCTCGGAGGTGACCGTGTCTTGACTGGTGTCGTCCCCGGATTGGCTGGCGTCGTCACAGCTCTCGTCGCCAGACCAGTGCTCGAACTCTTCCTTGTGGTGCTCGAGCGCCATCAGCGACGGGAACAGACTGTCGCATGCCGAGCATCTGCAACCAGCGCGGCCACGATAGAATCGCGACCTCAGCGGGCACAGAATGGCGAGAGGGCAGGCGTTTCGCTTCTCGAGTGCGGCCAACACCGTTATGAGGGCACAACTCTCAGAGCACATTGGTGCAATGGCATAGTTTTTTTGCAGAGTTAGCCACAACACATTTTCATTCAGGATGAATATATTTCAATTTGTATTGTGTCATTTTCCTTTGGTAAAAGGCGCGACAAATGAAGCAGAAGAGATAACTTCTCCTTCTCTCAGCGAAGCTTTGATGCATAAATTTACATTTCCACCGGATTCATTACCACATTTTCGATGCCACTGTCTGTTGCCCGTGGCAACGATAGCAAGAGAGACATCCGTTGACAACCTTTTTGCGTGATCGCTTCTGAGGGCGACACTTAATTGCAACTGCTCTCTGTGCGGACCTACGGGACCACGCGGTCTTTCTGCATGGAGTCGGTGAACGACATGAGGATGTTGAGGTTGAGTCCATCGTAGTCTAGAAGTGGACCCCGGTGCCGGCACGTAGACATTGCCCACTCCCGGCCAAGTGCACCAATGGGGTTACGCTTAACATCCCCTAGCCGAAGGACGGCCCAACTCGTGCAGGGAGATCGAATGACCCCAAAGATCCATACTGGCCAGTATTCCTCGTTCAAATCCAAACAACCAAGTTTTCTCATTAACTTGTATGATAAACAAAGAAGTAGAGCTACTTTGAGTTTTAATGTGGATCTGAACTGAATGTTGATGCTAGTTTCAACTCTTTTCTAGCCACAATAAGCTTGATGTATTTCAAGCTTTTCAGCAATTCCTATTTCCTCTGCACGTCTAATGTCCCTGCTAGAGTGGTGCGAGTGGTGACCTTTCATGCCCAAGCCTTGACCACGTCGTCCGCTCACCCGAAATGCCGCTTCTTCTGCTGATGGCGCCCCAGGTGACGCATCGTGGCGAACGACCGGTCGCACACGTTACACGTCAGCGCCTCGTCTGCGAACAAGAGAGCACACGACGACGTCAGCGAAGGAGGCACAAACAAACGCACTCTTGCGCTGTGCAGACCTAAACTGCATTTCACGTTAAGTAGGTGAGTGGATTGGCATCCTCCTCGAGAACCCACTGCTGCTGACACGAGACAAGAATTTCAAAACTCACAAGTCATGTCTTGAGCCGGACAAAGGCTCTATGGGCAGTTTTGAAACTCTTAGCTCGTGAATAGCAGCAGTGGGTCCTCGAGGAAGATGCAAATCCACTCTCTGTCTTTACGTGAAAGTGAGAAATCTATACACGGATATAATTTATATTTATTTCTTGAAAGTGGTTATACTGTGGTTAAATGTACGTGAAATCTTCAATGATAATTGCATTCTCTGCACTACAAGTTTTATATCTGTTCCCCGCTCTGTCTTTAATCAATGTTCAGTTCTCACTCTTTTGTGACTTCCATATAATTAACGCGAGTGTTTCATTAATTTTCCAGCCCTTAGCAAGCATAGATTTTTCTCGCGTATATAGGCTTTGCCCTGTGAAGGATTGTCTGAATAACTTGTATCTGTGCCGTCCTTCAATAATATCGCAATCATGTCGTGGACGGCTTTCCATAGACATCCTCGAGCCTCGCGAAGGACCCCCAAATCAGGCGCGCTCCTTCTTTAAGGGACAGGGGCGCTAGCGATTCCTGTTGACCCAAGAATTTCTGCTGACTGAAGAGTTGCAGCATCGCAAACTTGAAGCCTCGTTCGGTTCGGCCCAACGCGTTAGGATCGCCACATCTTGGGATTGTGCGCGGTGACCGTCGGGTGAATTGGTCGTTATTGGACCTGTCGAGTGTCGAACACGCTCAGAAGGACGAAGTGCGATAGGAACACTGACAAGAATAGCCGAATTATATTATTATATTAAACCCGAACAAATCCAACTACAAGAAATGTTCAACTTAGGGCCGGTTTTACCAAATTTGTCAACTCTGGGTTAAGCGTCTAGCCCTCAGAAACAGTTGATTCCACGGCATCAAATTGGCGGTTGCCATGAAAAATAACTTAACTCCTACTTTAACTCTGGTTTGAGGCACTTGTAAAACCGGCCCTTAAAGGTGTATTTAGCAGGAAATTTGCATTCGTTAGTCTGGTCAGATCAGTTTTTTCATTCATATCGCTTGAAAAGGTATTTGGAAAAGTATGTGAGCTCATTTTAAACGGCTCGTTTCGCGGTTCGGTAGCACATTTTTCCAGCTTCGTCTTCCTTCCATCCATCGCATTTATCGTGATAGTTCCAGGTATACCAAAAAAACTGCAACTAATTAGAAAGTCAAATTATTGGCTTGTGCCATAACTTAAGCGACAAGTCCCGGCATAGATAATGAAGATAAACGAGTTTTAAAGTTCGTGAAACTTAGTGCCGAACGTAGCTTTAAGACAATAGAATAGAGTAACCAATTCAACGGCATCCCATTGAGAATGCCGGCAACTGGCAAGACCTCAGTCTCTTGCCGCCGTCGAGTACCTAACCGCAACAAGAGAGCGCTAGCTTTCTTTAGTGCCAACGCAGGCCGCCAGAGTTTAATGCCGAAGGCAACGTCGAGATGTTGTCATTATGTCGGAGGCAGCCGTGTTCGGTAGAGTGCAAAGATAAGAGGCTGGTTTGGTTGCCACAATGCGCCTAAAAGCATGCCTCTTTAACCCTTAAAAGCTGCCATTACGGGCGACGGCCAATAACACAAAGCACACGGTACAGTGTGTCGACGTCTCGTGTTCTAGACTGATGAGAACGTGACGCCGTCCGTGATTGACGGCGTCTCGGTCTGAAAGGACCTTGCTGTGAAATAAAATGGCCTAAAGTAATGAGCCTAGATGCACGTCTACTTTATCCTATCTTTAGCAAGTTTTGAAAAAAAAAACTATTTCAAACTGGGATTTGAATGATAAATCTAAAGGCTCACTGGTTTCCCAACGTTTCGTGACATATGATAGTTACTTTATCAAGGGTGATAGCTCGACTGACGTTAAAAACGTGAACAAAAAGAACGTGAACGTGAAGAAAGGCCTTGAGTTACTTCAGAACGGAATTCCTGCAATTTCAACTGACACTGTACACTTGTAGAGTCACTGCGTATTGACTTTTACAGTGGAAAATATTTCCAAGAAATCAAATGCTTACAATGGAATTTCGTTTCTACTGTAGGCACACATTTCATGCAAGTGTTGGAACTTAGTGGAACACAATTGAAATCCCAAATTTGACAGTTGGTATGCACTTGAAACATAATATGCGGTGGAGGGGCCATGTCATGTCAGCAACGAAGCTTGTTGCCACACACACACACACACACACACACACACACACACACACACACACACACACACACACACACACACACACACACACACACACACACACACACACACACACACACACACACATTATTATTATTATTATGAAGCAAACGGGATTATAACAAGTATTTATTTTGCTACCATGCTGGTCGGCTCTTTCAATATTTGACCAGCATCCGCATTTCAAACTCCGTCGTCAGGCAACTTAGCCACTTTTCTGTCTTGCAATATTTGCACAGGCGACCGCGATGAGCAGCAGAGTTTATTTATCAGAGAAAAACACACGAAAATAATCGCTAGTGTGCATTTTTCGAGGCCGCGCGATCGCCGCCGCCGTGATCCGATCGATCGGTCCCCGTGTCGCCGTGAAAACTCGACGCGATCGCAACAGGTTACCCGCTTCATTTCCCGCGCTTCGTCCGTCCGTCCGTCCCCTTCGCAACACCAGCCGGTCCATCGGGGAAACCAGTTTGCTCCGGCAGTGATGCTGGAGTCCCGCCAGAGCAGCTGGTGCCGAGGCTTCGATAGCTTCCTGTTGCAAGTGAGAGGTATACAGTTCCCCGGCGAAGAGCAGGAACCAGCTGATGAATTGCTGAACACGCCGGGAATATAATTTAATTCCATCCATTTAAATTTTTGGGATTTATATCTAATGTATCCTACAACAATCTTGTACTATGTTTTCATAAAACATATAAGTACTTCAAACTTTTCTGAATGCTTCTGATTATAGGTGTCGGTGAAGACTGCAATAAGCATTAAAAAACCCAGCCCATTCTTTAAAATGACGGTTATCTCGCTGATATCTGCTAAAGGTCCGCGGTGTTTCAGGAACTGATGCAATATGAAAGCACGTGTGTGTTACGTCTAGAATTTGTCAAACTCCCACGAGCTGTAACCACTTAATTGGCACTCCATAATATCTCGACCACACTTGCCAGCCAGGTAGTAGCAACATAACGTTAATTTGCTTTCTCTGATCAGCTAGTTGTCAGTTCACAGTCACCACTTCTTCATGTTTTAAGGATACCGAGCTTTTTTAAATCTTTGTATGAATAAACCAATATATATTTGTAGTAATATCATCTGTACCAATTGTGTAAATGGCTATTGAGTAAAAAAAGTGATATATGCCTCAGATCAAATGTAAGATAAACGGTGACCGTAGGTAAAATAGTATCTACTTCATGATTTACTCTTTGCAAAAATTTGAAAGAACTTCAGTTTCTTGTCTAAGAGAAAATAAAATCCACCTACTTTAGGGTGAATGACATTCCCTATTTCCACATCACGAGTGCGCACATGAAAATCACTTTGATACAGTTTGGAAAATTGGCTTAAAGTTTGTGAAAAAGTGAGACGAGTATTGCGGGAACGCGTGGATGGAACCATACCATACATGAATAAAGTACTTTATTCTTCTACGATGGAACCATGTATCAAGAACCGGCGCAGTATAAGGAAAGCAAATTGAAATCGGTGGCTGATGTTTAAAATAAGAAGAGAAATGAAAATATATGGAAACATGTGAATGATGTATGCAGCGGCGAGGAATTTTGAAGATGTATATAGGAATTGAGTTATTGAGTTACTCCATTGGAATCGTTTCCGTTTCGTGAGAGAGAAAATAGGATTCGTCGCCCACCCATTCATTCATTTGAGAACATACAAAGGATCATATTTTATTTTTCCAGACAGGTTTCCTTATACGCGTCTGAAATTGCACGAAAGAATACGAAGCAATATATTTTCACGTGAGACTCGGTTTTGTCTATACAATGTGCCCACAGACTAATCCATGGTGATCTACTGAAACATCAGACACAGGAAGCAAACAACTCATATTTTGTGTACTAATATTGAACATTCTGTTGTGATGTTGTTTCAGGAATTTTTCGACCAATAAGTGAACACTCTGCAGTGAAACTCTCTGCAAGCAAATAAGCTTTTATTTTTCCTTAAAAAAATTCCAGACACCCTCTGTACCCCTTATCAAATAGACAATATATGAAAAGGTATCGAGTTGATATGTTGATGAGTTGATGAGTTGTAAGAGCATGCATATATACAAGTCAATTTGTTAGCATCACAAATTCCTGTCATGTACTTCGCTCTGCCCGATTAAGAAGAATATAAGAAAGCGGCTCATCTTACAGAAGCAATCTCGAGTTGATGCTATAAACGTGAAAGCTGTTAGCTTTCTGGGAAAGGAAGCATTGGGAAAACAGAAACAAAAGTAGTCCAAGTTACAGAGGAGTCCAAATGGTTATTGACAAGACATGACCCGCTTCTTAACGCGTCCTTATTGCTAACGCTTAAAAGCTGAAACTCAACCCCACAGACGTTGTTTCACTTCGGCACACGATTCTGACCTGGAAAATGACCGCTACTTGCTCGGGAACTGGACGGGAAGCTGACGACGCTTTGGTTCCGCCAGCGATTCGAGCCGTTGCCGTCTAATGACCAACGCTTAAAAACGACGCTTGAGCCACTTTTGCAGTGGTACTCTTCCTGCAGTCCGGCGCTCATAATTCTGCGGCCCACCTCAGAACTTTGATTAAATTGGAAATGCCACCTTAACATGCAATTCTCCGTGGAAAATCAACTGATTTGAAATGTCCGCAACCTTATTCTTACATGTGCGTAATTGCAAGGTATTTTAAGGTCAAAACCCCTCGAAACGCAGAGATTTGCACCTTAAAAATGCTCTAAAACAGCATTTTTTTGGGGACTCAATCCCTAAATCCCCCATTGTGTCATAAGCTATTTAAATTTTCTTTTATCAAGTACAAGCAAGCAATAAGTTTACGATAATGCATTCAATCAATACCCACATTTTTACACAACGCTAATTTCTGTAATTTGCAAGTTTTACGTCAGATTACCCTTTATGGTCCGCAGTGGTAACAATTCCTTTTATTTGGCCCTGTGCACAAAAAGGTTGAGTACCACTGCACTATAGCGTCGTCGTCGTCGTCGTCGTCGTCGTCGTCGTCGTCGTCGTCGTCGTCATGGCCGTCGGCTAGACGCCCAATAATAAGCGTGGCACAGTCGAAGCAAGTGTGCATAATCCGCGCGTCGTCGGCACATTTAAATACATTTGCATTGATGAGGTCTTGCGCTGAGAATGGCCATAGAATGCGCCCTTAGAGCGAGAGTTTGCCGACAGTGTAATATTGTTTATCGCTAGAGCGCCGTTAGTCGGGCGTTGTTGTTTTGTCTTGCGAATAATGTCTAGAATATGTGTGTGTGTGTGGTGTGTTTAGCAAAGGACTCTGGCGGAAGCAACTGGAAGTTTCGTGCCATAGGGATTATTGAAATAGTGTAACGAGTAGAGCGAGAAAGTAGAGCAAACGAGTGGAGACTGAAATCCCACGCGCTGCCACCAAAGTAGTGAACAATGAAATCCCACTCGCTGTCACCAAAGTAGTGAACAATGAAATCCCACTCGCTGCCACCAAAGAAGTTAACGATGAAATCTCACTCGCTGCCACCAAAGTAGCGAATAATGAAATCCCACTAGCTGTCACCAAAGTAGTGAACAATGAAATCCCACTCGCTGCCACCAAAGAAGTTAACGATGAAATCCCACTCGCTGCCACCAAAGTAGCGAACAATGAAATCTCACTCGCTGCCACCAAAGTAGTGAACAATGAAATCCCACTCGCTGCCACCAAAGTAGTGCACAATGAAATCCCACTCGCTGCCACCAAAGTAGTGACCAGGAAATCCCACTCGCTGCCACCAAAGTAGTGAACAATGAAATCCCACTCGCTGCCACCAAAGTAGCGAATAATGAAATCCCAAACGCTGCCACCAAAGTAGTGAACAATGAAATCCCATTCGCTGCCACCAAAGTAGTGAACAATGAAATCCCACTCGCTGCCACCAAAGTAGTGAACAATGAAATCCCACGCACTGGCACCAAAGTAGCGAACAATGAAATCCCACGCACTGGCACCAAAGTAAGAACTTAGAAATTCTACCAAAAACGCTACTGCCGTCGGAATTTCAAATAATCTATGAATATATTCAAATCCGGTGCTAAGAAATTGCCCTGCGAAGTGGCTTTGGGCATGAAGTCAGCTACAACTAGACGGCTGTCGTCGTAGCGCCACGGGACAACAGGCCATTGATCCGGGTCAAATTTGCCCCCGCCAGTTAAATGAGTTCACAAAAAAGGAAACCATCCATGCATTCGTCAGCGAGTGAAAATGTCAGCATTTTCGCCGGAACGTCTTGCAGTTCGTTGTTTCAGAGGCTCTTAAACCTTATCGAGGTCGAAAGTCCAGACAGGGGCTGGTCCGGTGGAATCATTGATGACATCGGTGATGGGAGGGATCATGGAATTGTTGATGGAATCGATTGGGGGAATAGCACATGGAATGGGTGATAGGGTCTGTCCAATTCTCACAATTTGATGAAACTGGCATCAACATCGGTAATTCCGGCGTCCCCTGGACCACTTTTTACGAATATTTGAATTGCCATAAAAGAAAACTATATTTATAATTCCTTGCTGCTAAAATGAATTTATCTCGATTTTAATAGTCTGGAATAATTTTAATATGCCATAGTACCTTCTTATTAAATGTGCCTAAAAACATATATATGTTGCCAACATAATATTATTTTTCCTGGTGTACCCAATACAAAAGGGCCCAAGGGTCCGAAATTGAACTGGTGCATGAGAGTGATCCTCTACTAGGGTGCGTCGAGACTGTATAACGGGGGCGGAAGTCACTATGTCTCTCCCTGAGGCATGCGCGTCCTATCGAATGTAGCTGGCTGCGTCCACCAGTCCGCGCCTCCGGCGGAAGCATCAACCATGTGGGCAGCCGAACACGGCAGCACCAGGTGTCGCTAAGCGGATTTCCCGAGTGCAAAGGTTGGAGGATTTCCCGTGGAAATGTTTTCCCTGACGCCGTGTCGCCGGTCCGGGGAGGCCTAAGAGCATTACGCCCCCTGTTTGCCTGCGCGCGAGAGTGAAAGGTCACCGAGCCGGCATGGCGCTGACTGATGTGCAACAACAGACATGTAGTGTGTGCATGTGAGTGAAAATCGATGGGAAAACGTCACCTCAATTGAGAAAAGTCGGCGCGGTTACGCGACTCGATAATGCGTTTCCTTTTTCGGCGACGACGGTTCTGTGCTGGGAGGCTGCGACGTGTTGGTGAATCGATGGTGGACCATAAAAAGGCGAGACGCACAGCCTACCGACATTATTGATATGTTTGTGCGCAAATTATCGGAGTATTCCCATGTTTGCTAGCAATGACTGAGATTAAATTAAAGCGGGAAATATCTAATAACGAAACGAACAATTTTGTGATATTTTAACTGTCAGCTTTTATGAACTTGACGGGTACTTGCGATGGTTAATTGGAACGTTAATACTTTGTTTTCAATTTTAAAATGATTTCTCCCTCAGGGAATCCTTTAGCTTATCAGACATACGGCAACAGGACATATCCTATTTAATTGTCACATTCTTTTTGCCACAAAGGAAAAGTATTATTTTTCCATTGACTCGACTTTTATCCTTCTATAATTCCAAACAGCAATTATTCCCATAGATTGCTGAGTTCACTTGGGACATGGTTTATAACGGACTGGCACCCAGTTCTCGTTTCATTTAAAATGCTTTTACAGGAAGCCAGATATATAACATACTCTGTACCACTCGATATAATACGACTATAGGTATATGAGTAAAAAGTAAAAAGTAAAACATGAAACCAGTAAAGCTAAATTTACAATTAATATTCATTGAAATATCCCATCTCTCTAATAGCATCATCGTGTGAGCAAAGGAAAATAGAGTAAATCACAAACTCCACTTCTATATACCATGGCCTTTTGTCCTACACGAACCTAACATTACATGATTACATTACAAATTTGAAAAAAAAATCATTGCTTTTTCCGCGCTAATGTAATTTCGCAGACAATTTTTATGCAAAGCGCCCGTTGCCGCCACACCGCGTGCGTCCATGCGACGCCGACGCCGACGCCGACGCCGACGCCGACGCTCCAGGGCACGCCGTCAAGTCATCAGCTCGGTAATTAAAACTTCTGAGCCGGAATCGACGCCGAGCCGGGCGATGCAATCACGACGTCGGCCGGCGTCTCTCACACAGAGTACACGAGACAGCGTCTATGCGATCGGATCCCGTGCGGTCGTTGACTCATTCACGATTTCATTCGATTGCCATCGAAGCAAGACTCTCGAATCCAGTTTGTTTCTAGCCAATCGCAAGACGACACGATATTGTTCCCTATATATACTTTCGCAGACGTTCCATTTCCTTTTGAGAGCACCGTAAAAGTCTAGGTGAATTAAACTGAAGCACCACTTGCACATTTTACACTTTACACGTGCACTTTTGATAATTTTACGTTCTTTGCACATGCAAAAAATGCGCCGCTTCATTTCCCAGCTACTGAAAAGGTAAATGTGCTCCAAAAGAACCGGCACACGTGCGTTGAGCACTCAGAACGCCTCCATGCCCCCGACTCTTTAGCGTTTGTCATCCCCACAGGTATGTATGCGTTCGTGAGTCAGCAATTTTGTCCAGCGTCCCATGGAGTTGTGTTGCTGGATCGGCAATTTTGTCCTGCGTTCCAGAGTTGCTGAATCGCCAACCGACTTGCAATGCCTTCCACAGAGACAATAGTGCTCCAAAAAAACTGTTCTCTCATTTTTACCACGGGACCAATCACAAGGCATCGTGCAAAAAGAGTGCCGTCTTACACGAACGACATTCGCTTGACTTTGTGAGTTATCTAACCACTCAGCACACCGAAATACATTTCAGCAAACGCCACAATCTTGAATGAATCTTAATTTAAGCAGCAACCCTTCCTTAATGCTCAGTTAGCCAAGTTCGCAAAGCCGCTGCGATAATTCGCAGCAAGAGCCTCGCTGACCTCGAAGATTGTCCCCATCCTCGGCGAGCGGCGTTCGTCTGACAGTTGGGAGACCGCCAAAAGCTCATTGGCTTTGCGATCGATCGCAACTTGATAATTGAGAGCTGTTGCGCATTTGATTCGGGTTTCGACCCGAGGCAACCCTATTACCTAGAGGCAACCCTATTACCTTGAGGCAACCGCCCGGCCTCGGCCTGGTCGCGTGGGGGTGGGGGGGGGGGGCGGCGAGGCAGGACTACAGTGGTGGCGCGGTGTGAACTTGGGGGTGGTAGGGAGGGGGGGGACTGCTGAGGTAATGGAAACCGTCGAGATAAAAGAGAGTAAAACGAAAAGAGAAAAGCAATTAAACTGGCGAGTCGGCGCGCGGGCGTAGCAATACAATTCGGCGGGAGTCGGCGTCGTTTCTATGGTAAAACGGTGACGAGGACTGCTGGAGTCGTTTGTCTCAATGAACCGTGTGCTGGGCTCGAGCCCCCGTGGCGATGCAATCGTGTGCCCACGACCTTCTCCCTGCCCCCCCCCCCCACCCTCCTACGCGCCAGACAACATAACCATGCGGGGACCAGATCAATATTTTGGTGCCAGGTGGGGCGAATTGGGTGAAATGAAGACAAGCCGGCATATTTATCACGTTGAAGGTTGAGCGATCTACTGGCTCGGTGGCGAGGGCAAACACGGCATGTTTTGCGGAGGGTGGTAATTTGCAGGGAAACGCGAACGGGTTGGGATGGAATTCGCTGTACATGTGCAGCTGCAAGGTAAAGAAAGAAAGAAAGCGAAAAAGAGCTGTTGTAAAATACCTGCTTGGAGGTATAATAATTTCTAACTAATTCCAGTTATCTGCAAAAGCTTTCAGAGCGCCACAGAGGGATTTTATCATTTTGAGAGGGTAGGGATTCGCAAGTTGGGGTTCGCACGCTGCGTGTGAAGTTATTTGGCAATTAAAAAAGGTGCCAGAAAAGGACGTGGATTTTTGTGTTTAGTCCAACAAATTTATCCCGGATGAAACGCTGGAAAACAAGGCAAACGCCAACCCCAATCCTGGATGAAACTCTGGAATGCAGGGCAAACGCCAACCCCAAGCAACTCCGTATCCTTTTTAGATCTGCAAAGGCACGATCAGTGTAGGTTTAACAGCTTGCCAATGATAAACCCACGACCAAGTCCTTACCCAGGATAAACTCTGCTTCAAGAGTTATTTTGAGAAAATCCCTAATTCCATCAAACCTATGCCAGGGACGAGGGCAAAGATTCCTTTAAATCCGGTTCTCCTTCCGCCGGCGCCATTCCCCGACCAATTCCCAGATACGCAGGTGATGCTAACAACATAACGACTGTTCGGGTGACGCCGGTAATTGAGACGCCCTTGCCTGCCGCCGTCGCCGTCGGCGTCGATAAACAAGGCGAGGCGTCACCTCTTCGCGCGCCCCCACTTCCTTGCAGCGAACAGGTGCCGGAGCTTAAATAATGCACTGCACATTTTCAACGCCATTAAACTTTCTCCGAGTCGGCCAGCCGACGCGTCAGATCACTTTGTTTTCCTTCTCTTTCCGCGAACCGTGAAGCGTTTCCGTCGGATTTTTGCGTCGCGCCTCCGCCGAGCAACTCTCCTGCCCGGGTGGATGCTGTCAAGCGCCCCCCCCCCCCCCCCGAGTTTGTTGATACCAATTCGACGCCGCGCGTCGACTGGAAAAAAGGCAAGTGGATATCCGGCTCCAATTCAATCAGTTGCCACTTTAAAAAATAATCAATATCTGACTTTGTTATGAGTCCGTTCAATTTAGTTCCCCCTCATCGGCGAGGTATTTTTACACCGTATGTTGGGCAGAGTGCTTTTACCTGTGCATTTATACCTTTAGCACAGGTTATAAAAGTTGGCTCTCTTGATCCATATGACCCGGTTTACTCTTGGTACATCTCACGTATCAGTACGTAAATGGTGGTTTATGATGGGGGGGGGGGGGGGGGAGAGCGTGTAGAGGGTTTTACCTCTTAGTTTACTAGTTTAATTTAGCGTGGTTACGGTGCTTTAAAAGCGCCGATTGAAGCTCGGTGATTTTAGCGAACGGCGAACTAATCAAAGTCACTTTCAAGTTTTAACACGAATTAGTTTCGGACAAGGCTTTGTTCGTAATGCGAGAGGATGGTGTAGCTACCGCAAATTACGCGACTCGGCAGATGTTGCTAACCAGCATCGGCTACAGCATGATCAGCAAAGGCGTTGTTCGAGGCTGGCGAGGAGCTCGCGGCGTGAGAAGATGACGCCTGACCTTGAAGCTGATGACCTTGGTGAGGAGCGCATGCGCCACAGCCACCAATCACAGAGCTTACTTCGAAGTTCCAATTGGCAATTTCAGTGGCGTCTATTTGAACACCTTTATTTTCATGTAACATCGGAATGAATCTTTCATTTCAAAGTTCGTTGACGTTCACGATACGGCCGACAGGATTCAGCCGACAGGATTCATAAGATATCTTCTAGCTAAAGCAATATATTTGTTGGTTCTGCTTAATGTAAACTTTCTTGTTCCGATTAAGCTTTTGCAATCCAAATTCTGTAAACAGGTAATAACGGCGGCGAGGTATAAAAAACAGGATAGCAACCGACAGCTGGTGCTTTAATTTAGAAGGGGGAGAGAATTCGTATGCTTTTCTGAACATTTAGTTTCATTCACAGTTCGATCATCATAAGCATGCCGAACACTAAAAAGCACTTCATCACACTAAACCATTGATAAATCGAAAGTCATCATTTTGGTAGAGTAATTTACATGGAAATCCAAATCCTTGCCCCTAGCTGGACATGTTCGCGTAATGGTTGACCGTGTATTTCGAGGCCAGCTCACCTGGTGCGCAAATTGTGTAAATTATCACCAACGGGTATATTTTCGCCTGGAGTGGCCTGGGACGAGCCAAAATAATATGTAAAGTTGAGCACACCAGCGCCATTTAACCATGAACTTTTCACTTGCCGAATCATTATAAAAGGTGTAGGTACTTGGGTCGCTTCCGGCGCATAATTTACCTCGTGCTGGATACAGGTCATACGCCGGCCATAACTTTCTCAATCTTCACACTTTTGGCAACATAGAATATTTTGATTCTCTTAAATTTTTTACATTGTCTCATATAATAACCCTGTTGAATTGTATACCTTTGAGACTCAAAATGCCCCCTAGATATTGGAAAAAACTTATTTCCTTCAACATAATCAGACATCAACTTTAAAGGTCATTACGAATACACCCGAATGTCTAAAGAACGAATGTCTAGTACGAATATCTAGTACGAATATCTAGTACGAATCTCTAGTACAAGATAATTTTTACATACAAACTGTCAGTGAAAGCCCAAAACAAAATAGCTATTGCACCAGACAATTTATAACGCTTATAAAGTTTAGAAGGTTTCTCTAAATTTCAGCAACCTCATCATAACACAAAATGTATTCTTTTATTATTTGAAAGCCTTGTATAAAGTGCCTAGTGCACTAGTTATTTTGTTTTGGGCTTTCACCGATAGTTTACGTGTACAAAATTATTTTGCAGTAATTCCCCCTGCACGTTAACGAGACGGGAGCTCGAAAGGTCGAGACCGACACCTGAATGTTCCAGCTCGCACTCACCATAATCTGAGTCGTCGGAGACCTCGAAGTCGGTGAAGTTGGACTCGGAGTCGGACGTGTCACGCGCAGTCGCGACCAGCCCCGTCTTCATGCTGCCCGACGACGCCATGTTGGAGCTGTTGGAGTTGGTGTCGCCGTGCGCTAGGCCGCAGCACTTTCCGCCGCCGCCGCCGCCGCCGCCGCCGTTGTCAGTGCAATACGACACGTCCGGCTCGTCGCTGCCCGACAATTTGTTGTAGCCCTTTCGGTCTGAAAGCGTTCGAAAGGAAATAACTGGATTTCAGGTGTGAAGTTCTCAAAAACTCACCAAAAGAGGATTAACGTCCCTCTTGCCAAAAGCAAGAGGTTGGGTTGGGTTGCCCCAACCCAAGTCTTATATGCAGTTTGAGTTGCCTAGTTTACTTCGTTACAGATTTCAAGAAAATAAGTGAATAGGTTACTAAGCTATACTCCATTTCACGTTAAGAATGGGAGTAGATTCGCATCTTCCTCGAGGACCCACTGTAATAATGATTAGGACGAGCCAATTGCTTAATGAGTTAAGACTCGTAAAACTTCCCAGATAACCTTTTGTCCGGCTCAAGACATGGTTAGAAAGTTTTAGATCTCTAAGATTGTGTATATCAACGGTGGGTCTTCGAGGAAGATGCAAATCCACTTTCCTTCTTAAAGAGATATGCAGTTTAGCACTGATAGGCAGTTATAGTGATATTTTATTGCTCTTTTAATCGTTTCAGCCTGCTGGCCATGTTCCGTTTTCTGTATTTTCCAATTAAGTTTTCTTTTAAGAGTTAACCAACTATCTACAGAGCTTTGTATTTAAAACGATCCGCATTTACCACAAAAGAATGTTTCAATAACGATCGTTCGCTCCTAAGAACCTGTTGAGCCGATGAAATTTAATTCCTCCTCGGGTTGCCACGTCCAAATTTTCGCCCAACTTTCCAATCGAATTTGACGATGCCTGCCGGCTGGATTAGTCTGGCGTCGAGCGGAGATTCCCGAGGGTTTCCGGAGAGTGCCGAAGTGGCTGTTAGTTGGCCTTGGAACATCATGGAACAACCCCCTTTGACGTCACGTTGCTGCTATCAGACCGGCTCGTCGGGAACGTTGTTGGAATTGGAATACCAACACCTACAAACATTGCGATATTGAAGGGGGTAATTTTTCTCAGGGCGACCATATCCAGCGAATTGTTATCGGAAAAAAAAACGTCCCATGACTATAGTTAACGTCGGACGAGATAAAAGCTAGCTGGCTAATAAGCCAAGTTTCTGGAAAGATATCCAATCAAATTTATATTGCCAATATAGAATTCACTATATAAATATAAAACAAACAAACAGGCTATGTACAAAATAATGATACAAAATCTAAACCCACATCACTGCCTCGTCTGTGTACGACATTTTATTTTCTGGTCACACCAAATAAAATACCATCGCTTTGCGTGACATTATGTCATGTCCGCGAGCCCCCTGGATAAATAGCATGCAAAGAAAATAGCAAACAAAAGCCGGGCGAGCAATTTGTTTAAAAGCTGTCAGCGCCGTGCACGGCAGTTTCTATTGTTGTGGGTAAAGCGTGCTCGCTGTTTTGCAAATTGCTGTAAGCTGGGACGATGCACTGCAGGTGCTGCTCGCCGATTGGCTGCAGCGCATGTGTGTCCGTGTGTGGCAGTGGACGAGGCGGTCGACATAATGATGTAACAATAGTGACGGGCTTCGGGCTCCACTGATGAATATTACTGCCGAAAGGGCTGTGAACATTCTGGCAAAACGCCGACGTCGTGTATGTTTTATTTCTTATACAGACGCATAATATAGTTTCATTGAAGTTTTTTGAATTTTTTTTTGCAACGCTTGTCTTTTTTGTATCAAAGTCGGTTGATTTTATCATTTCAATTAAGTATAGTAGAGACTACAGAGTATCATGTGTTGAATATATGTGACACACTCTCAATATTACAATAATACAAATATTACATAATATATTTTGACAACGTTTTCTTCGACAATTTCCCCCATATCTACGTCAACAGACAATGACTACAAAGCTTGTTTTCATCGAAGCAGACATGTTATTAAACGAGAAAACCCGTAAAAAGAAAATGATCCGTCGCCATGCAGTTGAGATCAACATCCCAACCCCGAGTTTTCGGCGGAGGTAAAGAAGATGCGAGCGAAGAATATAAAATCGTGGACATGAGAGGCACGCGCAGCATTTTCATGCTTCATCATGTTAGGATCAACTGCGCAGTTGCACAACGCAAACTCCTTCAAACATTCCCGATACAACTTTTCTAATAAGTGCATAACATGATATGTATACTTTGCCGGAAAAGCCACTGGCAAACGCAAATGCCAAGAAGCGAGCAGCCTCACAAGAGCTTTTTTTTGTATTTTTTTTTCACGTCGTTTTCTTCAAAAGAAAACCTAGCGGTGCAATTTTGCCCATATATTTCTTCTCGGGCAGAACCAGAATAAAGCTTCATTTTCTCCGCAAGGAAATCGAATCACAAGGCCGCCCTTGATGTTGTAATCCATGCAAGAGCGCAAGACGCACGACGCATAAGTCGCAAGACGCAAGCGTGGGCGAGCGTTGTGCAGAGATTTTCCCGCTGTCCCTCGGGCGTAGCTGAGCATCGTGCTCGGCTCGTTCCGGTTCCGGCCGCAAAGTGGCCAATGAGCGCCGGCGGCGTCACCTGGTCGCAAGCTGCAGCGCCGAAACGCCGTCGGCAAAGCCCATTACAGAGTTGGCAATTACTTGGCAGACAAACTGGTTGAGACAGCGGCCAACGACTTGGTCTAAGTTCTGCGAGGAGCTCAACGAGCTTGCCGTGATGGCAAAAACCGGCACAGAGAATATTACTTGGGCACGTCTTTGTTAAAATAAAAAAAAGTATGCAGACTTAACTCTTGGCAGAATCACAATCGTATTTGATGTTTTGCAAAATGATAATGTTATAAACTACACCGACCAAAGCTTCAAAGTAGTTTGTTGAAACTTGAAATTAAGTACCCATTACTGTCAGATATTCAGTTATATAAACTAAGTTTGGTTTTCCTGTCCTTTAAACTTTATAGCAAGAGTATAGTAATTAATAAACATCGAGTACAGAGTTTATATAAAGTTTTTCATAGCGCGGTTTCCCCAACGAAAAGTGTTTGAGCTGTTTGCAAGTCGCAGCAGATATACAGGAGTGCCCAACTTTGGAAGCCCGACGCCGTTATCTTCATTCATTATGCATTCTTGAAAAGCTTCGTACAGAACGCCACCGAAACAGCGAGCGATTTGCCCGCTCCACAGACCTGAATTCGGAGTCATTTATTCGTAATGACACAGGGGGAACCGTAATAAGGAAAAATCGATAGAGAAACATGCAGCATGGAGGAATGTAAAATTCTGCGGTTTGGTTCGCAAATAACGTGTGTTTTTACGACGAGCGGAATAACATAAATGGAATATTTAATTTGTTTGAATCTGATGCGAGTTTAATTACGTTCTGGCTCTGCGATAAATTAGTGATGTTTTTCTTCAATGCAATTTTAATCTGGAAGCGATAAATGAACATTTGAATAAATTGATATTGGACTCCGGCTGTGTATTTATCGCTCAGAAAGAGAACGAACTCCATCAAGCAACTAACATCATGTTCATGATTTGGTCATGTTTTTGCAGGAATTGGTATGTCAAGGTAGTCTTAATTAGTTTTCTTTGATCGCTGCTGTTTGATAAAGTGACAGCTTTGTCAGAATTCGGCTACAAAAAACAGCACTAGGCAGTAGGCAGCACGTTTAACTACATGGGCAATCACCATCGATTTGTTTGAAAAATGTAATCCTGTTGTGACGTATAACACAATGTAAATTCTCCGATGACTTTGAGCTACATACATTGTCCCTTTGGTCGTAAAAATCCAGCTCACAGTGGCTTATGGGGTCGCTACACATATTTTGTGACATTGGTGTCTCAGGGTGAGGCTATCGCTACACATATTTTGTGACATTGGTGTCTCAGGGTGAGGCTATCGCTACACAACCATTAGTTATTACCATTGGAGGGACTTTGCTTCAATTGGCGCCATTGGTGGGATTTTGCTACAATTGGTGCCATTGGTGGGATTTTGCTACAATTGGTGCCATTGGTGGGATTTTGCTTCAATTGGTGCCATTGTTGGGATTTTTCTACAATTGCTGCCGTAAGAGAGATTTTTCTACAACAGCTGATATCACTGTTAGGAGAATGTTGCTGCAATTGAAGTCAAAGGTGGATTATAGATTATATGAATTGCTACCCAACATTCATTGCCATACCGTTTTCGATTTCAGAACATGAATATAAATTCTAGATCTAGATGAATGAGTCTAAAGTCTAAACCCGACGAGACCAAACTTACTTTCTGGCCCAATATTTAATTCCCATAATATTGGCAATTAAGATGAACCGTCTGAAACTACAAAAACTTCGGCATTGTTCAATATTGGTTCAAAGACTGTTCGCTACTACGCTATGCGGAAATATTTAAATTAAAACAAAGTTTGCGTTAAATATTGGATCGTCAAGATTATGTTTCGAGCATTGCGAAACCCATTCATGCAAAATAAAAATTCGTATCGGAGAATATTTCTGCTCAACTTGGCAGCTAAACAAGACTAATTATTATTCTCGAGACGCTACGTAAAGTTTGCGTTATTAACGTCGAGAGCGTTCCGCCCTTTAATGACAGCGCCTATATAAAGATATATTTCTACCGCGTGAAGACGCTGCTCCCTCTGGAGGAAACCCGAGCGACGGAAGACGTCGACCTGGGAGCGGCGACGGTGTTCTTCCGTCCGGCGTTCCTGTCGCTCTAGTGGGGGATGATCATTGCAAACAGAAAGCAATTAACAGACAAAAGCAATTAGAATTGGGGGGGGGGGGGGGCGCTCGAAGCATGCCAACTTTTATTGCAGCGCATTAAACGGGATCGAGCAATTCTCGTTGATAACGGTCTGATATCATGCAGACGCTAAACATTCTCACATTGTTAACTGGTACACGCAGGAAAGATACGAATCGTTCGTATTTTGCATTTACGTTTCGACAGCAGAAGGGCGAGGGTGGGAGGTGACTCATTTAATTACCATCTTCGTCTTCAGTCTTGACGAAACGAGCTTTATGAATACGACAATAATTTGATGATAATTAGTGTCCTGGCTGTAGTAATTGCTGTTTGGACGTTCAAAACACGAAGTTGTTACGCGTGAAAAATAGTCATACCATTATTCTACCAGAACTTTACACACTAGCCAGTCAAACTCGTCCCTTCCCCCTTAAAAATAAAACTCCATGGAAATCTCTGGTGAAACCCCTAAAATTATACGAGCTGCGTTAATTTTGAAACTTTTTTCTTCTTTACAAATTCCAATTTCATTACAACCACGATGAATTTCTTTATCAAGGGAAAAACAATAAAAAGTAGACATTTTAATTCTTATTGAATACTGGACGGGCACTAGGTATACATAAATCTGCTAGATAGAGGAGCGCGTGTGGCGTGCTAAAACACAAACACTGGAAACCCGTCGGGCGTTGTGCTGCGTTGCAAAAACAGACGAGTTTCTTGCAGCACGGCGACTGATTGCGAAAACGCTCGGCAAAAAACCGTGCCATGGTCTGCAGAATGGAAATATTCGATCGCCATACGAATCTACGCGATGGCTTTGGGACAGGGTAAAGCCGAATTCCATGGGACAGTCGGTTATAAATGCGAAGAATTCGCGGCCACTTTCAGAAAAGCCACTTTGAAAATAACTTGAACACTATACCAAACTATACCTATTTCTTAAGTGTGGTCCAATCAGAGAAAACCAACTTCCCACCTAAATGTCCTCCCAGAACGGGGCTAAAAGGACGCGGGTTCGATGGTGATTCGTCGTGGGATGACATGCGAATGGAAGTTAAGGACTTGATAAAGAATCTTTTCATAACCGATTCCTCTAATGACCTGTTAGCGATAGTAATAACAATCGTTTTATTGTCTTAATTAACTACATTGGTAGGTACAGACATTTTAATCATTATAGGCCCGACACAATATATTCTAGCCGGCCTGCAGCCACGCATGACGCTTCTTGTGACTTCCTTCGTTCCCTATTTTTACTTTCTTCTCCATCTTCTCCCTCACATTTTTCAGTGGTCATCCCTCACAACTTCGTCTCGTTCCACAATTCATTTTTTTCCACTTTCTCCCAATCGAAACCTCTCTCCTCTCGATCATCTTTAATCATTCCAATCCATTTAAATCACGGTCTTCCCACCCTTCTTCGGCTCCCAACAGTCGCTCTAGATGGATCCGACTACAGGGTTGTTTTGACAACAGGTATTGTGATTTGAAAAAAACTATTTTTAACTGGGAATTGAATGCTTAAATGTAGGTATTGTGATATTATTTATTTTTGTCAACTTCAAACAATGATAATACTTGATTGACATCGCTAGAGATCGAGGAAGGCACCTATGCCTGCTCCATATTCATGTCTGCAATTGAACCTGGGCTCGTTCCATCTGGTCCCAAACTCCCACTAGAACCCTCCCCCTTCCTCGCCGCTAGAGCGACAACTCCGCGAACCACACCCCCGCACTAATGTTTCTCACGCAACCCCAAAGGACCCGTTATCGTAGCAGCCGTCGCTGACTCGTTCGCTCGACGTCGTCGCCGACGGCGCTACGCGATCCTCCAAGCACACAGACGACGTGCACTCCCAAAGAAGAAAGGCATGTCTAACGGAGCAGATAACATATTATTATTATTATTATCACGGGTCCAGATGCTAGGACGCACTCTCTCTCTGTCTCTGCAAGTACAAACGCAGAATGTCCCTGCCATGCGATAGTTTTGTCAGCGCGGAATCGGATCGGAGTCGACTAATGACAATGGCACAACTTCCGACGCCTTTATTCGAAACTCGTTTGATAAGGCAAAGTTTAGATTGAAACCCGACATCTTTCCCAACTTGGTCCTATTATAAGATGGTAAATTGGGAGATAGTGGTGTGGGAAATGAGTGGGTAAATGGTGGGCGGTGGTGGGAGTAATGGTGGGTGATAGGGTGGGGTAAATTTCCAAGGTATTAATACTTTACCGTGAATTCTATACACGGCGTATCAAATTTGATAATATATGTTTGCGGCATCTTCGTCAAAATATATTGAATCTATGGTTATTTATAGAAGATGGAGTGCTATTTATAGAGGTAGGTCTCGGTGGTATGTACAGGGATGAGAATGCAAAAGGTAATGTGACTTTTTCTCTGCAATAAAATGCCTCTGCGGGGGACAAAATACTTGTTTTACAGCCGAAATGAAAATCCGACTTTCCAGCTGCAATCCTTTTTTGTTCAAGTTTGATTCCTTTTAGATTTGATTTTCCTCCAGTGTTCAGCGCACGAAAAGTTTCGTGATATAGTAATTCACACAGGCGTCGGTCCGAGCGACCTTGACATACGTCAAGGTCGCAAGAAAAGGATATCCGGAATAGCTTTGCCCTTTGCTGCCAGGACGCAGCCTGGCATGGCAAGCTATGAATTACTGTACACAACCACCCATTTCAATTTTATGGTAATTATGGGTCACTTAATTATCATAATCAGACCGAATAATGTGCGAGAAAGTATAATGATAATATTATAGTCCATGCGTTGTTGTAATGCTCAAAAATCGATCTTTTTCGGCATTTTTATACTATATGCGGAATGCATGCTGGAATAAATACGGATTTTTATTTTCGAGGGGAGCGAACAAATTGCACTACCCCGAAGAAAGTGACTGGCGTGTGCTTTTGTAACTGGGTTTTGTGCGCGCAGATCAAACCGCAATTCCAATTTCCTTGAAATTTTCGTAAAACCGACCTTTGATTGCCGCTCAGACCCCCTGCCATTTACAGCAAAATCAGCATTATAGTTTTTGAACCGATCAAAATTTACGATTTTTAAAAATATTTTTTGAAAAATGTTCAACCCTGTAGTGCCAAAAGATCTGAATACTTTTTTATGAAACTTTTACAGTTATGTGCTGCACTCTAAAATAAAGCTTCTCGGAATATTTTATGCCGCTATGAGTAGTCGTTATTTTTTAAATGGCATTTTTCAGATTGAATAAGCAAAAGTTTACGGTTTTCGTGTGAAATTAAATCAAAATCGTGTTGAATTAAATATTTCTTAGCCAATTAAGGGGACAGATCAGTTCGCCAGGAGGTGGCTCTTGAAACAGCGATGGTTTCAAATACGATGGCACTTCAAATCAACCCAGTTTAGCTCGCACGGTCAAATCTTTCCCCAGTTTATTGGATAAAGTTTCGTCCCACCTTGAAAGACAAGACGAAATTAAAGCCATCTAGAGACACTTTTGACAAAAGAGGTAAAGACGTGTTACATTTATTCATAGGGCTCTGGAGAGTTGCCCGGATAGAAAAAGGTTTGTACATTTGTGACAAATAAATCGATGAATATTGAATTGAGTTGCGAAGTGGAAAGCAAAAATCATTTGACCAATCTGCTGCTAACAGTGTTTTCGTGCTAAATTCTTCGAAATACGTTGAATTTATTGATTTAAATTTGAAAGCAGTGATTTTCCTAGATTCAATATCCTCTTTGGTCTCATCATTATATTTTTAAATTACTTTCTTGAGTCGTCGAAGTCGCACGCTCGCGAGCATGTAATTCTTTGAATAACAAACACTTTAATGCTCCCGCTTTACGGACTTCAAAGCTTTAATAACAGACATCTGAGCCCATACGAAGCGCTGTTCATTTTCCCTTTGTTCTGCAAAAAGTGCGCGATTTGTCTGGTGTGTTGATTGGGAGACAAACATTCGGCGTCGAGGCGCTGAATTGGTTTCGGCGTCGAGCGTTTTGAGTGAACCAGCGGCGACAATTTGGGCGACGACCAGTGGTGTAGTCCACGGTATATGCAGGTATACGGCGTATACTCACCTTTTTTTTACGCTGGTATACGCTGGTAGTACCTACGCGAATTTCTAGTTTTTAAATGTCTAGCTTTTGCGCTTTATCCATACTTGTTCTATATTAATTCACACATAACCATTCACCTTATTTTACCCATTTCCCACCCACCCATAGCACACCATTTGGAATTTACCCACTACCCATTTATTCCTTTACCTTTGAGGCGCAAATCGAGTTATGTGGACGTGTTTTAGTGAGACCCAATCGAAAATAGTCGTAAGCGCCTAACAACAATATTTGATATTTGAAAATACGGTGCGTTGGTAATGACAAAAATGTGGAAATAAGAATTCAGTTTCATTTTTACTGCCCCCTCCCCCCCTGGTTGACGAAAAATTAGCGTATACCCGCCTTTATTTCTAGCACTACACCACTGGCAACGACGAATTGCAGGGCTTTTTGTCGATCATACGAATTACGAAGAGCAGCAAAGTGTACAGCAGGTGCAGGTGAAGCCAAACAAAGTCCACAGGGGCCATCAAAGAGGTGGAAGTTTATAACGAGACAGGGAAAATCTTCATTTGAGAATATTTGCGTGTAGGAATTTCAAGGATAGTAAAGATATGACTTAAGGAGATTATAGCAAGATTTAAAAAAATGCAGAAGTTATGAAAATATTTCAATTTCGATAAGCCATGACAAAAAATATAAAATATGCGCTCGTTCGTCAATTTATGCTTGCCCATTTAGACGTTTAAAGTTTTTACTCCATTGGACGTCGGTTGTAATGAGAATAGATACAATGGGACGCTATCGCACATAACATTTAAGGGAAAATTAGAAAAACTGTTTTACGACGGTTGTACTGTAATATATTGTGGGTTATGGTCGAAGAAAAATAAAGCGGTGGCACAATATAATATAGCGTCTGGGGAATATATAAGCTGATATATAACAGGCACACAATCCAATGGTTCGAAGCAGGTTTTTTGATTACGACATTGAATAGCAGACGTCCAGTGCAGCCATGCCTGATCGATTTTGAATGCAGCCATTTTATCGGCTCTTTTATTACGCTTTCTGAGTTTGGAGCTTTTCAAAGCAACACAATGCGGAGTGAAAAATAGATAAATATTGGGTAGAAAGAACGTAGGTATGTTTGTTCCATGTTTTGTAATCTTTGCCAAAGCTTGGTGATTTGTACTTTAGTGGCTGCAGGGCAGGATAATGGGGTACCTAACACGTTCCAAAAAAGTTTCGTACTTTGAGGTAGCAATTACCAACTGCACATTTTAGGAAACGCCGTTTCGAAGAAGTTCCATGTAGCAGCTGGCGTTGGTTAGTCGACAGGATCATCATGATCCAACGTGGCAATGGCTAAAAATCGGTAAAATGTTGAAATTTCGCAAAACCCACAAATCCGGGAGTGTTCAATGAAAAATTTCGAAGAAATGAAAGTAAATTACTTCTTTGAAGTCCGCTCGAGGAGCACTTGTGTAAACCCATATACATCCATTGGCTCATGGGACTTAAATTGATGTCAAATAATTACATTTTTTATTTTCAGTGCTTTGTTTGTGCATAACTGTGTAACCGGATAATTCTGCCCTCTAAAAGGAATGTGTAATTGGATAACACCACACCACACCGCCCCAAGCAAATGGTAAAATGAAAAATAAGGATTTGCATGTGATGACAAACGGATGGAAATTCGTATTTGCATTTAGTCGTTAATGTGTGGTATTTCATAACGCGGGAAATTCTATGGACACATTTCCATTGTCACCGAATGGGATGGGATGAAAGACGCCTACAGCATACACCCAGTCATAGAGTGGCTTAGTATACTGGGACAAAGCACAGATTTATAATAGCTAGCATCTGAAATCACTCCACAATTCGCAAAGGGATCACAACAAATTACCTTTGATGCTAAATGCCATGGCCATTTGCACCGTCTCGCTACCAGCCAGTTTCCGCGTGATTGAATTTGTCACAGAAACTGACGTTCGATGACATACTTTAATGACGTCGGATCTGGTCAACCAATGCGAGCCAGCCCCCACGGAACTAATCGCCTTTGTCGTCGCTCATCCAGCGATGGTAATGCATGCTAATGCGTCTCCTCTGTACGCTGCAATAGGTGATTACAGGGTGCACGTGTGCATTTAGCTATATAGCGAGGTCATGGTACAGAGCGGATTGCAGCAGGGATAAAACGTGTACGGTAATTAGCATTGGCTCTGTAATTGGCGCGCGCTCTGTGTCATTCATTACACGCCCATTTAGTGTGAGGTGCGTGTGACGTGAGGAGGAACGTTTTGTTTTGAGTTTTGAGGAGCAAAGAGCGTAAGTTATTTTTATGTTCCGCGCTTTGAAATCACATTTGCAAAAGTAACGGTAATAAAGTTGGGTACACCCATGAATCAGGATCGGTTTACCAATCCTTATAAACCAATCATTTTGCCAAGGGGCCGGGTAAACTATGAAAACAACTAGGCAGTGACAAAAATCTGCCACCCTATTGGAAAAGTGTGTTGAAAAGAAGCCTGCAAATTTCAAGAAAATGATGCAACACAATGTTCAGCATTCAATGTGGCTGCTACGGTGGGCAACCATTGGTGGTTGCGGGGGAGAGGGGGGGTAGGCAACATTTTCTCTCGTTTTTTCGATGGGATATTCCAGGAGACCGAAGGTGACTGATTTTGTTTCAGTAATAAAAAAAAAGGAAGGCGTCATAGCTGCCTCTAAAGGCACATTATCTGAGACCCCTTATAAATAAAGGATATTTTTAAATAAAGGATCATATATCGCTAAGAATTCAATACAAATACGAAAGGAATTTGTTTCATTAGGTTGAGAAGGTACAGCCTTTAGTTGCCATTATCTCCTTTGTTACATCGGATAATAGGAAAACAAGTTGTGATGTCCACAGAATGTCAAAATGTTGTGCCAGCAGATTTCTGAGAAAACACGTGGGGGATATTTTTTGCTTTTACCAATCGAATTATTTTGTACACTGATATTTTATATAAAATAACTTTTATACCGTTAAAATATAATATAACCTATGTATGTCTCTGTTACTCCTGTCTTAAAATGTCATCACACATGACGTTTTCAGCTTCACTCACAAAAGAATGAAGAGATCAATACTATTTTCCTGGAAAATCAACCCCTTTCCCCTAATAACCCCTTTCCCCTACGTACGTCCACTCTAGGATCTCTTATGGTATTTTATTGTGGGGTCACAGTAAGAAAACCAAAAACCTTTTTATTCTTCAAAAACGAGCTATCAGATATCTTGCACAGGCTAGTTTTAACCCTTGTACCCCTGGAATGTATTTTAAAGATTCATGTCGACCATACTTTATAAAATTTAACATCTTGACCCTGTCATGCTTATACATTTATACCACTATTGTGTTTATCTTGGAGAACAAACAGCTCACGTCTAATGCTAAGGAACTTCACGGCTACGGCACTAGAAACAAAAAGGCTTTAATTCATAATCAGCAAATTTCGAAATTTAACAAAATGGATCCAATAATAAATGGAACTAAATTTTTCAACAAAGCTGTGTCAATTTTCCACAGTAAGGGAATAAATGTGAATATGGAATCGATTTATAAAATTAAATCGGTAATCAAACACTTTTTTATTGAGAATGCTTTTTACTCTGTGGAAGAATTTTTGCAGTACAAAAACGTGGTGTAGTAAGTGATTGTGTATTTAGTACTTTTGAAAATGTGACTATATTTTGTATTATTATATTTTTTACTGTATTCTTATTGTATTTTGACGAAACTCATGCTTTGGCCAAACGTGTGAATAAACTACTACTACTACTACTACTAATCATCTCCATCGTAAGTTTCAGTGTTCTTTTAACATCCATTCTCTCATACTTATTCCTAGCTGCATGCATCCTTGAAATTACTCGGCTGTTTCATCCCACTGCCACTGGTCTCGCATTGATTTCTGATCCTGATTTTGTGTTGAATTTTACGAAGGAATGTAATATATTCACCAAAACACGCAAAATACAATCTTGACATGACACGAACCTCTCGCGCCAAAACGTGAAGTCATGAATGAACCCATGACTTTTGTTGAGAATCTAACATTTCCTGTACCAATTATTGCCAAGACGCGAGTTTTTGGCAAATAATCGATGGAGTAGCTACGATTTGCAAGGGAGAGACCTAAGGTTTGGGCATCAGTCCCTCAAGCTGAAGATAATACCACAGATAGTGCTAAACCAATCAGAGAATACGCGGAACGCGGCAAACAAACATTCTGATCGCAAATTGGTAAAAAATACGATCAATATTCAGTATGTGATCGAAAATTCCCCACGGTCCCGCCCTGTTATTTATTCAGACTCAGACTCGACACCTAAATTCAGACACCTCCTATTTTTGGTACTTCCTAATAGCGAAATAGCGTGAGGAATGCCGATTGGTTAACTCCCGATTTGTCCACTTTATTTTCATTGCAGCCCAACAGCTATTTAGCCGTGTGAAATTCTTTTCTCGATTGCCTGCTTTAAAAGTAGTGATGGGCAGTGAAACTTTTAAAACCGAAACTTCCATAAATTTCCGAAACTTTCGGAAACTTTTCACAAGCTGGCATAAATTTCCGAAATTTATGAACTTTACTTTATACCAAAAAAAGCTACCTATAAGATTGGCGCTCACTTTCAAAATTGGTTACTCAGATTTTACTTCTTCTGTAGGGTTCTGTAGGCTACAGCACTGCCCTGCCAGCACTATCAGTTTCTTTTGTGAAGTGTGAAGGACATGACCAAACGTAAGCAAATTTTTTCCATGCTAAACTTCGTGCTGCTAAGTGCGATGAAACTACTATCAGTAAATTACTAGTAAGTTACAATCATGGTTTAAAAGAAATGAGATATATGGAGGTATTTTGAAGATCTGTGTCAGCCATTTCAGAATTTTATAAATTTCATAAATTTCATAAATTTCACGAAAGTTTCGCCGAAAGTTTCACGCATCATATATTTCCGAAATTTGCCCATTGATTTCGCTACAAAAATCAGAACCATTCCAATCCCCTCGACACCCCAATCATTCCCCTGCTGGCCTTGAAACAGGTCGCCGTCACAGGGACGTTGGCCACGAGGGATGGGGGTTGAAGGGGTGGGGGGGGGGGGGGTCGCTTCCTGCGGGAAATTGTCTGAGCGACCGCCAGTCAAACGAGCCAATACCTTCCGCGCTAAAATCACGCGCTGCAGTCGATACGAAATATTTCGCTGACATTCGCTATTGAAAGTGTCCCCCGGGAATTTCGCGGTCGTTACCCAGCTAGTGTTTTATTATTGTATTTTATTATTTTCCAATACGGAATTGACCATTTTCGTGATTGATGAAAAGGAATTAAATAAAATTGCCCTCATTTTGAAGCGTTCGGTGGGAAACTTTCGCCGGTTCGCAAAATGTGTGATACTTTTAAATAGACAAATTGTCAGTATTAAAGACCATATCTCATCTCCTGACAAGCTGAGCTCAGAACAATGATTTTTACTCCTTACATCCCATGGTCTTAGAGGCAAAACATTTTTCAAAATTTTTTGGGGCCGCAAACAGCCTTTTTAAGGGCTTTTTATGGGCTCTGGGAATAGTTTTTTTTTGCCGTAATTACCTTCCCGAAGCACCGATTCGCTTCTTACTTTTGATATTGACTTTTGTCAGCGATCACTTCGATATTACAACTTTGAAATTTTATTTAGAAATTGGGAAGATTAGACAAAACGGCAATTGGTGGACAAAATTGGATTATTCAATTTTAATTGCTTCTTTATTGGTTATAAAAAGAAAACATCTTTAGTCTGAGCACAACTTGTGTGAAGGTGAGAGAATTCCTTTAAGTCAATAGTCATACCCCGTAGGATGAACAAAACATACAACGCGAGAGAAACCATGACGATGTCGCCGTTTCACGTATATTTATTGATCGATTGTTACTCAGCGCAACAACAACAACAACAAAAAAGCGAAAGTCCAACAAAATAATCCATTGGCCGCCAAGAATCTGGCTGACAATGAGGAAGATCTCTCTGGGATTCGCTGCCGTCGGTCGCTTCGCTTTGCAGGTCGCGTCAAAACAGACTCGCTGTCGACGTCGCACGTCGCGCGTCCCTTGCCGCAGCGTTGCGTGTCGCGGCGTCGAACCTGGGCCCTCCCGCACGAATATTGCGGTCCACCGGCCGTGAAAGCAATCGATCTTTCGCTCTCTAACCGAACCTTTTCATGCAACCAATAGAGTAGCATTTAAATTGTTGCAACAGTCAGAGAAACAGTTATTTTACCTAACATAGTATCAGAACCTAACTGCGATTTTAAGTTCGATATGAAATTTTTGCTTCCTTCATTACCATTTATCGTCCAGAATTATATTTTTTTCCCACTGGTTTCCTCTTTTACCTCAAGGAACATCGTGGCTGTGTATCGTATGTCCAGATATTTTAGTAAAGTTGGGATCCATTCCTTACATGGGTTTTGAGACGGGCGGGAACTTCGCGCAAATTAAAAGATGTCGTCACAAAATCATGACCGCAGGACACTTGATCCCCGGCCAGCGGTCTCGGCCGAACTTTGACGTCGGCGTCCCTCGAGAGCGTCGCGTGCCGACGCCTCTCCGCGGCGGGCGGCGTGACGCAGCGTCGACGACGTCGCCCCTCCCGGCCCCACCCCCCACCCCCAACATGCCAACCCAGATAGCAGGCTCAACTTGATATTTATGGGGTCAGCGTCAGGGTACGTGGGGGCATTACTTAGTTTATTTTATGAATTACTTATGGGTTGTTACTGAAATATACGTTTCTCTTATCACTAACGGACAGGTTATGTATGTTGTGAAATTGAGTTGCTATGTAGGTACAGCCACGGGCTACGCAACGTTCCATCATAATATTATCTCACTTAATCAACCCACCACCGATGAATTTATAGGAATAGAATATTATTTTGTTCCAATAACTTTATGCTCCATTTCCTGGATAAAGCTCGACTTTATTTATGAAGAGACAGCTGTGTTAGTGTATACACTCTAAAAGCATAATGTAGAAGAATGATATTCAAAAGCAGTTTGAGTGCCTTATAGTTTGCGGTGAGTTACATAAGCAACTATTTTATGTTTCAATAGTATATCATTGAACCCTGAGAATTCCGTACCAGGGTAGAATTTCCAGAAACTTCTCAAAGAATGCGCCCCATTTAGCGAAGTAGGAAACTTTTATAGACAAGCAGTTGACAAAGAAAAGAAAAGTGTACCGCTGGCGCAGACCGTCCGGGAAATTCTAGCCACCTACAAAATATCTCTTGCATTTGTGAACACGAAATCCTGGCTGCATATTTTAGAAATGTCCCTTGTCCTGTCATTACTAGGTCAAATCTAAATTTCAGCAATCCCTCCCTCGAGTTCCGAAGTCCCGAAGGACTCATTTAATTGGGGACTAGCCGATCGAAGCGCTAATTCCTGGAGCTTGTTGACGGAAGTGGCTGTCTGCTCCGATGACGGGTCGTGAGGGCTCGTGTTATTGCCCCGCGGGGGTCGGTGGTCGGGAGTGGGGGGGGGGGGACTTGTTTGTTCTGGCTATCTTGCCTCTCACGAGTCACTGCACACCTTTCTGAGCCTTATGATTTGTGTGTGTAAAATGAACAGAATCTCAGTGGAAAATGGTCTGACGTTTCGGAAAATGGCGATTGACATGACTTGGTTTAAGGTTTAGTTTCATTTTCATTTTCATGTTCCGAAGAAAAACATTCAGCATGTTAACGTGACGTACGGTATTTTTGAGACTTGCTGCTGGCGAAGAGGAGATGAAATAAATGAATGAACAAACGTATGTTTGTACAAGACAACGCACAAAAACACATTTTAAATAGCATTCGTTTTTATAACACGAAAGGAAAAATTAAATAAACGAATCCACAGAATGTTGTAAAATGACTTGCATATAGGTGCACAACGTTCGACGAACCAAAAGCTGGAAGAGATCTTTGTGAAACTCTCCACCCCGAGTATTACCGTAACTTCCTTAGTTCTTGTTTGCACTTGTAGCTGAGCTAGTAAATTAACCAAAACCAAACCATTTACTTAAAGGATATCTGATTCTTTCCGAAGTAATAAATTGAGCTGTACACATTTTTGAAGCTATATATTACCAGGATGTTTGTTACCAAAAAGTGCTCAAATGCTTTGGAATTGGGATGTACTTGTGGAGTAAATATTTTGGTACGCTGATAACATGAGATAGTTTAAGCATTGCAAAAATCTTCAAATCAATAAACTATGAGTTTTATAACACAAAAATAGTTTGCAAAGAGATTATATTTATTGTATTGTGATCGTTGATAGAAGGGGACATTTTTCAAAACGCAAAATGCCGCAAAATGTACGTCACGTCAGAGGCAACCCAATGCATGATTTACAGAAATAGCCGCTAAACTCGGTATAGTTCAGAAAAAATGCTTTCGAAACTATTCGGATAATTGAAGAAAATTATGTTTTTCATGAATATTTAAAAGTTAGTATATATAAAGGTAGCATGGGAGTGACTATTAAACGTTTCGACCAGTTTTCCATAGAAAGTTGCCCGTTTTTGTGGCCCAAACGGGAACTAAGGTTTTACGATGAAACGTAACCTATTTGGTTACGTGCTAAGTTTGCTCAGCGCAAAATGCATAAGCTCCTTTCGTTCAATACTCGTAGCTTGCTTCCATATTTAACCACGACGGCGCTCTTGAAAGAAAACTTTTGGCAATATAGAGCCACACAGTAAACTAAGAACGGGGATTCGAAAAGTACCGGCAGACGCTTTTATCCCAGCATTTCGCAACTGTCACTTAGGAAATTTTTACGACGAACCGACTTATGGAAGGATGATCGCCTCCTGCATAATAATATATTACGAAGGCAGGGACAGAAGCGAATATTTAAAAAAAAAATTCAATCCCTACTTTTCAAGGGGTTTACCTTCGGGTCTTTTCTACTTAAATATTCTAAAAAAAAACGGCTCTCACACATATTATAATTAAAAAATAAAAATAAACTGTCGGCGATTTTGCAAAGTGTGCCAGCTGCCAACGCGGGCGGACCCTTTTAAAAATAATTCTCTCCTTTCGAGCACGTTCCAAAACGCACCAATTATTCCATGTCGCGCTGTTTCCGCATCTACGTGTGCACTGGCCAACGCGCCAACGCCGACGCTGCCGGCGCCGAGCATTTTCACTTCAACGCCTCTGGTAATTATCCTCCCTCCCCCTACCCCACCGAACCCAGCACACGAATCCATCAATTAGGGCCAGTCTCGTACACAGGTACTATGTCATCAACACGAGATATTGAGATTTATATGAGAATGAATGCCACCTCCAGCACGGCTCTCCTTACTCTAATTAATCACTCGGATATATTATATTAATTTAATTATGTTGTGTGCACAGTCTCAGTGAAACGCTGCGTCTAGCATTAATGTAACATGTTTTGCGATCGAGGTTAGCACACATCGCTTGCGTCGTTAGGAGAAGTAGGGCATGCCTAACGAAATGAAGGGTTGCGACGAAATATATTCCTGTACAATTACATTATCAGCTTGCTTATAGGCCAGAGTCTATGTCGTTGAGAAAATGTATTCACGAGCAACTGAGGGAAATCTGATTGCTGGGCTCTCAAGTATTCGTACTTGTGAACGGTGCCATGCTGTGTTTTTGTCGGTGCAAGTGGTGGTTATTGGCAGTAGATGACCGGATGGCTCTGCCAATTTTCCATCCGTTCGATTTCCGCGCTTCGTGCAAGCGAACGGTCCACTGGCAAAGCCTTGTTCGGCAGAACACTAAAGAGTTTTGCAATGTGTCAAGAGTAATGGCACACAGCACACTTCTGCACGAAGGAACTTTGTAATAATGGGGTGCTGCGAGGGTAGCAAAAATCTCCCCCCCTCCCCCCACCCCTCTCTGATTTGACATACATTTGCCAAAGTGTCCGTTGTTTGTTCTGTGCGGTGAAGATGCGGTATCTTCGTTTGCGGACGGAGCGGTGTGTATTTATAAGAGAAAATTGGTTTTTTAAGATTTATTTAACAAATATTTTCTTGCATTTTCTACATGAGAGTTAGCTTTTAACAGACAAGCAAACAAACTTGTGCGGTTGGTTGGTCGTATGCTATGACAAGAAGTAAAGTTTCGACGTTGAATTTAAACTTATGCGGCTAGACTGCGCAATGGTCCAGTGAAAAACCTAAAAGTTACCACTTGAAAAAAATGTATTTTCTGTAAGTTCATGTTATTGCAGAATGGCATGTTCTCGTGCACTGCAGCCATATTATACCTGGCAGTACCAGCATTCCAGAATGTAGTTTATATAGCGCCCAACTTTTACTTGCAAAGTTAATATTTTGGCAATATTTCATGTTATTTTATAACACATTATTATCCGTACTGCGCGTTCGAATATTTTCATGGAAGTAGGTCACGGCATTGCGATTCACTCAAATGATTTCGAAATTAATCGCTTTCCACTTTCGAGCGTGCAGGCCTTTATCAAGCGTCAGCCCACACCTTTCGAGCCCCGAGACAAGAGATTGGCACTACAATGACAAAAATAAGCTGGGTTCAAATTAAAGATACCTCCTAGACTTCATTCTATTATGAAGATTAGGTAGGTATGTATATATTTTTTATGGTTTCATCTTCAGCGCAATGTTCCCATATAATTTATATTCATATCCTGGTGTAATAATAACATCCTGGTTAAAGTCTTGGTTCGTTCGTTACCCTCTGAGGTCGATGTTGATTACACTCTCATCCTCTTTATCCTTCCGTGACATCGCCCATCATGGTTTTGTCCATAGGCCAGTAGCTAACACAAATTCATAATCCCGCCGTAAAATTACAAGTTCCATGGAAATCAAATTACCACGCCCACTGTTTTGGAGTAATTAGTATGGTTCAAGCATCTCGAACAACAACATTTCGAGTACCAAAATTACTCTACCATCGGTGGAGGCGGCTGAACTAATAATTAATGGCACATAGCAACTAAGCACTACAAAACATGGTTGAGTTGGCCGATAAAATGTCCAGCTCATTAATGACCTAAACCCTCGTCTGTTTTGCTTGTACACACTTTCCACTTCCTGTCCACAGAATTGACCGTAGTACCACATAGTGTGTATATACGTCAGAGCGGTGCCGAAATTATTGCTTCATTGTTTCGGCACTGCAACACGGCCGCTTGGGTACCGAAGTAAATGCAGATTAATTAACGAAACGAGTGTGGCTGGCTGCCGCGATGTACAGTTACAGCTGTCAAAACAATTTGTGTAGGTACATAATGTGGCCGCCGACAGCGAGTGTTTGTCCTCGGCGCCACATGTGTTGTGTGTCCGCGCTCCAGTGTGCTGAGTGTAAACGCGTGGGTGTACGTTTGTACTTTGTTCTTTGTATATAGTGTCCATATTGCGATTGATATCGTGTGATCATTTAGACTCTGAAAACATATTTATTTATTCACGTAATGTGTGTGTGGGTAGGTGATAATGGATATACGTTGGCGACAGTGGCGTAACTTCAAATTGGAGGCCCTCAAGCAAAAAGAACACAGACCCCCTCCTCCCCCCCCCCCCCCCACATAGTGTTGCCGTTTCAGATTTTCAGAATTTATAAATTGCGGGGGAAAGTACCAGCTGTATAAGAGTCGTACCAGATCTTTGTCCCCTGTGAGAAACCATTCCCTGACAAAGGTCATCACCTTCTTTTCGGATTAACTAAAATGTAATAGGTATAAATATCCCATCGCTTGCTCAGAGGGGCCTCGAAGCTCGCAGAGGTCCCCTTGAGCCCGAGGCCCCTCTGGTTACGCCACTGATTAAGCCACTGGTTTGCGAAATGTCGTCTTTATAATGCTGCGTGGTCTAGCGGCTACCCATACAGTACGTCTCAAGTTCTTTTGTCGGCAGTTAATCGGTGTTCAACAATGTTATAGTACATGCCCATTGCCCCGAGGAGCTGACGAAAGAACCTGAGACGTAGTGGCATTGTAACAAAATGAGAGAGTGAACAATACCTGTGCATGATTGATATTTATTTTCATTTGCAATACTAATAATAATATGATAACGGATCTTGCACAGAGCTCTTTGCTGATGATAAGGAAACCTGTTTATGGTATTAATAAACCGCACAGAAGAACATAAAAATAAATAAATACATCGTATCCCCGTTTTGCCTTTTACAAACAAATTTTACAAGGTAATAGCATTATTTTGATGAATTTCTGCGTCCTTAGCTGTAAGCATCTAAATGTAAGCAGGTAATAGCAAGAAGGTCATAATTTATCTATCTGCCTATCCATTTATCTATCTATCCATTTATCTATAGGCTTTAATGGTGATGGAAGGCGATCATGCGAACCTTCGACGTGTTGAGGAATGACGAGCCACGCGAAGGTGCAGTTTTCATCGTCAACGCACGTTTCATATTTGGTATTTCGCAGTAAAATTTCAAGGAAAACGGCTGCCAAAACACATAAAATGGGTGAAGTCGTTACCACTTTCATTTTTATTTACTGGGAAAAGTCTGATATGTTTTGTAGTAAAATGAAATTCACTTTCGCATCAAATTAAATCAGTCGATAAAATGTTGCAGTTATGACAGACCTTGCTGAGAGTTTCCTGGCGCTAAATATAACAAACCAATAAGGTTGTGACTGTGCATTGAAAACTCTGTCGTCGCACACCTCTTTAAAAACGTGTCCGATAAACCTGGATCCTCATCCTCCTGCTCGGGCGTTTTCAGCACGGACGCACCACTCCGATGGAAATCATATCGCAAAACGGATTCTGTCGTCGCGAGCATGTCAGGAATGCAAAGAATTTCAAGCGAAAGAGATTCGTAATCGGGAATCGATGGCAATTGCCAATGGTCACCGAAAAGTCTGTCGTTCATAGCCCAACAATTCGCGACGATCCATGTGCGCAGTTCTATCTGCAAAATTTTTCCGAAGTCAATTTTAAAAAAACCCCAGCTCTTTTATTGTGCGCAAAATGGTCCAATCATGCAGCCAGAGGACATTCGTTCCTCTTTGCGTTTGGCTCGCCGACCCTTCTCGACCACTTGCGCTCAGAGAGTCAGTCGACTTCGTTCGACTTTGTGCCGATCCAAAGTGGCTCTGACAAAATTGCTTCTGCTGGCCAAGCGGATTTCATTTGTTCCAGTCCAATCATCTTGCTCGGCTCTGCACGCAATGGACTTGACAGAAGGATAGGTACCTTTTATCCTGTAGGACGTCGGGACAGTCTGAAGAATGCTCCTACATTCCTTAATTTAAGCTTCTTCTCTTTTCTGCGTGCAGGACAGTAGACACTAGACATGATGTAGTATCGCGGTGGAAATATACGCTCTGTGGTCTGAAACAAAACGTTATTGTCGTTCTTCTTAAGAGTCTAATGCGATCCTGAAATGGAAGGCTTTAGCTAAGAGCGTGGGTATAGTCTTTGTGGCAAATTATTCTCTAACCATTTACTTTAGATCTCAAACGGAACGTTAAGATTATTAAAAAAATATAAAAACATCATCTAGAATTTCACTGGAAGCCCAGTAATTTCGGACTGTTATGAGGTAGAGATCGCAACACCCGCGGGAGCGCTAGTTGCTAAGAGAGCAAGCAGCTCACGTTTGTTGGATGATAATGATGATAATAATGATCATGATTGTTGAGATCGTAAAAGAAATCTTAGCTCACTATTCAGAGAAAGCACTATAACATAAAGTTGGTAAAAAGTTCACTCTCAAGGAACAAAATTACAGCGGGTACACCGTTTTCGAGGGTTTACTTTTCTATCCCAAATACAGTTAGTTCTTTCGGAGTTTGGGATGTCAGTTGAGATCAAGAGTCAATTGAAAATCGTCTCCGTTACACTGTATAATTTGGAATTTGAAATGCATGCCCTGTTTGAAACAGGATCTAGCAGCGGGCCCTCGAGCTGGCTGGGCTGGCAGACTAATTAGTTTGACGGGCACCGTCATTTCGCAGGGAAGCTGATAAGAACCCTATAAAAGGAACGTTCGCTCGTTGTCTGTTTAACGAAGTTAATTGGAACTAGAAGCTGAGCCGAGCTGGAGCTAACTTTTACAATAAAAATTTTCAGGCAAAAAATAATACCAGCTCGAGCAATCTGTATGCTTTTGCCTACTTTTGAAATCCCAACTACTTTCACGTACTCCTCGCCTTGATCAACGAACCCACGTAATAATAAGCAGCCATGGAGAGGAAGGTGAGCTCTCGACTGACTAAATTAATATCATAATTATATTATACTATTTTATATTACACCTGGGGATTATATACACGAGTTGTTGCAAAGGCGGAAATGTTTTCGTGATTCGTGAAATGTTGATTTATGTACGGTTATTCGAATTTATTCAATAAAATTAACATGAGGAAAGCAGTAAGATACTTTGACATATTTTAACCCACGGTTTTTTTGAAAAAATTCGAATAAAACTTATAATCAGACTTAATATTCAATTTATTACGTATTCCCGGTTTTTACCAAGTTTTCAACTTTGATCCCAGCTATGGAGTAACAACTGAATTAAATTGTAACTCCCAAATGGGATCTTAACTAGGGAGTTGATAAACTTCGTTATACATGCACATATTAATATTGAATGTACTAATTGGTAGTTAATTATGTATTTTGTACTTTATTATTAATTTCCATGAAACGAACCTTAGTTTATCTTGTGTCGCTCCTGATATTTCGACCACTCAACTGTAAATATTCGTAATGCACAGTTAGTACCATCTGAGAAAAAGTGAACGAAATGTTTGAATAAAATCCGTAAAACTATGTGATATAAATTTGATAGAGATACTTTTAACAGATGCCACAATTGCCAACAAGCCCGGCTAAAAAGTTGGGTTTACAGTTAGCAATGTGTGAAATGATGTCATCAACATTGGCTCTGGACAAATAAGAAACGTCATGGCAGAGTCGCGAACATGACGTCGTGCACATCCAGAGTATCTGATTGGTGGCAGAGTGTTGATGACATCGTGCCACTGACATTGCCAGCTGTTTACCCAGCTACAGAGAGCATACAAAAATGGTTTCTCCGGCTACGAAACAAAATAACAATATGCATTACCATCCCACAACATAAGATCATGTACAAGATAGCGACTGACGACATCAACCCTCTCTTGAATAATTTCCCTGAGCTGAGCCGTGAAATTCACGGCGAACTACCTGACACCGTAGCGTTTTCAGGAAGCACATTCACATGGTCTTTCATCACATCACCTCCCACATTTATACGAGGTAGGTACTATCTTTCTAAAATGAAAGCTGATTTCGTATATAGAGAACGACACGAGTATAAATTACTTTTATGAATATTGTCAGTGGTATGTGTGGGCTTTCATTTGATCCCTCAAAGGGGCACACATTTTCTAATAACTCCCTGGCGTTATATATTATTAAACTTTCAAGTGGCTCGTATATTACTTACATTGCGGTACGAGACTGCCAATTTCGCCTCGTTATTAGAGAGAGTTAAATACATAAGACCATTGATTCGAAGTTTATGGAAACGAACTGGAAATAGATTGGCCAATGGTATCGCTCCAATGGTAGACTTGGGCACGCTATGCGTCTGCAATGGGGAGAAACCGCAAGGCAGTCGGGACTCGATCCTCTAGAAAGTTAAGTCGTCTGCTGAGTTATTACTATAGACGGAGCAATTATTCTGCCTCTGTGCTAGATTTACCTGAGGGCGATTAATTCCAAGTTTTCTCCTCGACTTTAATTCGCCAATTTCGGATTTGCTAACTAATTGCCTGATACGTTTTGTGCCACGCTGCAGCCGGAAAATGAATTTGCCACAAGCTATGTTTAAAAAGAATTCTGCGAAGAGTAGTAAAAACTTTCGCGTTTTAATGCCGGATAAATTGCTACAAAAGCTCTTTATAGAGAATACGTGTATAGATTCAGGCACCGTCCCAACTCCAAAATGCCCGAAGAGAAAATTATAATCGTCACGCGCATCATATAAAATAGCAAAGTGGAGGTGCCGTGATTGTTCTGCGGGCTGCGTTCAGGCGTTAAAGAGAACGGCACCTCCACATCTAGTCGTACATGTCTCAATATTATTTAAGAAACTGCATTATGAAAATAACACTCGTAGATTATGTTTGTGAATATCTCTTGTATCATGCAATAACTTGATTTTCATTGACAATTTAACAGAAAACGTATGTATATTTTTTAAACATTTCACAAAATTGTAGGGTGTAAGGCTAAATTTTTACTGTGAAACGTTCGAAAAGCCACAGTTTCATTAAAAAGACGGCACACATTGTAATTGCATAGTCAATATTTTCTTTATTCACCGATCATTCATGCATAACTAACGTTTATATTTAAACATTACATACTGCAACACAAATAGTTGTATGAACATTAGATTAAAGAGCGCAAATGGATGAAATTCCATATTATTGTTCATCACTGCCCAACACTAGCCCTTGTTTTGCAGCAGATCGGTAACAAAATATTATCATTGCACACGGCTCATCCATTCACCGTATAAAAGTCGCCCCAATTCCATGTCAATACGGCGGCGACAACAAAGCCGTGGGCAAACTATTACCAACCTCGCCCCACGGGAACCCTGCACATGCCAACTCCGTTCGCAAATAATTGAATTTGCATGCGTGGTGAAGCCAGTCGTCGCCGCCGCCGCCGCCGCCGCCAGATCGCGCCCCATCAACACACGTCGCGCGCAAAGCCCGCGGCGTGTCTTCGGGGGTCTCAGCCCCTCGGCAGCCTCCTCCAGACGGGGCGCTCACATCACGTACACACCACCCGCAGAGTGAATCTTTCGATCGATCACACGCCGTCCCGACCCGGCTTTCGGCAAAGCAAACATCGACGGCGACGACTACGGCGACTGTGGTGGCGGTGTGATCCCATCACGACTCTATTAGGATAATCTCGGCCAGCTTTGGCGCTGCCAACGCCGTTGGCCAGCTGCAGCTGTGCGAGGCTCGGTGAGGAGGGGCAGGTGGGGGGGACGGGGTTAAATTGCATTTTGCCACAGGTCAGGCTTGGAGGGAATTGACACAAAGGTCAAAATGTATAGAGGGAAATTGCATTTAGGGTTCATGTAATGACGCATACGGGTAAGCTGGTTCGGTTGCCTGTTGGTTAATTTAGATGTGGAGAGAAATGGGCAAACTGTGTGATCGTGTAGAGTTTTGAATGGAGTTCGAAACTGGTTGTTTTTTTGTTTCTGCCATCATGTCATGCTCTTTTTCCTCTAGCTAGTTCACCTTGAAGTCTGTACGATACATTGCGCGATTAGTTATCAAAACTGCATTAAAAATTGTGCCAAGTAAGAACTGAATAAAACTTCCAGAACAAAAGGCCAAAGAAACCTTGTGAAAAGAAATGCATTTTTGTTTCAGGAGTTGGTACCAATTCAGTTCTTATTTTGTACGAAGTGCATCTTTTCCTTTTTGCTTAATATGTATCGATTTGAATCTTTCCATGTGAGAGAATCATTTTACAATCGTGATCCCTTTGAAATTACTACATCAGCCAGAGGAGTAGTAACATGATAGCAAGAAATTAGATTTTAAGTGCAAAATGCAGGTCAGCACATTCGTAAGCAACTTCTGAATCCCGCCCGAACCCGATGCCGGTCGTTTTCGCTATCAAACGATTCGTTAGTCGCCGACTCAGGCAATTGGAGGAAACCTATAAAATATAGTACCAAGAGTCCCCGCTTCAACATCGCCGCAATTTATACATTTCCTGCGAAAGACGAGCTTTTCCGCTCCCTCGAAATCCGAAACCCGCCTGTAAAAAAAATTCTCTTCTAAATGTTTCTTTCTAAAGATCCAAGTATTTGATCAACTTTTTTTCCAATTAAAAGCACGTCGTAATCTTTTCTCTCCGTTCCTATTTTTTCCTTCGTATTTTCAGCGTATAATTACTGTGGGGATTCATTGACCTTCCGCTTGATCCTTAGGTCCAGAGGGAACGAATCCCAGACGGTGCGCGTCAAAGGGTCCCTTACCGCTGCGCTGGCGGCGTTGGCAGGGTGCGCTGCCCTGCGACGGCGGCCGGAGCGCGTCCAAGAGCGCTGGCGAGCCCGCGGCCGTAGCGCAAACTTTCGTCTATATTCCGTATCTTGTTCTTTTGGCAGCGCCCCGGGACATAGGTAAGGTACTGCAACTTTGCACAGCCTTTGCTAAAGGTGGCAGTGGTTCGCTGCCAGCTCCAACAAGAAGGTTCGGGAAAAAGGGGCTGCTACATGTTTCGCAATCAATTTAAGCGTTTTTACCAAAGATAGTTCGCACTGGTTATGTGACGTTAAATGCGAAGAATTATAAATCCCGAAAAAAAAAACTGTACATTACTTTGAAATTTAAAAATCGAAGCAGAATTAAGATTTCGTAAATCACTAGGAATATTATATTGACGAGTGATCACTCAGTTTGTTGATCGTTCAATATAGATTTGTATAGGTATGCAATGATATTATGTTTAATGATCAGGCAGCAAAGACCGCACCGAACCGATTACTGATTAGAAAACAAGTTATCCAGACCGACATCGGCCAACTCTACACAGTAGGAGAGTGAGGGGTATGCAAAACAAAACGCTCTGTGGACTTCCGAACCTGATACGTACTATAGAGACGTTTCGAAAACGAGTGACGCGAGCAGTCGACATTTCCATGTCCGTACATCGGTCCCGGCATGCGAAACAGGCGGCGTGCTGTGCGAAAGTTTTTCTCGAATTCTGTGACTTTTTTGTTTCCTCAAAGTCGACGCTTAAAAGTTCTGATGTACATGTGCCTAACGACGGACTGGAGAGTGAAAGAGCTTCGAGACGTCTCATTCGCGAAAAACGCTAAAAATGATGTATTTGATGTATTTTTTAATTGGAAAAAAAGTTGATTGAATTTATATCGGCGAAAAGCAAAGAATATTACAAAGGATATTGTGCAACGAATTTTTTTTTATACCTCTAGGTATGTCTCGTTCTACGATAAAAATAATTTTTTGTTCTCGGTAAATCTCGCATCACTTGTTTTAGAAACGTTCTTGCCAGTTTCCAGAGAAGTTATAAGTTACGAATAATGTGGAATTCCGCTTCCCATCCAAGTTATCCGTGAGCATTATGTGGTGTTGTCTATCGCAAATGGAGGCCGAAACAAATAACTCGGTGGCGGGTGTATAATATGCAACCGCTCTCCAGCGCATGCCGATATTATTGCCACGAGGCAGCGCTAGTTATGCACGAGAAAATCTAAGCTGCACTTGGAAATATCCACTTGGAAGACTGTATCGTACACACCGCCTGCTGTACGTCGCTCTCTTCGTCGCTCCGTCGACGAAGAGAGCGATCATACAGCAGGCGGTGATCGTACACCTCGCGTCGCGAGAAATATTTCAAAAACTTTGCACATTTTCAAATTCCCACCGCCCTCTCGTGTTCTCGACTGCTCTTCCAATCGGGCGGGCACTGAATGAATGCACTGCATCATTTATCATTTCGCGCGACTTTGAATGCAACTGTGCTGATAGCGCTGGTTCTTGGCGAGGGCTCTGTTGAATAGGACGCCGCTGAAGCCGAGAAAAGGGAAATGTGTGCCAGCCAGCGCATGCATAAGTGAGGGGATGGCGTGCAAAATGTGATTATGAATAAAATTTCTGAAATTTCTTCGTCAGCGCGCCTGAATGCGGTTAACAGTGTGAAGGAATCCGTATTGCGCTGTGGTTGAAGACAGAAAATGTAAATTATCCTCGGCGTAATTGGCTCAATGAGTTTTCCGGCTTGGACCGAGAATAATCAGCTCTTGAGAGGAAATAGAAATTACATTTGAGAAGGAAAAGAAACGAATAATATAAATAAGAAAATTATACGTAAACGTATAAATTCGCTATTGGTTTTCTCCCTCTCTCTCTCTCTCTTTAATTCATACAAACACGCAGTACGTATTTTGCATTCCAACTTGTCCTTAGGTTTGAGTTTTAAGTTTTGAGTATAAATATATAACTAACTTATTAGCATATTTGTGTTATTTTACTTCATAACGCTTCTGCACATGCATTGCATGAAACGTACCAATTATTGAAATATTCTCTAAACAGACTGGCGGCGGCCGAATCCACCAGGAAGTTCGTGAACGAAGGTTTTCACCGTTTCACAAGATGAACAAGAGTTGCACTCGTTTTCTTCGCACGGGGCACGAAATTTCCATCGGCCGGCGTTTCGACGCGCTAGCATAATATACGCTAAATTATTCAACGAAAATTAGAGTTTATATTCGAATGTCTGCGCATTTAAACACCCACACCAACTACTAAAAATTCCAGGAGTAAGTTTATGGTTATTTGGCGACGATATAGACAAGCAAGGCAAACGATTTCAACTCTCAGACTCTATTTTCCTGTACCTCAAAGTCTGTGCCATCGGTACACAATTGAAAGAACGACTCTCCACCAAACTCACCATCGCTTTCCACACAAACTCTAACAACCCTTATGCTTAACCATGCCGAAGTTTAGACTCTGAACGCTCTATACTTAAAACCGTGTTCGCGGTTTCGCTACGTACATTGGACCCCTAAAACAAACACGCCCGGCGTCGCGACGTGTCGACGTCGTGACGTCACATCCGTCGGCTTCCAGCACCGAGATCTTCAACCGTGATCGAGCGTCTTAAATCGCAAGTCGTGGTGTCACTTCCGCTTAAGGTGGAGTGATCACCTTGGCCAACGAATATCTGCCAAACAATCGATTACCGGCAAACTATTAGTGACAGCCTCACCAAAATGGCTCACCTCCTAGGGAATATATAAGGCTTTCAAATTACGCAAGAATAATTTATGTGATTACAGTTTGGCAAATTAACGTCCGTAACTATGGGAAATTATGGTTGCTATGGAAACTAAAACTTCCCATAATTACGGACAATAATTAACTAAACTAATCATAGCAAATATATTATTCTTTTTCATTATGAAGCCTTATATATATATATATATATATATATATATATATATATATATATATATATATATATATATATATATATATATATATATATATATATATATATATATATATATATATATATATATATATATATATATATATATATATATATATATATATATATATATATATATATATATATATATATATATATATATATATATATATATATATATATATATATATATATATATATATATATATATATATATATATATATATATATATATATATATATATATATATATATATATATATATATATATATATTACCTAGGAGATGAGCTATTTTGGTGGGGCTGCCTCTAATAGTTCGCCTGTAAAATTTTGTTTGGCAGAAATTCGTGTAGGCCTCGTAATTCGTTCTAGCAAGCTCGTATCATTCCACCTTAAGCTTTTCCACTTCTTTCCTTGCGGGGCGCAGGCTTGGCTCAGAGCGGGCCAATTAATTAGCCAGGTTTACCGGCGTGCGTGTGTAATATGATACGGCGACACCGTGCCGAATATGCATGAGATGGAGTCACGTGTTTGGGGGGTGGATGGGGGATCGCAAGTGTGCACAAGTGTGTGGATTTAAAATTATGGAGTTATGAAACTTGCCGGTAATGTTTGGCGCCTTATGTCGCGACGTGTGTAATAGCAAACGGTGAAACGAAGGAGATGTTGTGAGTTAGAGCTTTAGGAAAACGTTTTGATAATGAATCGGTTGCTCATGGTTACAGAGCGTGAGAAGATGGATGGGTTTGAATTAAAGCGCCAGCGTTTTGTTTGTCAGTCGTATAATGGTCGAAATAATATGTCTACTCGTAAAAGGTAATATACCTACATTGTGTAATAAATCAGCATGTTTATTCTAAAATAAATCAATATATACAACAGTTAAAATTAGGTCGGGCAAAGCGTTCAACTGCAGGAATTACTTTTTAAACACAAAAACTGTTGGCTATGGTGACTCATTACATTGTAAATCTGAATGGCAATTTAAGGATTATTTTTCAGTGCGTATTATCTGCTGAATTTATTAGATTTTTTCTCGGTGAAGTTCTATATGAAGAATTTAATTTTGCCAGAAACTTCCCTGGAATTATCATACCAACCTGAACAAATACAAACATGGAGACACATAGGTCAAATATCGACTTAAAAACTCTGGAAAGAAAGAGGCCAATTGGGCATTAAAAAGCGTTTATGTGTCTTGTTTCATTATTCATCTTTCCATACTATCCTATGTCCGGACTGTTCTCGAAATGATATGAAACGAAATAATATATTCAAGAAGAAATCAAATTTTCATAAAAATCGATAAGTTGGGTATTTCTTCTGTGACTCATCGAAATGCCTCGTCACTAAATAATTCATGCAATCAAGTCAGACGGTGAAACGCCTTCCCCGGCCACCGAACGGCGCGACCCCGCGCAAACCGCGAACGCTACAACGCGACGTCCTTGTCCAGAGCAGCGTCGTGACGCGAGCACGTCGTCGCGACGAAATCGTATCACGCCGTAAGTAGATTACAACGGAACTGATAAAATATGGTTCACTTTAGACCGAGCTCATCACAAGACATAATAACACGACCACATGCCCGGCGGCTGCAGAAATAAACCGCCATCTCCCTCGGGTCCGCCCTCCTCTCGCTCGCTAGCACCGAGCTTAGGCGTCCAATCTTTCCGAGGCTAATGCGAATGATTTTCCCCAATCAGAACCAAATAAAGCCCCAGAGCAAAATGAATTCTTCTCGAGAATATCAGAGCAACGCGGGAGCATAGATTCTCTCTGCATAAACAGCAAGTCAGTGGCGAAACTTCAAATCGGAGGCCCAGAAGCAAAAAAATGCGAGTTTTTAGGGAATGGCTCTTTTGAAAGCTTGTATACTGGGAAAACGTACTAGACTTTAAAATCAAAAAGTTCATTCCCAAAAAAAGGCATCTTTTTTCGGTTCATCTTCGTTCTCCGCGAGGCTCCCCTGAGGCCGAGGCCCCCGAGCACTGGTATGCCTGTTCCGCTCTAGTAACGCCCCTGCAACAAGCTTTTCCTTCAATTTTCTCCCAAAGGAAACCGCAGAGGTATAGTACATGCCGCCTATGCATGTACACGGATTATATTATCTCCTCGTATATAAGTTACCGAATTTAAACTATATACTGATGATACACGTGTTTACGGTGAGCGAAGTGGTTCTCGGTTCCCGCTCCGTACTTGATTACCGTCGAGTCCGTGCTCATTAATTACTTGCGCTTAGTTTCACCTGTTACATGCCATGGCTTTGTCCCCCCCCCCCCGGCCTAAGCCTGCCCCAGACCAGCTCCACGCCACGGCCAAGTGTGCGCCGGACTCGGACACGCGTGCGATCGTTCCGTGAAAAGCGTCCACTCGCGGATTATTTGCGCACGGCTTTGCCAGCGACCGCGTTTGATCTAGCGCGGCGGCGGCGTCGACGTCGACGCCGCCGGCGAGGAAAACAGCTGCGCCGGGCACTCTGTCCACAAGGCTGCGGTCTCGGCCGTACCGTTCACGAGTGTGTTTGTGTGCCCGGCCACCGGGGCAAGAACAAACGTACAATAGAACGCCCCATGCCAGTCAGCTACTGGGCAGTCGCCGTCTATTATGCATGAGCCAGAGTGTGTTACAATGGTGCCCGCGGGTGGGCGGGATTTTTGTTTGTTCTGCCCAGTAGCTGGCTTTTTGTGCAATTATTAGTTGACTGTATCCTACCTTTATAATAGAGAGTATATATATAAGGGGAAGGCTATAAGTAAACACTTTTCATCTGCACCTGCTTTTTTTTGCACGTTCAGTTAATGAAAGGAGAGTTTCAAACGTAATTGGGTTTCTAGTGAAGCAGGGAGTGTCGGCTTCGTTTAACTTCAGCGCGTCCTGTGCTCCAATAAAACCAACAACACGTTCGGTAGCGAACGCCAATGTTCACACCCAACGATGGGCTACTATAGCATTTCAATAAACTTCTCGACTCATAATACGATCCCTCATAAAGGACTACTTTCAGTGAAAGACTCCTTGTAGTAATTGTTATATAGTTACAATGACACTGACTTCAGTGAGTATCATTCAACTCGTTATGACAAACCGGTTTCCTTATCAGTTTGGTAACCAGCCATGCTCTTGGATGGTTCACTCGGGCCTTTTGCGCAGTTTTAGAACATTATAGGCACGTGATTTTGTAGATACCTATTCATATACTCATGTGCATCTTCTCTTTGGGTAACAAAAATATGTTTTGAAGAACTTCTTCGGAATGCACTAAAAATTATGTTTTCACATAACGATTTCAATTGCTTTTGTTATCTCTCGATATCTCCAGCTGCTACCCGCGTCGTTGAAGCTGCCAAGAAAGGTCTCGATTCTGGAATAGCCTAGAAAGGTCTGATAACTTGATCGAGGGATGTAACCGATGGCAAATTAATATCGTGCAATTAACTGTCATTGTGACAGCTTAGTTTGTTTTAAAGTGATTCTTAAATGAGTTGGACGCAAAGAAAAGATACAGAGAGTAATTATTAATCTCAACTTAAACCCCCAAAATTATCCACTCGTGCTAAATAATAGATAGGCGTGCTGAGAGCATGCGCAAATGGGGCGAGTGATATATTAAATTAGAGGTGGAAATATGGATATGTGAATCGAGCACTATACGGCCTCATAGACGGTAGTGCTTTATTATGAATAATCATGAACCAAAATCCAGTATGTTGTACAGAAAATCGTGTACGTACAGAGTACCGTATTACTGCACTGAATGCGCTGTGTGATGGAAATCATTTGAGTGACAAGCTTGCAGAGTGCGTTGACTGCTCGTTTTGCATTTTTGGCTTGGCTCGAAGTGATAGGGCCGTGGCATATAGGCTTCTTCCAATGTACGCGCTGTCAATGTGGCTTTCGTATATACGGCATGTGATAGTTTAATGGTGTTCGCCGCGACGAAAATGTATTCAACGAGATCAAAGCCATCTTCAGCCAATATACCAAACAGCCGAAACGAACTGCCGCAGCATCCAATATGGAGGAGCGGTGGCGGTGACGGTGGTGGTTGCACTAGATAGAGGGAATAATAATCGCAACCCTTTTAGGAGGAAAACGGCTCGGCTGTAACGGGATAAACTTTCGACTTTGAAACTAGCATGATACTGCAATCGGTGTTGGGATTATTTTAATTTTAATTACTCTAGAGCACAGTCAGAATTTCAAACAAACGGCAAACGATCACTCCCAGTTCGAGCATGCTCTATATACACGTATATAAAGTGCAGTCCTATATATATTCGTTTTGCAAAAGTTTTAATCACTTGCATGCGAAGCAATCAACTCTCTGCAATCTAACGAGCGACGAGGACAAAGTTCCAACTCGTTTAAATCGATACCTTAGTGGTGCCAACTGTTCATCAAAACTTATTGTTAGTCAGCGTTTTTTTTTTTAATTAATTTACAAATTTACGATTTATTTCATTTATGAACAGTTCCAATATTCCTAATTGTCGATTATTATTCATCAATCCGAGCATGCAATATGCATCTATATTGGCTATAATTTACTTTGAAACAACAGAGTGTTTTCATATATTTATATAACATTGAAAAACCACCTAAATGAGATGTCAATTAACGTCCAGTTCAAAATATGTATTTGTCAATTGACAGTCAGGACGAGAGCTTGACTTGCAACATGTATATATCAGAGTTTAATCCATGCAAATTTACCCCAAATAGATGCAGGGGGGCAGTAAAATTAAGTTCATTTCATTTTTTACGTTGTAAAATGCATTGCCCAGCAAGGTGCACTGAAGATTTTGTGCAATTAGGCTGAGCACCGTTGCACACAATACCGCACTAGTCGGTATTATAAAGTTAATTGGAACCCAGAGCTATAGTACGCCTAAGGTTCTTTTATCAGCAGCAAACCGGTATTTTACAATGTTACAGTACAGTCCCAGTGCCCTGAGGAGCTGACAAAAGAATCTGAGACGTACTATATAAGGACAAATTCTATCGTTCCTGGGATGGTTGACGGGTTCCCACCAAAAACCGCGAGGAAAGCAAATAATTTCGACGTCTCTGGAGCCAACTCTACTGTTTCGAGACTCCCAACGGTTGTCACAGCAAACAACAACCAACACTTGGTGCTAGATCCGTCGCTTACGCAAGTCGAACTATAATGATATGACCCAATTAAATCAATACACGTCTGTACAACACAGGGCTAAATAACAATAGCATGTCAGCCCGTCGACCGAAGGCTGTCTGAAGGCTCGATGACGGCGTGCACGTTTCGTGCAGTCTCTCACGTGCACGTCCCGTCGACTTGCGCCTGGCCGCGTCGGGAAAAGCCCTGGAAGAAGCATTAGTGGGAATACAGGCAGCAGCTATCTCGAACGTAGTGTGTCGCAGCACGGCTCGACGACGAGCGAGTCTCATATAATTTTCTGCGAGGTGCATTAGGAGCTCGTCGCACGATGAAATCTCACGACAGCAAGCGTTCCACATTTTCATTTCTCTTTCATTAAGGTGTGTGCACTGAGTAAGTAATTACAGTAATGGCTTGCTAACGCTTCAATGCAGGGCCGCTCTGCTCCTAATGAAGACACAACTCGCTGCGAATTATATCGCGGGCTTAAAAAAAAACACTTTTTAAAGCAGTTACATTTTCTTTTTAATGTTCAGCTTCGTTTTTAAGCAGTCTCAGCAAGCCAGCGCGCCTTTTTGCAACCTGAGTTACATGATTATAAGCATTTTGCTAGAGCTGGGATGGTGAAATGCGACCAACGCTTCTTCTCTCTCTGCCCCGAACGCTATACAAAATACCAGTCTCCAATTTCCTACCGTATCGCCGTATCACTGTGAGACATCGCGTCCTACGCATATCTGGCTCATTATACGCACGGTTCAACGCAGCGCCCTCATCTAGGCAACGTTTTCCCTGACATTCCCTGGAAATCTGCATCGCGCCGAGGGTAACGAATGGAATTCGAACAGATCGCCCGCGGCTTGCTAACAGCGTGGCACCCATCCGTAGTTCCATCTGTTGCTGATCATACACGCGCCTCACTTACACATCTCGATAACAGGATTGTCAGTCTTAATTAGATTCTGTATTATTGTGAGCTGGTTTCGTATGCGACGATATCCCAACTATCTGACAGGTTCACGCAAACTACAGCCGCTGTTTCATCGAAATTTCAATTTAGTTTTATCCAGGATAAATAGTTTAGTAATTATCTGTCGTGATGCTGCAAATGCTGGTGATGCTTTTAGCAGTTAATTGTTGCATGTTTTGGGTGTAAAGCTGAGCTGATCACACAAACGGACCGTTAAAGATAACTGGAATTAAAAATGTCAGCGCGGCTTCTTTAGCCAATAATCGTGCGACCTTGAAACCAAGGTCAGCCCATTTAAATTTGCTCACGAATCCGGGTCTCATTCGGTCCCTCTATAGCGACAGCCCATTACCTTTAAACATTTGATGTGTAATGATGTATTGGTTGTTATAATTTTGAAATAATACAGCAGTGGAAAGTTTGTACAACAACCAATTATAATAATACCATAAGGCAAATACCACTCTAAACTAAACCCTGTGGTGATCTGTGTTAATATTTGTGGTCCGGACAAGTTTTATAGAAATAAGCCTGCACTAAAATCCTAAGTCACAACCTAATCCGTTGTTTATCGCGAAACGCTTTCCCGTTTCCATTTGATTCTCGACGTTGTTTCCTAACGAACTGTCGTCGTCTTGACGACAAATCGCATATTGCCCGAGATTGTACGACAGCCATTACGATGATGCTGGCTGCGACGATTGGCTACCGTCGCACGGTTCAGACAACGGGGCGATCCCGACGGCGCGTGCCCCTCAATCCGAGCACGCTATGTCTGGAGGGCTGAACGGAACGAGACGTGGAGGCACGAGAAACTGTCGCATTACAAACTCGCAGGCCCAGAGAGGGACATTCATTACAGACGTAATATCATTTGAAGCTAACCGGCTGATAATTCTAACCAAGCTCTTGATCAGATCTTATAAGATCTTGCAAGATCTTGGTAAGAATTTTCAGCAGGATGATGCAATCCTTTTTCTACATACATGTATATATAGGTATATAAGCAAAACGCACTTATAAAGCATGTGCTTTCTGTGATGCACTCTAATTTTCCTCACTATGACGTAGTTTAACATGCCATACGAGATAATAATTAAATCTACATGGGAGCTGAAAAACAAAAGTTTTAGCTAATGCGTTCTCCGGTTACTATGTACTATACATGCACACAGTTTTGAGTAAATACCAAATAGGTGTGGTACAATAATGGAATGGGGGACTTCAAATTTCACAGAAGCAGGAGTATAGGAGATGCTTTTGTTTGGTGTCTATTTTATGCACCGATGAACATACGTTTGAAATGGAATTACTGTTTTGATGAAAATTGCTTACAAGTTATAATCATTGTGCTCGTCATAATTTCCAGTTCCCTGAAATTGAATCGATGCTGTTTTGTGGCAGAGACTGGCTTTTTATACAGCGATTTGAAAATCAGAGCTTTTCGCGTTGAACGAGCGGCAGTAATTTTCATGCATATATATATATATATATATCAAAAAATACAAAAATACAAATCAGGATGTACGAGATTCTATTAGTGCGCAGAGTGCCCGAATGAAGCAGCCATTTATTTAAATGGATTCATCGAGGGGAAGAGATTAAAACAAGTATTTCCAAATTTAATTATTTCTTATATTTGTACCTACCAGGCAATTTCCGAGAAATTTTTATGAAATCTGTTAAAATAAAATATCTTTATGTTTCGAAAACTGAAAAAACCGAAAATTTTCCGAGCAAACCTGGTAAAAGGGTGTTTTGAAGAGCCATTTAATCCAAATGGGCAAGGGGTCGCATTTTTATATTAGAACCGTCCCGAATCTTGCATCTCACGACCCGGTTTCTTGTGGATTCGAGAAAACTCCAAAGAAATATTTTCTAATTTGTGCATGCAAACATTTAGCTATATAACGGCGGGTTTGCACGGTTCAATGTTTCGTTCATCAAATGAATTCAATGTTTTCTCATTGAGGACATGTGTTTTAAATTTTTCCTATATCAAGAGAAGAAAGGGTAGGTATGTCACTGCCTGCTAGAAACAACGCTTTTGGAAGGCAGTGCCACCATTTTCAACGGCTCATGTCAAGAGCATTCAACTTGCATTCAGCATTGCTAAGCTGCTAGCTGCTCTCTTTTTTACTCTATGGGTGCCAGCTTTTTCTGTGATAACTGATTACAAAGATTGTATTACCTATGTTAATGTTTCAAAAAAATGTTAGGCCTCGAAAGAGACTTACGACCAAAAGCTCATTCGGATTCCCCTTTAGAAAAATCTTTGGGTCAAATTGTTAACTGTGCTTTTATTTGACCCTTGCGATATCGTAATTGTATACAGAAATATTTGCATCTCATGTCGCACAGCACACAGGATATTTTGGCAGAAATCAGTAGGATCAATATAGTGAACGTGTGGTTAGGACATGCATGGAATTTTCCATTTTATATTGATAAAACCACATTTAAATTAAATCTATGATATGTATCTGGAATTTCTCTCTGTACTGTATACCTATATAGGTAGTATTGCCAATATAAAGCTGAAGCGATATCATTGTTTATTGGGCTGGCAAAAAGATTTTAATTGAAAATTGAAATTCAACGATGCGAAACTGCCACGTGCGTAGGCATATCTTTAGTCTGTCCCGTCACTAGTTCATTTCTATTTGATTTCATTTAGGATGAAAACATACATGATAGCAGCCAACGAGAGCCAATTGCATTGCTTGTTTAATCAAGCAAACCACGCCACAGTATATTATGCTCGCGTTGAGTATTGAATTTCAATTACCTACTCTCTGAATTTCGACGCTATGTGGACATCAGCTCCAAACGAACGGCATTTTAATTATATAGACAAAGGAATCATTAATCTCCGTAATTATTGCTTGTGCACCCTATGCAACAGTGTTATACTTGTTAAATTATATTGGAGATCAATATAACTTTTCATATAGTCGATGCGTAGTGTAAATGGTAGGATATGGCTCAGTACGGGATGGGCCGAAATGATGGTCACAAAAAGTATACATACACCGTTTTCTATCCTCGTGACCGCGAAAGCAAGAGTTGCGATAAGGCATGGCAGCCATAGGCCTTGGCCTTCTACATGGCAATGTATCCCTTTGCTGTTGAAAATATCTAGTCACAAAAATTTTGGTTTGCATCTCGCTAAAGGTCACAGCCACCTAGATACATTTTCGCAATTCAAGATTCAAGCAAATCGAAACAAATCCATTCAGAGGGCGCCTGGCAAGTCCCGCGAAAGAGTATCTAGAATCATGGGCTTGTATTAATATAAGCCCATGCTAGAATTTCCTTTTTGTAGCTTGGATTCTGAATGTATTTATTTATATTACCACTGCAATGACGATAAATAACGAAACTAGAAAGGTCATTACATCTGAAGAACAGCTGCATTGTGCTGGAAATATCTTAGATGTACGGCCTGTTCCTTGCCGGTCATACAGCGCCTGCGCACGTCTATAGACATAAATACTACCCTGCATATGTTGAGGAGTTAAAATAAATGCTGGATTTCACACAAAGACATTTTCTGGCCAGAGTACTGCATCCTGTCTCACAATCGAGTGGGGTTATCTGTCTTGAGCACAATGTTTTGGCCACTAAAAACTTTGGTAGATCACTTGCATACAGCAATTTCCCGGCACTGTCAAAGTTTGTACCTACCGGTCAGCCGGGTGCATTTGCCTGTCACCCAACGAAATAGCCGCCAATGGCAAAGTGGCACTCATAAATACAACTTTCCAAGAGTTTTCGCTTGTCTTGCCTTCAATTATGGTCAATTAATTCAATTAATGGTCAATTGGTTTCGCCTATGTTGGGACATCAATGGCTCGGTCGCTCCCAAACTGGTTGAAACTTTAGCCGTCATAAATTGTATCTATTGAGAATTGAGAATTGTATCTATTGAATATTGTAATTTAGAGCCACAAAAGTTGAAGAGAAATCTAGAAAAGGGCTGCCATAGGCCCTGTAGACATTGTTTCTGGTAGGGCCCTCTGGTGGCCCTCTGGTGGCAATATTTGGTACTAAAAACTACATAATCAATATAGTTGTTTAGCTGCCATAGCTGCCAACATGCTGTTGAAACATCAAAGAAATACAGAACACCACACGCTCTTCATAATATAATTGAACGGTAACCGGAACCAACACCTGTCCTCGTAGGAAAACACTAACTAGTTTGTACACACGTTCATCATCGGCAGATTTTGAAACTGTATTTATAGAGCTAGAGTAATAGTTTCGAATTATCTCTGGCAGTTTATAAGTTCTATTAAATATCAGTTTGAATGGAGAGAGACTCGCAAAACAATTGGAACGAAGCTTGAATGGCGCCATTTGTATTTCGTGCATCCACTGAATCAGAGCAATCAGTTTCCCAACAAATCGCTTAAAAGCAGAGACGGCGCTATATCCTTACAAGCTGAAACTTGAATTTACACAAGATTAAGTCTGATGTTCTTTTGTCAACAGTAAACCGGTATTCTGCAAAGTTATAGTATAATATGGCCAATACCCCAAGGAGCTGAAAAAAAACCTTACTGTAACGAAACTCCATTTCATGTTAACAACGACAGCATGGATTTCAATCCTTCTCAAGGACCTACTGGTGCTTTGTACGAGCTAAGAGTTTCAAAACTGGTCATAGAGCCTTTTGTAAGACTCAAAACATGACTTGTAAGTTTTGAAACTCTAGCGGCAGTGGGTCCCCTCTAGGAAAATGCAAATCCACTCTCCTTCTAAAGGCCGTTCTTTGATGGTTGTTGAGGTAAATTGAATTTAACATTTTTTGGATTTCCAGGAGATATTTCGAGATTCTGAGATATTCAATTGGTTGTCATAAGTGTGAGGATTCCGCAGATATTTGTTTCGTCGCGATCAGATAACGGGTGTGGCCTGGAAAGTGAATCCAGTGAGAGGTAAATTCTTCGCTGGAATTGACATCTTGTATCCCTTTTCAATGTATCCCTTTGCTGTTGAAAATATCTAGTCACAAAAATTTTGGTTTGCATCTCGCTAAAGGTCACAGCCACCTAGATACATTTTCGCAATTCAAGATTCAAGCAAATCGAAACAAATCCATTCAGAGGGCGCCTGGCAAGTCCCGCGAAAGAGTATCTAGAATCATGGGCTTGTATTAATATAAGCCCATGCTAGAATTTCCTTTTTGTAGCTTGGATTCTGAATGTATTTATTTATATTACCACTGCAATGACGATAAATAACGAAACTAGAAAGGTCATTACATCTGAAGAACAGCTGCATTGTGCTGGAAATATCTTAGATGTACGGCCTGTTCCTTGCCGGTCATACAGCGCCTGCGCACGTCTATAGACATAAATACTACCCTGCATATGTTGAGGAGTTAAAATAAATGCTGGATTTCACACAAAGACATTTTCTGGCCAGAGTACTGCATCCTGTCTCACAATCGAGTGGGGTTATCTGTCTTGAGCACAATGTTTTGGCCACTAAAAACTTTGGTAGATCACTTGCATACAGCAATTTCCCGGCACTGTCAAAGTTTGTACCTACCGGTCAGCCGGGTGCATTTGCCTGTCACCCAACGAAATAGCCGCCAATGGCAAAGTGGCACTCATAAATACAACTTTCCAAGAGTTTTCGCTTGTCTTGCCTTCAATTATGGTCAATTAATTCAATTAATGGTCAATTGGTTTCGCCTATGTTGGGACATCAATGGCTCGGTCGCTCCCAAACTGGTTGAAACTTTAGCCGTCATAAATTGTATCTATTGAGAATTGAGAATTGTATCTATTGAATATTGTAATTTAGAGCCACAAAAGTTGAAGAGAAATCTAGAAAAGGGCTGCCATAGGCCCTGTAGACATTGTTTCTGGTAGGGCCCTCTGGTGGCCCTCTGGTGGCAATATTTGGAACTAAAAACTACATAATCAATATAGTTGTTTAGCTGCCATAGCTGCCAACATGCTGTTGAAACATCAAAGAAATACAGAACACCACACGCTCTTCATAATATAATTGAACGGTAACCGGAACCAACACCTGTCCTCGTAGGAAAACACTAACTAGTTTGTACACACGTTCATCATCGGCAGATTTTGAAACTGTATTTATAGAGCTAGAGTAATAGTTTCGAATTATCTCTGGCAGTTTATAAGTTCTATTAAATATCAGTTTGAATGGAGAGAGACTCGCAAAACAATTGGAACGAAGCTTGAATGGCGCCATTTGTATTTTGTGCATCCACTGAATCAGAGCAATCAGTTTCCCAACAAATCGCTTAAAAGCAGAGACGGCGCTATATCCTTACAAGCTGAAACTTGAATTTACACAAGATTAAGTCTGATGTTCTTTTGTCAACAGTAAACCGGTATTCTGCAAAGTTATAGTATAATATGGCCAATACCCCAAGGAGCTGAAAAAAAACCTTACTGTAACGAAACTCCATTTCATGTTAACAACGACAGCATGGATTTCAATCCTTCTCAAGGACCTACTGGTGCTTTGTACGAGCTAAGAGTTTCAAAACTGGTCATAGAGCCTTTTGTAAGACTCAAAACATGACTTGTAAGTTTTGAAACTCTAGCGGCAGTGGGTCCCCTCTAGGAAAATGCAAATCCACTCTCCTTCTAAAGGCCGTTCTTTGATGGTTGTTGAGGTAAATTGAATTTAACATTTTTTGGATTTCCAGGAGATATTTCGAGATTCTGAGATATTCAATTGGTTGTCATAAGTGTGAGGATTCCGCAGATATTTGTTTCGTCGCGATCAGATAACGGGTGTGGCCTGGAAAGTGAATCCAGTGAGAGGTAAATTCTTCGCTGGAATTGACATCTTTCAACGTACCGCCAAAACAGGGTTGTTTTAAAACGCTTGTAAGTAATTGACGGGGGAATTTTTCGAAATGAAAATGATTCAATTGGTTGCCAGGAGTGTGAAGATTCCGAATATATAGGTTTCATTGTGATCCGACCAGAGGTGTGGCCTGGAAAGTGTATCCCGAACGAGGTAAGGGAAGCGGCCCGAGTTCACAGCTCAATGAACAGACTTACCGTGCAATGGGGAGTAATTTTCCAGGCGAGACGTACTGGCAAAGGAAATCTTTACGGTTTACCCGGTAGTGGGGGTGATGGAAATGACGATTTTTTTGCACTATATAGTACTTACTTGATGGCCATCAAATCCCAAACCCCGAACATAACCGCAGATCATTAAAATTCGTTAATGTCGGCTTTCCGCTTCCAAAGTTGGCTTTGTCGGCATTAATACGTCAAACTGTACAAATCCTGCAATAACGACGGATATTCTGTAACGCTATGTGCCCAACTTAAGCCAAAGATCAAAGATTTTAACGTAAAAATGTCATGGGTTCGGTTATATGTCTCTATATATCCACAAATTCAAAATGGTGAAAACTTTCAATATGCTCAGAATACCAACGGCTGCCCATCGTGCAAAGAGCACATAACTCTTTCTAAATTTTGATAATCCGCAAAGAATATTTGCGAAATCGATGAGCATTAAATCAGTTGGGAGAGTATAAGCACCCCCAAGCGGGTTATTATATTTTCAAACGACGCCATGAAAAGTATATAAATGGCCGTCGAGAGCTGCAGAGTGGCGTGGCGGCGCGTCATTGGGCATCGGAGGGGAAATGGAGCATGTGGAAACCGGATTCGGGTCGCTGGGCTACGCATAAATCCAGCTCATAGATGCTCGCAATTCAACCATGCCGATGAATGTTAAGTTTCATAATGCTTTGGGGCTCTTATGTCTGTTTTGGGGGTGAGTTTTGCCGCTGATTTGTATTTATATACGTTAACGTTTTGTCATCCGTGGACAATAAGGCACCGAATACTTGGGTATGGAAATGGAATTATCATGTAACCGACATATGTTTTTTTTTGGTGGCGACATCAACGCAAAATCAAGCGTTTTGTTGTGTGTGACAAGAGGACAAGTGAATCGTGTAGTTCGGGCAATCGGCGACTGCAAACCCTCTTCGCGCCTTTGAACTGTCCAACACATTTGCTCGCCACTTAGGTGACACGTGCGACAGCGCCCGGTGACACGCCGGACTTGCGGCGGACGACGACGACGACGACGACTACAGCGCTGAATCCCGTGTGGCGAAAACTTTCGCGGGTCGAACCGCACGGACCGCACGGACCCCCCGTTTCATCGCGCGCGGACCGCAATGTGTCCCGAGCTCGCGATTCAAGCGCAGGCACCCAGCCCCTCGAGGGGGCGCCGTGGTGCCGCGTCGTGGCAAGGAATATGTCAACGCTTTGAAAGGAGGACGCCAATCGCCGAATTCCCGTGGGCATCGGTGAATGGACGTGTTAAGCGCACATGCAGCAGCACCGTTCGACGCCATGCTAACGGCTGGCTATTAATTTTTCAGATGAACGCCTCGGTAAAATACTCCAGAGGCATCGATCAAACATTAAAGGCGCTTATCTGCTGAGCAGTGAGCACGACGGAATCCAACCGGCTTGCTTGCGAATCCATCCTGTATTCTACACTTTGTGATTATCGATGTTGTACTACATCAGAATATTTTAGTTCTGCATTTGGGAGAGAGGTCGTTTAAGTTTCATGCTGGTATTATAACTGCAGTCTATTTGACTAGTCAATCCTCCTGTACTTTCTCCCACAAAGAGCACAGCATCGTATTCGTTTCCCGACCAGCAGATGTCCTCAGCAGACACGGCCTTGGCATAACAGTTCGGGAAACATTCCCGTGCAAAATGGACATCAATTGCATGCCCGCCTTGCGGCTTGGCCGGAATCCGACGGCCAGTTACATAAGATTTACTTGACGGACTTGTCAACAGACTGTCAATTTCATAAGACGCTGCTGAAATTTATATTCGAAGACATAATTACAACCAACACCCCTGGGTCTGAATTCACGAAGCAGGGTTAACTAGGGCTCGCGAACGCAATTCGTGTTGCGTTGAAGTTGAGTGAGCGAAGCTGTTTGTAGCGGATAAAGAGGTAGAGCAGAACACAAAGTTACTTACTTTTGGAGGAACTGACATTGAAGATTTCTCTCAGCTCGCTTCGCTCTTACAACCGGGGCTAAAACTTACAGCCGGGGCTAGAGTCACTTTTCTTTTGGCCAATCAGACTCTAACCAGATCAGAGATCGAGTAAGAGAAGGAAGATTTTGTGGTATGGGGGGGGGGGGAGCGGGGGTTAAATTTTAATCTTATGGTAGGAAAGAAATTAATTGGATCTAAATTTGAGCGAGAATCTGTGATTTCTCAATGGCCAAGAATAAAAAAACGATTTTAGCCCTGATTTTCCATTACCCATCTTCGAGAATCCACGCGCCAAGATTCAACTGACCATCGGCGTTGGACTGTTGATGTTGAATGCCTCGTGCAAGAAACGGACACGAATCGTTGAAAAATTCAAGCCATGCTGCGCGACTCACCATTCGTGTTGTTGCTGTTGTTGTTGTTGCTGCTGCTGCCGCCGTTGTTGTTGATGGAGTTGAAGAAGTTTGCCGCGCTCGCGAGCTGCGTCCTGCGGAGGATCCAGAACATGTTGTCTCGTGGCTGGGCGTCGCGACGGCGTTGCGGCTCGTGTCGACGTCGGCCGTGCACTGGCGTCGGCTCGCGCGCCTCCCGCGACGCAAGCGCCTCGTGGTGGTGGCACGGGCGGCGAGGGGGGGGGGGGGCGTCAAGGCTACGTCACGGACTCACGCGCGGAGAAAAGTGAACGGGACTGTCAGGAGGTCGGCACGCTTTGTGTGGGTCTTCCAGGGGGGTTGGGGGGAGTTTCATTAGCTAATTTCTTGGCCTTGATTTCTTGGGAGTGATCGCATATCTCAAATTTTCTTAGAATACACACTTCTGCATCTTTCATCTCAGACCGAAACATATTTTAAGTCGCAACAGTTATACATCAGTTATTGGAGAATCTTTAGTTTCCGAATTGTATTAATTGCTTGGTTTGGATTTGTTTTGTTTCCATGGCGATCGACGACAGCGATGGTCCAAACCAAAGAAACTGTTATAATAACCTTGTCCAAACTCTAGCGCCAACCCTTGCGCAGACCGGAAACGACGCGAAGTATTTTAGCCTAAGTCAAAGTCTATGGCAATTACCAATCGACTCGTATTAGTGCACTATGCAATCCATCCCGAGGCCTCTGTGGTAAGGTCGACTATCCTAATAAAATCAATTACGGTTGCAGCTGTTTAAGTTGTCACGTCAACTTGACTTTTAATTGTCCGGCCATCTCAGTGGAGAAACAATTAGGAAAATAGCTTACAGCTACAAGTCGGTGGTTTGTTTACTATATATAAAACATTGGAATATTCTGTCAACTACTTTCTTCTTTAGCAAAGATGAGTTAGTGGCGAATTAGCATCCTACGTTGGGGTAGAAGAAATCGGACAGCGACACACGCGAACAAAAACACTGAATGGAAACTCGAAAGAGAACTAATAGCATTAATTATTTACAGGCTCTAATAGGTTGCGCTAATACCGAGTGAATAATCGCGATGAGTTGTGTGAGTTTGAAAACTATGAGGCGTCGGTTTAGCAACTGAAATTAAACGAAACTACCCGCGTGCAGCTTGATCTACTGACTGACGTATACCTAGACCCGGACCGTAGGTTTACCTTATAGCTAGTACCTATCTGCCTGCCTCCAACTAGAGAGCCTCAACTGACCTCGCGAACCCGGAGTATAATGGTTATGATATATATCTCCCTCTCCCTACCAAGCTCCATTGACATTACATTTAATTACTCCCAATTATGTTGAATAAAAGTAGCCTGCAAGTATGTAGGTACCTCCTATTGACAATGGTATTATCATGGTCTAGTAATAGTGACCTAAATCTAATTGTGTTTCCTGGATTTTTCAAAACTTGTTGTCCTGGATTATGGGGTGGGGTACCATCATTCGTTTGCAAGAAAGCGATAAATAAGAAAATAGAAAAAGAAATTTTATGAATAGCAGAATGTTTATACCTTGTGCAGCCACGTAGCAGGAAGTGCGTATTGAGTTCACAAATAGCTTTTGATCTACATAACGAATGGCTATACTAACTAATATCAATAAATGTAAGCAACCCCTTTCGATTTAGGATTAAAATAAATACAACTACGGACTCACCCGACTGTGCAGCTAGGAAAACTTGTGACCCTTTAATTTTTGCAAATGCAAAGTGTGATTAATCTGAAAGAGTGAATGTATATATAGGTAATGCTTTTGCAATAAAAAAAAATGGGTTCTGAATTTAGGAATTCAAAGGATAATAAAAAAGTCGATTCAGGGGTGGGATGGGCCCATTTTAGCGCGAACACACGCACAATGGGGCCTGATTGATTCGGGGAGAGTGGTGCAAGGGTGACAAAGAGGGTGGAAGTGAGGCCACACCTTTCATATCTCAAAATTGAATTAATATGAACCAAGGAAAGGGAACCTTTACTCGAAGGTATACCTCATGATTAAATATCAGGCAGCAAAAGAATCAGAAATAACAAAATAAATTCCATTTTCTAAAGCTTTATTTTTATAATATGTATCCATTTACAATTTAGCTGCTCACGGCTGCACAAAAAAATAATGCATCAGTTGAAATATTTCGTTATGTTTTGTTTTGAACAAAATAACACACCCATGATTTCACTTTGTAAAATTAAGTATTGTTTTGGGTAGGTATAACAAGCACATGATTTACAGAGAATAAAATACTGTGAAGAAGATGACATCTACGTAATAAGGCTGTGGCAATTATAGTACCAACGTAACTTTGGGTCAAGCCACAATGAGTCGTTTGAGAGTTCTTGAGTTACGTGACAGAACGTAACTCATTTTATATACACATTTAATTTGGATCCAAATAAATGCCTTTCATTTTCCACTGCAGCTATAGCTACCAAAACAGTCTTGGAGTATGTTTGCATTAGTAACACTAGCTTAACATTGAATCATGAATCTTTAAACATAAATTGAGCAAAAGAAGTAAACATAGGTATAGTTACTTATTAAAATATCTAATAAAAACATCGTTGCCCGTTTTAGAAAAACGTTGCGTTAGCGGTAGGTACCATTATGAAATATTTTTGACAGAAATTTGATTTGAAATAAAGAAATGCATTTTGCTCTATGAAGCGCTCATGCATTATGTCCATTGCCGTCAGCTGCGGCACCAAAGCATTTTCGCCGGCGAGCCACCAGCCAGTTTGCTATTGCACCTTCGTCCCAAGACTTGAATGTCCACAACAGGCATCGTTAACTATTTACACAAACAGAAATGATAGTCTCTTTTGTTACACCGACAGATTATTTGGTAAGCACATACACAAAAGTGTATTAGGTAGTACAGCAATATCTTTGAGATAATGACCATAATAAATATATATTTATACTTATATGCAAGCCAGCGCTTCTGCCGATAATAGGACAGGTAGAGTCCGTTTTAGTATATTTTTATATTTCAATACTAATGAGGCAAACCTTGTCCACAACTTTCCACAATTACTGTATTTTATTTTCATTTATGTTAAGACATATATAGTAAAGGTGTGTGAATGACTCTTATAAAGTAGGTACCTACTCGGCACTTGCTCTTGGGCACATCATAACCGGAACGTCAAGTAGCATTGTGATCAGCGTTTTAAGCACAACTATTAACGCCCTGACCACACTGTGGCGCTTTGCGGTCCGTGACAAGGGTCAACGTTGCCGTCCGTAGCGGACAGTGTGGGCGGGGGGTTTGATGCAAGTGGCAAAGGGGCAGGGCAAGTTGTGGGAGGGAAATTTCCACTATTAGCTTTGTGACAAGGCTAGCTTTCACTGTTCACACAAGGCAACATTAAATTCTTGCTTCCACTTGGCATACCAACAAAATAATTTGCAAAACAATAAACAATTTGAAAGTGCTCAGGTGCTTAAAGTGTTTCCCTTTTATGTTCACAACCATTCAGTGGATACTTGGTCGTAAAAAGTTGTGATTTTACCGTAAATTCTGAGATAACTTGTGAGATTTCTAATATAATAACAAGATCACAAATTAAAGATAATGGAATGAAAAATTACCGATAGAAATTATAGTTTTGCACGTATGAATCGTCATTTCTAAGTCTACGTTTTGAGTAAGACCTGAATGAGATCCATGACTTCAACTAGCGATACCAAGTCCGCCCGTGCTATGTTCCACTCAATGAAAATAAGAACATAGGTGTCGACAAATTTCTAGCCACTGAAAATTGAAATTAAATGTTTTAGAGTAAACATATTTCTCCGCTAAAACTGAAGTCGGGCGTCAATATAACGCCTGTGGAAGCGAGATAACAGATTAGCTACGCATTCGACCGCATCGCATCCATTCAACCCCTACTTGGTGACTTGAAAAATAATGCTTTCTTTGAACATTTAACATTTCCGTTTAGCAAATTTGACTAGGCAATTAATTACAATTATACGATGAGGGTGATACTGTGAGTGTTTACGTCCGTGGAAACAAACTCGCGCAAACAGTCTCATCCGACGCGACTTTTTCTCAAGCGGTGACAGATTCACACCGTCGCCGGCCCGTCGAAAAGAATTAAATTTAGAGACGGCTCCGTAACAGATGCGTCTTTCCTGGCCCTTACAAATATGTACAAACTTCAGCACAACGTAACATTTGGTTGGCCCTCCTGCAGTCCTGCATGACTTCATCGCAAGAGGTACTCACACGCTAGAACCCCGAATTCGAAATCCTTTTCCGCTGAAGGAGATCATAGAGCCAGCTGCCACATTTTCGGTTAAACCGACAAACTTCTCGGCGATCCAAATTGGTAGCGAGAGATTCGTACAAATGCTACAGCTGCAACCTTTCTTGCCGCATACACGCATTAAGCATAATCTGCTAAGACAATCAGCCATCGCTATGCACGCTCAATCGATTAAAATAACAAAATATTGCTTCTTAAACAAATTGCACGAGATTTAACTAGTATTTGGCAACCATTCCGATTTAACGCTTATTGCATAAATAAATAATAGTAGTCTTAACATAAGATTTTGTTAGGCATTTCTTCCTAGATTCCACTCCAAATTGCCAATTACATTTCCATCACACGTCTGTAACTTTTTCAGGTTACTAGGTACGTATAGTAACAACCGGTTGCTTCACATAATTTAATAGATAATAATAGGTATAATAGAGAATTTCCATCTTTTTCCAAATACCGACCCATTTCAGCTACCAACGCGAAATAAAACTAATGACTAGAAATTTGAGCCAGCACCTGATACCTAGCCGGCCGTCGATCGTGACTCCCTAATGTCCGCACCGCGTCCCAATATCACAAGTTTGGTGTGTATCCGTCGGAACCGCAGCTCCCTCGGTCGTGACATGTTTGCGCTCGCTTGCGCTCGCTCTGCGCCGCACCGCGCGCGAACGGAGTTAGTCGTCTTCCGCGTCCGACGCCTGCGTTTGCGTGGCCAGACCAGCGGGCGCAGCCAGCACGGCCGGCCTCTTACGTGCCAGTTTCGACCTGCAACCGAAAAATTCACAATCAGCACTTTCTTGTTGAATGATGCACACTGGCCAGTGACTTAATTAAATAAGTTTGGATGCTGGTGACTTCAAACTTTGACAAGTTGTACGCCGTGTGGATATTTTGTACGCCAAGCCAATGTTGAGGTCACCATTTACAGAAAATGTGATGTTTGAAAGGATGAAAGTAGCAATTGTAGGAACAGAATAGATTTCTGGGACTTTGCAAACAGTAATTCCATGATGCATTAAATTCAGCAGTGGGTTCCTAACTATTTGGACTGACTGGGTTTATGAAGCATACCAAGCAAGCAGGTAAGAAGGTGCCTATTTCATATGTCAACGCAGACTCATAATCTAGGGAACATGTAAAGCAGCTAGGCCGCAACGGTGACGGGCCGTGCGATGGTGCAGTGTGCGGTCAGGTACCTGATTTGTCCGGCCAGCAGCGGATTGATGGCGTACAGCCAATCGTGGACCTCCTTGTCGCCCAGCGTCTGCAGCAGGAAGCCTCGGTGCTTCGTAACCACGCTGTCGAGGAACATTCCGAGTCAGATTAAACTAAACTCCTCGGCTATGAAATCTAACACCGTCCTCAACTTTAAACTAGTATTGTCTCAGTTCCCATTGATTAAGTTGTGTCATTTTGAGTGGGATTAATTAGGGACTGGAATGTCATGCATATTAGAACAACCCCAATATGGTCAAAGGTAAAGAAGCTTCAAGGCTAAAGAACTGAGGGAAAATACTGTAATGTGTGTGTAATCTGGCTAGTAGTCATGAGAGGTCTGACGATGATCATCATAAAGGAAAGTTCTGACTTATGTTAGATCTTTGTGACAATGTGAAGCAGAACAAGCCTGTTACATGAGGTACCTGCTACATGAGGCACACAATCCAAGTGGCAATATGTCGGGTAGGTACCTACCTGAAAGTGTTGGGCATCTTGACCATGGCCAGCTGGTCCTCCGAGTATTCCACCTGCGCTGTTGCCAGATTGATAAGCGCTCGCTCGACCGGGTCCTTCTCGTCTCGGAAGATGAACACGTACGGTCGCCGGACGGCCTGGGACACAACGAGATATCGGCTTTTGTGTGCGGTCCTCAGAGAAACGGAAGGGACTCTTCAAATTACTCTTGTATAAATATCCAAACTGCAAAACCGGGCATTTTTGTTTTATCTGGTCTCCACTACGTATCACTGTAGCCAGATAATTCTGTTTTCGGCCTCAATATTTTTGCTCTCAATTGCCATTGGACAGTCCAAATCCAATACCACTTTTTGGAAACATTTTAATAATTTTGGGATAACTATCTTGTCAGTATTTGTGTAGCGGCTAGCGTTTCCATGTGAATGAACTACTTGTAGGTACAATTTATATCTGTGACTGTAGTGCATTTCCAGGATGGAGAGGTAATGTGACTATTTTGCAAAAATGAGTAGGTACATGTCAACAGTCTTAGATATTACCTGTCTTCCTGTCTCCAAATCATGTACCAATTGATCATGGACAATAAAACGAATTGAATTGAATTGAACTGAAGTCTTGTGACAGTTCCAAAAGTAGGTTTTTAAAACTTTCTGAAAACGGTTACGAGTTATGACCTTATAAATATCAGAACTTGAAACTTGGCGAGACTTGTACTGCACAACGTAAGGGCTTAAGTGCTATCTGTTTTCAGTGTACGCACCACCCATCTCTTCTTCCAGCCGTTGGTCTTGTGCTCGAGGACGTTAAGGTAGCCCTTTCGAGCGACAACGGGGCTGACTCGGATCTCCTCCATCTCGGGCACGTACAGCACGAGGCTGTCGCGTGCGCCGGCGGGGGAACCCGCCCCCCCGAGCGGCGAGGGGGCGGCACAGCCTCCGTCGCCGCAGCCGTAGCCCCCGTCCAAAGCCTCGGGGGAACAAAGTCTGCGGCAGAGAGACAGACGTTAGGCAGGGCTCCCCTGTACAAACAGTTCTTCATGTTTCAAAATGTATCAGCTTTAAGTAAAGAGTAGTTGAGAACACCCTGAGCAAGTCAATGCTAAATTTTCAGCACAAGACTGCGATTTCCATCCTTAAAAAGTTACATTAATCTAGGGTTGGATGCTAGAAGAAATGTTTGCAAATGAAAAATGGATATGGGGTAATAAGATTAATGGTGCCAGCTTTTAAGCACTATTTTGAACTCTCTCGTCTCACACTGAGAAGTAAAATTGAATCATATCCCAGCTGTGTATATACTGGGCAGCTTTCGAATGGAGATTTGCTGTCGGCACCGTGAAACAATTACACAATTTCTTCACACACCAGGGTAGTGATCATGTAACTTTATTTCGTTCGATTTGGCTCGAAATCATACGATTTCAAATCACTGCCCATGTTAAACCATAGGCAGTGATATTGAAATCGTTTTTATATCACAAAGTTACATGATAGCCCCCAGCTACCAGCACATCGTCCCATGTAAGAGTAAGAATCGAGACTCTGGCGGAGTACGTACTCTATCGAAGACGCAGTGACCATGCTGGAGATGATGCTGGAGTTCATGTCGCTGGTGTCGTCTCCGGGCGAGACATCTGCGTGGTTCGGTATGTCCTGTACAATCAACACGGCTGGCTGTTATTGCACCCTTTTATTTTGTAACTAAATGTACTACCACCAAATGCCCAAACAGTTTTTAATTTTGTGGCAAACTCAAAACTATCTGTAAAATCATCTTTCTGTCTTCAATAATTCTCCGGGCAAACTTGGAACTTTATTTCTTGCAAGCATTCCATTTTGAACTCACCCTAAAGTAATTAGTATTAAAGTAAACCCCAAATTACATTGAAAATAATTAGGTACAAGATGGACCAGTCTTTTTGCGGATTGCTGGCAGGCATTACCAAGACCGTGTGTTAGGTTACCTTGGTAGGAATGCGTCCCTGTATGAGCTTGAGACACTTGAGCGAGAGCTGCCGCTCGCGGTCGGTCATCTCCCAGGGCTCGTAGCAGTCGCGCGGGACGACGGGACTGGCGCGGCCCTCGGTGCTTGCCTTGGCCACCATGTTGCACACCTCCTGCGCCAAACACACGGGACACACATCAGTGCAGGGGATTGCACGTGGGTGGGCCACGCAGCTTGGGAATCACTACACGGAAGGTTCTACCGGCTTAGGCTTGTTTGAGGGTTCGGGATGATAGCAGCCTCCTAAATTTGTTGAGTTGAATTGACGTGCTTTCACAAAAATGTCCTAGAATGGTCAGAGGATAGGTATCATGGAAATCCAAATCCTTCACAGGAGATTTCTAAAAAACTGAAAAATACTCATGCTCGGCTTTACCAAGTTTTTCAACTTCTAGTTGAGATCCTAACTAGGAGTTACGACCGATTTCAGTCAATCACGTGCCACGAATCCAGGTGTAACTCCTAGTTGGGATCTAAACTAGGAGTTGAACATTTTGGTAAAACCGGACATCATTATTTTGTCACTGATACACTGGTGGTACATTCTAGGACCATTTATCTTTTTTCAATGATTCTGAATAAGGTAAAGTTTCAACTTTTCTAAACAGTTCAAAGAATTTGAAATAACCTACACAAAGTCAAAAGATTTCTATTGATTTATCAATGATTTGAATTCATTTATCCTTCGGGCTCCAGCCCCCATGTGATTCCACACCAAATCCAAGAGCGCACCCCCAGAGCGCAGTACCTTCTCCGACTTCGTGAAGCCCTCGTGCGGCGTCTGCGACTGCCGCTGTCCGCGGTCGATGCCGAGACGCTCGCGCAGCAGCAGCATGTGTCGGATCCGCTCGACCTCCTCGAGACGCGTCAGCTTCTCCAGCTCCCATTGGTGGTCGAAGATGAGGCTGTCGCCGCGCGGCCGCCACCCGTGCAGGTTCTCCTCGCCGCGGACGTACGTCGACGAAGTGTCCAGCACGCGCCGCTGCCGCCGTTGCACTCCTGCGCCGAAACGAGCGTTAGCCGGCGGAATTTACGCGGAGCGAACGTGTGGAGTTGGCCGATGAGGTATCGCACGCGGCAAAACGTTTTGCTATGGTGCTTGGTAGCGATGTCTCTTTCGACAATTTCAAACGATCGCTGTCCTGGCTGGCTTATTACTGTCTTTTGTTTGGTGTATCCCTTGCGCATATTATGTTGAAGGCTACGCCCATCAAGGGAACTGCTGGCTTAGCGTTCTTTCCGACGGGTGTAAGATTCACTGACTTTTTTAATTGTGAGGATGGGCTTGTAATACTAATAGCTGATCAGAGATTGACAAACAATTGATGGGTGACTGATAAGAAATGTTGGTGACTATCTGCAAAACCAGACAGCCACATACAAAAAATTGTAATAGTAAAATGCATGAATATAACAGGCACATTATCCCACACCTAACACTGGATAATATAAACAATCTAACTCGTGATAATAAGTCTGAAACAGAGTCAATTCATGCACAAGTTGCATTTTAGTCACAAAAATGAATGTCAATGTGCCACAATGCCACATTTTATCTTATCAAATATTCTTGCGTTTAGTTAGAAAACAGAATACCATTCTACATCCAAACCTACTAGTTTTGCAAAAATGAACAAACTGATGTCCCATCTGTCACTACAGTGCCAATGAAATACACAAACAACACAATTAAAATTGTAAAATCTTGCGCTTAATCGCTTTGCGAAGAGTACTACCCGTGCCTACTGCCAAAAGCTTTGATCATCTGTCCAGTCTTGAAAACCAAAGATAATCGACACACGGTTGATCGATGGAGGTTTCGTTCACGGTTAATGTAATGTTGGATAGACGAGCAAAGCTATCGGCTCGGCAACGTAGCAGTCACCTAGGTGTGATGTTGGTGCGCTAGGGCCTACACGGACAAACACCAATCGAGCAGGGTCTCATTCTACGCTAGACTACGCTAATTGCCCGATCGCTAGCCACACAATTGACTCTCCGTCGATGCGTAGATTTGTTGCCATAAGCTTGTAGTAGTTTTCAGAGGGAATGACGTATCATAACCACCAATGAAAACTGCTGATTTTGATTATTCTGGTGATCTTACTATTCAAAATTCAACATTTAAAATTTTTTTAATTTCCTGGCCAGGGTGCTGGCTTCAGAATTAGAACAGGGAATAAGTGAAAATAGAAGAAACATAACTTACCACATGGTGTCACAAGATTTTAACTGGAAAATTGGTGACATTTCGGCTTAAGCCGTACTCACATAGAGGTTTCCAATATCATTGGGTTTATCGGGTTGATGAGGCTCATCAAAAACACATGTCTATATTACAAATGCTAAGGTCAAAACATTGTAAAACTTTCTGTAGTAATAATTCTCACACCACTTCAATTCCCAGTAAGTTGCGTTTCTTCTATCATTACGAATTCCCCTTTGTAATTATATTATCAACATCAGACTTTGCCATCAAAAGGATGCATTGTGCCGAAAGGTTGTGGCGCAAAACCTATCGCGGCACCGATTCCAAGAGCTTGGTGGCTGGCGAGCGGCGCTGAGTGCTACAAGTGGGAACTACCTGGGCTACCTGCTTCGGAGGCACGTTTCAGCACCAGCTCGTAGACGCCCGACAGCCGGTTGGCTTCGGCGTTGCGGTAGTGCCCGGAGAAGAGGTGCTTCAGCGAGCGAGGCCCGGTTCGGGCGTCTCGACCATAGATTATCATGCTCAGGTCCTTGGTGATGATCGCAGGACAACCGCAGTTCTCAACCTGACACAAAACATACATTGTGTTCAGTGTCATTGTTCAAAATTTAGTCTCAATAATGGGGAGGCAAAAACTGAAAGGCAGAGTTTTCAAACTTCTCAAATCTGGTTTAAAAGATTTTACCAGCAGGTTATAGGCAAGGACATTTACCTTGCTACGCTCTCCTCAAACATCAAGTGAAGCTGTTTATATACAGTGCTACCTCAATTACCTTAGAATATTATTACATTGATTGTATATTACATCCACCATACCTACTCTTTGAAGAGGTCCCAGGCCAACTTCATAATCAGAAACCAGATATCCTGGTTGAGGTTTTCTGCCATTTCCCAAGAAATCTGTCTTGTTACCCTGTTCCTTACTGATTCCTTGCCACTCCAGAAAGGCCTTAAGTGCAGATATCCTGGTTGAGGTTTTCTGCCATTTCCCAAGAAATCTGTCTTGTTACCCTGTTCCTTACTGATTCCTTGCCACTCCAGAAAGGCCTTAAGTGCAGATATCCTGGTTGAGGTTTTCTGCCATTTCCCAAGAAAAATCTGTCTTGTTACCCTTTCCGTTACTGATCCCTAGCCACTCCAGAAAGGCCTTAAGTGCCTTTGGAGTTTCCTTACCTCTAGGTAAGCGGAGATGGTGAGGTAGATGTGCTCTCCGTACGCGGAGACGCGGTTGAGCATGGGCGAGTTGTGCAGCGAGCTGTCCCAGGCGGCTTCGAAGCGGTACATGCATCGGTCGTCTCCGGGCACCTCCAGGTGCTCCCCCGGGAACAGGCCGAGCGAGAGCACCGAGCTGTCGTTGTCCTCCTCTTCCGGCTCGGGCGTATTGCGGATGCGGCCTGCAAATCACGGAAGGAGGAGGTTAGAAGCGGACGGCTCGGTCAGCCGTAAGTCGTAACACAGCCACCAGCTTGTGGGGAGAGGATCGAGCAGTTTTGATAACATTGTTCGTTGCACAATTTTAACACATAAGCCAAGTCAGGCGTGGATGGCCGGCTTCGATAAGTTTAGAGCCTTGATAGAATGTCTGTACCTAATTTTAGTTAATCAAGACAATAAAATGATAATTATATCAGCCAAATAAATCAAGTGTCAACATTGTTGGTAGCCGAGACTGGCAGCAAAATTGCTATAGCTCAATGCAGTTGTTGTGTATGACGTGGTGAGAGCAATGAATCTTAGGTGCTTAAAGTCTTGAAGATTTCTCATTGATCGAAATTGCTTCCTGGGTTTGGTATAAACGGGACACAGAAATTTACGTGATTGGTCCAGTTTTCCGCCGAGACAAGCACCCAGGACCAAAATATTAAACTTGACTGCCAAGATACAGTCAAGCAATTTTGTTTTCAAATTGTGGTCGCTAGGGCTTTAGTGCTGGCTTATCACTGGTCTACTAAGAAATTAATGGACTGTTTAGCAAAATATAGCAGGTTCTGTTTGGATGTTGCCAAGCAGGAAGCAAGTAAACAGACTGCAAGATTCTTAACGGACAATTACTAACGGCGATCAGACACGGGTAGTGAGCCTATATAGGGTTAGAGAGTGGCCAACACGATAAAACTTTTCTATTGGCTGTTCAAATCCCATGCTAAGCGGACGACATGTTTTTACCAAGTTGATCACGAGGCACATGGCAGTTGTCTATATGAGTTTCTCATATTCCTTTGCATATCTACGTATTATGTACATGGTGAGGTAAGTTCGTAACGTATCAACTACTTCTGAAAGGGCTGTTGAATAGCCGACGTTGGTAAAAACATGGCGCCCATACGCAGAGATGGCCACTCTCTAACCCTATACAGGCTCACTAGACACGGGCAGTTCACTCACCAACGACGATCTCTCGCACGTCCTTCCACCGCAACTCCGCGGCTTGCTCGTGCACGATGGTGAGTCGGATGCGACGCTGGATGCCCTGGTGCAGCAGGAACAAGCCGCGGCACGGCAAGTCGTCGCTGCGGTCCGCCACCGCCGCCACGTACTCGCCGTTGGGAGCTGGAACGCGCGGAGAGTCGTGAGCACTTGCGCAGGGCTCGGTCGGACTCACTTCGATTGCGTAATTCATTTGTTATGCAATGTCTTTATTTATTGTTTTCAGCTAGCATTCACTGGGTTACAATAAAACAATGTAGTTAGCGCTTACTCACGAAAAATACATAAGACTTCTAAAAACTAAGAATGCTTAAGTAATGGAATAATTATGCAGAATCAGCACCATGTCTGGCACTTTGTAAAATAATATCCTAAGTTCTAGAAATGAAATGAAAAACAACAAAAACAATTTTTAACACAATAGAGTCTTCTATTACAAGGCATGCCTTATCCTTGTTCAATGACCCCTCGAGCAAACTTAAGACTAATGACTTAAGTGTGCGAAAAATAAAGCTTAAGCTTGGCCTTAACTTGAAAAAAATTGACAGCAAGAGCAGTTTGTTGTTTGTTGAACTTTGATCTTTTACTTAGGTACTCTTCTTTGACTGTTGATAGGATGCTTCTCAAAATGTTAAAAACTGATGTACCCATACCCACACCAATTGGGTTTTGAAGGGTTCCAAAATAAAGCAACTTTAGTAAAATATTGTGAAAATGCCACGTCTAGTGCATTTAAATGTTTTCTATTCCTAGCGTTCAGGAATGCTAAATATGTCATAATTTGCTACTGATAAGATATAATACCATAAATGATGTGAACCCTCACAAAAAATGTTACACACCAAAATAGTGTTGGAACAATTATAAAAGTTCGTGCCGTTCAGCTAACAAAGTGTTTGCCATCGCTCACCGAGCTCGCAAATCTCAAACCACACGAGCACGTCGTATTTGGCGTGCACGTGGCTTGTGCTGGGCGACGGCAGCACGCCGAACTTGGGCGACCGCACCGGCTGACTGATCGGGATCGACGGCGGCAGCATCCGTTTGGGCGGCTGGCGAACCCTGCAGAAGCAAGCAAGCACGGCTGTGGATGGGCATTCTAAGGGAAGGTGGGCAATCCTCCATAAAAGAATTCTGACATCTGTTTTTGCCCGCCTCCTTACTCAAAGTCTAATGACACAACTTAAAATTGGTCCTCAAGATAAATACAGGTACTAGATCTTCTTTTTTTTTTGTTGCTCATCAATTAGCCCCAACATAATTGTCATATTCAGTATAGCATGAACATGTTATCTGCATCCAAATTTCCTTTTTCCACCTCCTTCTAGTACAAATTAGCTGTTTTTTAACCTAGTGCCAGGTGGCTGAGGTTATGAGTCGAAGATAAACATGCAACTTTATCGTTTGCTGTTATCGGTTTCAATTGAAAACGCTGCAGTCGCTACGATTTAGTTTGGAAACAGCGAGTCTACCCCGAAAGCCGAGTGCTTGGTACTCACGCTTGGTGTCCGCCTTCCTGCTTGGCGTCCTTGTGCAGCGGGTGCTGCTGGTAGTGGCCGAACACCTCGAACACGATCGGCTGCGACTTGAAGTACTCCAGCAGCGACTTGCTCACGCTCACCGTGATCTAAAGGCAGGCACCACGCAAACACTGTTGGTTATCAACTTATAGGTAAGAATCATAGGCCTTCTGTCAGTCATGTTTTAATTCATGAACCAAATGAAAAATCCATGTTCAAAATTTGAATACAATGCATAGGCCTCTCAGTATGTTTTCAAAGAAATAAACCAAATGTATAAATTGTGACAACATAAAAATACCTAGTAGGCAAGGTACCAGTGTAATGCAGCCTTTATGCTGACAGGTCAAGATCTTATATCCCATCTTTCCCTCTCCATGTAAGAAGCATTTGCAAGAGCTTACGTTTTGCACATGGTAGAACCCGAGCGGAGTCCCTTTGCCCGTGTTCTTCACCGGCTCCGTTGAAAATGCCTCATCGTGGCGATGCAGGAAGCTGCAAGTCAAACAGAGAACAGCCACGTCAGAGAGGTAAGTTCCTCTCAAACTCCCATCATAAGAGCAGCCCATCGCAGTTTAGGCTGCACCTGTATTGCCAGTCCGAGATCGCAAGCTAACGGGGCTAAGTCGGGACTCACTTGAACTGGCAGAAGATGTCGGCGTACTCGGTGGAAATGCCGACGGCTTGCAGCACGGTCACGCGGAACGTGAACTCGGTGTTGAGTCGCAGATGCTCGGGCGGTTCGTCTTCGCGGACGTCCGACGATACGGAGCTGTCGCCGCGGCCGCTATCTGCATCACCATCCCCCTCTTTAACACACAACACGCCGCTTCCTAGCATGGCTGGCTGCAACGGCACCTGGGGCTCAACGTTGGTCTGGGCACGATTAAATTATAGAGCTCATCTGGGTCATATCATTCACATATCAAAGAAATGTCTTATTATTGAAAGCATTAAAACCAGATAAGCTCCGGTACCTGAGCTAGAAATAAAATGGTTACTTACTATTGGTAACATGTGTTATTATTTCAAAAATGCCAATATGAACAAATGTTGACACATACTTGGCAAAGTACCTACTGCTATCTTAGGTACAATTATTTCTCCTTAACCCTTTGAATATCCATGAATGTAATCAACGGATTTGCCCCACCGATCTTCCTTACCTTCGATCTTCCCGTTGTCTGGCACCGGCTTTACGCCCGCGTCTTTAGCGTCCGTGTCTACGTCGACGCCCTGTCCTTCCACCACTCTCTCCTCGATCTGCGGAGCGGCCTTCTTCTGCCGTTGCCCAATGAAAAGCTCGTCGTCGAAAGAGATTCTTGCGGATTGCCGCACTCCACTCGAGTATTCACTGTTCTCTTCTTCTGGAAGAGCAAGTGCAAGATGCAAATCATTTCAGGGCGTTTACATTACTCAGTGTTAGAAGTTTCAAAGCATTGAGGGACTAGCTAGATAACCAATCTAAAGGTAATCAGCACTTACCAACTACAGCCTGAACGGCCACTTTGAGATATCCCTTCACGTCTCCTTTCTCATTTACGATCGCGACTTTGTGGATTATCGGTACCGGATACATCAGATTGCTGAGATATACAAAAGATCTGAAAAACACATAAATAAGCATTGTTAACAGCTGTCAAATACACAGAATAAAACACTTTAATACCTAATTATTTATTTCCAAAGGATAGGAAAGCATGACTAATCTTTTGAAAGGAGATCTACTCAAGTTTGGCAAGCGAAATCGTCGGTACCTTCCGACCATCCGGAACCAGGGGAAGCGGTCATAGAACGGGTCGCCCCCGGTGATGGACTCGATGTTGTAGTCAGGAGAGGTTGGCGAGAGCTCGGCCTCGTTGTGGTACATCTCTCTCATCAGCTCCAGGCGTTGCCTGTGGAAAAATGAGTAGAGGATCAGAGGTAGTTGCCAGTTGGGAGGGGGGGGGGGGGGGCAGGCTTTTGCTTTAAAAGACGTTACGGACAACGCCGGGCTGGACATACCGCAAATTGTCTGCAAAAAAAAGTTGTGGAATTGAAATGTGTTCTTCCATCATGAACTGACTTGTTCCATGCAAAGATATGTCTGATCTAGAATGACTTCCATCAACTGCTCTCAGCTCTTCTTCCAACATTTTATAAGTCACATAACAAACAATTAAAATCAAGTGCAACAGAAAATATTATCGAATTGGCAAAAATTGATTAAGCATGCATAGCAGATATTTTAAATAAAAATAAACAAATTAATTATGCAGACTTCAGGCATCTTTGGCATGTGAGTGCAATTCACCAAAGTGCAAGATGGAATTTTATTTTGCTCTCACTGCAATCACAGCAGCAAGCAGATACATTTCAAAAGCATTGAAACAATTATAGAGATGCTGATAAATTAAACAATCAAATCACAAAAACACTCACATTGAATATTGTTCAGACTCAAAATCATACACAATAAAGCTCAAAGCATTTAAATTTAACATAAAATTATATGGTAAGCCATCAAACGTGTAATTTTGTACCTAAACTAAACCACGACTTCTTTTCCAGAATTCCTTAGTTATAGCAATAATGCAGTTTGACATTTAACCATGAATAAACAATATGTCTGGAGTGATGAGATATCTCTCGTAAGGCAGCAGATGCAACTAAAAGGTTTCACAGAATTACGAAGAATACATGTATGTACAAACAGAATGGGGGTCGTGCTAAGAAAGAGTCAAAACATACTAAGTGAATAGCTCGAAAATGTAGCTCGAGTGAATACTGCACTTGTTTAATAGAGATAAAGAAGAAGTAAGCAATTATCAGATGGGAGGAGGAACATTTTGTCACGATGCATCGTCGACAGCCCCACACATCTGATCCTCACGCTCGACATCAAACGCTAAGCTGGATTTCAGAGGCTCTCAATTGAGATTTGCTGTCAAAGACACACAGGAAGCCTGAGAAGGGGTATACTAGAAATTTAAAATCGGTAACATGTCAGAAAATATCGGGAACAGAATATTCACTGCCAACCACGTAGGTTTAAATTATCACTCACATGATTAAAAATGATCTAAATTTCGGTATCTAACTCGTTTTCTCAGGGCCGAAAACTGTACGTTCCTTCCTAGTTCCAATCATTTCACAAGCAACTTCAATTGAGAGCGACTGATAACGAAGGAAATTGAAACCGAATGGTGAAGACTGCAGCCAAGGAAACGTAAGACAGAAGGAGTTTGCAAGCGCTTCGGTCGGCGAGCAACGTACCTCGAAGGCAAAAGATTCGCTAGCGAGAGCGAGAACCTGTGATTAGCGCACACAGACAAGCATTGGAACAAGTCTTCCTTTGCTTCGGGCGTTGCGGGGCTTAGGTCTTCGTTGTAAATATGACGCATCAGTTCCAAACGATGTCTACAGGACAGGAAAGACCGGCGCGTTAATATTGACTGCTGCTCCTCACGCTAGATCACATCACTGTTTTGCATTAACATTAACGAGCCCTTTTCTAGCCACAGGGATCTTTTGCCTCGGAGGTGAATAGCAACAAAGCAAAAGAAAGGTGTTCAGCAATAACCTTCATAGAAGGCATTTTGAAAAGATGTAATTTGTACCGTTGTTACGCAAATCAATAGAAAAAATTATTAGTAGGTAATAATTAGTATTCTGATTCAAAACAAACTTTTGATAAATGCCCATTCCAGCTCAGGGACTTAATAATATATGGTTAGAAACAACAAGAGGAAGCAAAGAAATAAAACATGTAGGGATGCAAAATTTGAAAAAATTTCACAGTGAAAAGTCACTGTGAGAATAGAAGTAGGTAAGCAAAAATAAGAAATAAAAAGTGTGAAACAATCTTGTAAGAATTTGTATGGTCAACCTGGGATAGAATTGTAGCACTAGATTGATGAAAGTGTTCAGTAAATGAGGGGTCAAGTTGCCAGAAGTAATAAAAACGGGACATTGATGAAAGGTCCCCTCAACGAGGTTCACAGCCAGAATTTAGATTCATTACCCATGATCTTTGCTTAAGACAAATTACTGAGAACATATAATAAAACATTCGAAGAGAAAAAGCCAAAACGCTTGGCAAAAACTTTATTCCTTTTCTGTTTGTCTGCAACTAATTCTTGAACAAGTTACCTTAAACACCAGTGCCTTTATAAACACAGAGCAGCTAAAGTACGGATCGATAACTGCACAAAGGAAAACGATGACCTCGTACAAGCATTTTGTAGAGTGGTGTTAGGCCGATGTCAGCTGTCCCCTACCTGAGCTTGTCGAGCGTCCAGTAGTGCGTAGCGCCGTTCTTGGTGTCCTGCACCTCGACGGCGACGATAGTGCGCGGGAACGGACGGTCGTCGTCCTCGTCGTCAGAGTCGACTGCCGGCAGCAGCTCGGCGGGCAGCGGCGAGTACAGCGTGTCCGTCAGCAGCGTGAACTGGAACTGCACCTGCAAACAGGCGTCCGAAAGCGCGTTCAGTGACGCGGCTTCGTGTAAGGACCAGCAAGGGGTTGCGTGCGGGGGTTAGTGGCTTTGATACCCATGTGGGATATAGCTTCTGACAAAGTCCAAAAGTGAGAGAAAATACACACACATCTTAAATTTTTCGAACCAAAATGTGAAAATGTATCGGAATTAATATAGCAACAGGTTTTTCACTATAGTTTTTTATTTTATTTAGTGTTTGTTTAAATAATTGATAGCATATTATAGCAGATGCTTTCATCTATCATAAGACCCCCTATATTTATTCCTCCTGCACATCAGAAATTCTTTATTGAGCCAATAGTAAAGCACTACATTTTTTTCTAGATTTTTTTACAGTAATTGTTCATGTTTCATCTCTAAAGGATCGAAAGATTAATTTTATACCATTCATCTCCAAGTAAACTTCACAGATGTACATATAAATAAGTCATGTTCGTGTACCTTTTTCTTGAGCTCAACGGAAATAGCGTTGGCCTCTTTTAGAAAGATGGCGTTTCCCCAGAGATCGTCGCGCAGCGACGTGAACTGGTGGTACTTCCACTTGCGGAAGCCCCAGGCGGCGAGTTGGAACTGTCGGTCCGACCAGTTGCACTCTACGTCAAACAAGGGGTTGACTGAAATACACCGCACGCACCCATCGCACCACCGCACGCCCACCGCAACGATAAGACCAGAACAGAAACGGAAAAAAACATTCACGTAGAAAACAGTACAAAAGGCAGGCATCGTAATATCATTCGCAAGACAATTTGTTCATCGAGTGATGGTAAAGATATTTTGATTAGCATATATATGTTCATGATTTGGAGGTGGTAGATTTACTCACCAAATATGTCTTCCTCGTTGTTAAAGTCTTCGGGTGTGTACGAACTGTACATCGACATTGTCATACTTTGTTCCTGTACTTGTTTTTGGAGGGCATCGATACGTGCCTCGTAAGTCTGCAAAGAGGAACAGTATCAGTGTGCTAATTCATTGAATTCCCATGCTAACCAACGCTAATTCAAGAGTTTACAATTTATTATCAAAGTAGAAACAGAGGTACATGTAAGTACATTCAGTGTTAACACCTTAGGGACTTGACATTAAATAGTTTGCTAATTTCTTCAACAAGTATGTCCAAGTTCAGACTTTGCAAGAAACTATAACACATTCACGGTTTAGTACAATTTTGACGACATCGATCCGACATTTAATTCAGATAGGCATTAACACATCCTATTTGTGCACCCATAACACCAGTATGGGCTGCTAATTTTCGTTCAATCTGATTGTTGACAAAGTCCAACCTTTCTCTGTTCCTCGAAGTGCATGTCGGCCTCTTCTTTCTCCTTGCGGAACTGCTCTTCGAGCACGAGCAGCCGCTTGCCCATCTCGGCCTTGAGATCGATACCCTGCTTCTCCAGCAGCTCAATCTGTGCAAAGTTCCAGTCGACAGTCTCTCCGTTGGCCGGAGTCTCCGCCGGCGAGCTCTTCTCCTTCTTCTCCGACGTCGGTGAGATCGCGTCCTCGATCTGCGAGATCTTGTGCTCGCGCCGCTCGCGGGCTGAAACGACAACACACACATCAATCAACTATACGACTTTTAAGGCAGTATCTTTTATAACAGTAAATCTCTTCAAGAATGGCAAGTTAGTAGAGTAGTCTACATAGCGACCACACAACCCAGTTATACCAGTAGGTATGTATGATGATGATGAATAAAATAATTATGAAGCAAAACACTAACAAAATATGTTCCCTACGATATGATTATGAAGAATGAACCGAAGTCAAACAACAAGCTCTGTACCTTGCTCGGGGTGATTGAATCGGAAGACGTGGTTCTTGCCCAGGATGACCCTTGATCCGGTCTTCAGCACGAGAGCCTCCGTCAGCTCCCTACCGTTGACATAGCACAGCGCTCCCTCTTTCGGAGTCAGCAGGATCACTCCCTCCTGCAATCACAAGCAGCCAAAATAAGTCAAGACATAAAAGCACACCAGATTAGCTAAGGTATTGTCTGGAAAATAATTTTTGATTTTGAGCTGTACTTTTTTTTAGAATACCGACATTCATATCCCAAACAGTGAGAGGGAACAACTCATGGAATGGTTATAAATGTTTTGTTAGGCAATAAAGATAATTGCATTTAAGTTCATAGTCACATTCTCAACTCTTAGGAAACTAGCATATTAGGTTCTTGCAAAAAGTAAAGATAGCTCAGCAAATGAAACATAAGGGGAATAGGGGCAGCAAGGTTTGTAGATGTACGTTCTTAGAATGAAACACAGTGTGGTGGAAAGTTGTCAGTGCTTGCCTTGTTCTCGAAGACACAGTGCTCGCTGAGTATGTGCGAACCGCTGAGCTGAATGTCCTGCGGAATGTTGGCCTCAGCGGATCCAACGCGAGTGACACCGTCCTTGATGTAGTAGAGCAGACATTCGGACATCGATGGATCCTCGTTCAGGTTCACCAAGTGCGGAGTCTAAACAGCAAAACCGCAACGGCAACCGTCACTAGCGAGTTCGATACAGCTCCACCATGAGCATGCAAGTTGTTAGTGTCTTGCCAAGAAAGTGCATTGGCCTATTTGAACACCATATATTTTTTGGAGTAATGAGGGATGGTTGTACCAATTATCTATAGTATTGCGTTTCGTTGAATAAAAAGTGAAGCAGTTACAGTAATAAATAAAACATGACAATTCAATTATCAAATTTTGATTGGATTTCACATCCAAACTGCAAACGTGATGATTGCAACAATGTTAGCAGAAGAAACTGAAGGTAGTAAGCTAGTAAATTTATAAAGAGCTAGCTGCAATTGATTTAACAAGTGAAAGACAATTGATTGTTCCAGCAGAAACCAAAAAGAAATTTGTTGAATGAAATAAATCCTGTGCTAATAAGGCTTTACTCCAGATTAGTATCTTTTCCCCATAAAGTCCCGTGGCAGGGAGAGGGAAATGGCAGGGGATTGGTTACCTTCTTTGGCGAGAAGACGCCAACTGTGATGCCGTCCTCTTTGACGGCGACACCCATCTCGGCGAAAACCGCCTCGCGTTGGAGTCGGATCTGCTCCGTACGCTTCAACTTCTCCTCCCAAGTCTCGTTCAGCTCTGCATCCCGGGAGAAACACAACCGGCGTTAGATTGACGTTGTAGACTTGGTGGCTATCAAGCCAATAAATAGAAGGGAGCTTTTTCTAAAAAAAAACCCTTTCAAAAATGTCCATCCGTTCTGTGCATATGCCCTGTAAACTATGACTTAATTGGTCAATGAAGTGATTGGAAGTGGGATTTTAGATAGAAAACTCTTTACGTTCGTTATTGTGAGTAATTAGTTGAAAGTTGCAACAGCTCATAGCCCCAGTAATGCATAATATCTGGCAAAGGTTTAAGAAATTAACTAAGAAAACGTTTTGGTAATTTTCCTCACAGTGTTATCCAAGGTACGTAATTTCAGCATCCAATTCTGAAGTCAGCACAATGTTACTTAGCCTAGCATCGAATGCATTACCTGCTATGAGCTTCTCGCTGGCCTGCAATTGGTCCACTGCTTCCTCGGCTATGGTCGATCCAGGAGCGACAAGTTGTTCCCGCTTAACGGCTCCCTCTTCGCCTGAAACAAGCGCAGTCTTAGCGTCGACGTTGGCAACGGCGAGATCCGGCTTGCAGGCATTCCTCATGCCAACAATCAGACATAGCGTAGGAACACTCAAAGCATGGGAACAATGAGTAGGTACTAGGTAGTACAGATGACCTGGTGAATTGATGACTGAAATTGATGACTTGCCTAAATGCATACAGCATGTTTTGAATGAATAAAAGCACTTCACGCGATCACCACTGATGAAACCACATTAACCTTAGTTGGAAAAATGTCCTATGCAGCCAATACATTTATTTGGTAACTCTTGTCCCAAATTGCTAGCTAAAAAAATGTGTTATTGGTTTGAATTTGGAATTTATAATAGTAGAATTTCGAATACAAAACTAAATGAGCCTGTGTTGGCAAATACTTTGCCCAAACAATATTTAAACAATCGACATTGCCAGAGAAAACGACGAGCGCGTGAAGTTAACATTCACAATTCTGCCATAGTAGACAGAAACACTACATTTACAATACAGAACTGAGTGATCTCTGCAAGCCTTGAACTTGCACTACTAGCAAAATTCTAAGGAAAACTGGATTGACTTGAAAGGTGATGGCTAGCCGTGACAACCTACGTCTACAACATTGACAGTTGATGGCTGCAGTGGAACAATATTACGGGGGAGGAAACCAAAGCATAATTCAAGCGGCAGGTTTGGTGTACCAGGAAACAGAACGACCAATACTGGCAGTTGAAGCAATCATTAAATATTGCCAAAACAAATTAAATTAACATATTGATTTGCCAAGTTGAAAATCAAGCGTCTTGCAGTTTTCATGAATGTACGACATTGAAAATGAGTAATAGTATGCCTATCATTTCACTTTGTTATCGCTTTGAATAAATGAAGTGCCATAGCCACAATACGACTTGTAATTAGATGTGAATTGGAACAGAAACGCTAATGCATTTTCCGTTTTTCAACGAGCAAAGTGAAATGTGTTTAAACGATCCAAGAAAGCACTGGTCCATAGCATAAGCTTTCTTTTTTATGCACTTCAGCCAAGCATCACTTGTCGATGGAAGCAACCTGATGTAACATCTGAAGGAAACTATCGATATGATAGAAATATACAGAAACTCAGGGAAATAAAATAGAACGTGGCATCGACGCATAGAGGAAAGCATAACATACCATGGCATTTGTACAAGAGCTACTTACTATTGATAATATTACTCTCTTTCTTTTCATAAATCACTTTGCCACCAGGCCCTGCATTAGAAACAGGTAACACACAATCACACAGTGTTTCTGTCAGCTAGACCATGTACACACAAATAGTACGCAAAAATAGTAACACAATTAATAGTGTAGCCTACGGTACAATTGGATACATGATGTGGTAAATAGAGCATAGTAGTGATCTAATTTGTAAGGTCTGCTAGGTAGGCATGAATGAATTGTTGAGCTACTTTATGGTGATCAAGTGTTCACAGCCAGTCTGATCTGGCTCACACCTTGCAATTATTTATATAGCAAAGCTTTTTTCTAGCAAAGCTGGATTTTTATGTGCCTGTACAGCCAGTTCAATACCATGGCGTAATGATGTATATTTATAAACAGAGAAAATAATTCTAAAATGCTCTATTGAAGTTTACAATAACAAACACAACTTCAAATTTCAAACAAATATTTGTCGTAATGGGAATTTACCACCTATCTTATTTAACATATCACAATAACTTGTTTCTTCTGTCCTGCCATCCTTTTGTATAATTGCCGCAAAGTACAAGAACATTTTTGAAGCAGTCGGTGTAGGTAATAGTTAAAAAGTTAATGTGAAAGACAAATTGAGACTCACCCTCCTCGACTTCTATGCCCTCGGCCTTGAGCAGATCCCGCAGCCGCATGATCTCCTCCTTGAGCTCGCGGATGAGCTTGGCGTTGGCGTCCTCGTTGACCACCGCCTTGCACACGATGCTCTTGGCACGGTCAGCGTATCTGCTCCGACACAAGCACAGCTCGGTCACGGAACGACACCAGAGATGTGTAACAACCACCGCTCGGACACAGAAAGACACCGAAATTGTGCAGACAGATCAGCATGTGCACAGGTCGATTGAACATCAGCTTTCTGTTGCCGTGGCCAGTGTTTAATGTTAAAACTGCTTTAACTAGCCTGTGTTTTGATGCCCAGTGTTCTGCTATTGGTCCTGTCCTAGTGAATGGCAAGCACAGGCTTCCCGATCCGATATCGAGACGCGGTTAGGGCGTACGTACCGCAGTGTGGAGAGAGTCTCGTCGTAGTTGATATCTGCCGGGCTGATGGCAGCGATCATGGCAGTCTTTGAGTTGCCGCCGAGGTTTTCACGCAGAAGCCACGTGAGCACAGAGTCACGGTACGGGATAAAGTCATTCTTCTTCTTTTTCTTGGAGGCCTGTCAGAAACACACCCAGCGTAATACAATGCTATACAATTATAGTGAAGCAAAAGCAGAAATGCTACTTCATGATAAAGCTACTGTGAACTTAGCAGCTGTATGTTCTTATGATTAATGATTGATTTTCTCGGAATGTAATGCTGTTTTAGAAGCGCACACATGAAGATATGATTCAGACTTACCGACTTTGTTTATCCAATTTATTTCCAGAGAGGGGAGCGATAAAATAATTTAAATAAAGCTGTTAGTTTAAAGTCAATGAACAGTAGAATCTCGATGATGAATGAATTCCATTGGTAAAATTCAATAAAACTTCTTGGTACCTATTAAATTCTTTCAGAATCAGAGGACATTGGTGCAGCCAATGAAAAAAGTTGGAGGAAGCAATTCATCTAAGTAAAGACCCACAATCAGTTGTGATCTTAAGTTTAACTTTCATATTTAACAATCATTATCACTACCAACCAATTTACCTACCTACCTAAAAAATGACTGAAGCACAAACTTTGTTTCTCTGCCTAAGACCATAAAGATGAACATGAGGTAAATTTAAAAAATTTACAACTCTGCTGATAAGGTAGTGGTACTATTAAAGCTGAACATCCTGGTTATGCTTACAACTATTCATCCCAACGCTGAATTTCCCCTGATATGTTAACTGAGCGCTGACCTGCATTGAAGCGACATCTGCCAGCGCTGAGATGACCTTCCCGAGCGTGGTGAGCGACTTGTTGATGTTTGCACCCTCTTTGAGCCGCGTGCCCTTCGCGCCGGTCGAGTCGGCACGTTCCGAGCCGGCCAGATCGACCAGCGAGATCTTGGACACCTTCTCCGAGCTGAGCGTCGTCACCGTGTCGTAGCGCTGCTGCGTGAAGAAGATGGTGAAGACGGCGTGCGAGCGACTCGACGTCTCGTTCATGTTGGTCGCCGCCACCGTCCTGCGGGGACAGAGAAACGGGGAGCCGAGTTAGAGGGCGCTACCAGGCACTGGGGTTGCGTACGTGGCTGCTCTTTTGATAGGTTTTTGTCAAGTGAGATATCTACTTGAATTGGTAAATACATTGTTCCTCAAAGAATGCAAATTAACTGTAGTGGTAAAATTTCCAATTTATTTCATTTATTTATTTCTTATTGAAGTCCTGGGTATTCCAATGCTGTACATGTACAGCAGAATGTCCAGACTACAGAATTTACGTTTTACCAAAATTTTCCTAATGCAGCCAAAACATAGTGAGACCACACCTTAAAACACTTTCTTTGTGGATTCATATGCCTGTGGGATCATGGGCTGCTCTAATTGATAAAAATTCCACCCACTTAAATCAGGGTTTTAACCTTTGGGCTGTGCTTTGGGGTTGAGAGCCTCTAGCCTGAGAAAGCAGAAACTTGCTGATCATACCGGCCTTGGGTGAAATCATGTCTGGAGCATGCCTATATGTTTGCGACGAAAGCGAACGCTCACCGGGCTTTGTTGCCCTCGTCGATGATGTCGTGGATGTCCTCGTACGAGGTGACGGCCAGCTTGCTGAGGTCCTCCACATATGGCCCCAGCAGCGGATGCTCGCGCACGCGCAGGTTGCCTTTGTTCTTCGGGTTGAGTAAGTCTCGCACGCGCTCGCAGTAGATCTCCATGTAGCTCACCTAGCGTGCAAAAGAACCGCAGGCATCAGAATCGCCAGTCAGAATGCTGATGTCTGGAGGGCTCAAAGCACTCATAGCTTCAAGGTTTTGTTACTGGAGAGGAGAGGATGGTTAAGTTCCAAAATCAGGAGGGGTTATGGGTTTTGTAACTATTAACGATGGAATCGGGCTACATCAATTCTAGATGGTGGTCAGAGAGGCAAATTGCCATTCCAAACTTGAGAGAAGTGCACAAGGTAAGATGGACCACCTTCCTTTCTGATTGGAGTCAAATCACAACCACAGAAAAGCTATTTCGAATGAAAATGAATTTCAGCATTAATTTTTAAACAGATAGTGTTGTGTAGAGTATATGTGATCATCAAAACAGTGCGAAATATACCTCCAACTGCTCTAACTGCAAACAAGACCTTAATGCATACCTCCACAGAGTACTTGAGATCGTTGGATGATGTGCTCTTGATGCGGTCGAAGAGATCCTGACAGATCTGCGGTATGATGCCCTCCTGACCCTCCTCCTCCTGTCGCCCCATCATCGTGTACGATTTGCCGGCGCCCGTTTGGCCGTATGCGAAGATGCACACGTTGTAGCCTGCGCAGATGGCACAAAAACACTCTGCGTTACACCGGGGCAGGGAATCGCAAACGTGGTCAAGTCTGGAGCGTCTGATATTGGCGTGAGCTTGTTTAGCATGTCATGGATCCTGGTTCAATCTATATGACCCACGCAAATCCACTTACAAGTTTCCCAATTAGCACATTGCTTTGATCTTGGAAATTTGTTTACATTTTGGGTCTTCTGGCATGCCAATATCAATATTTATATATTTTCATTTTATTAGATTAGATTTTACGACAAAATTTAAAGCAGTCTCTTTCCCTTGCAATAATCCATTAGAAATTGCTGAAATATTCTTTGAAAACTATAATGTTTACAGGAAAAGCGAAATTTTTTAATTTAGTAATTCCGAAAGTTTCTGTCTCAAATCCCATTCAATAATTGATGGAATAGTTAATCTACCACAACGAATGACTGATCGACTTATGACTCTGAATTCTCATCTGTAAGACATTTCATTGATGCCCATTGATTTCATTGATGACTCAAGGTGGCATTAATTCTTCAGTTATAAACATAAATATGACCACGTATAAATCCCATCCATTTGAAGTGGAGGGGCACAACAAAGAATTCACCTTCGAAGGCATGTTCTAACATTTCTTCCCCTATGTCCTTGTAAACGACCACCTGTGATGAGAAGTTCGAGTCGTCCGTCTGGAACAGAAGAGCAACCAATTGAGTTCCACTTCCAGTGTCCATTCAGCATGAGACCCGCTGCATCGCCCTCTGAAATCAGTAGCTATCTATCCCCCTTCGGCCTGCTAGGGCTCTCGGTGACCTTTCTGCGCAGGTCGTCGCCTGTCGGTTGACCGAGCAGCTGGACGGATTGGAGACGTTTCAAATCGATTGAATCGCTCCGACCGCGTCCGACCTGGCAGGTTGCAACACTCAGCTATCCGTTCAATGCGTGCACGCTTTCCCCTCCATACAGCTTGGCACCCCACCACATGTAAGGCTTCAACGCGGAAACTCTGAAGGGGTATTTTATTCAACATTTATTCACTTGCAAGAGCGTCTAGCCAGGCCAGCACTCGGACATAAATGAATGTCTCCGAATGTCGGACTCGGAACTCTCAGCGAGAGAATGAGTCATTGAATATATGACAACTTTTAGATCATGCACCGTTTTGGGAAACAATTAGAAGAAATCAACATGTTTCATGCATATACATACGTTGTGCGACCAATACGAGTAGTCGAATTTGAAAGTCTTGGTTGCATCTTTAGTGCCTTGCGGAACTTTGGGATTGACGATGTCTGAAAAACAAGCGAGAAAGAAAAGTTAGTTGTGGTACCCGAAGGAAATTCACAAGCAGTTCTACGAAAAGGCTATATATAAAGTTCCCTGAAACGTGTAACATGGGAGTTGTGACCTTCTGCATTGGAATGAGACTCGTGACACTGTTCATGAGTCATGGACTCAACCCAACACGCTGCATATACCAACACTCGATAATGTCGAAGTGAACCTATAATTCACTCCATAACCACATATATACACCAGAGAGTGATCAATTAAAATCTCTTCCAATTAAAGAGTGTGAGCACTAAATACACGTCGCATTCAGCCAGATCATCGGGTTTTTTTAAATTATTAGTTGCAACAAAACTATATGGGACCGTATGGTTAAAAAATTCACCCCGTTTCATTCACTTTGAATATACAGATCGCATTCTTCCGCAGTTTAGAAATCAATTCGTAGCATAGAGTGTTAAAAAACTATGATGTTAACATGCACTTAATTTTAACAGCGCCACGGAAAAACCTTTCTCCTGCTCGGCAGCATCGATCAAACACCCACATCAAACCCAAGCTGTCGACCATTCTCGACTCCGCAGAACGCATGCTCCCCGTAACTCTTTTAAACTTCCAACTCTTTCAAGTTGTCAACAATAAAGCAGGGTAGATTTCGCATCGCCTCGCTAGAGATCCTTTAGCCACGGCTCAACGCGCACGGCCAGAGCCTGCTGCACCCTCCCACGCAACTGATCCTCGAACGCCGTCGGATCAGTCAGGATCAACGCGTCGGTATCCGTCATCCCTCGCACTCTCGTTCTGACACTATAGATCATGACGTGTGTTGATGCCTGGCATGGGATGCCCGAAAGGGCAATTGTTGACATGGAGAGCCTTTAGGTCCCCCCTACGATATCTGCATGCCAACGGCAATGCCGCGATCCAACAGATGCAAGGGTTGCACCGTAACAATTTTAACTCATGGTTCGCAATTTCGCCCTATGCAGTCAATTATAATAGATATCATCGTTATTAGTATTAGTATTATTATTATTGATAAAGTCTAAAGATGTAGTTTAGTTTTCTTCAATTCCCTCGTGGTAATTATCAGTAAAGTAAAATGACTAATGTACAAAGTGTAAAGATATACACTTGCGAAAACATAAGTGAGCCAGTCGAAGAAATATACAAGTCCTTTTCAGGTTCAGTTGGAAACAACATACACAGGCCGGCTACTGAACACGTGACTTGCCATGTGCTTTTTTGGGCCTGAACCAGCTTTGATAAACTAGTTTCCTTATCAGTATCTTCTTTTCTCTGTCAAATGACGATCGGAAATTCTCGTGATACCGGTTTACGATGTCGGCTCATATCTACCCATATATAACACGTAATTTTGAAGATACAAATAAATAAAAAGGTTCCTGCGTCTTCCCGCCACTACTAACACTGTAAGAATTATTTTACCATTATTTGGGAAAAAGTTGGTTTTCAGAAAGAAATTTAATGTGGTTTGCTGTTATCTCTCAATAAAGGTAGCAAATTATATACCGACCCAACCGTTTCGATGGCTGCTCGTCCAGGCAGGTCGGAGAGGACAAGAACGGGGATTTTGATGAGTTTGCCAATACCATGATAATGCCATTGCACGAATTATTTCCATACCTCGAGAAAAGATTTTATTTTTTATATTTTTTGAGATGGACTGCCACGTTGAGCATTTTAAAAATGGTTAAGGAAATAATTTAATTATTATAAGAGGAGGAAGAAGAAGAAGAAGAAGAAGAAGAAGAAGAAGAAGATGTAGAGGAGTAATAATTAAATGTATAGACAACCCCAGAAAGTAAAGAAATGGCAGCAAAGAAAGTAAAGAAACACACCAAGAAATGGCAGCTCTTGGTGTGTGATGTATGCATGAAAGTTAATTTCTACCTGTCAGTAATTGACAGAGGAAAAAATAAACTAAAAAAAAAATAAAAAAAATAAATATCATACTTCAAAGCGGAATATGTTTTGCGGCTATTATTTTATTTTTATTACGAGCGATTAACAATGTCATTCTTGCCTATAAGATGAAGCAGATCGACCCAAACCAGTCATAGGCTGACTCTTGATAAAGCATCTATCTTTTGGCTCGACCTTGCAGTTGTGGAGACGCGGGTCTTTTATCCAGCCCTAACCAGTTGAAACAACACTGTTTTCAGCCTAGCCCATACGTCGGGACTTGCCACAATATGTTGCTGGCACACTTACTGATTTTTGGAGTACCTATGCCAACTATCAACTCGGTAAATGTCTGATTTACCGCCCAATGAAAGGATTTCAAATTGGAAGAGCGCGACATGTAGAGGGGGGGGGGGGAGTTAATACCCCTTCACCCGGCTCTCTATAAAAGCTACTTTGCAATCACGGTGCATTGTTTTAGTTTATGAGATGTCTACACGAGGCTTTTCTCATTTCCCGTACATACAAAATGAGGTCGGAAGAAGATGGTGGAAAAGCTCCAGCGGCGAGCTTCACAACTGGGTGACACTTTCACGTCAATACACCATCACTTCCCTTCCTTCTTAGTCAAAGCGTCAACCCCTGTCATGGTTAAATGTGCTTGGACGAGGATTCAGAACAGGGTATATAGCTATAGAAGCATGAGCGTTTATCCCATTAACAAAATGCTAGTCTAAAGTTCTTTAAAACCTCAGCCAACGGCCACCATTTTCTCGTGTCCGGTTCCTCTTCTTGCGTTTCGCCCGAAATAGCCTCGTTGGCGCGGGGCATCCTGCCCCCGACCACCTTAGGGGGTGAGAACGGGGGGGGGGGGTGATGCGCCGAGGAGGGCCGTAATTAAATTGGGTGGTCGATCGGCGCTCGCGCCATCACATCCGAGCGAGCCGTTGAGAGCAATAAAAACACAGGCAAGCTGTTTCGTCGAACGCTAAGGACACCCCGATCGACACAGCAAGTCAGCCCATGCATAAGGTATTGTGCAAATAAGCTTGGGGTTCGCTTTCAAAAACACCGGCAATCCGATTATAGAAGTGACACTGTAATTTCATTACGAACGAAATTGAATCCGCCACGAACGCGGTTGTTAAATGCCTGTGTGTGCTAGACGGCTCCTCTGGAATGTTTAGTGTTTTTAATCGTGTCGTTTCCTCCGACGTCTACCGGCGCACCAATCGGCCGTCAGGGAAATTTCTTGCCTTCCCGCGCAACGCGTTGCTCTGCCGTTAGACTGTCGCGCCTGGCAAAAACGCCCACCACCCAACGCAGCGTTAGGTGCCGCCACGGTGCTAAACAAGCTGCTGTCTCGACGAGTCGCGGTGAGATTGGAGACAGGTTTGCTGGCTTGGGGCTAACGCACCAAATTCGAATTGAACCCGAATAGAATTTCGGATTTCACATGCATTTTACGGCGTGTGAATTCTTATTTCCCAAGCGGCGTGGCATAGGTCAGTTGGAGCAGCAGAATCAATACGTCAATCCTAATCGTCAATCGTCAATCGTCAAAATCTTTTTATACAGCAAAACGCCGGAATTTACATTATTTTCTACGATTCCAAAAAAACCATCGCAACACCACAATTAATTTCCCATCATAATCACTCCTCGTGATACAGATGCGCATTAGGGAATTTGCCACGTTCCATTCCGCATAGATAGGTATATAACTAAACTGATTGGCGCCATTTGATAACAAAAATATACAGAAAACAGCCAGCCAATGGGGTGTAACCAGTATGACCTTCAAAAGTGATCATAAATCATAGCCTAGTTAGAAAATTCGTTATTGCTATTCCTTATCAGCATGCACTATTCTCTATTATAGTGACACGGAAAGATAAGTTGCCATGGGATCCACGCATAGATGAATGAGTTGCATCAATGATCGTAAGCATCTGCATGCAATTCTGTCTCGCAAGTCGCTTTGGCTTGTGGGGTCAATTTCGGTATCGGCATACCTCAAACAGCTTGGGAGTTGGGACTTCATTGTGTCTACCGTAAGTAGGTCAGTTCGGTTGCGCTCTTCCTACGACAGCGAACAAGTGAGCCACGCTAGGTTTATTGATGATGCACTAGGGGTAATTAGGATTGAGGTAAGGAGGGCAAACAAGGTTTTCGATAACGCAATTAACTAGGTACGTATATTCTCCGTGGGTGGGTGTGAATTTGATTAGCATGCGTTCGCGAAAACGACTACGCGCAATCACAAAGGGTTATTTTGAGCATTAAAGCTTCTGACTTGCTTCTGCAAGTCTTCTGTAATGGAAGAAGAAGAAGAACCAAAAGTAAAATTAAGAAGCAAACCACAGCAACGAGGCAACAGAAAAGAGGGGTTTTTGTTATTTACAAGAATTCTATAACGCAAGGCAATATTTTTCAATTTATTTTTCTTTTCTCGATTCACTTGATCTTAACCCGTAGGGCATTACTTCGGAAAATTCGTCTGATCCAATTTCCTATTGAACCATGTAGTCCCGTTTCAAATACTATATACCTGTACTCCGACCTGGCAGGCGAAAATTAATTAACTTATCATTTCCGCTTATGGACATGAGATGAGGCGCAAAAATAATGTGGTTACAAAAAATGCTGCGCTTATATGTGCGATCCGAGTCAATTTTGGGAAAATTGAAAGAACACGTTTTAATAACAAGAAGATTTCAAAAAACCAATAAATTATGAAAACAGCAACCCCTGGTCTGATAGTAAATACTTATATCCATATACTATTCGCGCATGCAATTCTTAAATATACACTCGAGACCTCGTCAGGTATCTATTCGTTATCGTCCAATTATGGAAAGAATCGCAAGAAACGAATCATCCATCTTGCCTGAATCTTTCTGAACACAGCGCATCATTAGTACCCTTGTAATTAGCGTTGCTTGCGTCAACGTACGTAACGCCGCCATTAGTTCTCCTCGGCTAACAAACGCAAACGCAAGAAACGCCCCCCGCCCAAAAGAGCAGATCATTAAACGTCTTGCGCGTCGCGGCCTTCGTCGTGATCGTGCGCTTGGGACGCCGTTGAGAGTCGCTGCAGCAGCATTCCGTCGACGCGAGAGTTCGAGGTTATCGCGATCCTATATTGGTATACGCACTCGACCCAGATAGCGCGAGGATAGCACCAATCAGCCTCGTCCTGAATCAGGCGACAATATGGCGGTAAGGGTGCTAGCTGTGAAGGGTGCAACGCACTCATGTGGATGGAGAATCGTCTGATCGTTGGCTGCAGTGACGTGGAAAAGTGGCTTCACCGGCGGCGATGACTACCTACTTCAAAGTTGCAGATATGTTGATGGGCGCGAATACCGAAGAAATAGGCAACCAAGTCTGTCATTTATCTTGGTCTGAGGACTAGTCGGCAGGTTTGCTCACAGCTTTCGTTCGATGAAGATTACAGCCTTCAAAACAGAAATGAGAGCCCTCTGTGCATTAATTTCTCTCTATTTGCTCCTTCTTATGCCGTATAGGTAGGTATATGTAAATGTCTCGAGGTAGCTTTGACTTGGGCCGACGAAATTTAAGGGACGAAATTAGTTTCGGAAAATTAAATAACCACGATTTAAACTGTATAGTTGCAGCTGGTTGCAGCTAAATTTCCGGTAGGGTTTTCTATTTTTATCTCGTATATGTATGTCATCGCAAATTTTCTCGATTCGTTTGGCAACTTTGTAATGTTGAAGTAGGTAATGCGCAATTAGGCCATTACCATTTCAAGCGTGCTCACAAAAAGAAAAGTCGCTGTAACGAGCGGCTAATCTCTAGTCTGGAGCATTTTCTGTTCGTAGCAACATTCTCATGCACCACGGGATGAAATGCGAAAACATTAGCGGAAATTAAACCTCAAACACAAAGTTAAAACATAAATTTTCTCTCAACAAACGATGATGCACGAACATGATTGCACCACTGATGCTATACCTCAACATACGGCAGAGCAGGTTGACGCACACCGCGACATCAAGTTCAACAACTCGGCGTCGTGCATTATTGATCTGGTTCGAGCCTCGGTGCGATCAATTTCTTGATGCGACCCAGCCTCCTCCCGCGCCAGCTAGCATGTGCATGCTGAGCCGTCGTAACGTTCGTCCTCTCATAAGATATCTCAAGACCCGGCTTGCTTTCGTCCCTCCTCTTCCTTTCACCCCCCGGCCGTTTCAGAATCCTCCAGGTGGCTATTTCTCAGCCTCCCACGATCGCGTCGAGTAAGACTCTGCTCCATGTATCTCTGGACCTCGCGGCTCCAGACTCCCGACTCCGGCGGGCGTCCAGAGCATGCTGCCGATACAAAGGGAGCATCCCGAGACAAATTCCAGCCATTCCTCATCGTTATTTGCTATAAGCCTCTCCTCCATCGTTAGTCTCTGTGGTCCCGCGGCGCGGACTTGGCGAGGCCCGCTGGCATTTCATATTGCTCATCATCGCGCCCGTCTCCCAGCTGGATTTCGCGCCTGTGAGGACCAAGCGCTCGGCCGCAGAGCATGCGAGAAATTCGACAAATGAGAAAACGTATTTTTTCTAATAGAAACACAAAAGACTTTCGGCTATGAACGACATTCCAAAATACTTTAGAAATTGAAGTATTCGCAAAATGTCTACGCATATTGCCTTCAAATGGGATCATCGAGGAATCATTCTTGCATTAAATGTTTTCGCCACTGAAACGCAAACTACCTGCATACCTTGTACATATTGCAGCGGTAGAAAATGGCAATTTCCGTTACGTAATCTGAACGCAAAAGGGAGACACTTTGATTACTTGCTTCTTCTATGCCACGAGTGACCCAGCGTTCCTCGCCCGAGCCGCAAGCAGCGTGCTGTTAGTGACCCTGAGCATGATGCACCCACGGCAGCCATTGATCCATTGAGCCATCACGAGCGTCCGTGGGATGCAGGAGAGGAGTGCCACAGGGGACGTCGTCAGGACGTGATAATTAGCCGGCGGTGGAACGTGTCTTGCAAACGCAACGCGGGATCTACGTTGGCAGAGTTCCGGGCAACGTTCGTTTCTAATCGATCAACGGTCCAATAGTATTGACGTGCTGCATGTGTACCTAAACTTTTTGATGTATCCAGAAAATATAAATCATTGATTGATTTTCCACAAGCTCTTTGTGAAATGCGATGTCGGAGTTTCCAATTTATCTGCTCTTACATACCTAGACAAAATGATGACAAACAGGAGAAACAACGCCAAGATTGTTCTTTTGAACTATTAATTAAAAAAAGTGCGCCTTGTCATGAAACATATATCAAAATAAGTATTTTTAATATCGATTTCGAATAACGCTCACGTGACACACGTAAATATAAAAAGTTGAACACGACGCAGAGAGGGTTTTTAAATAAACGAGACAGCGCGGAGATTGCGAGAAGCGAAGAGAAAGGAAATGCAAACCCCCTATCCTGAAGATAGTGAAAAACAATTGACAAAAGCCGGCAAAGAGCAAGCTAGACATCAGCAGACAGTTCGCATTGTCCGCGGGAACAAAGGGATGCGTCATTCATGCGACCGAGAGGAAAAGTCTTCGAGTGTTGCGGCGATATAGCACTCTGCTCGCGCGTGCTGCACTCTATAACGCGTTCGGGCAATTTGCGACGGCGTGTGTGCAGAGAGCCACTATAACGTCGAACCTTATTCGCATAGCGACAATTACAGCGTATTTAAAGATTCCCCGCGCGCGGCGCCGTGATGTCCCAAGGGCTATAAAACGGCGCACGAAGCGAGAGATTATTGCGCCTATACATGGACTCGACCAAAGATGTCTCGACTGAGACGCAGACGTCACTGGCGAGAGATATGGCGATGGCGACGATCGGTATTACTTGGCCGTTGGGCCGATTTTTGCTTGGCTGGATGCTGTCTTCGGTTATTCATTTTTGAAATTGCTTTTTGGTTAATATGATTGCATAGAGAAATATATCACTTGAAACTGGCAAAAGAACGAAAAATATAAAATTGATGTTGAGACAGGAAAGGATAACATATATGTATAACATAGTGTTCATATCTTGTTATAAAGCCGATGTGTTGATAGTGTTTTCATATTCATTGGACGAGGTGGCATTTCAATTTTCGCTACAGCAAGCATGAATATGCATACAAAAATAGCGATCGCCATAGGAATTAATAATAAAGGTATTTCCAATATACCATGGGAACGTTCATGCAACTGTTTTCTTTTGATTTCGCTCAATGAATAATGAAATCACAAAGATACATGATAGCCCTCTAGGTACATCAAACCGGAAACCTATATAGTTATACGAATCTCAGAGGAGAAAGTGCAAGAACGACCACTGAAAAATGCCAAATATAGGGAGAAATAAAAATGCAGTTTTCCTAAACTCATGCCTTCTGGTGGTGTTTACCCGCGCTTATTTTGCAACTCGTTCGGTTCCGTCCTTGACTGGCACGAAACGAAACAACTCTGCATCTTCTTTAAGAACAGCAAACGTCCTCTCCCACCCCAACAAACCGGCCTCGAGTCAAAATGTAATGGAATTCATTCAATATGATTCAGCAGCGGCAGTTACAGAGCAGATAGACTGCGTGGGCGGGGGCGGCGTCGGACCCAGGGGGGGGGGGAGCGGGGCGGGGGGCGGGGACGCCTGTGACGCGAGCGCTCGCCCCCGCGCGCGAACGATGACGCCGACCAGAGAGACGCCAGCGACGATGCATCCGACGCTCGGAGGGAATCAGGCGCTGTTTGGTGCCGAAATGGTGAAAAACGAAGAAATATTTAATAATGACGTATAGAGCGTCTTACTGCCTACGGGCAATACACCCATTTTGCAATAATTCAGAAACTGCATCTAAGGCCCGGCTCTCCATTGGCCCGTTCGTGCTGCGGGACTTTCTGCATGTTTGCTTTATGCATCCCACTTTATGCATGTTATTACTGTGGTTTTCTGAGATGTATACCTATATACATCATCAAGACAGCACTTTTTTATTTAAATCAATATACCTATACCGTAATGAGAATTCCATGACACAATAGATGTAGTCATTTTAATATAGTTGCTTCTCTTGTTTATCTATTAATTATAATATATCCTGTAATGTAAGTTACATCAGAGACCATGGAAACATTTGAAAATGGATCCATGTCGGTACGATGTTCATTAAAAATGTATCCCCGCGAGCTGCAGCCGGCATTGGTATTGGATGCACGGCATGAGCCGCTGCTTTGTGCAGTCAAAAGAAGCTTTGCAGGGCGTGTGCCTTTTTTAGTGAGAATGTCTCCAGTCCCGAAGCCAGAGATCGGCTCTTGGTAGTGAGCAGCAAAATTCCATTGTCCCAAAGGAGCTGAATTAATAAGAACGCTTTTTCTTTGATAAATTTGATTGGTGATGCGGGGCTTTTAGGTTTTGAAAACGTTTCATGTTTATCAAAGATGGTTTACTGTGCCTTTCAGCGTGGAACCAATGGGATGAAGGTATAGTTGATTGAGTATGAAGATAAACTAATACTTTACACACCATGTGACGTCTCTAGCTAGTATCAATTTATTTCAATCATCCGGTCTTACAACTTCTTATAGTAAATTTTGGGGCTGTGTGCTGCAAGTTGCTATTGTGCTTTTGCCGTCTAAACTTTGGCAGTTGCCAATGAGATATGACCCCAGTTTCACTTCCAGATATACATGCGCTGTGCCGCGGAAAAGCACGGCGACATTTATCATATTTATGTGAGAAGTGAAGGTTCAATTACAAAGTTTTCTGAATGGAAATTCTCTTCCCTTGATACTTTCAGCTACAGCTGAAGGGTTCAATAAAGTTTCGAATTGTATAAGAATGCACACTGATACTGGAGGAACTCATGCATGATATTATCTGGAACGGCAAGCGCCCTTGCCGGGTTTTTATAGAAGTTTTATTTTTTATAAGTACGATATTCAAAATTCAAAAGATATTTTTCATAAACGTTATGAAAGGAAAAAAATATCGTATGTAATGAACTTTATTACACCGAGAAAACTTATGTATTTATCTCAAGTCTACGTCGAAACGCAGGCTACGGATATTTAGCGAGCCCCTACGATAATTGATCGCGGTCAAACTTTAAGACCAATGTGGACGTTGTGCAGCGGCCCTCGGTTCTTGAGAGGGCAGTTCACTGGCGAAGGCGCGGCGCACCAAAACGGCACGGCGAAAACAAAATCGTTATTTTTTAACGACTGCATAATAATGTTTTAGGGTCGGCAAAACTGTTTTCATGTGATATTTTTTAAATGCTCGCCAAGAGCGACATAAAAGTCCAGCGAAATGTCACGTGATAAATTGCAAACGAACAAACGTTCATATTCTTGCCAAAACCTGACAGACAAAATATTGAGAACAGGCCCTTATTATAGTTGACAAGCATGCCTGCAGTCAACATGCGAGAGAGCTACGTAATTTGTCTGATGTCCAGTTACGTATTCACGTCGGGCTAATGAAGTGCTAGCCCGAGGACAAAACGACAATTCTTGTGATGGAGGTTAAAGGTTCAAACTTGGATCCGAACGTTGAACTAACCTGCCGTCAAAACCCCGTTGACTGCTAAAGTCAGACAAACACATTGTGCTACGTGTATGCAAGCCATTTTAAACATAGTTCTACATGGTTCTATGTGGGTTTCTTATGAGTTTTATGTAAATATTTTAAAACTCACTTAACCGTAACACTAAAATGACATAGCTTTAAACATATTCACATAATGATACATCATAAAAAGCACTAGAAGCATCGCATTCGCATCAAATAAATGACCCCGCGTTTCAGCCCCTGAACGCAGCCCGCAGATCAAAACTGGCATCGCCACCAAAACATCTAATCCCGGCACCTCCATCATGTCAGCCGGCCCGAAATATGCTTCCGGAAGGCGGTGTTTGCGTGAGCTCTGCGGTCAATGATCCTACCACGAACAGAGTTTGTAATTTGGTATCACTGGGTGGCACGAGAGATTTGGTTATGAGAGGTTTTGACGAGAGTGGTGGTATATAAAGTATGGAAAAACTTGGAAAGATTGTTTGCTTTTAATCACGTCCCATGGTTCAATGTTTAAAGTCAACCATCCGGTTCACCTGTCACGTGGTATAAGCTCGTTTTCTCGCCGCGTTTTATTTCTAAGTTTATGTGCGGCAATACCCGTCGGCTGTTTTAATACTAACCAACCACACCCAAAGCGAATTAGTATATAGCATTGAGTTTGCCGGCAAAGGGAGGAAAATTTACTACAGTGCTATAGGTACCTACTCTACAATTTGTTAAATATATACGCAATTTCATATCCGTGGTAGACTTTCATGAACAGAAGTTGGTAAAATGAAGTCCGGACTTTGGCGTATACCTCAAAACGCTAAGTATACACGAATGCATGTCAGGGGTGAACAACAAATCAATAACCAGGATCGCTGACGTCGCCTTTCTTCAAGTCAGCACGATTTCGAAAACTTGATCACGCAACAGACAATATGGGACTATCCAACGAGACGCTATAAACTGTAACATTCAATTTTATGTCAAACCAAATGGCAGAATTCGTATGATATCTTCAACCATACTGAATGACAACCGCTGAAAATGTATAAAAGTACTCAATATGTATAGGTATAAGAACTGTAAATATAGGTAGGTTCTTTGGGTGATCAATAAACTATATTATAAGTGTAAGAAAGGTAATTTAAAAATCCAGTTTATCTATTAGTTGTGGTTAGTTTCTTTATTGGTGCTCAAGCTAAAGTTACATGTATATAATCGATTTGATGTGTAAATAAATATGCTCCCAGACTCCACGCTCCTTTTGCAGCGGTCGCTCAAGGGCGCGTGACGACCCGGAGTCGGATGCCGCCTTTGGAGCAGGTGAGAAACATCTTGGGGTCGAGCTCGAGGGGCACCACCGTCTCGGCGGCCACCTCAAACGAGTACTTGCGCAGGAGGCTGACCAGGCCCACTTTGGTCTGCATCAGCCCGAAGCGCATGCCTAGAACACCGCGCCCACGGCTTACGGTCAGACCGCGGCCTGGCATCCTATAGACTCAAGCCGAAAATGCCTTTCTGAGAGGATGATTTTTGAAATTATAACAAAATACCGTTCTTCCGACTAGAAATAAGTATTTAAGTTCTTGGCTTAGTTATAAGAGACATTTTCGTTCTAGTTTCAATATAAGACGCTGTCAGGAGAGTCTAAGTAGATAAGAGGATTCGTTCTAGGTAAGTACATGCGAAGTTTCCAAGTGTGAAACTCAGTTTGGGAATAAGATTTCTTTGGAAACAAATTCGTTCACAGAATGTTTATAGTTTCGTGACCCACCAATGCAGTTCCTCGGTCCTTCGCCGAAAGGCATATACGCGTACGGATTCCTCTGCGCCTTCGCCTCCTTGGTAAACCGGTCCGGATCGAACCGGGCCGGTTCCGGGTAGTAGCGCGGGTCCTGGTGGATGGCGTACACGGGCACGACCAGCAGGGTGCCGGGTTCGATGACCACTCCCGTCCCGGGCAGCGAGTACGCCTTGTTGCAGATGCGGTAGAGAGCGGCGAGAGGCGGGTACTTGCGCAGGGTCTCTGCCGAAGAGGACATCTCAGTCGGGACCTAATCACGCGTCCTGGCCTAGAATGGCGTGCCTCTCAGGCGAAACCACAGAGGAAAGGGAGCGAGTACTCGAACTTGGTGCAATTACATTGCTAGAATGGCTGTGTGAAGCCCCACTACATACTCGATGCCAAATTTGTAAACACTGCCAGCAAATTGCCAGTTTTAAATGTGGACTACGTGTTGTATAAACCACCCTGAATGTTTACAATACTGTATTTTTGTTCAGCTTCCTTTGCCGCTCGGTGCATTTGACGAGCAGTGTGACAAATACCTGCGATGACTCTCTCCAAGAGCTCCATGCTCTGCATGCCGTCGTAGGTGAGCGTTCCCCCGTCTCGGTCGAGCACGTCGTCAATCTCCCGCCGCAGCCGTCGCTGCCAGTCGGGGTTGACGGCCAGCTCGTAGAGGCAAAACGCTATCGCGGCCGACGATGTCTCGAAGCCGGCGACGAAGAAGATGAACGCCTGCGCCGCGACGTCGTTCATGTCGAGACGTCCGGCGTCCGGCTCTGTTCCGATCGGACCAAGCGTCAGTCGTGCACGAGGCTAGCCGCGTGGCGTCAGCGAGGTCGCTGCCAGTTACCTGTCTCTCTTTCCGCGTCGGCGTCGGCGTCGTCGGCGTCCACATACCCCAGGTTCTTCAGCCGGATCAGCAGCTGCATGAAATCGTTGCGCGACACGTTGTTCTGCTCGCGATACTCGACCGTCTCCCGGACGACGTTGATGAAGAAACTCGACACGGCCTCGGGCGTGTTGCCCCATTTGGTGAACGCCGCCAGCGCCGGCGCGAAGAACAGCATGAAGATGCCCAGATGGCCCTTGAGGTCGCGCTTGAAGATCTGCCGGCCCTTGACGCGGAACTCGGCGTCGGGGTTCTTGAGGCAGTTGCATTCGATGCCGAACGCGCACGACGCGATCACGTCGGTCGAGTACCGCGCCAACAAGTCTTGCACCTCGACGGTGGCGCCGGCGGCGGCGTGCGGCAGCATGCACGCGTCCAGCTCGACGCCGCACTGCAGGAGGGTGTGGAACATCATCTTCATCTTGCCGGAAGTGAATGTCGGCGTCAGTTTGGCGCGCAGCGTCCGCCACTTGTGGCCGCCCATCAGGAAGAGGTTGCTCGAGATCGGGTCGTTCACTTCGTCGTGGTAGACGCCGCGATCGTGGAAGCTGGCAAAGTCCTTGACCAGGACGGCTTTGATCACGTCGAGATCGCGCAGGAGCAGGGTTGGCTTGTGTAACTGGAAGAAGCCGCCGAGTTTGTGGCCGTCGAGGCGGTTGTAGATGTCGCAGTAGACGTCGCACACGGGTTTGCGGAAGAGGAAGACATCGGCGAAGTTGCCGAAAGGGAAGGAGGGCGGGAGATATGGGAGGCCGAGGAGTTCCCAGTGGCGGTAGACGGACTTAAAGTAAAGGTAGATGAGGGCAACCGAGGCGAGAAACAGCGTGGCTATGTCCGCACTCCACTGGTTCGTGAGCACAGCCATCGATGTCTTCGGGTTGTAGCGGTGCACAGTATTCTGATACCACAACACTAAGGACACGAACACTGTCTTCCAGAGGACCTCTGGGGCACGAAACGGTCGGGGAGCGACTGCCGACGGTAGACATCGACCAAATCGTGCGTCCAACATGCATTTTTTGTCTATGTTTCTTTGTTTATGGATGATAAAAAAATATCCAAACCAGTTTTTTCTCTCGCTTGTCCGTCCCTCCTTAGAGTCTGAGACCCTCTTGACCCAGATAACCCTAGACGACATGCCTTGTGTGTGTGTCTGTAATTCATTCATAAGAATGTATTTGGATTCACGGTCAAAAAGGATTATTTCTGAATCCTCACCTACTGCAAGGCACGTTTAAAGAACGTCCACTAGAATCAACTCAGATCCAGGAATGTGAGAAGTGTTATATTATACAAGAGTAATGCAATGCATAGTGTATCCCATGTTTTTTATAACACCTATACTATGTCTTCTGACATGGTAGCTATTACATTAAATATCACATTTATAAACTTGGTATAAATTATAAGCACAACGCAATGAAGTTATTATATTCGTTACAGTCCAGCCCTCATGACGATGTTTTCATTTCGAAACATTGTTTTTGTATATACTAGCTACCGACGAGCAGACAGTGTAATTGGAAAATGTTGACCTTTTGGAGATATGAGAGCGGTACTTTGTTATTCCAAACAAGAGAACAATAGGCAAAAATAAAATAGGGAACACATTGCAATTCCCATCCATCTCCCCCTGCTCCTCCCCCCCCCCCCCTCCCTTACCACCCATCCACCCACACATCTATGCAAATGACGTTAATTTAATTTCACCAGCGCTCGTGGGGGAAATGAAAACAGAGACAATTTCCACAACGTCAGTGCCGGCCGGCAGCGAGTCCATTTCCCCTTCGGCTCCATAAAGCCATCACCATAACTGAGTTTACCTTGATTTCATAAATGACCGTTTTGCTGGGCTTCATCAAAATATGTTTCGTGTAACAGGTGGCTAGGACAAATCAGCGCAAAATCAGCATGCCGACATTTTTGTGAAACGCTATTTCTCGTGATTTTATTAATCTGCCGTATCCGACGCAGTTAGATTAGACCAGTGTCATGAGGTCCGTCTCCCTGTACTCTGTCTGTAGTTAAGAGGGTGTTATTGTCGTCGGCGTCGATAGCGTCGGCGTCAATGGGTCGTCGCCATGCAAAGTGTGAACGATCGTGGACAGATATAGATTTATTGCAAAACGTCATCGCTCCACATTGCACTCTATATGCCAATGGGATGATCCCATTTCTGGAATTCACAGCCATTTTACTGTTTTCACTGCTGCACAGTTCCAACTTTTATATTCGAGTAAACACACTTCGCTCCGGGGTCAATGGATCCGTCGATTTCGCATCTGAGAATTTCAGGAAATAACCAATTCTGATTTGTTTTTCCATTCCATGTCATACGAACCAACCGCCAGTAACACAAGCGTTCAGATTTTAGTGAGCAATGGAATGACCAAACTCCAGTCGCAAATCACACAAACAAAATCGCGTGTAGTCTGCCAATTTTATGTCATGGTTTTTTGAAAACAAACTACCTGTGCTCCTTCATAAACCATCCCTGCTCGATGCCCCCATATGGCCGACCCCTCCATGCAGCACATGTGAGCGCTACACATGAAGTTGGCAGCTAGCTAGCCCATTATTCACCAGAGGCACTGCTAAAACCAGGTGAGACTATGCTCTACATAAATAAGCGTCGGTTTATTGCCGCAGTAAATAATTCGCGGCTCGTTCATATATAGGGAAGAGTGCAGTTTTTTAGTCGCTGCAGCATGTTACATCGTCTACCTGCTCGTATAGCCTGGAATCCGGATCGATAAGGTGCCTGAACACACAGCACAGACACCATGTCTTGCGAGAGACTTCCTGCAGACAGTCGTCTCAGACTGGTGCTGCTGTCTGACAATCGTTCCCTCGACAAGACTGTGATAACCGGAAACTTATAGGCATAGGCTATGGACTTATTCCATTGTACCATGGGTATAAATATAAAGCCTTGTATTTTCATTTGTATGCCAGCCAGCGGTTTCCGTGACGTCAAGTGGATGATCGTCGAGGTCGGTGAATTATGAAGTCTTGCCGCACACGCGAGAGTGCGTCGTTAAACAAAGAACCCGCCCGACCCTGCGCAAGCTCTGGAGATAGGCTGGAGCTGGACGCTTCCGTCTTGCGACTTGGGGAGGACACTCTGTCCCGAACTGCGTATGGATACACCGTTTGCTAGAGACATGATATTAGCAAATTCATTAACGATGAGTTTGTTGAAATATATCTGTCAAGTTTAATTTCGTTCAGAAATGTTGCTACTTGCTATACTGTATATACATATAAGTAGGTAATTTCAGCGCGGGCTACAAGTTTTCAAATTTAGGGGTAGCTGTATCCCTTCAGTAGTGAGCAGGAGTTTCGAACATAAACGCAAGTGGCGATAAAGGCAAAGTTTTTTTATGCCAAACTTGGAACATTTGCAGAAGGGGAATCACGCGTATAAGCCACAGACCGGGCGTCGCGCCACATGCTAACACTCGGCGTCGGCGTCGGCGTCGGCGTCGGTGTGCACATGCGGCGGGAGCAAGTGACTTCGACAGCGCAATCGGCGGCCGATTGGGCGGCGATAGCACGGCACCGCGGGCACATGGAGGGGCAATCGATACAAGCTCGAACTCGACACGCACTGGCCAGCGCCGCCAGTGGCTATACGCACATATGCTCGGGATGTCAATCCGTTGAAATACGGGGAGAAAGGATGCGATGTGGGGAACGCAGCATACGTGCCAGCACACATATTTCATGGGTAGAGTTTTTGAACAGCTGTTGGCATTCTGGAGGGATGTGAGTGGTAATCAATCATTAGACTTGTGAGTGGAACCTGTCCGTCAGATATGTCACACATTTTATGACAAAGCTCGTGAGTTTTGAAATGTGGATAGGAACTCTGCAACTCCGCAACATGTTCCACGTGTTATAATTCACTTTTCGCACCTGAACCGTGAGCTTGAACCAGTCCAGTTTCTTGCACGTGAATGCATTTGCTTGTTGCGGCATCGATGTTTCATCCGAGATGATACTAAAATATCAGTCAGTGACGCTAATGAAAATGCAGGAAAAAATCATAATTGTTTGATGTGTCCCATGAAGGAATTCATTTGTCGTTGATGAATTTAAAAGTCAAAGAGCCAAACACAACTCTTATAAACTGATGGATATGTACAAAGTTACGAACAAATTGGTTCGATTCACGAAAGGTTTGTTGTTTAGGTGAACAAGAAAGACAGCGCATGTATTGATAGAGAGCACAAAGGCAAAGTAATTATCTCTGGCAAATGAAGAGAGACGTTTGAGGCACCAAGTTGATGTGCTCGGGTCCATTGGCACCGTGGATAAAAACTCAGCCATTGTAATTTGTCTGCGAGGTTCAACTGTTACATGTTAACGACCTAATACATTGGTGAATGACTTTAGGGACATTCAGCTGAGGTCGAGTGATACCAATAAACATTGTGTCGTCAAACAACACATTTCGATCCACGTCTTTGAGCGGGGAGTGGGACCTCTGCAACGACGACTCCTGGGCGAAATCAGAGTCCGTCGTCACATTACCAACTTGATGCGCAGTTTTAACCCGCAGCGTTTCATAATGTGCACGCTGTTTATGTCGGCGGCGACTGAGCAATTAGTCTGTGTGTACTCGTGTTGGCAAATGTTTGCCTCGACTTGAGTGACCCGTCAACGAGTCGACTCGCTGAATTAATTGGCAAGCGCACGCACGTCCCAGTCCCAGTACCGATCCCGATCCCAGTCCAGGTTCTGGCATGGGACAGAGCGAAGCCCGAGACACAAAGTCGAAACCGACGCCGGCTAACGCCAGGACGAACGGCTGGACGCTCAAATATTTTGGCATGAATTGATGTTGGTTCTAGCAGACAGAATATGAAGGCTGTGGACAGTCTCCATCGCTGAACGCCGCTCAGTCTAGCAAGCATGTCTCAGATTATGGAGTTCTGGTAGGTAATTATTTCAGTCAGTGTAGAAATTAACAATCATGGTGAACTGTAATGGGGGTTAGTACTTGCGGTGGCTACCCGGGAAACGGGCCGGGATGTGCGGGTTGTGCCCCTGGTAAATGTATTTTCTCTCCTGGACGGATTTATACCTACTAACTTAAATATTTTCATGAAATTATAACGTTGAAATCAATTTTCTCCGTGAAACTGAAATGTTCCCGCTGTGGGCATCCAACGCATGGAAATATTAATCCGAAATTGGCGTGCAGCCTCGTGCACACGTTATGCGTCTCACCTTGGCCTAACTCAAGGGAAAATTCGGATTGCTTTGTAATGCAAGTATTGCATTGATTTTCGAAGAAAGAAGTCGCATAAGAGTTGGGAAGCTTGGCGTTGGCATTCTAATCCAAGACAGAGGGTGTACATGCGAGCAGCCGACGCCAGCCTATGTAAGGAGGGCCCGCGGTGCCGGTGGGGGATGCCAACTCTGCAGATTCCGCTCGAAATGTTGGTCCGACTCCAACCACCCTCAGGGGGACATGTTCGAAAGCAAAGTGCATATTTTCGTTCGGCTAGCCCGTGCCCCCCCCCCCCCCCCCCACATAAAACCGTTTCGTGGCCTCCCGGTCCTGACTCGGTCGAGGTCTATGCGTGCCGAGGACGAGAGTATTGGCATGGGTCACACAACACCACGAGCTGACATATCACCGGGTGCGACGTGCCCGATGCAGCGAATTCCACGATGAGAACGAGTGGGAAAAGTGCAGTGAAAACCTTCCTATACTAGGAAAATGGAACTGCGGGCACTGACTTTTGAAACACATAATATAATACCAATATGTGAACGAAAAAGTGAGGCTTTTACGAAATAAGTGCCCACCCTAAATTTCGATTGAATGAGCATTTGTGACTTTTGGGTGATTTCTCACAACCGATCGAACCATGGCAGGGCTGTTCGAAGTATAATGACGGCGATTGGCGCTAAATTTAGCGTGACTGCGTCAGAGCCGAGCTTTGCACCCTTGCGGACCACCCCTTCCCCATACGCTTAGGGGCCAACAATATAGCGGACTAGCAAGCGGCTCCATGCCTGTTCGAACTTCGAAGTGATTAAGTCTACATTCGTGATAGATTACCCATCATTTATTCAACATCTCTCTCCGGGGGCTATTTGCAAACTCTCTCCAACCTAGACCAACCCAAAACTAGCGTCCCTCTGCCAAAATTCCAGACGGCGCCCAAGGTTACCACTTAATAGATTGACGGCGTCTCAGATGCCTGAACAGCTGGTCTACAGAGGGGAACGCGACCGGGACGCAAACACGGACGCAGCTGGGAGTGAGTTCCCTCCAGGGCATAAGAGGCGTTGCACAAGCACGAACGCTGGCTCGTCGCGGGGCGCGGGAACGCCGTCGTGGACAGAGCGTGTGGACAACGGACATATTGCCCGAACCACTCAGCTCGCCCCCGACTTGCATGTCACTGCACACGAGTGTGACGAGTCGGCTAGTGCAATTGGTTTCATTGCGGACAGACGGTCGCTTGGGAAAGCGGCGCTTGGTTCAATCTCGTGTCGCCGCGCGTGGAGTGTGGCACTTGGTCGCGGCCACACGCCGTCTACCGACTAGAGGGGGAAATGGCGGCGATGGAAAATGTATAGTTCAATCGTGTGTCGCAAGGGTCGCGGTGTGGTTGACACTTGACGGCACGCTGTGAGCTCACACAACTCGATATCCCTCCCAGGTTATAGTTTGCTATGTGAGAATGTTAGTTTTGGCCTGCAGTGGTCACTTTAAAATTCCTAGTATATAATATAAAAGTCGATAACGTTGGCTGGAATGGATGTACCCTAAACTATATGCTCATGGTTATTCTAGAGCACGCACAATCCGTGTAGGGGACATTTCTAGCTCTACCGATCATTCACTCCTTTGGTGCAAATTCTTGAAAACTTTATCTCATGCTCTGCTCATTCTAGAGACCGAGATGCATTCATTACTGTAAACCATAAGCAGTCCAACAAAACGAGTTGTTGCACTTGCAGTGTCTTGTTGACGTCGTTGCCTTATAACGAACACCCCCGCAGCGATCAACTAAAGTGTGTGTCCTCTTTGCAGACGAAGCGCTGTCCAATCACGAGCCAATGCTCATCGGCAGACGTTCCTTTCCACGAGGACGGACACCTAGCGATTGCCGCTGGCTTGTGACACGAGCGATGGAGAGACTAGGAGAGACTTAAGAGAGAGAGAGAGAGAGAGAGAGAGAGAGAGAGAGAGAGAGAGAGAGAGAGAGAGAGAGAGAGTGACTCACATGTGGAGTTGCCTTCCATGTCGATGATGCACTTGCAGTCGCGGGAAATCTCCCGGTTGTTGAACGGGCGCACCCGCACCGCAACCTTCACCGACGACATGTTGCTGGTGGGAGGCTAGCTGCGTCCCTGCAACAGATCAAGCGACGACGCGTTGAGGAACAACATGGTGAATAGCAGAGAGCACGTGTACGGCTGGATTTTTGTCTGAGCCACAGACAAGGAGCATTCTAAGTGGGACTGTTTTTCCGTATGTGGCTCGAATTTTGCTAGAATGCTTTGGAAAATGATAACTCCGAAAATATAACAATCCGTCCGACGCACAGTCCGTTTTCTATAAGAGTTGCTGCAAAAGTGATAAGTTTGGAAGTGAAGGGAGACGGCGTTATATTATGAGTATGACTCACATGAAAACACACCAAGATGCTGATGTACTAACCTAGTATACGAAAAAATGCAATTTAACAATTACCACACAGAATCTGATGTAATACAACGAAATCTTAAAATCTTAGTATGCAGCTCTGACAAGTTCTGACCTAAAGATTCGTTTACACGTTCACAGTGGTGCGATCGAGAAAAGGAGCAGTGTCCGACGCCGTGACCTTTATGGTTGAAACTAGGCTTTCTGTTAGAAAATGGAAGGGTTCGTCGAAATTATATCACATAGAAAACACAAGAATATTTCCATATTGGTTGAATGTGAGCGTTTCGTTCGCTCTTACTGCGATAAGACAAAGACTGTTTCGCTCCCCAAGTTTCCGGGCGCTTGGCAACTTGTAAGCAGAACGAATGTATACCCGAGAAACGAGGTCAGGCGATGCTTTAAACTCTGTGCGCTCAGGGAATGGAGTCCCTTCAGGGAAAGGCGACACACCGGAAGGAAATGCCCGGATAGAGTAGGACACACTGCGAACTTCCAGGCGGAGGGAGCTGGCTTCGTATCTCGAGCACAGGAGGAAACAATACAAGACATGGTTTGCCGAGATGCTACTGGTACATGGAACACTCGGTTAGAGATTACCATTATTTTGATATAACATTTTTACTATGGCAAACTTTTAAGAGATTTGCATCCACCGCTGCTGCTGCCGTCGCATCTGCTCCTACCCGGGAACAATAATATATTCTAACGGCGGGCGTGGGTTCGTCGCCCAGGAGCCTGAAGGCATGGACCTGAAGGCCTGACAGCATCGAGTTACCAATTACACTTCGTCGCAGAGATAACATTGGCATCGCACAAATTGCGTTACGTTGCCCAACTAAATTGACCGCCAAAGCCCGACATATGAAACTCCCAGGTATATACGTAAACGCTCGAAACACAGCAAAACAAGATTAACCTTTTTTGCCTGAGTTACTTCTAACAAAAACAAATCCTTTTTGTAAAGCTACTGTGGTTTGTATACATGCAAACCGACTTTGTTGTTTATTTATTGACTCGAGCAAACTACAGTGCGGTTAATTAGTCAACCAGACTGCGTTTTCGTGTCCCCAAACAAGCTATAGATGAAGCACTCGACGAACATGTCTACAGAGGAAAATTGAATTACTCGATGTGCGCGTCGAGCGATCGTGTCTCTAAAAATAGACACGTGGAGATAAAAACACGAAGACATTTTATCGATTCAAGACGACCATGAGAAAATATGGAGCCCACGTAAAGATGCAAGCAGTTGGGTGCAAAAACCGAGATTATGCAGCTGTCATTTGCAGCAACATGGGAAATTTAGATGAGCCTCATCACCGCCGATGTACCCGCGATTCACTTCAGAACAATGCGCCGAGGTTTAAAACGAGGTTTGCCAGATGCAATCAATGCCTGACAGATGGCAAACCAAATAGACCAGTGCATTGCGCAGCTAGCTCGAGTACAGGTTTGTATGGTTGTTGCACAATTACACACCGCTTATTGACACCACTAGGGCTATTAACACGGTGTTATGACGGCGGGTAATTGGTGTGAGCAGACCAAAGGATGCGGGGCTGCCATATGAGTTCCGTTGTGTTTCATGGATTGGTGGTGGCACAGGTTAGTGTGTGAGAGAGCCATATAGATAGCTGTTCAAATATTAGTTAGGTTGTGTTGTCTGATACATCGATCACTCGCTGCATGTGATTGCTTGTTGAAAATTTCAATGTACCCACACAGTGATAAGGATTATGATGTGCATATATAGGTACTAAAGTGATATAAACAAGCAGCGATATATTGAGGGTGAAACCCAGCCCTTTACTTTCCCTGCTTATTAACCGGGTGCCTAGTTCGAGGTAGTTGACGGTAGTAGCACTCGGACAACGAACATACTTCCTGGGTTCTGATAATATTGGTATGCAGAGTTCGTTCAACCAGTTTCAAGTGACCCGTGGGAAATTACGCTGGCGGCAGTTCAATGGTAGTTCGGGAGGGGAAATGAAAATCACCAAGCTTGGTTGGGGCGAAGATTAATATTGCTAATCCTCATCGATTCTTCCATGAGAATATGGAAAAGTTATATTGAACACATACAAAGCTTCCAAGGATATCCATATACAAAAAACGGACGGATTAGGTGTGGGAAAAAGTTCAAATCTAATATATTTTCTAATTGTTTTGACATCAAGGCGATGGTATGGTATGGTCAGTTTTCATTAGCTTACTCCACCGTGGAACTCGAAATGTTACCCTGCTCCGTACTCCTCTACGGTCGTACCTTTATAGGTACTCTACCGAGACAAGTGACGCACGTTCGGACGCCATCTTTACCTTCTCGACTGGTGAACACTGGACGTGAACGAACCGAGTTGCGAATGAATCATCCGTCTTCGAGGAGGTTTCCTTATCATGCTGGCCAATGGCCATGTGCTGCCTGTATAGGCTCCCACATGCTTGATGCCTGAACGGCTTCCCTCGCGATATGATGTGGGTCGAACGCGAGGGGAGACTACGCAACGCTCGTGTCACGCACACAAACGAAGAAACGCTTCTGTCTGCTGTCAAACTCAAGTGATGGACCCTCATGGAGATCGCTTTGAGAGATCTTGTCAGGAAGCACTGCTCGACACATCACGTTGCAAGGCAATGCGAATTGAAGTCATAGCGTTCTCGCGTGAAAAGAAGATGTCCTTGCACGATGAACCTATATAGCAGCTGTATATCGCAGCGGTGCTTTTGCCATGAAATGGAATGTCCAAGTTCGTATCCTGCTAGTGCAAACGAATACTGAATTTTCCACTAGTAATGCGGTGAAAGCGGGGGGGGGGGTATTTCATTCGGCCAATCACGCGACATGGGTTGAATGTGTTCATGAAAAATATGTTTGCGTCTTTCGAGTTCCGTGATGTTTTTGGCCGAATTCATGACGGGACCTTTGCTTTTGAATGATTCCAAAATCAATGTTTGACCTTTCTGCATCTTGCGGATTTTGAAAATGTATGATCAGTGGGGGTTCAGTAGAAATATTGATTCCTTGTGTCAAATATGACGTTTTAGTTTATATGTGATTATACCAACATCAAAATGAGAATCCCCTGCAGTAAAATTACTCAGAATCACAACTAAAATTACTGGAAAGTACCCTGGTTTTCCCCGTTACGCAACCATTTGCCCCACTTAAATACATACATACACACACAGACACACAAACGCCAGCAGCGATTTCCCGACAACGGAGCCCGCCTCGTTCGACAGCCGGAACCCACCGCCGGAACCCACCGCCGGAACCCACACCACACTCACCTGCGTACCTAGACCCCGTCCACCGACCCTAGCACGTCACGGACACCCTCTTGTCGGGCTGGTCTTCGGACTACACCCCGCAACGGCACACCGACCGCGTTCTGCCGCACTCTCGGGCCGCGCTCTCAAGGCAGCTTCGCCGACATTCCACCCCTGACTGGCTCGGCCTGGCCTGGCGACCACAGGACTGCGCCTACCCGACGATGACGTCATCGCGTCGCGTCGGCGCCGTGCCAAAGGTCACGCGCAAGGGAGCACGTGACGTGCGCACAAGGCGTGCGCACGCGCGCGAGGGCCGGCGCGAATCAATACGCGGAGGGTCGGTCGTGAGCCGAGTACATTCAGTGAGGGAAGGAAAGAAATGGTATGGCCCGTTGCACCCTCTCGCTATATGCTCATGGGCCGCCGATGGTAATTGGCTTTTGACGGGGTTGTTGTCAATTCCTTCATGTCTTCTCTCCTTAATGTGTAATTGGCACGGACAAGTTCGTGTTTAGAGGAGTTGACGTTATAAACAACACGCTTAATTATCAAAATATCGATGTCTCGATTCTAAAGGCATGTGCAGTACACAGCCATATGGTGATTTATTGAGGACGTAAATTGCTGGCTTGACCAATGGCAACTTGCTCATTTTCCTGGACTTGTTTGTCGGAGCATTATGACACAGAGATAATTGCGATATAAGTTTTAATTGCACCCTCCAAACACACGGTAATCGGATAATTCGCAATTTGTTCGGAGCTAATTTCGCAGCTAATGCCAATCAGTTACCGTCTAATTGGCACATGGTTCATGCAACGCAAAGTGAATTTCAGGAAGGTTGTCACCCTTGATTAGCCTGGGCGTAGGGTGCAGCTCGACTTTCGTGCCGCCCTTGCGGCCGACGGCCAACCCTTTGGCACCGACTACCGAGGAGGGACTCGAAGGGCTGAATCATTGGCTGAACCAGAGAATGCAGCGGCAATCGATAAGGCAATTTCGAGATATCAGCGCGAGCGATGGGGAGATTGTCAACTCAGCTGGGCGCCAAAAATCAAAACACAATTCCAGTGAAATGTCGACACATTTTTCGTGTTTTTATTCATGGGTAAACGATTCTAGTCGTTAACGTTTATAATAACGTTTGTACATCATTTCGGTTATAAGTCACGTACCTATCAAATGTATATATTTTTTTCCACCCAACAGAAATATCATGCAAATATAGAATAGTACAATTGCCATACTTTGAAGCCAGTGAACTATCTATTCTGCAGCTACTGTTGCTAAAAAGTAAAAATTAATTCACGCCAAAGTGTAAATTTTTATATTTATCGCGAGAAAGCAAGCCGAAACCACTGTTTGCTGCTCTTATATTTAACCTTGCACTTCCAACCAATGTCATTACGTCGAAGACGTTGGACTATAGGTCCAGGAATCAGAATGATATCCAAAGTTCATGGGCCCGACTCCCAAAGAGAAACACAAATTTCTTGTTAGGTTGCGGGAGTTAAGCAACATAGATCTAAACCACAAGATTGGATGGGTAACCGTCACAGAAACTGTACTGTTTCGTCGGTGGTATATATATGACCTGTTAGCTCCGTTATTTTAAAAGTTCCCTATAGGCTATAGACATATTTCCATTGGGTACACCCTCCATCATAAATATACTTCCATTCCAATATCCTCTTCACCAGGGAATAAACCAATAAAGTAACATATATTGACTTGTTTCGATCATCTAGTGTCCAAAACCAATGTCAAAACAATGGGACGAAATTATTTTTCGCCGTAGTACGGGGACCTCCAAAGAACGGCGATATGTAGATTCCAAACATTCATCTCAATTATAGCAAAACAATGTACTATTAAGTCTTTATACCATCATGGCGCGCGTCAGAACGCAGCCCCTTTTCGTTTAGAGTAATTTCAACCCGACAACGTCAGCGAAGATTCTCTGCGAGGGCCGACAGTATGTTGTTCCCTGTTCCCTGTTCCCGCCGCGCAGCCGCTGCAAGGACGCATTGGGCAGGACGCGGGTCTGGAGCGTCAGGACGAGCCGAGGCAGGACGCAAAGCGGCCCTGACCCACTTCAACGGCGCCCCCCAACCGACGCCGCCTCCAATTGCTGGGGCGAGCCGATAGGTAGACGATCGATCCGACTAAACGGGGAAATTAAGTATCGTTCTTCTTGACACTACGGTCGGTTAACTTCAAGCAACCATGTTTCAGATGCATCAGCTCGAAAACCCTTGTCTTGATTCATAATCTGCATGAGTCCATGAATTTTACAACACATTACACAATATATCTATACCTACCTATGACCACCTACGACAAGTCATTGCATTGATTGTGATGGAAAACTTCATGAAAGTTAGTTTTTAAGTTTCGTATAAAATATTTCGTGAAAATATAATGAGAAATTGTGAAAATTTTAGTATTTTGTGTTTAATTTTGAAGTTGTAGAGACCTTGCCCTTGCGGAGACGCTGGTCTTTTATCCAGCCCTAACCAGTTGAAAACAACACTGTTTTTTCGCCTAACCCATACGTCGGGAGTCGGGACTTTACTTTATGGTTTCAGATGTGTACATTATTTTGTCTTCAAAAAATACTGCAGTACCTATATCTTTTCGAGCCATATAGGCTTTCTTTGTTAGCTGGTTAATAAATTGGATTTTAAGAGGCTGGGTTTAGGAAAACTATAAAAAGATAACATGCGAAGCTAATAAATAGCCCCAAATAGGCGTTCGGAGGCCGTTACATCATATTTTGACAGAACTTTGGTTATTCAGATTTTTCTGGTATCTAGTATTTTTATTTCTTCTTCTTATTGCAATTGAAATCGAAAATATAGTATCCAGTAATCAATTGGTTATAAATCTGTAATCTAATACCTAAGCGGTGTGATTTAGAGAACTGATTATTTTCCTTTCATTTGCCATGTTTGATGATTCGAACAACTTCAAGACCGAATTCATTCACACGAGAAGGCACCATATACCTGCGCCCTCCGAAAGGTATTGTTTCGATTTGCTCTTGTGGCAAAAATGTCTAGGCGGCTTTGAAATTGAGCTTGTACGAGGTTCCCAGACTTTTATTTTTTGACTCTGCTAATTTTACCACAGCCTCTTTGCAACATTCGAGAATATTTTTCACGTAAATAGAAGGCCCTGGTTGTGTACTCTGATATAAATGCAATAATTGTGCTGTCGATGGCTTTCATGCCGGCCAACACTTGCTTGCGGATAACGGGCATGGAAAAAGTAATGTTTATGAACAAAGTATTGGTTATCCCGTTCTGGGCCGTAACCACCACAACCCTGCACATCGCCTAACTTTATACACTACGAAATAGTAAATATACTATCAAATACATCATATCCAAAATGCGTACGATACCTAATACTAGGTATCATTTTTGGAAATTCTATAATGATTATTATGCCATGATCAAGCCCAGAAACGTTAGGTTTCAAATCAAAATAAAATGTAACCCTCAAACCTGCGTATGATCTGGATCAATATGAATGATAATTGATCTTTCGATCCATGATAATATATGAGCGATGATATGACTAATGACATGAGAATGCAGAAATCTGGGGGCCTACTCACCAAACCCCCCTGCAATCGCCACTGGAAACACTCAGCTAAACTACCATGTGCAATTCGAACGGTCGTGCAGAGTTTGGGTTCTTTCAAGTAAATTCTTGTGTCATCATATTGTGTTCGCAGTTGAGAGTTGAGTTGAGAACGTGAGATGTCACTCGGTCGGTTAGTCCAGTTCGCCGGCTGGCTTTGACTGGGTAGAACAGCCGGTGGTCGCTCGCAATCTTTCCCACGCTTCTAATACCGAATCATGCTGTTAAAACCGCGCTTATAGATTATTGAATCCGGTCAATGTGACACGATTTCATGCAGAGAAAACACCCTGCACTGGATTAAAATACCTACAATGGGGAATCGTTTAATGTATCGGGTGAGTCATACTCTCTTAATGCAAGTAGGTACTATACCCATCCCTCTCCTAGACTTGTATATACCCGTTTTACAGCTCGCTAATCATCACAAACCTTTCAATGAAGCAAACTTGAACTCACATTTTATATAGATTGCAAGTGTATAAGGAAGTGATCGCTGTACCAATTTGACACGGTCCAAGATGCCTATAATATATAAACCAAATAATGAACAATAACATTTCATCTCGGAATTCGGCCACGGGCAGAATACTTGGGAAATTTACACGATATAACATACGGAAACCGCCCCATCCCAAAAATGGGTTAATCTATACAAAATCTAATATTAATCTGATCAGATATATATCAGATATGATAACTTGATCATTTCACTTCGCTCGCTACGCGCATCAAAAACTTATAATGAACGCCTGTAAACTAAACAATTTGTTTTCATCAAATTCATTAACATTATTGTATATATTTCACAGGGATGAGTTCACTGTGCTCAGTTCAGTTCTGAAATCAAATACCAATATAACTCTTCTCGTTTCCATTCTGCCACGTAAAATTTAAACTTTTCGTCGGTCTCATTTCAAAACATGTCAACGGGTATAAGCATCGATAATTAGGGTGTAGAGGGTAGGTAGGTGCAGCCTCTCATTATCAAACTCAAATTGCTCAAACCAAGACTCAAAATATGGTCAGAAAGCTTGACCATCATCATTGTGCGGTCAAACAATTTTCAGTCAAGCTCAAATTGTGGAATTTGTTCGACATTTTATTTTGAAATTGCGTGCATGCAATCTACCCAAATTGTCGGTAATTTGTCACTTGTTTTACCACCCACCGCCTTTGTGGACCGAGGTTACACTTGAGGACAGAGAGTTTAGAAGGCGACCGCGGTCCACTTCCTTTCTTTGTGGCTTTTGGGCGCTCTTTCTGTCTGCTGGCCACACAATGGACGGCAAGGTAAGAATTTTTCGCGATTTTAATTCAATGAAATACATGCTTTCATCCACAAATTAGCCATAAATGGTTTTCCGAAAAGTATTATCTTATTGCCCTGCACGGTTTTATCGATATGTGACATTTGAAGAACTTCCATTTTTAGTTTTTAACGCAAAAATTAGTTTGGCCTATCGCGGAATTTGCTTCGAGCCTTTGGGTGACTTGTACGCAAGTAAGGCGAGCAGTTTTCTCGAATATGCTCGTTGCTGCACAGGTACAGTTACGAGCCGGTTTAGGGAAATGTCATTTGGTTCTTTGGGATAGGTTGTCGATAATTAAGAATCTCTATAATTCTTTCTCAAGGGTTAAGAATTAATTTCAGAAAATTTAATTATGAAATTCCATCGCCATTGCTGGGACTATTTTTTTATAGGCTCCAAAAAATCAAACTTCCGCCCGCACGAAAAGTAAAAAAATTACCGCCATTTCTACCACCGGCATCAAAATGCACCAAACGGCGGTTGGCGCAATACGAGGAATTGTCTGGTAAAAGTGCCATAATTAGTGCAATCGCTTCTCGAATCTCGATCAATGCAATCCCGTAAGTTTCCGCAATGTTTTCTCCACGACATGATCGAAAAATGCATGCCCTGGCCACTTTTAATTCGTCGTAAATCTTGAAATCCGTTCGGCCTATCTTTGCCCACAAAAGGACCGGGATGACCAATAGACGTTAAGTTTCGGAAGGGCGCTTTTCGTCGACGTCGTTAGCTATTGGTAACAGATGAATCACGGGGGCAAATTGATTAAAATTCGTCTCAAATAATCGTTATAAAATACGCATTATTTCCATTCGATTTAATAAGCAGTTTTATTTGTACGCTAAAGTGTCGCAATTCGTCCCCCAAAAAGTAGTGCGGGTGGCCATTAGCGGATTGATACTTTTGTCTTGCAATTCGTGAAAATCTGCTAAATCATGTCAAAAAACCGCCATTTTGCGCCAAAAAAGCGCTGCGGTCTGTGATTTCTGGCTGATTGAAACCCGGTTTTTTGTGTTATCACCACTGAAATTAGGACCAATGCCGTTCGTAAGTGACTGTTAACAGTTTTCCTACGATATTATCAACAAATTTGCCTTCTCCCATTAATTTTCCTTTGTATTGGCAAACTAGTATCGGACCTTTTGATGAGCCAGGGATAGGACTGAACAATGTAGCAACAGGTTGGATGTAGGCTTTTCCCAGGCGTTTCCTTTTTTTATCGGCAATTTTAGAAGTCATCGTTTCCTAATAGTAGCAATCGGCCAATTACTATTGGTTATCGATTTACCCGTTAGATCCCTTACTTCGGTACCGATAAATAAATCGTAAGTTTAATTTTAATTTCGTACCTAGGTATACCAGGAATTGGCGCCATTTTGCAAATTGCACCGAGAGGGCTCTTTGCTACAAGGCTACAATAATTAATGTATCCAATGGCAATGTATATTTGAGTGAAGAGGGCCAGGGGGTGATTTATCCTCTGGCATGGATAGTAAAACTGGAAATCAATCATTCTATAGTGCATTCAATTTACTTTGTGTAATTTGCTGTCGATTTGATTTATTCTAAAACTATGGTTGTGACAATTTTCTGACTGCGGCTCCCCCATCCAGCCGGCATCTAGATCTCCATCCAATGCAACATGACAGACAAGGAATGTCACCGATTTACTCATGGTTTCCGACTGCCCATAGGTTGCGGAGATGCGAGAAAATCCGAGGGCCACTCAACAAACGCAGCAAATTGCACTGCCGGACCAAAAACATCTTGCAACCGCCTTGCCTTGAACCGCAGGAAAAGCACCGTGCTGGCGGTACGTAGCATGAGCTCTCAACCCCTGTTGCCAGTAGTTCAGTTCCGGGTAAACGCGGCCAAGACCGCATAGCAAGACCGAAGACATTGTGCATGTCACCGTGAAACGCGGGGAAAGCAGCCCACCTAACGGTACGTTGCATGAGGTCTCAACTCCCCGTTACCAGTAGTTCAGTACCGGGCAAACGCGGCTAAATGGCTTATTAAAACTAACCTGTTGTGCTGCTTTATACAAGCGGAAAGCTAACTGGTGTTTCCTTGCCATTCTTCAAGTTATTTCCATTTTGAAATGGAGATTCGATGTAGTCTATTTTATTACTGGTAAGGTGAAGTTGTTCAAAGCCGTGGTTGGACGTAGCAACAGAAAGAAGTAGAAAGAAGAAAGAAGTACTGCTGGCCACACTTTAATTCTACCTACTTTTGAGTCTTCAAACCGACCAATCTCAGGAAAATCTTGGGACTTAACCTGTCCTCAGTAACCGCAAGTTTTCCAATATGCTTACAATTAGAAGTGCAAGTCGTGACATTTGCTGTTGTGTTTTAGGATTCTACGGCCAGTCAGCCGCAAACCCGACGTGCGAGACAAACGCATCGATCGAGGCTCGAACCTAGCGAGCTTTGAATGTCCATGCCGCTGGCCGCAGCAAAAACCGTGGTAAGTACTCCATATTATCTCTCTCATTGCTGCAAAGAAGCAGCTTTACCGCTTTTATTTACCGCTATATTTTTTATATGTGTTCTCTTTGCTTCCACGGCTTCTCATTCTATCTACGGTCTACGATCAGATATGTCAAAACTCACACTGAAGGCTCTAGATGGGCATTCGTAATTAGGGGGTGGATTAGGGGGTTAGGGGGGCTAGAACCGTTTCGTGGAGCAATATCACCCTAGCATTTGCCCAAGATTCTGTGGTAACTTCAACAACACTAACTACAGAGAATTTCTTGGTTTTTCAATGTGCAGTTATCTAATACCTATTTGATGTTGCAGTTTTTAGATCCCAGTAAAAAACTCTCGCATACAAAAATATGAAAAACATACATATTACGATATGAAACTCTGCAGCAGAATTAGAGTAAAAAATTAAACTGCCAGACTTCAAATTGCTTGATTTAAAACTGATTAATCTAATAATTTACTTTAGTTACACATTTATCGACTAAAATTAAAAAGAAACAATTTCTGAATCGGCAAAGAAATTCTCAGTTCCCTGAATAGTAAAAAAGCTTCTAAAGTAAGAATTATTTCCCATGTTTCCAGTGACACTTTTGGATAGACAGACGATGAGACTGTCGATTTTGGACATGCGGTTAATTCTTTTAAGTCCAGACAATTTGTCTGTTCCGTCTGTTCACAGATTGGAGAGAAGCAACACACCAGACTTGGAAATGCCATCCAGAGCGGACGGGCCAACTTGCAGCGGCAAACATTCGAATCGTCTTGCGACATCTTGCGAAAACATCTTGCGACGACGTTCAAAGCAGGGCGGGAGAACACTCACCGGTACGTACCTACCAAAGGGCTTGTGATGATGCCACTTCTTCACTCTATGATTTGAGTTTATTAACAATGGATATATAAAAATAAATGTTTAGATAACAGCTGTTCAGAGTGTTGTGGGTGGCTGGAAAATGCAGTACTGAGTAGCAGCATTATTTAATAGCCAGAGATCACAATTTGATTGTCCTGACATCCCGAGTATCCTGACAACCTGATTTCAAGAACGCATTCTCGTCCATCTTTGCAACTCCACTCAGCTTATTCCGATATCCAGATCAGCCTTACACAAGAGAGCAATTGCCATTCTGATCCTGGTCATCTTATTCTGGGACATTCCATTTGTGATCGTTCCAGAATCAAAGACTGCCTTCCAGCGGAGAGATTTTTCCGATGCGAGACGATCTCAACATTCCTTCCGATTAATTTCAGTCCCTACCTTCCAGAATCTAAGCCGGCCTCCAGCTCGAAATCCTGAAAGGTGTCTGCACAGATCAATTTCCTTCCAGGATCCGGTTCCAGACAATCCTGAGGGTTCGATATGCGTAATGAAGATGTGCAATATTTCCACAATGTTTTCAGGTGGCGGCAGGAATCGTTATCAGTCTGCTGGCTGCGTCTCTGCGGAAGGCCTCTCGTCTCGTAAGTGATCATTGGGTGGTCATTGTTAGCACGCTGGACTCATCAAATGTACAGGCAGTGATCTCTGCATGAGTAGTGTCCAGTGATTAATTGTTGCCAAGAGTTTTAGTCAGGATGCTTTAAGATAACTAGTTTAATTATAATACATGAAATTGCAAAATTCCTTTACCTACTTGTCATTGTATCTAAAATTTGATATTAATATGAATAATATCTGTGCATATATTATAATTGTAGTAACTAGTTAACTTGAAAACTGTGAAGTAGTTTTGTGAGGCAAGTGAGTGAAAATAAATAAGAAAATACCAAGTGAGTTTCAGGCTTCCAAGCAATTATCTTGTCCCAGTTGTCGTCATACTATTTGATTTCCGCAACATCTATGCCTAATCAACTCTGTTCCCATCCAGACCCAGTCAATCTACAAAACTGAAGCTAGCTGCCAGAGATTCCAGTGTAATCCTGCTTCACGTTCCTTTGCTTGTTCCCCTGTCTAGGTCCGTTCAGTGCAACATAATCACTAATACCTGGAAGAAATGTCTTCCTGCTCCAAATTCATTCCACAGCAAACTTCGAATTCGTCGCAGCCAGATTCTTGTTCCATGGCGAGACCAGTATGTCACCACATTGGAATTCAATCCTTATCATCCTTGTTGCTTTCCAGATCCAGCTGCTTGCTCCTTTGATTCTCTGTATTGACCCATGGCATAAGTTCTTGACCCGATCTACATAACTCATCTCCGTACCTAATAGTTTCGTTTCACTCAGGTTTATCTGACGGCAGGGCTGAGATTCCATCACTACCAGGTTCTTTTTCCTTTGTCACCTGTTATCTTAAAATCAACACTGAGATTACGTAACTCTGATATTACCGTTAACGGTTTCAAAGTTTATCAATCAGTATACGAACCAGTACCAATCAGTGCCAACGTTACAGTTACGTAATCGCTGCGCAGAAAATCTGAACAACGGAATTAGGGCTGTTAAAAAAAAACTAGTTGTTACCGATTTCTGCAAATTCTTGTTACTGTATCGTTATTTGATGTTCATATTTATGAAGAAAAAAAAGTTATAGAATTAGGGTACCCGTGCAAAAATCACATATTTTGTTCCTTAGGTTAATTTTTCTATCCTAGGTAGTGCCACAGTCACCACTTTGCCAAAGCCAGAAACCCACCATGATTCAAACATTGAGAAAGGCAAGAATACCTCCCCTTTGCTTTTTAAGTTTTTAATCACTGTCCATCACTTCAAAGATGCATTCATTATAGGCCAAACAGCCATAAAATTGATCAAATTGTTTGTATATCGACTTTCTAAACATTCATATTTCGGGAACCAATCAATTAATTAATCACCTATTTTCCCGAGTCCCAGCGTTCATTTACTTTTCACTCTTTGTGGGTGGGAAAGTCATGTCATGGAATGCAATAACACCACCACAGCGCTGCGATACACGAAATTGTTGGTAGGTTCATAGGTACTCAGCTTAAGTTTAAGGCTGGTAAACTTTCTTTGAATTTCTCAGGGATGTTACGAGGTTCAAATTGAAGAAAATTATTTCATAATCCATTTTAACATTGGTAGGAGCAATTAGGTAACTATGAAATGTTTTTGGGACATTTCTGGGAAACGCAGAATATTCTTCGAACACCAGCTAGTTTTTAGCACAATAATTGTATGCGACTTGGGTAAATTGTGTATCACGAGCCAAAAATTGTGTTAATTATTATAGATATTGGTGTGAAAGCATTCTTTTCTATGGACCTCCGTATTGGTTGTAACTATAAATTGTTAAATATTAATTTGAAAAAGACAAAAATTGGGTAGTATGCTGTGATCAGGTTTGCGTTGAAACGTTCGAAAATATGAGGTGCACGGGTGCCGACATTTCTTTGGCAACGGTGAGAGGGGCGGAGAGAGGCGCAGTCTTTGAAACAATCCCGTCCCAGGGTCATAATTCGAAGCAATGTTGTGAGTTCAGATTTGCATCTAAGGCAGTTGTATTGCATTTCACCGAAATTTGTAATTTATTCCAAACCATTGTCACATGATGAGATATGCACTCTTGATTAGCCAGTTCAATAATAGGTGCCAAAAGCTGGGACAGTTGTTTCATTTCAGATACTCGGAAATTGTCCTCGCAGCTCTCCTTTGGACTACGGATCCCACAAACCACGGGCTGATTTCACTCTCGTTTCAATGTCCGGATAAGAAGTTTATCAAGCTAGGATTGAATGAAACTTAAAAGTATCTGATTGGCTGTGACCACAGAGATAATTTTAACCGGAAGATAACTTTAATCCCGGCATTGTAATTTCGGCACTAATACTAGTTCAAATATCAGTCAGTGCGTTTCCGCAAAAACTTCATTCATGTGTTTCCAAAGTTTTTTGGTTATTCTGCTGAAAGTTTTTGATGTGCTAAACTTGGGGGCTTAAAAGTTTTGTGAATTTTCTATGTCAGCGAGGCAATTTTGGCCCCGTATTGTGGGGGGCATGTTTGACATTTCTTCACATTCTTGCAAAACTGAGTAATCTGGTATCGGAGTACCTGATATGATTTAAAGAATGGGGACAAAAGTGACTTCATAAGGGCACATTTATATAGTTGGGGAGAAATAAAAAAATATCCAAAAACTGGAACTGTTCCCCAGCTTTGCACCTTTTCCAGCCACATTTAGCAACGTCTTTCACTCACCATTCAACGTCCCAAAGTGTAAAGCTATGTTTACAGCGATGCGATCGCTGACCGTGTCGCTTCGCCACCAAAAAGATAAACATATTCCATGTCAGTCGAAGCGAAGCGACAGGGTCGCTAAGCTCAGTGACGTCACCGGGAATGGCCTTCTGATTGGCTGTTGATCGCAAGCTCGTCTACGACGCCATCGCTTCGCAACTCTGTAAACGCAGCTTATCTTTCAGAAGGGGGCTGTGGATGGATAATCCCTGCAAGGGGATGGGCAGGATTCCCTCATATTATCCATTTCTGGGAACACAATTGGATGCTGCTGGAGCACATTTCATGCAAAAAAATACTTTTGTGCAAGACAAAAATTCTTGCAACTCAGCGGAAGGCTTCGCTAGTTTCGTCCGACACCGCTGAAGGCTGCTTGAGTTTTGTACGCTGCTGCCGCAGGTCGCCGAACCCATTATCTAAATAGAGCATAATCTTTTACTGCTATTTATCTCCATTTCCCGAAGTTTCCCAGTATAAATCCGTGTCAGCCTGCAAGTCGCTTAATTGCAAGTCACGATTTTCACGATGTGCGTGAATCAATGGCGGCAAACAAACGAAACAACAACATAGTGCCACATGGGGGAGCAGGTTTATAGAAGTTTTTTGCATTTGCTCCTTGACGGCCATTTTCAGACCAATTTTGCTCTGTTCCTGACACTCTTCCCTTTCTTTCTTAGAGATCCACATGCAAGGAAGGGATGTTACAGGAATGGTCAAAAAGTATCAAAAACTTATTTTTTTTTGCAAGTTGTTTACCCTATAGGTGGACCGTGGAACCCTCTCTAGAGATTCATTGGCGAGACAAGATCCGGACAGTCATCGACGACTGAGATTGAAAGCGTAGTTACATGACCTGAACCCTTTCACAAACCCTACATCACCATTATTTCTGTCCATTTCAGGAGAAGTCAGTCGCCCTAGGTAATGAAGACAGCTCAGAAGTTGGACGTCCTCGAAGACCTCCGATGACTCCAGGTTGCTTCAAGGGTGGGCAGGAGCCCGCTTGCCCTTCGAGGTCACCAAATGGTAGACGCAGACCTCAATACGGCAGCATCATCGAGATGAAAGACTTGAAGTTAAGTGAGGGCAGGTTTTGGGATTGACGCTACACTGGGAACACACTTTTACTTTCAGCACGCTACTCCATGACTTGTTTGCATTTTGTTGTTTTGTTTGTGTCCTGTTTGCTCTGTGCCGCAAGTTACGCGCTAAGGCAGGGCTCCATTTCTAGCCGACAACATTTTGAGTTCGTACACTCTACCGTCTGTCTAACAACGTTGCCCGCTAGCTGGCACATAGGATGCATTTTAGCTCAATTACAGAGTGAAGCACTCTTGCAAATGTTCACTGAACTGATGGTTGAACGGAGGATGTATAATTACTGATAAATTCACCTGGGTGGATGCAATGCGCCTTGGGTAGCATTGCTCCATTGCACGCTTGGGTGTCTCTTCTCTTGTCTTTCCAGTCTAGCTCCTGTGAGGTCCAGACGAGACGCCACCCTCGCCCCTTACAAAGCCAGCCTCGTAGCTAGGAGTTAGAATCACGTTTTACCCCCACCCCCTCTGTACTCCTACCACCACCAGCCTAACAAATTAGCTATGTTTTTAGTACTCCAATTTTGAATAAATTTGGACCTGGATCAGAGATACTTTGCAAGCCAGTCTATCCACAGACTGGCAAGCAAGCTTGAGTGGTCAAATTTTGGAGCAAGATAGATCACTGTAATAGAATTTCAGAGATCGATAGCTCGTGCAATTTCGAGTACTCTGCTAGACTTTGTAGAACGCCGGTTAGAATGGGAAATATTGTTGTGAATCAAAAGCGTATTCCGTTAGATGTTAGATGTGTCTGGCCAACCAAGGCAGACAGTCGTTGCCACGCAACCCCCTGCCCCTTTTTAACCTCCCCCCCCCCCCAGGTTTAGAAGTAGATCAGTTTTTTTTCAATGACTCGGCAGATTTGCATTTTACATAGTCTTTGTACGATCCACTAAAGGAAGTGTACCGGAGAAACCGGGCCACGGAGAAACCGAGCCACTAGCCAGTCTTTCCACAGGGTTAATAGCAGGCTCTACTCATAAAAATGTTGAGTATGTTAGTTTTCTATGTACAATAGTAAGTAGACTATTAGGAATCGGTAGTATTTGCGATTCTGGGTGCAGTATCAGAAAAGTATAACGCAGGTATGAAAGGAAATTTTTTTTGCAAGCTAGACTTACTCCGTTCCGTTAAATATCCACGCTGGTATAATAGATCTTTCTATCATCACTGTGCCCAACGCCTGAGCGACCTACTGAGCAAAGTACTCATTGTGAAACCCTCGGAGGAGGGAATCAAAGGAATCTGTCCTTAAGATGTGTTCACTGACTTTGAGACATAATTACAAGCACGATTTAAAGTTAAACAGTACGAAATAAAAGTGACAGTAAAAGAAAATAAAATAGGAATTTAGAAAGCCATCCGTTTCGAAAGAATCAGTACCGGTACGGTTCAAAGCTTACGTCTTTTCCAATCCAAATGCCTGTACAAACAACACAATAGTTATGCAAATAGTCGCTCACGTTTATTGTATTAGCGTAAGACATTCCGAATCAGGTCCGTAGCCACGTAAGTTCCAGCGCGCCCAATTAAGCGCCAACGCCGAACGTCGAGACCTTCCAGCATCTTGCGATGATTGCGGTGCTGCACTGCCCGCGCTAAGCGAGCTATTTTGGGGGCCACACACACACACTAACACGCACACGTAGCGCCAATCCCACGGCCGTCCTAGAAGTATGACACGTGCAAGTGTCAACTCATCGCTTACCGTGGGTGGACTTTGCTTCATAAAGGGGAGGAGGGGACTCCCCCCCCCCCCACCCCTTGTTAAGGGCAGTTTGGGCAGTCGCTCCTGCCATCGTATGAGCACGTGCTCACTTTGTCGCAGAATTTGGGATTTATTTCTCTCGTGTGTTAAGTGAGTGCGTGAAATTAAGAAGTGAAAGAAAGAAAATGTGAAATGAGAAGACAAACGTTAACATAGGTAGATGTCCTTTATTGCAGAATTTTCTTATCTGCAAATTTATTTTCATTATGTGTGTATAGGTTATACAGTGTACCTACAATACGCAAATAAATTGCATGTTGTGTTTTGGGTTGTGTCTTTGTTACAGGGAAACAATCGCGTCAATAGTAGATCAGTGAGGAGCCAAAAACTAGACAAGCAGCAAGCCGAACAGGGATGACACAACCAAAGCAAAAGAAACTAAAACAAATAAGTAACCAGGTATCCACAGAGAGAATGTATGTCAAAATTAAATCTAAGGAAAACCTCAATAGTATGGTTTTCATTGCCTATTGAGTTACTATGATGCTAACACAAGTTGTCCTTTCAGAGTCAAAATTAGTTAGCAGCGTATTAAGAAATTCGTATCGTTGGCATTTATCAAGTTATCTCAGAAGATAAGTTCAAAATGCCAGACTTTCCGCGAGAGATTGATCCCACCCACGCAACCATTGGAGGTTTAGCGGCCGGGTGGGTCAACGCGATAGTTTCGTTAGCAGCGTTTTTACCAATTCGTATCGTGTGCTTTTCATCAAATCAGTTAGAAGATCGATTTAAAATGCGTGTGTTTCCGCGAGTGATTGATTCCACCCACGCAACCATTGGAGGTTTAGCGGCCGGGTGGGTCAACGCGATAGTTTCGTTAGCAGCGTTTTTACCAATTCTTATCGTGTGCTTTTTTTCAGTTTAGTGAGAAGATCGAATCAAAATGCGTGTGTTTCCGCGAGAGATTGATCCCACCCACGCAACCATTGGAGGTTTAGCGGCCGGGTGGGTCAAAGCGATAGTTTCGTTAGCAGCGTTTTTACCAATTCGTATCGTGTGCTTTTCATCAAATCAGTTAGAAGATCGATTTAAAATGCGTGTGTTTCCGCGAGTGATTGATTCCACCCACGCAACCATTGGAGGTTTAGCGGCCGGGTGGGTCAACGCGATAGTTTCGTTAGCAGCGTTTTTACCAATTCTTATCGTGTGCTTTTTTTCAGTTTAGTTAGAAGATCGATTCAAAATGCGTGTGTTTCCGCGAGTGATTGATTCCACCCACGCAACCATTGGAGGTTTAGCGGCCGGGTGGGTCAACGCGATAGTTTCGTTAGCAGCGTTTTTACCAATTCGTATCGTGTGCTTTTTTTGAGTTTAGTGAGAAGATCGAATCAAAATGCGTGTGTTTCCGCGAGTGATTGATTCCACCCACGCAACCATTGGAGGTTTAGCGGCAGGGTGGGTCAACGCGATAGTTTCGTTAGCAGCGTTTTTACCAATTCTTATCGTGTGCTTTTTTTCAGTTTAGTTAGATAATCGATTCAAAATGCGTGTGTTTCCGCGAGTGATTGATTCCACCCACGCAACCATTGGAGGTTTAGCGGCCGGGTGGGTCAACGCGATAGTTTCGTTAGCAGCGTTTTTACCAATTCGTATCGTGTGCTTTTTTTGAGTTTAGTGAGAAGATCGATTCAAAATGCGAGTGTTTCCGCGAGTGATTGATTCCACCCACGCAACCATTGGAGGTTTAGCGGCCGGGTGGGTCAACGCGATAGTTTCGTTAGCAGCGTTTTTACCAATTCGTATCGTGTGCTTTTTTTGAGTTTAGTTAGAAGATCGATTCAAAATGCGTGTGTTTCCGCGAGTGATTGATTCCTTTTACGCAACCATTGGAGGTTTAGCGGCCGGGTGGGTCAACGCGATTGTTTCGTTAGCAGCGTTTTTACCAATTCGTATCGTGTGCTTTTTTTCAGTTTAGTTAGAAGATCGATTCAAAATGCGTGTGTTTTTCAGTTTAGTGAGAAGATCGATTCAAACTGCGAGTGTTTCCGCGAGTGATTGATTCCACCCACGCAACCATTGGAGGTTTAGCGGCCGGGTGGGTCAACGCGATAGTTTCGTTAGCAGCGTTTTTACCAATTCGTATCGTGTGCTTTTTTTTTAGTTTAGTTAGAAGATCGATTCAAAATGCGTGTGTCTCCGCGAGTGATTGATTCCACCCACGCAACCATTGGAGGTTTAGCGGCCGGGTGGGTCAACGCGATAGTTTCGTTAGCAGCGTTTTTACCAATTCGTATCGTGTGCTTTTTTTTTAGTTTAGTTAGAAGATCGATTCAAAATGCGAGTGTTTCCGCGAGTGATTGATTCCACCCACGCAACCATTGGAGGTTTAGCGGCCGGGTGGGTCAACGCGATAGTTTCGTTAGCAGCGTTTTTACCAATTCGTATCGTGTGCTTTTTTTTTAGTTTAGTTAGAAGATCGATTCAAAATGCGTGTGTTTCCGCGAGTGATTGATCCCACCCACGCAACCATTGGAGGTTTAGCGGCCGGGTGGGTCAACGCGATAGTTTCGTTAGCAGCGTTTTTACCAATTCGTATCGTGTGCTTTTTTTCAGTTTAGTTCAAAGATCGATTCAAAATGCGTGTGTTTCCACGAGTGATTGATTCCACCCACGCAACCATTGGAGGTTTAGCGGCCGGGTGGGTCAACGCGATAGTTTCGTTAGCAGCGATTTTACCAATTCGTATCGTGTGCTTTTTTTCAGTTTAGTTAGAAGATCGATTCAAAGTGCAAGTGTTTTTGAGTTTAGTTAGAAGATCGATTCAAAATGCGTGTGTTTACGCGAGTGATTGATTCCACCCACGCAACCATTGGAGGTTTTGCGGCCGGGTGGGTCAACGCGATAGTTTCGTTAGCAGCGTTTTTACCAATTCGTATCACGTGCTTTTTTTCAGTTTAGTTAGAAGATCGATTCAAAATGTGTGTGTTTCCGCGAGTGATTGATTCCACCCACGCAACCATTGGAGGTTTAGCGGCAGGGTAGGTCAACGCGATAGTTTCGTTAGCAGCGTTTTTACCAATTCGTATCACGTGCTTTTTTTCAGTTTAGTTAGAAGATCGATTCAAAATGGGTGTGTTTCCGCGAGTGATTGATTCCACCCACGCAACCATTGGAGGTTTAGCGGCCGGGTGGGTCAACGCGATAGTTTCGTTAGCAGCGATTTTACCAATTCGTATCGTGTGCTTTTTTTCAGTTTAGTTAGAAGATCGATTCAAAGTGCAAGTGTTTTTGAGTTTAGTTAGAAGATCGATTCAAAATGCGTGTGTTTACGCGAGTGATTGATTCCACCCACGCAACCATTGGAGGTTTTGCGGCCGGGTGGGTCAACGCGATAGTTTCGTTAGCAGCGTTTTTACCAATTCGTATCACGTGCTTTTTTTCAGTTTAGTTAGAAGATCGATTCAAAATGGGTGTGTTTCCGCGAGTGATTGATTCCACCCATGCAACCATTGGAGGTTTAGCGGCAGGGTGGGTCAACGCGATAGTTTCGTTAGCAGCGTTTTTACCAATTCGTATCACGTGCTTTTTTTTTTAGTTTAGTTAGAAGATCGATTCAAAATGGGTGTGTTTCCGCGAGTGATTGATTCCACCCACGCAACCATTGGAGGTTTAGCGGCCGGGTGGGTCAACGCGATAGTTTCGTTAGCAGCGTTTTTACCAATTCGTATCGTGTGCTTTTTTTCAGTTTAGTTAGAAGATCGATTTAAAAGGCGTGTGTTTCCGCGAGTGATTGATTCCACCCACGCAACCATTGGAGGATTAGCGGCCGGGTGGGTCAACGCGATAGTTTCGTTAGCAGCGTTTTTACCAATTCGTATCGTGTGCTTTTTTTCAGTTTAGTTAGAAGATCGATTCAAAATGCGTGTGTTTTCGCGAGTGATTGATTCCACCTACGCAACCATTGGAGGTTTAGCGGCCGGGTGGGTCAACGCGATAGTTTCGTTAGCAGCGTTTTTACCAATTCGTATCACGTGCTTTTTTTCAGTTTAGTTAGAAGATCGATTCAAAATGCGTGTGTTTCCGCGAGTGATTGATTCCACCCACGCAACCATTGGAGGTTTAGCGGCAGGGTGGGTCAACGCGATAGTTTCGTTAGCAGCGTTTTTACCAATTCGTATCGTGTGCTTTTTTTCAGTTTAGTTAGAATATCGATTCAAAATGCGTGTGTTTCCGCGAGTGATTGATTCCACCCATGCAACCATTGGAGGTTTAGCGGCCGGGTGGGTCAACACGATAGTTTCGTTAGCAGCGTTTTTACCAATTCGTATCGTGTGCTTTTTTTCAGTTTAGTTAGAATATCGATTCAAAATGCGTGTGTTTCCGCGAGTGATTGATTCCACCCACGCAACCATTGGAGGTTTAGCGGCCGGGTGGGTCAACGCGATAGTTTCGTTAGCAGCGTTTTTACCAATTCCTATCGTGTGCTTTTTTAACAGTTTAGTTAGAAGATCAATTTAAATGCGAGTGTTTCGGCGAGTGATTGATTCCACCCACGCAACCATTGGAGGTTTAGCGGCCGGGTGGGTCAACGCGATAGTTTCGTTAGCAGCGTTTTTACCAATTTGTATCACGTGCTTTTTTTCAGTTTAGTTCGAAGATCGATTCAAAATGCGTGTGTTTCCGCGAGTGATTGATTCCACCCACGCAACCATTGGAGGTCTAGCGGCCGGGTGGGTCAACGCGATAGTTTCGTTAGCAGCGTTTTTACCAATTCGTATCGTGTGCTTTTTTTTCAGTTTAGTTAGAAGATCAATTTAAAATGCGTGTGTTTCCGCGAGTGATTGATCCCACCCACGCAACCATTGGAGGTTTAGCGGCAGGGTGGGTCAACGTGATAGTTTCGTTAGCAGCGTTTTTACCAATTCGTATCGTGTGCTTTTTTTTCAGTTTAGTTAGAAGATCGATTAAAAATGCGTGTGTTTCCGCGAGTGATTGATTCCACCCACGCAACCATTGGAGGTTTAGCGGCCGGGTGGGTCAACGCGATAGTTTCGTTAGCAGCGTTTTTACCAATTCGTATCGTGTGCTTTTTTTCAGTTTAGTTAGAAGATCAATTCAAAATGCGAGTGTTTCCGCGAGTGATTGATTCCACCCACGCAACCATTGGAGGTTTAGCGGCCGGGTGGGTCAACGCGATAGTTTCGTTAGCAGCGTTTTTACCAATTCGTATCACGTGCTTTTTTTCAGTTTAGTTAGAAGATCGATTCAAAATGGGTGTGTTTCCGCGAGTGATTGATTCCACCCACGCAACCATTGGAGGTTTAGCGGCCGGGTGGGTCAACGCGATAGTTTCGTTAGCAGCGTTTTTACCAATTCGTATCGTGTGCTTTTTTTCAGTTTAGTTAGAAGATCAATTCAAAATGCGAGTGTTTCCGCGAGTGATTGATTCCACCCACGCAACCATTGGAGGTTTAGCGGCAGGGTGGGTCAACGCGATAGTTTCGTTAGCAGCGTTTTTACCAATTCGTATCACGTGCTTTTTTTCAGTTTAGTTAGAAGATCGATTCAAAATGGGTGTGTTTCCGCGAGTGATTGATTCCACCCACGCAACCATTGGAGGTTTAGCGGCCGGGTGGGTCAACGCGATAGTTTCGTTAGCAGCGTTTTTACCAATTCGTATCGTGTGCTTTTTTTCAGTTTAGTTAGAAGATCGATTTAAAAGGCGTGTGTTTCCGCGAGTGATTGATTCCACCCACGCAACCATTGGAGGTTTAGCGGCCGGGTGGGTCAACGCGATAGTTTCGTTAGCAGCGTTTTTACCAATTCGTATCGTGTGCTTTTTTTCAGTTTAGTTAGAAGATCGATTCAAAATGCGTGTGTTTCCGCGAGTGATTGATTCCACCCACGCAACCATTGGAGGTTTAGCGGCCGGGTGGGTCAACGCGATAGTTTCGTTAGCAGCGTTTTTACCAATTCATATCGTGTGCTTTTTTTCAGTTTAGTTAGAAGATCGATTCAAAATGCGTGTGTTTACACGAGTGATTGATTCCACCCACGCAACCATTGGAGGTTTAGCGGCCGGGTGGGTCAACGCGATAGTTTCGTTAGCAGCGTTTTTACCAATTCGTATTGTGTGCTTTTTTTCTGTTCAGTTAGAAGATCAATTCAAAATGCGTGTGTTTCCGCGAGTGATTGATTCCACCCACGCAACCATTGGAGGTTTAGCGGCCGGGTGGGTCAACGCGATAGTTTCGTTAGCAGCGTTTTTACCAATTCGTATCGTGTGGTTTTTTTCAGTTTAGTTCGAAGATCGATTCAAAATGCGTGTGTTTCCGCGAGTGATTGATTCCACCCACGCAACCATTGGAGGTTTAGCGGCCGGGTGGGTCAACGCGATAGTTTCGTTAGCAGCGTTTTTACCAATTCGTATCGTGTGCTTTTTTTTCTGTTCAGTTAGAAGATCAATTCAAAATGCGTGTGTTTCCGCGAGTGATTGATTCCACCCACGCAACCATTGGAGGTTTAGCGGCCGGGTGGGTCAACGCGATAGTTTCGTTAGCAGCGTTTTTACCAATTCGTATCGTGTGCTTTTTTTTCTGTTCAGTTAGAAGATCAATTCAAAATGCGTATGTTTCCGCGAGTGATTGATTCCACCCACGCAACCATTGGAGGTTTAGCGGCCGGGTGGGTCCACGCGATAGTTTCGTTAGCAGCGATTTTACCAATTCGTATCGTGTGCTTTTTTTCAGTTTAGTTAAAAGATCGATTCAAAATGCGTGTGTTTCCGCGAGTGATTGATCCCACCCACGCAACCATTGGAGGTTTAGCGGCCGGGTGGGTCAACGCGATAGTTTCGTTAGCAGCGTTTTTACCAATTCGTATCGTGTGCTTTTTTTCAGTTAAGTTCAAAGATCGTTTCAAAATGCGTGTGTTTCCGCAAGTGATTGATTCCACCCACGCAACCATTGGAGGTTTAGCGGCCGGGTGGGTCAACGCGATTGTTTCGTTAGCAGCGTTTTTACCAATTCGTATCACGTGCTTTTTTTCAGTTTAGTTAGAAGATCGATTTAAAATGCGTGTGTTTCCGCGAGTGATTGATTCCACCCACGCAACCATTGGAGGTTTAGCGGCCGGGTGGGTCAACGCGATAGTTTCGTTAGCAGCGTTTTTACCAATTCGTATCGTGTGCTTTTTTTCAGTTTAGTTAAAAGATCGATTCAAAATGCGTGTGTTTCCGCGAGTGATTGATTCCACCCACGCAACCATTGGAGGTTTAGCGGCCGGGTGGGTCAACGCGATAGTTTCGTTAGCAGCGTTTTTACCAATTCGTATCGTGTGCTTTTTTTCAGTTTAGTTAAAAGATCGATTCAAAATGCGTGTGTTTCCGCGAGTGATTGATCCCACCTACGCAACGATTGGAGGTTTAGCGGCCGGGTGGGTCAACGCGATAGTTTCGTTAGCAGCGTTTTTACCAATTCGTATCGTGTGCTTTTTTTCAGTTTAGTTAGAAGATCGATTAAAAATGCGTGTGTTTCCGCGAGTGATTGATTCCACCCACGCAACCATTGGAGGTTTAGCGGCCGGGTGGGTCAACGCGATAGTTTCGTTAGCAGCGTTTTTACCAATTCGTATCGTGTGCTGTTTTTTCTGTTCAGTTAGAAGATCAATTCAAAATGCGTGTGTTTCCGCGAGTGATTGATTCCACCCACGCAACCATTGGAGGTTTAGCGGCCGGGTGGGTCAACGCGATAGTTTCGTTAGCAGCGTTTTTACCAATTCGTATCGTGTGCTTTTTTTTCTGTTCAGTTAGAAGATCAATTCAAAATGCGTATGTTTCCGCGAGTGATTGATTCCACCCACGCAACCATTGGAGGTTTAGCGGCCGGGTGGGTCCACGCGATAGTTTCGTTAGCAGCGATTTTACCAATTCGTATCGTGTGCTTTTTTTCAGTTTAGTTAAAAGATCGATTCAAAATGCGTGTGTTTCCGCGAGTGATTGATCCCACCCACGCAACCATTGGAGGTTTAGCGGCCGGGTGGGTCAACGCGATAGTTTCGTTAGCAGCGTTTTTACCAATTCGTATCGTGTGCTTTTTTTCAGTTAAGTTCAAAGATCGTTTCAAAATGCGTGTGTTTCCGCAAGTGATTGATTCCACCCACGCAACCATTGGAGGTTTAGCGGCCGGGTGGGTCAACGCGATTGTTTCGTTAGCAGCGTTTTTACCAATTCGTATCACGTGCTTTTTTTCAGTTTAGTTAGAAGATCGATTTAAAATGCGTGTGTTTCCGCGAGTGATTGATTCCACCCACGCAACCATTGGAGGTTTAGCGGCCGGGTGGGTCAACGCGATAGTTTCGTTAGCAGCGTTTTTACCAATTCGTATCGTGTGCTTTTTTTCAGTTTAGTTAAAAGATCGATTCAAAATGCGTGTGTTTCCGCGAGTGATTGATTCCACCCACGCAACCATTGGAGGTTTAGCGGCCGGGTGGGTCAACGCGATAGTTTCGTTAGCAGCGTTTTTACCAATTCGTATCGTGTGCTTTTTTTCAGTTTAGTTAGAAGATCGATTAAAAATGCGTGTGTTTCCGCGAGTGATTGATTCCACCCACGCAACCATTGGAGGTTTAGCGGCCGGGTGGGTCAACGCGATAGTTTCGTTAGCAGCGTTTTTACCAATTCGTATCGTGTGCTGTTTTTTCTGTTCAGTTAGAAGATCAATTCAAAATGCGTGTGTTTCCGCGAGTGATTGATTCCACCCACGCAACCATTGGAGGTTTAGCGGCCGGGTGGGTCAACGCGATAGTTTCGTTAGCAGCGTTTTTACCAATTCGTATCACGTGCTTTTTTTCAGTTTAGTTAGAAGATCGATTCAAAATGCGTGTGTTTCCGCGAGTGATTGATTCCACCTACGCAACCATTGGAGGTTTAGCGGCCGGGTGGGTCAACGCGATAGTTTCGTTAGCAGCGTTTTTACCAATTCGTATCGTGTGCGTTTTTTCAGTTTAGTTAGAAGATTGATTCAAAATGCGTGTGTTTCCGCGAGTGATTGATTCCACCCACGCAACCATTGGAGGTTTAGCGGCAGGGTGGGTCAAAGCGATTGTTTCGTTAGCAGCGTTTTTACCAATTCGTATTGTGTGCTTTTTTTCAGTTTAGTTAGAAGATCGATTCAAAATGCGTGTGTTTCTGCGAGTGATTGATTCCACCCACGCAACCATTGGAGGTTTAGCGGCCGGGTGGGTCATCGCGATAGTTTCGTTATGAGCGTTTTTACCAATTCGTATCGTGTGCTTTTTTTCAGTTTAGTTAGAAGATCGATTTAAAATGCGAGTGTTTTTCAGTTTAGTGAGAAGATCGATTCAAAATGCGTGTGTTTCCGCGAGTGATTGATTCCACCCACGCAACCATTTGAGGTTTAGCGGCCGGGTGGGTTATTGCGGTAGTGGCGTCAACAGCGTTTTTACCTCGAGATATCGAAGACAGCGCACAAGTTGGACATCCTCGAAGACCTCCGATGCCTTCCCGTTGCGTCGAGGGTGGGCAGGAGCCCGCTTGCCCTTCGAGGTCACCGAAAGGTAGTCGCAGACCTCAAGGTGGCAGTATCATCGAGATGAAAGACTTGAAGTTAAGTGAGGGCAGGTTGTGGGATTGACGCTACTTTGGAAACACACTTTTACTTACAGCACGGTACTCCATGACTTGTTTGCATTTTGTTGTTTTTTTTGTCTCCTGTTTGCTCTTTGCTGCAAGTTTCGCGCTAAGGCAGGGCTCCATTTCTAGCCGACAACATTTTGAGTTCGTACACTCTACCGTCTGTCTAACAACGTTGCCCGCTAGCTGGCACATAGGATGCATTTTAGCTCAATTACAGAGTGAAGCACTCTTGCAAATGTTCACCGAACTGATGGTTGAACGGAGGATGTATAATTACTGATAAATTCACCTGGGTGGATGCAACGCGCCTTGGGTAGCATTGCTCTATTGCACGCTTGGGTGTCTCTTATCTTGTCCTTGCAGTTTAGCTCCTGTGAGGTTCAGACCGGTCCAGACGAGACGCCTTCCTCGACCCTTACAAGTTCAGCTTAGTTAGGTGTTAGAAACATGGTTCACCCCCTTCCCCCCCCCCCCCCACGCAAATCTTTCCACAGATGAGCAAGCTATTTCGAGTGGCCAAAACTTTGCGTTAGGTAGTTTGTTTTCATAAATATCAAATACCAGACATCAGCAGCCAGAAAACGCAAGCGCCAGCATCAGCGTGTAATGTTAAACAAGCTAGAACTCTAGTATATGTGGGAAGTAACGTAGCTTGTTGCACGTTGCCATTTTGATTTTGGCGTTGTGAGGATGGATTGCATAAGTTAAGCATCCCTAGTGTCTGCCTGAAAAGCGTTACCGAGTTATTTAGATGGTGTTAAATTCTATAGAATCTAGATCTTAAAGGAGCCATCGTACCGGGAGGTTAAGAGTGACAGTAACTTACCCTCCATTTTACAATTTTGATTACATGGAATTCAAAGTGCCTGGGATCCCTATGTTTCAAATTTATCTTGAGACAATTTGGTTACATTCAGAGCTTGGTCAGGATTTAGCTTTTGATTCCGCGTTTATTATTTTATGCTGAGCGTGGTTGTCCATATCGAATCAGGTCCGTAGCCATGTAAGTTCCAGCGCGCCCAATCAAGCGACAACGCAGAACGTCGAGACCTTCCAGCATCTTGCGATGATTGCGGTGCTGCACTGCCCGCGCTAAGCGAGCTATTTTGGGGGCCACACACACACACACACTAACACGCACACGTAGCGCCAATCCCACGGCCGTCCTAGAAGTATGACACGTGCAAGTGTCAACTCATCGCTTACCGTGGGTGGACTTTGCTTCATAAAGGGGAGGAGGGGACTCCCCCCCCCCCACCCCTTGTTAAGGGCAGTTTGGGCAGTCGCTCCTGCCATCGTATGAGCACGTGCTCACTTTGTCGCAGAATTTGGGATTTATTTCTCTCGTGTGAATAGTGTGTGCTTGAAATTAAGAAGTAAAAGTAAGAAAATTTGAAATGAGAAGACATATTTAACATAGGTATGTGTCCTTTATTGCATTATTTTCTTGTCTACATGTATATTTTGATTATGTGTGCATATGTTTTACGGTGAACCTGCAATACACATATTAATACCATATGTGTTTTGGGTTATTTCATGTTTGTCATTACGGGGAAACCATGGCTCTAATAGTTAAAGAGTGAAGACCCTAAAACTAAGCTGGAGTGGCAAGTATCAAAAGGAAAGCTACATCTATAGCAAAAGAAACAATAGCCAATAAGTACCTAACCAGGTAAACGAGGGGAGGAAAATAACGCCTGCACCTAGGTATGTCAAAATTAAATCGTAAGAAAACCTCGATAGTACTTTTTTCATTGCCTATTGAGTTTCTATGTCGCTAAAACAAGTTTTCCTTTCGGAGTCATATAAAGATATGCAATTGATTTCGTGTGCGGAATTTAAAAATCATTTTGCAATTGATTTCGAGTGCGGAATTAAAAGAATCATTTTGCGATCGAAATTAAGAGAGGACGTACATGAGTGAATGTGCCCACCCACGCAACCATTGGAGGTTTAGCGGCCGGGTGGGTCAAAGCGATAGTTAGTGACTTTTGGTAGTTATTCATTTCGTGTGCCTGAATTGCTAAGAGACAATAATGGTAAATGGATAACTGCTGTTGGCAGTCTAAGGTGTTGCACAGACTGGACATCAAAAATTCAGAAAAGCGGTGCTGGTTTCGAAACCAAACGGCGTGATCTACTCTTTGCGGATGTGCACATAGCAACCAGAGGCGCAGCGCCAATCTTCATTGACGGTGACTGATCTACAGTCTGTCTTGCAGATGACAGCAATGGAGTCTTTTGTTTGGAGGTAAGCTCTCGCCTCTAGGACAGGCGTCCCAGATGTCAGAACACGATTAATTTTCCCCCGAGTATCAATCTGACCCGAATTCTTTAAGTGTTTGGTAAAGTACACATTTATTGGAAGAAACCTCTGAGTTCCAGCTAAAAGTGATATGAAGCAAAACCAAAGTTAAGCAAACTCACTAGGCCAGGCGATGACCAAGTCAAACACGTGGTAATGTCCGTTACTGCAAGTGCAAGGTGGGAGGGATGAGTGGAAGAAACGCATGTGCTTAGCTAAGCTCTCTTTGGTCCTTTCTTTACGCTTTCATATTGAAGAAACAGCGCGTACATGGTACAACGTACCTCCCAAATTGGTCGCCCCGGCTTAATCTTGACAAAAATCATAATCAAATTTAAAATTCTAGAAAAATGTAGGTACCTAACAGGTTCTTTAATAATGTACCCTGTTTAGTACCGACATTCATTGGGAGCAGCCAATCCCCTATCAGCAATAAGGTAATGGTCAAGGTCCTGCCATACATTAGTCTTGACAATGTTAGCAGCACACCTCTGACTGTGAACGTTACCAACAGGCAGAGTGCGGAGTCCCACGTACGAGACGCTGATCGCGGGTGGCGAGGATGAGAGTCCTGGGGAGTTCCCATGGCAAGCCGGTCAACAAGTCCTGCGTGCAGGACTGCAGGGGGATGCTACTCACGAGCTCACTGGTCATCATCGGTACAGTCTAGGAAATCAGCAGGGGCCTTTCGTCGAGCACGGGAAATACGGGGCAGTCACTGATTTTCCACTGCTAGTAACATATGGCCGTAGTCCTGGGGTACCACTACCACATTTACTGGCTCAAGTAATTTAAAGGTCCAAATAAGTAAGGCACATAAGAAAGGCCCTGGTACTGGTAGGAAATTTTAATGTCTGGTTTAGCAGGCATCTTTAGGAGGTGACATCAATTGCAAAACTGTAAAACACTCAGTCTCACTCACAGCCATATTTTGCGTAAATTATGCAAACTTTCGTAAAATTTGGCTGGCTGAAAAACAGTTCATATGTTTTTGTTTCGAATATGAGGAGGTAGAGGTATGGCGGCGATGGGGACGGAGCAAACGTAGCAAAAAATTACTTAAATTTGATGAAATTCAAAATCTGTTAGTTTGCACTAACAAACAATCCACTAGGTTCAAATTAGATTTTTAAAAAATCCAAATCTGGAAAATTCTGGAAAAGCCTCCTGGAATTTTTCAGTCAATGAGGGCTAATAAAACCAATTTAGAGGGCTCTGATTAGGTGTCTTGCGAGGTCACCCGTCGTAGCAAGCTATTTGGAAGAGGCGAGACAATGGATTATTGAGGACAATCACACCATGGATCACACTGCAGTTGTCACTAATTACGCCCTAATCGCACTGTGACCATTGTGACGTTTAATCCCATGACTTTTTATATAAAAACATCTTTCACTCACTTCAATTATGCCGCCAATTAGTTCATTTTGACAGATGTTTCGCTTGGAAGTATTTTTATTGAAAGTGTGCAGCACCAGTTACGAGACTAGAACACTGAAATCCTGCAGCAGACGAATGTTCCAGTGCAGTATGCAGTATGCACCGTGCTGAACAGGAACTGCACTTGCAGTTTTACACAAAACGCAATGCAAATCCAAATACCCAATCACTAAAGAGCAACCTGTCAACACCAATGCAGAACAGCTGTTGCAGAAGCAAGGTTGTCCCCTAATTTTATGTGGCAAAGATTCGATCGGAGAATTGTGTAATTCTTGAAAAATAATGGCAACAATTGGATGAAGAAATGAAAAGATGGAATAGCTTTTTTCGCTCTTTTCGCTTTTTCTGGCTCATCGAGCCAAAATATTATTTCTACAACTTTCAATTCAATGAGTAAACCTGGCAACTCAGGACAGTTACAAGACGTCACATACGCCACGTTGGAGTTGTGACGGTAATCGCGAGCTAGGGCGATTAGAAGCGAGTTTCAGTCAAAAGTATTAAATACGGAGCATCTTTTCGACTAAAGATCAATAAGGCATAGCCTTATTATCAAGTAAGTTAACTTTTATAATGAACTTGTGTCTGGCGATTGTGTGCGATAAGAATGCAGTTAACATTAGAATCTGCCCAGCTCAATGACATTTTGAAAGATAATACGAACACCATCGTCGGGATAGCGGCTTTGAAAGGGATCATTGGCCAAATATCTCTTTATCTAAACTAGAATCGTAACTTACAATACATAACGTTTTGTCTGCAACATTCCACGAAACGAAATTACTGTTTTTGCTCATTCATGATGTGGGCGTAGCCCATCACTGCTTCAATGATTTTGTAGGTACAAACTCAAAATATTCTTTCTACGTCAAAAAAGATTTGATTTCGTTATTCGTAGCTTATTTATAATCAATCGTACAAAGTCATTACTGACACTCGCTTCCCCTCCCTGTTTTTTTAGACTCGAGCTCAAATTTATTGCTATCTAAATATAACTAACCTCCAAACATATCTACCACCAAATGCATCTATTTTTTCTTTACTTGTAGAAACAGGACACCACAGAAAACACAAAAATGAAGGTGAAAGAACTGGACAAGACCGTCCAGGTGGCCTGGTCCCCGGAGGGACTGCAGGAGATAATGGTGGCGACCGGCACTGCGGCGCAGCAGCTAGACTGCACTTTCAACACAAACTCGGCGTTGGAGATATACTCGTTGAACCTCACGGAGCCCGGTCTAGACCTGCAACTACGGTCCCAAACACTGAGTGACAACAGGTAAGCGGCCAATGCCACACTCCTCATCTTATCTTTGAGATGATTAACGTTTGTTGTGTTGCGTGCACCCCATCCAAGTCTTGATTGAATGGTTTTGAAGTTCATGGCGTTTTCGGTTTGTATGATCTGAGAGCATAAGGTAATCTGCCTTGTAAAGTCATGCTCCCTCAGTCCTCACAGATTTGATTTCAGAGCGATCTGAACCGAAGGCTTACGGATCGCCCTGCTCAGATTTGCCAGATTTGGGTGCTGATCTGGCAAAATTCTTGGACCAAGAAAAAGCACTGTGAGAGCAAGCAATCGTACCAACCAAACATTCAAATTCCACTCGGAGCACTCCCGATCGGCCAAACCAACCAAAAATTCCATAAATCAGCTCTATACATCCAACTTAATAATCCTAACCAAATCAGGGAAGGGAAATTTACATGTACCTACAAAGTAAAAGTGAAATAGGGTGGTGAACAGCAAAACCTGTAAATTTATTGCTCAAGCTTTTGAATATTTTCAGTAGTAGGTACTACCTAAAAGATTCTTTGGTTCCTACTCACAACAATAGAAAGTGCACATTGAAAATTCTCAAACTATTTTCTACTCATCTTCTTCACCGAAATCTGTTGAGCCAACTGATCATTGAGCTGTGCTTCCGACGCCCGCAGTTTCCACAAGGTGGAGTGGGGCGGCGGCACCGACGGAGACTTTGCCAGCGGCGTGGTCGTGGGCGGCTGCGACAACGGCCACATTCCCGTGTACAACGCGGCCAAACTGCTCAAAGGCGAGGACGGCACGATTGCGTTGCTCGACAAGCACACCGGCCCCGTGCGAGCGCTGGCGTTCAACAAGTTCCAGGTAACGGGGTGCACTTACTTCGGCTCAGTTCAACATGCGGCGAGGAGTTAGCTAGCTGGGACAATATTTTGCTAATTCTAAGTCCATAATGTGAACATTCAAATATTTTATTGAAATATATTTTATTTTGAACATTTTCTACCTTGAGCACTATATTTCATTAAATATTTAAATATTTTTTTAAAATTTTAGGTACCTACCTACCTCGGTATTTCCTTTATGAGCTGATATGGAAAGATATCGAGTAATTTTGAAACAATCTTTTTGTTTAGAGGCTTTAAAAGGCTTGTTAATAGTAGGGCAAGGTCCAGCCTGCAAGTAGAAACGAGGTTTTGACAGAATTGACTTATTTTTCCGCTCGCTCTTCGTAGCACAACCTGCTTGCGTCCGGAGCGTCCAACTCGGAGATCTTGATCTTCGACCTGAAGCACCTGGGCACGCCGATGACACCCGGCGCAAAGTCGCAGCCGGCCGAGAACGTGCTCAGCATCGCGTGGAACGAGCAAGGTACACACACGGCGTAATTAGCCTCCCTGCATCATTCACTTCATTCCGACGGTATTGTTTCACCGAAAACACTTGACAAAAAAGTTTGCTTTCTCGCTGTAGCAATGAGTACGTATGGATGTAGCTTCACCCTCCTGCAATGAATCTATAGTCATGGAATAATAATGTCAGTCACACTCACAGACACAGGCATCAACTTGGCAAGTCCAAATCCAACTACCAAAATCACTTCTGTGAAAGACCTCTAATGCATGATTTTACCAAAATTTGCAGCTCCCAACTGAGATCCGAACAAGGCGTTCAAACACTTGGTCAAATCTGGCATAAATGAACTTATCGACGGTACCACTTTCAACCTGTGAGCGTTGATTTGATTATTGGTTTCACTTTCAGTGCAACACATCTTGGCTTCGGTGTTCCCGCAGAGATGTTCCGTGTGGGACCTACGCAAGAACTCGCCTATCATTAAAATCACAGACGCAAACCCTAGGGTAAGTCGCTCACTTTCGGTTGTTATGGTACCTACTTCTTTCTGAGTGGCTTCCTATTGAACCACATCTCGATATATCTACTTGATGCAAAGATGCTTCGAAAGCCTTTGTGACGAAGGAAAATCGGCTGGAAAGGGCACTGAGCATTCAGAGTCTAATTTGTCTGATGCAACATCATTCTCCGTGCGTTTAGGTTCGGTGGAAGGAGGTGGCTTGGCACCCGCAGGTGGCCACTCAGCTGTGTCTGGCCTCGGAAGAAGACGAAGCGCCCGTCGTTCAGCTGTGGGATCTCCGATTCGCCACAAGCCCCGTCAAAGTGATGGTGCACCACCGACGGTGAGTATGTCAAAACGTTTGATTTGGTGGTAGGTAGGTACCCGAGAAAGAGAAACAATAGCTTATTGCTGATATAATGATTTGGAGATATAGGTAGTACCTCTAGGTATATTGAACAAGAATCGGAACAAGCACGATGCAAATGGTAGGCATTTTTTAAGGTAATTAATTGAACGAGAATTCGAATACTTAAAAAATAATATTGTCTCTGCTGAAGTAACATGTGTAACAACAGCAAACCATATAGGCTTACCTGATGCACACTGGTTGTAGCTTGCAGACATTATTTTTCTGTCACTCACAGCGGAGTGTTATCGATCGCATGGAGTCGTCACGACCCCAACATGCTGCTCAGCTGCGGCAAAGATCAGAGCGTCGTGTGCTGGAACCCGAACAGCGACCAGCCGGTATGTAAAACCTTGTTGTAAATCCTTCCGTAATTATCTTAGAGTCAAATCTTAGTGGCTAGAAGAGTGACTTTTGAAAATGAGACATGTTGTTAAAGACAGATATGGCCATGATGTCACAGCGTGTATTGAAAGGAAATCAACTTCGATGCAATAATTACAAATCTGTTGTGGTAGAAATTTGTATGGTTAACATTTCCCACAGCTTCATAGAATTTTAAAATGGCCATATGAGCCTTTTTGTTTAACAGCTCCAGATAGGGGGCTTTGAGATGGTAGACTCTAATTAATATTGGTGTAATGCCAATCACAAACAAACTAGGGATGCCTTCGGGTACCCAGATTCCCACGTCAGTTCCAGGTAATAAGAAAGCCGGTTCCAACTTTTGGGATCCGGGTTTTTTCGTCAGCGATTGAACTCGGCTGTACCCCTGTGCGCTAGCTTTAGTCCCAGCGGCAAAGTTCCCCTCCCGACACCCGGCCTGTATTGCTTCCCCTCACTCGCACTACCCCTCGTACCAAGCAGCCGATTGGCCAATAATAGAGTCTCGGCACGATTTCAGTGACATCTGTTGTAGCTAAAGGAGATGCATTTCAATTTTCAATCCATAATTTTTTTTTTTTTTGCCGAGGAACTGAGTAGGATATGGGTATTGAATCCAGGTACCCGGCTCCGAAAATCACTACCCCGAGACATCCCTAGAACAAGCCAAAATTTTGAAATTTTTACATTTTTACATCATCCATTGTCTTTTACGCTCTTTTGTCGAGGTCCGGAACTACAGACGAGGCACCGAAGTTCTAGCGTTCTGACGACGAATTTGTCCGCGTTCCAGGGCGGAGAGATCCTGTGCGAGTTTGCCGCCGGCGGGCAGTGGAACTACGACGTGTCGTGGTGCCCGCGCAACCCGGCCATCATGGCGTGCGCCAGCTCGGACGCCAAGTTCAGCGTCCACTCGCTGATGGGCGGCCAGAGCCAGGGGCAGACCAGCAACAAGGTAACCTGACTCGGCATACTACCAGACTCGGCATACCACCTGACGCGATTATTAACGTGGGCTAAAGCTAGGAGGCTCATATTTTATTTCATTTCATTTTATTTCATAACTTGGGTACAAAATTGATTCAGGTGGTAAGTGTATGACGTGGTAGACGCGTATATATTGGCACTTAGTTGGTGATGCACATGCGCAACTAACAATTTGTTTATTAAAAGTTAAAACCACCTACGGGACCTTAACTGGCATGCTGGTAAAGTTGACACAGTTATTTCTGATCTACTATTCAACACATCTATCTGATCTACTTTTTTCTAGCTGATTATTGAGTACCTATCTAAGCTTGTCCAATGAAACAAACCTTATTAACTTATGAGAATCCATTGTTGCTGTTAACCTCCAGTTGCTTTAATGCATCCATCCATTTCATCCTCATTTCTTTTACCTCAGGAAGCGTTTTAACTTTTAGTAATTGTTACTAAATAGCCATTGCGTTCCAGATTGCCGACTCGTTCCCTGGTATGGACCCCTATGCCCAGGCACCTGCGTGCCAGCAGCAGCAACAGGTGTCCATTCACCTGAAGAAGGCTCCGCAGTGGCTGATGCGACCGTGCCGGGCCTCATTTGCGGTGAGTAGGTACCGGTCGGCCGTTTGGATCTCCTCTCGTTCCTGCACTTTTACTACAGCGGACACTTGCCTGCTCCAGGAATCATCTTCAACGTTCTTGGTTATGACACCGTAATTTTCGTCCTCATCGTTGTTTTACTTTCCTTTCAATCTAGACTTGATAGTAGGTAGATCGAAGTTAATCAACTCTCTGGCAGTGGCACCATATGCAGACCGATCGCTTTGCGACTTCTAATTCATGTGTTTTAATTGTCTGGCCAAATTGGCAGTGACTTGGTAACAAGTGAAATTGATTTCAATTTTTAACCAATCACTGGAAATTCATGCCATCTGGCCTTCCTCTTTGTATGTCTATTGTCTAGGTAAACATTGTAATCCCAATAGTGGTCTGCCATAAAAACAATCACGGAATACGATAGGAAGAAAAACCATTGCCCAGGATTTCTGCATGTTATAACGTTGTGTGCCTGTCCCGTGTCAGTTCGGCGGCAAGCTGCTGCAGTTCGGCGCGGGCGGGCCGCGCGAGGTGACGGTGAGCCAGGTGGTGACCGAGCGCCCGCTGGTGGACCGCGTCGGTCAGTTCGAGGCGGCGGTGGCGGCCGGCGCCGAGGCGATGGCGTACTTCTGTCTGGCGCGCGCAGCCGAGGCGCCGTCCGCGCCGAAGAAGGCCGCGTGGGAGTGCGTGCACGCCGGGTTCTGCGCCGATCCGCGGACACAGCTGGTCGGCACGCTCGGCTTCAGTCAGGAGGGTCTCAACGAAAAGGTGAGCGAAAGATAGACGAGAGATGGTTGCTGATTCTACGATGCACTTGCCTGGCATTCTGTCAATACACTAGAGTTAATTTGAGTTTGCCACTTTCTGGGGATCTCATATCATATAGTACCATACCAAAGAGTCGAAAGATTAAGTTTTTATCATTACCATTCAAAATGGTTTTTATCACTACCATTATTTACCATTTTACTCTTTACAAACATGGTAAAGAGTCAATGATATGTTACTTCGAAGTCCAGCAGGCTGTGGTAATCTTAGGCTAACACGACTGTATGGGTATTGATTATTGAACTGGCTAAAGTAAGCACAAAAAAATATCTGTCTGTAACCACAGATAGAAGGTTACCGAGATTTTCCACTTCCATACTAAAGCAGCTACGCGAAAGCCCTCCGTCCGCAAAATTATTTTGCCGGCTGTCAAGGGATGGAGCTACTGTTTGTTGTGGAACCAAGGTAACTGTAACCACCTGTGGAACATTGAGTCCCTTGATTATATTGAGCTTGCCACATGGCCTGGTAGATGAAGCCAAAACTGTAACCACATGAGGAGCATTGGGTCCCTTGATTTTAATTGACCTTATGATATGACAAGGTCTGGTAGATGGTGTTAAATCAGGTTGCCAACGAGCCACAGTGATTGCCAGCTAAACTACCAGCATCAAATTTTTGCCAGAGCCTTGGCAAGGTATGGTAGAATGTCTGGCCAACCTTATGTCTGTGCTATAACTGCAAATATTACTATTTACAAGACTCGTACCTTCAAAAAAACTACTAAATAAACTATTTCAAACTGGAGTTTGAATACTAAATAAAGTTTAATACATTAGCATTTTCTCCAATTCTAAATATTGTTTTTTTTCCAGCTGAAGATGATCAAGCCAGCAAATGCCCATGCGGACGAAAAATTCATCACCGACGGCATAGAAAACCTTCGGGTAAGCTGGAGCTGATGCATTTTCAGGCACTGGCACTATTGTTCTGTCATAACTCGGCTTCAGTTAAATTAAATTACTAGATATCCTCATGCCAATCAATTCTGTCCAATAATTACAACTCGATAGGTTTCTGATGCTTTAATGAAACTTTTAAAAATAGAATCATTTGATTTGAATTTAGTCCCTTTAAGTTCTAATTCTAAATTTCTAACTCTTTAAAGTTGTACTAGGTACCCTTCTTTAATTATTAGAAGATAAAAGATAACTAGTGCTACTAGCTGCGCATCAGTAGATTGCTTGTTCCAGTAATGCACCCTTTTAATACCTGTTGCGTGATTTTAACCAAACCCTTTGACACTTCCTTTAGAACGGCGATCGTGAGGATGATAAGTCTGATTTCGACGCGGATTTTGATGTAAGAACTTTACCTCTGCCATTTTGCATCTACACAATAGAATATTATTGTATTGTTTTCTGGGTGGCACTTGCCCATTTTCTACTACTTCCTTGCTAAAATGCATGTATACCTAGTATTGAATAAGATTCCAATACAACCGTGCTTGTCGCTTACCTAAAACTAGAAATAATTGCATGCACTTATGAAAATGATTTTGTTTCCACTCTGGAAATGACTAAAGCCCGTTTTACACGGTAAAAGATTTTCATAAAATCTATCATAGCATCTTTTATCAAATCTATCATGATATCTTTTATAAAATCTTTTACGAAAATGTATGATGGTATTTACACGGTCCTAGAAAAATGTGATGAAAAACACATGGTTGTGACAGAAGCACTGCCATCAATATGTCATTCTGTATGAAATTTAAAAGGCTGTGGACTAAGAAAATTTTTCATGAAGGAGCAAAATTAAAACTGTCAATAAGTGAGTACATATTAAAAATTGAGAGGGATTTGGCAGTTTTGGCTAACATTCAGGCTTTTGCTGATACTTAATCCATTTTAGATGTAGTAGAGATGGTTTTGAAGGTTTGTGAACCAAAGAAAAGGCAGAGGAAATGCTGGAGACGTGGGCATGAGCTTTACAATCTTGGCACAGTACACCATCTATAAAATCAGTATCTTTCAGATGCTGAACGCTGATTGGTTAATTTTCATCACATCTATCACAGAAATAGAACCGCGCCTAATTGAAAATATGTCATCAAATCTTTTATTACATCTATCATGATAGACCGTGATATGCTTTTTTCATCACATTTTTGCATTTAGATGGTGATATTTAGGTACATAAAAGATATCATGATAGATTTGATGAAAATCTTTTACCGTGTAAAACGGGCTTTACAATATAAAATATTTATATTATTTATAGTACCTAGTACCTACTTTAGAATTTATTTGAACTGTCAAAATTGTACCTACCTAGGTATACCAAGCCACGGGACATTTTTCAGGATTTCCTGCACGATCCTACTGCCCAACCCAGAGCAGAGGCCGTTTCGACCAAGGCTACCCCTGAAAAAGACCAGTACCAGATTAAGGTTGGCAACGGTAAGTTGACAGGTTTTCTCTTTGTTTTTGCAATATCAACATTTAGCCGAAGCTTCCTTGAAATGCCAGTGAAAAAGTACTCAAAATAGGGTATTTATGATTTATTGTAGAAAACAAACACTGAGATGCATACAGCTTGACACAGCTACAAGGACAGAGTGTGTTACTTATAAAGTTATAATTTAATTTTGGCAAGATTCTAGACAGCAGCAATGTCTGTCCGTGTATCAGTCAATTTTCGGAAAAGTAGAACGCCCACATTGCAGTTTTCGTTTTGTGCTTTTTCTGTTGTCATAATATGAAAACAAGTGACATGAAATCGTAATCATGGTAGTTGTCATATGGATATGATATCCTCGGTGTCCAGTAACCACAGAGTGACGTTTCACATTCAGATGTCAGCGGGCTCATCTCTTGCGCCCTGCTGCTCGGCAACACGGAGGCTGCCGTGGACCTCTGCCTCGATCACGAACGTTACGCAGACGCCATCATACTGGCCATGACCGGCGGACCGGACCTCTTGGCACGCACGCAGTTCCAGTACTTCCAGGTCGGTTTGCCTGAAGCTTTCCTCGCTAGTTCTTCCTCAGTGCATAACACTACAGCAGCTGCAGGGATTTTTTTTTTATAGCATTGAAAGTTAGCCAGACATTTTGAGCTAATTTGTGAAATTCACGCTAAAATTGGTAGTCTTGTCTTTCAAAGTTGAAACACTACTTGGGGACAGTCAGTGTAGTTATCTAAAAGTAGATCAACTTACTAGAAAGGGAGCTTGGTATTGCATGAATAACTGAAAGTTGTAATACATTTCATTCTTAGCCATGTTCAAGTAGATGTAGAGAATGGATTTAGACTTTAAAATTACAAGCTTGCTGTTTAAGCTACCCACCTTCCTAGGTCTTACCCCATATCTGTATTTCCTAGGCCATCAAACGTTAGATTTCCCTCCGAATTTCCATACAGCCGCTCAAGTCCCAAAGTATTTCACTCGTTAACGGTTCCGTTGACTTGGTGTATTGCACAGCGGACGCAAGACGGCCTGAACTCGCTGATCAGCGCCGTGGTGACGGAGGACTGGTCGCAGGTGGTTCGCTCGTGCAGCATCGGCTCGTGGAAGGAAGCGCTGGCCGCCATCATCACGCACGCCAACAACAACGACCTGCCGGCACTCTGCGGTGAGAATCGCCGTGCTTTGCGCTCGGCGGGAGTTTGTTTGTAAACATTCGCCAGGTTTCATGGGGATCTTATCACCTAAAGTGTCACTTCAGACAAATTGGTGCATCCTAATTTGGTACCTATGTGGAGAATACATAGCTAGAGTCACCTGTTTGCTGTTATTCTGCATGACCGTCCCCTGTGTTGCGTTGGGCACGCAATTCTATTACCCTATCATTGATACAAGACATTTCAGAGATGATAAGGATTTGGTCAAAAATTGAAATTCCCCATCTCCCGTTGGCTGTTATTCTGCAAAGTCGACCCCTGCGTTGCATAGTGATGATTTGAATTCGGTCAAAATTTTTCATTTTTCATGAATTTGTACAGAATTGTCCACTTTCCCAATTTGGAGATCATAGATGCTTTTCATGTATAAATGCTTTCCAGACATCTTTCATCGATAGCTGAAAATTGAATCTGATTGGCTAAAAATATATTTAACCCCTACTTGAGCCCCAAAATATTAATTTATAACCTTGATCCGCCATGGCTTGCGTTTGCAGACCAACTGGGCCAGCGACTGGAGCACGAAGCTGTGCCCGCGCAGCTGTTCAACGCGGCCCTCTGCTACATCTGCGCCGCCAGCATCGACAAGCTCATGGACTGCTGGCCGACCTCCTTCGACATCAGCTCCCCCGAGCAGTTGCAGGCAAGCAATCCAAAGTCCAAACACCAGCTGACATTCAAACAGCATTCAATATACGTGGATTACCATTCCACTTTATCTGACTAGAATACACTGGGCTGGGATCCAATTAATACAGCACCTAGTTTATTATGCTAAATTATATTTAAGTATACTAGTTGGTTAGATAATCAAGATAATATGCATTGCAGATATGATCTTAGGTATACCGTATACATAATAACATGTTGTCTTCAGTTTGATTTTACCTTTGTTTTTGTAATTCCAGTTCACATTCTTTTAATGTAACCGTTCTTATAATGTAGCCCAGGATTCCTTCTTATGGTTATCTTTGTTATCAATTTTATAAATAAAGTGATACTGATCTTCAAACTTCTCGAGAACGGAATACATTCAAACGCAACTACAACTTGCCTCCTTGTAACGTTCCAGGAGCTTGTGGAGCTGGTGATCCTCGTGCGCAAGCTTGCCGAGGGCCAGGGCCGCGACCTGCGCGTGTCGGACAAGCTGGACGAGCTGCTCGCGCGATATGCGGCGCTGCTGGCTGCGCAGGGCCTGCTCGACACCGCGCTCTCGTTCCTGGGGTCGGCGCAGGGCGGCGGAAACGCGATGTCGGCGGCCGCCACCAACGTGAGTCGAGCGCTCACGACGGGCGCTAGAATCGAGGGGATCACGTGGAAACGTGTTTGTGACTCGACGTTGGTGGTCGCATAGATTGGAAGTGAGACGATCACGATGCACTAGCAATCCAACCGAGTTTGGATTTGCGACGGGAAATTTCAGTTTCGTTTCAGCCTGGCATTTGTGAGTGGCCAATCGACTGAATCACGACGATCAGTGTTCATCGATAATAAAATAGTAAAATACTCCCCTCCAAAAAACCATATTTGTATGCCTGGGTCTAGGTGGTTTGTGAAATTGTGTGTTCAAATAATATTATTCTAAACTAATTAATTAGTACAGGACCTAATAGGTTATGAAACGTTTGGTAGACTTCACCCAATTAGAAATGGTTTTGTTGAAAGCTACTAGTATTACTAACTTAAGAAACAAAGAGGCCTGATGAGTATCAAGAATTTAACAGCAACGTCCGTATCTTTCCAGAACCGCATGGCGCAACTGCACGACCGGCTGTACCAATCGTTGGGCCGAGCGCCGGCGCAGACGCAGCCGCAGCAGCCGACGAGGGGACAGGCGCGTGCTGCGCGGCTTTCGCAGAGCAACAACTCGTTCCACCAGGAACCGGTGAGTGCAACCGTGCCAGCCGAGGGCCGATTATGTTATTCTTTTTTATGGAGGGATTTTTTCATTAAACCGATTTAACAGGGAACGTTAAAGTGAAGTAATCGCTAGGCAGGAACTGGTGGGTGCGGCCAACCGGATACCGCCGACAAGGGTGCTCTGCGGCAACGAGCTAACAGCGACGATCGCAACTCTTTTACGGGTCATTTATGTATTGCGAATTTAAAGCCATGTATAGTTGGTTTGTTTTAAGAAGATATTTTTCCGCTGAGAGCGCTGGTTGCGTGGTAGTTACTTTTGCTTGCATTTGAGCCAAATTGAACTTTGGATTTACAAGGGAGGGAGGTTTAGTAATGCCTACTATGTTGTTATGTTTAGGTATCCTTTAATATCTTTATGTTGTGGATAAGTTATTAAAGCGCTGGATAAATAATAAATATCAATAAATTACAATGGGGAAGAACTAAGAACTAAGGATAGAAGAAAAATAAAATGCATCTTGCCAGAAAGTTTAAAGTGGGTGTCACAAAAATAACTCAGTATTGTAACGTGACCTTAGGCTTTTTCTCTCTGAGAGAGAGGGACTTTGATGAGCTCGATTAAGACCTTATTAATTACTTATTAGTTATTACTAATTCGTAATTACTTACTAATTAGTAAGTAGTAATTACTCATTTAATTTGATATCCTTTTCACAAAAAAATCACTATGCCTTGATTTCATAGACCACCTTCAAAGGTTCCGTACTCTGTTGATGCCAGTGCCTGCCCATCGGGCAACGCATTGATGTGCCCTGTCGTTTCAGCGCCGTCTGAGCTCCGGCTACGCGCCGACATCCGCGCCGACGTACAGCCCGGCATCGATGTTCACGCCAGCGCCGGTGCAGCCGCAGACACCCGCGTTCGCGTCGGCGTACGCGCCTGCCCAACCGCCGCCCGCCGGCGCCACCTCTTACCTCAACCCGGCAGTCGGCGCGGGCAGCCCAGCGCCCGTCGCAACGTCGTATCACAACGCCAATGCGGGGACAGTCGGTAAGATCGGCGAGAGATGTGGATTGCGTGGTCTCGCGTTATGCTACGGATACTTGTGCCAATCGATATTAAATGAGATCCATGCAAGAAAAATTGGTGCTGGTTAGGCTGGAAATGCAATATAGCTTGCTAATTCTATGTCATGGTTTAGAGAGATGGATCTGTATTGCAAAGATGGGCAGAGCAAATGAAACAGCTTTACTATATGAATAGGAGCTAGAGGTATTAGTGCCAGCATCCACTGAAGGTTTTTTTTTAGGTTAAGGGTGTGGGGAATGCTAAAATCCTTATGAGGCGTCCTTCCCGCAAAATTTAAGCACGCCTTTGAATATGTGGATAGCTAGCTAGTTTTGTGGTTACACCGTGCTGCCCCTTTTTCCCTAGCTAATTTTTTTTGTAAGTTTATCTGGAACAACCATAAGGGATAACGATAAACAGTCAGCAACAATTCCCTTAAATAAATTTACATTCACTGAAAATGTTCAAATTTGTGTTTCACCAAGTCTTCCCGCTTGTGAGTTTATTGATGTGTTGCGATTATAGACGTAAGTATAGAACGGTTCGGAAGTGATGTTGTGTTGTGACTCCACTCTAGGGACCTACCGACCGTATCAAACGAGGGAACGTAATTTGTTGGAAAACTCTTGGATTCCCGCCCCAATTCAGACGCCCCAGTGGAGTGAGTTTCATCGCTGTTGTGATGGCATGCCGTGATCGTCGTAGTCGTTGCGCTAGTTCTAGTTGCTTCGTTTTTAATGTCGCAGTAGCTCTAGCTTCCATGTTTTAGCATTTCTTGTCTGTGTAGACTGTAGGTAGATTGTTGTGTAGAATATTCTCAGATTCTATTCTTTTGAAGCATTGTAAGAAGTACAAACTGTTGTTTACTCTTTTTTTATACCTATATTTTTTCTTCAATTAACCTTTCTTATTAGGTAGTTATTTATTTATTGCTTGTATTTGTTGATTTGTTATTCAATGCCTAGCTAATGAGCACATGTGTGGCACTTGCTGTGAAATAACTCAAGACTCTTCATACTTTGAAAATGAGTTGCCCATCAGGCTATCGTTGACCACGGTTTTAGAGTCTTCGAGGATCCAATGAGCAATGAGACAGATCCACAAAGCATGGCTAGCAATTCACCCTAGGGGTATAACAATGAATAGCATATCACAATTTACAGAACTCGAAAGCATTTTTTCAGAGGTCCCTTTGGTAAATAACTTATTCATTTACCCCCAGTACGTTCTTCACTCTGCTTTGTGGATCTGCGAATGGATTATATTATTTGGATGTCCATTTTGCTGTACTTGGTTCTGAATTCTGATTCTTAAAATCCATATTGTTGCAAACAACATTATTTAACCTAGTTGCCGAGAGCCTCGAAGTCGTAGTATCGCAAACCCAATGCCGTGGGCTAATATTAGCCGGCTCCCTTAGGCGGCCCTTCGACCACGAGCCGCGGCAAGTACGTGGTGGACCCTTCGGTGGCCAGCTCGCCGTACGGCGCAGCGGCGCCAATGGCCAACCCGTACGCGCCGGCGCCAGTGTCAGCGCCGCTCGCGCAGCCCGCGCTGTTCACGCCCGGCGCGGTTACGGCGCAGCCCGGATACGGACACGCCGCCTTTGCGCACGACGCCTACGCCAACGGTGGGTGGCGCTTTGCGACTTGACATTCTGATACCACGTTAATCTTTCATCACTGCTAGCGTAAGGGGATATAGGCAACTCAGCTGTTCCGTGTGCTGTGTGATTAGGCCACCACTGTGATTAGCAATAAATCGTTTTGCATATTGTAAATACCCACTATCTTTGGTTATGAGGACTTATGACTTCAACGTTGACAATCCTTAAACATTTTTGAGTGCTGATATGAACTTTTAAGATATGCATGCAAAAACACAATTGTGAAATTTGATGCATTTACAGTTTAGTCAAGCTGACAGCAGCACTAAACAAACTGAAATGCCACGTGAAGAAGTCACAAGTGCTCAAACTTAAACTCAAGTTTTTAGTGTAAAGCTTGGCAAAACCGTAAATGTTTTATCATATTAGCACGCTATGATTGATCAAGATTGCTTTTAAATAATTCCCGACCTGATTGTTGTCTCTTTTTTTGGTCTTGTTGGCTTGTAACCTGTTGGCATTGCTTTATAATATCCTCGGGCACCACGAGAACAGCTGGAGTTGCCTGTCCCCTCACTGCTAGTATAGTAATGATCGAAGCGTAAATATACAACTTCTTGTTTCATTTGCTGCACAGCTGTCTCTTTTGCTGTCATTTGCCTGTTATCTTCAAGCGGGAAGTGTGGCATGGTATTTCTCGCTTTCCCGCTGAGCTGCGGCTGTGTTTGATCCGGTGGCGTTGCGATTGGTTGCAGACTCGTCGCGGAGCTCGGGTAACGGCACGCCGCAGCCGCCGCCGTCGTCGCTCGGCAACGCGCCGCCGGGCTGGAACGACCCTCCCATGGTGAAGAACGCCGCACGCAACCAGGTGAGAGGCGAGGTGCCGCTGTCGGTCAAGTGACCCAACCGTACGCAGGCTTGTTACTCTGTTTAAACCTTAGCAATACCTAGTCATAGGTAGTCAAGCGCAAAAACCGTGTTTCAAATGCTACGAAAAGTTTGATTGCATTTATTACCTGGTTTCAAAAAGTTTTTTTTTGAAAATGCATACTTTTTTATGGGTACCTACCTACCAAGTACAGAATTCGTTTCTTGTTTGTTATTGCAATATAATTTAGGCTATTGGGAAAACTATTATGTCCTGAAATTTTGGTGCAACTACATTTCTCCCTGTAGATGCTAAATAACGGAATTTTTGGAAAAGCATTTTAGTTCACCTGCATTAAAGACAGTCATAGTATTATATAGTATCTTTGGTCATAGTTGTATCAAGGTTATTATATAGTATCTTTGGTTGTATCGATGCACTTGATGCAAGTAGACTGTAAATAGTTATTACAAATTCTATTCTTCTCTTTCATTGTTAGCTTGCTTATTATCCACTGGAGAATGTAAGTACCTGTAGTGGCTTCTCAATTTATGATTGGCTTCTTGCTTTTAAACTTGAGCAATGTCAATGTAGGTAGTCATTTATAGTGATTCTTACAATTTAAGTCATGTTTGAACTTTATATACTACGGCCAGGTCACAGATCCCCTGTCCCCAAAAGCTGTTATTCTCTCCTGGCCCACCGAATGGCAGCTGGTGTGTCTCGGGCCCGTGTTTGTTCTAACCTCGTACGCTGGTGGCGGTCGTAGTTTGTGCCCGCCGAAGGCAACGAGATGTCAGCGCGGCACGCGGGAACACGCAAGTGGCAACGTATGATCAACCACGCTCACGACCCAGCAGAGGTGATCGCCCCCAAGCCGGAAAACTAATCTACAATAACTTGGGAATAGGCAACGCGACATGAGATAGCATTCTTAACAGAGGCTGGTTGTGATTGACGTGATAGCTCTAGGCGTGGACTCTGTTGATGCTGGCTGGGTATTGCAAACTTGCCTCTGGTCAATGGCTGCTCACAAAATATAAATGTTTTCACACGTTGCCTTTATTTTGTAGCCATTTATAATTGCCATGCTTGTTTATATTGAAAATGTGCTGGCCGTCCAATACTACAAATTTTAAATTAAACACAGCCACTGTCTATTTCTGATTCTGAGGACCCTTGCTGTAGATGCTGTATTTCTGATTCAAGAGAAGCCAAGAATCTTAACCTGCATTGGTTTTGCCTATTCTAAAGTTATTGCAAATGTGTTTCCGCCCCCCCCCCCCTCACCTTCACGGCTAACTGTGACCGCCCTTCCCCCCCCCCCTCGAATTCTGAGTGGCCTGGCCTCAGATTGGGGCATTGCATTTTGGAGTTGGTTTTGGTTTTCCAGCTGTGCTGGGATTTTTCAGACTTTTCCTAGTTGATTTTAATCTCTGTTTCACAGCATGTGACATGGCGCATTTTGACGGGGAAGAGACGAGCTTGGTACCTAATGCAAGAGTTCAATTTTTGAAGTGGCAGTGTTTCAGCATCCAAAAAACAGCATGATACCATCGATATTTCGTTATTTGATGCCCAATTCGTGGTTTGTGATTTGTTTCTTTCCACCCGTAGTTCGATACTTGTGACCGTTGATTTGTGTGCACCTGCGTTGGGTTTCACGTGGTGATGATTGAGTTGGCAGTGAACGAACGTGTGTCTTTTCCAGCCGACGACGGAGTACGTGGCGCAGGACCCGATAACGCACCCCTTGTTCGCGACGGGGGTGCCGGAAAGTCATGCCAACGTAAGCTATTTTTACTTCAACTATATTTTGTTTGGGAATAATACTGTATATTAGTTGCAGATACAAATGATAATTAATAATCATATTTATAGAAAAAAAATTGACATTTTAAATCCCATCACATTATATTTACATTCCTAAATTTCATTGTATTCAACAATGAGAAATTATTCTCCCTCCACTTTTCTTACCTGTCCTCTGCAATATTCATATTACTTTACTTGTTCTTTGCCAACTGCAACAGTATCAGTCACTATTAACTATTATATCCCCATATCCCTTTCAACCTTTCCTCCAATCTACTTTTTCCAACTTTTCCTAACATCTCAAAAATAATTGCTAAGACCATTTAGTTTAACTATATTTTACCAAGAAGATTTCAGCAATGTCTAGGTTGAAAATATTCTACCCATGTTAAACCCATCCCAAAGAAATAAGCTTCAACTAACAAGTGTCCCCTTCCCTCACAGGTTCCGGGAGCGTACGGCGCTTACAACCCAGCCCAGCAGTTCCCGGGCCAAACCGACCACTACCAGCCCGCCGCCCACGGTTACCAACCAGCCCCGCAACAGGGATACCAACCTGCCCCGCAGCAGGGATACCAACATGGAGCACAACAGGGCTACCAACACGCCCAGCAACAGAGCTACCAACCGACGCTGCAGCAGGGCTACCAACAAGATCAGCAGCAGGGCTACCAAGCGCAACAGGCAGCCCCTGCGGCTCCGGTTGCAAAGATCGCCGAGCCTCCGAAACCAAAGGCTGCCATTCCGGAAGAGCACATGCACCTGCAGACCGTTTTCAACGAGCTGCAGTCGCGGTGTGCGGGCGCAGCCATTAATCCGGTGAGTTTCGTGGAGCTTTGTCGATGAGGTTATCATTCCGACAACGCCGGTAAAAGTGAACTACATATGTATCTAAGTTGAGCGTTTTGATTCAATCATTGATTTGGAGGAAGGAAGACAGTAACTCTAGAAGCTCTCTGATGTTCATTCAGTATTCCATTTTATTTCTCATTATCGATCTCGATGACCCAGATGTAGGCACCAGTGGCCAGCTAGTTACTCTAAATAATAATTCTTGAAATGGAAATTCTTCTAACCCCCGATTGTGTTCTTTTCCCCAGCAAACGAGGAGAAAGCTCGAGGATGTCTGTAGGAAGCTCGAAATGCTGTATGACTGCTTACGGGATTCAAAGGTACTGATTGCTATTTAGTTACCTAGATACATTTTTACAAGTAATATAATTAGTTCTTGTAAATAGTTACTTAGTGATTGGCATTTTACGGTTATATCTCTGATACCCGTAACTACACCGCTGGGAAGCAGTATTCATCACCGAGTGTTGGTGTTTGCCCGGCAGCTGTCTTCGAGCACGTTGCAAGGGCTGCACGAGATCGTCCAGCTGGTGCAAACCGGCAACTACACGCACGGGCTGGAGCTGCACACGCGGCTGGTGTCCGGCGCGGACTTTGCGCAGATCGCCGGGTTCATGCCCGGTCTCAAAGTGCTGCTGCAAACCGCTTTGCAGCTCGGCGTTTACCTGCAGTGAGCGAGATCCGCTGTCGACGTGGTCTTTGGTAGGGATGAGAATCTTTCGCCCACAGCTTTGAAGTAGTTATAAATAGTGTGTCTGTCTATGGTTAAGAAAATGAAACAGATTTTTTTATATGGGTACAGATTGAAATTGTTTCCAAGATGTTGTTCTCAGTGGGTGAAGGAAGCATCAACCTGCTTCGAAATGGTGCCTAAGCTTGAATTTCTTACGAGTATGTATGGAGAAACCGCAGTTTTTGCACTGGGATTACTTGCCAAGTACCTATCATTTATCAAACGTCTGCTAGTTCTGGGTTTTCTTCATATTTTATACCAGCAATATTGGAAACTTACGTGTAGGTACAAATGAGATCGTTGAAAGAATCGCTGCCGTAGGATTGATTTTTCGTTCACATCCAAGGCACATCAGATTTGGCGATTAATATTTGATCAAAATATTGGAACAAAATAGGAAGCTTCAAGATATGTTTGATATTTAGTTCAAAGATGGGCTTGTACAAATAAATTTATATAGTTTTGTATTTAGTTTAATGTTTGTTAGTATTTGCTAATTATTACACAAATACTTGGTACTATGTAACTTGCAAGTGCTGCTTGATAATTAAATTAAAGACAAATGTTATCGGATGGTAACCACAATGCTTCAGTGACCTAATGCAAAATCCTTCCATCCCATAACAGAGAAAACGGATGTTATTTTTGTTTTGCCAATTTTTACAGCCCCCTAAACAATTTTGGTGCCAAGAGCAATGGAAAAAACTCCATGCAGAAGCTCCTGGTTGTGTGTCGAGATGAAAATTTAACGGTACGTCATTTTACTGACATTTTATTTGAAAAAGTTCATAGGTGTAAACCATACGGCTATTTTTATTTTCTCAAACTACCCAATCTTGAAATAAAAATGATCTCATACTTTTTTTTTCTAAAATGCTGAGGTACTAACATTGAATTATTATGAATATGAACACATCAAATTTAAACATAAACTGGTCTCTTTAACGTAAGGACACAGCTTCATTGAGTGAATGAATGGTGGGGTTTGTTTAAATATCCTATTCATATTATAACGCATTGTTTACTGGCAGACATAAACATCAAACCAATAGCCTTGAATCGTAGCCAATAGTAAAGTATCAATAGCAATACTAATATTATCATCTCCCAGATAGACTTTAAAAAGACACTGGCAAAACAAGACACTGGCAAAACCAAATCAAACTCCAAATCGTTACGAGAACGTCTATCAAGTCCACGCAAAACGGCTCGATTCACTGCGAGTCTCTCCTCACGACCGACAGCGGCTTGTCGTCGTCATCATCGTCGTCGCTGACTTTGGTGCGCGGGGACATTGCGGCGGTCGGCGGCGGCGGCGACTTCTCCGCATGCTCCTTGAGCAGCATGTCCTCGTCCTCGCTGTAGTGCAGCGACAGCGCCGAGTCGCGCCGCCGCTTCTTGGCCGGCGGCGGCGCGGCCTCTTCGGACGACGCGGCCGTTTCGGCGGCGGCGGGTTGGTCGCGTGAGTCGTCGGAGTCCCACGCGGCGGCCGCGGCGGGAGACGCGGCGGGCTGCAAATGGCGGACGTACCGATTTGAGTTAAACGCCACGGAACCAAGAGCTGCGTTCTAGAGTGCATTCTTTAAAAACCTTACCTTTGGTTCTTCTGCCGCGGGCGCTTCTGGGGTGGCCACCTTCCCGGCAGCCGCTTCTTCCGGCCCCGTCTTGAGCTGCTCCGTCTCCTGCTGCAGACTGGCCAGCTCGTCCTTGGCCTTGCGCAGCTCCTGCTGCAGGTAGTAGATGGTGCTCTGCATCCCCTCCACGTCCTCGTCTAGGTCTTGCAGGAACTCGTCCAGCTCTGCAAACCCGCAAACCCAAGGTCAGCATTTTAACAAATTATGAGGATCCCCCCTCCACCACCTAGCATTTAGTCTGGCAACCCAACCCCTTTCAAAATAAAGCACAGAAAGCCATTAAAGACCTGATTGTGATTTTTTCACTTCCTCGCTGAAGCTCTTCTGCAGAGCGAGGTCTCCTTCCAGTTTAGCGAGTCGCCCGCTAGATATGATCCTTCCGAGTTCTTCATTCTCCTGGTAGAGCAGGCGGCACTTTGCCATCAGTCGTTTGCCAGTATTGCTGGGACAGAAAGAGATGCGAGGGTTACTAACTTCAGTCATTTCAAACGAGAAGTTTGGTAGGTCTACTTAGGTACCTATAATGAATGTGCTAGGTCTAATTTACCTGTCCGGTGTAAACTTCCAAGCACTGAGTTCGTTTTGTGTTTCCTCTAGCCTTGCTTTTGTGGCAATAAGCTCTTGGCGGAGGCGTTGCATAAGCAGATTGACGGCCGGGTCGAGCAGTGCATTTCGAAGCGCTGCTGCGCCAGGGGCTTTCTCGCTCTTCAGCTCTGCAATCTGGCTCTGTTTTGGAAAAAATCATGCCGATCCTAAATCACAATGTTCAAGTGTACTGCAAGGTAATGCACTCAAAGTTGAAGTCTTGAGCAATGTTTACCAACCACATAATCCTGCATTTCCTGTTCTTTTGTTGCTAGCCGACGGACTAAGACTTTCTCCCGATGAGTTGATTCCGCATACTGCTGTTTTATTCTCTCCTCGCATTCTCGGAGATGTAAAACTGAAAACAAGCGAGGCAATTAATTAAGGTACCTTCATATCGTAATGTAGATAGTAAGCGAATGTTGGTAGTGTGCCACATCCGTAGCTTCGGAGACATTGGGTATGAACCCACATTTTCCAAAAAAGGTAAACACTCCTGAAGTTAGTACCCACGGGCCACGACGGAAATAAAAATATGCGTTGAGCACAAAACGTTACCTTCCTGACTGGGTCCATGCGATTCTAGATAGTCAACGTAGAGGTCGAGCTCACGCCAATTTTTTAACAAATCTTCATGACTAATCGTGTCGAGCTGTTCGTCAGTTAGCTTCAGTCGTTTAGGTTGTCGAGCACTTCCAGACCCCAGAGTCGACGCTGGAGAGCTTGATACAATTTCATCCGACATATTCAATGCTTAGATTTTTTTGAATCGGAAGAGGGTTACTTTTCCACATGGAATGTGGAAACCTGAAAAATTCACTTATTTTGACAGAAAATAGCGGCTGTCTTTGTAGGTTACATACGATTAACACTGTTGCCACGGCCAAGTGCTCGCTCAGCGCTCTGCAGCGTTGCCGATATTATGCAGGAAGTCAATTTGACAGGTGACAGAGTTACCGCAGAAGAAAATATTATATTTATTCACATTTCATCGACAGGTGTGAGAAGATTAGCTTCACTTCTGCCCACAAAGTTGAATACAGTTTATTTTTGGCTAAACTGCTCCAAATATGCACTGAGCTAGGTACTGTGCATATTTATGTGAATTTTAGGTTATGTGGGTGGGTGGACCCATACACCCATACTAGGCAGGTAGTACATGATAGTACGTTCTTGTTACTATTTAAAAATATTATAGCCCATCACAGCTACTAGAAATGGCATTTTACGAGTGGAGGCGGTTCAACTTCTTCAATCTGAACAAAAATGTGGACGGAGGCAAACTGGAAGAGACCTTGAAAGATGGTCGAATTTCCACATCTTCTAGTGGTCACGGATCCCTCGTGTTTGGGGACAGTGAAGGCAATGTTCATCTAGTCGGCCGAACATTTCAAGTAAAAACATTTAAAGCATACGAACTAAGCATAACATTGGTTGAACAACTTCGCCACACTCCTCTCCTAGTCACGGTCGGCGAAGATGAGCTGGGTGGATCGTTAAAAGTTTGGAACCTGGACAAGCAAGACAAGCCAACTTGTGTGCGAGTGACTCGAATACCACCAAAAATAACTACCTCAACTGCCTCAGCACTTTGCATCAATCAGAATCTGAATTTGTTGGCAATTGGATTTGAAGACGGATCCATCCTCCTTTACAGAGGCGACATTTTACGAGATCGATCCAGCAAACTAAAGGTGTTGCATCAGGAATCATCTACGATTACCGGCCTCGCAATACGTTCCACTGCCAAATTCGCCTACTTATTCGTATCCACTGCCAATTGTGTATTTTTCTATAGTTTAATCGGCAAGGACAATGAAAACAAGGTCACCCTCGACACCATGGGCTGCGAAAAAGGCTGTTCGGTGCTCGCCGAATCATCGCAGGACACGCACTTCATGATCGCCCGCGACGACGCCGTCTACTGCTACACACCGGACGGCCGTGGACCGTGCTACGCCGTCGAGGGGCGCAAGATCCGGGTGCAGTGGTTCCGCAGCTACCTCGTCATCGTTGCCGCCGACAACAAAGGGACGACAGACTCGGAAATCTCGACGGCTGACAAACACGTCGTCACCGTACTCGACTTGCAGAACAAGTTCCTCGTGTTCTCGGCGCCCATGCGACAGGTGCAGACCGTTCTCGCCGAGTGGGGCTCGTTCTACATCCTCGACGGCGACAGCAAGCTGTTCCACCTGCAGGAGAAGGACCTGCAGTCGAAGCTGACGCTGCTGTTCAAGAAGAACCTCTACGACGTCTCGATTCGCATTGCCAAGAACCACCAGTACGACTCTGACGGACTCATGGACATCTTCCAGCAGTACGGCGATCACTTGTACAAGAAGGGCGACCACAACGCGGCCATCGAGCAGTACATCAAGACGATCGGCAAGCTGGAGCCGTCGTACGTGATCCGCAAGTTCCTAGACTCGCAGCACATAGACAAGCTGACGACGTACCTGCAGGCGTTGCACAAGAAGGGACTGGCCACCGAGGACCACACTACGTTGCTGCTCAACTGCTACACGACACTGCAGGACACGGAAAAGCTCCGCGAGTTCATCATGACCAAGGTAGGTGGAAGACACGGGTCACTTCATGGCTATCAAATGTGGAACCGTTCCCTAGCCACTTTGATTTTAAACCCTCTGGTCTCATTAATTCCTTTTGTGTAATAAGTGTCAAAAATATTATTACTTCTTTAATAAATATTGTTAATTCTCTAAAGCTATGTCATCTTTTGAAAGGGAAGCATATTTGATCTATTTGTACCCTGTCAATTGTAAACCAATATTTGAGCATGAGTGATTGAAATTATGCATGAAAATGATCGATCCTAAAGTGGTCGATGGCCAATATTGTGATGTCGACTTCAACGAGGTTTGACTGGCATTGAAATTGTTCTTAATTGCCCTACAATCAAGTAGATAGTACAGATTATTAACAAGTTTTGCCCTTGAAAGCCCCTTGAATGCTCAACTTATTTACCTAGGTACTTATTTTTTAACTATTCGTCATTACATGTAAAAGTTTAAATGGAGTAATCTGGTATATCATTCCCGTTGTCTCCGATTTAACACTAACCATAATCGTGGGATCCAGGACCGTGAGGTGGACTTCGACGTCGACATCGCCATCAAAGTCTGCCGCCACGTTTCCCCCGACGATGCGTTGACCCTCGCCAAGAAGCACGGCCTCCACGACTGGTATCTCAAGATCCAGCTCGAGGACCACAAGCGCCACAAAGAGGCGCTGGAATACATCGGCTGTCTCGAGTTCGACGCCGCCGAGGCAAACATGCGCAAGTACGGCAACGTTCTGATCGACAACGCGCCGGCCGAGACGACTGAGTTCCTCAAGAAGCTGTGCACCGACTACAAGCCGAGGGATCGTCCGCTGGTCAGTCAGAGCATGCTGGACGGGGGACTGGCCTTACCGGGGGATCAGGCGAACCCGGAAGACTTTATTCACCTGTTCCTGAACAATTCAACGCAACTGGTCGACTTCTTGGAGCACCTGATCAGCGTGCAGGCGAATTGGAGCACGCTGGTCTACAACACGTTGCTGGAAAATTATCTGCAGGTGGGCATACTTGTCATGTTTTTTTTTTAAATCTAGTATTTAAATAATCTGCTACCTAAATGCACAATGTTTCAATGGATTTGCACCCATGGAGGGTGTTGGGTTCTCCATCTATGCCGTCAATGTGGTAGTACAGTCTTATGGTAGAGCAATGGCTGTGTAAATGTTTAATTAGCTCTACCTCTGATGGGCAATAAGTACCTGGTTCTAGAGAGGTAACTGAAAACCAACGCTGGCCGGTTTCTTGATTGTAGGTCACACATTGGCATTTAAACTGGTAACTGTGCCGAAGAAACAGCCCTGTTGGTACAAGTTGTTTTGTTCCATGCAATGTTCGGCCGCCAGGTGTGGAAGGAGGAGGCAGACGAGCGGAAGACGTTGTTCGAGGAGAAGTTCATGCGGCTGCTGACGGACGGCGAGGCCCGGTTCGACCGAGACCACGCGCTCATACTCTGTCAGATGCACGGGTGAGTAACTTTCAGACAGAGCTCTTTGATTTGGTCGCCCTGATTTACTGTGTTTACTGTCGTAACTTATTTAGATAGATTAACCAAGTATATGGAAGGATAAAAAAGAAAAATAACACCTTGGACAGGTGTTCTATTCTCCTTCTTGATTTCAAGATACTTTCTGCCAATGACTTGCTAGTCCTTGAGCTACGTACGATATTCTAGTATTATACCTACTAGACACTGTAGAATGAAATGGTTATCAGAGCTAAACATTTATATTGTCCCACAAAGAAATCAATGTTAAAGAAACACAAAAGTAAAGACAATACTTTCTTGATCAGCATGAGGCTAGGTTAAGTATTATTCCCTAGAAATACTTTCCCAATAAATGAACCAAACGAAACACGCGCCTTCCCTGCAGATTCGAGCGCGGCGTGCTGTTCCTGTACGAGGAGAGCGGGCTGTACGCGCAGATCGTGGCGTTCCACCAGCGGCGCGGGGACTTCGAGGCCGTCATCTCGACGTGCCGCCGCTTCGGCGCGCAGGAGCCCGCGCTCTGGGTGCAGGCGCTGTGGTGCTGCGCCAAAGACGCCGCCATGCCCAGCCATCTGCTCACGCAGGTACGCGGTGTTTTCGTTGCTTAAGACGCTGTAATATGGCGATTTCTAAAATACATTGTTTTTATAAGTAACCATTGAGTTAACATCCTAAATGAGACTATTAGTAATTTCAACTTGCAAAAATCTATCTACCACGGCTACATATTTTTTGCATCGCATATTATGCTTTATATTATCTGCATCAGGGAGCTATTCCAAGTTTGATCCTGGTTGCCAGATGTCCTGGTTTCAGTCAAAAACTACCATTCCAGGCAAATTAAAGCATGTTCCTCCATCAAAAGTGAATGGGTGTCTACTAGCCATTCTCTACTACACCTCTCCAGTGAACAAAGCATTGCCGAAACATCAACACAGTTGATACTTCTGTTGTCACAGTTGACAGTGAGACTTTTCATTTAGCATTCAAATCCCAGTTTGAAAGAGTTTTTTTCAAAACTAGTGCTAATGTTAGGATATAGTAGACATGAGTCTAAGAAAATTAATCAACACAGTTTTTATGTTCTTGCTCAAGTAAGTTTTATTCCTTCTTTCTTTAGTCCTGGGCCCGAATGCTGAGACGTCACTCACTGCGCACTCACACTCAGTGCACACTTAGTTGGCATTTGCGATGATAAATTGCCCTCAAAGTGTACACACTGGAGTGTGTACTCAGTGTCGACTCTGCATTCGGGCCCTAGTCCTTCCCCGTCCCCTTCATTGAACAATGGGAATGTTCCTAGCTGCGTTTGGGCTCTTGTCTGCCATCCGATTCCAAGAAAAGGCACTAGCAGCGGCTGTCTGTTTCCCATGGCCAGATCCTGAACGTGATCGAGAAGCAGCGTCTGCTGAGCCCGCTGCTGGTGGTGGATGCGCTGGCCAGCGCGCCCGCGGCCTGCGTTGGCGACGTCAAACACTACCTGCTGAGCGTGCTGCGGGCGGAGAGCGACCTCACGCAGCAGGAGAAGCTGCTCGGCGAGAAGTATCGGCAGGAGACCGAATGCATCAAGGGACAGATCGACAGCATACGCACCAGCTCCATCATATTCCAGGTAGGTACCTAAGACGCACAATAATTGCGTAAAGGTCTCCCAAATATGAAAATAGTTGATAAGTAAAATCGTATTTTCTTGCAAACCTGTTAAGAGTTGAGTTGAGAGTATACACATCTTGTTTTGCTTTGATCCGCTTTTAATCTTGTTTTTTCTAATGAAGGGAATGCCACAATGCTAATGATGCATTTAATTTCATTCCTGTCCCTCCAGATTTCCCCAAGCGTTTTTTAACATGGCTTGCCACCTAAACACGCTAAGGCTCGTCTGCCGTGCATACGAAGCACCCCAGTTTTGATCCTGGCCATCTTTTGGAGCCATGGTTTTCCAAATGCTGGATTGTTCCCGAGTCAAAAGGTCACAGCCTTCTTTTTAACCACTCCCGTACTGATGGCTTTAGATCTAGCTATTCAGAAGAAAAACAGGATAACGTGTGGTGACATTTTCCTCCCGTTCCGTTGCAGGGCTCCCGCTGCAGCGCGTGCAACCACCAGCTGGAGCTGCCGTCGGTGCACTTCCTCTGCCAGCACTCGTACCACCAGCACTGCTTCCAGAGCTTCTCGGAGAGCGAGGCCGAGTGCCCGGCGTGCCTGCCCAAGAACAAGAAGATCCTGGACGTGATCCGCAGCCAGGAGCAGAGCCGCGACCTGCACGACGCGTTCCACGGCCAGCTGGAGCGCGCCGAGGACGCGTTCTCGCTCGTCGCCGACTACTTCAGCCGCGGCGTGTTCAACAAGCTGACGATCGTGCCGCCGACCGAGATGCAGGACAAGGTGCGGCCCGCGGGCTTCGGGTGGCGTTTTCTCGGCTCTGGCACTTTGGTGGGAGTCTTGTTATTTTGTCATGGTAGCAAACGAAAATAGCTTTGGTGTAGTGCTGCTTTTGGTGTAATAGCTTTGGTTTTGCTCTGGTTTGAGTGACTTTTGGTCCTATAAAGGACCGTGGTCAAAAGGACCGTTTTTTAGGACCAAAAGTCACTCGAACCAGAGCAAAACCGCACTACACTACACCATCTAACCACGGCTCTGAGCCGCTTCGCCATTCGAAAATAGCTTTGTTCATGATGTACTATAGCCGTTAGGGAACCAGCAACTTTAGTTTCAAAGTGTTGTTGCCAATTGTTAGTTAATGGGGAATGTCGTAAACTTGTATGAAAGGAATTTTGCCTGGATATTTCGGAGAAACGTCAATGCCTGTTAGGAAATGCTCGATTTTTCTAAGTTTTTCAACTGCAAGTTGAGATCCTATCTAGAAGTTACAACTGAATTTGCTGCATGTTAGTGGCTGAATTCAGTTGTAACATCTAGTTGGGATCTCAACAAAGAGTTTCAAAACTTGGTAAAGCCTGGCAAAGGTAAGTTAACCAGCTAAAACTTGGTAACAACAGTAACTGGTAATTGTTGTACTTGCATATGACTGGGACTTCTTGAGTACCCGTACCCTTACATTCAACTGCACGCTGCTGTGTTTTCAAACTCACTCCAACTTAAAGCCTGAACATTTGTTTTCCCGCCAATCGCAGCCACCGGCCCAGCCGATGGCCCCGACGAAAGCGCCGACGACGTTGCCGAAAGGGGGCGGACCTCCGAGGGGCGGTCCCGCGCCCGTGTCGATCCCGCAGTCGGAAGGCCGCGCCCGATTGGCGGAGGCCCGACGGACCGACCGGTACAGCTCCTCCCTCGAAGCTAATATGACTCGTGGTGCCATGCCGACGCCAAACAACGCTCTCGCTGCTGCTAAGGTGAGACGCTTGCAATCGATTGCAAAAAGGAATTCCGGGAGCCTGTTTGTCTTGCTCCTGCTGAATACTGTCACACACTTCATTACTTCAAGTTCAATTATGTATTTCCCAAATCTGACAGTTTATAGGAGATTACCTATCTAAAAATTCAAGGGTTTATGCATTTTAATTTTGAATAATGGTAAGTGACTTTTTCGTTTTTTCATGTTTTATCTCATAAACTACGGTAAGTGCATAGCTCTTCATTTGGCGCACGAAGTTTAAAGCTCTCCCGCTAGGTTTCACTATAAAGATATCCACTATTTCCATCTTATTTGAGGTAAAAACTATATTTGTATTATTTGTATAGGTGACTTCCCTACATTTTGAAATGTCATTGACCCTTGTTTCCGTTCGAACCCTTCAACTTGTACTATTATAGAATCAGCTGATAATGTCAATCCACAGTAATGATTAGCTTTTTGTTTTCAAATTGGCGATAAAAATTGCTGCCATCGTCAATAGCATGATTTCTCCGCATCACCACTTGTGAGGGTTGCTTAGTTAATTAATGTTCTTTCGATTGTCACAGGCTTACGCCCCCAGTAAGGTGGTCCAAGCCCCTAGGGTTACCGCAGCAAAACCACCGCCCCCGGCAGTGAAAGCTCAGCCGCCAACCGGGAACAACCCCTTCGAAGAGGACGACGTCTACGACGAGGCCAAGAACCCGTTTGCAGACGATGACTCCACTAATCCGTTTAGCGGAGATGATTATGATAAGAATCTGAATCCATTCGCTTAGGTTTTGTACTGAATTTAGAAGGAATTGGGAATGATTGCCATAGGTGGGATAAGGTTTTTGGAGGGATGGAGGAAATTAGAAGTCTTGCAAAAGGTAAACTATCTCTTCATCTCAGCACACTTCATACAAAAGAGTGTTCATATCATATATTCTTTGGCATTTCTGTGCCTCTAGAGTCTATATAACTTTACCTTCCCAACCACAGCATAATGATAATATTAATATGCATTACTTTTTGTAAATGTTATTACTCCAAAATCTTTTTTATGCAATTTATTATTAATTTTAATAATTTTTCGTGCATACTTTCCTTCATTCCTACAATTAGTTGGTAGGCAGGCATGCCGTTTGTTTATTTGAGTGTTTTTCTATCGGAAATGTACCATACAGTCACGGCAGTTGTTATAGTATAAGTTCTTACTAGCAAATATTCTTATTTACAAGACCACCATATTATATACAATGCTAAAACCCATGCAGCCAAGCCGAATTCAAATACCAGACTATAGTGTACAAATTGCTTTCACTTCTGATTGATTCCTTAGAGGCAATGCAGTTGTGGGCTAGGACACTAATGTTGCAATACTTGAAGCAAAAAAAAAAAAAAAAAAAAAATCGGAAGATAGATACATGTAGGTAGAGATGATAACGACTACATTTATTAAAACACATCCTGCTACTAATTTTTTTAAACTGTGCCTAAGAATAGTATCATATTGCAGGTACCTATGAATACGACTTTATTCTGTACATTGCTTTCCTACCTAATGCATGCATGCAAGCATTTGGATTTGTAAATATTGTAAGAGAAATTATAACAAAATATTTAATAATTTATGCTGTAGAGAGATTTGGAAACTGCAGCCTCCTTGAAAGTTGAAACCTCCTACAGTTTGGACCAGGTTGGCTGTCAGCGCCTCAGGGCATCGGGCATATTCTATACCATTGCAGAAAACCGGTTTGTTGCTGAGAAGCCAACTTGGTCCAGACTGTAGTTGCCCTTTTTGATGACCATGGTGTCCCAGGCCAACGTGCTTCAGAGCTGATCAAACCTGCTACAAACACTGTTGCAATGTGTGGGAAAATATGCTGCAAGCAATAATACTTATCCATCACATAAAGATTCTTTCCTGGGCAAAAGATAAACTATATTGATTGACAAATATTTGTTGACATTTTACAATTATTTTGCAATTCCATGCCTATTGATTCTAGCCTTTGTCATTGAAAAACTCAAAACAATGAGCATTGATTGCATACTTTCCTACAATCTGTTTGAATTCTATTCATTTGGTTTGCTAGGATACCATCTGAAACAGAACACTTGAAAATATGTGTTATATTAATAATCCCATACCTTGGGAATGTATTATACAAGTCTGCAACGTACGATTGTCAGGTTGAAAACCATAGCACTCTCCTACATATTGAGAGAAAGATAAGAATACGCTGGAAAGATATACTTCTGGTATTCTCCACTCGTAGATGCTCGACAATTTGGGAGATGGCAAACCCCAACGGAAGCTCATCGACTTCGAATACCAACACAACCAGCACCGAACACAGTGGTGCTGACGTCGAATCCTCCACCAACGAGCCCAGTGGCCCCGAAGCCAACACCCCCATCAACGTCTCCAACAGCTGTCCAGCGCCGCCCGAATCTCCATCGACGACCATCGACGTGCAGGTGGCGACGTTTTCGGGCACCGCCCAGCCGCTGACCGTCATGAGGCTGTCGGAAACCACTACGCCGTTCCATTCGCTCAGCCAGCAGCCGTCAACGTACACGATGCCCAGCGTCGGCTCGTTCTGCTGCCGCATCTGTCAGCAGGGCAACGAGATCGAGGAGCTCGTCTCGCCATGCACGTGCAAAGGAACGCTCGCCTACATTCATCTGACCTGTCTGCAGCGGTGGCTGAACATCATCGGACGCAGCTACTGCGAGATATGCCTGTACCGGTTCAACACCATAGAGAGGCGGCGGTACACTATGTTGCGAGCGCTCAGACTCTGGTTTTGCCACCCGACGAACAGGCAGAGCTTGCAGTGGAATCTCCTGCGAACGTCGCTGCTGACCTTCTTTGTGTTCAGCATCCTGGGCGTGGTCATGTTCGGCATGCAAGTGATCGTGCGGGACGGCGCTCGCTACGGGATCGCCGATGGGTGGATGGTTGTAGTGACGGGGTTTTTCATCGGCACGATACTCATCATGTATGGGATGACGGTCTATTTGTTTGTGAAGGGAGAGCTCTCACCGTGGTACCGGTGGTGGCAGCGCTGTGTTAGCGTCGAAATAGTTTTGGATAAGAAACCGGTGGAAGCAGACGTGAGACATGCAAAGTAGGCCCCGCATATAGGGACATTTTGTCAAATAAACAAAATACTACACAATTTTTGTTAATTGCTTTCAAGAGTACAGACTGTTGATTGTGAGTTATAACTAACAAATCGGTCTAAGTGTATCGATCATTGTGCCAAGAGTGACAGAGTTGACGTGTCCATTTTCTGATAACACCTCATCAACAATCTTTCACATTTGCCACTCTGGCTGCTTGGGGCTTACCCTTTCATGCATCTGGGCTCCAATTAGGACAGATATACATAAATTAATTTTGATACCGCAAGGTAAAAATGCCAAACTTTTAAATACATGGGAGCCTCATGAAAGGACCTTTTTTCTGCTAGGAGACAGAGACTTGAACATACATAACTTGAAACTTGAAGGCACGTCTACATATTTGACCATCTCGCAAATTTGATATTATGGAAATTAATTAAATCCCTTCCAGGAAACAGTGGAGTTGAAATGCCTATCTGCTTATTCATAGACCTTGTTGAGGGTGAACCATGAGAGGGTTAATAATTATAAAGATATTGAAAACAATTATTGTTTATTGTCAACAGTAGGTATCTAACATGTTGAAAGTCAGTACCTACCATGGCAATTGCTGTCTTTTCACTTAAGGCATTCAAACAGCTGTCAGCAGAAAAATCTAAAATTGTTAGGAATGTTGCTGCGCCTCTAAACATAATAATATGCAGATTTCAGACCCATATTTAATGCAATTCAAACTTTACTAGATATTTGTGAAAATCTCAATTGGATAATAAATAATGATCATACAAGGTCTGGAGGCACAAAGTATATAGATAGGTTGGAATTTGTTTTACAAAAAATTGTTAGGTAGGTACCTACTTTTAAATTATAATTGTACCTGTTGATTCAAACTCGACAGTTGGTACAACAAAGGCAAGAGCACGAATCTGCAGTTTTTCCATGAACTACCATCAACAAAGTGCGCATTCACTCCCAAAAATGCATCTTATTATAAATGGCTAAACCATTAAATCGTCTAACTTTGTCTATGCTACAAGGCATTGGATATATTACGGAACTGTAATCTTCTCCACATCGTGGTTGGCAAAATTCGGAAAGAACTGGTTCTTCGTCTTTCTGGTGAGATGATTCAAAGTCTCGGGAGCATTTACATTTCGCCCTGTTAGATCCGGCAAGTTCTTCATCACCAATATTCAGCGTCACAAGATCGCGATAGACTAACTCGTCGAATGGGAAGTTTAATCTGTTCGAGACCTGAAAGGAATGAAAATCATAATATTTTGCCCAGACAAATTTTGTTCAATGGAATCCACGACAGAATATTCCATAGGTACCTTTTCTTCAATTTCCTGCTCAACCAATGGATTTAAGGAATAAATGTTAGTTCTTGGTTCCTTTAGGGCTTCTGCAGTGAACTGGATCTTCTTAGCAATACTTAATGATGATAGCAATTCTGGAGATCCACATTCTGATCTGTAGCTCCGACACTTAGGTTGACAACGGCTTTGATCGCATCTGCATTCAGCGAAACCATTGTCCTTTGTAAAAAGATTTTTCTTCAATATGCCTTGCCCGCCAGCACTCTTCGCAGAACACTGTGACTGCGTTAACTTGGAGACGGGCAACTCTGAATCTCTAACAAAATATTTATTAACGCTGCATGAACGTGTCGGGACCGAACCATGATTGCTTGAACCAGCTTTCCTAGTTTCTGTTAGCTTATTTTTGCCAGAAACAAGTTTCCCAGCTACACTCCTTTCAGCAATTTGTTGCTGCTTTGAACTACTACTTGGTCTTTGTCGAGACGTAGATAACCTCAACGCAGTATTATTTTCCGCTTGACCCTTTGGATCTACGGAAAGAGCGAACGAAACCCTTGGTTTCATTACGGAATTAGCATTACTATTTTTCAAGTTATCAACTACCTTCATAGTTTGTAGTAATTAATCAAACGCAATGACAGCTGATGCGACAGCACACGCCAACACACAACACTGCTTTGGAGTTTGGCTGTAGTCACTAGTCAGAAGTGGGGAGGGGGGAGGAGTGTGAGCTTGTTGGGTAGGCGCAGTGCAGTAGTAACCGCGCAGGAGTGGAATGGAAAAGGCGCGCATGGCGAGTTTGCTCTGGAAGGTACCTTCATAATTTTACACACCACACCGTAAATAAATCAAAGCTTACAATTATCAAATCAGCAATAAACCAAAATAGGTAATTCAGAATGACACTGGAGATTTTGTTGAGATTGCTGAAACTTTCTTATAATTTCTAAATGTATGTAGAATAATGAGTCCACCTAGAAACAATAACTTCAGGGTCATCCTTCCACAGGTAATTACATAATATAGTATGTAAACACTATAAGCAGGTACCGGTAAAATGGGTTAGTCATTAGTCTTATTTCGGCTTCGCTTCAATTGTAATGCACGCTTGTGGGGTAGGGGATGAGAATCAATTCTGGTAGCCGCAATGTAGCTGGGTGAACGTTGATACAGAGCGAGGAAGTAGGATCTTGAGCAAAAATACTATTATAGGTATCTTGCGTTTAACGTGGACGAATTTGTGTCATCCTGTCAGTGCCTGCGGGGAAGGGCAGGTACGACAGGGGCCTGAACTGGCGACGACGCCGACGCTGGAGACAACGACGCAGGACCTCCGGTCGTCGGGAGTTGCGGCAGCTACGGCGTCCGGATCGACCGCCGCAAAGACGCTATACACCTACCCCTGGACTCGTGGACCTCTGGGACTCCTGGGACTCCTTATAGGTAGGTAGCTATTATAATAAACACGAACTCCAAAGTATTAAGCAGTAGAATACAGCAAATAAACGTGGCAGAATAGCAATTTACACTGTCAAAGTCAGGAATAATCAGTGGTCAAACTATACTGCAAAAGAACGGACAACGCTGCGGGTTGCGGCCTGCGATCATAATCCATTAATTCCTTGCAAATGCAATTCACCAGCCATCTGCCATGTCCATGTGGCTCGCACGTTTTCCTATGCCATGGCTTCCGAGGGGGCTTTGAAATACTCTGCATGCCGAGATAGAGGGCACTCACTTTCAACACCGATTTCATGTTGATGTGTGCAAGACTCAAGTGCATGATGAGCTTGGTGCCACCAAGAAACCTGCAGGATGTGATATACGATATTCGATGCCTCCCCCCCCCCCCCCGCCCTTCCTCGTGATACTTCCAGAAAACTAGTCCATTTTCGCCTTCGAGTCCAATGAACCTCGCATGCCATGCCTCGATCTGGAATTAGCAGCGGTCTGGATTTGAAAAGGTGTAAGAATATGCGGTTGGCGCTCTCAGTACATGATACCGAACGATGCGCGTGAATATGATGCACTTTAGCCCAGTGGTGTAGTCGAGGGTATACACGGGTATACGCTGTATACCTAAAAAACGTTTTGACACCGAGCGTATACCCAAAAAAATTATACAATGTATACGCTCATTAAATAATATAAGCAAAACTTTGCAATGCGTTTAAAATTGAAATGTTTGAAACTCTGTATTTATTATTGAAGGAAACTTGAAAAAAGGATTCCCTAACTGATATCCATGGTTGATCTGCCCAAATATACATAAGCATGTCTTAGCATGCAGCAATTGCTGGATTCGGACAAAATATTGTGCTTCAGAAACCTTAGAAACGGCAAAATTTTTGTCTGCGGCGCAATGGGTGTGATGAATTGGTGATGAAAAGCAGTGAGGGTCTAGTTTTTAACAGCAACGGGTGGTTTTCGAACCAGTCTGCCACTGATTGGTGTATAGCCTTTATCAGATTAATGTGTGAAGCCACCTGATTTATAAGATTAAGAAATTTAGTACAGGAACCTTCTTGAAGAATAAGTCAATTATTAAATATGCAGTACTGACCAACCCATTATCAAGCCCCAAATTTACCGAAAACTCGTAGATTTGCTCCAATGAAAGCCTTGAACTCTACATTTTTTTTTGGCTACACCCACCAAAATTTTAAATGCAAGTCTGCCCCCCCCCCCTCCGCCCCCCCCCCCCCCCACGATCAAACTTTTATAGCCGGGTCACTCAGCGTATACCCAAAAAATAATTTAGGACTACACCACTGCTTTAGCCTCCCCCAATGGCAAGTTTGGGTCGTAGGTATTTATACGTCAACCTCCGTCGGCCGCCGTCGTGACGCTTTCACTTCGTTCACGAATTATCACGAGCATTACGGAGATCAGTGGTCCGATTCAACTGGCAGTGATTTGAAAAATATTTTTTCAAAATTTCAAAGTTTTTCAAAGTGGCAACCAATGCCAAGTGCCAAAATAATAACATAATGTTTAATATAGACGTGACAATCAAATGAAATAATGAAAAATTGAATGGTATTGATACCGCACTGTCGGGCTCACCATGCAGTAGTGCTGGTGGACTTCGAAGTAAAGTATCATTTGACTCTTTACCATTTGTAAAAAGTCAAATGGTAAATAATGGTAATAATAAATACAATTTGTAATGGTAATGATAAAAACTGAATCATTGGACTATGGTACGAGATCCCCAGAAAGTGGCAAACTCAAATTAATTCTAGTGTATACACTAGAATTAATATAGTATATATACTCGACGATAAAAGCAGGTCCAAGCTATACGATTGATTCGTTTCGCTGTTGACATAATTTTAATGACGGTGGGCCAAGGCCGGGGGGGGGGGGGGGGGTGCGAAGGCGGTCAGGCCGCACACCCTAATTTCGTCCAACAATAAGTCAGCCAGTCCTAATCGGCGTCAAATCGATGACGCCTCGGTCTGAAGTGAAAATATACGAAATTCTAATAACACCGCGACCGCGATGTCTGTACATATCGATTCCCTCGCCCAGTGATCGCCGTTGACGACGACGGCCATTCTCTGCAGTGTCCTCGGCGCCGACCCCGCATTCGACACGATGCTCTTCGACGCCGTCCTGCCCGCGCTAACGCTCTGTCTGCAACTCGCCGTCGCGACGCCTCCGAGGGTGCTCGTCGTGTCGTTCGACGGCTTCCGACACGACTACGTCGACGCCGACACGACGCCGTTCCTGTTCGCACAGCGCGAGAATGCGTCGTGGGCCGAGCACATGGTCAACATCTTCCCCACGAAGACGTTTCCCAACCACCACACCATGGCAACCGGCGTCTACGCGGAGGTGCACGGCGTGATCGGCAGTCTCCTGGTCGACGGCAACCGCTCGCTGGGGTACGGACAACAGATGTTCGAGTACAACAGCAAGCTGGTGCCGATCTGGATTCTCAACCAGCAGCGCGAAGGAAGGTAGGTTTACGCAAGAACTTAAAATATATAGGGAATTGAGGGAACGATTTAAGAAAATCTATGACAAAGACGGATATTTTTACAAAAACAACTCTTCATCTTCTTTGAATTCGTCGTCTAGTCTGGGACAAAAATAAGCTGAAAGTTGTAATCGTATCGATAAAGGTGTCTAACGTATTATAAATTCAAAACTGGCACACGAACACGTTCCGACAGAAAATGTGGAAGGATTAAAATGGAATGCCGTTCAAAGATGCCCACAGTTTGACAAGGCTGTTTTCACTCTGATCCTTGCAAAAGCGTTTTAGCTCTAATAATTTTCTTCAACGAAAAACAAAGGGTGAGATAGGAGGGTGTATTGTCTCAAAGGAGACAGGTCCCAATCGCTCGAACAAAGCTAACCCCCGTCGTATCCGACGACTGGTCGCTGCAGACACAGCGGCTCCATGATGTGGCTCGGCGGCGAGTTTCGCTACCAGAACGCGACCGCGCGCTGGACGCGGCCCCTGGACAAGAAAGCGCCGTGGGAGGACAAGGTGGAGACGGTGCTCGAGTGGTTCCTGGACCCGAAGACCCCCGCCAACCTAGTCATGCTCTACTTCGACCAGCCGGACTTCGCAGCGCACAGGTACAAACCTGGAACAACGTCCCCCCCCCCCTCACCGGCATGGTGTGGGTGTGTGAGCACCGGCTCGTTCTTGGACTACCTATTCTCATACTGCCTACGCTACTTGCTACCCTTATTTTTGTTACAACACCTACATATACCTTCTCCCGTTCTTAAGTGGTCAAATTTTAAAGCCTACGAAGGGACGTGGTCCCATGAAGTCCCACGTGGTCCTGTGATAGATCATACAATTCAAGTGTGATAAGTATGATAAGTATTTGATTGATAAGTAAGATAAGTCTCTATGGCAATGCACCTTTTTGGAATACAATTCCCGGTTCTTAAAAAGATCAGTGATTAGATCAGTGATTGCCGCGATATCGGTGTGCGTCTAGGATAAAGTGAGCATGACGATCGAGTAGGTCGGGACTGCGCCCGCTGCGCTGACCAGCAGATGTCCGTCGACGTCAAGCATTCCGCAGGCCGACATCTTCAGCTGCGTCACCTTGAGCTGCGCGCGAAACTTGAGCAGCTCGCCGCTCATCGCCGCGTCAGCGCCGTGATCGATGATCATCTGGTCGACCAAGCCGCTGGCGGCGCCCTCCGCGTCGACCGCGCCCTGCCCGGCGAAACACGCCGCGCACAACACGAGGCCGAAGAAGACGACCGCTCCGGAGTCCTGACAGATCTGGACGGTCAAAAGGGTCCAGAAATTGCCGCTCTTGACAATGTGCTTGGCGTAGGTGACCGAGAGAAACACTTGGGCCGTGCTCGTGACGAACAAGTAGGCAAACACGGCGAGCATGCGCACTCCGAACAGCGCGCTGACTCGCTGCGCGACAAGATACAGCTGCATGTGAGCGGCGCGCAGCGTGCGCAGCCTGGCGAAGTCTGCGCCCGCCAGCTGCTCGTTGACGGCGGCGAAGCGCAGCGCGACGCCGCGCAGCGTCGCGACGAACCGGCCGAGCTCCGACTGGCAGACAATGTGGGCAAGGGCGTTCGGGGCAGCGCCAAACCAGACAGCCCAGCCCAGTAACCACAGCTCGTATGCGGTCAGCACCACGACGCCCAACAGGTAGATCAGTGTCTGCACCAGCGCGCGGCGACGCAGCTGCGCGGCGACGCGGCCGTCGCGGTCCTCGAGCAAGACGTCGACCTCGGCCACGTTGGCGGCGATGGCGCGCAGTGCGTCGCGCGTGCGCACCAGGGAGAGCGCGACGCACACGAGGGCGGCGACGGCGACGACGACGAAAGCGGCGAGTTGAGCCGTGAAGAGCTGTCGGTAGAGGTCCGGCGTGTTCGCCGCCGTCCTCAGCCCCTCAGGCACGACGCGCAGGCTGTACGCGATCACGGCCATCGCGAGCGCGCTGAGCAGCGCGAACGGCGGCGACGGCTCGAAGCTCACGCTGAACGGACTCAGACCCACGAGTTGTGTGACAAAGTGCGTGTACGGGTCGAACGGCGAGGACATGACGTCACTCGAAGGCTGGCGTCGGTAGCGGTGCGTTTTGTCTTCAGAGGTTGACGTTGATGCTTCGGCTGCTCAACAATTCGCCCGCTGACTTGCTCTTACGACTTTGCACTAGTGCAACGTGTCGAAAGCCATGTCAATGCAATGACAATGCGATTGCAATTGAAAACGTTTCGTGCAACAGATACTAAAATATTCGATTGAAATAATTTTCCTTTTGTTGAATACAATGCAGGTCCATTGCATTTCTCGTATTCAGATTTCTCATATTTCAGATTTCTCATAATGCATATGGCGCGGGTGGAGCTAGGCCGATGTTGTACATGTGCGTTAGGACACTTTTAGTTGATTGCAGCTAATGATGGGTAGTATATTGAGGAGGGAAATTGCGTCAGCTCTCGTTCAGGGATTATTGCACATTGCATATTTTGCAATTGCACTTGCCTTGGCGCAATATTTTACGCCAATCTCTATAATATGTTTTGCTTCTGACTGTTACAGTTGTTGTAGTGGTATTGGTTTGTGGAAATGCTGCAAAAAACACACCCAAGTTGGCAATTGGTATTCGTTTAGGTATTTTATATTCTGTATTGAAGGTATTTTCCAAGTTATATATAAGTTGTATATAGGTAAATCCAATTACTTTTCGGCCAATTTGAATTGCATACACAAATTGGTATCTATACAAAATAACTCAATTGGGTTTTAAATGTTTGACGGTATATCGTCAAATTGTTCTTAATACTCTCCCTCACCGTCCATGCATTGTCAAGATGGCAATCGTAATTACCGATTTGCAGATTTGCTAATGTCTGCAATTGCAGGGCAATTTGAGTTTGTACCTATTCAAATGAGATAGCATATGTGAAAATGTGCATTTTCGCTGCACTACAATCTGATTGAATGGTATTCGTCACAACATAACTCTAGAATGTAGATCGGCGCTCCCTAAACACGAGACCAACCTATCATGTATCTGTCAATCAGCGTTAAGTGCAATCCGTGAGGAGCGTTCGCTACTTCTAGCCGTGCTTAGCGGCTGACCGAAACCTTGTGGGCAAGTAGACATCTAATAGAGTTTATCTAAAAATGATGTGCATCTTAGGGGGGATATCTATGAGAAGGTGAGCATGATGATGGTGTAGGTCGTGACTGCGCCCGCTGCGCTGAGCAGCAGTTGTCCGTCCACGTCAAGCATTCCGCAGGCCGAAACCTTCAGCTGCGTCACTTTGAGCTGCGCACGAAACCTGCGCAGCTCGCCGCTCATCGCCGCGTCTGCGCCGTGGTCGATGATATTCTGGTCGACCACATCGATGGTGGCGCCGGCGGCGTCGACCGCGCCCTGCCCGGCGAAGCTCACCACGCCCAACAGGAACGTGTAGAAGACGACCGCGCCGGCGTCTTGACAGACTTGCCGAGTTTGTACGGACCAGAACGGTATGCCGCGCGACAAGATGTGATTGGCGTAGGTGACCGCCAGGAACACGAGGGCCGTGCAGGAGACGAACAAGTGAGCCAACACTGCGAGCATGCGCACTCCGAACAGCGCGCTGACTCGCTGCGCGACAAGATACAGCTGCATGTGAGCGGCGCGCAGCGTGCGCAGCCTGGCGAAGTCTGCGCCCGCCAGCTGCTCGTTGATGGCGGCGAAGCGCAGCGCGACGCCGCGCAGCGTCGCGACGAACCGGCCGAGCTCCAATTGGCAGACAAGATGTGCTACGAAAGTCGGCGCATAAACCTGCAAGGGCAACTGTAGATAGACCGCCTCGAACGCGAAGCACGCCGCGGCGCCCAACAGGTAGACCAGCGTCTGCAGCAGCGCGCGGCGACGCAGCTGCGCGGCGACGCGGCCGTCGCGGTCCTCGAGCAAGACGTCGACCTCGGCCACGTTGGCGGCGATGGCGCGCAGTGCGTCGCGCGTGCGCACCAGGGAGAGCGCGACGCACACGAGGGCGGTGACTTCGGTCGAGGCGACCGACAAGGCGCGCGCCGTCACGATCTGGCGGACGATGGCGATCGAACGCGCGATCAACGCCATTGTCTGGGGCAGAACGCGCAGACCGTACGCGATCAAGGCCATCACGAGCACGCCGAGCAGCGCGAACGGCGGCGCCGGCGCGAAGCTCGCGGTGAACGGACTCAGACCTACGAGCTGCGTGACAAAGTGCGTTAACTGTTCGAACGACGAGGCCATGGCCTTGGACGTGACGTCACTCGAAGGCTGGATTCTGGCTTCAGTGGTGCAAGGACCAAGAGCGTTGTCTCTGGTGCTCGGTGCTGAGGGTCTTTGACACGTCAATGCCGCTTGTCCACGAATTGTCCCTTTGGGTAAGGAGTCGCTTCGCTGTTGCACCAAAAGAGCTTTTCGAAGACTCTTGCAAATGCGATCGTCACATTAAATATTGATGCGTTTCATTGCGGCCAACTTGCGGCAATAAGAATACTGACTACTTGCACGAAGCTTTCGCATTAGATGTTGGAAATGGCTAGCTATATATATATATATTATGTGGCAAGAATGGCATGTGTAATTGTATACATAATATGCCTACCGCTTGATACGGAGTCATAATGCAATGACACTCAGCATGGGTCTGCAATATAGAGCCTTGAGAAATGGGGTGGCCATCTTCTTTCCCAAGGATCGACCGTGGACACGCATTGTTCAATCTAATGCCGATATCAATGAAGAGACCACTCCAAGAACGTTTGCCTCTTTGGAAACGCTATGTGCGATTTTTTACTTGCTTTGCTTGCATATTATATAGACTGGCTCGTATTCGCTACAAAATATTGCATCGAGCCTAGTGCAATATTTTCATTCGCGTTCACAAAGCAAAGCCGATGCAATCATCTCAGTAATTGTAGAAATGCTAAGAGTTCAATATAAAAAAGCGCAGAAAACCGAAACAACAAATAAAGAATTTAATCAATTTTATTATTATGTACACAAATTAGCCTCCCAAAAGTGTTGTCCATTCCGGGATTTGAACCCGGGACCCGGGTTCAAATCCCGGAATGGACAACACTTTTGGGAGGCTAATTTGTGTACATAATAATAAAATGAATAGCCAATTACGAGCTTTCGTAATTTAAATAAGATTAAAAGAAAATTTAATCAATTCTTTATGGTGTTCAATCATTTGTGTTGTTTCAATATTACAATAATGCTTGATTTATTGCGAGATGACAGAAGCCATAGATAGACGTAGAAACTATGTGCCTACCTACTTGGCATAACAAACTTCTTTCAAAGGGAATGGGGGGGGGGGGGGGAATCAGCCCTCAGAAGGTACTTGTATTTATTGTTTTTTTAAGAGAACCTAGAAAAGTATAGCTTTGAGTCCACATTTTATATCAGAGGAAAGAAGGTAACTTCAAGAAATGTTCGAAACCAATTTGCGGGTTGGGAAAATACTATATAAAACGAGAAAGGTTTATCCTGTTTCTCTCTATAAGGTATATCCAGCAGTTGAAGTGTTTTCTTAAACAATCTGCCTGTTGCATAAAGTGAAACTCAATTTGTATAAGTGCACCCTTTTAGTAGCTTAGGTATACCTAAGTTGAAAACTTATTATAAAATAGAGCATCCTTGAAGCGGTAATACCATACGTGACTCTGGTATTTTAGGATAGCCCAAGGGGAGTTTTTGCCTAAAGCTATATTCACTCATCATCTTTTGGGATCGTCAAAAGATTTTATTACTGCATAATACTTCGATGTGCAGGTTTAACTCCACAAAAGTAGCAGTACTGCGCGATCTTTGATCCAGCCTTTAGAATATGTCACTGTACAAATACGTGAAATTGCATTCAATCAACGAAGAGTGCAACCACTAATGTGTGAAGCTATATACAATGTCTTGCCAAAACGGCCTGATCACACTAATGTGAAACATTCGTGCAAGGGCCTGTCAATTTGTGCTTGAATGTGGAGGAACTATATATACTAATCGCTTCTTCTATTGCGGACACCTCGGCGTTGAAATCGCATCACAGAATTAGGTCATACAATTTATGGTTGCTGGCGACACTCCGTCCCCGTGCCTGTGCGCTGCATTTCCCGAAGAGGAAGATCGTGGAAAGGCAGCAGGACGTCGTTGAGCTGCCGCGAAGCGTCGCTGAGGACAGCGCGTCCGCGCAGCACCAGGGACAGCGTACATCGTCCTTGCACCGCCGAAGACATATTCCACCGTCGACCGACGCCAGAGGACGAACTGTTGAGCAGCCGAAGCATCAACGTCAACCGCTGAAGACAAAACGCACCGCTACCGACGCCAGCCTTCGAGTGACGTCATGTCCTCGCCGTTCGACCCGCTCACGCATTTAGTCACGCAACTCGTAGGTCTGAGTCCGTTCACTGCGAGCTTCGCGCCGTCGCCGCCGTTCGCGCTGCTCAGCGCGCTCGTGATGGCCGTGATCGCGTACAGCCTTCATCTAGTGCCGCAGACTTTGTCGTCTACCGCGCGGGCGTCCGACCTCTGGCGACAAATCTTGACGGCACGCACTTGCGCTTTCGCCTCCGCCGCCGTCGCCGCCCTCGTGTGCGTCGCGCTCTCCCTGGTGCGCACGCGCGACGCACTGCGCGCCGTCGCCGCCAACGTGGCCGAGGTCGACGTCTTGCTCGAGGACCGCGACGGCCGCGTCGCCGCGCAGCTGCGTCGCCGCGCGCTGGTGCGGACGGTGGTCTACCTGTTGGGCGTCGTCGCTGTGGTCTCGTTCGAAGTGTGGTACCGAGGGTGGGACCTCCAGGGGGCTACCCCAAATATATTTGCAGTCGTTGTCTGCCAGTCGGAGCTCGGCCGGTTCGTCGCGACGCTGCGCGGCGTCACGCTGCGCTTCGCCGCCGTCAACGAGCAGCTGGCGGGCGCAGACTTCGCCAGGCTGCGCACGCTGCGCGCCGCTCACATGCAGCTGTATCTTGTCGCGCAGCGAGTGAGCGCGCTGTTCGGAGTGCGCATGCTCGCCGTGTTGGCTCACTTGTTCGTCTCGTGCACGGCCCTCGTGTTCCTGGCGGTCACCTACGCCAAGAACATCTATTTGCAGAAAATATTCTGGACCAGGTCCACTCTCGGCGTGTGCCAAGAAGCCAGCACTGTCGTCTTGTACACAGTCCTGCTGTCCGTGGCGTGCTTTGCTGGACAGCGCGTGGTGGACGCGGCTAAAGCCACCGGCGAGTTGGTCGAGCAGCTGATCATCGACCACGGCGCAGACGCGAAGTTTTCCACCGAGCTGCGCAAGTTTCGAGCGCAGCTGGAGGTATCGCAGCTGAAGGTTTCGGCCTGCGGAATGCTTGACGTGGACGGACAACTGCTGCTCAGCGCAGCGGCCGCCGTCACGACCTACGGCATCATCATGCTCACCTTCTCATAGATATACCAAACTATATGAGAAAAACATCGATGGCGCATGCTGAGTTTTTGGTCTACAGTTAGGTACCAGTTATAGATTTAAGACGCCCACCCAGCACAGCTCAGAAAGTCTGTTGTACGTTCGGGATTCTACTTGGTATAATATGCTTCAACGAATGCCGAATCTCGTCTAAATAGCGTGCTATAGCAATGGTTTTGTGTTTCGTGGATTGAAGTGAATTTCATTGTGAAGTCCCCCCATGGCACGGCAGACGCTGCTAATACCTACTTTTAGGATCTCTATTTTGAGCATTTTTATTTTATCGTGTGTATCCGTTTCAATATTTTTGTCCATGCGATTTTTCAATCACTACTCAATTAGTTGGTAGTTGTGCTCATACCTGTTGGGAACTTTAGACGTGGACACTTGCTGCTGCACTTTGCGGACGCCGACCAGTTTTGAAAAGAAGATCGCAACTTTTAGGGAAGCATTCCCGCATTACAGTGGCACAGGCAATTTTATTTGGTGTTCTTTAGTGAATTTATTGCTGGAGATGCCCTATTATTTGTTGAAATGCATTCATCGCATTCATTGCATTCATCGGTGAAAACATTGTCATTGATAATAATGATCTCAATTGTAAGTTGTAACTGTAACTGTGGTGAAATAAACTTGTAGCCTGTACCTTTACCCAATTAATTCGCCAAATCAACCTAACCCCGTCCTAACGCCCATGTAAGCAATGACGAACATTTGGGCATAGTCGGCGATCAGAGGTGTAGAGGGGTAGTAGTGTCCCGGGGGGGGGGGGGGGGGGGGATCGCCACCCGTAGCCTCTCTGGTCATAGTCGAGATGGAGGGGTGAAACCAAACCGTCCGGGATACGAACCCAGCCTGGGACCTCCTGATTGCCGATCAGGTGTTCTAGGTACCAACTGATGCTCTTTCCGGGCAATCATTCTCCTGCGTCGCTCGTCTGGATAAGGGGGCCCCCGAAAAGAAAGAGCGGGCGACCCTTGCATGGAAAGGTGCATCTAAACGCTTTCAAAAATATTTTTTAGAGTAGATGAAGTCGCACTGACTGATGTCCTGTCGTTTCGTTACATATACATAGTTACTTTCTCAAGGGTGAAATTTAAAAACATCTCAACCGTATTTTAACGAGTGACTTGACTACTCGACAGACAGTGATGGCGCTAGGTCATAAGACTCATCCCAATCTCAAACCAGGATATGAGCCCATTACCTCCTGTCCCTCCCGATTGTAAGAAATCGGAGTCTCGGCACCGCAATAGTTTTTTTTTTTTAGGACAAAACATGCTAAGCGATGTATGTTCATGAGACTTGGAGAACTTTTAGGGCAATTTTCTAGACATTCACATGGTGATAGGTGTTAGCTGAATTAGACATGCAGATCATATTGAGTCACGAGAATTTATTGATCAGTTCCGTTCCGTTCCCTCTGCCCAACATACACTAACTTACATAGCTATTATAACTAGTCATAGATATTACCCGTCTACCTGTCTCCAAATCATGTACCTATTGATAATGGACCATAAAACGAATTGAATTGAATTGAACAGACACGGCACCAAGTCCGAAGAGATGCGTGCGCAGCTGCGTCGTGTGGACGGCATCGCGTCGTACTTGTCGCGGCGGCTGGAGTCGCGAGCGCCCGACGTCAACGTGTTCGTGGTCAGCGACCACGGCATGTCCGACGTCGCCGCCGAGGACATCATCGACCTGACCGGCAGTCCGGCACTGAACGCCGTGCGGCCGCACTTCAGCCTCGTCGGGTCCTCGCCCGTGCTGCAAGTGCGGCCGGCGCGAGGACGCGAGGCGGCCGTCTACGACGCTCTGCGGGAGTTGGCGCACAGCAACGGGCATTTCAAGGTCAGTTGATTTATTCAGGGCCTGTTAGATCGTTGTTAGCCGGGATGTGCAACAGCTAAGCGCCCGCCGTGCCGCCTTCATCAACTGTGGCCAGATCAACCTCTGTGTTGGAGAACATGTCGTTATGTGTAGTTATTAGAAGTGGATTCTACATAAGTAGATCGTAATTAGTGTCATAAGTAGAGACATAGTGGATTCTACATAAGAAAATTGAATTTTAGAAGACTTTGTTAAAGAATTCCCTTGTTTGTTAGTTATGATGTTAGTAATCGACCCAGCATGCACATCGAACAGCATGCTAGTTTGTTATCCCGTACCCAAAGGAGTAGTGATGGAAGATACCTGGTACTGATGCTTATTTTCTCTAAAAGATCTCTAAAAGATCCATTATCTAGTCGTATATATATAGGTACATGTATAATCTAGGAGAAAATTAATTCCGTAGCACATCAAGCCAGCTGCCGAGACTTAGCGGTGTTGGAGTTTCGTTTACGCGCATAGCTGTGCGTACTTTGGTATCAGCACCTTTACATTTCACACAGCTGACATTTAAGGTGTGACGTTATTCTTTAAGATCAAGCGTAAACCAAAGATTCTAGTATTAACCTTCAGTTTAGACAGGCTGTTGATAGGCAGGAATGCTGAAGCCTATTCTATCTGCCTACCTAGGTCCCTAATGGGTCTATCCAGCACAAGGATGCCAGTCGAGCACAGTATGACACTCCTAAAATGATATTGTAATACAGTCAACACAGACTGATGGAATGACTGAAGTAAAATGAAACGTAGGGACCGTATACTTGCAACAACAAAAAAAAACTCCATCCCCAAGCCTGACTGCCATACAATCCCTCCCTCCCCAAGAACCTTGAACATTGTTACAACCCTGTGGCAGTATGGACAGAAATTGCGACCAAAATGGCCGACGACATCGCTTTTGACCGCACTTTTCTTTAGTACTGAAGACCAACCATGACAATTTTACAATATTGACAGGACGAAAAAAAAACTACTGCCAAAAATCATCACATACACATCCAAGTACAGGCGATACCTGCAACCTGCATTTTACCGCAGGTCTACCGCAAAGAGGACCTGCCGTCCGAGTGGCGCATCCGCGACAACGCCAGAGTTCCCGCCGTCCTCGTGGTCGCCGACGTCAACTACGGCTTCGACGACTTGTCGCGCACGTTCAAGCCGGTGCCGGGCGGCCGTCTCGGCGTCCACGGCTACGACAATCGGCTGCCGATCATGTACCCGCTGTTCATGGCGTGGGGGCCGGAGATCAAGCGCGGCCACCGGGTCAGACCGTTCAACAACGTCGACCTCTACCCGCTGTGGTGTCGCCTGCTGGGCTTGACGGACAATCAGAGCAACGGAAACTTCGAGAGTGTCAGGGGGATGTTGGCGTCGGAATCGACGGGGCGTAGGGTGCAGGTTAGTCGGTCGGCGATCGGTGTCGTTTTAGTTTGTGCGACTTTTTTGGGGTGAGGGACCGGCGAAGAGAATTCAGCCGTGGAAATGTACCAAAGACCACTGGGAGCAGAGGCACAGGTAAAAGTTTCACAGATATTCCTTCAAAGGCTACGTCACAGACATACGGTTACCCAGACATTCTACCATATCTAGCTATGACTACGGCAAAAATTATATGCTAGTAGTTTGGCTGGCAATCGCTGGGGTGTGTTGGCAACTTGTTTTAACATCATCTACCAGGCCATGGGACAACGTCAATATAATCAAGGAAACCAATGTTCCACAGGTGGTTACAGTTACCTTTATTACAGGTGGTATAACAACAAACAGTGACGCCATCCCTTGACTGCCGGCAAAACTATTATTGCAGGCTAAGGGATTTTGCGTAGCTGCTTTAGTATGAGAGTGGAAAATCTTGGTAACCTTCTATCTGTGGCTATATGAGAGAATGCTGTATAGCAGGCATGGGCAACCTTTGGAAGTCGCGGGTCTGATACAAATTTTCTGGATGTTCGGCGGGCCAGACGACCATCTTACGTAAATGGATTGGCGGGGGAAGGGGGTGCAAATATGTCAAATGAAGCACCATAAAAAATTATATGCTCAAATTGACCTAAAAAGCATAGACATGGGCTCCAAAATGAACATTGAACATTTTAAAATCTTGTCGGCTGTGTCTGGGTTCCTCTCCCCGTTCCCCAGGCTTGGGATTGTCCCAAGAATATATCCAATCGAACCCTCCACGCATAACTGGTAATATAGAGGCATAAATTAAAATAAAAGTTTATTCTTACCCAAACAAAGTCAAAATTCGACATTTCCTATATATCTACCTCGTTACGACTACTGTTCTGCAAGTCGTGAACATAATTTTACCAAGGAGAGTGACGTTCAAGAATGAACAATAAGCCCTGAAACCACTAGAAAGCACTCAAAATTTATCAGAAATTTTAGGTTTTTGAAAAACTGTTTGAGTATTAAGTTCTTCAGACACGGTCTGGACCTATCTTTCGCGCATGCTAATTGTCTAAGGCCCAGGGGCCAGCGACATGAGTGTCTGTGTACCGTAGTTATTATTTATTGCTTGTGGATGAATGATGAATGATGAGGGAACACAGGAATAAAGCAAGTGGGGCTACTCCCTTTGCTCAGTGTTTCTTTAAGCCAATTTTAATGTACTGTCTAGGAGCCCAACTGTGGCAAAAGTATATGGTAGTAAATAAGACAGTAGGAAAAAGTTCCAAATATTACACTGTTTGAACAACACTGTTTTTATTGACCAATTATAAAATTTCAGCTCATTAAAGTGTAAACATGTTAATAATAGTTTAGGAACAGGCGCACATTTACTGAAAATACACAGCTGTTTTGCAAACCACAGGAATTCAAAAAGGTACATAGAGTTGCACATTTAAAAAAAGTATCAGACCAATAAAAGGTATTCAAAACTATGGTATACTCTATACGCTATATAGAAATCAGATGAAATCAAATTCAACAGTGCTCCACAGAAGCATAAATAAAACTAAATAAAACTAACAGTGACATAATGCAAAATCGTACCTCCCCCCCCCCCCCCCCCACCCGCTACAAAGTAAAAATTGAATTCAAGAAATTGTATTGTAAAGTTTAAAATATAGCCCATTTAGCTAAAAATCAATTATTTTTATCATTTGTTATGTGTAATCACAAGAAGCATCTTTCCGTCATCGTTGCAGCTTATGGACTCGCCTAGTCTTGAAAATTTTGCAATTGCACCGAGCAGTGATGTTTCACGAAAAATCATGTTTCTTCTGAAGCCAAGAATGCCACCTCTAGCTTGTACGGTATTCCTATACTTTTACTCACTATAGTCTTCGAATCTGAAGGCCCACATTCTTCAAAGTTGGTGGTCGTACAGTGTAACTCATTTAAGCAAAATTTTATGTTGCAGTTCACAATACCAATTTTTTCAAGCTAGTCAAGGAGAGGCTCCATTATTTTGCATTTTAATTTTTAAAACAAACACTCTGTTTGGCCTTGGGGCCACCCGACAGGGGGGGGGGGGGAGAAGCCTTGCAAGGGCGGCATGAGCCTCCGCTATGCCACTGATAACTCAAACTTAACATTTTTACTTGCTAAGCAGAGGTTCACATCATAATCAAATAATTCATATAGGTAGGTAGGTAATATATATTTGGGCAAAGCCAGTATAACTTTACTAAAAACTATATTAACAGTTCAATATCATTATCACGGAAGACACTGCGGCACAATTGCTAGCGGTGACTAGAGCTACACTGGCATCGTGGCTCCGGCTAAGACCGCGACTCGATTTCGCCTACCAGTCGACGATGACGCGAGCGCCGGTCATCTTGCTGCCGTAGTGGCCCGCCCAGAACTGGGTGTCCATGCCGCCGTGGTAGAAGTCGACGAAACGCACGCCGGGGCCGTAGCGCTCGAACAAGTGGGACACCTGCCGACGTTACGTGAGCTACAGCATCCGCGCGACAACCGTAGCAACCGAGCACGGTCAAGGCTCGCAACGTTCGTAAGTGCTGAAGGCCGTATCTCATCTCCTGACGAGCTGCGCTCGAATTAAAGACGTTTACTTTTTACAACCCATGGCAGAGGCAAAAAATGTTTTCAAAACGTTTTGTAGCCGCAAACAGCATTTGTGTGGAGTCCTGTATGACGTGGTCGTGGGCTCTGGGTATAATTATTTGGCTGTAATTACCTTCCCGAAGCACCGATTGGCTTTTAACTTTCGGTGTTGACTTTTGACGGCGATTAATTCGCGATATTAAAGTTTGGAATCGATATGACAATTAAAAATTTTTTTTTTTTGAAATTGGAAAGATTAAACAAAATGGCAACTGGTGGATTAGAAATTGTAAAAAATTTAATTTGCTTCTGTATTGGTTATAAATATGCAAAATCTTTAATCTGAGCACAACGAGTGTGAAGGTGAGAGAATTCAGAGCAAGTTTAAAGGGGCAGTGAAATTGGGTAACCCTTCATGCCAACAATGAGAGCTTATCTACATAATTGTTCATACGCATTGTATCTGCACACTGTTCCTTATTTGGAATGGGATGCCACCTTATTTGTTACAGAGTAAAGGCCGTAGGTAACTTCTGTTTGGTTGGTGGTTGGTTTGTTTTAATAGTGCCAGAGATGTAGTGGGTTAAGCAGAATAAGTTACTGTCATAGCTGCCAGCAAAAAAACCTCATCAAACAAGAATCATATTATTCTAGCGTTGGTTACAGCAAATCTAGTAAGGAACGGTCAGAAAAGTCCAATACAGAGAGAAAGGACCAGCACTGCGATTTCGTAAATCTGACTTAGCCGTTCTCGGTTACAAGTTAAAAAATTAACAAGGGCAACAATAGGGATTTTATCCATCATAACCGATAACGGCACAACGTAAAAGTTACAAAATCGCTAGACAGATCTAGCTATCCGGAAGGCCAGTCACAACTGGGCCACCAAGACTGTAAATCAAAGATATATTATCTACCTATGTATGCAATAAAATAACCTGGCCACCCATCTTTTAGTCCACCCCATCTTTTAGTCCAGTGTATTTACCGGCTTCCATTTTCGTCCCTCCCACTGTTCTATTGTCTCTCGGAAGCGAAAATCTGTAATTAACTTTCGGTTCTTGTCGAGCAGGCTGACTTCTATTTCGTAAACACATCCGCAGTCGAATCGACCTGCATACCTAGAAACGTTAGAACAGGATATTTTATTTCATTTTTACACCAAGCATTGTGTTTGTGGTACATTTACTTTTTTATACTTTTTTATACTTTTTTTAATTGAAAAGTTATCTGCAATAAAAACTCTCCAAAAGAGATGAAATATAAATGTTAATTCCAAAGAGGGACAAGATACGCAGTACCTACTGGTACTTTTACACAAAATGATATATTTTCAGGGAACCTGAGATAAAAAGAACTTGCCATTCGCTGATTTGAATTGTCGGCTGAATGATGTCCATGAAGCCGGCTGTCAGTCCTTCTGCGGCCAGGTCAATTGTTTGCTTCTTGGAGCATGAGTGGTAGGAGGTGGCAAAGCAGCTTGTCTGCCCAAAATAGGACTGCTCAGGAATGGGGTCGGCGCCCGTCGGTGTCTTTTCGACAGTCCAACGGTTGCCACCGCTGCTCAGAATGGTCCATTTAGACAATTTGTCTGGTGGGAAAAAATTATCTATTACTCTCTGCATTTATTTGGTAATTTTACACTGATGTCAGAGCTCGTACATTAATCAATGAAATCTTTAGGTAACTCTTTACATTTGGAGTTTAGTAAAATATTTTGATTTAAAAAAAAATGACAATATCTACAATCTACAACATTATTACGTTAGAGGGAACCTACCTTGTCCACAACTATTCTGAACCAAATTTCTTCCAAGAGGCAATTTATAACAGATCCCATAGAGGTCCTGCCACGATATTTGTGAGGTATTGACTCGGATTGTGTCTGACAAATTTCGACAATGTTCGCTCACTACTTTTAGGCGCCACACCTGATTATCAATCAGCGACTTCCAAAATCTGCATACTGTGCGGCATTCAACAAGAGTTTGCGGGTCAAGAAAACTCAAAATATTGAGTATTAATTCTTCGGGTATGTACTTATTACACAACACTAAGCCATTGTGAGCACTGCCATCCTCTGCCACAGGCTGAGACATTATCACGTGTGATGGTATTATGACCAAAGATATAATTATATAAATAGGCTCCGCGGTGTGACAATGCCAATACGACGATCTATAATGTAATGAGATCTAGCAAATGTGGCAGCATGCCACAATGTAACATCATCCTCCGCGATTACAAGGCGCCAGCTTAAAATGACAACGAAACGAAACTCTTATCGTCGGCTAAACATCAATGATCAACTCCTAAGCACTTGCGGCCTGCGGGCATGGTCGCTAATGTCACTGTCAACTGTCAGTCAATTTGCTTGGCTTCATCGACCCAAGGACGAAGTCAAATATGAATCAATCTGGTCAGTGATTGTAGTAAAATGAAAAAAAAAATCCATTGATCTTCACTGCTAGAAAAAAAACTCACCAAAACTTCTGCTAGGCTGTATAAAAGAGGTTAATTGCTAAACAACAACAGATTCGACACAAACTGATCCGCGGCCGCGAAGCGTTCGTTGAGAGTTGTACTGACACATGCAGTCAGGTTCTGAGCGCTCCGAGCAATTTCCCGTCAATTTACTAAATGCGTAATATAAAATCTCTTGCATTGGTTTAAAACGTAATATGAGATTAAACAGTGTAAAACTAAAATCACTAAATATTTAGTCATATAGTTGATATTTTTTTCCTTTTTGTAGAATGCATAAAGAGCAGTTAAAATAAAATGCATTCAAACTTCGAAGGCGGTGAGTGGAACTACTTACCTGCTCCCTTTCGGTCACTGTTCGCAACTCAGATGCCGAATCTTGTTTAGACTCATGCGAGTTTGAAAGCGTGCATCCAGTTATTGTGTACGATTCTAAAGACGTTCATTCATAAAATATGTCGTCGAACGGAGCTGCGCCGAAGAAAGTGAAAAAGAATGAAGGTAATTATTCGTGATTAACGAAGCGGTTCATTTCTTTCTAACAGTAGCACTGAATTTGATGGCGCCCTATGCCTGCCAACCAGGCGCATTATTGCCATAGGATCGCCATTTCGTATCATTGGGCGGCTTGGCGGAGATGTTGTTTATCATGCTGCGTATCATAATTATAAATTTGTAATCGTATAAGCGGATTTTAAAGATGCTTTTTATTCTTAGAATTTACTCTATGGCCCCAGTTTATCGTTCAATATACTTATTAATCTTATATTTCTGGATGAGAATAGGCCTAATTTGCACTAACCTTACTTACATTAAGCCTATTGCGAAATTGGAAAAAACCCTAGTAAACCATCGAAAAGTGCGAAAACTTTGGGAGGAAATACGTCTGATGAATGAAACTGATAACCTTTTTTGCTTCTCATCCCAGATGATCCAGTTGAAGTAACAGATCAAGATGCTGAGATTCAGAAAGCCTTGGAAGAGATCGACTCCACACAGAACGAAATCGATGCTTTGAACGAGAAGGCCAGCGAAGAGATCATAAAAGTTGAACAGAAGTATAATAAACTGAGAAAGCCGTTCTTCGAGAAGAGGAATGACATCATACAGAGAATACCAAATTTCTGGGTCACTGCTTTCGTAAACCACCCTCAGATATCGGCGATACTTGAAGAGGACGAAGAAGATTGCATGCACTACTTAAACAAGCTTGAAGTCGAAGAGTTTGATGACATAAAATCTGGATACCGGATTAACTTTCACTTTGAAGAGAACCCATACCTTGAAAATAAAATCATCACCAAGGAATTCCACCAGGGTTCGTCCGAAGAGCCGTACTCGAGGAGTACCACGCTGAAATGGAAGGAAGGCAACGACCTGACACAAAAGAGCAAAGATAAGAATGCGGCAGCAAAGGGTAAGGGCCGCAAGCGCGCCCTGGAACAGAAGACCTTCTTCAACTGGTTCACCGACCATGGTGACCCATCGGCTGATGACATCGGGGAGGTGATCAAAGACGACATGTGGCCGAACCCCCTCCAGTACTACCTTGTCCCCGACATCGAGGTTGAGGAGGAAGAGGAGGTAGGTGATGAGGGAGACGATTCCTTCCCTGACGAGGAAGACGATGATGAGATCTTGGATGAAGACGAGATCGTTGAGGAGGACGAAGAAGATGCCGAAGACGGGGAAGATGCGGAATGTCCGACAGAGTAGTGCAACGAGACGAGAATACCGTTAACATTTTCAGGGTGTGTCTGCATATATTGGTAATTGAAGAACGTAACGTTTTTTTAACTAAACGAGCAATGCTACGAAATACTATCAAGTATAAGTTTCAAAATTTTTAACTTGTAGATTTAAATGTACATCATCTTACATGAGAAATAATTTTATCATTGCTTGTTTGACTGGACAATCATCTTTCTCAAAAGGTATTTAAATCGATTTGGTCGTCTGTCAGGTGCAGGCCAATTTCTGCACAATAGTTTCTGCCAAGAAATTGCAATTTCTTCAAGTGTTGAGCCTAGTATATTGCGTCCGATGAGTTGTTGTCCTCGCCACTTGCAGGGAATACAATTTCTGCTGTATTATTATTATTATCATTGTTTCTTTCGAGATATTAAAACCAGGCCACCCAATCCATACTTCAAAAATTTCTGTTCCCCTGTTATTTGTACAAAAATTCTAATACCATTTTCCCTGATATTTTGGCTAGATTTTCATTAAATTTCAAAGACTGAGAATCCGATTCAAATAGTTTTAAGAAACTGAATACAGAATAGTTTAGCGTCTTAAGTTTTGATCGACAGCTTTTCTTGTATGGCCTTGTTTCATTTAAAGATGTGCTATCATGGAAATAAATGAGCATCTATTCCTGTGAAGTTTTTGTATTTGTTTGACCTGCCACTGTTCAAATTCAACAAAGAAAATCCATGATACTTGCATTTCTTGTTCTCAATGATCCAGTATTAAATCTATGTGATGCCATTAAATGTAAGATGTAATGGAAATGAATGCTTGGTTGACTAGGTACTCTGTTTTGGTTAGTATTGGAGTTGACAAGTGCCTTTGCTTCATGGAATGCTTTCATTTTGTTATTGATTACATTCCCATGTTGCTTCATTGTTGGTAAGTATGGTATGCATCATACCAGAACAATGGGAAATTGACAGTGTGCTTATATCCCAAAGCCAGAAGTGCAATTACAAAATAGTTACTCAATTTCACTGCCTATGGTTTGACATAAGTGGTTTTCAACCCAAATAGAACAAAGAAAAGTTACACAATCGCACCCCGTATCTCCTCGGCTTATAGATTATTTCATTTAGGTACCTAGTGTCAATTTCTGCTGTGGCATTTTGTAATGTATGCAGTATTTTATTCTGCTGTGGACAAGCACACAGGATAATTGTATTAGTACGTGTATAATACAAGCATAATACTTACCAACAACGTAATAATAGTTCAGGGACTGTACACAATTGATGATTGGGACTAGGCCGTGAGGGGTGCAAAACTATTGTAAAGATTGAGAAGCTACTTTTAAGGAAATTTCTCAAATTATAGAAACGGACTGGAAGCCATTGGTTGAATGCTTTAGTCATAAAAACTTAATGCGTAACATGCATGCATGCACTCTAATTGATTTTGATTCTATAGTTTATGGTTCTCTCCTCAGGTAATCACGTTGAACAGATTTTATATATCTCAATTTCAAATAGCAATAAATGTTTGAGAGTTGAAATTGCTGTAATTCATTTTTGGGAAACGCTCTTGTAATGGAAATAACTTCTCAATGATTCTCACTTTCATATTTCTAATATCTAGCTTGCAGGTGTAGGTTCCATATAAATTATTTGGTTCAGGAGAACTAATGAACCAAATTGACGATATTGTTGCGGATTGCACTTGGCGGCAATAAGCATTCTGCAATAACGGAATGGCCCAGATGGACTCGTGTGGTCGGGAAGGGTGTCACAGTGGAACCAGCAACGAGGCGGAGCGGTTTACCCAGTGCCACATCGAACTTGGTGAGCAAGATAATTTATTGTACCATTTTGCCCAGTCAAAATTAGATTAAAATTAAATAAACATTTATAATATAGTAGGAGTAAAGCCCACATAAGGCAGTGTCTCATATTCATATCTCAGGGAGTAATCAGCTTTTTGTTTTCCTGTTAAGCTGTGCATGAGCTTAAAAAGTATTTGCAAGTAGAGTACCTAGAGTTTTCAAGTAAAGTTGTCGGGTGCCAATAAGTATTTCCCACTCATGGTTCCACAGCCACCAGTTTGTGACACAGCTAGACATGAAAGAAATCCTACATAGGTTTCTTTCTTTTATGTGGGTAAGAAACAATGCTTTCGAAATGGGCATGTGAAAGATAGTCGTCTGTACTACTAGGTGCAACTGTAATTATTAACAAAGAACTCCTGTTATATAAACAATTTAAACTAAATAGCTCATCGATAAATAAAATTAGCATTATGGTTCAAAGGTTCCATTTCATTATTACACAACCATTTGTATGGGCAGCGTATTAGTTTATAAGCTTAAAATTTTATATTCATACCATAATTAATCAATTCATAATAAACTTAATTTTAATTTTATATTATATTGTATTTAAAATGTTATTCTGTGTCCATGTGGCAACCACTTTGGTGGCAGAGTTGATAAATAAATATCAAGTTTCTCTCTATATAGGTATCTATATATTTATATATACATACCTATATAAATATATATAGGAGTTTTTTGTTTTGATGTTTCAACTTTGTCTTCAAGCAATTAAGTTTTACAGACCAGCTACAAATACTGCCACTTCATATTATCTTAGCTACAAAACCAAACCAGCATTACTCTTCCAAATGAGTCTGTTTCGGTTTCTCGTCACGACTCAGCGGAGTGGAGAAACCACGCCAGCATTTCCCTTTTGCGAAGTAGCTTTTTGAAACTCTTCCAGAAACCATCACATTTACTGAAAAGATACCTGCAGTGCTAGTTTTGTAATTTTGCATTGAGCCAATATTTAAAAAAGCAGAGCTGCACAATTTCCTGTAAAGGAGGAAGAGAAGTGCACTGGCTTGCTCTAATATATTTGGAGATGTGCATGGATTTTAAAGTATCTACCGGCAATTATCCGCATACCTACATTTTGATTCCAAACGTGGTCGCAAATGTAGGTACCTATTGTAATACAAATGTAATACCTAATGTAATACCTATTTATTAGATCGAATAGTAAGACTGTCAATACCAAATGTCTAGTTGTAATGTTATTCTTCGATTCATCTTGTCCAGCCTAGTTTCAAAAGAGCAGTTCTCAATTGGACAATCATTGATTATAATGAAACCCTGTTAATCTATGGTACAACCAATAAATAATACTTTCAGATCCAAAAAAATAACTTTGTTTATAGTAGGTAGTACTAGAGGAGCTGACAGCGCTGAAGTATAATAATATAGTTTGAAAGGTTGCTGTTTATATTTTGAGAACATGCTCAGTTTCCTTCCATAGGTTATTATAATACCTAACAATATAATTTAGGAAATAGGTTTCCAAGTTGGTTAGTAGCCAGCCTCACATGCCCCTCGAATGTGCTCAAGCGTCACTTGTTTCGAATCAAGAAACACATGCCAATGGAGTTGCAGTTTCAAGCCGATCTCTAACAGGAACCCAGATAACCTGCCAAGGGTAAGTGGAATACCTACGGTAATATGGTCTCAAGTCGGTAAGTAGGGAACTTTTGGATATCGGTAAAATTGTGTCAGTTTGTCATCTTGTATCCAGTTTCTCCCCTCGTTTTGGATTTTGACATTTTATTTGGAAGGTAGGTAGAATCACATGTGATCAGGGTAGCCACAGTAACTTCTTTGATTTCGATATCACACGGTTGGGAAATGAAAACCAGCGGATTACGGCGCACAACTGCGGCCAAGGCAAGCTTAGCGAACTTGAGCTGGCCAAATAAACACTGGCTTCAATTGCATAAGGGTGACAAAATACGCTAGTTTATACTTGATAAGTTTAATTATTAAAGGATGAGCAACAGGTGGGTCCTGAATGACATGAATATGTTCGAGATCAGGCATTTGTGGGTTAGGTTATAACAGGAGTGCAAACAATTTATTTCAACTAAATTTCGATGAAAAACTGAAAGAAAATTACATCAACGACCACAGCTGGGGTCGATTAGTAGGTACCCCCTATTAGCATGAGTAATAATTCGTCCTTTGTCGAGAGAGCGCGTCGGTGACTACGAGTCTACGCTGCGAGTAAACAAGATGAATGAATACGATCAGCTGACGATTGCGCCGAGACCACAACAGCACTGGCCAGAACACTGGCAGAAGCAGTGATTACGATAGACCTTGCCTCCTCGCTCGCATAGTCGCCTGATAACAAAGAGACGTTTTAGAGAAAGAATTCCAGTCAATTTCGACTTGTGAGCTGAATTCGCTGTAAGCTGTTGTCGGGGCAGACATAGACTTGAATGCGTACTGCTGTGAACCACTGATTGCCTACCGGGTCAGGATTTCACAACTGCGAATTTGATGGATGGATATACGAAGAAACTATTTTTTCTTCTTCGATTAATTTAATTTAATCTATTCGAATTTAATCTTCGATTAAAGCTTTATTGAAAAGTCATTAAGATGCAATGAACGACAAATAAAAATAGAGCCCGACCAACCTATGGCCAATTTCAAGTGTGAACGATGTCCTAAAGTAAAGTGAAATTAGCAGAAGAAAGAGATCACACGTTCTTTCTTTAATTTTTAGATGTAGAAACGACGGAAGCCTAGCTCTTTACTGAAAATATCACATAATCCTTCTCCACCTCACACCTACTGTAACAACTTAGTCGAGGGCTTTCAACTCGTCTAATTAGTTCAAGATGGTATATTATTTAATCACAGATTACATTTTAAATTTGAGTTAGCCACTTTTATGGGATCTCTTAGGTAATACTCAGTGGCGTAGCGTGAATATGATGCGCCCCCCCGCGAAAGTTTTGAAAAAAAAAACGTCTCCCGAAATTTTCAAAAAAAAACGTCTCCCGAAAAATTTTCACCCCCTCAATCCCTCATCGGGCGCCCACCCGAGCCTCTCGGCAACCCCCCGCGCCGCCCCGGGTCTGCGGGTGCGGTCGCTACGCCCCTGGTAATACTACTACTTAGGTAATACATCAGATCAGAGCCCACTATACGCCAGAGTCCACCAGGCTGTGGTAAGGTAAGTCAACACGAGTGTACGTAGCACAGGTGATATTTCATGGTAGCTGGTATGAAAACCAAAACCAATTCAACACCGGAGTGCAATTGTTAAACTCAAGTTACTTGAGTTACTTGAGAGTCCACCAGGCTGTGGTAAGGTAAGTCAACACGAGTGTACGTAGCACAGGTGATATTTCATGGTAGCTGGTATGAAAACCAAAACCAATTCAACACCGGAGTGCAATTGTTAAACTCAAGTTACTTGACATTATGTAAACGTTACATTTACATGGCTTACAGGGTGGGTGTCGACCATCCTTACGCCGGGGTGTCGAGTCGGCAATTTGGCCGCTTTGAGCCCCCTCGTTCTCTCGGCGAGGGTCAATGGTGCCCGTGCTTTAGGTGACTCTTGGAGGGAGGCGGCCCATCCACCGCCACGCGGGTCGCTCTGTCTTAGATGTCAGCCCGAAGTGTCGAAGGCTCGGAGAAGCCGTGGTCGTGCCTTAATCTGTGTTTGATAACGATAGGACCATGGTATGAGGAAAGACGACCGATGACGCGGCGTCGACGTTTGCTTATGATGACGCCACGTCAGAGTCGGCACGAGTCTTCCCGATCGACTTTAAGGAACGGGAAGCTTTTGGCATGAGCTCGTGTGTGTTACAGGTAGGTAATAGGTATGCATTTGCAGCAAAGCGATGCTGCTATGGAGAAGCAAAAGGTGTTCAGCAGTTCGTGGGATGTGAACCTAGATCTCTTGCGGGACGCGAGAAACAAATCTGCAATAGCTTTGGGACAGAAAAATGACCAGTGTTTGCATTCTTGGCTGAGGCTTGCTGCTATTGGCTGGATCTGTTGTTGGACAAGTCATGGGACTAACTCTCTATTATTGGTACGGGTTAAGTGTCGCATAGTTCTTCTGGTCAATTGCCAACCAAGATTGCTTTTCGAACATTCCCATTATATTCGGTTGAAGCTAGAGGGAAAAAATGCTTACCACAGAATGCAAAAAGAAATCCTATTTACAGGCCATATTCCACTAGGATAGCAATAATTTGTTTTGTTAGACGTTGCAGCTTCGACTCGACGAGGGCGTTTACAGATCAACGTCGTCATGTAAGGGGAGGCGGTTAGAGACCATTGCCACCATTTAGGAGAAGGCTGGGCGGTGGAGGTTATGGGGCAGGGAAGCAGTTCTGGTTCATCCTTCATTCTATGACCCGACAGATTATTTATAAGTTAATAACAAGTAGTTAATAATAAAGGCTAGCTCTGCAATATTTCGATGCAAATATTGACATAAAGCTATACAAGGCTCAACGTTTCGTTCAATGCATTGAATTCAATGCATTGCATGAGACATTGAATGCCCTGGACAAGGGCAATGTTGCAAATTCATTGAAAATGTTGGCATAGCCTTCCAAAACCGTTGTTTCTAGAGCACATACCCTTCCTTCTCTTGAAGGGAAACTTGAACGATATTAGAACACGTCTTAAATGAGAAAACTTTGGATTCAACCTTGAATTCAATTCATTGGACGAAACATTGAACCGTGTAAACTCAGCTTTAGAAAACAGAACTTCTCACACCTCCACATCAGCACAAGCAATCTCCAGCCCTCCCACCCTCCCTCTTTCTGTTAAAAATAAATTACCTTTGGTAACATTCTAGTACGGTAGTACCACTTTAAATGGTTTAAACATTTTATGGGCAGTGACAATTGGGGCGCTACCGCGCTGATGTAGAATGGTTTCCCACCAACCCTCCCACCAAACCGAAAAGAATACAGTAACGCGTGCACCCATGCATGTATTTTTTTTAATGAATTAACCACAGCTGCCTAACTGTACTCTGTTTCCAACTTGGTCCATTCATGCACCGAAAAAAAATGTCACGGTCGCGTGGTCTAGGATCCCTGCATTCTGAGCACGGAGCCTCGATAGTGCGGTTTGCGTATTTTGTAAATCTTGGCCGACTCAGGGGAGCTGCGTTGTCTTCGGCATGAGAAATATCATACGAGTTTCGTAGGTAAAAAATATTTGTTTAACCCTCATATCAAGAAAGTGCATGACAGCAAAAAGACGATCCGCTTGGTCTATAAGTGGTTGAGCGACGTGCTCGCCACAGTGTGATGAGGTCAAATCCCACATGGCTGATGCTTTTTGCAGCTTTACCAGCTTGTGGATCTCGGCCGTTGTACATGTGCTGCAATCGCCCTGGTTACCAGCTACTGAACTAAGAAAGCCATGGGTGAATGTCAGATTTGCTAACAGATGGCGCTACCTTCGAAATTATTAACATTGGATTGGACAAGCGGTTTGTAAATAAAAGTGCGCAAGTGGCCATGGTATTATACAGTCTCAATGTCTCCCAGTCATGTCAAATCCCACCAAAGTCTACATCTCCCAGTCATCAGTGGGTCGCACATGCGACTAGCAATGTTGGGGTCGTGGATATGCTCTCCAGCCCATTCATCGTATGGCACATGTTTCGGAATTGGAAATCAATATCACAGTTATTTTCAACCTTCATATAGTACAATTTTGGTCCATCTCTCATCGTGTCCGATTGGTCGAGTGGTTACGGCGCTTGCCTCTCAGCACAGAGGTCCGGCGATCGAATCCGGTAGAGGTAGTTGTTTTTGCAGCTTGACTTGCTCGAGGAAATTAAATAATTTAATTTAAACGTCCAAGTGCACATTATCCGCTCATATACGTTATTTCCCCTTCAACCTTCATCAGACGGTGTAGTGCAGTGGTAGCACACCCGACTGATAACTCATAGGTCCTGGGTTCGAATCCCAGCCGATGCACTCGGCCGAGGCAGCCGTGCAAAAAAGTGTAAATGAAAAGAGGTAATTTTGTTTTGACGCAATATAGCTCTAAGATAAATTCTAGCAAAACACCCCCCACCTAGCTCTGGCTTCCCTGGTTGATTCGCTTGGCACTGAAGCGAGCGTCGGGGCCCCAGGCACCCGACACGCTTGGGCATGGCTGCAAGTCTGGCGTCCGTCGATCAGGGCGTCCCGAGACGTCCTAGGGGCGTCCTGAAAGATATCGCACAGACTGCATCTGCGACAAAACTCCAAAGAGTTAATGTCGACTCATGCCGTGGCCGGGAATCGAACTCGGGCCACCTCGGTAACACGCCCGTGCGTGCTACTGAGAATGGTGCCAATCCACTGAGCTAGGTGGGTTGATGCTGTTCTCGGTGGAAATTCTAAACTTAAGTTGCATGAGAAAGTTCATCGCCTGGCTACTAGAGGGCGCTAAGGCCATGGCGGCACACGGGGGCAAGATTCAAACGGAATTGATTTAAATTAGAAGCGGCTGTGTTCAAATCGAGTGCTGGAGGTGCCGTGTCGCTGGAGGTGCCGTTCTCGAAGCTCTCTTCGGGTAACGTGGTCGCTCTCTCTAGGCGGCGAAGTTGGTCTCACCATCAACTGCTGGAGACTCGGCTCGCTGAACTGATTGCTGAGCTGAACGGCTTGCTGATTTAGATATTATGCAGCCCTAACAGATTCATATAATAGCAACTCTGCATAGATATGTGGCAGAGGCATAGATAAAGTGTGTAGCTGTTCACACGAGAAACAATGGATGCCAGATGGAAGTTGTTAATATCAAGTACCTTTTTTCATAGGAAAACCATCAAACACCAAATAACCCTTCAACTACTGTCAGGTGTATTTTTCCCCAAACTCTGTGTTAGTAATTGTGGTCAGGAGAGTACCACCTGAATCCCAACTGACGCTTGTGGAATTTACCACTTTTTTCACTTTTGCAGACAGGATAAGGGGCAACCGATTTTCGAGATAAACAGAGAATTGTCGAAGCAAAATTTCATTTTAATTTCAAGTCAAAGCAGTGATACATGGACATGCACAAATGGAATTACAAGGCAAGAACATTCATGGCAATTAAATCAATTACACCCTTATATCAACACTTAAGCTAGTTTCGCCTGTGATCACAGATCGTCAACTGCTTTGCAGATACGGCACCTTAGGGAGATCCAAGGGTTACCGGTAGCAAAAAGTTGCCTATCTATTTCAACGGGCTGTGTTGCCAATAGACAACTCGTCAATAATTCAATACAATCGCTATGCTGGTCTGCAAACAATGTGCCAAAATGAATGAAAGACTGGCAACTAATTTAACTGCCAAAAGGCACAGAATACTGTACTGCTTGCAGTCGTTTTGAGGACACTGCCACGTAATCAAATCGCTGCGACTTGTGCCTATGAAACAACAACTACTCGTTTCCGTTGTAGCGGTGAACCATTGAGTAGATGTGGTCGAGAAACTGGCTCGTGCCGATCGCACCGAAGCCCGTCACGTTGACGAGCGCAGGTTGAAGACGTCTCGGTTGCACTGTCGCCGGCCAATGAGCTTGCGGCGTTCTGGTCGAGGGGAAAAGCCGGTCGAACAGCGGCGTCCGACGGGTGATTGACATCTGACGACAGAGAGACGTTCATTAGGCAGCGTAAACAATGGGTTGGCCGTTGGTCAGTTAGCCGGTAAAATCAGGGACAGCCGGAATCAGCCTTTCACTTCAATAGCTCGGCTTGCTTAACTTTCTGGCTTCATATGTGAAATGAGAAATGTGTACATTTGAAGAACAGAAAAAATATGACATTGCATTGTAATTGTCTAGCCACCAAGCCCAAAAAGCTGATCTCATGCGGAAGTTGGTGCCTCAAATCTGATCTCTATCAATGTGTTCAAGGTGCTTTTGGGATGCTGCTAGAACTATCCACATTTATCAATTTGACAGCTATTTAAACATTTGGGCTTTTAAGGCCTGGATCCAGAAATAAACAAGAAATGCAGCACTTTCACAGTTGGCCAAACAGCTGGGCAGATGGAAAGTAAATAAACTGTCAATTGTGGGTAGGATTTTTGAGCATTCATTTTTTTATTTGGTAAGGGAGAGCAAAGCCAGGCAAGCTCCAAAGCAGCTTGGGATAACTGTAAATCGGAGGGCGCCAAGCAAAAAAAAAGTATCGTCTCTCCCTAAACAACACACGATAGTTTGACAACTGTGACCATATTTTGACAATGTATAACCATAGTGTGGCAACTGTAACTGGGATTGTTTAAAAAAAGGAACGAAATAATAAGATTCTCTGATCAGAGTTAGGTGCGCAACGTCTTTTAGCGTTGAACTAAGCAAAAGGTTGGCAAATTTGGTCCAAACGAAAGGCACCAACCAAAGGCGTTGGCCAAATTACCAATACAGTCGTGTTAGCCTTACTTTACCACAGCCTGGTGGTCTTCCAAGTAAAATATCATTTGACTCTTTACCATTAATTGTAAAGAGTAAAATGGTAAATAATGGTAATGATAAAAACTTAATTATTTCATTCTATCACAATATGGTACTCTATGATCCCCTAAAAGTGGCAAACTCAAATTAACTTTTGTGTAAGGCATTGAACACTGAAATGTTAAAAAGATATATACATATAATAACAATAAAAATATATTTTGAACTTTTACATAGGTATTATCAGAGAAATAACAAATTTGTGGGCCACAGTAATAATTAGTAAGTGTACATATTAGCCTATGAATGGAGCCTCTGCAAGGCCCTTTGAGCCTGAGGCCCCAAGGTTGTCTGACCATAGTTACACCACTGCTCGGAATTCTCTACCATGTCAGTACAGGAGAGACTAGGAATTAGTACGGGAAGCGTGTAAAAATGTGTTTACCTCACTGAGGTAGGTACAATAGTATAGTACTGAGCTTGCTCTTAGGCATGGTATGATTCGTAAAAGCTGAACATTATGTCGACAGTGCGGTGGTCCAGTGGCGTGGCATTGTCACTGGCTTCATCTTCTGTAGGGACCATGATCAAATCATGGACGAAGCTTCTCTTTTTGTTTGTCCAACACAATTGGACAGCTTCAATCAAAGATACTATACAATAACCTTCGGGCTTCAATGATCTTATTTCTGCTGTCATATTCAGTAGTTTCACTATCTAGGGGCTCAGGGTACCTACTTATTTTTCTTGGAATTATTTTCTCCATACTCTTACTGTACATTTTCTATTTGTGACACCCTGAGTAATTTTTTACGGACAGCTCCAGACACACTTGGCGTCTTTGAAGGAAATAACTGTATTATTGGCTTATTTTTTCGTCTGGTACCCCAATCGGGTATACATTCATAATAACGTAATATGAATATGGGAATGAGGTTGTTCCAGTTTAAGAGTTGGATAATCCCCCCATTTGCCTGGAACGGTTGTGGAAACTCAAGAAAGACGAATGCAAGACAAACATGGTCTAACCATAGCCTCACTGGACCACTGTGATTAAATTCGGAAATATAAGCATGTGCTGGCTATGCTTGGCAGAATCTGCCTACCTTCAACTTTTGACTAGGCCTGACTAAAACTGACTAAACAGACTGACTAAAAAGCTGAAGGTAGACAAACGTACTGCTAGCGCTTACCACCAGTGTTGCATCCGACAAGGCAGGTTCCAAGCTCCGCTGATTGCACGCAATCTCTTCGCAACAAAAGGCTACGACTCTATCGTCTCGCCCACTTGTTCAGCAGGTGTCAGCTGTAGGGCTCACAGTCCAGTCAGCACGGCCAGGCTTGCTGGTGAACAGAATAAAATAAGTAAACAACTCTAACCTCACTTGCTGTACAACTTTCTCACCATATTGTGGGAGCTCCAACATTTCTTCTATTTTATGAAAAAGCTTACCTGCACCAGGACTACATTATCTGCCCCGCTTTCGGAGCATGTTAGTATATCTTCCAGCCCACGCGCACAAGTGGGTTTCGGAGTATTTTCCATTCTCCGAACCCGAGAAACCGCCGACTTTGATGAGCGCCATGAACAGCTGACGTTCCCATGTGCCAGTGTTGCACTCAACTGCTGACTCTTGAGTACACTGCCATTATCAGGGACCTTGCCTCCTCGCTCGCATAGACTCCTGGTCCAAAACGACACTTTTGCCACAGAATTTTCGTCGATTTCGTCGAACCAGAATGTCGAATGTTGGCGGGGCTGTGTATATACTTACACGAGTACTCCTATGTACGATTGGGTGCTTACCAGGCAAGGATTTTGCAATAGCGAATTAGATGGAAGTGACAACTACCCCTGACGTTTCCTAGTTCGTAAAACTCGTTTAGCCCCTCAATATTAGTGTAGTCAAATTACTTTACTAATATTGAGGCCTGAGGGTTCCCTGATAAAGATGAGCTAGGTACACTCCGATTTGACAAAACTCAGCAGTCACTTTTTAAACGGCTGATAATTCCCAATGAGGACAGCTCCCAGCGACGGCTCTGGTAGAATCGTCTTTCCTTTGAACAAGTTTTGGCTGGTAGGGGCGGGGGGGACTTGGAGATGATCATAGGATAACAAAGTCACTCGGTACTCGTTACGATTATGATTGATCGGATTATATTGTTTTTCTATCCATGATACTAAACATAATAATACATTGACTAGTACAAAACATGGTTACAGGGGAAACCTATCACACTGACACAGAAAACCAATAAAATACACTTTACATAAGTTCCAAAAATAGAAAACCAATTCCGACGAGAGAATGGCACGTGCATTCACACGCATGGGTTGCTCGGCTCCCTATCGAAACTATGGGCCGCTAATGAAGACTCGGTGCTTACCTCCAGCGACATTCTAACGCTCGACATTGGTATCTCTCAAACCGAACCCCGATCTTTCTTTGACTCTGCGTGAGGTAAGAATAACATAGCTTATTCATATAAAATAATTAAATACTGCTAGTGCTAGAAGATTAGTTCCTTTAAATTTTTAGTGTAGTCTTTATATGAATTGGTTAATATAAGGTACTATACGTCTTATCGATACCTCCGTGTTGATACAGTTTATATAAAAAAGCATCTTAAGCTCAATTCGGGATATAACTAATTTCCACGGCTTACCTATGTATCAGTCCATGATGAGGAAGAAAACAATGTCCTCGACTTCAATTTGCTCTACCGTTTGCTGCTTGCAAGTGTCAAATGAGTGTAGACATCTTTTTCCTATTTTAATGTCATCTGCATAACAAGAATGAAAGAAAGTCTGGAAAAATGATTTTCATACAAATTAACCTGGTTAGAACACCTTTCTTTACAACTGATTGTTGAGGTAGTAGTTTCATATTATCTACTACTAATTTCTAATGACAATTTGTTTAGTGATTTTGAAAAATTTAATTAATGATGGTGTAATGCAAATGTTGTAGATTTACCTAGGTACAACGTTAAGTATCCAACCACCTTTCCTGTTGGTCATTCCATAATCACATTTTAACATTGTAATTTTCAGCTTGATTCTAAACCGTTATTAATTTTTCAGCGATGATAAAATTGAAAAGACTATTATTGGATTTTTGAGGTAAATCCATTGAACAAAAATTGGAATTTGAGCTATGATGGAAGATAATTGGAAACCTTCTCGGTATTAAATTTATAATTTAATGCAGGTACAGCTATATTATATCGGAGCACTTTTTTGCTATTATAATTACGCCAAGTAATCTTTTACTTGCTGCAATGTCTTACATCCAAATCTTCCAAACATCTAGCTACAATATGTTGCTAAATAATTGCATTGATCTCCATAGGTGGATATCCATTGGACGTTATTCGTTTGCTCTGTGATTTGTTACATTATATGATTACCACAATTCACGGCCAGCTGCTTTCCTATGACAGACGTACAGAAACAAAAGACCAATTCCTACCTATATTAAAGATCTTTTCATTTATATAAATATTATGCTAAATGCCTAACTACTACTCAACTGTATAAGATTATGTACAAATTATTGTACATTATTTACGACTATATAGTATCTGATCGTGAAGTAGGCATGTTCGTCGACACTCTAGGAAGGGTTTTCGGCGCGGTGAGTCACTGACTCTCGACGTGCGGGCCGCGGACAAAGCTGGGCGTCGCCAAAGCCGCGTTTTCTGTCTTCTCGGCAGACGATGAGACCGCGGAGAAGAGCGCCGGCGCCAGGCTCCGCAGTTGCGCCGTAGACGGCTTTTCATCACCATTCTGCGTAGGGCCGGGCAGCTGGGGGAAAAGGAGAAAGAATGTTAGCTCAGGTGCTAACGATTAGGTAAAATAATAGAAATATCTTTGAGGGATGCTGTTGGATTTTAAAAGTACAGGCTGTTTTACTGCCCTTCATAACAAAGGGGAGAAGCCTCTGTGCTGAAATGCTGTGAAAATACTTTCAATTAAGGGGTAGGGTTTCATCAATTATGCTACTGAGAATCCTTGGTCAGGAGTGCCTCTTTACAGCATTCACTAAATTGCAATACATAATATTATAATTTGTGAATTGCTGTTGCAATATTGTAATCTGCAAGATGATAATAAGGAAAGCATGTCGACACACAAAAATGGAACAAAACAAATATTTTCTCATGAAATTTTAAGTTTGATCCGGCATACTACAGGTCTGTCGCGCAAATGTTGCGAATGTTGACTCTTCTAACGGCAGGGGAGCCTCCCTAAAATTGAAACACCACTCTACTTCTAAACGTGAAGAAAACCAGAGGGTTTTCATGTCGTTATATCTCAGCGAATGAATCCTCGACGGTCTCGCTACCTTGTTGAGCGGGTCAGTCTCGAGGATGGAGCGGTCGATGAGCTGGTACTCCTTGCCTGACCGCGGTCGCAGCGTCGTCGTGGCCGGTCGCATAAGCCTGCAACATCAATCACGTAAACCGTCAGTGTCAATTGTATCAACCACAACAGAAATCCACTCACTCACCGATCTACGCTGAGCGAGTCAAAGCTGGAAGCTTGTGATCTAATTGGTTCTATGGGTTGCCAGGCAATAGCTTGCATTTTGTGAGCTTAACAAAAGATTTAATCACATGGCAGATTGACACATGCTAAACTAATGTTACAGTGTAACTATCTATTTTTCCCTCAGCAGATACAGGTATGTTTATGGCCGGCAAAATATAATGATAGTGAAACCAATTTGATTGTTTGAATTAAATGAGACACTTTTCAATTTTATTTCGAGCAATGTCAGCATAGAGCAATAATCACTTTTCCTGTCTATAGTATGCAAAGAGACTACAAGACTTGATAACAAAACAGAATTTTTGCTTGGCAATTTTTAACAGAAAAATATTCTAATATTCCTAAAGGATACCAAGGTGCCTACTTCAAACCATCTTATTATATGAATTAAATTATTATTTCACAGATAGAAACTGTGATTAAATAATCAAAAGTTTTTGGAGCTCATCATGGTCCGACTATGTTGCAACATCAAGGCGCTCACCGAAGACTGTCCTGCGTGTCGGAGGATTCGTGTGACGACAGCGACAGCGTCTCGATGTAGTCGGACATGTCCGACGTCCCGCTGCTCGTGCTGCGCGAGTCCAGGTACGGCGCCACCGCCGCCGTCTCGCCGTTCGTGCCCGCAAAACCTGCGCACATCGAGAACCTTAGCGGCACTGTGGCACACGGCATGCAAGTAGATCGAGAACCTTAGCGACACTGTGGCACACGGGATCCAAGTAGATCGAGAACCTTAGCGGCACTGTGGCACACGGCATCCAAGTAGATCGAGAACCTTAGCGGCACTGTGGCACACGGCATGCAAGTAGATCGAGAACCTTAGCGGCACTGTGGCACACGGCATCCAAGTAGATCGAGAACCTTAGCGACCCTGTGGCACACGGCATCCAAGTAGATCGAGAACCTTAGCGACACTGTGGCACACGGGATGCAAGTAGATCGAGAACCTTAGCGACACTGTGGCACACGGCATCCAAGTAGATCGAGAACCTTAGCGACACTGTGGCACACGGCATCCAAGTAGATCGAGAACGCAAGTATTTTATTCTGATTGCACCTTTGTTGCCTACTGTTTATTTTGTGTTTTAGAGATATTATAAAACACAAGGCTACAGTAATTTGGCTGCAGTAGGTGATATGGTTAATTAAATAATCCTATTTGATATACAATATTTTTAAAATTAAATTTGGACTAGAATAAAGAAATTTTGGATTAAGGATATTATAAAGATAACATGAACAAAACTTAAAAGTCAATATCGTGTGCAGTAGGTACGTGGAACAAAAAAGAAATGTGACTTAAAATCAACACTCAGTGCTCAGATGCTGATTTAAGCCCAAAGACAGTAAAGCTGTGTTTACACGGTTCAATGTTTCGTTCAAAGCATTGAATTCAAGGTTGAATTCTATGCATTGAACCGTGTAAACAACAATTGAATTCAACGAATCATTGAATGAAAGCTTGGATTCAAGGTTTCATGCAATGTTTTCTCATTTAGGACGTGTTCTAAATATCGTAAAATTTTCCTTTCAATACAAGGAAGGGTATGTCACTGCCTTCTAGAAACAAAGATTTTGGAAGGCTGTGCCACCATTTTCAATGAATTTAGAACATTGAGTCGTGTAAACGGCTCTTCAAGAGCATTCAATGTTTCGTTCAATGCATTGAACGAAACATTGAACCGATGTAAACACAGCTTTAGATTTAAGCGTTGAGATTGAAATAAACGCTCACCTTTGCCTCCCTCGCGTTTCGCCGAGCAGACCGGCACCTCCCCCTCGGCCGACGACGACTTCGCCGGCACGCTGATCTTCTGGAACCGGAACGTCAGCTCGCGCATCGGATCGACGGACTTGGACCGCCGCGGCAGCGAGCCGTGCAGACAGCCGTTGCCGGCGGTAGCGCCGCTGGCCGCGTGGTGGCGCCGCGCGGACAGCGACGTCGTCAGCGGCAGCTCGAACTCGGCAAAGTCGGCGCCGCGATGCTTCAGCGACCCGGTCGACACGCCCGAGTCGTTGGAGCTCGACGAGTCGCGGTTGCCCGACTTGCACGGTACGCTCGACGAGCGGCGGATGTGTACCGCCGCCGGCGCCGGATTGGCCTCGGCCGTGATGGTCTCGCGGCTGCCGTCCAGCGATTGGTCGGACTTGTCCGGGTCGGCCGTCAAATCGTTGAGCTTCGGGCTGGACGCCGCAGTGCGTTCGACCTCGTCGAGGTCCTCGAGGTAGCGCGAAGAGTCGGCGGAACTGGAGCGTTTGCGCGCGGCGTCCGCGTCGCGCGGCTGCCCGTCGAGCACGCGACGGAGGTAGGGTCGGGTCGTCATCATCGCCGAGCCCGGCAGGCGGTCGAAGTCGCCGCGCTTGCGGCTGCGGTCAACGAACGGCGCGGCGAGCGACGGGATGCTGGCCGCCTTCGAGGACAGCCGGCTCTGGTGCTCGGACGATGCCTGGCGACGGGGCAAGGTCGAGTGGTGATGGGGTGATATCTATGATACTAGGCTTAAGAGGAAACGAAACGCCAGTGTTTTCGACGTATACGCTGAGGTTCACACGGGAACTTCTCCTGGCCGCAAATACTAACACAGAGTTTTGGAAAAAAATACATTTGTAGTTGAAGGGTTGTTGGACGTCGGATGGTGTGTTAGGTTATTATACTTTCAAAAATGACAGAGGTGTGCATTTTCAAAAAGTGCCTAAAATACCTCTTTTACGGCTTTTTTACGTGGCTCGTATGGAAAAAGTTTACCATAACTTGTTTTAAAAACTACCATCCGACATCAATTGATTCTTTCTCGGTCTTTGGTTTTTTTTCCAGATTTGTACATTAATAATTGTTGGTGTAGTGAACCTCTGCACCGACCCCTGGCCACGCAGCCCGGCTTGTGAATCCAATCGTTTTCAACGCTCTTAAGGCTATTGGTGTGGTTGTTGGTGGTTATTTCATGAAGCTTTATTTTAACTTTCTGTTGGTATTTCGTGGTTATAAATCACACAATTTGTTGCTAAAAGTGTGAGGATTCCGATGACCCTGGTTTCGTTGCAATCGGACAAACGGTGTGGCCAGAAGTTAGTATCCAGTAGGAGGTAAATTCTGCGCAGGAAGCGGCCCGAGGATATACGCTCAATATTTCGACGAAACAGGCTTGTTTTACAACGCTTGAAAATACTAGATGAGTGAATATTTTTTGAGATTGGCAAACACACAATTTGTTGCCAAAAGTGTGAGGATTCCGCAGGCATGGGTTTCGTTACGATCGGACAAAAAGTGTGGCCACAAGTTGGTATCCAGTAGGAGGTAAAATTTGAGCGGGAAGTGGCCCGAGTAAGCACTCACTCCAATAGTCTTAAGAAAGCATTGTGCCTAGTGGCATTATAGCTAGGTATTGCACGGCCCTGGTGCGAGATTTCGAGTGGTCCCCCCCCCCCCCCCCTCACCGCATTAGGGAAATTGAGTTTTGCAGCGACGAGAGGCGTGAGCTCGAGACTATTTGCTCTCCTGCGCGCCTGGTACCCAATTGGCAAGTTGCACGGCAAAGTTTTGTCCGACTTGACGCAGAAACTGCGCCTGGGCCCCTCAGCGTTTGGTCTAGGCTGGCCTTGCGTGCTTGCGTGTAGCTTGGGTTGCCTATTAGGCCAGGGGTTCAAGAGCAGAAATGCACGGGGCAAGTAGGAACATTTCGAATTTTGGGTGTGCGGTGTTTAACGACGCACTGTTTTGACAACGGGGGCTGATTGATGATGAAGCTGTAGCCTGGCCTGAGAGGGAGCCGAGGTTGGATTGGGTGCCGGCACCTGGTCCACCGGGCATTGGAGATTTACTCTCTGATGTACCCAATCACGGCCCTCGAGCCAATGCTCGTGGGCCCCCCTGACTGGAAAAAGTTCCTGAACACAGGACCGATTATAACTTATTAAAATGTGCACTATATAATATTTATTAAATGAAAAAAACAGTTACCTAGATTAAAATAATTTATGAACTTGTATAAAATATTGGTGTGATTTTTTGTCAGGAAAGCATTCGTTTGCATTTCACTACTAAATTATGCAAATTGGAAACAAATGATTTGCAGGTCGCAATGAAAACAGTCGGTTGCGGTAAACGCCGATGGTCAACTTGCAACGTCACTTTCGGAGAAGTCACTTTGCAGAAAATCGTCAGAAAATAGATTGAAATATGCCCGGAATTCAAAACAAGTTGTGTAACAACGTCAACTTACACTAACCTTGGTCAGAGGCGACATCGGGATGTAGCCCGGATGGTTTTTGCTGGCCGAGCCGTTGACGTCCGCGCAGCTCGCGTGGGGCTTTGGCTTCTTCTGCGGCTCCATCAACAGGTAGTCGTCTTGTTTGTTTTTCGAAGCGTCGACACTTGGTACTAACCGCGTCGCCTCGTCCGCATCATCGCCGGTACCGTCGGGCGGTTTGCCCTCCGCCAGGTGACACGAATGCCCGCACTTGTTACAAAACTTCACGCCGTTATTTACAGAATAAGACACGTCAGATTCGTCGGTAAACTCGCTAGCCATATTGTCTATGTCCTGTTGGCTGATGCCCGCACGTTGCAAAATGTCTTTGGAATTCTCGTAGTATTCCAGCGATTGCGCAAAGTCGATGTTCTGGTAGTTTCCGTCGCACGTGTCCGCGTGCTGCGGCTCGGCTTCGGGACCGACGTTCTCGTAGTTCGTGTCGGACTCGGCGATTGGCTGCGCCTCGGACGCAGACGATTGGCTGCGTCGGTTCAGCTTCTTGGTCTTGTCCACGGTGGCGTAGATCGCGATCTCGCCGCTGGGGTTCACCACCGGCATCTTGCCTTCGCCGCTCAGCTTGATCTGTTGAGACGGTAGCGAAATGTTGGTGTTATAAAAACGTTTGACGAGGGAAGCGTGACGAGGTAAATAAATTTTCTACAGAGATGAGACTTATATTTTGTACAAAACTAAGCAATGCTTAAAAACAATCTAAAAGTGGTTTCCAATGCTAAGTGAAGGACTGTATATTTTTATTTGACAACTTTCTGTGGTATAATTACTATTCTGCCTGGTAAGAGAACCAAAATTTGTGGAAAATATATCATATTTTGTTCCCATTGGGATAAAAGTAATGGGTTGAGATAGAGTTGAAAATTTGTATGGTGAACATTTCCCACAGCTTTATAACAACGTAATGACTATAAGAGTCGACATGGATAAAAGCTCCAGTTACAAGCCTCTACAATAGTTAACTTAAAAAATTCTAGTGTATAATTCTTTTGTCTATAGTTTTCTCGATTCCTCCATTTCAAAATGTCAATTATTGTAATGATTTGTCAGTTATGGTCTGAACGAATAAATATTTGAGCCAGAACAGTAGACGAATCCGTTAGAAACTGTTGCACGTAGGTAGCGTTGTTTACCTTGTGTATGGGCACGCCGGTGTTTTCCATGCCGTTTCCGCGGCGACAGTACGGCAGCATCATCCAGTTCTCGGCCCAGCACATGACTCGCTGGCACGGGCACTCGTTGCCCGGCACCGGCTCCTCCTCCTCCGTAACCTGGCAACCGATCGGCCGTTAGCACAACGCTGCACAACGCAAACCTCATCATCCGACTTGGAAACAATTCGGTTGGGGAAACGTTCATTTTCTCCAATTGCACAACGAGACCCGCATTTTTGGAACATGCGTTTCACGCAGAAAATGTTGAGACCCTTGATGGTTATGTATCGAATGAAAATGAAAGCTCTATGCGTATATGAGTATTCATATAGCACTATGAGTATTCGTAGACTCTGGACCATACCCCCCTGGGGACATTCAATTCTCACCCTGTATGCAAATTACTTCTCCCAAATTTCATGCCTGTTTAGCTAAGCCGGCTAGAGCACCAGCTGCGAAAGTTGGGGACCCAGGTTCAAATCCTGGAATGGGCAACATTTTTGGGAGGCTAATTTGTGTACATAATAATAAAATAAAAAAAATGAAAGCATTTGGGATATAGATGGCCCAATAAAAAATTGAATTCAGGGATATCTTAGAAATTTTGCTGTCTATAGGCTCTTCGCCCTCCCCCCCTGCCCCACTGCCACATCGCCAATAAATGTGGTAGGTAATTCAAAAGAATTCCGTATAGCGTCACGTGTCACCCGGCAACCCATTGTGTTTCTGAGATAACGGTCGAAAGGGGCTCACCTGCACGCCTTTCTTTGTGAGCTTGACGATGCATCCGCAAGGCTTGCGCAGCATCTTGACCGCCGGCGGCGTGTCGTAGTTGCCGTACGGCCTGTCGGCCGCGGCCAGGCACTCCTTGACGTTGCGCGGCGTGTCGTAGTACTCGTCCGCGCCACCGGAGCCCGCCATCGACAGCCGCTGGCTGCCGTCCTGCTCGTCCTGCGGGCAGACACGGACACCGCGTTAGGTTGCGGAATGTCATGGAACTAAATTCAGAAAGCCTCAATGGAAAAATTATGGCTGGTTATCTCATATTTTAACTCGAGATGAGAGACACACTCTTTAAAAAAACCTACAGAACAGAAACTAGACGTCATTGAGCTGAACAAGGTTTACAAGGCGCAATTTTTCTTTTAATGGATGAATCAATATTGAGCAGTGTTAACCAGGTAGGTAGGTAGGAAGGTAGGTACCTAGGTAGGTACTTTAAGCAGAGTAAAACTATCCTTACCTACTCTATGCTTTAAGAGTTAGATAGGTAGGTACTTTAAGAGCTAAGAATTTAGGGGCATATGGCTTACGTAAAGTGCAGAAGGGTGCCATGGTCGAAGAAAATAGAACCTTTTACCAATGTATTTTTAAAATTACCTAAACACCGACATACCTTCTTGAAGGGCTGTCCGAGCAGCGTCTTAGGGACGTCGTAGTTCTCGTAGGGCCCGACCAGCTGTTTGGGCTCGGCGCGGTGCGGCGTGCCGCACGTGCACACGCCGCCCGCGGGAGGCGCCACCGTCGCCGGCGCGGGCAAAGGCATGGGCGGCTTCTTGGCGCGCTTCTTCAGGGGCGAGTCGAAGCCCAGCGCGGTGGGTTTGGGCGGCCTCGACGGCGCCGTCGGCACCGGAGTCTTCGGGCTCTTCGGCGGGATGTTGGGCGGGTGCTGGTGCAGAGGCGTCATCTGTGACCAGGGACGAGAAACTGTAAGCTCGCTGTGCCGACATGTCAAAGTTTTCTAGACTTTTGGCTGAAGTAGGTTGGTCGGGATTGAACAAAATTAAAGAGTGGACAGAGTGAGAAATTTCCCAACATATCGTCTACTCATCGACCTTGGAATATTCCAACTTTTGATAGACGACAGTGGTATTTAGTACCTAAAGTAGATTAATAACTTAGATAATTTTTGTGTGTAGATACGTCTCTAGCATCCGATACCCAACTATTTGGTATTAATGATATTGATACTGATCTAATTTTGAAGTAGACACCTTGTCAGAGCCCTTTGAAAACATCAGTTTGCATGAGCACTCTGGAAAAACGTCTCCAAACTAGGTTTGAATTCCGATTTCGGCCAGATTCGTCAACCTAACACCACCCACCCCTGGCTGCTGGCAGTCCACTCGACACGCGTCCAAGAACCTCGGCACCGAGTACTCGGAGTTGCCCGAGCTGCCCGCACTCCCGTGCGACGACAGCGACATCCGGTCGCAGCTGCTGCCCGCGTTGCTGCGCGCGTGGTGGCACGGCTGCGTGTCGGCCGCCCATTGCAGCGCCGGCGGCTGCGCGGGCACCGCGACCGGCTCCATGGTCCACGCCGGACTGAACGGCGTCCCCGGCGTGACGGCGTGCGTAGCCGTCGACGAGCGCGACATGGAGGGCGCGCCCAGTTTGCTGATGCAGCTGGCGCAGCGCTCCAGCGCCGACATGCCGGCGCGGCGCTCGAAGGTCGCCGTCGACGAGGTCGAGTCGTGTGGCCAGTGGCTGTCGGTGTTGTTGTAGTGCTCGTGGAGGTCGCTGACGGAGACCGTGTCGCCGCAGCCGTAGTTGGAGTCGAGCTCGGAGTTGCCGTGGTGGCCGGTGGTCGAGTCGGTCGACGGCCAGAACGGGGAGTTGCGGCCGCGGTGCGTTCTGCAATGAGGGTGCCAGGGTCAGAGAGGAGTGGTAGGCGGAGAACAGCGGCAGTGCTGCTGGAGTAGCTTTGGAGGTTCCAGGGACTAGGGATTCTGTTGGAGGGTTGTAAGGGATCGTAGAAGCTCTTAGGAAAATAAAATATGCGATGCTTCATGTAAGATCGAGCCCAAGAATTAGATCGAGCCCAAGATCTAAGACGAGCCCAAGAAATTGCATTTTCCCGAGGCAATAGACAAGTGGTTCATTGAATACAATTATAATATAGGTTCTCTTATTATGGAAATACATTCCCACCCAATTCCCAATGATTAAAATAAAATTTCACAATGCCCCGTTTGTAGCGACCAAAACATTTCAACATCCAAACGAAAGGTGTAAGGTAAATTCTTTGAGAGCAAACGTATGAAGGTCTTACCTGCAGGGACAGAGCAGGTCATCGGAGCTCTGGTGCCGCGAGGAGGCGTCGTGCAGGTCGCCCGCGCACGCGCAGAACGCGCCGTCGTCGCTGCACATCGAGCGGTTCATGGGGTCGCCGCACACCGAGCGCGACTGCAGCGCGTTGTTGGCCAGGAACGTGTCGACGCAGCTGAGGTCCGAGTTGCGCGTGTCTGCGCGCGAGTGCAGCTGCTTGCGCGGACTGTCCAGGCCTGCGCGCGCACGACGGGGTGCACAGAGTTAGGACATCGGCCGGTCAACTTGTCTGGCGGTCAGTTGATGAAGGGCGCCAAGTGCTATTAGGTCATCTACAACTGGCGTTGAGCGGAAGGCTCCTTCTTATAGGAGGACGATCCTTAGGAGGAAAGCTAACCCTGTAGCCTGAGTTTGATGAAAAATCTCATATTTTCTGCAATCTTCTCACGAAGGAGGGTAAACTATTGTGATTTGGAAAATAGAATGTCTGTCTAGAAGAGAGAGCATCTTTTCTATAATGCAAGTTGCAACGGTAACATTTGAGCAAGGAAGTGACAGTGTATTTTATACAGGTGCCTGGGATTTCTGGTCAGGACATGGACAGAAATATTCTTGATTTCCCGAAAAGATATTGGTGGATTTCCAAGAATAGACATACATAAGAGTTTCTGTTGTTGTCTCTGGCCAATCGCTCGACTCACCGGAAGTCTTCCTCGCCGCCGTCGGCCGCCGTCGCGTGGCCAGCTTGCCGAGCGCGGCCATCTTGAACGTCTGCGTGATCTCGTCCGCCTGGTCCGAGACGCACACGTGCAGACCCTCGCCCTTGCCGCACCGCGAGCCGCCCTCGAAGCAGAACATGCCCTCGACGATGCCGTAGCGTCGCAGCAGGGCGATCTCCCAGAAGCCCATCAGGCGCGGGGGCACGCCCGACGTGAGCGAGAACCGGTGGTCTTGCACGTGGAGTCGCGCCGGACCCGTCGCGATCTTCGACTTGGACGGCACGTTCTTGATCTGGATCAGGAACTGCTGGTCTGCGCGCACCGAACGGCGAAAATGAGGCGTTAGTTTGCGGCGAACTGATTTTGTGCGTTTTAGCGGTGCCTTACTTCACATGGAGAAACATCTACGACTATTAGCAGGGTATAGGTATCTCAAGAGAGGACTTGCTAGTAGTTTTCTGGGAGTACGAAATTGAACCCATTTCTCGCTGCGCTCTTATATCATAATATAAAGAAATCTCGACGCCATGTACTGACCACGATATTAAGAACGTTAAATTTCTTAGACTCAATTGTCTCCGTTTGTTCTTTTGTTCACGTTTTCAACGTCAGTCAAGCTATCACCCTTGATAAAGTAACTAGCATATTATGTTACAAAACGTCGGAAAAGCAGTGAGACTTTTTATTTAGCATTCAATTCCCAGTTTGAACTTTGAAATAGTTTTTTTTTTCAAATTTAAGAACGTTGTTTTCAGCTCGAGTATATATAGGTACTTGTTAGTGTATAATGGGGGTATAATGGGGGTTGTTTTCAAGTGTTTATCGAAAATGCATGCCACACTTGTGCGCGAAATCTGAAAACGCAGACATTCAAGGAGACCCCCGTACCAAGGTCTGTCTATTATCACAGGTATACCGTATTATAGGGGCGCATTAGATTAGAGGCCGATGGGTTGTCTGCCCTTTGCCAAGCCAAGTTCTCGCACAAGAATCAAGATGCACCCACCTTCGCCGAGGTTGTTGGATATCTTGACCTGCCACTGGATGAGGCGTTCCCGCGTGTCGAACGCCAGGATCACGGTCACGTCCTGGCAGATGATTGCGATCGTGTTCGACTCCTTGTCCAGCGTGAAGCCTGCACAAACACACACGACCACAATGGGTTTACACAAATTCGGCATGTGTTTATTTTATTTTTAAAGCCATATTTGTTTCTTGCTCTCTACGGAGGTTCAGTGCTCGGAAGCCGAGGAACCAGGGGAGTTTCTATACACACTTTTTACAATAATTAAATGCTGCGTATTTATACAGCGCTTTGCAGTATATGCGTTGCCTGCTTCCTGGCGGCCTTTGGGTAAACCCTGGAGATCGTGAGCGTTGATTGAGATTTTCCGGGATTTTTCACATTTTTTAATTGGACATTTTGGTATTTCAGTTCCACCACCCTGATTTCCTCTTGCTTTTTGGTGCACCTCTACTTGGATCTCTAATTGGATCTAATTGTTATGACAATTCCCTTGACCAAAACATGAACTTTTTGGCTATGATTGATTGGAATTTGCTCTCTGTTTTGACAACGGACCCTGTGTCACTGTGACAATGAATGAAAGGGTGGTGATGATTTCAAACATAATATACCCTGCCTAATATATAGAGGTAATCCTGGTGGTGGTGCACGTTACGTATATAGCCAACTTCATAAGCGTGCGCAAGGTAAATGGCTAGATACGGCCCAGAAAATGATGGTCACAAAATGCACAATCTTTTTTTTTAAGTCCGTGAGTCCCGTGACCTTGAAAGCAAGTGTTGTGACAAGGCATGGTAGCCATCGATTTTCTACACACATTGAATTTCTATCCGAGCACACAACCAGGGCCTTCTTCATGAAAAGGTTTCCCATTGCTCTAATGGCGCGAATGTTGCTAGGAGGCTGTGGAAAATGGCAGAGTAAAAAAATACTTGGGTTGAATTCAAGGTTAAGGTTGAATTAGAGCTCAAGGTCAAAGCCACCTATAATACATTTTTGACATCCGAGCAAATCGAATCAAATCCATTCAGAGAGCACTGGCAAGAGGCAAGGTAAGGTTTTGCATTCTGGTTACAATAACTTATATTTGCAGTGCAATAAGATGTTGAACAACAAAACTTGCTGTGAAGATTTTGAATGCGGCCTGTGCCGTGTCTGACGCACCGCTGCGCACGCCTATAGCCGCCTATGACCATCTCATCAAAGAACATGCCCAGGGTACCACGTGGCAATGTCTAGCAGCGGCTGTGGACCGCAGTGTTACCTGACTCGACGCCGAGGAAGTGCTGCAGAGAGAGCGACGCCTTGGTCTGACCCTGTCGGTAGCGGTCCTTGCTGTCACGATACAGCTGGAGGTGCAAGCAGTCTGCAACAAATGGAGACGACGCCGACGTTAGGAACATCACTCCAGAACAGGCAACGTTGGTTGACAGCCACGTTGAATACATATCATTCGATCGTTGAGGAAATTTTACTTTTGTTGGGGAAAGGAAAATGTTTATTTGCGAGCCATCTCGTCTCGTACTCAATACCGGTGTTTCCCCATTTCCAAAAAACTTTATACAGTTTAGTTTAAAGAAAAAACAGCATTATGAATTAAAATAAAATGAGTGCATATACCTCTAGATGCAAAAACATATTGACCGCGCTAAAGCACAGCTATGAGGGATCAACCTGATCCAAACCACGAGGTTCGAACTAAGTTGTCGCTATAATGCCAAACTTTCTCCGAGAGTTGAGCTGCGAGATGTTATCATTGACATCGTCATCGCGCTCATCAACGCCACCCCAACGCCAAGGGCACGGCCCGCGATCGCAAACAGTCGCGTGCGATCAGCACGTGATAACGCCGCCGACGCCGGAAGCAGCGATAGCGACGCTAACGGCCCCAAACGCCCCCCACCCCGCGTCGCGAGGGTAAACGTCGTCCGGTACACTCTGCCGCTATCACAGGCCAACAAGACGATCTGGGTACCGATCATGTAAATTTTTTTCGTTCGATTTGGCTCGAAATCATTCGATTTCAAATCACTGCCCATGTTAAACCATAGGCAGTGATATTGAAAACGAATCGTTTTAAAATCACAAAGTTACACGATCGGTCTCCAGGACGCGGCGATCGGCGCGACAATCGGCGTCTCGCCCTCAGAGGCGTCCACATGTTTGCCAACAACTTATACACACCGATGCGACGTTTCGAGACGACCAGCCTTTGCTTTGTTATAGCGAGTTATGTGGAGCGACCATCCATTTAGCTGAAAAATGGGGGTTTACTCGCGAAAGCGATGGAGTTTGCCACTTTCTGGGGATCTCATATCATAGAGTACCACACCAAAGAGTGGAATGATTACGTTTTTATCATTACCATTAAAAATAGCATTTATTATTATCATTATTAACCATTTGACTCTTTACAAATGGTAAAGAGTCAAATGATACTTTACTTCGAAGTCCACCAGGCTGTGGTAAAGTAAGGCTAACACGACCGTATATATACATCAAATCGACGAGTGATAAAATAGTGTCAGGCTCAGCAGAAAATAGAGAAGGAATTGGAAATAAAATATTCTACCTAAGAAGTGGCGGCAAGTATTATCATTGTATTTAAATTGCATAGTTCAACAGATATACAGTTTTTATTTGCGTCCTTCGGAAATTGGGGTGCGGTTCACATACAACACACAGAGCAACGACGAATATGAACGTGATTAGAAATCTACTGTACAATCATTGAAACATGGGAGTGATCCATCAATGCTGCGTGTCATTTGCGTAATGTTCTCTGCACGCTGAACACATCGCTGATGGATATAACGCGACGGGATGTATGTTAATCAAACAATGTTGCCTGCTAATTGGCGAGGGTTTGATTTGAATGATGAGTTTTAGTTTGGATGCGATAACATACTATTATTATTACGCATTGCTGATAAAAGATGCGTCTGGAATTAAGGGAAATCAAAACGGTCGCCTATACGATACATATATAATAATATATACCTACTATAGTAGTTACTATTCGTCTCCGGCTATTTTGTCATCAGCAAATTGGTATTCCACAATGTTACAGTACAGGCCCAATGCCCCAAGGCGCTGACAAAACAACATGATACGTACTATAGGCATGTATTTGGGAAATTGCGAGCGATGCGATCGATTATGCCCAAGCGGCGAGAAAGTCTCAAGAGGATTTCTCGAGCATTTCGAATGTTGACGGAGAGCCTAGAGGCAGGGGAAACTGGCATTCAAACTGGCCGTGATTCCCTCATTCGGCGATACATCATGAGATACACATCATAGTTTTCATACCTTATTGGGACTAATATGAGTGGTAGGCCATCATCATATCAAGTGAAAATGAAAATGTATCATGTATTGCTAGCGGTCGATCGTATTTTCAAACACATTCCAGACAGCAGGTCTTTCTGCAGTGCACACGAGCGTACGTGGGGGTGCCGATTTAATGCGTGTAGCATTTCCCTGAGATCTGATAACGCGTGTATATCGGAACCGGAATCCAAAGCAGTCGTTGGCGGGGGGATGAGAAACGATGGAATTAATTCAATTAGGCAAGTTGTAAACTTTTTCCAAGTTGCGTGCTGATGTTTCGCCAAGAACCAAAGCTTGCCAATTTGAAACGGGAAGGGTTACGAAAACGAAATGATGGGGGGGGGGGGGGGGGGGGGTATTATGAAAGCTCATTTCTCACGAGGAGATCAGAAACAATAAAAAAAGTTGGAATCTCAAGAGGAAATAACATTTTCTTCAAATTATTAATTTATATACATAATAATTTAAAGCATCTTAATGCCCATATCTCCTTATTTTCAGTGCAGGCTTATTTATATATTCCCATCTCTGGACCTGGACGAGAGACTTCTGAGCTTGCTCCGGCTCTTTGAGTAATTAAGACTTTATAGCAATGGCGTATATTTGCGCAAGTAGTCAGGTTCGTACGCCTGTTCGCTAAAAAGTTGTCGACGTGAAACTTTAAACTCACAAATAAACCACAAAGTTCACAATTTTGGCCACGACTTGAATATGTGATTAGTTGCCATCCAACATTTTCATGGGTTTTCCTCTGCGCGAAATGTTTTACCTTCGACAGAGAGCACAAAGTTGGTGGAAATCTCTGAAAATGTAAAATTGGCACACATAAACTTGGACCCGTATTCCAGAAAGAAATTTGATATCAACTTGTTGGAATTGAATTCACATATTCTCAGCAACTATACATTGACCAGAGCAAGAATTTATGTTCCGTTTACGACTCTCTTAAACCAGCTTCCGGAAACTGCAGTTGTCAGTTGATTTCGCTGACAAATTCACGGAAATCATCTCGAGCTTCGAGATGACAAATAATTGACCCCAAAATGAGCGGCCAAGTTCCGAGAATGTCCAAAATCGCGAAAATACTGGGGAATGTGAGTGCTGCTCGTCGCGGCAGAACTGCAGGGGTAGCGCTGTAAGGGTAGAACTGTAACAGGCAGCACGCAGTGTGTTTGTTCAACGACAAGGGGATGGCGGTGTGTTCTGGCGCTGTAATTAAATTATCTCCTCCCATCCCTTACGCATACACGGAACAATATCAGCTTACACACACTAGAACGCTGTAGAATATAGCACGCGACTAGCAGTGCCGCGCCGCGGTGAGCAAACTAATTACTAATTACAAGATATCATAAATTAATTAACCCATACTTTGTACTTTCTCTCTATGCTGCGGCGTGCGTTCCCTTTCGGGCCGACGGCAGCGTTCGCTGGCGGAGCCAAAAGCAAAGGTCTCCCGAATGCAATGCCAGTGTGAAGATTAGTTACCGTTAACGTGCGAAATGTTCGCACGAAGTGATTAACATTTTTCAAAAAATCTATTTAAAACTGGGGTTTAAAGTCTAACTCATCGGTTTGATATGGTTTTTTGACACCTTTTGCCAAGGTTAGGACAGCAAACATGAGTATCAAAACCTAACGAGTAACAAATATTTTGTACGAAAGTGTGTGTCTCGTTAAAATTAATACTTCTTTCTCTTGAGTCGGCAAGTGATGAGTAGGTCGCTCTCAATAAAATGTTGTATTTTTGGTAGGTTATAGGACAATAAACAAAAGTCCTCTTCAGTTTTCTGCTCCAAACGGAGTTTCGGTGCATCATAAGACTTTGGGATCATGCGTGGTCTTTCATTGTGACTAGCACGTAAAGAGACCAAGAACCAAAAAAAAACGCAACCAATGCGTCGTTAAACCAATACGAAATCCAGAACATCTTGGTTCTCTGAACTCCGAGTCGAAGACACAAGAAGAACACTACAGGTGTTTAGTTGTATATGCGAGTCGCGGCGTGAACGACGCCGAGTAAATCGAATGAAGGCTAATCCGACGGTGTTTCGCGGCTCGCAGTATTGTGTGCCATTCGGCGTCGCTGGGGACCGAACCCGCGGCCCACGTAAGACGAACACACGTGTAGTACACGACGTGATGGAGCACAACGCCATTATCTCTCTAGCCAGAGAGCGAGCTGTAGTTCGCGATTCTCCCAGCAGGATTATGTTCGCGTGGATGTCGGCTGGTGTGTAACGCTCTGGCGGTCGGCTTATGAACTACACAGCGGTGGTGTTGTTTGGTATACAGCCTCAGGGGTGTGCAACTGATTAGGGTTGTTTGATGCTGGGTTCTTGACGATGGTATAAAGCTGAGATATAGTCTTGTGCTTTCAGCAAAGACTAAAATTGCTGAGAGAAATAACTAATGTGTTATCAAGAGTGTGATTTGGAGGTGGATTTAAGTGTCATTGAGTATCGAAATCATGAATTGATTGAAATTCCCAAAGAAATCGCGAAGAATGGGTTCAAATCAAAAGTTAGGGTTGTTCATCCCTGGCCCGTTTGATTCCAATGCACCGTGTTTGTGTTCTCGGTTTGCCAATATCCCGGTCGACCCCCTTCCCCTAGCAGGCGAAATCTTCACGCGCACACTGCCACCTTCGACGCCTTTCTTCTCGCGCTTCTTTCTTTCTTTCTTTCTTTCTTCCCGTCCCCTTTGGGAGGGCGCCAAGCAGCCACGGGGAGCCGATGTGCCTACTGGGTATTCGCCACAGACAATCTGCGGCGGAAGGTGCTGCTCGTCGCGGCCGTCGGGTCAACTGCTCACCGAAAAGTGAAAACACCCGTAAGCCGGAAAATGACAATGACATAATATTATGCATTCGTGAACAGTATTCTTTGATTGAAAGGCCAAAGCTGATGGTTACCAAATTTTTTCGTCGGGTGTTATGTATCATTTTAAAATAAGCCCTATGTATTGCTTGGTACGATTATTAACATTTCGATCAGAATTTCGAACAAAATCTTGAAAACTAAACCTTGGAAAACACTACTCTTCTAAAAGTTTGCTTTGATTTCACGACCCAGTTAGTAAAATAGTTAAATTTAGCAAAACTATCCAGTTGTATAAAGGTTATAGCCAAACATACGAGAGTGCCAAAATGTTTTCCCATGGCAGCCATGTTTGTAGAACGGCAGTTTATGGGGGGGTTGTTAAATTCGCATGTTTCCCATTTCTCGAACATGTCGAGCAATAAGAAAACCGGCAAAGTCATGTTCGCCGGACATAATTACAGTGCGCGCGGCAGAGCCAAACAAGCATCCCCTGAAAGCTGAACACGAGCAGAGTTACCATTTTGTGTTCCACGGCACATGTTTCGCATTTATGAACCTCAACTTTGTAATGCGCGTGAATATACGCGAGCATGCAGGGTGACATGGCAAAGAGCCATGCGTGGCCGAATGCAAAGCGAAGCAACGCAAGCAGCGAAGTTACAGCACCCACCCTCACCGACGCGAAAGCAACCAACGCAGCGACATGCTCCATCGCTCGCAGAAACCAATCGAAGAACCGCAAACAGATTTCCGCGGTCGACGTTCTGCAGAACTCGTTTCGCGTCTCTACGTTTCATCTCGCCGCGAGAGCGCGCGCGAAACACAAACGCATGGTCTTTCTTGACGCGTTCTTTGATTCGCTTTGTTGTCGTCGATCGGCATCGTTACTCCGGTGACGAAGGCGCGCACACTAGCGCGTGCTGGTGACATACGAAAGAACTCGGCTAGCTTTGTCTCTATGGAGCGCGATGACGAATATATGGAACGCAGGTTGCGGGGACTCGTAATCTTCAAGTTAGTTTCTGAAAGATGGTTGAAAACAAGCGCTTTCTTTGTATACATGAAAAACAGAACAGGGCTACAGGAAATCTAGTAAAACCGCAATTTGGCGTAGGACGTAACTCAAAAGAAGGCGTGGACAGAACTCAAAAGAAGATTTGATGTATAACTGAGTAAATATGCTGGTTAAAAAATGCGTTTGGAAAGGTAAATAACAGGAAAACAGAGGCATCACTACTCCTGTTTCCAACCGCAAAAAATTGTGTAAATCAGCCATTGTTCGCGATGAATGTGCGGTTTCGTTTCAAGAGTGTCGAATGTTCTAAAGCAATGGATTTTTTTTGCCGAGTTCACTTAGTTATGCAGTATGATTAATGTCAAAGTAGATTGTAGACGATTTATAAGGGGAAAAACCACTAGCGGTTAATAGGTGGTGGTAGGAGGTTTCATATTGATTCATCGTAACCTCATCCTGTCTCTGCGCTCCGGGCGAACCTGAGAATTATACCAGACATAAATTGATGCAGTCGCCACTTGTGACAGCGTCATTTCACCGCCCATTATTCACCCTCGACGACACTTCTTTTTTTTTTGCGCGCCCGCTACCCTCTTACTTAATAGTTCTCGAAATTTTCTCCCCCAAAATTGCGCTTCCTGTATTTTACGAGCGCGGCGAGGGTCAAAGAATGGGAGCCAATCACCGAGAGCCGCGAGGAGAATGGAACAGCTTACTGCTAGTTGACACTAACCCCCCGTTAGCATAAAATATAACTTTAAAGAGATTCGGATCGAAAGATTTTATTTCGGCAGAAGAATATGATTTCAATGACAGACAGACGTATTCATATTTATGTGTGGTTTAACGAAGCGTAATGTAAGGGGCACGACATGGCCATGCAGTTTTCAAAGAGGCACTGCACAGCCATTATCAATCATGCTTCAAGAGGATTACGGACAATCGTAAAAAGTACAACGGGATGAACCACTTTCTCTTGTTCCATTAGGAAGTTCTGTCAGCGTTCATTAAATTGCGACGGGGGCGGAAAAAATAAAACTACCCTGATCGTATAGTAAACCACAGGCATTTAGTAAACGATATATAACGCAGGGAAAATCTGTATAATTACACTAACTTTTGACAACTGGTATAGAGAGCCCATTTTCAATAGTCATGTTGTGAGAGTACTTTTTGCTGATCTGCCTAGTTCAATGTCTGGATCAAGTCTGGAAGGTGCAAACATATTTTCCTACAGCGGACTTGGTCCTTGGCGCTAGGAAATTTGGTTCGAAGGACAGCTCCTCCCCGTTCGAGTCGGCAATGCCATAAAGGTCTGACCAAAAAGTGGCTAATTGCAGTGTGATAAAAGTAGGAACAGGCGCGCAGCAAACAAAACGACGTCTGGCGGTGGAAAGCGAAACGCAAATCTCAAGTGCTGGCGGTGAGAGGGCGGTGAGGGGCGGGTGGCTAACGGCACGCCGAGGGTTAGTGTCTGCTGCTGACACTGAGTGCGCGCCGAACAGCATCACGGCTTGTTATTAATCTTTGCTCATTTCAACCGATCATTTATTTCATGCGGACGTGGCGGACTCTTTTGTGCTCTTCGACCGCGGGCATTTCGCTGCTATATAACCAGATAGTGAATTGCGCTCGAAGCATGTGCTGTCCATGAATCATTGGTATGCACACCCAATTGCATATCAATAATAATTACCTCGATTAAACTGTAAACGATCAGTCTTCGACGCCCGAAATTGAAATGTCTTTCCGCTAATGCTCTGCGGAATTATGTTTTTGACATGTTAATAACGAAATATATTTCCCGCAGTTTAACAATGGTTGTTTTTTTCTCCCCGTTTACACCTTATCAACCCTACATTGGAAGTGAATTCTGCCGTTTCAAGTTCTAAATTTTTTGTCCATGCCGGTGGATTTTCGGAACTGTGACGCCCGGCCGCCAGGTTTTGGTTAGTCTAGCACCCTGCCACCAGGCTTCGTGCTTCAGTGGGCCGCAAGACGCTTGCGGGGAAAGACAAGAGAGACAGGAAGCTGCTGGAAAGAGATGGCGGCGCAAATCGCAGGGGAGAATCCGAGATGGCTTAGCAAGGACTAACTCTACTAAAAGATATCCCAGAGTCGAGTCTCAATTCCAAACCAGAATGAAACGACTTTCAATTCTCTGCCGCGCGCCTCTATTTTATTCCATTCCCGTTTCTGACGATGTAGAAAACGGCAAAGGGATAAAGGAATCTTTTCCTTTATCGCTTCCTTTTGAGGTTTTGACTATTAAATCGGTCATAACTTAAGAACAATGAGCGGTCTCATATGAATAAGAATAGATCTGCAAAGGATTTAATGTAGAGCTCAAAAGAGGGTCCATAAATATTATGTCGCTTGTGTTTATGAAGTCCATTCGAAAAACTATAGTTACTTATTTTCTTATTGAAAAGCAAACATCAATATTTAAAATGCTAATTTCAAAATTATTTGCATACAATTAACGATTAGACGCGAGAATGAGCTATACTAATGCTAAGTTTGAGGTATATCTCAAACACAAAAGTTCAAATGAAATAACAAAAACTAACCATCGTTGAAAAAATAAATAGGGTCAAATTCCCAATGCCCTACGTTACCCATTGCTATCGTTTTGCACAGACATTCACAGTTAATGCCGAGGCTCCTAGAAATGACTGCCGACATGACAAATACAAGCACTTGCCGCTAGATTTGTAAAGAGACGCCTGATAAATCGCGAGCTATGCTCAAGACTCAGCGATACTTATCACGGTTTCCCCGCACGAGGTGAAATAAATGGTTAAACAAGTCCTAACCGTAACTCGTGCGGTAAACGGGAAGTTATATTTTCGTAGAGCCGCAAGTTTGTTGACGTGGCTGGCGATCATTTCCCCTTGGCGAGTATTCCTTTGAGGGTTCGGAGGGCCGAGCGTGGGGTTTATATACCATCGGGGAAACGGTCAAGAATCAAACTGGATTCAAAGAAGCGGCCGAGGAAAAAAACGAGGCGGTGTTCAAAGCACACGCTGGGAGTGGGTGGAGAGAAAATTGATTCAAAATTATGTGATCATTTAAATCCATACTGGCAAAGGAAAATGGCCACTTGGAACGTATCAGCTGCTGACCCTATATTGGGCGAACGAACGTGCTTCGAAGTTCAAAGGGTGCAGCGTTAACCGTAACTCATGTTTTATCTGAACTGCTGTACCATATTATATCGAGCAGCTTCTTTTCGGTTATTTTCTTTGCCAATTCTGATTACCTAATCAATTATTTACGATATCTAATATGAAATAAGTTCCGTCTCTGCTCGAATGGTAAAAAGAAAACATGGTCCATCTGAACTATATATATAGGATAAGAAATAAAAATGCTATAAAAATAAGAATTTTAAGGTTTATTTCAACCCCGACTCGCTCGCCAACGACACGAGGTACTGAAAACATAATACTTTGGCCACCGGTAGTGGGAACAGGCGCTGAGCACACACACAGCGCGCAAAGCCACAGAGAGAACGCGTGTACAAGACCCATACCTACTCCACTAATGGCGAATGTACGCACACTTTACGCACAGTTTACGCACAATGACTCCTCCGAGCGCGTTTGTGGATAATTTTCCGCCGAGACGCACTTCAAAGCGATCGGCGTTGCCGCCATTATCAACGGGCACACACGAGCCCCCGGGGCGCCGAAGGGGGGAGGGGGCGGGGGGGGGGGGCAAATTTTAACCATAGCAAGGCGACGTCGACGAGCCTAATCGGAAAACTGGGGGGGGGGGGGGGGGGGAGATCAAGCAACCCGCGGCCGGTTCATGGCGGAACGATAATGACTTTTTTTTGGAATAATTTTTAAAGCGCGCATTTCCTTGTCCAATCAATGTTTTTTTGCGCGTTTTCATGGCATTAGAATGCGTGGATGCTGGTTTCAGAAAATAATACGTTGCGGCTGACGAATTTGGAGCTGCAAATTGTCGCGACGAATGTGTTTGACAATTGTATTTATTTTATTTTGTATACAATGTAGTGATACGCGGATGCGGGGATTGGAGAAGAATGTTTGTTTTCCTTTCTTTTCTTTGTGTTTGTGACAAAAGAGACGCGTTCCGGGCGTGGGCGCGGCGTGTCAGTGCGCATGACGAGGACGTCTCATCACGCGCTAAAGGTAATTGGCGCCGATGGAAAAGCGCGACGCTAACGAATTCTAGCGACCGTCGCTGGAAACGAATGTGCGTCAACGGGAAACTTTTCCTTGCGTTGCGCGTTGCGTTGGCTGCAAACGAAACTGGATTTTCTAGAATCTGTCATATCTATTTGTCGATATTCCACTTTGGCTAACGAAAAATGTGACAAAGCTTTCGCCAGAAATACGGATAAAAAATAAATAGATTTGCCAGTCGGCGCGTTCGCCCTCACAAGCGCGAATGCCGCGACGACTGAGCATTCTGCGCCTGCGCGGGCGGCGCTTAAAGAGGGAGAGGAAAGTTTTGATCAGCGTAGGAAAATGAAATACCGAAATCGAATGAAAGAGTTTCTGCCGCGTTTCCATTTTCAAAGGTTTTCACTCTCTATACTTTGGTGTCTCAGCGCCGTTAACTCATGTTGCTATTCGTTGGGCAAGTATAACTAAAAAATGTTTGTTATATTGAGTTTCAGAAAGTTTACCTGCGGATGTTCCTCCATGGTTTTGCATAACAGCATCGGTGCCCACATAGTCCAACAAACTTCCCGCAGACCTTTATCACCTGTCAGATGCCACGACTTGCCATGCGCAGCTGATTACCACTCCGAACAAAGTCGCGGATGACCTCGAAACGATAATGGCTCGATAAATGGGAACGCGCGCAGAATTTGATGATTGAACACCCACGAAATTACGTCAATTGCATTAATTACGCAAACAAGACTATGTATGCGTGTATTCTGATGAGAATCACAATTCAGCAGGATTCAATCGAACAATAGACACATACAGACTGCCCCAGAAATGCATTGTTTGGGTTGCATTCGTATATTTCTACACTCAACAAGCCACTGCCAATATTCATTAAATTATAACGCGATGAATATTCAAGTAGAGGCTACACTAACTTGACACTCTTGTCGAATCAGTCAAGACGATAGGTTGGTTTGCTAGCGACCGCGCAACACTATTCGAATTACAAACGATATTCAACTTCGTTTCTTGTTAACTCACGTCAAGTATGTAAGTTACATAGATATAGATTTTGCAGGGGTGAAATTATTACGCTTGTTCTTATAAAATACATTAGTTTTACGACTGATTTTGACGCCTGATAAATAAATTACGTGCTGAATGAACAGCTTTTCTGATAATTAAAGGGAATATCCTATCCTCCTATATAACTCCAGATCAGTTGTTCCATTTCATCAACCTTATGCTGATAAAACCTCGTCAAAAATAATAAGTCCCCACCCAGCACACATTCGTACCCCTGTACCAACTCTGCCACCCCTTTCCCCGCGTTCCAAACGCCCGATTGTTCGACTAGCTCAAGGCCACGTCCTTGCAGCATGCCGTGCCCTTGGCTGACCGCGACACTGCTGCTCCTGGCGGCGACCTCGCCGCTCGCGGTGCGCGCGCACACCGACGCCGACGGCTACGAGACGTTCACGCGCGTCGGCTCGACGACGCCGCTCAACGCCTACAAGCTGCACACGACGCGCGCCCTCTGGGACGCCGCCAATGTCGCGTGCGTGCGCGAGGGAGCGCATCTGCTCGTCATTGAGTCGGCGGACGAGGCGCGTTTGGCCCGCACTCTGTTCGCGCGGTTGCCGACGCCGCCGCCGACGCTGCTCGACCAGGTGCACGTCGGACTGCTCGACAAGGCGCAGGAGGGCGTCTGGAAGACGGTGCTAGGTGCGTGCCGGACCGATGTCTATGCAATGTCTACCACTAGGTTTTAAGCAAGTATATAATCTTTAGGTAACATGGTTTGCGGTAGCTTGAAAATACCTTTTTTATTCACAAATGTTGCTCAGTAATTTTCCAATCTTGGAAATTTCTAGCAAGTTTAGTCCACACAGTCAAATATTTCGCAAATGACTTAGCGATTTTTCTTCACAAGCGCATGTGGTTGCTTTTAATCCCCACTGGGCTGGACCTATATACGTGGACTTTCCAATGTCCACTGCAGCTGGCTTGGTAGCTTCATGACGCCCAAAGAAATGCACCAGAACCACTTTGCCTATGAAGCGAACCACTTTGGCTTCTGCGCAGGCGCTGATCTGTCCGCCACGGGCAACCACGTCGCGTGGGCAGCCGGGCAGCCGGACAACGCAGGCGCAGCCGAGCACTGTGGAGCCATCACGCGCGACATCTTCTACAATGACCTGCCGTGCGACAAGGTCTACCCTTGTCCGTTCATCTGCGAGAAGGAGTTGCCGACGCGCGGGGTGGAGGCGGTGGACGGCGACGTCACGCTCAAGGAGTTCATCGGGAGCATCGATGTCCGGCAGGCGGCGACGGAGATCGGCGGACAGGCGCACAAGTCCAGGTTCCTGGCCATATTGCTCAGGCTTTAGAGAAAGAGTTCCTCGAGGTTTCATTCTGATGGTGATGGCTAAGGTTTAACTACCAATTTAATGGATGAGCATTTAAAAAAAAGTCTTTTCTCTTACGGGTTAAAAAAGGAACGAGCAATTACCCATTATAAGTCTGTGCTAAGATGTTGATGATAATTACTATTTGCTATGCAAATGTTACAGATTTGCGTTTATAATTCTCTTTATTAATAAACACAAAATTGTCGCCCTTATCAAATGTAAATTGTTCACATTCCAGAGTGATATTTCCTTCTTATAATTAGCGCTCGAAAAATAAAAGATGAAACGAGAATTTTACAGCTTGGAACTCCTAACGTATTTCACAGACGCATAAAGCACCCAGGGCTAGCAAGAGAAAACCTCGAAACATTTATTTAATTTTCCAACGGAATTTCGGGCCACTTTTCTCCATATAGCGTTGCGCTCTTTTAATACGCTCTAATCCCTTACGTCTTAATCCAGTCTCCGCGATGGAGGCAGGATTAGCGGCACAATAAGACGCTCCTAGGCGGGATGACACCCACGTCGAAACGTATCGCCGGTCTGAACCGGTATGAACCCCAAAGATGCGCGTCTAGCTTCGCAGCGAGGAAAACAGAGACGATGAGGAGGAAAGCAGTGCAAATGCTGACTGAAAACTATGACATGGACGAGGTTTGACAGGAAAGTAAAACCTTAGTGGCCGGTAGTGGTCTGGAAGCACTGTTGCCACTATGTGGTTTTCTGAGATTCGTGATTATTTTCTAATTTTCTTCACTGGCCAGCATACACGCTTTGTGTAATGTATCTTTGTGGTTGGAGTCAGAACATGAGTTTTGGTTCCAATTACATATTTTTCTGAATTCGAATGTTCTAAAATATAGATCAGTCTGGTTATCTGTGTAGGACTGTAGTTTCCTATACTTGAAACAATGGCTGGTTGGGTAAAATGACTCGCTGCTCTAAATATGCTGCGAGTGGGACATTTTCGTGAAAGGATTCATCAAAATAGACATCCCGCTAACGTAGGCATCACAAATTTTATCCAGAAAAAAATCAAAATTAGGGAAGTGTTTTCGCCACACATCATTTTGCCCAGCATGTTCACAGCGTTGTATTATTGTGGGCCGCCCACGCCTCGGCCGGTCCGCCGGCAGAATACCGAACTAATCTGCCTCGGCTCACTGTGCATAAACAAACAGTTGCCGCGCGGCGTTAGTTACGACGTTATTAAAATTCCAGTCGGGTTTGCGCCCGTAGTTTCGCCGACGCCGCGCGTTTTGCGGCGCCGCGACGCTTTTCAGGCGTCGCGACGCGCTCGAGCAATTAGGCTGATTTACAGCGACGCCGCGAGAGCGCGCCACGCGTCTAATTGGACGCCGCTCGGCGCTGCCGGACGCGACGCCTGCTTGTTGACACGCGGCGTCGGCGTCGGCGTCGAGTCGGTGTGATCAACGCGTGCCGCGACGTCAACTGGGTTTGCGTCCCGAATAAAGATGATGTTTAGTCCTTCGGCTCGAGTTTTCGGTTATGTTTATTAAACCTATGTCATGCGCTTTGTAAACTGGCATACAATTTAACAACAAGAGTTGAAAAAAGGGCTTTGATCATATTATGTCTTTGCACGAGGTCTCTTCTCTCTCAGTGCGTTTTCCAGGCACATTTCCCCAGACCAAATACTTAACAGAGCCACGACGAGTATATACAGTTAACATATCAGGAATTTTGGGAACCGTTTTGCGACACGTGGGTTGTTGTGGTCGTTTAGACCAAACTATTAACTTTTGCTTAAATCGAATGCCAAATCAAACCTACGCGAGTAAGTCTAAATGTGGCCCGTTTATCCCAGTTTATCACACTTTAAAACAAAACAACGAATCATTTATCATTATAGACAGGCCTTTGCAGAATTTATATTTCAAGCGACACTCGTCTACGCCAGCGTCCCTTTTTTCAATTAACTTGGTCCTTAGCGTATTTGCTTACGACTCCTGACAACTGAGTCCGATAATTGATTTTAATTATGGAGCGTAATTTCTCGTTACAATTCTGAAAGAAGTTTGCGTACACAAAGAGCTTGACGCCGGTGGAGCGCTCAGTTCTGGCCGCGGGCCTTACCGACCCTACCGAACATGCCCTAACTCGGTGCTTACTCATTGCCGGCCCGCCATACACTATTCATAGAGCAGGCCATGTCAAATTCATGCTACCGCAAAACCAACAGGATCGGGCACCGACAACACGAAAGTGTAATGCACATGTTATTGCCAGCAACCCGCTTCGTTTTCAAATGTGTCGGAACCTGTACATTTCACTACATTTACCCCAACTTGATGACCTATCTCTCCGCATGCAAATTAATATTGGGTCAAGTTGAAGCATTACTGGAAAAATTTGCTCTTTCTAGCATGTTGGTGGTGGGTATTATTGGAAATGCTAACACGGAAGCGTATTTGTATGGAGCAAAAGGAAAAACCGATTCTGGCGCGTCGTTTTCCAGTTGGAGCTAATCCGAAATACCGAACAGAACTCCAGAGAGCTAGGCAATTTGCCGAGTCGCTCGCGATCAAACAGTTTCCTGTCCCATATTTGCTCTTGCTGAAACCACCCCGCTATATCTGCCATTAAATGAAAACACTTTCAGCTGGAACACATCTTATTTGGCCCTGACGTCACCCAACAAGTGCAGTATTATCTTGTAATTATTTATTGCAGTGACGTGAACGCTCCACTGATGCAGATGCAGGTTTAATTATGTACCATTGCCCGGAGGCTGCTGGCAGAATACATTGTGTTCTCATTCCTATTCGAGAGAGAAGGAGGAAGTGTGCGAGGGAGAGCGAGTCCCTAGTCGCTCGCTTTCTATTAGCTAGGGACTAATCTGCGCTTCAAGATCATTCTGTCATGAAAACAGAACATGAGCTCATGTCTCACCCATGAGGGGCCGAGGTTGCCCCGGGCGCCATGGGTGCGGGGGAGGGTCGGGAGCGGGCCTCGTCAGACTACCGCTGAATATCAACCGAAACCTTCAAACTGTGTAAATGGGACTACTAACATGGAACATCGTCGATTTCCCGGTACATTTTCATGAACGATTGCAGCGTCAGCTTAGAACAGTTGGTGGGAAACTGACCCGGAGTTTTGGACTTTGACTGCGAACAAATCGTAAACTTTGGCCATGTCATTTCCGCGATTCTGTGTCGCTGCCTTTTTATTTTGGCTTGAACAAAGTGAAACTTTGTGGAACTGGTAGCGCCTTCAATTGGGGCTTACGCAAAGTTGGTACAAATAAAACTGGATAATTATTCGAACAGTTTTTGCAAGTGGCTGACAAAGGTTGCAAAGTTTATTGTAATAAGTTCGTCTGATTGCAAGCAAAGTGGTTACCGACTGCTTTTGGCCAATGCTGTACACATATATATAGAACTAAATAAACTGATAGTTCTAATTGGTACAATAGGCGAACAATATTCCGACGTTTTGGGTTCAGGTGTTGTGTAACCTCATGCATAATATGATCAGATAATTTAAGCCACATCTCTTGCTTCGATATGGGTCAATACATGCTTTGTATAACAAAAAGACAAAACGGTGTTCAGCCCACGATTGAAAGCGTCTCATTACCGCGATGCAGTAATGCCCTCATCTTAAGAGTGCACCCAGCACTGCGTGCGCCTGCGCCGCTGCACGCACTAATTAAGAGTGCACAAAGCCCGCAATTAGCAATAGCGACGCGTCGCTCGCTAATTGTTTTCCGCATCGCTGTTATTGGCCGGCGCCCGGGCGCCCGTATCCCATCTGTTTGAGAACGCACTTTGAGCGGAGTCCGCTACCCGCTGCCGCTCTGCACCGCTCAGCTCAGCTCGAGACAATCGACGTACTAATTTAATGCTGTTCAAATAGTAGAAACTTGAGGCAGGGCACGGAAGGATTGATATCGTAATTAACGCTTCGAAGAAAAACTAAGCATAACAAAATTATATGCACCGAGCCTCACAGAAAAGCAGCTGGTTTGGTCGGTTTTGACAACTTTGGCAGCCAGAGTATTTTTTTTGCACATCTTTATTTCTCTTTTCCATTAACATTAATAGGAAGAGTGGTGTAAAACACCAACATACAAGCTCTATTCATTGCAATGTGTACTCGAGCTAACACACACACATTTTTTACCTTTTTACCTAATATTTCTTAACTTATTTCTTCACCAGAGTATAAAAGTGGAAATTAAATTTGGTACATTCTGGATTGCCTTCAGAAGATTATCACATACACATGAATTTGGAAAACTGCATTCGTTTCCACTGGCCGGGAGTAGGACTAAAATGAACCAATCGCGAGGCCGAAATGGGGAGGTCGGTGTGCCCAAGGTCAACTTGAGACCCCTGAGCAGCGAAATGACGTGGCCGCAAGTGACCGGCTCTTTGGAGTACGGGCATTCTTGAGTCGAGAGCATTGAGAGGTGACTTCGGATGCTTCGCAACATGCTTTACCTACTGCAAGCCTAAGAAGGATGTTTAAGGGTTTCAAATCTGTATACTATGATATCTTTAGAGAGCGGGTGTTCTGGCTGCAAATCTCGTAACAGAGCACTGAAATCAGGGCAGCACTGAATCACCGCTCTTTTCATGTGCACCTGCTTGTTATTTCTGAACTATTTCACCGACTGCACCACTGCAAGGTCCTGTTCCGCCGGAGAGAGACGCCCTCCCCATCGCTAGTCAGAACACACCACCTTGACGCCCGGTTGTTGGGGCATGCTGGTGTTTGCCGAGCGGCGGTCTGGCCCCGAGTCTGCCGGGGCCCCGGACCCGCATCGAGGAACCAATTTGTCGCCAGCTTAACGACGCTCAAACGTCCATTGTTTCGAGGAGACGAAGCATGGGCCCCGTCTCGACTTGGCAACAGCAACACCGGCAGCTGTATTTAGCAGAGGCAAGCACAAGGCGAGTATTTTTCATTTGCACGCTTCATAAGAGTCGGAAGAACAGAGATGTTGGGACTCGACGAGAGCCGAGTGAGATTCAAAGTTAAAAACTTCTTTTTCTTCTCTCGTGCGCTCGCACCAGCAAAGTTCGCTAGACGACAATGAGGGTAGATTCTATCTCTCGTTAATGAACATCCGAACTTTTGTCGAGAAAGCGCAAGGAAGAAAAAAACAAGAGCATCACTGTAAATAAGGAGGCAGTGCCGCGCAGCGTCGCGAGTTCTTGCGCGCGAGATGGAGGTGAAGATTCGCGCGCTCGAATTAACTGCCACCAACTAACTGCATTGTTAAATGCTCTGCGTTCGAGCTTAATTACTCGACGCGGAATTGAAAAGCGTTGCACTGATGATGTTGGAAATAGCTTCCAGCGTTGTATGTTGATTGCCATGTTAAATGTATACATGATACGGGGATAATTCCTACATATATGGTGTGCCATTGCCAGAGAGTCAATTTGTGATGTGGTGATTCCGAAGGAGTTAGGTAAATATTATCTTAATGCTACCTCGGTTCTGTTTTAAATATTTAAACAGTCAATTTAGATTCCACAGTGTAAAGTGTATAATCACTTGGTTTATTTTTTCCGTTCGTTTATTTCTGATGCCTTTATATGACAAAAGCTATCGTTTGGCCTAGCCTGTTTTCTTAAAATATTAAAAGCAAGTGACCACAATGGCAGCGGATGTTATGATCAGTTTCTATGTGTTATGATGAGATGCGCAGACGAACACAACAGGTGACTTTGATCCTCCCCGATCATTTCGCCGGGCAGGAGGAAAGATGGCTGTACTCGAAGACAATCTCAGCTCAAGTCGGCCACGACGTGCCAACAGAACTGAATTTGTGCGCGCAATACATTGTATTTTCATCATCGCATTCCTGTCATTTTGTGACATATTATTACATATTAGAGTTCGCATATTGACAACCTGTCGTCTTTGTCATCTGACAGTTGGCCTGCGCTCTGCAGTGTTCCACTAGAAACCAATTTTAATAATCTGCTCGGTTGCGTTGCGTTTCTGGCAATAACTTATTTGCAATCGGTTTGTAGGGTTTGCGCACATTCCGCGAGAAGGAGAATTTATAACAGTAAATACCTTGGCTGGATACTTACGCGTTATGAAGTTTCATAGGAAGGCAATTACGCCGGGTACTTTACGCCGGTTAAAAGACGATTCAAGCAAAGCTTTCTCATAAAACAATCAAAATTGACGATCAAAATCCATCTTTCATTTTTTTAATTAAAAATAACGTCTTTATAGATAAACAATAAAGAAACGTTATATTCCACGTAATAAAATTATCCAACATAATAAACTTTACGGAACCCTGCTCATGAAGAGGGCTTTCTTTAATATTATGGAATGTTATATTAAATCTTAACGCCAAAATTAATTTTACGGGCGCAAAGCCGAATTGATTACAAGTTTACGATTGTCGGCGGTGATCAGGACTGTTCCACGACGCCTCCGCCGTTTAGCGCTGGAATGGCGCACAAGACACGCTAGATGATTGCCGTCGATCTTTGAGAACATTTTAGGGACCGCGCAGCTCGATTCTTCTTCGGTAAGTTGGTTTCGGGCAGTGCGCCTGAACGCAGCCCGCAGAGCAGAGGAACCAGGCACCTCCACCAAAGTGCTATTTTTTTTGCGCAACGGGCGTTCCGTCGATTTCACTGCTATTTTCTGTTGTGATTTTCATTTCAAGCGGTCGCAAATATATAACCGAACATTATGTTTGTATTTTTTTATTCCAAATATAACCTCACCAGACTGTTCAGAATATTAGGTTAAAATGCACGTACCTAAGTATATCATAGTTCGGATTTGGGTGGAGTCCGTCGACAAATGAAAGAAAACTCCTCTAAAGGAACCGTTCTCGTTCAGCTCAAGTCAAAGGCACAACATTCAAGGTATTTACATTCTTTGCAACTTTAAAGCCCGGCGGCCTGATTACGCTGTCATGCCAGCACGGACCGGGGTCCAGACTGCCGGCACGTGCCCGTCGACACCTCGGCGTTGGGCGTCGCGACCTCCAGTCACGCGAGGTAATGCGATCCGAATCCGCTAGGAGCGCGCGCGCGGGACAAATAGACGAGGCGCGGCGTTCGTGCAGACTGATTCGCGCGATCGCCGAGCATGCATTGGTTTTTGCCAGGTGCACCCCGGTGAATTCGCCGCGCGGGAGACACTCGCCGCGAAACACAAGACAAACGCCCTCGTGACCAGCATGCGAACGCCGTCCGGAAACGAATGCTATTATGTACATAAGACAACTCTATTTGCAATTTTATTTTATTTTTACAACAAAACATGATGTTTTGTTATCTTTTTCAGAAACGCTATACCGTAACCGCGCAGATAACGACTAATGAAATAGCAATTTAGCGACGGTCGATGGTTCTCAATGGACTTCCATCCCGTCTTCTCCCGCAAATCCATTATTTCTTTATTATTTTTGCTTCTGTTGATCTTCGTGGTCGGGTGGATTGGCATCGGACTTTATGATTGCGATTCCGGTCCAGCTGTTCCGCTGTTCTGCGCGCTGTTTAGTTTCGCTTTGTCGCAGCCGTCCTCGACGTACTCGATCGCCGACTACTCGCAGTCGCTACCGAAGGAGCACAGACTCGTCCAAGTCACTGAGCGCGCTGATCAAAGAAGGGTCACGTTGGTGGCGGCCGCCAAAAATTACCGAAACAACGCAGACGTGCTCATTTTTAGAAACAAAAAAACACTTAGATCGTAGCGTAGCACAAAGCAAAGTGTTTTGTCATCTTCAATCAACGCACGCATGTTTTTAAGCGCGATGCACGCACTTCAAAACACGCGCTGAAACCGGTCCACGTCTTGACAGACACGCACTCCTGGTCTTTGATACGGATCATGTACACAGCAGGCATGAGAGGACTCTTAGCCAGACTGCTCTGTCTGACGTGCACCAGGAGCTAGTCAAACAGGGGAGGGTCACAAGCGTCGGACGCCGAGACAAGGGTCCTGCCGAGGGCAGAGCGCCCGTTATGCTAAGTTCCATCATCCTCCCGTCGCTCCGTAACTGACAGGGGTGTCTCGAGCCAACTGATAAGGGAAGACAGGGGTTGTTCTCGGCCCGAAGACTAGGCATATATCGACAACTTTCTTACTGCTAGACGAGTTGGAGATAAGGAAAAGCGATTTCCGGGATTTCTTCTAGCAGTTGCAGGACGCATTTCGAGTGGTGTTTGCCAGCCCCTATGCGGTGCTTGCTGCAAGGAAACGGCAAAGTGTCTCCATATAAATACAAGCGCGTCCGCCGGCTTCCTTGGCACGCGGGCGGGGGCGAAGGGACGCCGTCGTTGAACTTACGGAGGGTGAACGAAGTCGAGTAATGGATAAAGGTGTAGATGTTGGCTAAAGGTACTTTATCGTCGAGCCAATTCCCGGTCCGCTCCCTTTCGCTTTCTCCCGCTTTCCTCATTCGTTTCGTGACTCTCTTTGTTCTCCCGACGGCCTCGGGTCGAGCGACGCCGACGCCGACGCCGACGCCGACGCCGACGCCGAGGGAGCGGGGTGCAATTAGCGTGGGTTGCCGACTTCCTTAGCTGCTTCCTCGCGAGCAGCTAGCGCCGGAAGCGAGCAGCGGGGAACGAGCGAACCTGTGCCGATCGCGCGCTCGCCCTTGGTGCTCGCCGACAACCTCCGACACCCATCACGCTCGTGTGGGAAGTTTGGCGGGCATTAGTGCGCGTCGTAACTTATTAACCGATTACTGATGTGTGAACAACAGGCACCGTCACACGGCTGGAATATGAATGTGAACTGATTTCAGGCGAATCTATATCGACTCCACGGTCCGGATCGAAGTGGCGAATTCGACGCCGAAAGGTTGCTTCGTGCGATCCGTGCGAAATCGCTCGGCACGATTCCACTCGACCGTTCGCTTTGTCTCAATTTGCGCGTGAACTGCGCGGAATAAAAATGAACCATACCAAAAAAATCTTGGATGGATTGTTATGAAATTATCTCTCAAGTCTCTAGAACGATGGGAAAATACACAATTCAAAGCGTTTGGCCGCGAAAACGCGAACAGGTTTAATGATTTCTATATATTACTAGGAAAAAGTGAAGAATGTAACTTTGGCCAATCAAGCTATCCGCCGGCGCAATTTGGCTTTAATAGATTAATTACGTACGCCTCTGCCAAGAAATAACCCCATTGCAGTGCAGAACTTTTCGTGGATTGCATTCCTTGTAAGGGCATTTCTTCGTAGATGTCAAATATTCACCATCTTGAGCCCGCCACAGCGCGGTAAATAATGGACCTGCGAGCTACGCAAGACACGAGGAAGGGGGCGCAATCCCGGGGGTCGCTTGCGGGGGACGGGGGGGGGGGGGGGGTGGGGGCGCCCTCGGCCCTCGGCAATAAACGTCCACCTCGTTGGGGGAGCTCTCGGCATGTTGCCGGGGATCAACCTGTACCTTGCGCCGACGTGGGCGCGGTGCTCGGCAGTTAGACTCGCAGTTACGCGGCAGTTACCTCGAGCATTACGTGCACCGAGGGCGCCGCGCCGAGAAGTGAGGAAGCGAGTCGTAAGATGACATAAATTGAAACATCAGTTTCTCTCCCCGAGCTTTCTTCGCTATTAGTTTGCGCGGCAAAGGGAGGGATTATTTATTTACACCGCTAGGGCGTTGGTATTGCAATATGGCGGAGTTTGTTGGCCGAGGAGCAGCAACCTTTTTTTGTAGTTGTAACTGTCGAATTTACTACGTTATCTACGCCCTTTGGAGACCCGGCTGTCAATTACAGATCCCAATAGTAATTAACTAGACATTTTTACTACTTCGTTATATTTATATCCGCATGCATCAGTATTATTTTTTCGTGTCTGTAATTATGTGTTTTCTTTGACGGCGTCTGGCGCGCGGCGGCGAGCTGACCGCGTTCGCGTCAACACGACGCAAGCAGCCACCTTCGATCGCGCCGACTAATTACATAACAAACACTTAAAAAGCTGTTGACTTTGGAACGATCCGCTTCCGCCGCCCCCCCCCCCCCTTTCCAGCCGATCACCAGACTTGCTCGCCCCGATCGCGCCAGCTTTTCCCGCGGTTTTCCGGTGCGAACGACGCGGCAGACAATTGGACAGGGGGATGACGATCCCCCTTCGCGATGACGGACAACTTTGGGGCGCAGATGCTTGCAACTGTTTTAATGGTATAAAGTTTATTTAATAGCAGCACCTTTGGCGATGAAGGCGAAGGAGGTCGTTTGAAAGACAGCAACATATTGGCTGCGCTCTTAGAATAGCCATGCGTATATGTTATATTGTGGAGGCAACATCTGAGCTCTGCGGATGTAGCCTATCCTGGGCGGCAAGAAAAATGTAGTGTCTCTAAAATACCATTTTATCGTGTGATTTTAGTTTACACTTAGTTCAATAATCAAATCACATACAAATTGCCACTCAAAATTTTAAGAAAACAGTTCGCAACTCAAAATATAAATGGCGTATTTATTTATAAATTCGACAAAACTACTTCCGGACCTCTCGTGGTTTTCACTTTTTAGAAGGCTTCCAAATCTATCATGCTTCAACGTAAACTTCTATAATATTTCCGTAAACACTGCGCTGAAGTTAACTACATTAAGCACTTTCCCCGAGATTATTTTAAGAACCCGAAGTGACTCTCAGCAGTTCAGGATTTCAGTTCGCCATGTCAATCACTTCGATCATTTCAGTCATCATTTCGTAGCACCTCCTGCAGTCCAGTCCTTTCGCAAGTCGGCTTCCTCTGTCGGTCTGCGAGAAACTGCAGATATCTGTACATATCTGCGAGGAAAGCAGATCCCATAAGCTAGAAGTAAAGCAAGATGAGAATCCCATGACGAGAAACTGCCCATCACCTTGCAGAACCGCGATCGTTGGACCCGCTATTCGCTGTGGATGGAATTAAATACTGGCAACTACCGCATTTGCGTCCTACGAATACCCTTCAATGTGTAGCTGAAGTAGCATGTTTATATCAATAGGTCCCATTAATCTCCGAAGAACAGTCAGAGTGGTGACGCTGATTGATAGGTGACTGAAATTAACAGCGGCTGATGCATCGAAGAAGTCCATCAGTCATTCGATCGGTTAGAAGAAAAGCCATCTTCTGGCCAAAACCACAAGAAGGACGAGACACTTCTTGAGAAACGCAGGAGCTTTAAAACCCATTAAAAACGCGAGGGAAAATGTGATGTAAGATACAAGCGATCATCGTGCAGGGAGTTTTTGCTGCGTCTGATAGTTTAGGGTGGTTATAAATGTAAAGATATTTTAAGGTTATAAGCGGGGGCTTAATAGAAAAACAATTATCCGAGCTAGTCAAGCTGAAGTCCAATTATGTGTAGAGCAACGAGTATATAGATGCAATCTTTTCTCGTTGAGTTCATTGTCTTGGAGATTATTGTTTCAGAAATGCTGATAAGTAATATTACAATGCGATGTAATACCATGATCTTATTCTTGCCAGATCGTCGAACATATTATGAATTAAAACGAACGTCAGGAGTTGATAGGAAAAACAGAGACTACCACCGCAATGCACAAGGGAGACGTTCGTGATAAAACATTAGTATTGCATAATATAAGTACGCGTAAATATATCGACATCAAAATTAACTATACAAAAATGAAAATCATGCAATTGCAATTTACGCGAAAATGAATTCACTATACATCAAATACCACTCAGTAAGCTTAATAGTACATTATAAGTTCTACTGACGTAGGTATACGGTTCGATATGCGAGTAGCGCACATTTCAGGAAAACCGTATATTCTCACTATGCTTTGATCATACTCTTATTTTACTTAGTATTGCTCTGGCAGTGTAAAATGCGCTTACATTCATTATTTTCATGCAGGAATACGTTATTCAAGTGCATCAATATTTGCAGAGCGCATTGCTACCTACATCAGCATTAGCCCATTCTCTTTATATGCACAAGCACAACATGGATTTATGAATTTCTGCAATTTCTCACAAAAAGTTTAACAATAGAAAATGTTTCATTGAAACCCTATAAACAGTTTTTTGCTATAATATAAAAATCTTTAGTCTAGAATTGAAACGGTTCGCGGAGAAGATTTCCTAACTCAATTTCCGTTCCGACTCGAACATGAAGGGCGCAGTCAATTACCGCCCGGCCGCGTCGGCACGTAGAAATAGGACTGCCATTGGATCGCCCTCATCCCGCGCACAGCGCGCCTGATAATTGAATGCAAATCATTTCAAAACGTCTTTAGGCCCGATTACGAGGACCTTTCTTGGCGGCGCGACTAACGCAGTCTGCCTCGCGACGTCAATGCGAAAGCCATGACAATGCCGTCTAACAGCACACTCAAAACACGCGGCTAAGTTCGGGGAACAGCGTTCAAGAGTGCAAACAGGGAATTATTTTCTCTCGAGGTTAACGGCCCATGGTTTCTAATGCTAACGCAAATTATTCCGTTTGTTTATTTATTAAAATCCAGACACCGTTTTGGACATCTAAAGGCCGAAACGGTTTCAAAGCAGATGGACATTATTCAACATGGTGAAAACCCCAAAACGAAAACACGTTTGATAATAAATGTTCCTCCCGGCAAGAGGAGGTGGCAAGACAACCCTCCGCTCGCTTTAAATGCACTCTAAGCCCGCGCAATTTCGGTAGAACGGATTGTGGCTCACTCGGATTGTGGTACGCGCGCGATCGCGGCCAGCTCTGCGCTAGACGTGTCGGTAATCTTCCCCAGCTCATTATCGGCGATGTATCGGCGACGATCTAGCATCTGCCAGCCGACATGTTTAGGGGAGCATCGACTATTTACGGTATTGGATAGCCATTAGCCGACGGGCCGATCAGGAGGGTGCTTAGAGCGTATCGCGGCGCGGAGATCGCTGGAGTGCGCGGTATCTGCGGCCGTCGCTGCCTCCGAGGTGCTGTAAGGACCAGACCGTGGCGGTGTGGTTGCCGGCAATCAGGCTGATCGCACCTCCGTGCGCTGATTGAACGGGCGCACTAGAGATTTGAAGGGGCTAGATTAACTCATCTGTTTACCTACACATGGCGAGGACACAAATATCATAAACCGAAGCAAGAATGTTTCCGACACAATGTATCGATGTTATTCACTTGTCACATGAATTATTTGTCACACCTAATGTTATTATATAACTTTTTTTATAACTGGAATTCTCAATATTTTGCCATGATCATTATTGTATAGAACAGTTTTTAATACGAGGATTTCAAATATACGATCACTTCCCGCATATACTATATTAATATTAAAATTTCACGATATTAATAAAAAATGTCACGGATGCGTAACCCACATTTGAATTATTCAGCCTCAACGCACAGACAAAATGTTCAAATTTCCACATTTCCTCGGTTCGCTCGGGGCATTGTTGCCCTTAACAGTGGGTGGGTGGAAGGGGGGGGGGGATTACAATGGTATGCCACCCTATTCAATATCACTCCGTACTTGTGTCACTTGCACATTGTGACCTACCCCACGTCGAACCCCCTAATGCCACCCCCTTCCCACCCCACCACCCCCGGGGGTATAGCAGCTATCGCCTCGATTCGTTTATAAAGAGCCATTAGCAAGACGGACTCTGAGAGCTTTATAAGGGCGTGTCTCATTAGGGCATTAAGATCTGTACCAAATGGCAAGAAATTGAAAGACAATTTACACGCAACACTAGTTTATCTGAACGAATGTTTAATGACATGGAAATAAAAAAAGAATGATAATTGAAACATTTCCGACATTTTTTAATAAAGGTTTCCGTGATTTTCTCCCCATCGTATACTCGACTAGCCATGGGATATTTCATTCCCCACGGATTGCCAATCTAGATAAAATATCTATATGCTATCGCATAGCATTATAGTTAAAGAGCCTATATCGGATATCCCTTAGGGAGTATTCATTACCGATTCCAGAACGTAAAGCCGAGTACTCCCTTCGTTTTTCGCCTACCCCTGTTTCGCACACGAGCCATCACCGGCGGACGCACAAAGGGCCGATACCGCGCGGCGTCGCTCCCCGGGGAGGACGCACTCGTAACGAGCTCGTCGGCGTGCACTGACGACTGATAATGCAAGCGTCGGGCGCGGGCAGAGTGTACGACGGCGTCGCGGCGCGCGGGACGCTCGACGTCATATCGCGCGAGGTGTGGCAGTCGGACATGCATTATGGAGACGCGGGGTAACGGTGGGGCCTGTCAGCTTGTCATTCTGTCAGCGTGTTGCGCCGCGTTTATCATTACACCGCGCGTACTTGAGGGCATTGCGCGGGGGGATCCCGTCGAGTGTCGGTGCGCCCGTCAGATCGTGGCGCTGTTGGGTGATGCGACGGCAGGCTGAGAAGTATATATGCACGCACTTTTATTCAATTGCGCTATGTGATGAAGACACTTCATGTCACAATTATGTTTCGTTACTTTGTTGGTTATGTGTTCCGCCTGTCAAAACGTTATTGCATTTTACCTGTGGTGGTGTAGAGATGAACGACTGAACGAGTGCACAATTTGTTTGATAAACGTTCGTTCATTAAAGCAGACCTGCATCGCAAGTTAAGTGTGGATCGAAACACGTCCAGCTGATGATACAGCGGAATAGATCGTGTAGCCACCAAGAGCGGAGAAACACTTACAAATCTAGTCATTTTAAGGTGATGACATAAACTTGCTGTGCCGAAAATAAATTCACTTTTGGTACAGCATGCACTAGCCAAATGGATAATTTATCGTCTAGGTTCAGAAGTATATTTTGTAGAGACAATAAATCAAATAATACGCCTACACCAAGCCGAGTAAATTATTCAAAAATCACACACAGGTAACATTTTTAGCGGCATAGGTACTAATTTAAAGCGCAATAATATACCTTCAAACATCCAAGCATCAGCACACATACTTGAAACTGTTAGAATACGCGAGAACTGCCATTAGAAAGCTGTCAAACTTTCACAGAGGGCAGCACTGGTGAAAAGAGATTTCCGCAGTGCAAGGAGCATATTGAATATCGCACCAATCCGAGGACAGAGGATCCCAGGCATCAATATGACGAGAGTATTTGACGGGCAATCACTCGAGGGATTTGTCCTCATAAGTTGGTAATCTCTATACTCAGGAACATTATTTGCTATTCCCTTTCTTTATCAATCTGCTTCTATAGCTCTCTCCACCACCCACCCCACCCCATATATCCATCCCCCCTGCCATGTACCGATATATATATTGTGTGCTTCCACTACCCATTATATTTTTTATATACGTCCTTTGGTTTTCATGGGCTACAGTTTCCTATTCCAGCGTGTACCATTCCCCACGTCTTGTTTTCTCTTATTTAAAGCCTTCTTCCTTGATCCTCCACTTCTTCCAGTTTGTTTTATCTATACCACTTATTTGTCTACTATCTTCTGGTGTTATTTATACTCGCGATCGAGCCGCCCTCATATAACCCTGCTGAATCTACCCCTAGGGCCAAACGTCCTTATCAAACCAGAGCCATGAAACCGAAATCAAGACTACATTCAAGATAACAATTAGTATGAGAATCACGGAAACAACACTTTGATCAAAGACATTCTTTTTACGGCCGCCGTAACGGAATGCAACAACGGCATCCAATCTATACTTCTTAACGACCTTTTGACGAGGTCCCGTTCCTTTCCGATTCGCGCGGCTCGGCGCTTTTGAGTCAATGGATATACACGCTTTAACGTGGCTTCTGTAAACATTTTCGTAGCTCGGCTCGCGACCAACGCTATCGAGTGTCTGGCGACGGCGACGCCGACGCCGACGCCGACGCCGACGCCGACGCCGACGCCGACGCCGACGCCGACGACCTCGTGGCGGGCTACCCTTTGACAGATCTCACGCGCGCGCGTGCACGCATCGCGCGTAATTGAATTCCTCATCCAGCCACCGCGAGCAGCACCGACAGACATGACGATAATTGTAGAGGTAATTAATACGACAACAATAATGTACGGTGTGTGAGATCTGCACATGGGCATTTAATAATTTCAGCTTGTTTGCGCAAACACATCGGTATTAGTGGTGGTGTCGGGTCGGCATGCTTAAATACTTTAGTTTACTTAGTGTTTTTAGGTAAAACAAAGAAGAATTTCAAAGATTTTGTTTAAGATGCATTGCATTTTCCCCATAATTCCTTGACGCTGCCGCCCCGAAGTGCACTAAAACCGAACCCTCGCATAAACTACAGACTGCAGTCATGCCTGTATTGGGTGCACACACTCATTATAGCATACACCGATCCCCGACGCTGCAACATCGCTTTTAAATTATAACTTTCATGGCAAGTTTTTGCAACAACCCGTGCACGGTGACAGTACACACAACACACACTCACACCATCGCAACACATGCGTGGTTTGTTTGCAGCGCGCCCGGTGCTAGGATTCAGAACCGAGGTGCGATAAAACTAAAATCACGGGCTAAACTTTAACTCATTAACAGGACAAAAGCAACATCACACTGTATATACCACTGCTTTACGCTTTACGCTATACACATTCACAAATGAAAGCTGTATAGTTTAAAGCTTATATTATAGAGTAGAACACAGCCAGCTTGGTTGTACTTTCATGTGTGTGAGTGTGTTTGTGTGTGTGAGGATCACCCGCTCTCTTGCTCTATTATAACTCGCACCCTTTAGCTGGTAATCATCTCCGCTTGTTTAAGATCAACATCCCGGCATCGGATCCAGTTGCCGGGCTTACCTCTGCACATCTTGATAATTATTGCACGTATAGCTAATTACTTATTAGGGGTGAAGCTCCATCTACGCAGCCCCCCATGTGCGAGTTCGTCGCACGGCGCAAGCGCGCGGGCAGTTCCGTGGACTTCCGCTTGGAACGCTATAGACACCACACCGAAACCACGACTTCGCGACGTGTCATGGCGGCGGGCATTGCTTCTTAAAATTAGATGCATGTGTGGTCGAGGTAATGCACGTGCATACACGTCCAGAACAGATTAGGAAGTATAGAGTATAAATCTTCACTAAGGATTACGGTTACAGGGGACGTTATCTTCGTGCAACGAAAACTGGGGTATGCGCAAAATTAATCAGGCAAGCAAGCAAATTGCTTTTTAGCGTGGTTTTTTATGCGAATTTCAAATATCCCTTGGCTATACTTTTATGGGAAATTAGGCATCTATATTTATTTTGAAATAATGAAATAATGTATAGGGAATGAACCAAACACGTCAACCATGATAAAGCTTTTATATAGTTATATCAAGAGATGAATTAAATTTGTCTCAACATAACATCCATCCAATTGCTAAAACAGAAACAAGAATATTGCGTACACTAAGTTTCAAGATTACCTTAATTTTAATTTGCATCTGCAGATGTAAAGGCTTATAGTAGAATACAATAGGCCTGTTATAAATCCATAAGAGTGGTTTGATATAACATAATAATATATTAGCTGAGCGCGCTTTCGAGCGAAACCCCGAGCAATTCAGCTGTCAAAACGCGACCCCCGCGCCCCCCGTCTTTGTGCGCGACGCTCGCGAAACGTCAACGCGCAGCGCGCACGATATGGATTTCGCAAATTGCTCGATTAATAATCCACGGCAACAAAGGCACGCGCTTTTACGGCGTGCGTTGTCACGGCGGGTGCCGACGAAACGCGCGGCGTCTGACGCGGTCGTATAAACGCCGCGACGACGACGTCGAACGCCGCGTGCCGAGCGGGGAAGGCGTTCAGCGGGTGCATTGTGAGGCGCCGGGAGGCATCACAAAGTGATGCCAGCACCGAACAGAATGTTTATGGCAAAGGTGACTTTAATTCATACACAACATTTTGTGTATGAGGTTTGGTTGTTCTATAGAAACCTCTTCCTAAATTAATAATATTCGCAAACTACGCAAACTACCAATCAGCAGGATGTAACACATTGCAGCCCAAAATCTGTATAGGATATTCGATTAGCCGCAAATCATTTAAACTTTCTAACTCTCGCCTTATATGTTCGGTCTATCTATTTTGCCAACACCAAGTGTCAAGTACTGTAAGTATCGAATTTTGCACAGGTGTCTGCATTGTGCAAAGGTTGTATCAGTTTATGAACAAGCGTGTATGGAGTGTCCATCGTCTGCTGGGGGGTGGGGGGGGGGGGTGCTTTCGTCTGACGTGACAGCTGCGGTTCACGCCCGGCCACCGCCACTCGGAGGACGCTCCAATATGGACGGCACTTTTCTATTGTTATCTGGAAACAGATTTCCCGGTCGCGCGGTGATAAATGGCCGATCATCACTCATTTGGCGCGGACGCTCCTCACTTTCTACTTCCCGTTGCGCGCCCGGCCAGCGCCGGTGCCGGTGCCGGTGCCAGTGCCAGTGCCAGTGCCAGTGCCAGTGCCAGTGCCAGTGCCAGTGCCAGTGCCAGTGCCAGTGCCAGTGCCAGTGCCGGTGCCAGTGCCAGTGCCGGCGCCAGTGTCAGTGCCAGTGCCAGTGCCAGTGCCAGTGCCGGCGCCACTGCCAGTGCCAGTGCCAGCGCCAGTGCCAGTGCCGGCGCCAGTGCCAGTGCCGGCGCCAGTGCCAGTGCCAGCGCCAGTGCCGGCGCCAGTGCCAGTGCCGGCGCCAATTTCAGTGCCAGTGCCAGTGCCAGTGCCAGTGCCGGTGCAGCCAACGCTGCGCGGGCCTCGCGTGGATAAGATAATGGGCTAGTCGATATTTTACGCGCAATTTATGTGAATTAATTATTTTTTTCGTTTTGTTTTTCCCAGAAGCGGGGAAAAAAGATCCATTGATTTTAATTCCCATTTTTCATTTCTTTATGTAGATTAATTCTAATTTACTATCTGTTAAAGAACATTATGACAGCTGGGGGCGATGTTAAATTTAATTAAAAACTCATTTTCGGATTATTTTTGCAGGTATTCATTCCGCTCCGTCTGTTTCGCCGTTATTTTAAAACAATAAAGATTAAAGTGTATTCTTTTGCGGTTTCACAAAGGAATCCTAATTATTCCCGCCAACAAGTTATAATGCCTCCGATTACTGACATTGACGCCCGGATTCCGGAATGAAATCGCCGCCAGTAGATGGTTTAGAACGGGACCGCGAGTCACAGAAAACTCGCAATTATTCCCAATTATTTCCACTCACTACTCTCATCTGTCCGTGCCTCGCCAAGAGCCGGAGACAACGCGACGCCACTCCACCCGCCCTTACCTGGAACAGAAAGAAAGACAACACTTGAGCGTTTCGTACAACGCACAGTGCGTTATATACGCACGCAGAAACATTCGAGCCGCACAATAGCCGGTTTTACACTGTCATGAGACGCGGCTGGAAACATTCCGTTTCCAATTACGACCCTCTTGAAGTTGGAGAACGACAGGGTGGACTGCTGCGAGCGTCTGCCCCCGCCCCCACCCCGGCGTCGTCGTCGACGGCATCGTCGTCGTCGTAGGGCGACGACGTCGCGGATAACAAATTAACATTTGTACATTATGCAGTGATATAAATCTAGCGAGATTCCAGCCGCAAGCGAACGGACACAGCGGCCGCCCAAAGTCGCCGTGGAGTTAACCGGACAGAACATATTTCAATTAGCCTCCGTATTTCAGTCGGCCTATCGCCAATGGGCTGCTGCTTGTCGCATTACCATAATGGCCTCACACACACACATCCACACACCCACACAAAATAGCGCTGACCGAAACATGCACTAGGGTTTTCATGTCTAAAGAACGAGCTACAACTGCAGCGTGGAACCCTTGTCGACAAATGTATTGCCCAGTTACTCAATGCTTATGACTGCGTTACGGTCGCCGAGGGGGAAAAAGCTTGTTTTTCTCAGAACTATTTTCTCGTTTAGGAAAATTCCGCACATCTCCCGCCTCGCTTTTCGTCTATACGCACACAACGAGCCGAGCGCTGGCTTGGCTCGGGCTGCAGGACTGCAGCGAGATGCCGCTGTGGTGCCTAAATAAGTGGACAAGATGTATGGGCAAATCTACGCCCCCTCGACGAGGCCATACTTTACCACAGTAATTTCTACCCCACCCGCCGCCGACGCCGCCGTCGCCGCCGCCGTCGGGGCGAAAAGACCAGGAGACGCCAGATATGAAAATCTCAAGTCGTTAACATTCTAGCCGAGCCCGGGGTCGGGGCGTGGATATAGAGAGAACGCTGGGCAAAGCTGCGTGCCCACATACTCGGTTATGCAAAGTTATGGGGCCCTTAATTTCTAAAGCTGCGCGTAAACCTTGGCAAAAGATCGGTTCTCGCGCGGCTACCGAGCAATCTGCAGTACTACAGCTTCGACGGCGCCCGGAAGAGTGAACATTAGGCATACGAGGGGCTACATAGTATCGAGACTTTTAAATTGGCTGCGATGCGTACGGGGGAAATTATAACTAAAACTTCGCGTCGTGTCAAAAGAAACTGAGAGCAGGCATAAATCCATCCATTTTATACTTATACAAGTACAACGTATATACTCCATCGTCATGAATCTATCAACAGGATAACGTTGAGGCCATTAATCAATGAGAGGATCCTTTTCGAGCGTCCTCTAAATCTCTGCAGCGTTTAGCTGCGAAGCCGAGCCGTCGAATGATGCAGGCTGCCGGGCGGACGGGGCCCGGGACGGCGTCGACCGCAGGCCGCGACGCCGACGTCCTGCCCTTCATGTGGTTATCGGCGTCGGCGTCGGCGTCGGAGCGTGCTCGGACGGGGCACGAGTGGCCCGCGAAAGGGCGCCGAGCAGACGTATAGCGTCGCTCAAGCGCATTCTATATACGCGCGATCCGTGAAGCTTGCACGAAGGGAACCGGGCAAAGAGGTTTGGTATTTGGTCTTTATAGTGCACAATGTCTATGGTCATCTTGTAGCTATTTTAGCACAGAGAAATGTGTGGAATTTAGAGGGTAGAAATGTGGTAATTTCCTGAAGCTGCTGGTGACACAGCGCTACATATAGCGTCATGATCACTGCGATTTCAGGTTTGTTTATCAACGTTCATTATTTTGTATTCCAATTATTGAGAAGTAGATTTTCAAGATTCTCAATAACATGATATGAGTGCGGCACACACTATTTAATCATAGCCTACTAAAATGTATTTTATATCAGTTGGCTATATGCTTTAATACTAAATTTTGGAAGATGGGGAATTATATAATGATTTTTTGCATATGAGGGAGAACTGTATTTTCATGTCTGATCTACTTCAGATGGCGTGAGTATCAAAATGGAGGGCGCTAAAGACTAAAAAAATATGAAGCTTCCTTGGTAATAAAGTGTTGAAAAGCGAGTGTCACGCGATTTTTCAGCAATATGCACGTACATTTCTTATATCACCGTTTCATATTACATCACCTTAAAAAAAACGCAGCTTCGCTGCACAGGGGCAAGGTATAATGGTAACATCGATGTCGAAAAGATACTGCCTGCCAATGGTATTGGGATCCGAGGTAGCCAACCTGGGAGACATTTTGTAATATGAGAAATCGTCCCACGCGACATTTGCTATAGCGATGAGACGTCCTGTGGCAATGCAGATCGTCTTCTTTACCTCTACAACTTGGCTTTCTAAATGAAAACCCAAGGTAAAAGCACGCACAAGGAAATTTCTTTTATACCTATAGGTATTACTACCGTCCAACGAAATCGTATATAAGCTTCAGCCGAGCACGTTTTCGAGGTTTTTACGCCACGAACCCACAAAGGCCGGTATTGAAAATACGTCAGCGCACACCTCTGATAAGTAACACCTATGAGTCCCATAACATGTCGCATCCCCTAGCCTCATGCCAAGCATAGCATGCCCCGACCGGGGACACAGTCTTCTATCACGCTCGTATCTCTGCACATCCGCTTTAACGGCACGCATGGGACGGTCCGCGCACGCGCAAAACACACACACACACACACACACGGGGTGTCTAGATTTAAATCCCCATTAAGTAACTGGAAATGTGACAGATGTGGTAGTGGGTAGACTGCATGCCCCGAAGCAATGCCATTGTTTATGAAATTACTTTTGTGTCGTAGATTGTTTTCAATTGCGCTCGGCGGGGTTTAGGCGGCGGTGGCCCCTTCTCCCCCCCCCCGCTCCCCCCTTTATATCGATAGCCCCGCGGGCGGGGCGATCTCTACCCGGATTGTGACCCTCGTCTGCTCGCGAGTGAGTCGACGGCAACGTCCTCTGGGCGGCGACAACTTGCGTCCCGTCTGCTGACGACGACGATGAACTCGAGGGAAAATCCAGACCTCCGCAGGAACCTATTCCTCGCACACTTATGCTCTGCACTCATTGAACTCGGAGCTCAATGTAAAGTTTGAAATTTTAATATTCTTAAATCTCGCTCGAGTTTTCCCAAAAGCCTGAGGCACTACAACTGAGTGCACGATCTGTGCACGTTGAATGCTTGTAAAGTACAAAGCCAGAAGCCACACACGGCCCTATTAATCGCAGTTTTTACTCTCCGCCTCAGACCCAACAACTTTATTGATGTCGGTTTATTAAACAGATCTTCATCATCCATAAACCACCCCCTTATCCCCCGAAACTAGAACTCGCCTAATTATTTCGGCGTGAGCGCGATTAAATAGCACGGCCCGTAATGGCACCCGAGTGCGTATTTCGCGCACGGGGGTAAATATATTTTGAACTGAATCGCTGCAGATTATCATCGCTAATTAGGGTGGGGGTGAAAGGGGGGGGGGGGGAGACGTAGTAAGGCAGACAGGGGGATGGATGGTGTGTTCCGTTGCGGAGGTAGTTTATAAGTGAATGCCTATGACTAACACAAGCCGAGGCATCAGATGCACAAGCAGAAGATAAGGTGCCCGTAATCATGCCACGGGTAATCGGATTACGCTCTGCACCCACCCTCCCCATCACTGAGCGCATATAGACTATGTAACCATGTACTACCTCCCCTCGGCATTGCGTACATATACGCACTCCACGTTTGAATGAGATACACCAGCCGTGCAGCATGCGTACACGGTGCATCGCTAAACAATGCAGATGAGACACTAGTTCATCGCAGCGACAGCAGCACTGGCTGGTGCGTGGTGTGTTAGTTGGGGGGACCTGCCACTTCACTCTGGCATAGCAGTGTAGTCAACGAGACGACGGCAAAATGGCGGCTCGTGCACGTGACGACGCTGGCTGCACAATGCGTGAGCGAAAGGGACTGTCGTTCGCGGATGTGACGACATTGATTTTTGTCTGGTAATTATCTCTTTCTGTGCGGGGAGACGCTGCGAAAGCAGGCATGCGGTCGCTTTTAAAGAGCACGGAAGCATGGGAATGACAATTGCGGCTGGGCTAGGTTAGCGGAAGGCCGCTGCAGGCATCGTTTTCTGTTGCTGCAAGTCTCACCAGTTTTACCTTCTTTATTTACTCTAAGGTTTAACCAACGAGTTGTGGTATTGACGATCTTGCGAGAAGCCGTAAACCATTTTGGAACGATACATTGTAGAAAGACATAATTTCGGTTGATGAACTTAGACACATGAACCGAACTAAGCGCGTGGCACATTACGCATTAGTGAAAGACAACCCTTGCATGAATCGAGAACCTCCCCATACACGTCAAACAAGAGGAACAAAAGCACGCAATTAGCCATCCCCGTTATAGCATGACGTCGACGAGAATGTCGCGACTCCAGCGCACGACGCCGCCGCCACGCGTCGCCTTGTAAAACATCAAAGAAGCGTCTCTTACCGACGCCCCCCCCCCCAGCCCCTGGGTTTCGGGGCCAACCTGGTAGACGCACTTGCCAATTAGGCAGCCCGTTTGGCGGGTGGATTAACAGCGCTCTCGGATACCGAGGCGCGGCCAGACCCGGAACTAGGAACGCAGGCCGGTTAAGCCACTGATTAATACGCGTCGTTGTGCTCCTAGGTGCACACGGCGAGCAAGCAAGCCGTGATTCACAGCTTTGCTGTGATTTGTATCGATTATCCTGGAGGCCCGTGAAATTAGACCTGAACCCGCTATCACGATTATGTTCTTTTGAACAACCCGAGGTGGAGTTTTAGCATAGAAAGTCAACTAGCACAAGGTAAAAGCTATGGTTTTAGTTAAGTTCTAGGTTGATGGTTTTTTGTCCGTTAGTCTTACATGGTAAAACCAAATTTTTTACAATGCTCATTGCAGACGACCATCAAACATTGTGATTGCGATACATGTGCAGCGCTGAAGAATTATCTGGCTGCATGAACTCCGCGGAATAGCAGTGATCGCTCCTCCGCTTGTCTTTCAGTCGTTTTCCAACGTGTACAAATACTTTGTGCCAGCTAAAGACGTCGGTCGCGGTGGATCAAAGTCCTATTTACACGCGTCTGAAGGATTAATTATAGGTTGATTATTAACACAAAGCGGCGGCTGAGCGGGGGCGCTCGAGCACCTTGATGAGTCTGTGCCGACGCCGACGCCGACGCCGATTCGAGTGAAGTTGTTCCACACCTGTGCACGGATCTCGCGGCGTCAAAGAACCGAACCGAAGCGCCGCGTCGCTAATTACCATGCTCTGCGCTCGCTGCCAGAAGGCGGCTGTCCTTCGCTCTGCAGTCGCGTTGCCCTCGCATGGCAGTCGCCTTGTCTTCGCATGGTCTTCGCCTTGTCTTCGCGTGGCCTTCACATGGCCTTCGTGTGGCCTTCGCCTTGTCTTCACGTGGCATTCGCTTTGCCTTACTGTGGCCTTTGCGTGGCCTTCCCATGGCCTTCGCGTGGTCTTCACGTGGTCTTCGCATGGCCTTCGTGTGGCCTTCGCACAGCAGCCGCGTTGCCTTCTCTGTGCAGTCGCGTGGCCTTCGCATGGCCTTCGCTTCGCCTTTCTGTGGCCTTCGCGTGGCCTTCGCATGGCCTTCGCGTGGCCTTCGCAAGGCCTTCGCATGGCCTTCGTGTGGCCTTTGCGTGGCCTTTCCATGGCCTTCGCGTGGTCTTCACGTGGTCTTCGCATGGCCTTCGTGTGGCCTTCGTGTGGCCTTCGCACAGCAGCCGCGTTGCCTTCTCTGTGCAGTCGCGTGGCCTTCGCATGGCCTTCGCTTCGCCTTTCTGTGGCCTTCGCTTTGCCCCCGCCATGTCTTCGAGTCACCTTTGTTTAGGGATGTGAAAGAGCAGCTGGTGTTTCTGGCAGTTCGTGCTGGACGATCGATGGTTTGAATGAAATCAAAACCGAAAGCAAACGGTTGGTTAATTTGCATTTGTTATGTGTATACTTTATGGCCACTAGAATAAGACATATATTTTGACCACTTTTAAAACTTTCAAATCTATTAGAGAATCCTCGCAGGCATTTGTTATGACGCTTCAAAAACTGGTGGTGCAAAACATGAGATAATATGTGTGTGCTGTCGCTCCGGGAAGTTGCAGATTCCCTCGTCAGGGGTTTGAAATACGGCTGCAACTTTGTGCTGCCAGCGAGGCGGCAGTTAAAAGTGATTCTAACTTTATGCGTGTGTTACCTCTGCAGCAAGACTAATTTCAGTAGAGTACCACCCTGCTTTCTGGGGTCGCTTTCAAAACGACCTTGAAACGATATAGCGTAAACAGTCTTAGCTGAAAAAGTCAGCACCCTGCAGGAATTTGTTCCTCGCCCTGTTTTCGTAGAATGCTTTACCTTTAATAAAGCAGACAAAAGAAATTCAAAGATACACAAGAAATGTTATAAGGCACATGACTTTCATTTTAGTCAATTCACATTTAATAATATTTTCCTGCCTTCAAGACTCTAAGAAAGATACTTCAGGACCTTCACCAATGCGTCCATGTGCCTTTTTAGTTCTTTATATAAAAATAATCGTACAAAACAATGTCCTGCATATTTGCTAATTTCAAACGATATCAACCAAGCAGGAATAAAAAATATGAAACTGGGCACTTGTGTTTTTCGAATTTGTCAAGAGTTATTTGCCCACGAAATAGCGAGTCTGCGAAAAGTTTCCTTGGTTAAAATAAAGCAGGAGCAAGTTGCCAGCCACCGTGCGGGGCTTGGTGGTGCTGGTGGTGGGGGTGGGAGTTTGGGGTGAGTGAAACACCTCGGAGATGTTAATAATGTCGAGGGGCCAGGCAAGCCGAGAGGGGAGGTTGGGGGTTGTTTTCGGTCGTTGTTTAGCCGTGGCGCAATCATTTCTGCCATTCCTTTTGTTCTTGCCAAGAATTGCTGCATGTTTTTATGACCTACCACTTTTCATATTAACGAATTGGAGCAGAGATTTTAAGCAGCACGGAAATTAATCGTTGAAATAATAATAAAAAAAGCAGAATAATACGATAAACATGGCGTGAAATTTGTGGTTGACCATAATTTTCACAAAACCCTTGTATGCTCTACGAATGTTTCACTCTTATATTATGGTATATCGTGGAGGTGCAATTGTTCCTGTTCCTATCTTCGCGTTCGCATGTAACCGAAAAATAATGAAAGTTCGTTTCACTCGAGAAAGGACAGCGAGCGCTTCGTAAATCTCTCCGGCTTAATTCCAGTCGTACGACCATGTGTTTTTGTGTAATGCCGAAAGGGGAGGGGGGGGGGGGGGGGGCTGGCGATGACCATATTTCGCTTGGCAAAACCGAACCGTTTGAAAACTTGCGAGTCGTCGCTCGCTAGCTCGCTCGCCGTGCATTGTGGGGGTGCAGACTGCGAGCCTTTGTGCACACAATCGCAGCTAGCGACTGCAGACAACAAAACTCGAGCGCGGGAGATACGCCCGGACAAAGCCGGCCAGCGCGTCCAAGTTTCCAGCTATAGCTGGCCGATTCAGACGATAATGCTGTCCCCTTATAAGCCCAAACGAAAACACGCGAGTGTTTTGCGGTAGCGAGCTTTAAGCACACTTGCACAATGATATATTTATCTTGTATTCGCTGGCCATTTTTACTTTTCTCTATTGTGGTTGGAAGGAACTTTTAGAAACTGAGACAAAATTTCCAAAGTCTTCGATTCTCATGACAGTGATGTAGGCAGCCAATAGGAAAAGCTCGCCAAGTTCCAAGGACACCTCACGACCAATGGCGTACGAGTTTGGCACGCGACCTGATCAATCCCAAGCAAATAGAGATGCTTACCTCGGAGACCCACCTGCCTCGTTGTCTGTTTGCCTGATTACCAGCTAAGCCTGGCAACGTACAACTGGTGTGTGTGTTGTGGCCATCCCAACAGCGTCAATAGCACGACGGTGTTTGTTGACCGTCTCTTACCAGTTAGCGGTTAGTTGGCGGTAATTCCGCGGCGCTTGCGATCGGCACGCGTTCTAGGACGAAGCGCGGGAAACTGACTGAGCAATGGTGGTGATTGGGGAGTCGATGTAGCGAGACATGAACGGACCATTGAACAATGAAGAAGCATTTCAGAAGAAGCATGTCTTGTGCTTCAAACGTTTCAGACAATAGTTATTCAACATAAACTTTTTTTGCGTTGTGATTGTGCAGAAGTTTTGGTTGTATGACCGAACTTCCCTTGGGGGAAAAAACTGTATTTGTAATAAAGTGATCTTGAAAGCGAACTCTACATTTTTTTCAATGTTTCTTGCTTCCGCCTTGTGTTGTTGACTGAGAAGCGATATGTTTACGCAGCTTTAAACTAGTGCATCGTGTGCAGGCAAAACATGAACATCCGTAATCCTGGCCTAGAGCCGTGGTAGAGCGCGCCACGGCGGCAGTGGGTGAAAGTATACGAATCGTGGCACGCAGAGAAGGATTCAATATTTGAGAGGGCGGTGAAGTGAGCGAAACAGCTGAGCCGAGCGCTGCATGTGTGACGACGCGGTGATAGGGAGTGTCGGTGTGAAGTTGACAGATGTCAACGTGATGCATAATGCGTGCGGGAAACAGGAGAAAAGCACTCACTGCACACACGCATAGACCATTCCCGCGTGCGTCGGGACAGAGAGATAGTTTGGCTACCTGGATACGTTAGTATACGACTACTTATATGAAACACTTAAGCGAGCTTTAGAGCAAATTGTGGTGAGATGGTTGGTATTGGTTAAAAGTTAGGAAAGATTATATTTGCACGTATACCTAACAAGCAACAACAGGTATTGCAAAAGATTCTTCAGAAATAATGCACATTATACTTATAATTGGCACGTTTGTTCGATATTGTGCGCACTGCGATCAAAATCATGTGATTTGCAACGTGATCATTTCCCTTTATCACGAGGGGGACACGTTCTGAGAAGTGACCCCGCGCTATAGATCGTCACAAGTTTTCCGTGTTTTTCCACCCCAAAGATCCAATCATCAATCTATCGCCGGCGATAACTGCACCCGAATCCCCGAATAATGGCCAGCGTCCCTGGCACGACATCGCCGCCAGTGCGCGCCATATGATCGGCGTCAGCGGGCCACGAGGGTGCCCTCTCGACGGCGATCAAACGCCTCCACCCTCCGCACGATGACTGCCCGATCTTCGAGCGACCATCAACTCGCCACCGCGTCCAGATCATAGCCGCCGACAGGGGTTGGGGGGGGGGGGGGGGGGGCAAGAGTTTGTGATTTATCGCAACAACTTTTCAATGCGTCCCCGAAGACGCATTACTCGCACGCATTGTATGACTCCTCTGGGCACCCTCCCATGCACCCCCCCTCCGTCAGCTGGCTAAGAGGTCGGGTAATAGCTCTTTATGTGTCCGTATGTGCAGCGCTGGTCTTATGCATTTACAATGGAAACTTATTTCTATTGAGATAAATCACAATTTTCCTCTCGCAACTTGAACACTGAAAATCTGCTGAATTTAAATGCTATTGTGAGGTTGGTTGAACTCATGGTATAAGTGTAGTTGGGTTGAACTTATGAGCTGTCATGCGTGGTTTCTTAAAGGTCGGGCAATTTTGGATGTGGGGGAGGAACATTATTGCTGTTTCCCCTTTGGAAACTGGAAGAAAAGTGTCGTAATGTTTCCAAATTTGCTTTGCGTGTGCATAAACTATAATTTTGAATTTAGACTTTTACCTCAATCAAAAGGAAATGCACATGAACAGTCGAGAGCTGGGTTTTTTTTTTTCGAAAAATTCAAATCAGAAAGTGTGTATCCTGCAGGTGATATCCATGTGTGGTACAGACAAGGTTTTGGGGCAGAGAGGGGAATCTAAATGCCCGTGTAACTCGACTCTCACTGTAACTCCAGTCGGAAGGGATTGAGCGAAAGATTGGAGTGGATTTAAGGGAAACAATTCTGAGCGTGTATTTTTCGAAAGCGGGCCTGCTTATTTTTTAGGGTGGGGAGAGTCTCAAAGACCCAAGGGACGCCGTCGAGGGCGCATGCGACTGCGAGGGTCGTGGGTTCGACAGCACGTAATTGAAAGGTGTGTTTGATTGAAAATAAAGTCAATCATGTTCATGCGATGTCTGCAGCGAGACTCGTTTTGGGTTGGGAGGAGGAGGGGGGGGGGGCAGTATTGATAGGATATTATCGGGATATAATCAAGTGGTATAAGAGGGAACCAGAGGCGGCTGGATTCAAGTTGACAGGAGATCAAGAAAAATAGTGGCGCGAGTCAAAAAATATCTCTGCAAAGATCAAAACGCTTGACCAAATGGATGACTTCAATGCATTTCGAATTGTCCGGCAAAAGGTCCCGGTCACTTCCGACCCCTTGGTTGTAGCTCCGCACAGCCTTGAGAGTTGTGTGGGTGAAATTTGCGAACTTGCAAGGCATTTCCAATGACCCGGTAAGGAAAACATGCCTCTAAACCTATCAAAACCTCACGTTAACCCGGTATAGGTGCTGAAAATATTGAAGAGTAAATTCTTTGCTTGCTTTCAAGCATCGATATTTTCCGCAACTTATTGCCATTTTGACGGAGTTAATATATAAGGGCAAACAATTCCCGAAGAGTGAATACCGAAATTAATCTTCACACTTTCCTAGCCATACCTTGGTTTATTATCTGAGATCAACTGTATTGTATTGTTATTGTTCCAGGTCGTTATGCACGACAAATTGCTTGTGCCAGCTTCAGTGGATTTGCGTATAACTTTAGAGCCCTTGGACATGCTTGGAGTTTGTAGGCGAAACAAGAGCAGACGAGGCATTTAGAACGACGCCGTCCCGCAAGACACCCATCCACAACGACGCTAGCCGACGCCGAGAGCTCGACGCGGAAAACAGCGTCGTAATCCGAGCCCGACGCCCACGCCCTCGTTGGGAACACAGCCGCGTCTGGAAGTTGTCGGTCCGAAGTGGACTTACACACTTAAATACGAGACGGGAGAGAGACCGACATTGTACGCCAGACAGGAACTTACTTCCGTTGGCGTCCCGTTAATCCCGACGGCCGAGTCGGGGCGTCTCCCCTTATCTGGTGGCCACCGGAGTCCTGGGCGGGGGGAGGGGGCGCCGTTGATTGAACCCTGTTCGGGAGCCTGACCTGGGAAGCTGACTACCGATCAAGGTCATTGTCTAGTCCCTCAGACTGAGAGTCTACGGCGACGTGCGGAGGGTGACGATTCGCTCAAACTTCCAGTCGGGGTAATGTCCTGTGAACGAATAACTAAGTTTTCATCCCCCTATTCAGAACCACAAAACGAAAACGAGCGTGGAAATTTTTGGACCGTGCTAGTTTTAGTAGTTTGAAAATGTAGAGACGAATGACATAGAAGCATGGCACACACTGCGTTATTTTAGTAAGTTATTAATTATTCTAAATGAAGGAAATAACACGTATTTCAGATTCGCAATCTGGGCAACAAACTGGCGAAAATATACCATTTGTTACAAAATTCGCATGGATGTTTTTCATCTTTCATTACTGTCTCCTTCCATAATTGCTTTTTAACTAAGTTAAACTTCCCATTCAACTGAATCCTGGCAGCCGGACGGCCGTTAAAACCCGTCTGGCCGGAGTAAGGAAAAAGACGCTCGGGATCTCATCACGCACTTTGCTAATGAGGGCGTCACGACGCCGAAATTGCGGCGTCGTCGTCGTCGCCGTCGCGCGCGCCCCACGCGGCACGGCGATAAAACGCGGGCGTCGGGAGCCGCTCCGCCGGATCGGTCTGCACGTCGTCGTTCCCGATCGGAATGGAGCAACCTCCCGCCTGCCCGCCCTAACGTAACAATGATGCCGAGACTGGCGGACGTGATGGGGATAGATGAGGTTTCGGGGACGTGGGGTTTGTCCGGACCCCGTGAACGGCGAGGGGGGATTGGGGGGGGGGGGGGGGAGCAGGGTCGGGGGCGCAATCAGTCCGATTGCGGCCGGAAATAAAGTATAAATCAAGGAACTGAATAAAGTGAGACGGAGAAATTGCTTTATAGATTATTGCTCGCGAAAGAGGTAAGGCTAGACCGGATTTTCGAGACAGGCTTCGTGAAGCGATGCATGGATGGTGAACGGCGAGTGTGCAGCCTTACCGCAAGTTAAATCCAATACTACGCGAGAAGTTTAACGATTGAAAGAAGGAAAAAAAACATACCCACTCGAGGCGAACAATATTGTTCGAGTCCACGTTAATCGGGAAAAACAACATAGACGGTGTTCTGTGCGGACGCCGAAAAACGGCACGAACTGACGGGGACGAGGAGGTATGCGGCGGGCGGGGTTTAGAAACTGCGATGCTCAGTCAATGAGAGAAACTTTCAATTGGCTGCCGAGACAGAGGTATTAGCTTCGACCAACACTGTCTGACTTACTAATAAGGGAGTGGGTACGTGTATGTCTGATAAATTATGAATTTATACGAGCACAACTCGAGAAATAAAACACATACTTTATAATATGTAACAATTCAAGAGCATGGAAAATAAATGTGAAATGTGTTCGCTTGTGGAATACGAGTTAGCGAATCTGGAAGAAAATAATACGAGAGAAACAATTTTGCTGAACAAACCGAGATATGCGCCGGCTGTATTATATACGCAATGCCTCTCAGTGATTGAAGAACAACAACAGCAGGGTCCACGTACACAATACAATATTAAGTTGGCTGTTTCCGAGGAAGTTTGCCGGACCCCCTGCCTCACACAGAGGCTCATTACGCAGCCATGGATCTGGTCGTTGGGTCACCCTCTGCGTTCATGCGGTAGGCGAATAGGGAGTATGCGCGCCCGTACTTTGTGTTTAATTGCAGTAATGCTGGGCACTAATCGCTACAGGAAGTAAGCAATTTGTTAAACTAGATCCGTTAAATTTAACGAAGGTAACAGGCGACCATTGTCCTGGGCATTTTGAGAAATCTTGAAACACACGCGCTGCCCTTGAGCGGCGCATGCGCGTTGCGAGTTGTTCGAGGGGTAAAACACAAAACAGTCGGAGGTATATAATGACGCACACTGCACATGGCGAAGATGCGAGTGCCGTGAGCCCCATTGTTCTTCGGCCGTACACGCAGAGGCTGAGAGCATGGTGCACAGGGTGCACAGGGTGCAGGGTGCAGGGTGATGGGGTGGATTCCGCCCCCGCTGCATGCGTTGCAATTGTTTCTCATAGAGCCGCCCCCACTCCTTGCACCAAGCGCATTTGTGGTTCCGACGCGAACTAGAGACCGAGAGTTTTGGCAATGTGTATAGTTGGCTTTGCAGAATGTGGTTATTTTAGAGAAGTATGAAATTTTTGATTGGTAATTCTTTTTTTTTAAAGGCCAAACATTGTGAAGCGCGATTTAAAATTTCTTACCAAAAAACAATTATTCAAACCAGATCAAGGATCAAAGACATTTTCCTGGGGATACGTTATTTTTTAAGACTATCTATCATAGAAGATAATTATTGACACATCATTAACATTCTCTCCACAACGCAACAGGATTCACGCCAAAAAGGATGCATTTTTTAATGGATGTTTTTGAAATGTTTAGTGGCAAAATATGTGATGATGGACCCGTATAATGATGATAATGATGGAACTGTATTAAATTACAGCGTGCAGTTCATCATTTCATGAACGTTATATGCATACTCTTTGCGTTAATGCTGCAGCGCTGAATAATTGATCAAAGATCTCGCCATGCTGGAGCGACATGCGCTGTTTATCACACTGCTAGATGTTAGCAGACGTGTATGGAGGTTCAGACAACGTCCTTCTCATTGCCAGGACATGGTGTTAAAAGTACCTACGCGGAGCCCAAAGGTTATTCAATCTTGTGTGTATAGGTATTGTCATACTAGCGAGCCAAGATTGATTAATTTTGCGTACGAAAATACCTATAAATTCCATCTGTATACACAACAGAAAAGCACAAAAAATAGTCTAACCAATTTCAGTGACAAAACAAGTAAATTGCAATTAAATTTTGCACCCTTCGAACTTCTTTCTCATATAAAAGAAGATAAATTCCATTTGGCGCTCGCTGGATGGGGCTGCGTTTTTTGTCCGCCTAACATAATGGGACCAGCGTTTTATTAGCAGCAACATGGAACAGCAACAACAGGACCAGGAGCTGCACTAGGAACAGGACCAGGAGCTGCATGCAGCGGCAGCGGTGCTGATGTCATGGGAAGGGGTGGGGGGCGGGGGCGGGGGTGACATCTCAACTGTAGCCGAAAACAAAAACAGCGAGGCGAGTGCGGCGAGGGTGGAATTGTAAAAAGAGATTATATTCATAATAAAAACAATATTACTACGCGAAGGGAACGGGCACGACTGACTGGAATAGTCTAATATAAATGCTTGAGACACGTGACTTTTTTTTTAGGGGTGAGAGAGGTAGGGTGGTATATAAGGATGAGGATGGGGGGAGGGTCGTATATTTCTTTGAGTTTGCCGGTGGTTTGTTGTTTTACCCGCAAGAAACGAGCTTGCTGAGCGCAGGGAGCTTCTCTAGGGCTCTTTTACTGCGATAATTGAGCGAGCGAAGCGTCAACATCTCGTCAACTCGTGTGACACGTGGGAATGAAAAGCATGGATTTGAAACAATCTTATCTACACGCCTAAGCTCCGTATGCATTGAACCACCAACTTTACTGACAATCAAAGCATAATTTAACTGATTCCTAGTTCTTGGCTAATTTCGTCCTGAACCACATCCGGAGGGAGGACAGGCACTCACCGCAAAACCAACACTCGCGACATGTACACAGCTGTCTTACACAGGGCACTTTGTGTAGATCTCTGGCCCAGCAAATGTGCTGGCACACCACGAACAGCGCGCGGCCAGTCACGGAACTATCGCACCCAGATCGCGCGCACAGAAAGCTGCGGCGTCGTCGGGTGTGGACCGGCTAATTCATTCCCGGCGACGCCATCCACCGCGACGCCGACGCCGCGACGCCGACGCCGCGGTTACTTTGTCCCGGACGCGCGCGACGCACGGAGCCGGACCATGATGTATTGTCGGGAGACGGTCGCAACGTCCTCGGGCTTTGTGTGTTCACTTGCCGTTAAGCACAAACACAGAGCAAAAGCTAATCTATTTGAATAATACATTGCTGTGCGGTGTGTGTGTATAGTTCGCTAAGACGTCAGCGCTGATAAACCGCTGAATATTTCATCGAATCACTTGGGGAAATCGACCAAACTGTTAAAAGTTAGACGCGTCTCAGGCCATCTCTTTGCGTTTACCGTGATATCCCCCGGTAGCATAATTTCGTCTCATCATCGTCGTGTTTAGCGGGGGCGGTTTCTTGGGACCGTCAAGCGAGACTCGGTGAAAGTTGACGCTAGGTTTGCGGGGCGGGGCGGGGCGGGGTGGGGGGGGGGGGGGCTGATATCGGCTTGAGGGCGCATGGCAGCAAAAGTTTGGCGACTGACACGCGAATAGTTTCGAAAGTCGATGAAAGTGCTTCAAGTTTGCCACCCCAAATTGGAATGTTTACGTCTAGGCCTGGTGAAAGCATTTTATGGTATATATCTTTGGGGTCGCGCAAAATTCGCAATACAAAAAGCGTATTTAAAACCCTATCTATATGGGTGAGATTGTTTGGAGCGCCTGCTTACTGTATTATTATCAAGATAATGCTTGAAAAGTATAACAACGTGGAGTGGGGATGTTCAGAGAATTATTGAAGGAATGTAGCCATCCAGCAGAAAAAACAGAGATGGATTGTGTTTAAATATACGTTCGCAAACATTTGCGTTCGAATTCGTTGCTTCCGATTTGCCTGGGATATCGCAGAAAATTCCTCGGTCCCACTTCCCGAGACAATGCCGGCCGGGGAAAGGCCGGCGCGCAAGTTTCGTTGCCGCCGCCCTGCGGGGACTGCCAGGGCCAACTTCTCAGGGCGCCCCCCCCCCCTTGACGGGCAGGGCCAGGGTCTCGACCCGGCTCGGGATTCAAGAGCATCTCGGCGAGGCCACTCCAGACTCCGTCCCCCCGGCCGAAGACGGGGGGGCGGCGCGGCCCCCTTCGCTTCCGTAACACGATAGAGTTATCAATGCCTGGAGAAATTAGGCTCACTACGGGGAGCCGGCCTGCCGTGTTCGGCGCTGGGGTGGGCGACGGAGAAACTTCCAGCCGCAGTTTAAAAGACTCGGGCTAAATAATGGATGCCCGAGAAAAAGGGGATGCATATCACGTGAAACGCTCCTTCGGAAGAGAAAGCAGTAAAATGGCAGAGTTATGTAAAAGTATATTCAACTGTGAAATTATCGTGAATGTCGATTTAAAAAAAAGCTGAAAACAATCATGAAGTTGAATTGGTCCGTGGATTATTTTTAATGCCGTGGGTATTCTATTCTTCCGTTATGTGGGTATATATTTGTGTTTTACACTAGAGTTCACCCATCAGCTTTAAGCTGGATTAGGCTATAAAAATTTGTAAAAACATAATGCCAGACAGAGGCGTAGATAATTACTTTCGTGCTCGCAAAAAAAAACAGCATGAAATGACAGACTCCATTACTATCACTCGCTGAAAAGGCGAAAAGCAAGCGCGCAATCTCGATTGTTTTGTTTCGGGCAAGAACATCACCGATTGGTCAACTTTAACGGACTAATTTCGGACAAAACCAACATGGAGTGTGTAAGTCGTCACAAAAGCGATAAATCTTCCAGCAGAAAAAAAAACACGGATTACAAAGAACTTGGGTAATCTGTTGTTTTAATCGCCGGCATCAATGAGCCTGCACCTCCTGGGACAAAAGGGCGCTCCGGGCTTCGCAAGAAAGCGGCGCTATAGCGCCAAGTAGCGCCCACCGCGGATCTTTGCTCCGAGTGCTCTCGCGCGGAAGGACGATAAGCTGCCGCCATTTCGCTCCCCCCTCCCCCACCCCTGGGGCCCCGTCGTGGAAACTGCCAGCTAACTGCTGCAAATCTAACTCCAGTTCGCGCCTCCATCAATAAGACGCCGCTCGTTTACATCCTCCGTCGGGGACGTCCGCGCCGAGCATCGCGATTGGCGGCAAAGTTTGCGTGCGACAGTCCGCCGAGCTGCGGAGGTAATCGCGAAAGAAAGCTTAAATTTAGTGAGCATATTAGAAAAGCTTATCACGTCGCGTGCGAATACTTAAATTCTTTTTTTCCTCAACCATAGTGAAATACGAATGTTCTGGGAGTTATTCCTCGAGGGAGAGATGTCCACATGCGCCACCATTCGAGGAAACCCGGGAACGCCGCGACAAGGAGTTATTCGCAGACGCTATTTTTCCCCGCGTGCCGGAAGAGTATGACGCATGTCGCGAAACGACCATCCGGAGTTCTTTATCGCGGCGACACTTTTCATCGTCGCGCCAAATTTACGGCGCGTCGCTTCGAGTGACGACTTGAAAAGCAGTTTTGGCTGCCGATACTCTATCAATAACTGGAATAAATAACGCGCGTCGCCACTGGTGCGCGGGGCGAAGCACGTCGAGAGATCGAAGAATCTGCCGAGAGTTTGTCGCCTCCCCCCCGCGGTGTTTTTACTCGCAAGAAACGCACATCGCTCATTGCGCGCCGGGCGCGACGTCCCGAAACACTGGCGTCGTTCCAGCGTCGATCCAGCGTCGTGCAATTACAGCGCCGCGGGTGACAGGTTTAGGGGCTCGCCGCGACCGTCGGCGGCGGCGTCGTCGTCGTCGACTTCGCCGGGAGCCTGCCGACGCTATAGGAGAGACGCGAGGCGGCGACAGAGCGACTGAGGAAACGGCCATAGCTAATGGGCGACAGAGCGAACGGCTCGGAATAAATCGAATAGGTATACTTAAATAGGGCACATGTGGGCGAACTGATCATCAGTTTCTTTGCGTAATTCGACTTTCTCGACATAGCAAGCTGCTGCGTGTTTTTAGCTTACTTTACATTATGATATGCAAACGACAAAATTGCGAGTAAACTTTTCCAAATCCAATTCCGAGAGTCTTTATGAGATTGCCCCCGCATAATAAGCGCATAGTTTTTAGGAAAATTGTCTGACAATGGAGCCCGCCGCCAGTGGCTTTGCTACAGAATAACAGTGTCTTATGTATACTTTAGTGCAACATAAGAAAATAGAGTGAGCGCATCCCGGTTGGCTCCTGTTTTATGTCCGGCCCGGTGGTTGGGTTAGCTCAGTCTGGGTCAAGAAGTCTGGCGCGTTCGGCGTTCCGCGTTCCGCGGCCCGAGGATCGACCCTACACGTCATCGCGGCCCGAGGTAGCGGGCGAACCATGCCCGCTCACAATGCGCGGTCCATGAGATATGCTCCTCGGCGGCCGGCGTCGAGCACTGTCCCGTGCAGAACCGGGCACGCTTGCGATGGCGCGTCTTTGGAGGGTTTCTACGGGTTACCTGACTTGTTGCGACTCTATAAATAGACGCTCGTGTCGCGCAGCTTCCCAACGCATTACGGCCTTTCATACGCGAGCATTACGTACCTGCGAAAGAAAAGAACGGAAGGAATTATTAAGGAGAACATAAAATACATTCAGAGTTCAGACTACAGAGAATTCGGCAATTTATGGAGAGTTTTTCAGCGTGAAGTTGTACATGGAAAACTTTCAGTACTTCCACTTTAGCACGTCTGTTTTCTGAGTGCTGCGAATGTGTCGCCAAACTTTTTTCTGGCAGCAGCTACAGCGATAGACTGACATCGACGAGCAAAGAAATTCGGTTCGTACGTTTTAAATTCTTGCATAAAGTCGTCGAAGATTCCGTGTATTCTCTTCCCGATCTTTGGACGGAGCACTGAACGCGTACCCGACCACCCTCCACCCACATACAGTGGTGATGGGGGGGGGGGGGGGGGGGGGAGACGATTAGTCTTAACAGCAGGTTAATTAGCAAGCCCTTTCTTCGCGGGCGAAATTGTGCCTCGGTGTTCACCGCCGCCCGCGCATTCCAGTCCGACGAGCCGCAAGTCGCACAAAGCCAGGCCCAATTAGAGGGCTGTGCGACTCTCGAGATGCAGCATCTTCCATGCGGGGCCCTTGGCGCGTTGGGATGCAAGCGTCGAGAACGCATTTGGCAGGCAGCGCAAACTGCTCTAAAGCGGCCCGAGCTCTAGACTTAAACGGCGAGATTTCGCTTCCAAATGGTTTAACGACGCACTCAATATAGCTTAGATGAAAAGACGTCTTAACTCGTATAAGGATCGGAAGGTAAAGGGGTAAAAATATATACGGTCCTTTCGGAGCGGCGGTAAAAAATCTGAACCGTAAGTTGGGAGGAAATAAAAGAATTCCTTTCTCTGTCTTTCGCGCGCTTTAAATTGGTTTCTATCTTATCAGTTACGGTAACTGTTCGGTTTACACTCTTTCTAGGAAGGGAGCAGTTTGCTGGCAAGCGAAGTCAAAGGGTTATCTGGAGCTTCTAGCGCTGGAAGATGTGAGCGCATCGTCATTAGGCGCAGTCCGATCGGAAACGCGTTGAATTCTTGTGAGCCGCAAGCGCGGAAAGCACCATGTCCCATCGAAGTTCGACATCTAATTGGTTTTTTTGATTTCATCATTTTGATTTTCCTCGACACTTGAAAAAGCATGTTTCTGTTGCATTCATATAGGTGATTATAATACTATTAATTTTCGAACGAAGACACTACATGGATTATCAGTTCTCCTCAACCCCCCCCCCCCCCACACACACACACTTAATTATGTGAGACACGTGCAGTTCACAATTCGAGCAGTTTTTTTACACAGACTTCAGGAGCGATTCGACAGATATACAAATCAGTTTATGCCACGTTTTCGCGGGGTTATCAACCACAGTTCTACGTCCAGTTGATAAATTGCGACGGGCGAACAAGTTAACCTGATCAGCTGGCCGTTTTCATTTTTCCATCGACATGTTGCGAAAATCGCGGCCGAAGTAGCGTCCATCAACTTTCTGCTGACAACCGAGTGACAAATGCATGCGTGCAGCCAGAGCGCGCTCGTTCTCCCTGTCACTCACGGCCGGCGCGGCTTCCAAGTTCCAACCGGCCGAGAGCAAACACCTGAACCTCGACGCCAGCGCTCCTCGTGCATTTGGAGTTTATTTGAATTGATGTGCTTTCATTTGCGATTCTGGCTGGATACAGTATATATAATAGCTAACATGAGTGATGCGATTCACAATTACGGTATTACGGTGCTATATTTATTTGTGGCAGCGTTCACGAGAATTCACCAAGCATGATGTTATATTATGTCAATGGATCATTCTATCTAACCAATTACGGTCGCTGATACCTGCCCGTTCCTTCAAGAGTTTTCTGGCTGTGAGATGATGATGGTGGTGGTACGTTCTAGGATCTAGATGGAAAGATGCATTCATTGCAATGCCGATAACGAGGAAAATGATGAATGTTCAAAATGTATTAAAATGTAAAGGCGCAGATAAAAAGTGGGCTATGTTATGTATATACTCGCCAGAAAACCTTATTACCAATTTGAGGAATAATTTATAAATTTTCACCCGCGTGCCTTGCTGGCATGGGCATTGTTCGTCTTGAGAGTAATAAATGAGTCTGGCTATATATAAGAGGTCCTGCGCTCTGGGCAGAGGGAGAAAAATAGCGAAAGAGAGAGAGAGAGAGAGAGAGAGAGAGAGAGAGAGAGAGAGAGAGAGAGAGAGAGAGAGAGAGAGAGAGAGAGAGAGAGAGAGAGAGAGAGAGAGAGAGAGAGAGAGAGAGAGAGAGAGAGAGAGAGAGAGAGAGAGAGAGAGAGAGAGAGAGAGAGAGAGAGAGAGAGAGAGAGAGAGAGAGAGAGAGAGGAACACCGTGGTGACTGGGACTGAATGTATTATCTAAGTGAGATGGTTCCTCCAGACTGAGGAGGACCTTACGCAAAGGAGGGCGAAGCTGTTTCTATTTAGCAATGTCTTGTGACCTAGCGGTGTTCACTTCCTTGTCGCGCGGCTGTGAACACGACAGAAGCGCGACCGAGACAATGCGAGGAGACTTTGAATTGCCCGTTACACGCACTTCTTTATCTTTATCATATCCGGATCAATCACAAGGCCTGACGGTACGGATGAAAATAAACGATTCATATGAAAATTATTCAGAATTAAAACTTTCCTATGTCAATCATTCAAATTTACGAATCAAAAACTCAAATATCTTGTTATGTATTCACTCGATTGCATAATTAAAACTTTTTTTAGATGATATACTAGGGGAAAGAGTCTGTATTTTAGGGATGCTGGCGTGGGCATGGAGAAATTGAAATGGAAAATTCCTCTTCTCGTTGGGACACTCGAAATTGGATTGGAGTTGGACTTCGGTTTGTTCGCAGAATCGATGCAAATATTGTTCGGATATTCGTAAGAGCGATGAATTACACAAGCATGTCCTCGAGGTATAGAGCGGTTCAGGACTGTTTGATACCATGAGCATCTCGGGAAGGTCATCCAGGGTCAAAACACCGTTCCCAATGGACACTATTACAGGCAGCCGTCAATACGGGGCAGGGCCGACAGGAAAGGGAAGGTGGAAATTAAAAAGTCAAGGCCAACATGAAATAATATCGAGAACGAGATGTTTCTGCTTCAGGAATATCAATGATTCGCAATACAAAGAAAGTAAGCAAAGCATACGAATGATGAGAAGAATAAACAATGAGACAGATTAAATATTAAACAGCAAACAAGAAGAAAGAACGGAGATCGCTTGAATAAATACCATGGAGCGCAGACTGCTCGGCATAATATTTATAAATACTGTACAGATGGCACAGTGAAATATCAAAGAAATGTCAGACACAAATTGAAAGCATTTCCTTAAAAGAATTCGTATAGCTTCGTTCGAGTCCGGTGTATATGTATTGCCATGTCGGGGGACAGAGCCGGCTGAACGTGAATTGATGAGCAATGTTTTGTCATAAGCGAGAAGCGGACTGGAAAAGGGTATACGGCTCGCCGAGGAAAAAGCCAGCGAGAAAAACAACGCCCTCTAGAGGCGAGATAGGTGCTCGGGTTAAATAGGCTACAAGATTAATTACCGGCCGGGAGAAATGGTTGGTCCGAAGAGAGAGTGAGAGAGGCAATGAGGGAAGGAGTGGTTGGAAAATGTCCGAAACACGAATGACAGGGACAAGAGCACTGGAAAATTACGAACGCTGGACGAATGAAAAGGGTATATAGGAAAAAAAGCGCTCACAAATATGTTATTGTATCACGAGCAGAGAAAAATAATTTATACTATAGTGAAAGTGAGGTAAAGTTAGCGATTCAAAGGCGAAGTATTCATTGTTAAGAACTAGCTGCACTCTGTAAATAGAGATACGCGAATTTAGCGAAAAAAAAAGTGCCGTGAAACCATGGTGAAATGTGAGTTTAATAGACAGCAAGATTAAGCGATAAGCAAGCGCGGGGTTGCTATGGTGACCCTGAGGGCTGTTTTTCACCCCGGAGTGTCGCTTTTTGCGGGTTGCCGCCAGAGGTGAGTTATGGATGTTGTAGTGTTTTGCTGGTGGCCGTCCAACGCTCGTCAGGGGCATACCGGCGCGGGAAGCGGTGACATTTTGTTCATAGACCCGCTTACAAAGACGGATTCCTCTTGCGAGAAAAAAACAACAGCTGAGTCAATTTGTATTGTTCTTAAGATATAGAAACCAAACGGAAACAAGAAAATATGTTTGTAGGTAGTTCTATACAGGGATGGCTCCAGTTCTTCACTTAAATCGTCGCATAAAATAACAACTTTGTCGCAACTACACGAACTCACAACTTCTTTCTACTTATACACCAAGAATCGATGAAAAACATGCCCTCAAAATATCTGAAGGAGTCATTAAAAACATATCACCACTGAGTATGGTGGTTATGTAAGGACCCCAATGTTTTGCATCCTTAGTTTTGGCGACCATATCTCTCTAACAGTCATATCCTCGCAAGAGACTGCACTTGGGTAAGGGTTCATAAACGTATTTTGAAACATGCACGGGAACGTACACCCCGGATTAGCTCGCGATCATGCGGCAATAATTAGGACCTCAACACAAGACGTTAAGTCGCTTAATTTGTCGGTGCAAGTAGCTCGTCTGTGGGCGCGGTGTTGTCACTGTACCGGCTCGAGGGTCGCCGGCATACGTCGGACCGGGACAAGCTCGTGTGTGGCCCACGTCAACGTTGCGGCCGGCGATTAAGGGATTGCCGGGGATTATTCAAAGCGGCCCTTTAAGCCCCGACGTCGCCTGCTCACGGGGAAGTGACTGCGTCGCGTGCGCCCCGCCCGCTCCTGGCGGCGGCGCAAGGAACCGCGCCGATTAGTGGGGCTTGCCACCACCTGGGCCGACTGCCCCTGGGCCCTGGGGGCGAAGGACCGGCTTAAGGGAGCTACCTTGCTTACTCTGAGGTCCTGGCGCCGGACTGGGTACTTAAGGTTCGCTTTGGACAGTGGAAGTCGTTGTAATCAGATGGGCGTCAAGAGAGTAAAGAGCTTGGTAGACGCATGGTAAAACACAGATTCGCTAAGGTGAAAGGGGTTGCCATTTAACGGCTTACTTGTCGGTAAAGTTGTCGTTAGTCTGATGGAACATTGTTGTTTTAATGGTCCTGCTTTGTCTAGCTTTACGGAAAAATGTGGGCTACTTATAAATTCTTCGTGCCTTTTGAATTTTAAGCACATATAACATCTAAATTACAAAATTCATTGGTGTTTAAAAAAAAAAAGTAAAATATAACTCTTGCTTCAACAATCTTTCATTATCAAGTGAAAGCTAAGACCGAAAAAATGTAAATCCGAACTGAGCAAATTGGAGAAGGGCCGAATGCAGACATGCTTAGAGTTTTGGGGCAATTGTAATCTGTATTCATGCACTATGTCAAATATTTGGATTTCCCGTAGATTTTTCATTCCGAGGGAAGGAAAAAGTGCGGATTACAAGCCGACTCAGCAATTTCCGCGCGGCAAGCTTGATTCAATTACTCGAAAAGAAAAATTATAATTTCTTAAAACAGCGTCCGAGTTTTCGTCGGGTTAAAATATACCCATAACTCTTCTTTCACAGCGGCCTGCTCCCCCCAACCCCCCAACACCCCAACCCACCCACACCGTCAACCAGGTCCAGAAAAAGCAGAGGACTCTTCCAGAAAACGCTGAATAAATCCCTAGCGATGATGCCAAGCGGTCGGCTTTTCCAGGCCGTTCTTGGCCGGGGATCCCATGCCTTTGGGTTCCCACGATACGCTGGGAGGACAGAGTGATAAGGGATGAAGACACACCTTCCCTTGCTGGCATCCGAAAACTCGCTTAGAGCCTGCCTTTTACCTCTTTATGTTTTACACATTTCTTTAAAAGTTTCTCGTTTTTATTGTTAATTAATATCTGAAATATTTCATTCTCAATTATTTCTGTTCAAAAATTTTCCTACCAAAAGGGTTTAAAATATTTTGAAACTCTTGCAAAAAGCTATGCCATTTATATATCATCTTGCTGTTTCACAACAAAACGGTCCAATTTATACTAAATACAAATTTAATGAAACACAATGAACGTTGAAAGAGCAATTTTTTAAATCACGAACTAAATTGCTGTTAAATAAATTTCATCTTGAGCCAAAAACTCATCTGCAACAAACACAAAGCCAGCGCCGTCCGGATCCAAAAGGTCGCCGGCGAATCTATACCCAGCAAATCAGGAGTGTGCGTGGATGGTGCTGGGTAGGAACCGGCGGGGGGGCGGGGGGGGGGGGGGGGAGTGGATTATAATGTCACCGTGACCTCCAGGAGCGTCTCCCCTCGAGCCGACCCCACGCTGATGACTCCCTCAGGAGTGATCCAGACTCCTCCGGCAGGACAGCGCTGTCCTCCTGGTCCGTTGCGATCGCGTCCGTTGGGACCTCACTAATTGCCAATCCAAGACAATGCCATTCGCCGAGCTGTTCAGATGTATGGTGAAATCTTGTTGAATAATCTCCGCCTGAGCCCCTCTTTATCGATCGCTTAAAATAATTGAAAGTTATCGTTGAATGAAGGGGGTTGATCAAGTGATGTGGTGTGACCTTTCTGACTATTAAAAACTCGTTATTGCTTATTGTGCATCTATGGGATGCCATGCCATGCCATGAATCAAACTTTGTCTCGCAGAAAAGATCATTTATTGTTTCCACCCAATGGGTAGAGTATCTTTCTTTGAGTATCTTAGAGTATCTTTGAGAATCCAGTGACAGTTAATCAGTGACAGCATCAGATATAATATATGCTCATGGATTCGACCTTTCTCCTTGGCAATGAGTTAGTTGTTGAAGTTGCGACTCGTTAACCGAACAGTGACACACAAATGCCGCTCTATTTTTCGCTGAGGTGAAAAAGAATCAGAACTCATCTAAAGCATTCTCTTAAAAGCGGGATTTGCAAGGCCAGAGTCAACACACATCGAGGACCACCTACGGCTCAATCGCGCAGCCTACAATCGTGTTGACCTCTGGTCGCCAGCACCCTCGAATCGCCCCTCAAACAAGATGGCGGCCGAAAAAGCACGAAAGACTTTCGTCGCGACTGCAAGCAAGGTCGCTCTCGAACGGGCACGAACGGCAACCGAGATTGAATTAATGCTCTGTGACAGACTTCGTAAGCAGCTCATTTACCCGGGACATGCGGAGGAGCTCACGAGCGCCGAAGAAGCAGCCCCTAATGAAATACACCCCCTCAGTTGGAGCTGATTAACCGTAATGCTCCTCTGCAAACGAACGTACGAATGCGACCCGTGAGTGTATATACGTGGCACTCGAGCCTTTAGGTTGGAATCTCATGTCAATGTGACAAAGTATGAGTTACGCAGCCGACGCAGCGCGCGCTTTTCCGTGTCCCGAAACACATTGTGACAGAATTCCAGAGCGGCTCGACTTGACGAAGTCTAATCATGAAAAGCCAGCTTCTTCGCTGAGCCCAGAATAATGAATGACGCGTACCCTATACCGCACCGCGGCGCCCCATTGTCATGGCATTCTGGTAATCAGATGCGCCGCGAATTTATGCTAATGACTATATTATGACGGAGCAGATGTCAAATCTTTGCGTTATTATTACTGAAGTGAATGTTACATAACGGGAAATCAATTCGAAGCGAGGAAGTGATGCCGCTATAAAAGATGCCCCAGTATTTTGCTCGCTTGACGTTATGTTAGGCAACGTGCACATGCGCAAATGCAAGGAAACCCTTTACTATCAACAGAAACCAATCTGTAATGAGCAAAGTTTGGGTACGAGTCTCGCAATTATTTCATAATAAAGTTCGAGCTTAGATAACCCGCGGGTAAATTTACATTTTCTTAAATAAATACCAGCATATTGCGAAGTGAATATTATTTATATATAACGAATGTAATGCTCTTTGGAAACCTATTGAATTCCTTGCTTTTACAGCTTATACAATGCAGTCATGCGCGGCAAGCGCATTAGCGGAATTAAAATACATGCTTCACGAAAGTGGAGGAGCCGTGTTTGCCATGGGTTCCCTTGATACTTCAATTGTGAGTCGGGCAATGCTCCGAGTAACGGGGAAATGGCCGGGATTTTCCGCGGAAAACACTAGCATGAGCAGAGATATTATCAAGTGGTCCAACGCAAAAAAAAAACTAGGACGCGTTGCTGGGCGAACACATCGTCCAATGCAACAGCATTACACTATAAACAAAGTTCATCCCAATTGAATGAGAATTACCAAACTTAGCGAAAGCGACAATTCCAAACAGATGCTGCGAACCTCAGAAGGCAATGTGTTTACCAAATAATACCTCTGCAAAAAACCAATGGAAGCTTGCAAAGAGGTGGTTGAAGCCGTTCGTTTCACGATTATCTAGACCCATGGAGAGCGACTGCGAGCTAAACTCGAAAGCCGACTAGGGAGAGAAAGAGAGTTCACTGCTTTCCTCGCGATATGTATGGAGAGAAAGACAAAGAGGACGCGAGCGATTGGGGCATCACTTTTAGCCGGAGCGAACATGTTCATTTGACGAGGCCATCAAAGCAGATTCCTCAAAGCTTTCTTCTTGTTAAATTAATTGTGCAATAATCCTCGGCGATAGATACGAAGATGACGGCGTCGGCGAGCATTCAATCTGGAGAAGTACACGGTGAAAGGGAGCGGCGTCGGGTTGCTAGGGGTGAGGCGGTTTACTGGAGGCAGAATCAATATTGCCAAATGTAGCCGCTTGAGAAGCAAATTCAAAACGAGGTCCAAAAATGAAGTCGATTCCATATTGTTTTAGAGTAAACATTAGTTGGTTACCCATGCAATAATGTATTTTAATCGGATTATTTTGTGTGTATTTCACAGACGTGGGAGTTTCCTTTTATTTACTGATGTTTTGCCTGGCGAATACACTCTTGTGCTGCATCACATTTGCGTGGGCTTCTCTTGCGTGCGTTTCGAAAATGAAAACAAGGAGTGTGATTTGTTTTAAAGCTGGCGTGTTGGACAACGCAAAAGCGACGTCGGCTCCAATATCTGATCACTTAGCGCTTCCCAGAATTTCCCAGCATGCTAGCTACAGAATAAAATTGGACCGAAAAAATAATACAGGTAATCAGACTACATTTTTTCCCTTCACAATATAATTCATCCTTTTTAAGTTGCGAGTTTTGAGATGAGGGCGCTAGTCTGTAGATGATGGTTAAATAATGTCGTTCGTGGCTGCTGGCCCGGTGCTAGAAGTCGTAAAGGAGTGAAAATAAACCGCTACGACTGCGAGATCTAAAATGTTGATTTCAGAACGCCGGGAGGCTGAAAAATAACCAAGGTCACAACGATTCATGGGGAAAGCCGTCGAAATTTTCCAACGTTACTCCGCATCCCATGCCCACTGTATTCCATTTCTATGCTTGTCTCATTTTCCGATTTTTTGCATCCAAAAGATTGATGTACACTGATCACAACAGATCAGTGAAACTTTTGTTGAAGTTTGAATAGGTTTTCTTGCCCTGAATGGAAGTAGTTGTGTTTGTAAAGTGTAAACTGGATCCATATCGGAGTCCCCGGGGTCCACGTCTGGCTGACTGGGAGCGGGAATGGCTCCCTCAGGAGTCTCCAAAGATCCAGCACAACGACATCGACGTCCGAATGCGCGCGAATAGCAACCAAAGACTCGACTCGGCCGTTTGCGCGGCAAAAAGTGACGCTTCTTTCAATTGGAGGCAAGTTATTTAAGTTTGCTGTGCATGTGCCGAGACTAGCGAGTTACGGAGAGCGTTCGCCAACGCGGGCAATATAAACATGGCTGGGGGCGTTTTCAACTGCGCTCAGAGCATGTGCACGGAAGTCGAGAAATATTCAAAACTTTAACAAAGTCTTTAAAAAAAATACACGTATTAATATATTACTCGATTACTTGACTGAATTTTCATATGCAAATGTGTTTGCGTTAGAGTATGAGAACATTTCTCCCGGAAGTGCATACAGGGCGCGACTCTGATGCTGCTTTGCGTGTGTCGCATTTCGCAGTTAACAGAGTTAAGGGTGGGAAGGCGATAAGTTTCAAAGTGGGTTGTGTTTTGTTTCCTTGGCTCCAGTTTCTTGGAGTTTGTTAAAATTTCAAACACACGCAAAAAGAAGCGTTGGGCAGCCGTAAATCATAGCGTGAATTAATCCACCGACCGGGCGGCCTCTTTTTCGGGAAAACACTATAAATTAAACTTTTTTCATAAAAGACATGAATGCATCACCAAGATCATATATCACCGCGGACTTCCCCGAAAACGGGAACATACACACCGAAACAGCACATGGTAAACATAAGGATAGATGGCTGTTGATGCTCACTTGACGGAATAGTTTTAACTTTTCAATTCATCTTGTTTAAAAGGCATCCGCCGTTTCGGGTGACATTTGCGACGTCGGCGACGTCTGCGACAATAGCGCAGACTCGGCAATTGATTGCCCGGGTCCTTGGTTCACATCCCGTCGCCACGAGCGCGGCCTTTCACGGAGAGACGGATGATATGGCGATGAAATAAGTACCCATCATTCTTGCATGAGACGCACAGGCCTTTCTTTAGTTGCGAATTCAGGATGTACAATTCCATCATCAGCAGTTCTTGTCATATTTTGCAAAGTGCGTATATATTCTGTCGTTATTGAGTGAAATATTATGATCACCAAAGGGTGTATGAGTAAGTTCTATCTAATCAAAAAATCATTAAACCTTCTTCAGTCTTGTATTTCATCCAAGTTCAAAAGCAACTCCGGTTCTGTTCGTTTTTTAAGATGCACTTCAGCTCTCGAACCTGCGTCTTGAGCTACTCCACAAGATGATAATGAATGTAATTCTACGGCAAGCCACCGTGGCAAGTAGCAAAGAAATTAGAATATACTTATAACTTTATATATTATAAATGCGCGGTGCAAAAGTTCGCCGAGCTTCGCGCAGAAAGTTTTCACATCGCGACCCACGTTGGCACTTAGCACTTTTCAATCTCTGACTTTGCCGCCAGCGAGCCAGACGCAGCTGACCGTCCTCGCCGACGCCGACGCCGACGCCGACGCTGACGCCCGGCGTTGTCCAAAGCGATCGACAATCCGTTCGGACGTATGTCTTCAAGAGTGTCCCATTCGCTTCATTAATTACTGTTGAAAAGTTCCAAACGCGAGCGTTCCAGTACTTTTATCTAAATGAAAAAAGTTAACAAATGATTTGTTTTTTTTCCCCCGAGAAGTGAATTAATTGAAATCGCGTTTGCTCTGGCCAGGAAAGGATAAATAGCATTTTAGCTGTGACGAGTCTGCTTTGACTGAGGAAATGGGATTGCCAAACATACAACTTACCCTCTGATTGCAAATTAAAAGGCTCGAGAGCGTTTTACTCGCAGGAATTTTCTAATTACTATACTTATATACCAGACTAAACGCGTTTTTGTCTTTCCGTGTAAACCGTAAAGCGAAACGAGAAAAGCAGCATAGTGAAAGGAAAAGTTTGTGAAATTGCCCTAGTCATCAGTTCCTTCGTTGAAACTTTAAATTTGTAATGATAAATACAGATTAGGTTGAATATAAACGAAACTCGAAACAAAACTGTCCTGATTTTACATAAAGAGTTCTACAGGTAATTTTAATTACACAGCTCACACACACTTTCCTTCAGTCCGAGTTCAAATGCCATGGTAGTAGTCGTAGCCTGATATTTCTGACACCAGGACCTTGAAGTTTGAAGTCCAAGACAGTCCCTCCTCGGCGTCCTCACGGTTCCAGGCTGGTTCCGCCGCTTCCCAAGAAAGGTTCCAAGACAGGAAGACTGTTATCTCACCCGTAGATTGCGCTGACTGCTCCGGGGACTCCTCCGTGTGCCGCTGCCAGGGAGTGCGCTGATAGCGGGCTCACTGACAGCTTTATTTCCACTAAACAAAGCCCGGACGAGACTGCACTGCATTCACGGAATCTTCCACCTGCTTTTGTGCCGCACGAAATGTGGCGCGCGGAAATACTTTTGAATCTGATATTTTCAAGACTCGCGCTTTTTTCTTCTTGCTTTATTAACACAGGTTGACAAAAAATACTTATAGTAATTCCAGTCCGCGTTTTTAATGTTTCCTTTTCTCTAAACATTTTCATGTCTATTTTTACGATATTATTTGATAAGATGTCTAGCTAAGAAATTGCATCACTTTGTAAAGAACAAATATGATTACTCACAAACAATTTAAAACGGTGTTCAACCCATAACCGTTATGTTAACAACGCCTGAGGAGGGGGGGGGGGGGGCGACGGTGACAATATACAGACATTTTTTCTTTTTAAATAATCTCAAACGAATGCCGACTGCCGAATTTCCGTCAATGCTCGCCAATCAAATTGTTATTTGTCCTATGTTAAATCCCTTGGCACATTTTCATGTTATACATTGAAAATATGGCTGCATAAATAATAAAACAGCTATCAGGTTCCATCATTACTAGCGAACACGATACGTGGCTGGGCGGAAGCAAGGCACAAGCGCTCCAGCTCCCGGGAATTATTGTTTGATTTATTTTCACAGTAACCGAGTCTTTTATCAATTCATTATCAAATCCTTTGTCATAAATTTCATGGAAACGTACAGATGGATTCGATACCAGTAGATGGAATGCGCAGCGAGCTAGAGGTGTATCAATTGATCACGATTGGTGTTGTGTTTGCTGTGTAAACGAACCGATTTTTAAAACGTGACTTGCAACTGACTCGTAGCGTTCGAGTCTCAGATTGGAGGAAAAATCTCGAAATTAATATTATTCAATGAGGCCAAAAATATTCCTGGTTCTTCCTGCTCTACGTACCAAAAATGTATCATTCAAGAAAAAACCTGATTTAAAAAAACGAATAAAAAATTCCGCTATTTTGGCAACCCAATAAAATGACCTCAAAGTGGCTGACAATCATCTTGCACCGGTAAAAAAATTTTATTTCTTGACTCCTAGACGCAACCGCAGAGCAGAGTTGGCTCATTCAAGCTTTCTCCTAGACGCATCCCGCAGAGCAAACTCGGCTCCTCCACCCAATCGCCTAGACGCAACCCGCAGAGCAAACTCGGCTCCTCCACCAGAATACGGTATCCTTTCCACATATGGAACTACAATTAGTTGCGTCATGTATGTATTAAAATGTACAAAATGAAATACCTACCAGCAATTATTTCAGAATAAAACAATTGAAGCTTTGAATATAATTTGAATAATTTGAATAATTCCAGCTTTGTTCTGTAAAATCTCGTTAAAAACCGAAACTTGCTCGCAATAAATTTGCAATAAAAAAATGAAACTACGAGGCAGCCACATAATTAATTGAATGACGAAATTCAAAGCATCAAAGTGGCCAGCCAGCAATGTTTCGTACATCGCGTATATTCATATACAGACGTAGAATTTCTATTCAAATCCTAACTCGTTTATGACGAACCGATATTGGATGTTGTTCGCTGTATAGTGACTTCACGCGATGCAGCAAAGATTTAAATTGTTTTCTGCCTCCCTGGAGGGATCCAGGCGGCGGTGCTGCGGTGACTTTGCACGCTTTCAACGGGCGTTGGCAACGCAATCGCACCAATCACGGGCCGGGTTCGAAAGCGCGCGTGGGAGTCTTTGTTTGTGGTGAGGTTTTTGTTTTTGCGTGTGTGAATTGGAATATATTTTATCTCGCAAGGCTGACTACGCCATGTGGAGACCAGCCTGTTTGCAATCAAATGTAGTCTTTTTATTTTAGCTGTTTATGCTACGGATATCTCGCTTGGTTTTACTTTTATCAATATCATTTAACATATTTACACAATAATGCACAATAATCATAGCTCAGAAACCAACATTAATTATCCAGTCTTTATTATTGCTGTATTACTCATAAATTAAACTGAGTGCGCTCTTTGGTTCATTCAGGAGTTCCATTTTTAAGAAGACATTTTATTTTCGTATCCATATGTTTCGCTAAGCTAGTATGGTGTCAAATTTTCCATGCTTCTTGAGAAATAAAAGCTGAGCCATAATCGCATTGATGGAGCAAGTTTTCGAATGAATAATAAATGTACATAGAAAGTAGTACGTACTAGAGCGGTGGCACTCGCAGTAAATTGTGGTATTGTTTCAGCCATTCTTTCTAAGCTTGAGACTTCTTTGCTCAGACGTACATGGAATTGGCAAAGATGCTGCGTGCAAGGCGAGACGATTGAATGCATTTTCTTCTTCCGCATACTTAAAAAGAAAATGCACCTTATGAAGACCGTCGATATTTTCATTCACTGACTAAGGAAAAGATGTCCAATAATCTGTCAAAGGAGACAAAAATATTGTGCTCAAATGTATGTAACTTTTTGTGTTTGGTTTTGTAGCGGTTTTATTTTATATGTCGCTAACAACAATACAGAAGCAGATTTTGGTATTACGCTCCATGCATTTACATTGTGCATCACAGTTTGCTAAACTAGCTTCGTCAATTTTGGCTTATCACAATGCATTCGCAGCACGTAGGTATACTAGGGCTTCGCGAACGCAATTTGTGTTGCGTTGAAGATGAGCTTAGCGGTTTGTACAGCGAAATATGATGGCAGAAGGCCTATGAAAACCAAGGAGCACCAAGCCAGATCATTGCCTTCTCGATAATTATGCGTGATAATTAACGTGAGAAGACCTGGGTTAATAAGTATTTCCAAGTTTGGTCACACACAGTCACAATACATTATTGGGAAAATTTGGAAAAATACGCACTTTTATATAAATTTCCGTATTTTTCTAATTTTCCTAATTTTCGAATATTGCTCTTTTTCTGATTTGAAGGGGAGGGGTATGGAGGATTTTCTTGAAAAAGTCAAGGGATCTAGTTTGAGATCAAAAGTAGACACCCTGAAAATTTCATCGAAATAGACGCAGGCGTTTGGTCTGTAGAGCGCGCACCAACAAACAAGCACACACACACACACAAACAAAAAGCACACACGTGTTTCTTTAACCAGTAGTGAAATTGAAGATTTCGCTTCGCTCGCTACGCTCATCAATCAATCACCAAATTGGGTCAAATTACCTTGGCTGTGAAATGCCTCTCCGTTACACACAGCACGGAAAACAATCGGTTGCAAATGTAGCGCCTACGTCAAGCGCGCTTGGAAATCGCTTGGAAAGAAAAGCGACTCGTTTAAATCGCGGTAATCACTCCCCGCTGACTTGCTTATCTACAACTAGTTGCTGATAGAAATCCTCAATCGGAAACCCGAGATCTGCTCGAAACGAAACTGTGCCGACTTCTTTGTTTGCAGCTGGAGCAATTGAACCAATCACCGCGATTAGCCGACAGCGGCGCTGCGGTGGGCGCGTTCGGGGATTTGAATCAATCAACACACTCTAGCCACATTCTAAAGAGCTTTCAACGTTGCGTTTCACACAGTAATCCCACTTAGCCACCTGTTTTAGATGCACTTGTCGTTTATTCGCGGTGAAATCCAGCGAATTTATATGCCGGATTCCAATTCTTGAATTCCCAGCTCACTGAACTGAGCACGGTGAAGTGTGTCTTTGGGAACTGAATTCTGGATTCTGCCAGGTCAGTGGATTGTTACCGAAGTTGCCGAGTTGATATTATATACATTATAGAAAGTAGAAACCTAGACGTTACAAGCGTGGAAATAGTTTAAGATTGGGAACACATACCTACTTGAATCTTCCGATTTACACGCTATAGTGAGTTCAGGGCAAATATCGAAACTGTATACTGCTTGTCTCAGAGATGCAAACAGCAAACGTGATCAGAGAATGGCTCGAGGCATAAGTTTCCAAATTGATTTCATTGAGAATGGTCAAACAATTTCACATGCAAACTTGCGGCACGACTTGCACACTGCAGTATTGTGCATTGATGCATTACCATCAAATCTTTCGGCGAGAGCGTCATCTGAAGTTAATAACATGATGTCAAACTTCAATGCATAGGTACCTACACTTGTAAAATGCAAAAGGCACACAGAGTATTACTTTAAATTAAAACATAATATAAAGTCAATGTGTTTCAATTTCAGGATGATTATGCAAAACAGCAGGAGTGGACTAACAGTAAAGATCGTCGACCGACCGTATATATACAAGCTAGTTGCATTTCGGCAAATATTCAAGCAACGAAAACAGTAACATACGTTCAATAAATCCCAGCATGAAACTGCCAAATGATAATGCCCCGGGTCTTAGCGATGCTGGAGAAGTTGCAAAACTGCAGCGCGCGCTCGCGGCTAAGGACGTCGCGCCATTAGCCCGAGCCAAGGGCGATAGCTCAACGAGGCTTTGCCGTCGCCCGGCTTACGACGCCGTCCTCGCCGCCTTCTTGCGGCGCCCGGCGCACTCTTGCTTTATGAAGCAGCTCGCCGCCGACGCCGACGCCGACGCCGACGCCGGGTTTCGCCGCAACAGATTAGGCTCGAGACGGGCAGCGATGAGGCTGGCTCAATGGCTGGACCCAACGGCCACTTTGCGTCCGAGGAAGCGGTGGGAAGCTGTTCAACAAACCGGCTTATCACAGATGTTATGGACTCGACTAGCATAGGTGGGTCAACAAGGCTTGCTTATTCTGGTGTAGCATTTGGTGCGTACCTACTGTAAAGATTGTTTAAAATTAATGATATTCCAAAGTTTTAAAGTATAGCAGTTTTACAAAATAAAAATATGAAATTATGAAACCATCTTATATTGTGATCTATATACGCATGTTGTGGTTTATATTCGAGAAGAGGATTTTGAATTCGATTAAAAAAAACTAAATTAATAGTATTTGTGTTGTGGCATCGGTTTTCTACTAACGAATCTGGCACTCTGAAACTGTATCATGGACACTACTCTATGAGTCGGCACTCCACAAATGTTTCTCGCCTCCAATTTCAAATCGGTGGCCGGGGGCGGGGGGGGGGGGGGGGGCGTCAACGCTTCGACCACGTCGTCAAGAGATTTCCCGCTGATAAGCGTTTCCCCGGCGCGCGCTCGCTTTCACCGCGGCCACCGATACCAGTGTCCTGTCTCTCGCCGACGCCCCCCCCCCCCCCCCCCCCCCCCGGAACCAGAAGGTCCGAGCGGCCATTCAGACAGACGGACGCGCGACATGAATGAACGAGTCTCATTTCGGCGAAATGAAAACGTGCACCACTTGCAAAAACGTAATACTCTTGAGATACGCGAATTTTAGAGGAAGATGATTGTCATATTCGATTGAATGACCAATGCAAAATATTCCAAAGCAATTTACTACAGCAGTAATAGCCCGCGCAAATCCTGCTTACATATTTTCTAATCATGGTTATTCGTAGTCATCCTGAATAATCTTATGTGGGCTTATATTGCCATGCTGAAAGCAACTTTAGCGTTGGCTTTTATCGCTGTAACTTACAAAATCTGATAAACAAATGAGATGAGAAGAGTATCTGCTAGAGAGCAATATCTGCAGCTAAATGTTTCATCAAAGGCATCATCAGCTGCATCTCTGTGAATTATGGCAACTGCATTATTCCATAAGTGATGCACAGGAGCGAGCTGTCGGGACATCTGAGCATCTCAGACGCCGCACAAAGTTTCGTGGATACCTCCACGTCGATCCACAGGACTCGAGTGGCTTGAATGAAAATGTGCAAACTCCTTAGGCGTGCGCAGAGTAAACGGTTAGACACGGCACAGCATTCAGGATGGACCAAAATGATGGTCACAAAAAGTACATTATGTTCTATGCCAGTGACCTCTAAAGCAAGTGTAGTGACAAGTTGACAGCACACATTGAATTTGATTGCTAACTTAGGTGTGAATGTTGCTAGGAGGCTGTGGAAAATGTCAGTCTTTAAAAAATCTTTGAAGCCACCTAGATACATTTTTGAATTCGAGCAAAGGGAAACAAATCAATTTAGGGGGCGCTGGCAAGTGGCAAGGTTCCTGATGAAAAGTTGTTAAATTTCGTCTAAATTCGACTAAATCGTCGTAAAAATAAAGTCTAAATAAAAACGGTGTAAGGCTGTCGAAATCTTAGATACGGCCTGTGCCGTGTCGGCCGCACTGCGCCTGCGCACGTCTATGAAAAACTCTGTAAACATAAAGTATGATTTCTCCCGTAACAAAAGCAAAAATGAGTCACTCATTGAAATTATCTCCAAATCAAAATTGGCCAACACATAATGCGGCCGCATAGTCGTGCTGCTCGAAACGTCATGTCGCCGGCCCGACGTATCGAGTGTCATTCGTGACCGTGTAGCACGGTGCTGACGTCACGCGAGTAACCTGACCGCCCCCGTGGCCGACACAATCGGCAGGGAGCGCGTCACAAGTCGGTCCACACGGGCGCCCCTGGCGGGAGGGTCGCGAGTCATCGCGAGTCATGAGGTGAGTCACTCATTGACCACTTGCGGGGGGGGGGGGGGGGGGGATCTGAGAGCGGCACGCCACATACGTGGAGTTCTTCCACGATTGAATGGTATAACATTAGGAAAGTCAGATACATAAAATAACACAAATAACATTTCGAGAATATTTGCCTCTCCCAGCTTCGTACCCCTTTGAAGAGTATCTTCAGAGGCCCCCGTGATTTCGCCCGTTGAAACTGTGAAGTCGTCTAGTTTTCGAAACCTTCTCAAGGCAAAATAAAAAGTGCCCTGACCAGGTTTTGACCATTAATTCTGCCCGATGGACACAATATAGGTAATTAATGACTAGAATTAAACACTGTGCGTTGTACGAGGCACATTTGGCATTTATTTACGTACATGTCTGGTTAGATACAAGACCTTTCCAATTTGAGTGATCATTCATTCAATTACTGGGATCAGTGCTGCTGCCAATGAGAGGAACCAACCGTCACAAGTATGTGAACCGATATAAGTTTTCATTATAACGTGGACAAGTCGTGGATATATCGTCGAACACAACTGAAATTATGAAACGTTTATTTCTGGATGAGTTTACCTGCTAAAATCCAATGTGGTCGCGCTCACGCCAAGTCGTTTAAGGCCACCAGGTTGTCTTAGAATTAGGTATAACGTCGGACAGATGAAAAGGCATGCTGCAGTGGAATCGTTACAGCGTTTTAAATTAGATTAGAAGACGACTGGCCGGAATTTATTCATAGAAATTTACATTTATGAAAAGAAAAACTTGTCGACTATATTTATAGTGACGGGGTAGTTTTTCATTATAACATGAGACGTCTATTGTAGTTACCAAAATTCATCGCTCATTTTCGCCGTGCATAATTTGCAACGGAACTGCTATAATATCACTTAAGAAATATTACATAATGTGCTACAGCGTTATTAATTTTATAAAACTATTAATAATACAGCATATAATCCACACATGCTATAATGATAACCTAGTTGCGAACTAATTCCGAATATAAACTTGTAATTCCCAGGAAGCGCACACAGGAGTGCAGGGATAATGATTGCATATATGCAAGGCAAGCTAGCGCTGCGGCGTCGCGGATTATTTTGAAATTATTCTGCATGTACACAGTGTCACATGTGAGAGCCGCGTCTTATTTGCAAGTACAAGCGCCTTGAGGATATCAGATCGCAAAAAATCGAGAATTTCAAAACCACCTGCACATTAGGTCCACACTGCACCAGCGGCGCTGGCGGTCATTAGGAACACTAACATGCGCTCGCGGTGATAATCAACACATGCCTTCGAAATGCATGCACGCGTGACTCGTTTGGGCGAAACCAACGAAACTTTTCTCATTATGAATATTTCCACACGAGTCGCCGTCGTCTTTTTGTCCTCTTGCTATACCCGTTCGCGCCCGGTGCCCGCTTTCGATCCGCGCGCCGCGTCGCGTCGCGTCGCGTAAGGTCAGAGGTCGGCGATATGACGCCGTTAACGGGTGACCACACATACCTAATAACTCTTGTGCAGCAGAGAACCTTGGCTGTCAGAGAGCGGCCAAGTGCAAAGCAGCCAAGAGCTCAAGGAAAATGAACGGTGTGCTGTCGCATTTCACACACACCTCTGAAGCTCTTCACTCTCCTCTCTTACACCTCTTCACTCTCATGAAAAGTAATTTTGTAGCACTGGATTCAATAGGCAGGTATAGATCAAATTCACCTAAAAAATTTGATTTTCTGTGATCTTTGATCAGTAAATTCATGTCCATATAACACTCAAATATCATATTCGTGTCAGGTATTATTTTCAATAACCATGCTATAGGATGACGTGGTCCATCAGCAGGTTGCATTGCGTGGCAGTAAGTCGTCGAGGTATGGCGTCCACGCTTGGAGTCGGCCACTCTCGGTCGCCCGACGCTCTCCCGGCCTGGCGGTCGCCGGGCTCCAGGCTGGAGAGAAAACCACGCGTCGCTGCCGCTCCCATCTCAGTCCGTGATCGATCAAAAGTCAAAACACAACTCGGCACGATTGGAGCAAACAGCCATTCATTGCGTTCGAGCCTCGGCGCTGGCAGTGCCGTGCTCTCGCGGGGCGCCCCCAGCGCCCCCTGCGCCCCCAGCGCCCCCTGCGCCCCCAGCGCCCCCTGCGCCCCCAGCGCCCCCTGCTGCCGAACACACTCTCCGCGGCGAAGAGTGGGAGACGCGTCCCATGAGTTGCCGATCAGAGCATCATGCTCGAGCTGATAGATTACTGTGTCCAACGCTGGAACTATAAGTGAGTGAAGGTCATGGCGAAGGACGCTGGACATATTTTCCTTGTGACATGATTACCGATATAAGGTTCAACATCTGATAAGAGCCATTTTGGTTCGGGTCTCGTTGGGGCCTCGATGGGCCATGCTGACAGTTCGATCCGTCAACACGTTTTCAACACGAATTCAATACGGGCTCATAGGGACTATGACTTCGAATTAGCTGGTGCTAATAATTAAACCATGTCCCAGAACTATAAGATTTAAAATATGCATCACAATTCACAATGATGTCGTCCGGAGAATGATGATGAAGCATCGCTGTTCTCGATTTCTTGTTGGAATCAAATTGCTCCTGTCACGGCAATCATTTTACTGCCATCACTCAGCAGTGTCTCTTTCATCGATGCCTCGAAAGTCCGGCGCCTCCACCCAACAGGAACGGGGCCTTCGTGCCAGCGGCTCGCCGTAGAGCAAAAATCACAGAAGATTGAAATACAAACTTGCTCCATCACGCGTGGATGTTACCTTTATTCCACGCGCATCCATTGTTACGACAAAATCTAGCAAATACCACAAGCCACGAGAGCGAGAGAGCGCGAGAGAGAGAGAGAGAGAGAGCGAGAGAGAGAGAGTGAGCGAGAGCGACCGAGCCTGTGCTGCGATCTGGCGAAGGACGGTAGACGAGATAAAGCATCAATAGAAACAGGCAGGGTGCGTACAAATTGCGTATCGGTCCGTGCACGGCGGGCGGGCATACCGGCCAGGCGCGGGACGAAACGAGAAAACAGCAGCTCGACTGTGTAGTCCGAGCGGACGCAGTGGAGCGTTGCCCTGAGCTGACCGCGGGAGCCAGGGGGAGAGGGCTGTGGGGGGAGGCGATCTCCGGCGAGATAACATCGAGAAGCGTTATCTCTGAATTCAATTACATTTATGCCGGATCAAAGGGTGGTCGCGGTACACGAAACCGTCAGTGAGAGTTTTCGTTTCTTTGTTCTCTTTGAGAAAAGGAGTGGAAAGGAAAATATTCCCACTTTCGAAATGTAAAATATCGCAGGAGTTTCGAGTCAAGTGTGTATCGTTAGAAAATGCCAAGTGCGTCGTTATTGAACTTAGTGGGTGTAAAGAGTGTCGTAAGACGGCATTCTCGACAATGCATAAAGTATATCGGACACGTTGAATGAAACAAATCAATGGAAATAAAACACGTTGGAATCAGTTTTTCTATTTCCTATTCATGAAATCCTTTGGAAATCTGCCTCTCATACCCCGTTCTTCGGCGTTCGTTGCGCGCCGTGACAAGCAAAGGGGTGCACGTCGATTCGAGAGAAAATTGTAAAAACGTGCGACGTCGTCGTCGTCATCGTCGTCGCCACGGCCTCCGTATCTCTGGTGGCACGCCGACAGACTGGCAAGTCGACGCCTCCTTTGAACCCTCCAACCCCCCCCCCCCTCCCACAAGGCACGCATCCCGCATTCAACAAGCGAGCCCCACTGTCTTATCGTCGCGTCCGCGCCTTATCTCAATCATCTTGAACAAGAGGGTCAACTTTATAGAGAGGCTCGGCTAGCGACGCGCTCCTAACTTTCACTCTAGTGCCACTGTCAATTACTTGACGACGGCTCGTCGGAACAATATAAAGTTAGCACTGAACAAATTTAGAAACATATTGACCATGGGAAACTTGGGTGGAATTCGGAAATTTAAGCGACTGTCGAATGAAATAAAATCAGACTCTAAAGAATGGTAGTGTAATAGCGGAGTCGAGAACGTTATCATGAATACCAATGGCCAACGGCATTTCGGGAAGTTGAAATCGCGCACCAGAGTCGCCGACAACCTGTACAAATTGTTATGGTCCGTGTTCATTAAATATATCATAAATATATATAGGTTGAGCTACAAAATTTGCTCGTTGAAACGTAAAGTCAAATGTTGACAAAAAGATAAAAGACCAGTTCTAAACAAATGGCCGAGTCATACAAGGATGTGCGCACAGCCGATGTAGCCGACATTTCGCAAAACGTATCACAGTGGTGATGTTGATCGGCGGACAAAACGGTTTCGCCGCCAAGACAAATGGCCGGCATCCATCCGCGGCGGCGGCGGCGGCGGCGGCGGCGGCGGCGGCGGCGGCGGCGGCGGCGGCGGCGGCGAAGACGTTACGCCGAGTGGTGTTTGCGTGATCGCCGCGCGAGATGGCGCGCGTGAGTCGGCACGGACAGCTGCTGCCGCCTCGCGCTCGGCGGGGACAAGAATGATGACGCCACTCAGCGCACAGTTTCCACCGCACGCACGCGAGACGCTTTTCCGCGCTTTCCTTTCGGCTTCGGGCGCTGCGACCGAGATGACGGATGACGCCGACCGTCGCCGTCGCAAGCCGCTAACAGAATCGCGATGATACGCGACGACGTCAGACAATGGGACGGATATCGGATCGACGCAAGACAGCGGCGGCCATTCGAAAGGATTTCGATATTTGTATGTCAATTTTTATAATGTGTGTACATCAAGGGATGAATCAATTGACCGAATAAGAAAATAGGTCAGTCTTATATTGAATAATCTATACACAGAAGATAGAGATGTTTCTGGTTGTATATTTGAACATCATTTCATTTCCTCTCAGAGAACAGCTCCTTTATCCGATCATGAATTCGTGTGTATTTGAATCCAGTGTCATGAGATAGCAAACTACCTGCCTCTACCTCGCAGCGAGGAGATTGTCATATTTCAGATTGACAAGAAAAGTTCGTTAACGGGGAAACTTCATGCGGCTTTAGCAAGAAAGTTAACTTTTAGTTGTAGGTACCATTAATTCTAGCATATCCGTCTTTTTTATGGTATTGTAATGTGGTATTTGTGGTATGGTAAGACTTAGAACTTACAAAAGTTTTCCGGTAAAGAGAATAAAACCTCCGAGCGCCCTTGCCCAAGTAGGTACATGGCATAGAACCGTTTGAAGCGGTGTGCCAATTGAGGCCAATTTAGGTGTGAGACTCTCACGTTTTGGGAACCATGATGGCAAAACGTGTTAAGATCCCACCACTGGTCACCAATTGTAGTGAGATTTTTTTTAAATAGGAACCAAAGTAAGAGTTTCTGATCGTGAATTCGTGAAAGTTATGAAAAGTATAATCTCTTTAGATTCTGACAGCTCTATCCTAAGCATTTCACGATGTACCTATATACTCTGAGTGATTACACTGAGGACGAAACCATTTATAACAAAGCAAAATTCCATAAGAAAGAATGAAAACGTACATTTTAAAATCACCCACCAATCTCTCTCGCAGACTATCTGACGAAACCAAACCAGACCGATATTTCCGGTTCCGTCTTCTATGAATGTCAATATGTCTTTCTTATCGCCGGGGATCTCAGGGTTCCATCCATCAATACAAGAGCGAGCGCGCGTCGCAGCGAAATCCGCGAAACTCGACTACCAGCAAATCGTGTACAATAACGACGTCGAAAACGCTGGGGCTGCTCAGGGGAAACTTTTCCCTGGAATCTATGCCAAGCTTTACATCTTCGGGTTAAGTTCTCTAGAGGGTTGAAATTATTTCCTAGTATATGTGTAAGGCCCGCTGCACTGAAGGCGTCCCATCAATAAATGTCCCCTTTCGCACACAGTGGAATTCTTAATTATTGATAACGACTTAATGAAAGTCACCATAAACGAACCGTTATTGGCTCATTATACCGCTAGTAGGGGCGCTAAGACGCCGTTCACCCAATTACCCTGACGATAATTGGGGAGGGGCCGCGTTAAAGCAGACTCTTCGTATTCACCGCAGCGACCGCGGACAAATTGAGCCAGCACGCCCGCCTGCCTACGACGGCGTCGTCGATGCTTCGTCGCGAAACTGCGCTCAGTCGGTGTGTAACGCCTCCTGTCAGCTGCAAGTGCATTTTCGGGCGTCGGCCGCCGTTACTTTTGATGGCCCCGAAGTGAGTGTATCTGCCATGATGTCATCGCGTTAATTGCTTGACGATGGTTACATTCATTATGCGCTCGCTAAATGGAATAAATGGAATATTTTTTGCGACAATTATATGAGTCGGGCAGAAATAATCGGCGTCGTTTGTTCACGGAGCCGTTTAGGGTGAATGTCATTCACAGTTTATGCCCCATGGCTGAAAGCTTGGTTGAATGGGTTCGGTTATTAGCAAGGCAGAAGAATAAGCGCACGTTTTTTAAAGCTTTTTTGCCACCACCATTGTCGTTTTAATTTGCCCATAATATTTGCAAATTATACTATGAAAATGACCTACAATAATTTATAATGCAACCATTCATTAACTAATGAAAAGAAATCATTTATAGCTGAAATGATCGCGAATATCAAAATAAAGATTCCTTGTTTTGTGTCCATTCGAGCACTTAAATGTAACGGTTATGAGCTTGAACTTTTCCAAACCTTAACATTAATTCTAAGGGCTGTATGCGATCGAGTAGACCATTGCGTTGCAGTCCACGCCGCTATTAGCGCTGCTGAGCTCCGGCCCTAACAAGTATATAATGTAACTTCTGGGGCAACAAGCGACGGGCAAAAGATAACACGAGCAGGGGGGGGGGGGGGCGAAATGCTCGATCCGAATTTGAATAAACGGCTCGGCGGGCCGCACGGCATAAAATTTGCCGACGGGAGTTTGGTAGGATGTTTTAGCATATTTATAATCATATCGCCTTCAATCTACGCAGCAGGGCGTATAGCAAGGGAGCAAGCAGTGGTAGTAGTAGCTACTTTCGGTAAGTATAACAGGCTGCTACATGCTGGGTGGATGTGTAGAGACAATTACGGTCTCCATGCTCATGTATCATTTAGGAGCAGCAGATTCTTTTTCGAGTGAAATAATAGCGTTCGTGCTTAAGGCTTAAATCAGCAGCAAAGAAGCGAAATGGCGCTCGGTTTTGTAGTCGACGTGGACATGCCCATGGCGTCATGGTGTCAGGATGTCATCGCGTGCCTACGAAAGTGACGAGGGTTTGCCAGTTATGGAACTGGAATGCCGAGTCAGCAACGTACATTCTCTCCCGATCAGCTGGTGACTGATGCAGAGTTTGGGGAAAGGCAAGGAAGATAATAATATTTTAGTGATGTCCTCACGAAGGACTGGCCAAGCTTGTCGAAATGAAGTGGACCAAGCTACCCCAGATTTCGCCAGGATCAACCACAAGTTGGCTTTAGTTCGAATAACGTCAGCAGGGTATAACAATATCGCGAGCGACGAAATCGTCAACGCAAATACTTTGAAAACGATTTTCCAATACCCTCGACAAAGAAAAATCTTTCCACTAGAATAATTATTCTGAATAAATGTTTGCGTTAGCACACTCGCCTATGTATCTTTGCCACCGCCCCCTTTGTGCCAGAAATTCTCGCGCCGCCGCTGAAGCCGTTGTCACCGCGACTTGATTCGACTTTCCTCGATTGCCGTACGCTTTCCCGCGATTTCCGCCGCGTGTTTCCTTGTTTTTCCTGCAGTGCGCTGCTCGTCGCTTTTCCGCGCAGCGAGCGCTGTTTGCGTTTAATCAAATGCCAATGTTTCTTTAGAGAAACACTGGCATTAGTCATAGACAGTCATTTGCCACTTTGCTTGTGGTTTCAAAGCTAAAATATACCCATATTAAGTATAGCCAAAGCACCCTCTGACATTAACATCTACTGACTTTAATTCATGAATATAGGCTCGAAAATGAGATTTTCCGGCAATAAAGACGGATGATGACGTGCCAAATTGCCGGAATTCACAATAATAATTTGAAAAATTTGTTTGTCAAACTAAGTAAATCGTTCAAATAAAGTCATTTTCGGCTCATTCTGAGAATGTAAGTACCAATTACCCCGCAGGTTGTAAAATGAAGAAAAGCAACATTATTATAAGAGCAATATAAGTGAGTTATTAATATAAAAGCTATATGCACTACACACGACGATCTTCAAATGCCAAATGCCTATACGATATGTGCCTCATATAGCGGACACCATGGAATGGCCTGCTTGCACCGTTTTCACTCAAACGCGTTCCCTTGCTCAGTTTTCAATTAATTCTCTTCTTCGGTCCTCAATCATTGCGGTCTCTGCCATTCATTGCGTTTCATAACCACAAGACATCAATTCGATCCCCGCTCAACTCCCCCCCCCCCGCCCCCCTCCCCCCGCCCACCTTCCGTCGCGTCCGTGGAGCTAACGTCATTAATATTGGTAGCTTCCACTGTATTGGCGCCCGATCTTCATGCTCCAGAACTTGGAAAACTCATTTATTTCACAGTTCCTATGACAATACGATATTTCTTTTAAATTTCACCGAGCGTGGCAGAAATGGAAAATAAATTGCTGCGATAAAGAGGCGGGCGCGTTTTCGCGAACAATAACGCCGACATTGATTCCGTTTGCCGCCGCGAGGAGCGCGATGTGTCAAACGCGAGGCGGCCGCCGATTTGTCCGACGAGCACTCGTCGTGTATAGGGAAAACGGTCGATTTTCACGCCAGCTTTCTTTATCTTTTGCCTGCATTGGCAACATGGCTTCACTTTCAAAGTCATTAAGAATTACATGTTCTCAACTCCTCTCCGTAGAAATACATGCTCATAATATCTGGATCCGGCTTTTGCTCAAATGAATAGCTATATTGCATGGACTAATAGCTCCAAATTTGTGTGGTCATAAAATGCCCCTACCCCCCTGCTCTTAAACAAGACATCTTCTTTATATATGTGTAGACATCCTTGGATATGCATGCCGTTTACCAATTCACAGAAGAGCGTCACGCGCAGTCCTTCCCTTGTTACCGAAGAGTCCCGAAGGAGTACGCATCTGGCGACCACATAGGGACTACTCGGACAACGGCAGTCTTTGGAATCCATACTCGCACCCTGGCACCCATTGCCCGCCATGCAGTTGCACAAGTCTATGAAGATTGAATTGTTTCATGCGACGTACGTCCATCTAGCAGCAGATGATGCATCGGCCTGCGTCGTAAGCAGAGCATAAGTTGCAGCTAAAGGAAGTTTATCGAGAGGCATAAAACATGATGCCAACATTTCTGTTTATGACCGTAAATGTGATGTTCGGAAATATGCGATGTTCAAGCCAGATGAAATCTTAAGCGCAGTGCATCTGTCAAGAATGTTTAAATGTGGTGTCCATCCTCATGCATTCCGAGTGATAAACTTTGCACATCATAGAGAACCACGGAATAAACGACTGGTTACATTGACTCGTGAGGTAAACTCGTTTTGGATTGCGATCTTCGATTGCGTATTATATTATTAAAACGCGACTTGACGCCCCGCGGGACGAGAGCGAAGTCTTGGAGGTCGAAGTTGATGCGAAGACATCCCTCGGTGAGAGACAGCAGTGAGCGCCTCATCCCTGCCAGGAGATCAAAAGAGTATCACGTCCCGGAGCGGGTCAAAGGGCCCACGGACGACGTTGCCATATACGGCGACCACTCGACCCGTCTTCGGCAGAAACACGCCCTCCGGGGACTCACGTGGCCGACCGCGGCTTGATCTTTGACAAATCACCAGAAAATATCGGCGGGATAAGATATATAATATTTTGATATTCGATATTATATGAGAAGATTTTATCAAGCCGTTCGTAAACTTTGAGAAATATTTCCCTATGACAGTTTCCACGACAGATGTACAGAGGAAACATGCCAGCAAAAAGTGAACAAGAAGAGCGTATATGTCCATTATTTTGACCTCAATATCATAAGTACCTACCTACTCACTATAAAAATAAAGCATTCCCAAGAAGCTATTGTTGTAACGTGTTTGCGACTTTAAAGTCATGAAATAGGTACACATATAGCGGTAAGATACAAAACAAGAATTTCAAATGTGAAACACATTCTTGTTTGCGTCCAATCTTTTATCGTCTTTGTCACAAAATTCAGTAAACTCAGCTAAAGCATCAAACAGGTCGCCTCGGGTCAGCCGCTCTATACCTTGTGCAACATGTAGGCGCTCACATGCGCTTTCTCCAATTCGATTACCTCCGTCTGGCAGCTAGAATGCAGCTGGTTACCGGGGAAAATAATTGAAACAACGGTCCGGCGAAGATCAGAGACACAATGCCTCACGGCGAGCTTCTAACACAAGTTTGACCCGAGACGAGAGCGACTTTTTCCTCCCCCACACACCCCTACCACCACCACCACCGCGCAGTGGGCGGCTTTAGACCACGCCGGTGCTGGGCACGAGGAATTCTCCGGAGGCCGTCAAAGTCGGGAGCAGTCAGAAGGGTTCGCGAGTAATTGGCTGAAACATATTGGCTTTTTGTTCGGGACTGGCGCGTTTGGAGACGACCAGACCACCGGGTTTACCTGGCCGCCCTTTGGCCGACGTGGGGCCGTGCGTGGCGCGTCCAGAGGTCGAAGGGCAGCGGCGTGCGAAGCCTGGCGATCACCCTTCTCAGTCGTTTGCCTGAGGGTTAGCCACTTCGATCAGGGTTTAAACTAGTACATCCATGTCTCAAGCACGAGCTAAACTTGGCGATTCCAGTTCTGCACTTGGCTTTTAGTTTCTCGATTAGCAGTCAATATTATGAAGTGAAAGAAACACGTCGAGAAAACTCATTTCCTCAAAAACGCGCAATACTATATGAAAAAAAATAGGTTCGCGCGATATAAAATGCAGCACTAGACGTTATTCAAAAGCGGCGCTTGAAAAAAATAAGCTTTCGGATATTTAGAGGCACTCGAGTTGCATGACCCGCGTATGAATTCACGACGCTACAAGCGTATATTTTTGATGACCCCCTGCATAGAAGCTCAGTGCCCAACCGATGGAAGGCGGTCGACGCGAAAAGGGCGTACCGGACATTAACATTCTTCGGCCGGCGGAAGGCGACAGAGATCCGCGGTTTCATGAGCCATCAAAGTCCGGCGCGGCGTGTCCCAAGGCTCGCTGCAGGGCCGCGGTAAATCATTTCCCGCCACGTGGCAACGGGGCCACGCACGGCGCACAAGTTTGTGAAGATGCGGGGTCGTCAGTCGAGAAAGGCGTCAATCATGTGCCCAGTGCGTGCGGGCTAAAGTTACGACCCGGTGCGACATATTTTGTTAGTGTTCAAATATTTGTAGACGCAGAGACATTAGAACCAAGTAAATATGAATGTTTTAAGAACAGAGAACTTACAAAATGCAGAGAGGTAAATTGTCTTGGGAAGGCAGGGGTTTTATGTCGTAATATGAAAAAACGTATGCCACGTTCTTAGCTCATACCTAAGATGTTGTACAGCATAAAACGCTATAAACATGAATGATCGTTTTGTGAAAATTCTTGTCGCTTTCCCTACCTTTACATTCGAAATATTGGTGCTTTTACTCACAAATGCGCTGGCGCGCGATTGAAATGGACATACCTGTAACGAGAAAAAACGTGGGTTAGAGGTATTTAGCATTATTTATTTCTATGATTTCGTTTTCAATAATAAAACAATCGGCACTAGAAGTGAAATAACCAGCGACAAGGCAAACTAACTACAATTACTGCTCAGCATATCAGTTCTCAGCCCACCGCTGCCGCCAACCAATCCACATCGCGACCCCATAGTCGGCGCCGGGGCCGGCGTCGGCGTCGACGTCGCGCGCGGGGGCGGTCGACGCCGACCCCGCGCGCCAAGGCAAGACCGCGTCGCCGTCGACATTGTCATGTAAAACACGACGGCCAGAGTGCGAGCGAGCGACGCCGCGCGGCGGGCAGAGCGACGGAGATACGCCGCGCTCTGTATGCCCAATTAACGACGGCGACGTCGACACAATGTTGGCCGAATCCGGACGCTGGTCCAATTCGCGAGAGACTAATTTGAATACGCCTTTGTCTTGGCTAATTACGATATCATAATTAGCTGCAGCGTTGAAAAGCGTTCGCGTATATAGCTGAACCTTATAGCAGTTGGCGTTGGCAAACTACGCGCGATGGTGCTGCGGACGGTGGTTGGGAGACGAATCAGCAGTCGATATCGTGCGAGAGTTCGTTCATTAGATTGAGATCACATGGCGGGCGAAAGGGGAACTGATTACTCTAACGATAATGCTATTTGTTGTGAAGTAATAAACAGGAGACAGGAAATTAGTTTAACAATGTAATCAAGACAGACTTCTTTAGGGATTGTTCCTAAAGTTATGTATTCTTCCCCCCTAAAACATAACCGCTTTAAGGGGTAATTTATAAAGGCAAACTAGCTTGACAATAAAAAAAAATGCTAACCTGGTAGATTCGTAAAATGTTGCGAGTCCATCATCGGCAAATATACATTCAAGAAACCAAAGATTTTATCATCGCTTGAAAAGTACAAAGTCAGCAATAAAGATAAGGGCAGTAAAATATATAACTTGAGCATCTACTAAACAAGCCAGTCATACTAGATCAAAGATGCGTAAAGGCGAATTGAAATTCAGGAGCTGAGACAAATTCTATTTATGGCCAATTCTATTTACTATATCCCCATAAAAAAGCTTATAAATAGTGAAAAACTCTAATAAAAAAGCACGATGCGTGTATACCAAACGTGCACGTAGTATATCTTCGAATGCGTGTTTGGTTTTAGGCGCAAGGAATGCAGAATTATGGATCAAGTCGCGGTTCCCGAAAAAAAAACACATGTGTGCCGATAATACTATATATATATAGAGTATATCTGTGTATATATGTGTGAACATTTCCAATGCAAATCAACGTTCGTGGGTCCACGCTCACACACAAATATATAAACTTGGGCGGCGGCGCTCTCTCCCACACTCCTTGACTCTCTCTTTTTGCACAAAAACCCAAACGCGTTGAATAATTCACACCATTCTACATATTTGGGCTTTTCTGATTTCCTTTCAAGTCGTTCCACACTCGGTCTCCGTGCGCCGGCACCGTGGCCGCCGTGGCCCGGCCCCCGTCTGGATGCCGAGCAAAAGGCGCGCGGTGTATGTATATGTAGTATCAATTTGACAAGGCGACGATATCAACGAGGTGAACTCTCGCCGCACGCAGCTAGCAACGCACGCACGTGATTCACACAACACAACCGGGAAATATTATGCTGATTCCCTCAACTTTCGGGCTACATGTAGGGCGGTGTAGACTTGTATAGTACACAAGGATTTTGCTGGCAGGCGTTTTTCACTAGTCTACTCAGCTGACACGTCAGTGTTGATTCCGCGATCGCCCCAAACATCATTTCAGTTTTACGCCGTTTGTGGATAAAGTTTTCACAATTTTGTGTAGTTGACTGAATGTTACAGCTATAGATAAACCCAATTTTCATGTATATGTCTTATTATATAAGGCACTGTTGTGATTTTCCACCCTCTTCGTTTCGCAGTTTCGAAGAAGTGATTGTACGTGTTTTCGAATAATATATAGAGAAATTTCGGTGAAAACAATTGTTTTGTTTTCCCCTGAACATTTCACCCCTGGAGACCGCGCCGGGAACGGCGTAAAAACCCACCGCTTCCCAATCGAGTTGCCACGCAAACGACTCTAATCCCTGTTCTTCTCTGAACCGTTCGGGCTGCGACGGCGTCGAGTCAGCAACAACCTCGTGCACACACCAGATCAGGATAGATGCGCCCTTTAAGACCACTTTACTTAACGAGACCCACTAAAAACACCGGCAAACTTGCATGGCACCGACAGACGGGCAAAACACGCGGCGCCTACTTCATTTAATTGACACCTCCAGCAAAGCGGGGTCGGCGTCGGCGTCGCGGCGTCGGCGTCCAAACCACACGGGCCGGCTCCTGCAGAGCGTCAGGTGCTCAACTCATTAAGCATTAGTGTGTGCCGTTGAATTGTCTTCGCCAGATCTGCTGCTCAGTGTAATGCTTGACTAACTACTGGCAACTCTCGGGGCAAGTAATTACCAAGTGGATTGCCGACTGGCGCCCCGTGCTTCTGCCCGAGCTTTTGCCCACCAGCCGGGGCACTCGCGCAACTTTACACCCGACTGTATTGCACATATACCTCACGCACACTGCTCACATACCAAAGTTTACAAATCTAAAATTAATTTCGTAACTATATGACATGGGCATATATATATACGCGATTTTAAATTCGAAAAGGGTCAAAGGTGATCCATTCAGAAGTTAGTGTGACGGCAAGTTGTGTTCGGATGGCTTCGCGCGGCACCCATGAGTCTGTCGATAGCGTCGCAAAGGGTCGCGCGGCCGAAATGCCTATTAAAAGGGGATTAACGCCGAGGGCCCTTTGCCAACTAGCGCGGGCCTGTCACGTGCAGCGTCAAGCGTGCTATTATCATAATCCGTGTGGGGCTAAGTTATAGACTGTCGGGGACTGATAAGTTCACGGCTCTTGCAGGTTTAGACATGGGAGGAGACCGGGACATTTACTAGAACGAGAATGTAACGGGTCTAGCGTTTGTTGTCCATTGTATTGAGAAATTGCTTTAATATGAAATCAATCACGCATGTTAAGAGCATCCTTGTTTCTTTATGAGAAAGGAACTTGAATTATTAAGAATGGAATTGAATTTTAATAACATGGATGTTATGGGGTGAATGCAACTATATAGTGTCAGTAGTTTTGGAATAAGATAATGCTGGAATATTATGACAAAAGCGATCGCGAAACGGTGCAGCCGTAATATTATTTTAAGTGGGTGCACTCGTTTCGGCTGAATTAGCGTTCACCGTATGCATAGGCACATAACCAGGAAGTTTCTCTTGACAAAATGATTTCCGTGCCTCCCTTTCGACGGCAGATGGGTCCACGCCGGGATGCACGCACGCTGAGGTAGAAACTGTTAAGTGTAATTAACAATTTGAATACTAAGACAGCCGACTAAGTGACTTATCAAAACCAAATTTCCTTTATCTAAGATACTGGCAAGATGTTCCAGCCTGTTCCGGCGAATTACTTCCGCAGTTCGCGAGGCCTCCGCCGCGCGGCGCGCAGCAGTAGCGGAAATGCGTTTCCTTGCGGCACGGCAGTCGGTGGTGGGCGGTGGGAGGGGGGGGGGGTGATAAGCATAAGCCTACTTAACATAAGACTACTCGCGGGAGAGCGATCTTTAAAATATGTATGGGGTGTGGGGGTGGGATGGGGTTGTGGCAAGATGGGGGAGGTGGGAAATGAAATGCCTTTCACTTAGGTATAGTTTCAGCTCCTTCAGGACAGAGCATCAGTTTGTGTTCACACTACAATCGCAAAGATTCATTAATTATTGCTAACACGCTGCTGTTGTTATAACGAAATGATGGATGGTGAGTATGGATGTCTAAATTCGCTTCTGTTGTACTTATAGGCAATTAAAAAAAAATTTGGCACAATATTTCTATCTGTATATCTATTGGAAGTGATTACATTAAAAATCGAGCCATTGCTTGATTAATCGACATCCGATACCGTAAATTGTGCCCCATTCCATGTTGGTGTTTACCTCGACATTGAGTGTGCACGGTGAGTATGACAGACACCGAATTGCGGAAGGGACCTCATGTGCAGTGCAATCATTCAATGTCAGATTTTTAAAACAATTTCAGCACAGCTCCAAACGGACATCTGTGGCACGGTAAAATATTACTCGGATGAATAAAGACCGTTGCAGTTTTGTGGGTTTCCAAGTCGTCCCGCGCTAAAGCGGGAATGTCCTAAAACAAAGAAGAAGCCAACGTTGCAAACTTCGCTTTTCCGACCGTTTTCCGAGCATTTCCCGAGCATTTCCCGGGCAAATGATGAATGATTATGTGAGCCCAATGCAGCACACCAACCGTTTGCGAACTGTCAATTTCATATACACAAGAGAAAAGTTTGAAATCTCTTTAAAGGAAATTTCCACCCTGTTTCTGGATCTATATGTTCGGGGGGAATAATTTGTCTGCTGTCATTTGCCGGGTACAGGAGAGCGAGAGACCAATAAATTGTTTGGATAGAACGGAAATAGGGGGTTCTTAAAAGAGTTTAAGCTTTAATCAAAAAACATGTTTTCTCGATTCATTTCCAAATCCATGTTTGAATTTGAAAATAAACTCGCGTCAACCGAAGGAAAAGAAACTCTAGCAAAGAAACTCTTCCACAGAATGACTAAAACAAGTCTCGTAAATCCGGCAAATAAATGTTATGCTGCAAACCATGAACATGCTATATTTTAAAACTGAACATTCCATATAATCTTTCACAGGTTATTGGACGATAAAATCAATGCCAACCACCGTGCCAGCAGCTCCTGCCGCGTGCGTTGTTCCAGTCGTCTCTCCTGCACCCGACGCGGACGCCACGCACGTAGACCACCTCTAGCTCGAGGACGGCGTTGACAGCGAGGCGTTTCGCGCCACAAGCGCCGCGGCGGCCGCCGCCTCGCTTGGCCGCCCAACCCCTAAATACCCGACGCCGCCGTCGCATGGGAGAGTCTGAAGTTGTGAGTGGGTACAACGCGGCCAAGTCTCACAACGCTGACAGCGTGACGGAGGGCTCGGTCGTCGGGAGAGGGGGGGGGGGGGTCGCTGACGCTGGGCCGCCGTCGCTGTGCTATAGGAACTGACCAAAATCTGTCTCGACCCACCCAGCCTCCCGCATCAGCTCCAATCCTATATACGGGGGTCGCCATGAAAATTGTAACGTTTCACTGCGGCTTCGCGCTCTATTTTTCACAGTGCTTTCTCGCTAGTGTCCAAAAATCCACTGCACTGCGTGGTCTGACCAAAAATGTATCAACTTCTTCATCTTGTCAGGCGCTGAAAAATTCATCCCCGTCGTAAAGTGTCTTCGCGTCCTCCTCCCTGTTTTCCAGAGCGGCCACAGTCTTCGCGACTCGTCCAAGTTTTATGTCCCGGAGAAGCGGCAACGTAACTCACCCGCGCCCCGCCTCCGTACTTGATCAACTCTTTGCGAGTTCCCCGGCAAATAATATTATCGAAAATGTATCTGGTGTATAAGTTGTGGAAATAAAATGTTTGAATATCGTATAATATTGGTATGCTTTTGGATGAAATGACATGCAAAATCAAAAAAGATTTTATGAGATTATCGGATCAAGACTGAATTGATCATATTTTTCATTCAAATTTCTGGAGAACGTCGACTTAGATAAAATTATAATAGAGCTAGCGCTGGGAACCTAGGGGGTAAGTTAAGGGAATCAGGGAGCGCGTCACGGCACGACGGAACAAGAGCCTGACGCGAACCCGAACGGAATCCAGAATGTGTGCTCTTTTAAAGCTGGAACCAATAAATCTGATCAAAGTTTCTTGCCGTAGCAGTCGGGAAGATCCGTCGAGGAGCAAAGCCAGGATTAGAATTCCTTTTACAATAATGAAAACTGCATTCTTCCTGTAGGACGCAACTTTCGAGTACTCTAAAGCGCGCAACCCACTTGGCAGTCCGCGACGCGAGGTGCAATAGCTATTGTTTTAGAGTTGGGGTGCACAGTGCGCAAATTGCGCGCGTGTCATTTAATTTTGGAGTATACTGTTACCTCGGCGCCCGGGTGCTAATGAATAGTGCTCTTTGACGAGATCAAAGCGAAAAATGAGCTGCAAACCTGTTGTTTAATTAATTGTAACAAGGGTTTGCGTCTCATATTCTTATGCACGCGACAAAAGTACTACACCATTTTAATTTCGGCTGATTTAATTAGGAAAACTATAATCTAGTTTTTAGCGAGCAGGTAATACTTGAAAAATAAAGGTATTTTCTCACATCACAAGAAACGGAAAGTCGCAGGTTGAAGCCAACAGCACGCTTTGACTCTTTGATGTGGCGCGATCTATACATGAATCCCGACAAGTCAGTGAACTCTGATCTGGTGGATATCAAAAAACAAACGTCTTCATTCAAATCTTTACATCCTTTACATCCTGATACAACTTTTACATCCCAAGAATTTGGCAAAAAGTTGGATGCCAAGGCATGTTACAAAGCAGGTTCAAAACTCAAATATAGGATATATATAGGAGGTATAGCTCAGATCAGTCGGTGAATTGTGATGTGTGTATGATCACTTCACTGCTTCCAGCTAGCCTGACTGCTGGCAGCTATAGATGTCACTGCCCTGGAGCAGCATCATCCTATATTCCTTTCAGCTATTCCTATACCAGCTTTCGCGACATACACTTCCAGGACCGATGCTTGTGGAAAACGTCACGATGAAAATCAATTACATGTCAGGCAACACCCGGAAAATGTGGCAGACATGGAAAAGCTAAAAAGAAATTAGCACGTTGTCGACGGAGGGAAAATCTGGGAAATGTATGAGCGAGAGTGAAATGTTTGATTATGCTTTGACTCGAAAGCAGTGAAAAGCTTTCGCCTTCACTAAAGGTCACATATCTTCCTGTTCAGGGAATATTCATGGACGTAATTGACATGTCGAAACCCTAGGAACACTAGAATGAGATAATTATTGTCCAGAAATTGTCCTGAATAAATGGATCTCTTTCATCTCAACGAAGGGATTTGAGTTCTTAGCGAGCGAAGCGAAAGGAGCGGTTACATTATCTCCAAATGGGCTTCTCGTTTTTTACTGTCTTTATCCAGAGTAAACTAAAATAAAAATTTTGCGGAAAATCCCTGGCGCTTTGCTCTATGCAAAGATCCACACAATTTCAACTCGAATTTCGATTGCTGAAAAAAAAAAGTCGTATCATTCACCGTATATTAGTACACCCAGCCCACTTGGCCACCCCAAAAGCACTTGACGTCGTAATGGCCCCACCATAGCCGGCATCGGCATCTCCGCCCTCCGCGGCCCTTGCGCCATGATACTCATCGACACGTCCATGCGACGGCCTCCCCAGCGCGGCGCCCGCGGAAGGGTTGCCCCCCCCCCCCCGACTCGTCTCACGGCCGCACATGCAAAACAAGTCGTTTGTCACCATTATGCGTCCCGCGAGCCAAGGGGGGGGGGGGGGCGAACGGGGGGGGGGCACGGCGGCGCGACCCTTGGGCGATAACGAACGACATCATTAAACGGCGCGCGAGTTGCAGGCTCGCTTTTTCCGGGCCCGGTTCGCGGGGACGTTGGGGGTGGGTGTGGCGGGGGGGGGGTAATGACGGGAGCGCTCCTAGCGGGGATGCGACGGTGCGTCGCATCTCGCAAAGCGTGGGGTGCTGCTACTGCGAGGGACTCGTGTTTGGGCTGGCGACTCTTTAATGGGCGCGGATTATCGCAGAGAACGCGCGGTATCGGAGAGCTGTCGACGTCGGGCCTCGACCGAAATGAAGCCCACGGATTCGGGCGATGGAACGGAAATGTCGTGTCATGTGGAACGATGCTTAAAATTAATAGCACAGCTAGTTTTTTTTACGAGGCCATATACTTTTTGTAATTAAATATAAATTAGCAACGAACCAAAAGATATTTCTGTAATTTCGATGATATATATATATTTATTTGATGTTTACAATAAAATTATGCATACTTCATGATTTGAATGTGGCTATCTTCAGTATCCTGAATTAAAATGATGAGCCTTATCGCGGCAGTCAGAGTTAAGCCGTCAATCAGTTCAGCGTGTGCTGATGAGTTATGGGTTCGGGACACGATATCACAAAGACGGCGCCTCCACCGATTTGCAACACGCGAACGCCAGTCGGGCCGCGACCCGAAGCATTCACTCCCGGATAATTCCTAACAATTGGTAATGGGAAAGCTACTATTATCAACGGCAATCAGCCGTCAATAATCACGTGAATGGCGTGCGCCGTTCGCGCAATTTGATATGTTAATTGAAATATTGACAGTTGAATGCCTGGGCGAACGATATTATGCAAATAGAACTCGCCGTGGTGAACTCTGCCGATGGAAACGCGAACGTGATGTTGCAATCTATCGACGGGGTGTACACACAACGCTGGGTTGCGGTGTGGCATCCGAAATAGCTCACAATGGACGTTGCTAAATGTGCATGGTGATAAGGACGGCTGATAAAAATGATGCCCCGCCATGGCGATGGTTATTCTTTTCGGAACGGAACTGAACTGCGAGCAGCGCACACGGGCATGTTCACAGTCGCGCGCTGAGCATTTCGTGTTTGTTAAATCCATTGAAAATTCTTCTAGCACGGAAATTGGAGAACGTAGCGTCGTGTTGAAAAAGTTTCAATTATACACGAGCAATATATGTTTTTTTTTTACATTTTTCGTTATTATTTCCGTGATCATCAAACAATGAGTGTATTTTGTTAACACCAAAATTAGCCAATATCACATTTGAAAATGAATAGATTCTTGTCACGTGCGTCTCAAAAACATTCACAGCTAAAAGTTGACCCCAAAAGCAACTATATTGACGTTCAATTTGACACACGCAGAACACTTGATTTTGTGAGGTAGGTCCGAATTTTCTTCTGGTTAAAATCAACTTTAATACTGAGGATTAATATTAAACATTCCGGCATCAAGCATGAATAAGGATACGGCGTTGAGCCAAGCATAGGGCCTTCGAAGCAAGCATAAGACCTTCGAAGCAAGCATAGGACCTTCGATGCAAGCATAGGACCTTCGAGGCAAGCATAGGACCTTCGAGGCAAGCAAAGGACCTTCGATGCAAGCATAGGACCTTCGAGGCAAGCATAGGACCTTCGAGGCAAGCATAGGACCTTCGAGGCAAGCATAGGGCCTTCGAGGCAAGCATAGGGCCTTCGAGGCAAGCATAGGGCCTTCGAGGCAAGCATAGGACCTTCGAGGCAAGCATAGGACCTTCGAGGCAAGCATAGGGCCTTCGAGGCAAGCATAGGGCCTTCGAGGCAAGCATAGGGCCTTCGAGGCAAGCATAGGGCCTTCGAGGCAAGCATAGGACCTTCGAGGCAAGCATAGGACCTTCGATGCAAGCATAGGGCTTCGAGGCAAGCATAGGACCTTCGAGGCAAGCATAGGACCTTCGAGGCAAGCATAGGACCTTCGAAGCAAGCATAGAGCCTTCGAAGCAAGCATAGGGCCTTCGATGCAAGGATAGGGCCTTCGAAGCAAGCATAGGGCCTTCGATGCAAGGATAGGGCCTTCGAAGCAAGCATAGGGCCTTCGATGCAAGCATAGAGCCTTCGAAGAAAGCATAGGGCCTTCGATGCAAGGATAGGGCCTTCGAAGCAAGCATAGGGCCTTCGAGGCAAGCATAGGGCCTTCGAAGCAAGCATAGGGCCTTCGATGCAAGCATAGAGCCTTCGAAGCAAGCATAGGGCCTTCGATGCAAGGATAGGGCCTTCGAAGCAAGCATAGGGCCTTCGAGGCAAGCATAGGGCCTTCGAGGCTAGCATAGGGCCTTCGATGCAAGCATAGAGCCTTCGAAGCAAGCATAGGGCCTTCGAGGCAAGGATAGGGCCTTCGAGGCAAGCATAGGAACTTCGAGGCAAGCATAGGGCCTTCGAGGCAAGGATAGGGCCTTCGAGGCAAGCATAGGGCCTTCGATGCAAGCATAGGGCCTTCGAAGCAAGCATAGGGCCTTCGAGGCAAGGATAGGGCCTTCGAGGCAAGCATAGGGCCTTCGAGGCAAGCATAGGGCCTTCGAAGCAAGCATAGGGCCTTCGAGGCAAGCATAGGGCCTTCGAGGCAAGCATAGGGCCTTCGAGGCTAGCATAGGGCCTTCGAGGCAAGGATAGGGCCTTCGAGGCAAGTATAGGGCCTTCGAGGCAAGCATAGGGCCTTCGAGGCAAGCATAGGGCCTTCGAAGCAAGCATAGGGCCATCGAGTCAAATGTCACCGAGAGACAGTCGATGCCACTGTGCCTGCACTCTCGCCCGCTAGAGGGCAATGTAACCCTCGCCAGCAAGACACTCTCACACATGCAGCATATCACGGTCCATTTGCAGCCTCCGACTTCGAGGGGTTTCGTCGGGCCGTTTAGCGATACGGACAATGTGCTAGCATCGGTGCGTGCAGGAGCAGTGTTTTTCTCACAAGCCATATGTGGAGTTTGAAATTCGTATGTGACCGTGATGTAAAGAAATTACTGAGAAATATGACAAATAATACCATTTTCGTCCTGCTCGTGTTTAGATTTGTCAGAAATACAAGTGCCCATCTGTGTTCGAGGAAGGCTGTTGTACACTCGCCGTTAGACACATGAAAATTCTATTAGCACAGAGTTCACGTTTAACTTCAAAGTTTAAACACATTTATTTCGGTAGAATAAATGCGAACTGATTCGCTTGAAAATTTCACAAAGGATGTAAAATTCAATTGTTTGCAATGCATTAGACGGATACCTTACCGGAACAATTTTAGGCTTTAGTTAGATGTCATGAACTCAATGATATATCCACCGTTAAACAAACTGCCTCCTTGGCCCCACCCCATAGCACGAAACACCGCCAGATTCCGCGAACGAAGCCGCTGAAATAATCATCACCGGCGGTAAATAAGTGATGCCGCCCTACGGCGAGATCGATGACGACGTCGAGATGTAAAACAAGACTTGACGAGACCACGACTGCACCCCACCGCACGGCACCTAGCGCTCGCACTCCAACGGCGCAAAACGCGCCAGACCTCGGTGTCTTCGACTCCTCGTCGGTCGCAGGTCGCGGCAGTAAAACAGTGAAACCGAGTGCAGTTACCGCTCGACTGTCTGGCTCATGTTTAATATCGAATGCTATCGCGTGTTTTCTGGACTTGAGTCTATTTTCTGGACACTTTTTCTGGACGTGTTTCAGGCTTTGAGAATCGAACTCGGGTACTTTTTGTAGGTCACTGATTGAATTCTAAAGCGTGAACATGGTGATATATTATTCTTAACTGGCGCATGTAGCGTACTTCCTATATATACCATAGAGTGGGTAGAACCCTCATGTAAGATTTATGTCTATACCTGTGTTTGTATTCCTCTTGCAAAGGTAACATGCTCTTTAAATTTGATAGAGGGACTTTGGTCAGGGAAAAAGATATTCTGCAGCCACTTTCAGGTCCTTCTTTCAATTTCTACAAAGCGTGCAAGGGTCTGGTAAGACTCCGGCGGTGGCGACGACGGCGACGACGAGCAGATGAGAAATCGTGGCAGCTGCAAATCCCGGCGATCACGCTTGTTCTGCGCTCAGACAGAAGTTAGTTTTTAACAGCCAGATGCATCACCGGCGAGATGCCCGCGCTGGAGTCGCACAGATAACACAAGAACAGATAAAGTACATTTTCTCGTCGCGGCCAAACGCGGAGAGAAATGTGTTTTCTTAATGCAACCGTTATTTTACGTCCTATAAAGTTGCCGAGGGCGTCTATAAAATCCGAACAGCCGTCACAAAACAGAAGAAAAATCTCTTGAAATATACAGTCATCCCGCGCGCGCTGGCTACATTTTCGAATACTTTTCAAAGAAACTAATGCCATCAATTATTACGTCTTTCAAAATGGTGTTCGATAGCGATATTTTCAATAAAACTCTAGAAAGATCCTTCGTAATCTCAATCCATCTTTATTAGTTACTACAGAGGAGACGTCTTAATAATCAATCATGCCCATCAAAATCCAATAAGTTAATTCACAGCACTCGCAGAAACGGAAGAGAGCGCTGGCCGCCTTGCGAGGGAAGCAAACTATATTCAGACGAGTCAACTTTTCAATCTCATTCTAAACCGTTTCCAAAAGAAAAAAGAAAAAAGAAACTCGCTCGATTTGGACGAAAGAAATTGATTTAATCCACTCGAAATTCGCTAAGTGTCTGCCAATTAATTAAGCTAAACGTTTCGCGAACCGATAATCTTTCGTGCGAAATTTCCTCGACGACATACCCCCATCCCCCAATCGCCGCCCCAGGGGGCTGCCACCGCTCACCACATCCCTGTCAGCCGCACTCTTGCTCCCGTCGATAATAACCAGCCGCAAGCGTTGCGCTGCCTTGCGTCTCCACAACACAAACCAAACGCAATTGGGATCGTCACGGCGATATCCGCACGGCACCGTATTGTTCTCGGCCACGACGCCTCCACACCCGCGTGGCCGCGAACGTGCGCCGGGCATCGCCGACAGTTTGCGCTCGACTTGCCGCGCGCAGTCCCGCGGCTGACCGCGCAGCGACCTGCGCAGGGGCCGCCCATTAAGCGTGTGCATGTCGGCTACATTATGCCGTCGCCGTGTGTACAAAGGACAATGTTAGCTCTATTTGACTAGCGCCCCCAACCCCCTCCCACCATCGTCCTCCCGCTGACCATGTCGATGCGTTGTGCTCCTTGTCAGATGAATGGCTGTCGGGGGCTGTGTGCACACCTGACCGCGCGGCCGACGGCGTCCACAGAGCGGCGATCGTCGACACAGGCCGGGCCTGTAGTGGCAGTGGCGTGGATGGAGCTTCAACGCCCCCTCCCCCTCCCACCTCCCCCTCAATACACACCCGAACATTCATGGGAGGATGAAGATGTGGCTCGGTTGTGTACCTATAGCTTAGCATCCGTCTTATTTTTATTGACATTCTTTATTTTTATGGAATACTTGTGTTATAAAGACCGTATTAAGACCGAAATGGTTTATGATACTTTTCTGTTGATTTTGGTTTTACACTCTTTTTAACTATACGAGCTCAAACTTTCAGAACAACTACCCATCAGCAAAAATTAAACTCTCTGCTAGTATTAGTTAGGTTTTGATGGCATGCCATTTTTACCATCCAACTTTACATCAAGTGGACCAAGCCTAAACTTCTAACCAAGAGATAGGTAATTCGAGTTTTACGACCCGTTCTGCGACCGGGTGTTTACCGATAACGTCGTCTCTGCGTTCCACCACTGTGCACCGCGTGAGCAGACCAGTGTTCACCAGAGCGCGATATTGGCGAGGGGTTCGCCGTCGGGGGTTGCCGATGGAGGTGGCCGTCGTTCACCGACTGCTCAGCTGTCACGGGACTACTGGGGGTCCGCGCGGGGCCCGCGAAGGGCTGGGGCCTCGAGATGTTGGTCCCCGCGCAAAGGGATTGCTTCTGACAGCTGTGTGGGCTTAAGTGCTCGAGTGGGGTGATTGAAAAGTGATATGTGACAATATCTCGCGTTGCTAATGCGAAATTATCATTTCTAATGCAAAGTTGTTTGAAGAGAATATATATATATATATATAAGTGAACGAAGTTAAAAACCGCTAACTCAATTTTACATAAGTGCAGAGCTATATAGTTGTCAGGTTTGTTGTTTTCCTATAACTATCTTTTTTCGAGATAGTGGAAACGGCGTGGTAAACATTTCGAGTACACATTTACCTGTTTATACTGCAATTGTCAATATTAAACTGTTGTTGACGTAAGGTTAGTTTCACAATGCATATACACAATGCAGTTCACCACGCAAGCAAGGGTTCATAATTAAGATCCTAACATTATAAAAATGTCAGAAAGGTAAACCTACCATTTATAAGGACTTTTTGAAAATAATATATAAAACCAACGGCTCTAATAAAATTTCGCCTTTATATAAGCAGTATTTCAGAGATCCGCATCCACTCATTATCCTAGCATGAGATCGCACATGGGTGTTGGTTGTAAGCATGAGAAAATAAATATCGATTTCTCACTAATAAACCAGCGTGACAATGCCGGAAGTACCCGCCTCCAATGCACAGACGGACAGCTGATTTTAATCAAGGGTGCAGCTCTAATAGTTTTGTTTGTTCAATTGCTGGCAATTTGTCGGAATTAAATGTCACCCCTTCGGTGGGCCGCACACCGGGTTGTCCGATTGACCCTCTGACCTGGCTGCAAGACCTGATGTAGCTCTGGGTGTCACTAGGGTGAAATGGAAGAGTGTAAGGGGGGGGGGGAAGAACTAATTATGCGACATTTGCAGGTGGACGAATGCAAAGTGGATTAAGACCCGGTTTTTTAGTGGCACGTTAAATATCTAATGGTCTGTTAACTTGTTATTTGCTTATAGCAACGTCCAATCAGAGCCTTAATTTTCTTGCATATGGACACTTTAGTCTCATAAACACATTAAACAAACCATGGTCAGTATCCTTTAAACAAATTAAATCGAAAAGCTGACCGTACGTTATGTTATTTCAGAGCCATTGTTTTTTTAAAGCTTTTTTGACCTATGCCCGCAAATGTAACTTCTAAAAAGCTGATGGGTTCCTTTCGTCCGCATCGCTTCATTCACTACATAAATAAACCAAGTTTCATTAGTTAATTCATTTCTCATGAAACGAAGGTGGACAATCGCCTCCACCCCCTTCAGAAACGGTCGTCGCTCACGGAACACGCCCGACGCCGTCCCAATCAGGACGCCGATTCCAACCGAGGGGCAGTGGGGAGGGGGAGGCGGGTCAATTTGTCTAGACTTTGCCCGGCGGTCGCGTGTGGCCTCCGACGTGCCCGTCGTTGTCGCGAGAAGAGGGACGCCGTCGGGGCGACCCCGAGGGCGCTGCGAAGGGTGCAGCGTCGCGCTATTGTGTATTGACACTGTAGGGACATGCGTATATTTTGGGGAGAGGAAAATATTAATATTTCGGCATTAAAATCTCATGTTTGCCCGGGTGTCTAATGCCCGTGTGACAGTTGCGGTGATTGCTTCTGGGGACAATGGGTTTTATGGCTGCCACTGTTATTAATAAAGTGACACTTAACACAGCCGAAATCAAAAGGCCTGGCCGTATGAGATCGCAGTAGTGACCGTATGTGATCGTAGGGCCGAGTTCGTTGATTGTAAATGCATAGACCCGCCTTGGTTCATATAGAGTCGACCGTATTTTGGTTATTAAAGCCTTGTAAATTTGTTCCGTGCTTTAAGCTTTATCAGACGAGTTTTGCAAGAATTGACTTGTACGGTACATTTTTTCTGAGCACACTACCATGGCCTTCTATATGGAATAGTTTTTCCATTGCGCTCACTGCGTTAATGGTGCCAGAAGGCGGTGAAAGGTTGCACATTTCCAACAACAGCAAAGCTAGAAAACGAATGTCCCCGTGCCAATAGTTTAACAAAAATTAAAATAATACCTAACGAGAAATATTCCAATTATACCATGCACAAAATGTGTCGTGTATTTCGCTGGCTTCCCATTAAACGACAAATGCAATCTTCCCGGGCAGCACCAAATTCGAAAAGCCTCAGCTTGATTGTGTGAATCTCAGCATCAAGATCTCGACCATCGGCTTACACAATCCCAGTCAAGTATCGCGAGTGAACCAGGGTGTGAGTGCAGCGGGAACTGAGTGAAGCAGGGAGTGAAGCATCCAGCTGGCAGTGAGTGAGGTATCAAGCTGGGAGTGAGTGAGGTATCAAGCTGGGAGTGCGTGGCACCTCCAGCCGCAGAAGCGACATCTTTAATCACGAGGGCGCTCGTCAGACGCCGCTCGCTGCGCCGTGCGTTGCGTCGCGCGTTGCGCTGCGTGCGCGGGGCGCGGACAAAGAGGGCAGTGGCCATTGTTGTGTCGGCCCAGAAGGGGCCGTGTGTGTGGAGGGACATAGACGTCTCGAGCGATATAGCGATCGCGCGTTTAATGTTCACCATCTTGAAAGATCAGTTGGCGATGGTAAAATGATGTCTATTAATTTGAGTGAGGTGTAGGGGTGTTTACGAAATCCAAAGGAAATTATCGCAAGCGACGAATCATTACAACATGTGCTGTAGACTTTTCTAACTTTTCTTGATATTGTCTTCTGCGTAGATTTAAGCCATTAATTACAATTAGATGGCGAACTATAAATAAATAAATACTTACTTTACGAATTTAAATAAATACAAGCAGTTATGGTAAGGTATTCTACAATTGAATTTTGATAGCCAAAACCAAATGCCCAATGTATTTTTCCGCTGGCACGTCTAGACACAAAACACTAGCCATCTATATTGGCGAGCGGAATTCGAAATCCACGGGGCAAAGTTCGTATAAAGATCGCAAAATGCAAGGGGGCTGTGAGTGTAAGCGAGAGCCATGCTTAGAGCAGGCCGTGCATATGTACGCCGGGCGTAGAGAAGGCGGTGGGCGGAAGAGAGACGCCGCACAGGGAGACGACAGCGAGTGGGAGAGAGAACGGTGTGTGTCGAGCGAGGGGTGCCGTTGGTTCGGAATCAAGGATTCTCCGAACGCATGTGTTGGCGGTAGTGCACATTATGCGTGTGCGTGAAAGAATCGGCGAGAAATGTGTTGATTAGAGCGGACAATGGCGTGGCGGAATAAGGGTGCACCAGGGGGGCACTAAGGGTGGTTAGGGGGCGGGGGTCTATTTGTCTGACTTCATGCGTCTAGCCGAAATTGTATTGAATTCATTCGACTGTGATTGGATTATTTTAAAATAACAGAGTTCATTGACAATGATTTTTATCCCTTGTCCATACAAGAGAATTGTAATCCGGAACAAACTCGAACGCTGTGATTGCGTTCCTGATTTCTCTGACGATTCATCGTACCGTGTAGATGAGAGGAGGGACGTCCCATGCTTAGGGTAGAGTTGCATCTTTTAGTTCACCGTTCTCTTTGAGTCTAGACGCTTGGGAATGGATTTTTAACAACCTTTATTCGACCTATATATACATGGATACACCCTTGTGACACATATTATTATATAAGGTTCTAAGAATTGAAGCTATCTTTTCAGTTTTAATATATATCGTTCTTATTTATTGATCTGACATAGGTTTGATCCCATAAATTAATTAAGGATAACCGAACAAACATGGGGTATGGAAAGAAAGCAGATGTTATCACAGCTATAACCCTCATATCAAACCCATGCCAGTCACCCTAAAGAAAAACTATACTACTATACCCGCGTTTAAATTCATCATAAAGGCTCGAGGTGCATAAAATAACACTAGAGCCAAACAGTGGCCGGCGCGACCTAAGCTAACACTGCACTAGTTTTTGTGCAAGCAGGGTTCGGTGCAAGCAGGGTTCGGCGCAATCACCGAAGGTGTCAAAGCAGACGTGGAATAATGTTGTGAGTGTGTGTGTGTTTTTTTTACGAGGGGCCAGGGGACGAAACGTTTCAATAACGTCAGCCCCTGCTACGCATGGCGGTACCTGACGCAATGAATTATATGGCTGACACGCATTTTTGTGTTGTATACCGACGCTATATGGCCGCAGCGATATGCGTAATGCGGTGTGAAATTGACACCTGCGTTTGAACGTTTGTGGGCGCGTTGGCTGTTAATCTGCCATGGCTATACACAGGTTTTTGTTTCGCAACTTTCAGTAAGGCAAACGTTCAAAAAGATCGCATTTTTTGGGAAATCTTTGGTGATTCAACGATTATGATTGTTTGACGATTAGTATAAAATATCTAAATCGGCAATTGTAATCATTTTGATTGTCACGGTGCCGTTCACTATTCTATTTGCCATTCACTATTCTAATTTTCTTCTAGCTTAAAAATTACCTACGTATTTTTGGCCATTGGACTTGCGTGAAATCTAGCGCAAAACCCCACAGTGTACCGATTTATCAGATTGGTCGATATTCATTTCACGGAGAAAAGTAGTTGCCGATAAGAAAAATGGTTTGTCATAACGAGATCTGGACCCTCTAAACAAATCATCCAGTTCCATGCACGTGGCCGGTGTCCTTTACCTTCCTGTATACTGTTTTCAGCAAAATCTTTATGAGGGCAGAGCCGAAATTCGACCATAGACAGCTTTTACCTTATATGGAAACACGTCAGCTATTTTTGTATTAGTTTTTAAGAGTTTCAAAACATGCTCATAGAGCCTCTTGTCCGGCTCAAGACAAGGCTTGTGAGTTTTAAAACTCTTAGCTCGTGTCTGACAACAGTGGGTCCTCGATGAAGATGCAAATTCACTCTCCTTCTTGACGCGAAATGAAGTATATACTAGTGCGTTTTAGTGAACAGATGTAACGAAGTCGCTTTATACATCAACTGCAGTGAAATGAAACTGCAATGCAACTGCAATGAAAGTCTCCATTTAGTGCCCTCTTTGAGACAACTGTACTCGCATCTTGGCCTGCAATTGTTACAAATGAAATTGCGAACAAGACTGCACAGATTGGAGGGTGCAGGATCTAAAGTCGCTGCGAGATGCTGAGCAATATGCATTTGCCAGTGAACCTTGGGCGTTGTCAGCTGTACATCCATTCCGCGGGGTAATTGTACGTCTCCTCTAATTCCACGTTTCATCCCAAATGAGCGAGTTTTAAAGACATGGCGACGTGGTACAAAAAAAAAAAACTTGTGCACTCAATGAATATGCTGTTGGCAGACTTTATTTCATCTTATTTACGAAAAGAGAGTACCAAGTGTGTCGTACAGCTCGCAAAGTAATCATTAAAAATGTATCATTTCCAGATGAAGGTACTGAAAGAAAAAAAATGCTGAGAGGTTTTTAGAAAACTGTCGTTGCTAAATGCGTTTTCACTAAGACGAAATGAATGCAGTAGCAAATTCTAATATAATTATTATTCAAGAGTATGGTTGGATATCTCGGAACTCAAATGAGCACCTAAAAAAGGTTGTATGACGTGCGTTCTCAGCTGGATTTTATTTTATGTTGATCAGTTCCTCGTTAATGCTTATAAGAGAGCGGGAAAATGATACGTCTAAATTTCAAATTTTCACACAGAAATCCAAAAATAAGTTTCGAAGCATGTGGATGTACCGCATGTAGAGCTTGATCCTCAACGCGACAGCATGCGCGGCGTGAGAATGCAGTGTGCAAGGGTGGAAAATGTGGAGGGTGTCGATCCCAGTGTTAAGGGTGTAATTTGCTTGCGAGCGCCGCGCCGCGCAAGAAGTTGAGGTGACAGCTCTGGGAACTTAATCCTTGCAGCTCGTCCCTGCGTTCGGATGCCGGGCAGAAACTTGCGCGTCGACGTACACCACCTCCGTCGACGTCGACGCCGACGCTAACGCAGGCGACGCCAATGGCGACTTTGACGGAGAGTCGCGGAAGCCTGAGAGCGGCAGACTCAATCACGTTCCGTCAAAACCAAAAGATTCTTATTTCGAATTTGTTAAAAAAAAAATCATCATGGTGACTGGTGATTTAAGCTGCATTTTTTCGTTGTTGAGCGGTCAAAATTGACATATAGCGTTCGAAAAGGGGATGCCTGCCCTTATAAAATTGCTTGTAATTTCTTCCAAGCGAGAAACTATAGCCTGGATTTAGCTTAGATGGTTTTAAGCTTTCTTTGACTATGCACGGACCAAAATGAAACCTATACGAGTACAGGGCAAGATGCCCACTCCGGGTTAATGAAGGGAATCTGCCTTCGGGTATCTGTTATTCGCACAACTCCTAAAGGTAAGTGGAGTCGGCTGACAGCAGCATGCCACGAATTAGGGAGACGTTCGCCGAGTTTTAGGCGAGCAGCTCGAGTCGAGAACATCTTTGAATGCGAATTCATCAAAAGTTCATGTCTTAAGCACTAATTGGGCGGAGGGTTACACATAAAGGCATCGCCTTTGATGTGCAAGAGACGTAAGATGACGTAGCTTTGCGCGCGACGATTTTTCCCGCTGATATCTCGCTGAATCAGGAACTTAATTTGAGTGATTTAATTATCAAGTTACTTGCCGTTTCAGAAGAATTGCCGACGTTAGCGAGATATTTGCGTCAAAACGTTCAAAACATTTTGAGAAACGTACCTGAAACAATGGAAAAACATTTCTATTAGCAATTGTGAAAATTTGCATTAACACTTTCAGGAGATGGACCTTTGTTGTTTGAAATGTATAAAAGTATAAACATTTTTGGCCATGGTAAGCGATACGAAAGAGTGGAGTGCTATTAATTTTAATTTCAGGATCGAATTGACGGAATTGACAAGGATTTTATACATTTGTGTGTCTCGATAAAAGCAAGAGATGTCCACTTCAAATTTTTGTCTTTCTTATCGCAAAGATTTGCTTACCGCTTAGCTATGTTTTAAACTGACTGCACAAAAATCAGAGTTAACTTCGTTTCAAGACACACTCTGGCAAGTAGAATAATTAGCTCCTTTAATCAAGCCGTGCCATGGCCGGGAAGGTACCACGAGTATAGGTACCGAGAGCTCTAATTGCGCTAAGTAACTTCTAACCTCGAGAACGCAGACGAGAGGGCAAATATTTGCTCTGGGTTCTGCATTATTAAAATCGGTGGAGAGTTATTTTCAGACGAGCCACCAAGCGCACTTCATGAAATTGTCTCGGAACAAGAAGAAAGTTTTCATATTAACGGCAAATATACGCCATTTATTTCAAAACTTTTAAAAATGTTTATTAAAATTCGATGGAAAAGTGACATAACGCTTCGCTTAAAAACTCGACTGTAAAAGAATTGACTGGAAGAAACGAACGCTGCTTCTGGCTCTATAAAGTCTATAAACACCCCGCGGAATTTGTCGGTAGCGCGGCAAGCTCGGATGTGTGTAACGGGGGGACGTCGCCGTCGACAAAGTGCCACTCGCGGCGTTGGAAAGTGTCACTCACTGACAATTTGTCATGTTTTTACCATCGGTAAGCCGCGAGATGAGATTAATAGTGGTGCAGCCGAGTCGGCGGACCGTGCGGCTCGATGGCTGGCTTCTTGACGAACCAGTGAGGAGGCGTCGGTGCTTTGACCGCCCCGACGCACGGCACGGCACGGCGAACTCCGCGCTTGGACATCCGAGCTACGAGGGTGCACAATTAGCGGGTGCAGCTTTATCGAATCACCAGTTTTCAGAGCGTTCGGCCACATGCGTCTTTTCCCGCGCAAGAGCTTTCCGTCAACATTTCTGTGTTGTTATGTAAGAGTCGGTTTCACAATGTCCAGTTAAAATGTTAACTGTCAGTTAAAGTGAAAATAGTGGCATCTGATTGGCTGTGACCTTGGAGATAACAAACTTTACTGGACGTTGTAAAACCGGCCATACGTCGTACAAGTGTATTTACTCCTGCCATACTCCTGCCAAGCAATCGCGGTATCACGAAAATTGTCAATCTTTTTCTACTTTTCTTCTAACTGATTGAGAATGCCACGAATGATTTTTATTTGGAAGTATCTGTTCGGAAGACTGGAATACTGGTAAATGTATTTCTGCAAGAGAGTCCAAACGCTCGCTGTCTCATATTTTATTTCTCGAACATTTCTTTCGCAAGGAAATCTCCAAAGACATAACCAAAGACATAATGATCATCCAGAACTATGTTTGGTTCATTTTGGGAATGGACGGTTAAAAAATCATGTGCTATTAAGTTACTTACAGCATAACATTTACCTGTTGTAGTAATTAACCTGCATAATGAAGAGTGCAGACTGTTTTCGTTAAAAACGTGCAGCTTCTCCATAAAGTGCAGTGTCAGAGCAAATAAAAGGGTCGCGTTTCAAAAACAATTACCAACAAACAACACCGGGCGCGCTGCGAACACTCGACCCGGGTTTAATTAAAACTGCAATCCGTGCCGCTACGTTGGCACCGCTGCAAGTTGACTCTGCACTCATCAGGGCTGCCAATGCAACTCGAGCCCACTTCACTCGGCTGCTAATGAAACGTTTAGAAGCGTGTGCTCAGTGTCACGGCTTCCTGACAGCGTGCGCGCTCGTGTCGAGAGGGCGGTGATTGCGATCGGCTAACACTGACACTGTCAAATTGAAAGATGGCATCTCAGACATTTTCTGTGCAAAGCGGAAAATGGTACTCAAAGGGAGAACAGCTTTTTTATGAGAGCTGACGCTCCTCGTTATACGCAAATGAATAGATAAAGACTCATTATTTTCAGCATGATTAAGTTTACAGCTGAAATGGTTGTTTTAAGGAAGAAGTGAGGGCCAATTTTGTATTAAAAGCCACGTGGCCATTAATAATTCAAAGTGTTTGATGAAAAACGACCCCTCCTTACATGTTTGCTCGAGACCACACCACCTCATTCATAGCACTTGGTGAATACAAACAAATTTGACGATGAATACACGAAAATATACAATAATTCGGCCTTGACCTTGAAGTTTGCGATACGTCACACGACGATGACCGTCAAATGTAAGCCACCAATGGCAGGGCATCATGTAACGACCTTGAGCCATAGCTGCTCGTAGGCCTACCAATAGGAGCAAACTATAAGGCTGGCAAACACTTTTCAACAATCCCCCGTATACCTCCATACTCTAGAGAACACATGCCACGCCATATTTCAACAACTTTCAAAATAATTTAGCGCGCGCCACTCTTCGAAATTGCCTGTCTTGTTGTGAACGCCTCGTGTAAATCCTCCCGCCCCTTGACTTCCAGCTCGCGGGGAGACGCGAGCGCCGCGCAAGACGCAAGTACCTAGCTTTCAGCGCGCACATAAAGCGTTCAAGTAAATCAGACGCACCCTAAGCCCGACAATAGATCTTGACGCGTTGTGCGCGCATTCCGACGCGGCACGGATTGCACACCCTGGATCGCAAAGAGGTGAGACATAAAACCCAGATATCGCGGACGAGAGGGAATATTAATTTGTAAAGAACCGTTGATACAGGCAATGCCTTTGCTCGGAGAGTGGGGGGCGACGAGCGAGCACGAGGGTTGCGATATTGGAATGTGTCTTTGCACACCCAGGTGAAGAGAGAGAGGGAGAGAGAGAGCGCGCGTAAGGGTTGTGGGCCGGGAAGGGAGGATTTGCAGTACACGGGGGCGCGTAATTAGACTGGGGCGCATGAGCGAGTAGTTGCCGGCACGGTCGCGAGGCGCGGACGAGCGCCACTTGACACCGACGGGGCGTGTGCGTTGGAGCGTGTGCTCCTTGTACGTGCATCTTTCTTGACACTCGATGCTGCATGGAGCCGTCGTGGGGTGGGGGGGGGGGGGCGGGCGCTGAGCCGTTTGTAATTAATTCCAGCGACGGGTTAGTGGCACTTCTCTATGCGCTATGTAGCATAATAGTCTTTAGATCTCATTAGATTCGAAAGGTACTATGCGAAAATTGCGCAATTTGCATACAAAGTATGGGTGGAAATATCATAAATAAAAAAGTGAAGTAAACTGATTTATAAACGGGTGTGTATGTGTGTTTGTGTCGTGATTCGTGAGCACTGCACCGATAAGAGTCGGGGGGGGGGGGGGGGGGGGCGATGTAAATGTGGTCGTCGATCGGAATTCGAATGCATGTTTGCTGTTATCGAAGAGTGGACTGCGCAGGCGCGCTGCAGAAAAAGCGGCCGCCACGAAGGTTTCTGTTATTTATGGAAATGCGCGCGAGATCGTATACGGTGTAGTTGAAATTTATTATTCATTCATTTTTCCCCAATTTTCCAATGCAATAGATAGGCTGGTATATTTCCAAGGGTCAGTTGAGTGACTAGTTTTCACACTCTTTGCTGCGGGCAAATGTATTCATGCTTGCAGCGGCCCGCCCGACTCCCGAAGGTGGAGCGCGATCGCGATGGAGCGAGCAGGCAAATGCATGTGCGGAAGCGAGATAGCGAGCGAGCACGCTACACACCTATATAGAGAGCCAGGGTGTGCTTGAATTATGAGAACGAGGGCTTTCGGCCAGCCATGGTCGCCATAAATATGCACTTGTTGGCGAGATATTCGACTTTTATTTGGTGAATTGCAGCCGTGCGCGTCGGACGGTGCGAGATCGGGAGGTCCCAAGAGTTGCTTCGTCCACGCGAGGCCGCGCGATACAGGGACGTGGCGTTGAAGATGGGACGGATGGACCGGACTGGAGCAACTACAGGGACGTGGCGTTGAAGAAGAGACGGATGGACCGGACTGCAGCAACGACAGGGACGTGGCGTTGAAGATGGGACGGATGGACCGGACTGGAGCAACGACAGGGACGTGGCGTTGAAGATGAGACGGATGGACCGGACTGGAGCAACGACAAGGACGTGGCGTTGAAGATGAGACGGATGGACCGGACTGGAGCAACTACAGGGACGTGGCGTTGAAGATGAGACGGATGGACCGGACTGGAGCAACGACAAGGACGTGGCGTTGAAGATGAGACGGATGGACCGGACTGGAGCAACGACAGGGACGTGGCGTTGAAGATGAGACGGATGGACCGGACTGGAGCAACGACAGGGACGTGGCGTTGAAGATGAGACGGATGGACCGGACTGGAGCAACGACAGGGACGTGGCGTTGAAGATGAGACGGATGGACCGGACTGGAGCAACGACAAGGACGTGGCGTTGAAGATGAGACGGATGGACCGGACTGGAGCAACGACAGGGACGTGGCGTTGATGATGAGACGGATGGACCGGACTGGAGCAACGACAGGGACGTGGCGTTGAAGATGAGACGGATGGACCGGACTGGAGCAACGACAAGGACGTGGCGTTGAAGATGAGACGGATGGACCGGACTGGAGCAACGACAAGGACGTGGCGTTGAAGATGGGACGGATGGACCGGACTGGAGCAACGACAGGAACGTCAACGACTTGAGTCGAGAAACACAGTTAGTGTTTGGCGGCAGAAGAACTCGCGTTTCTAAAGTCCTATGGAATGAAATGCTATTGCGAGACCTTGTATAAATGAACCGACACCAGTGTGTCGTAAAACCTGCAGAGCTTTCATTGATATAGTCGTTTGCGAAGCCAGTGCCCATGTGAACCCCTCGATCTCCTTTGAAAGCGACAAAATTCTCATTTCCACGAAATAAACATAATATAATATCTTGAAAAAGTCGAGTTTCAGTCAGGATCAGCTGGCGGGAATGTTTGCGTGAAATGCCCTCCCACCCCACAACCCATTCCCGTACACCCAATGCGAGCCTTTTCATCACCTCATCGATGGCGAGGCAATATCGCAGCAGAGCGGCTCCCAGCTTCCAGGCTGGAGCACTAAGCGAGATCCCCCAGGTCTCTACCCTCGGCTCCAGACCCGCGGCTGGAAGAGTCCCAACGCCTACAGAGATGCTTGCCGTCAGAACCGCGGGTGGAAATATTAATAGATTTATTTTAATTTTTAATCCTTGCCATGCGAAGGGGAGCACCAAAGATGACAGGTTTAGAGCTTAAACTTTTTTCAATTCGGGTTTCTCCAGCAATTTTTATCTCTTCTTATTTTTGTCTCCATCCGCGACATGCTTTCATGGTTGTTTCCAATCAAATGCTCTATACGTTTTCGTATATAGTCAGATTTATCGCTACGTATAACAGAGTGCGAAACAAGATTGTTAACCACATGCTTAAAAGTGTTCGTGATATTCCCGGAAATTACCAATGCTCTTAAAATTCTTACAGCCATTCCACAAACAAAAAAAGTGCACAGAATTTGAAAAGACTCAGCCTTGTGCAACTTCTGCATCGCAATTACTTTACCGAAGGCAGGCGTGCCAAAGATTTTGGAGATAGAACGTAAATGATATTCCTGCCGCATCCAATACTGGCTGTGAAAAGAAAACAAGTCGCCATGGACACGGCGTTCCCGCCTCTTCATGTCGCTAATCGACGCTGCTTCATCCCCGACACCAGCATTCGACGTCGTTTTTACACCGCGGCGTCTTTTACAAGCTGCCACATAAACAATGCCGCGCAAAGTACGCTGTTAAACACGTCGCCCGTAGCCACGTGATCCTCCGAGATGGCGTCGTTAACGGCGACCACATTAACGGAGGCGTCGATGGATGTGCTAGGCGACGACGCCTTGGACAAGCGAAGTGCCGCCGCTGTCACTCGCTGGAGCAGCGAAACAATTACCATCGGTAGGAACTAGGAACGAAAGAAATGTTCAATCTCTCCATCATCTTTATAACACGCATCAAGTCACCTGTTCTGTAATGAACACGGAACAAAGGCTACTCAATTAAGGGTTCGCGGAAGCACCATTTTCCACTTTCATACAAACCATAGGTAGCAACTCGTAATGACACTCAACACAAACGATACCATGCTAGAACTTTACTCTTCTTGCTTCTTGTTTGTTTGCATCATAAAACCTTTTCGAATAAATTGCTGTTAATAATAATATAGTTCCCTGCATATTTTTAATGATACCAATTTCATTTGGTGTTTTATACACTATATAGCTTCAATAAAAGCAAATTTTGCTCCACACTTTGGTCATAACATAATTCTGGGAATCATTTCCTTACTTTGAATATTCCGAGACGAGAATAATAAGACCAGTGTAAATTGACACCGTTGTAATAACGAACACGTATTTAGCTGTAGAGAAAATCATCTGCCGGCGACAAGCGCATTCAGTAATTAAAGATAAAACGCTTTGCAAATAGCGCCGTTCGACGTGAACTAAACAATCACAGAGCTTCAAAGTATCAACGGCGACCGTCAATCTGCTCGCACATTGCATTGTTTACGACCGGCGTCGGTGTCGGCGTCGGCGTCGGCGTCGGCGTCGCGTTGGCGTCGGCACAGTTGCACGGACACGCAGGGACACACATATCTTGCACGCCAACCTACGACGCGGCGCCAAGGGCCCAAAACATTGTCGCCAGGTCGCGCTATTTCTGCGACTCGGCCACAACTCACGAGTCAGAAGGACGTCGAGTTGAATAGAACGGCGACGTTCTAGCAGTTGGCTCCAGGATGCGTTCCAGGATTCAGGACGTTACAGGATGGACGACTGTGTCGTCGGTAATGTCGCTGATATTTTTGGTCACTCTGACTTCCTACCTGCCTGGTCAACTCTAAACGTAGCGTGAAAGAGCATGACACGATTTTTTATAGGTATTTGCTAAGGTACAATTAATATTATCATGTACCAGCGATGGAGGCACACAGTTAAAGTCATTGTGTATACAGTATAACGCTGGTGTATAACGCAGTGCAATTAATATTTCAGAGATGGCGCGCTGCTCTCATTTGTTGGTCGTGCAATTAATTGATTCCCGCGCGAATCAAGAAGAATTTCGTCCCGTCATTTCCCGCCGCCCATTGGTTAGCTCTTGTTGATGAATGTGTAATTCCCTGGACACGCGGGCCGGAAGCGTTCTCGGGCAGCTTCCCGTCCCCGTTCCTCGGGGACTTTCCGTTTCCTCGCGCTATTCATGATAAATTCACGAGCGGCAATTCGGTACGCGATGCACACGTGTGCACTTGTAATCAGCTCGTAAACCGGCCTGTGAATGTGTGGATTCTTATGCTGCGACTGTAAAATAGGGGGCGTCTCGCATAGGCATGTGGCCGCCACGTATGTACATTAGTGCAGGTACTGAACAATGCAATTAAACTTAGGGTACTCGAGTATACGTGAACCTAAGGCGCAGAGCGTTAATAGTTGATATAATGTCATCGTTTGCAGAGTCAAAGGGTTGGCCATGAATGCGAAGACATGGCAGAGTTGTCACGAAATGCCACTGAAGACAAACTCGAACATTTACTGCACTGCGATGGTACTGTTATCTTTTTGCGTCATGACAGTTGAAATTTATATGGAAATAACATCTTCATCTAGTTTGAAAAAAAAGTGAAATGTTTTTGACAGTCATTTCTATTCCCTTTAGTGCACAATAGTTCCATTCCGAGACGAAGCAATCTATTACGACCTCGTCGAGCAATAACTCGATCAAAAACTTTCTGATGAACTTTTAAGTGTTTGGTTTGCTCCTTGTTTGCGGCGCCTCGCGAAACAACCGCCGAGACGCCGCGCGCGCGAGACGACGACGACGACGACGACGAAGACACCGGCCCGACATCGGCGACAAGCGCGCCGATCTGTTATTAGTTCCCCCCGCGCTTATTGTTTCTGCCCCGGCAGCTGTCGAGGCGCGGTTCGTCGCGCGGCCACCGCCACGTTGCAATCGCCCGCGCGCTGCTGACGTCGTCGTCGTCGTCGTCGTCGTCGTCGTCGTCGTCGTCGTCGTCGTCGTCGTCGTCGTCGTCGACGTCGAGAGGAGAAAGACTTTCAAGACGCCGGCGCTCGCGGCGTGTCTCCTGCCGCACGGAACGAGCCCGTTCTTGACGCGCGCCCTCTGGGGAGGCGTCGAGACGCCGCCCACCCTCTCGCCCACCCACCCACCCACCACGTTATATTGGCCAAAGGAATACAATTTACCCTCGTCTTATACGCGCTGCTCACGGCGCTATACAGAATCGACGGCCGCCGCCTCTCGCATACTGACGCGTCGGATGCTAAGTTTGTTAAATGGAGCACTCATCACGGAGCGCTGGGGAGACGTAAAGTATAACGTCTACATGCCGTTTGAAACAAATACGAGTCATGTCGATTTTGGAAGTGTCGGCAGAAACAGAACGGCGAGGGGAGGAAAAGTGTTTTCGTCGCCGTTCAGCTGGCTGCGTTTTCCTTTGGAGCTGCGTTCGGCCACGAGAAGGTTTTTCATGTGATTTTTTTGAGGGTAAAAACACATATACATATGAAACAATGCAAAGGTACCGGGAAGTTTTACTTGTGCTATAACTTGCTCTCAATGGTTGGACACTGGTGCCTATTATTCATTAGTATTCAACTGAAGTAACATGTTTTGCATTTTTATTTATGTTAGGTCAGAGGTCGCAGTATTTATGGGGTTCTCGATTCGAAAAAGAGGACATTTTCAAACAAAGCCCGCTAAACAGCGCCATAGCCACTAACCAACTTGTAAAGGTCTGAAAGGTGCAGAGAATGAATCGTTCGTTCGAACAGAGAGGTTTAAATTCTATTCAATCACTTTTCACATTGAACGCACTGGCGGCATGTCGGGACTGGACGCCGAATCAAGCGGCTCCTCTCTTTGCCTCCACGATCATGCACTTCCGGCCGAGACTAGGGAAGCGTCGGGATAAAAAGGGTGTCGCGCGATTCCTTGCTGGAAGTCGGGTGACAGATTCTCAGTTCCGTGGTCTACTTCGCATCTGTGCGTTCAGGACTTCGGTTTAGGAATAACATTTTTTTCTGTGTGTGTCACGAGCATTATCTTTTGTTGGTCGACATAAGGATTTGCAAGACACAGACTTATCTGCATGCGTTATATACCTGCCAGGCACAAAACCAACAAACCCATGAATAAAATATAGCCTTCGCTTCCGTTGTTCAGAAGTGAAATATGATATTTTAGTTGAGAAGGAAAATACACAATGAAAAAAATGGACGCTCGTGGAAAAAAGGTATATCGCTATTTCTGCCTTGCATGAATCGACAAATGATTGTGATAATAATTCTACACCCTTTTGTCGTGATCAAAAAAAAACTCGCCGCTAATACGTTCGTAAGTGATTGAGCAGATGGCTTTTCACGGTCGAAATCGAAACACAATCGCGACGAAAGGTAGAGGTATACACAAACCCGAGGACAACTCAATTTGTGCATTAGCAGCGCGTGGCAATAACCACATCATTAGAGAGATTGATGGCCTCCATTGTAAGCCGATATGGAATTGTGATATTTGGCCGGGAAAAACTTTGCGCTGTGTTTGAGTAAAAAGGCGTTTTCGGACCGCCGAGACCCCGACGTTGCCGGCAACCCCGGAAGAACGACTCCAATGACATGCGCCATGCATCCCCCTTTCGCCTCATAATGTAATCATAAAGCCGGCGAGGTTAAGCACCACCAAAGGGTTCTTTGCGAGCAGCAATTTATATATATACTACTTGCTACGATGTGGCGAGCCTAAGCATGGATGGGGACGCGACATGGCCCTTTCAAAAAACCTAATTACAAAGTAAACATCCATCACGTGCTTAAAAACGGGGGTAGGACTGTAATTTTCAGAATTTTCGTGCAACGTTACGATTTTACGGGCATCGTAAAAGAAGTGGCAACGGCCTGAAGCTCCAATTGGCGTTTTCGACGCTATAAAGCGGCAACGTTACCTCTTGCAATTTTATCTTTGTAATACCTTAAGTCCTCTTCGCTCCAGTGTGTCAGTTGTCAGTACACACAACACACGTTTGACAAACAAAGCATCGACAATGAAACAGTTTCAGCGAGCAACATAATAATATACCGTAGCAAGCAACATGCACAAACTACACATTACACGAATTGCTATAAGAACAATGTTAATTCTCCGCGTTTTGTGTGTGGAGGGCGCACGGTGGTACACGTATACAACGCAGATGAGATTCGTGATACGTCCTCGGCACACAGGGGCACGTTGTGGGGAATGCCGCGCAGTCTCGTGCTGCGCCTAATTGCGATGCCACACAGCCAAGGTAACCGGATTAATCAATTAATTGCGGGCTACAACTTTGTGGTCAAGCTCGTCGGGCCGTAGGTACAACGATAATTGGACATGACGACGCCGACGTCGGCGACCCTTTGTGACCCTCGCTCGCGGCGAGTACGTTTGACCGGCGGCCACCACGCGTTCGCCATCCTCTTAGCTGGGCGCAGTCGGACTCGTTTTAAATAAGCCTTGGTGCATTTTTAATATTGCTGGAATGGTCGGGGGTTCGTTAGATGATACGTATCTTAATGGGTGTGCTGCACATTCTCTGCTTTTTGGTTATTAATGGAACTGGGATGAGAGAGTTTACTCGGCTCCTCCATTTCGCCATTAACTGTAAGCGGTTAACTTGTTTTGGGAATGTTCAAATTATGTCTTGTAAAATTATAATGTTCTATTTTGCATTAGGTATTTTAAGAACCCGAAATGTGCTATCCAAAAATAACGAAATAATTCAAAGGAGGAAAGAGGTGATGGGCAGAAAATTGTCATCGTCCAGACTGTCACGCACGTGGTGGAGGTGCCGTGATAGTTGGAGTGTTCGAAGTGCAAGCGACCGATCAGGGTTAACGATGCATTTCGCCGAAGCAATTCCGTCTCGAGTCCAGCCGAGCGCATTCATTCCAGGACAACGATAAAGCTCGAAACTCTGGAGGTACTTTATATTCATCCAGCGATTTAGTACCTAGCTAAACATTGCCTCGGACGCCGAGGAACTGATTTTTTTTTTCTTGTTAAAAACTGGCGGCCCTGCAGCCGCAACCCCGCACCGTTGAAAGCGCAAGCACAGGACTGGCAACCGCCCAGAACAAAAAGAAAAGTTGGCCATCCGAGAAAAAGTCTCGAGTTTATTGCTTAACTTTGCCAAAAAAAAAAAATCTATACAGAATTACAAAAAGGCAATACAATTTAAAGAATATATATCGCGTTTCTGCAATGGAAGCGAACTTTAAGCGAAGACTACCCCATTGTGGAAGAATTACGAAGCAATTGCCGTATCTAGTTTGAATAATCTATATTTTTCGCTGGGAAAAATAATCGAAAAAAAGAAATACCATACAAAACCCTCTTCCTGGATGCATTCTTATCAGTGCGTTTACCCTTGTTTATTATTATCATCACGAACAATAATCATAATGCGATGTAGTATGTAACAGTGTGTAACATCGTTTATCTAACCTGACAATCTTAGTGGCGGCATCCCGACTGGAGGTGAACACGCTACCACCACGATATCGACCTTGTCCGCAACACCTACCCTCACACACGCACTTTATTATTCATAAAAAGCAGAGATAACGCGCTATTTCCACGCATATGTGCGACGCCCGCGTGCAGCGATCCTCACATGGCCAGCGAGCATTGTTATCCACAGATCCCCGTGAGTTGAAGAATGGACTCGGAGATGTGATGAACGATTCAAGTGATATATTATGCATAAGCCGCGCCGGCATTTGCTCGTCCTCGTCCCAGTCCCAGTCCCAGTCCCAGTCCCAGGCCCAGTCCCAGTCCCAGTCCCAGTCCCAGTCCCAGTCCCAGTCCCAGTCGAGCGGGATGCTGGAACAGGGACGCCACCAGGCGCGCGCGTGCAGTTATCGCTCCCCGTTCGGACACTTGCAAAAATGTGTGGTTCGGTCGCACGGGGGGCGATGGAATATCTTTGTTTTCGTCCGTGGGGTTGGATGGTCAGAGTTTGCAGCATGTGGGGCGTAGGTGCGCGTTTGTTATATATCGTGCAGCAACCCAACCTTTCTTCTGACTAATTAGACGATACGCGGATTTGTTCAAAAAATGTTGTAGTCTATAGAAGAATCGATTATATTTACAGTTACAAGAACCACAGTATATGAACCATTACTATAGAAGTGCACCAACAAATATGAAAACTGTTGGGTACAAAATCTCTCTATTGCAAAGTGTTTTCACTTTCCTTTCAAATTTGAGCATCAGTTCGCAATGTGTAAGGTATATGGCCAAGTCCACTAAGCTTTGAAAAATTAAATGCGACTTTTCCAAGTGTAAATGTCACGAGTGCTCCATATTATTATCTAAATCTGTAGCCATCCATTCGTTTTACCCAACGCGACGGCGTTCGCTGTTTGTTCCCATTAAAGCTAGAACTGAGAAGGTTAATTAAAAACAAGGCAGCTCTCTCTGAAAAAGAATGGCTCCTCCAGCCAGCAGTGCATCAGCATCAAGGTAATTGAAAAGGAAGTTCATACTTTGTTTAATACCCGTGAAAATACGCGCGGGCTTCTAATTAAAATACTGGCTGTAGATATATATATATATATATATATATATTTTTTTTTTGGACGGCATTTTGTTATTGGGAACAAATTTAGCCGAATGATAAATGGACTTGACATCTTTAGAATGTCTCGTTCACAGCCATGCTTCTTCGTCGCGCTGTGAATAACGGAATAACTTTTTTAAAGCGATTTCTTTGTAATAAAAACTCAGCAATAGCTATATGTTATATCTATATTTAAATACATACCTATATAATAATAATATTATAAGGAGTATCATTTAAAATCAAAATGTAAACAATGGAACCACATAGTGGCGTAGCGGAGGCCCAAGCCACCCCCGCAAGGCTTGGGACCCCACCGTCAGGGGGCCCCCAAGCCAAGCTGCGTGTTTGCTTTTCAAATGCAAACGATTTCAAAGATGACTTTAAGACTCTCCTTGACTTGATAAAAACAAAATATTATTGTGAACTGCGACATCAAATTGTTTTGCAATGAGTTGCAGTTTTACATGCGACTACCAACTTTGCAGAATGTGGGCCTTCAGTTTCAAAGACTACAGAGTGTAGAAGCATAGATGGCTTTCTTGGGTTCAAAAGAAACATATTATTTCGTGAAACATCACTGCTCGATGCCACATATCTTCATATGCTTCTCGTGATGACACTTGTTAAATGCAATAAAAATAATGGATTTTAAGATAAAAGGGCCCTATTTTGGACCTCAAAAAAGTGGTGTTGGAGGGTGTGGGGGTAGGGAACCCACAAATATTTTCTTTTTTGGGGCCCCGGGATTTTGCACTACGCCACTGCAACCACATGCATTCCATAAAGGGATGCATGTACAAAGCCGTATCACTAACCTAAGTGGGTGTATATTATAATGTGCGATGATGTATTACGTAGATAGGGGAATAATAATTACTATACACGTACGCCGTCTATGAGGCCTTAATTATAACCTTAGATAACTTTAACGAGGTTGATAATAATTTCAAAGCAATTACCATCTTCATGCTTATGCGGAATTAAGCTGAGATGAGTTCAGTTTTCTCTCTACCTATATATGTACTTAATGTACTTACAATAAAGTTTGCGGTTATGTGAGTACCATGCCTCCTCTGTAATTAGTATTGTAAAGCGAGCCAACAGAAGAGCAGCAAGTTGGTTTCTAATTCTAAGAATTAAGTGCTCTTTTTTCCTCGCGATATTGCGAGCAAAACACTCACCTTTATATCACAAGTGCTTCTCCTTTTACCACGCTCAAGAGATGCTCAAATTATTTCCGTAAACATATTAATTTGCCGATTTCATATTATGCACGCAAAAGAAATTGGAGGAAATAATTTCTCATTTTGCGCCAAGCAATTTAATCTTGCCTATATATATGCCTTTCATCTCTGTGCATGTAAATCAGCTCATATTACATTACACAATGTGTCCAGCTGAATTTCTTCGATCTGTGGCAGGCTGAGAGGAGGATGGGAGGGGGGGGGGGGCGTTGGACAGGCAAGGATTTGACCATTGTCCATCAGGACACTTCACCGGGGAATAATTAATCTCAACTAAGTCCGGCTTGCGAGAGAAGCTCGGAGTCCTGTGATTTCACGCAGCTCTAGTTGCAATCTGTTCGCGGAGATGTCACTTTTCGGAGAGGGCAACACGCACAGAGGTTAGCACAGCTTTATTAAAACAATCATGAGATGTATGAACGATAAATTAATAAGACCTTACTCAAAATTCACGTGCCAATCAATATTTAACATAACATTTTTTGTAATGGAATACTCCTTGTATAGTAGTAGATAAAACTACATGATCTCTCGCAATAAAAGGAAACTATTTGACTAAAAGTTACTAACAAAAGGAGACTGTAAAAGTCAAAAGAGCAGTGATAATTCCCGGCAGCCACGTTATCTAACTTTAAAAGCTTGTGAGAAACTATTTATCCTGCATACATGTTTTTTGAAAAGGGGCATTTGACCGCAGAAAGGAACACCAATTGTTATCCTCCATTACGGAATATGAGCACAAACTTTGTCGGCCAGCCCCCAATATTCCAGCAACCGAGAGGGAGAGAGAGAGAGAGGCGATATCTGTCCGAAAAGGACGCCCGAACTCAGGCTAAACAATGCAGAGTTTTGAGCAAATAACCGGACCACAGGTTGGCAAACAATCGCGCGCTAAATGCGAATGTAACACACACACACACGCGAGTAGGTTGGCAACTCGTGATGCACTCGTCGATGCGTGTCAATGTGTTCGCTCGTCCGATAAAATCATTGCAGAAGCGAAGTTAGTTTACGGGGCACACATAAAGTTGGTACTTTTAGGGCTCGGGATCGGGGCTGGAAATCAGCATAACAAATTCATTTAAACCTGTGCTATGACGTGTAGATGCACCATCTCCAGCTGGGAAAATTGGTAAAAGGCTATTCAGTACAACTGGCTTTACCCTATAAAATAAGTGTTACACTATAATTAATTTGAGTTTAACACTCAGAGCCTTCATACTATTAGCTTTTATATACATATTTTGCTCTTGTGACCATTATAAAATTCTACAAGGCTGTGGGAAACGTCAATTTTAACAAAATTCGACTGTACGTCTGCACATTTTAGATTGGGGTGGAGCGAGAATTTCTAAACATTCCAGGAATTTAGGAGTGTTTTGTATATAATTGGCACGTGAAACTTGATAGCCATATTGTAAAGGGCCAAGAGCGAGTTTCATAAATATAATGTTCATCGATGTAATTGCACTCCAGATTTGCTAGCCATGTTTATGAGGCAGATTATGCTAAGAAACGTTAAAAAAAACAGCCACTTCACTGGCGTCAGCGGTGGGATTCGCGATGCAAAAACCTGCCGCCGGGCGGCGTCCGCATCGCTGCTCTCCCAGCGTGCATCGGTGACACAGATTTAACAGGTGGGCGGATGCGCCTCTGCCACCAGACACCGTCGGCGAAGGGGGGGGGGGGTGCGGGGGGTGGCTCATTAGGCAACGGTTCATTAGCATTGACCGACATCATTAGAGCAGCTTCGGGATGCTAAGGGTGGGGGGGGGGGGGGGCTCTCCAGACGTCTTCCATTGAAACCTGTCAGCAGTTCGTTCGTTTCGTTCGTTCGTTGCCCTGTAGAGGCCGCAGAGGCGAAAATAAAGCAATTTACTCCAGTTTAAAATTCTAATTTAGATTTTATCCCGCTAAGCCGGCTCTTTGTGACTACATTTTATTTCATCTGTTTTTCTTTTACGCCTTTTTTTGCGTGCGGATAATCTGTGTTTAATTGCGAGTACAATGCTTGCAATTAGTGAGCTGACCTATTTGTACGGTGGCACATGTCTGTCTATATGTTAATAATAGTCTCGATAACGGCATGCACGTGAAGGTAAAAGTGTCACTGTCTTCGTTTCAGTGACAGCTCAGGTGACGGAGTTTGATTTGAATGTTTCGTTAGCAAGTATTACTTTTGTTAACTTTCTGTTTCCCTGCAAAATTAATGCAAACCTAGCTTTTAAATGAAGAAACATAGATTAAACAAATGGCTTCAATTGAGGCTTTAACATCATTTCATATACAAAACAATGCAATGCAATTAGAATAATTCACAAGCCCAAAATTATGTTGTTCTTTTATAAGACAACACTACAAAGCAGATTATGGTATTTGGCTGCGGCAGTACCTACTAAGATTTTGAACGGGTTTCTTGAAGGAAGGAGTCGAGAGATTCTTGTTCGCCAACTGTGCATATACTTAGAGCATGTAGCATGCGGGGTAAAGATTTAGTCGTGAATAGCAAAATCCTGCAAATGGATAATTAAGGGATGAAAACAATTCCGATTGTTGACTCGAACTGAGTGGGAGATGATGAGTCGATATACTGAGAGAAATAATAACAATTGTGTAAAGGGAATTATTCATGTTGACTCACCATGCCTCGCTTGTTTGCTGTGGCTGGTAGAAATAAATTGTTGATGACTATAGATGGAATCAGTTGAACAATTAATATGTATGGATTAATTGTGAACAAGCAATAGCATCAATGGCCGCAAAGTATTGTGTACATAGCACAACTGATTGCGGTAGGAAAGTTGTACGTTTATATGGAAATTGATATTGAATTGATGAGAGAACTTTATTTTTATGATCTGATGGTGGTGGTGTATATAGCTGAACCACGCCGAACCATTTACGCATACACTTTCAACGAATTTCAATTGAACCTGTATATCGTTCAGTTCAACCGAAAATGAATGATGTAATAAAAATGTGCAAACACTAATATCGATTTCACAGCACAGATAAAAAAGGGACAAAAATATTCGTGCATCCCGACACACAATTCACAATCAGACAGATCAGACGACATCCGAGCGCCGGTCGAACACGGGCCGCGCTGCTATATGCGTGTACCGGACGTGCGTCGTCGGCACGCATGACGACGCGTGGGCGTCGGACACGGGGTGCCGAGATCGACGCCCGACGCCCGGAATCGCGTCGCTGTCACGGGCAATTGCACGCGTACAATGGGCACGGCTTCGCTGATCGCCATCGGACTCACGGTCAACGGATCCTGCCGATGTGATCACGAAATTTTCGTCACATTGACGCCGCCATTTTGTCAAGACATCTAGAGAGCTTTCGACACCGTTCGGCGGAGACATTTATTTCTGAACATACAAAACCTTCGAGCTTGTAAATTAAGCTGTTTAATGATTGGTAAAAACGTCCATGTTTTTTACGCTTCAGAGAGTTTAGTGTGTGCACGCATTTTCAATGGGGTTCTGTGTGCAATTCAATTAAAAATGTCAGCCAGGGATCGGACGGGAAAAAATGAAAGGACCTGTGTCCATGTTGGCTCGCTAAGTTACAGCTGAGCTGGGAATTGGGGTCTGGGGATGGTGATGGGGGGGGGGGGGTGGCAGCCGACAACCGAGACGGAGCTCCTGGATAAGGGCTAGATGACGCGGAAGGACTTTTCCTAATTGTCGACTTCCGCTCGGCGACGATTAGCGAGAGATTTCGGACACTGGAGCGCGCCGGAGAGAAAAGGGAACACACACAATGTAAGAGCGAAAAACGTTTCGCCTTCCTGGCGTTGACGAGGCGGCGGCAACGACGAGACGCTGCTGATTTCTGCTGACGCTCGCTAACCCGTCGACGGTTTTCACACTCTGCCGGGGCGCTACGGTTAGCGGCGACGGGTGACGGCGGACACGTATTACATTGCATGTGTGTGTGTGTGTGTGTGTGTGTGTGTGTGTGTGTCTGTGTGAAGGGCGGGCGTCGGGGGGGAGCTAGTCGGGAAACGAACCCGGGAGTCGAGAGGAAAATCCGGGTGACATTGATGGAGCGCACAGAGCGCTCTCGAGCGGTGAAATACATAACAGCGCGTTGACGAAAAGAAATTTCTCCGTCGCTTTATTATAAAAACTTCAAAATTCTGATCGTTCTTCGTATCAACCTATGCGCTGAAGGTATGACTTTTGCATGGGGTATATTTGAGCATTTATTCTGGCATTATCACATCATATACCATGCAAGCGCAAGACACACATGAAAACCTGCAGATAAAACGAGTCTTTATTCTGGCAAAGTGTTAAAAGAAGAGTTATCGCCAGTTATCTTTTGATACATTTTAATATCGTAATTGAATAATAAGCAACTAAGTAACAAATTTATCTTTTATATAAATTACGTGCAAAATGCGGTTAAGTTATGAGTGAAATTCTCATTTCATAGATATCATTTCATCCCAACTCTGCAGTTCCGGAACAGAAATCCTTCACTACAACAATATTTTAAACATCCTATTTTCGAATAAGCTGGCTGCAACAATGCTCTACCCCTTCTTACCCTCCCCCCCCCCCCATCCAACACACTCCGTTAAGTCATGCTCCTTCCTCCCGCGGGCACGAAGACGCCGATGTTACCCCATCATCTCGACGGCCACTAAATTGTTTGCCTTATCTCGGATCGATCTTCGTTTGTTCTCGGCGTTGACAGCGCGTTTGGGCGTGTGTTCCCGTGCGCCGTGGTGTGCGAAGGGTGCGGGTTCGAGCCCCGCGGGCTTCTCCATCACAGCCCGCTGGATGACGCCGGCAAGGGAGCTGGGTTCGGGATCAAGGTGGGAGGCCGTTTGCACTGGCGCCGATTTCGCCATATTCCGTCAATTTAGAATTTAGACTATGCGAGGTGTGTAAATCAACGCTAAATTATGGTCTCGTCGATTGTCACATTCAATAAATTGCACTCGTTAGTTAGTTAGTTGCCGAATGTGCTGGAGCTGGAACCTCGGGGTAATACGCTTTGCAGGGATTATTTCAGACGGTAAAGGTACACAAGAATGTGTTGTACCAACTGTTTAGGGCAGGTTTCCTCAGTTCTTCAAATGGTACCTAATTCGTTCGCGACTGAAAGGAGCTCGATCAGTTTTTCAACGTTGTCAATTTTACTTTGAGATCTAAAATTCCACAGTATCTATACCTATCAGCAAAAAGTCAGAAACTAATTGAAAATTCCATGCCTCATCTGCGAGTACCTAAGTTAATGAAACTAATGAAGTGTTCCTCCGATAATCTTGGGAGCATCCATGCACAGGCTTCAGGCTGGATTGTATTGTCTAGCATCGCAGGCTTGTATCCAACCCCAATTCCCTCCATCCCCTAACAAAGTTCCTATCCGCACCCTCCCGTAACGACGGCCACCCTGCGGCAGCCCGACAACGTCTTCGCGGACATCAGCCAGGCATAATCTCAACATAATATCCAGCGACAACGCTCATCCATTAGCCATTGGAGGCGTTTTGACAGATAACTCTGACAAATGCGGCATACTATTTTATCTCCCCGCCTAAATCTATCTGCAAGAAATGGGACCTGACTGCAATGTAAATACGATCAGTCATTTCTGTGCACACTCACTGACTGATGGCAGCGGATGTGGATCCCGAAGGTGAATAATTCACTCGGTATACATACCTGCAAAAGAGGGAAAGCATTTTCATTAGAAAAGGTCCCAGTGATTGGGTCCACATTGCGACGAAAATTTCTTGCCAGACGGAAAATCTGCTCTTTTCCATCTGCCAGTAAGCGTAAGAAAACGTTATGAACTTTCCCTTGAAAGGTCGTCGCAGAAAACTGAAAAGGCTAAGAGAGTCGGCTTCTCGGTAAACCCAGCGGCTGGCGTCGCGGTATAAGCGACGGAGTGGACGATTTGTCACGGAAAAGTGTGGAAACGCGGAAAACTGTGCGGAAAAGTGTGCGGCACGAGCGTTCGGCGGCATCGGCGGTGAAAGAGAAAGCTCGCGAAAACGCTTTTCATAAATATCATCATTTATTCACGAGAGAAAAATTGAATGAAAGATGGTTATATATACATGGAGAGCGCGGCAAGTTGTGTAAGCGCGATCGCTGGAGCGTTTTGCTGCGAGACTCTTTCACAAGCATGCAGCCAGGCGTTTGCATTTTAATCACAGATTTCATGTGTAACCGTATCCTATAGCGACAGAACTTCACCAGTGTGAACGATAATACGACTAAGGCTGAACGAAGAATAGCATCGACAAAATATGTATTTATACCTCCATCACTGTGTGAGAGCGTTTATATAACTTTTGACCTTTTGATATTCCAGTTTCCCAATGTTTTACACCCTAAATTGATTTCTGTTCAAACAATACCTAAAGCTCGTGAAGTTGAATTTGCAGATCACATACAGCAAAATAAGTAGCACTTCCTCAAAAAGGAAATAACCCCCTTCCATTCGTTTTCCGTAGACAAACAAAAAACACATCCGAAAGTTCTCTATTTTTTTTCCGGGTCAAGAAGAAAAATTTTCATCCGGATAATTTTTGCCAAAAAGGTTGTCTCCTCTCTCAGAAATCCATCCTTGGCCCAGTGATCCGGGGTTGAGTCCCTGTAGTGAGGTCAAGGGTTCGCGCGTCCGTGTGGCGAGGGGGGCGACGTCGACGACGGTGGAGGGTGGAGGGCGGCAGTCAGCCGAGCGCCGGGGGACGCGTCGACGTCGAGTGCTCAGAGCGCGTCGCGACGCCGGCTCGGCTCGTTATGCGAGTGTATCAAATATGGAGCCAGTGCAAACACGTCGTGAGCACACACGCGGGCTCTGCCAGGATACACGAGAACCGGCGGGAACCGGAGGGTGAGATCCTGCGAGAACCGGAGAGTTTGAGAACCGGCGCTCAAAGAAGAGTGTCGTCGGTTATTTGTTTGTGTCTGCTCAATTTGTCTATACGCGCGGTGGAGAAACGCAGAGAAGAAATGATTGACGCAGCTTGGGAGAGAGAGGAGGCGTTGTGGGACCACGAATATGACGGGTAAACATATATTTCCCTTTCCATGTTGTGTTATATAACACAACACATGGAAAGGGAAATATATTCATCATCATAGATGATGTTATTGAGGTGCCGATAATATTTCCATGAGTCGCAGCGAACATACTTTTTCGAGGTATATATACGAAATCGGTTTGAAAGTATTTTGATGTTGGATTTCAATTTTGTATCGTTTAGCTTAGAGCCAAGATAGATATCATGTGAAAAACAAGTCATTTGAAATAGTCTTTCCCACGTTTACGAACTTTGCTTTCGGTGGACTCGAATCTTACTGGACGACAATGGCACATAAAAAATAACGGCTTCTCTGTCTCTTCTAAAACGCCGAAGAATGCAATTCTTATTTTGTACATACACAACAGGGAACATGACGAACAAGCTTAATTGCTTTCCGACTGTCTTTCTCCATTAATCTTAATGAAGCGAGTGACATCTGTATCGACATGAATTGAAGCAAAGTGTAGCAATTAACACGATCTATACCATCCGAACACCAGGGAGACACAAAGGACACAGCAGCGGCTCTCGGACGCTTCGCATGTACCGTGATATTCTTGTATTGTCAGTGTATCGTCTTTCAGACGTCCCGTTCCATCATCTTTGACACACACACACACACACACACACCCAACGCGGGCCTAACGAGCAGATGCGGCTATAAATATTTGTCCAATTACGGCGAGGGAGTGATCGCCTTCGCATGTGTCTCGCGCTGGCTCTTTTTTTGTGCCCGCCGCTGCGGCACGGCGCCCCGAGGCGCGATAACAACTGCCGAGCGACAGAGGCACAACGGATTGCTAATGAACTCGTCACAAGTAAATTGGAGCTAACCGATTTCGAGGGCCCTCGGTATTTTACTACTTGGCAAGTTGAAGCTAAATGCAATAAGCTTTAAGGGAGACTTTTAAATTCTTTAAGATCGGTTTGGTTAGATAGATGAACACGAGCTATGGAACAAAAGGCTCGAGTAATTTGCTTTGGACACACGCTACGTCTGAACATTCGCAGTGGATTGCGTCAATGGTTAGTGATTTTGGAACGCCAGACAAAATCAGGAGAACTTGCTAACTATAAAGGAGAAAATGTAGTGAAATTGTAATGCGAACGGATTGTGATTGGTCCATTGCGCGTCAAGGACGAATAGCGATGCGCCGCGGCCTCGCAAGGTCGAACCAGAGCGCCGCGAACGGCGCGCACAAACGGGCAAAATTGGCAACTCATTGCGGACATGACAGCTACCATGCACTCTGCGTGATTCGCCGGGAAAGGGTGCGCGCAGACACCGCGCCTTTATTTGCGTCGGCCGCACGGTAATTCCAGACTTTGTTAACATTTGCAATCACTCGGTGCAATTCAGAGTCGCTTCATTATTGTGGCCGTTTGTTGCGGACGCATTAGCGGACAATGGTGCGTTTTCCATGATGACAAAAAACAGCCGTCGTACAAATGCAGGAATACGTTTTGTAAGCCAGGCTGGATTAATAATGCCCCGGGCCGCGATTACCCAAACTAAAGTAGAGCCACAAAGGGTTTGCCCGACGAGTCGGCTGAGACGGGGAGCGAAGAAAGCAAATTGCGCAATGAGACCAATTAAAGGCGGCAGTGAAAGAGTTCAATTGAGAATTGAGTCTTGCATTCAAAAAGAATAAGTTGGAGCTGCCAGTGTAAACCAGCTCCCCGAATATCTTTTCATTGCCAGATGGGTTCGAGTTTAATTTTCCTTTTCTCTTTAATTTGAGTTCTTCACTGTGAAAAGAGCGAATAACATAATAAAGTCGTTTTACGATCAACATGATTGAGAAGAAAAGATGTTTACTTTTGCTTTAAATGATTTTAAGCAACTGAAAATAGATGAAGATTCAAAATTCAGTAGATCGAAATCCCCAATTTGAACGAGGGCTGCTCTAGAGAGAGACAGAGACAGAGACAGAGAGAGGGATGGGTGAGAGAGAGAGAGAGAGAGAGAGAGAGAGAAATGAAGTCGATTCGAAAGACACTGCCATCCCCCGCAAGAGAACGAAAAAAGCATTTGCAGCCCCCGTTCCCCTTCACCCTTACCCACCATTAAGCAAGAAAGTTGCAATGTTACTTGTAAAATGGTTATTTCAACGTTCTTAAGCGGTTTAACATTAATATGGTAATTCCAACGAATGTTATAATAAAGCGATGATAAGTTTGACTAAACTTCAAAAGGCAACCATATTTCTTGAAAGCCTCGAATTTTCTTATCCCGGTGCGAAATTTTCTCAGCTCCCCTTGCCAGATCCCGGCGCGTAGATCCCGGAGCGTTGGAGCGATGGCTCGGCAGACTTCGCCGTGGTTTTAATCCGGGACAGAACAAAGACGCCGAGGCTGGCAACTCTTCTGTAAGGCTGCCACGTCTTGCCGCGACTGCGGCGCACAATACGGCTGTTGCGTGCACTATTTGTATGGGCTAAGTAACGAGGTTTGCGCCCGACGTTGCAGGATTCAGGCAAATGAAGCTTGTTTAAGCTGAATGAAAGCCGGCGCGAAGTTGCTGGCTCTGCGCCGTCAGAACGTCGACCAATTACCACTCATTTCGGTCGTATTTCGTTTTCATTGCTCGGGTTCAATTCATGGCTTCGTTGTTATTGGATTTTTATATTAAAATCCGTGATTTTATTAAGCACATGTTAACTAGGCGTGTAACGACCGATTGGCGAGGGGTGCCCAGCGACTCTTTAGCTCGCCAATCTAAAAGAAGTGAAAGTGTGCGGATAATAGATGTTATTCAGATGATTGTGCGCACATGTGGCACCCTTGGCCCGATTTCCTGTAATGGACGCCGGCGACACGAGTACACGCACTATGCGTAGTCGAGACGAGGAACGCACGGGTGCGGACGCTGTTAAAAGTGCGTAAATCATCCGCTACGAGGAATGTTCACGCTGTTCACGCGGTTCACTATTTTACCACCGAAACTTCCACGCAGCGAATTCCCTTTTTTGGAAATTAAAGTTTCCATAGAGAAGAAGAAAAAGGGAGAGTTCCACTATAGAGCTGAGTAAAGAGCTGAAACCTTGGCACATTATTCATTTCGCTAATTGGGGGTTGAACTGATTAATGCCGTTAAAGTGAAAACTTTTTTTGACCACATAGTGTTTTGGTTAGTGAATGTTGAAAATAAGGTGGAGGGTTGTGTATACAATGCCAGAGTGGGCTCGCCGAGACGGGAGAGCGCGCCATGCATAGCAGTGTTTTGGGAAGCGGCGACTTGGCCGTGGACTCGCAAGACAAATGGGTGCGAATCGCAGAAACGTTGTCGAGGACGACACTCTATATACACGCGAGCACCGTGCGCCGAGCTGGTGAAAACAAAGGGAAGATCGGAGTGAAAAGTGGTCGGGCACCGAGGCCGGGCTGCTGGATCGCTGCTGCAGAGCGCGCGCGACTTTGCCGAGAAGTTACGGGAGCATAACAAAGAAAGAGCACGGCGGGCCGGGCAAGAATTAATGGAGTTGCTTCCGAAGTTGGCCTGTCATGCCGCTGGGGCTGGTTTATGCGAGCACTATCACTGAAAGGCCGAACGCGGCATTAGGTTCGCTTGGCCGAACGAGTTGACCCGCGCCGCGATGGTCAGCCCCCTTTAGGGGCGCTTCCTACACGAATAAACACAGAGATAATACTTTTATTAATACTTATTGTGCGGGTTATCTGTGAAGACATCCGCAAAGTACTGGCGTGCTGGGATAAATCATTTAAGGGGTTGACTGCTGAACGGCTTTGGTTGTCTGATTTAGGGCGGCACTCTTGCAGCCCGCCGCGGACGTCTGTGTACCGGCGTCGGCCGGGGGAGCGACGACGTCGCGGCGACGCCGGCTGAGTCCACGGCGCTAGTTTTAGTGGGGTCATGCGACGCTCTTTAGCACCCGAATGGCGTTATGCACTGCGGTCAACACCGGTAATTCGGAAATAAACTAGAGGGGGGGATTTTTTGCGGAGAGCTTACACCAGAATGTGAAAATCAGAGACAGTTTTCCTTTTTATTTGTGATTTCGGTAGACGAAGAATAGTGAATTCAAACTGTTATGGGATTTTTTCGTTGGGCGTTATAATCTACAAGGAATTGTACACATTCTTCCGTTCGTCATTTGACTAATGCGGCAGCGCTGCTATAGAACAATGTAACATGTAACATATACCAAGGAAGGTGTGCCCTGACTTGACTTGCGCCTCGACTTTCAACAGGAAGGAACTATTCCGTCACTCCACCACCACGTAGGCATTAGTTTTCAAAACGACATGGCATTTCAGGGCGTCACAATGGAGGTGCACAAGCCAGAAGACTGATGTCTACCTCCACGAACACCGTATAATTAGCTAAAGGTTATATTCGAGATTTAGTCGTCCAGTTACTGATCCGCGTGTAAATCGAAACTAAGCTTCAAATCTCGGGGCCTAAGAATTCGAAACCTCCTCGGGCTCGGCGATCACCGAATAAAAGGAGCGCGTTGTGAACGAACACGTCAAAGCACATTGACGTTAACCACACGTTAAGCCGATAAGCGGATGCATTTATTTTTGACGTTTCATCTTCTCGTAAATTACATTTGTCAATAACCCCCGGCCAGTTGGGTTCGGCAAAGAAGCAGCGATCGTCCGACGTTCAGCTTCCACTCCTTTCCGCCGTAACCGCGCTCTCTCCTTCGTCTCGGGAAAATATGAATAACTGAGATCATTTTGGAATAACATTAAAACCGTGCGCCTTTGAAGTGCTCTTAAAATGCTGTTTAAAAACAAATTAGTTTTGTGTTTGCCATCTTCTGTTTTTGGTGGCCCAGCGATGTCTGAGATATATAAGAACGTGGCGTTCATTTTCCAATGCAAGTTGAACTTTTTGGCTTGCGCCAACCCTCGGCGCGGGGCCCGAATGCGAAACAAAAGACGCTGACTCGACGATTTGATCAGAGAAGACTCGGTTTCTGAAAACGGAAGTCGACTTTCGTATAGGCGAGCCGGAGGCGTCCAGTTCATCCCTTGCCATAACTGAAACTTTGCCCGTAATAAATGAAGAGCGAATAAAGCTCTCAGAGATTTCCTATCTTCGCGTCATGAGAGGCGTCGAGTTTGTGTACGGCATCAGCCCAGCTGATGCCGATAGTAGATAGTCTTTGGCCACGGCACGCGCGGAGGCGGCACGCGCTATCGACGCAGGGATCGGGTCTTGAAAGGTGAGCCCATTCAACGGCACCCCTGTGTTTGCGCTAGGAACTAGGAAGGTGGTCGCGGGAGGACGCCGTCCATGCAGGTAAACATCGCTCTAGAGGGATTGCGACTCAAAGGCGAGGCTCAAGCAATATGATACCGTGACGAGGACGTGTTGCGCTCTGGTATTATTCGACGTCAATATAGCTCGACTTGTTCCTGCCATCCCTGTGTATCAACAGCTGCTGTTTTGTTTTGTTTTATCTTATTGAATTATTATCTGGCATAGCAGTCAATTAATATAATACCTACATGTGTGTTTTATTTTGTCATACAGCCTGTTTTCCTATATAGTGCATATTTTATAATAGAATGTTAATTATTATGCATATAATCAGCTATATCGCACTTTGTGAAAATGACACGCCCGGGAATAGGAAATCGCGTGGTCCATGTATAAATTTGTAACAAAAGCAATAATCCTTGTTCCACTATTTATTTGGCCAGGTATGGCTGTAATAATATTTTAGCGTGTACTTATTTTAGAGCTTATAAACGAGGGAGTGTATTTAACTTCGCTAACTCGCAAAACAAACCCCTCAGTATTACACTTGCTGCTGCCATCGCGCTATAGCCCGCGCTCATTTCAGCAAACAAGTCGATCCTAGTTTATGCGAGTGCTGTAAATGCAAAAATGAAACTTAACACTCGCTCACCACTTGAATTTCGTACTTGTCTGCGTCTGTTAATCAAGGGACTCGGAAAATCTGAAGAGAAACACATACAATGGACACGGCGAGTCCATTGAATGTCTTAAAAAATAATTTTCTTAATTTCGTATAAATCTTTTCTGTGCATGGTTATACATGAAAAGAGTTCTTTGATGGAATGCATGGTCGGACAGAATGGGCTAAACTTGGAAATGGGAATTAATCTGTTCTGTAAGAAATGCGAATATCCCCCAATAACAAACGGACTTTCGAAGTACGGCGTTCTACACAGAGGAGTATAGTAAGCCCGTCTAAGAGGCTTACCCTCTGCCCGCCTTGCGGGACTTACCCTCTGCCCGCCTTGCGGGACCCGACAAACGACTCTCCCGGCCGTTCAGTCCACTCTGTTTGGCCAGCAGGAAAGGGGGGGGGGGCATTGTTTACCCTCGAACGGGCTGATTTGACCGCCGTTGTGCGCCGAATCCGATTTCATGTCCGACTATACGGGCTCTTGCAAGAATGGGGTGCCCACGACGAGGGGAACAAAGTTAAGGACTTAATCCTTGATTTGAGTTTGTGATTAGATCGATAAAAACGGTGCCCTAGTCCAGCAAAATACTGCGATATAACCTTTTATTGGTGTTTTAGCTCATCACAAAAGACAATTTTGTCCAATCGATCTTGGTGCGGCCATATTAATTAGTGCTAACAAACTCGATTTAATTTTCATTCTGCGAATTGATCAAATAATTGACTCTAGCGTCAGAGACTCGACTTTTCGCAAATAGATTCTTGCTAATTGGATGTCTCTCAACTAATTGACGATTATGACGTTTGCCAATCCATGAATTCCATCAAGGATCACTTCAACAAACTTTCGCAAAAAAACGAATTCGTGAAATGGCTCTATATAGTAGACGGAAATTGCAAAGTGACTGATCATTTAGAAAGGCTCGTAAAATGCACAAGGGCGCGAAAGGATTCATTTCTTGGGCGAGCAGAGAAGAATTTGAATCCCGCCACGCAAGGATTTGAACATTTGGATCACGCGCGCGGCACGGCCGAGGCTTTGTTCGACGAAATAATAAACTGAGTGTGAATGAAGTAAGGCGTCTATTCAACAACAAAAAAAAGACTAAAGTTCCTCTTTTCTTCCTAAATTAATACGATTTGAAATTGGGGGCAGACGGACGTCTTGAGCACTACATAAAAGGAAGGATGTATTGGCTGGAGATTTCTTGCGTCTCAATTTCACGCGAGAAGCATTCACTCGCCCCCCCCCCCCCCCAGCTCCTGTCAACCCTTTCTTCCCTTTGTGCGTCGGACACTGGGCAAGGTGAACCCTTCAGGGTGTGAGAGCGAGCGGGGACGGGGTGGGGGCGGGGGAGAGACTTTCCTCAGAAATCCAGGAAACCTGACTGATTCTAGCGCTTTCTGTGTACACATACATTCTGGGAAAATTTGCATGCAGTGCTGACCATATAGAAACTGCGAACTCGGAATACTTACTACATTACCTACCAAATAATATATACTCCACATGCACTTCAAATATAAACAGATATCATAATATTCCAGATTTCCTAAATATCTATTTACCAAATTCATTTCCGTCCAAATAAAGAAGCTCGAGGGCCGACCCTTCGTCGATGATCCCTCACGAAACAAAAGCAATGAATTCCAAAGTTTCACAGCGGTTTCACTTCCATCTTAGCCATGGTGCACCCTAATTCAAAGACTGCCCACTAAATAATGCAAACCACCATCAATCCTCGTCCAAGTAAAAGTTAGCGTCCCCCAAATTCACGCGGTCGCCGGCTCCCCCACGTTCGTCCCACTCCGTTGTAAGTCCTCGATCCGCGGTGCCAGCCCTCCTCGACTTGCACCCACACCATCATCCACCTTGTACGGCCAGGTGAGGTCCCGCATGGCAGCACGCGACGCCGCGCAGAGACGCAAGATAAATGTCAAAACCCATCGTCTCCGCGTGCGGCCCGTGCGAAGTCGCGCGCGCGTGTGGAATCAATTTACAATTACACGTGCACGGCTGGCGGTGTACATTTCTTTTGTCTCCGTCACGCAGCCCTCGCGACGGCACGCAACGCGTTACGCACGCGGCAAGCAAAGTGCGTCGCCGATGACAGGTGACACGGCGATAAACGCATTTACATTTCCTCACTGCGAGCTGTAATACGAACAGCGGTAATTTGCCGTTGGTGTAACACATTTGGTGGGAACTCTCCATGGCGGGACCCAGATGGCGAAATAAGTGCTATAAGTTGCAATTAGCTTTAATTTAACATGTGCTTCTTTGCTTCGTTGCAACATTTTGATTGTGGTTGCAATATTTTTCTGCATTTTTGTCTCGTTTAAATGTTTTGCTTTCCATAGCAGCCACAGAAGCGGCTATTACGATGCGGCCGTGGTCTATGAGAATAAATGCCAGTCGAAATGCAGATCACATTTTTTGCCATCCGATGTGACCGTCAAGTTCGTGAAGAACCGTGGACAAAGTGCATCAGTGGTCCCAGTTTCCGCTGCAACCCATGAAGGCATTGGGTCGTGGGAGGCGTGCCAAATGGGTCGGTCAGGGAGTGCAGGTGAGACCGTGGATGTGATGGTAACTCATTCGCCCAATTCCGATTGTGTGCCGTGCTGGGGCATAGCATCAGCTTCCGTTGGATTTGGAGGGTGCTCAACACAGAGCGTACTATATATTATGAACAGTATACGATAATAATATCATTACCAATTTATCAGTTGCAGGAAAATAAGTATAATCATAATCAATATGCTAAATAGCCGCGCTTCCTGGATCTGAATGGTAGAAATGATACATAAACTACAGTAAATGGCACGCCCCATACACATACAAACTCATTTCAAATCTCAATTATTTTTATTTGCAGGTGTTAAAGTATGGGATAGTCGAATACTTTTTTTTATTGAACGACATTACGATCATAAATGTGGCTAAATCCACAATGTCTCGCTAAAAATAAACCATCGGAACAGTGCACTAACGGGAATCTGACTTGACATGACATTCCCAATCCAAACAGCGACTTTCGAGCAAAAGTTTTCTGCCAGCTGCGGCAACAATCTGCGATCGTCGAAACCAAAAACCGGCTCAAAATTCCCCAACTCCTTCGCGTCGGCCGCACGCATCATCCGAGCGTCTGAGCGGTGCGTCCGTCGGATCCCAGCGTCCCGTGCGTGCACTCACTCGCACGCGACCAAGGCGAGAGAGAGCGCGCACATCGATTTGTTTTTTAATTGTCTACCCACGGAGGGAAACAATGGAAATCAGGGAAAGCACTGCGAGGCTCAACTCGAGTATATATGCACTGTAGGTAGGCCGCTTAAAAAGCAATTAATATTCAAAAAATGATCAGCGAATTTTTCGCCTCATTATTCCAGCATAAAAGGCCGACGCTGGCAACCTATATAGGTATGTGCCCTCCGCCTCTGGAGCGTTGGTTCGTGCAGTCCTGGAAGTGAAACGCAGCCCTGCAGGGTCTTTACGTGATAACGGCACGGGCAGTGACGACCCACTCATGCCCGCGTGTCCGTTCCCGATAATATTCCCTCGAATCGAATGCGTCGTTATTGGCTTTGTGAATAAAATCACTTATTCTGAGCGGCTATTTTCGGACGTCATGCTAATTTCTATAACGCACATCGAAAGCTATCAAACACACACGAAATACGTTAAATATTCAAAAGGCGCAGTGACTTCGATTTTAACTACAAATTTCCAACTCACATTAATGCAGCTATATATGTAGGTATATACGTAGACCTAAATATAAACATACCGACAAAATGTTGTCAGGGGACAGTTTTTACAGTTAAATATCACCAATGGGACAGCGCGTTCAGATTAATCCGTTATCTGCGGAATTAAAACACACCAAACCTCCCTGTTTTACGTGGTTTTAACACGAGGGTGAGCGATGCACACCTTCTTTTACGATCAAATTCACCCGAAATCGGCATATGGCGTGCGCAACTGATTTCGCACAAATTGCAAACTGCAGAGAGCCGGGGAGGGGGGGGGGGGGGGGCAGGTGGACTCCCGTGTTCGAGCACACCTCTCTGCGAGGTGACACGCGCGTGATACCGCGATGTACTCGCGCGCACGCTGCGTCGCGCGACAGATGCGCACGCCCACGCACGACGCACGCCGATTACAATGGCACACATATATAGACCGTGCTGCGATCACAGGCGACGGCTTTGTCTGACTCTGGCACGCACCTATACACACGGCGGATCGTGGCGGTCGCCCGGCACACGTGCAGCTTGGGGAACACATGTGTGTGATGGACGGAATTCTATGCGTTGGGAGACAAGTCCGTTTTTATTCCGTTTGTTTTTGAATTCTGGTATAATGGCATTGTTGTTTTATAAAATATTCACCACGGTTTTTAGGTGCGTACCTCTCACTATTTTATAGCCAAGTATAAAAATTGTGCCCGTTAACATAAAAATTATGAAAAACGAATAGATTTTACACTAGCTGCAATGCACACTATTGCAGGGTGCAATTCATTGAGTTGTAGGTACTTGTGACATTGTCTGTGGTTGTCGGTTGGGATAGATACTCGATGTTTGAATAACGACTCCGTACGTGGCATCTTGAAAATAAACGCGAGAGCTTAATAATTCCCGCTTGTCGTGCCAATGAGATATGCGACTGTCAAATTCAGTCGTCGTTCTCGCGTATATACGGTTCATAGAGCGTCGGAGTAAGTACCATACATGCAGAGAGTATGATTCATGGTATGGCACCCGATATCTGGCAAAAACGTGGAAGCAGGTAACAAGAAATATGCTTCAGCGCTGAGCTGAGTGAACCGTGGCCAGGGCACGCTGGAGTAGATTGGGGCAGCCGAATTGACAGGCGGAACTGCGCTCGCCCGCGGCTACTTGGCATTCAGTTTAATTGCAAGCTGCAGCAGTAATTTCCACATGTCGAGTGCACGACGCGGGAGTGTGGCCGCTTGACGGCAGGCAGCGCTGCGATCGCGGGAAGACGCGTCAAGCAACACAAGTCGGGACGTTGATGCTGGACTTTAGGTCGCCATGGAGATGGATAAATTGTCAGCGCAGATTAAAAAAAGATTTTATGCGGTCCTTGTTTGTGAAAAGACGAAAACTGTGGGTTATTTTTGTATATTTTCGAATGAAAGGCGATAATTGCAAAGCATTCATCATACGCAAAGAAGGTTAGGCGGGATTAGCGCAGCCCCGGTCCGATTGAAACGTAGCAGAGCGTGGACCGACCGTCGGGTAACATTGGGGCAGAGTCGACGTGTAATTCGCGCGAACACGAGCGCCGATCTCGAACAGCATTCAAAATAAAAGCTCGCGGCGCGTTCGCTCGATCCCCCGGTTTCGAAATGTTGCGGACAGCGGGGCCTCGCCGTAATGGAATACAATTTGACAATCCGCGCGCTCTCTCGTCCCCGCCATGGCCGTGGCTTGGATGCGGGCTCTATTGGTTGGTGTGCAGAAAAAGCGCGCGCGGGCATGCTCGACTTTTTGCTATAGCTGCTTGCGTCGAAACGCGGGCCGAGTGACGATGAGCCGAGGTCGTCGTTGCCCTTTCGGCTGCAGCTTTTTTGGCAGCGCGCGCGCGGGGGAGAGACAATAAATCCGTGATTCCACCCTCCCGTCGCCGCAACGCGTCACTGGCAATGCCTTCCACTCGGCCGCAAAAACAAACGCGCTTTTTATTTTAAAACTGTTTTGTCATTTTGTAGAATTGTATTCTCTCTCTCTCTCTAGCGCTGTGTGTGAATTTGTTGAATTCTTTTTTCAATTTCCAGCGTTTGTGCTCGGCGTCGATAGTGTTAACGTTCCAGATAAGGACTTGCGCCCGACAAAACAGACACACTTGACAGCAATTTACAATGTATCCGCGTTTTCGAAATTCTCGGCCGTTTTGTTGAGAGATGGCCGCTTGGAACGGGAACAATAACTTTTAGCGACCATTAACATTTCACAACCAAACGAAATCACTTCGTTAGTTCGCTTGAATCAAGTGAATTAACTGAACCGCGGCTATGTCAACGCATCAATTAAGCTTATAGTTGTATAATGTGAAGATGATATCTGAATTGAAATTAATTTAAAATTGATGCTGTTTTCATGAGGGCTCGACGTTACTTTTATTCGCGCGAGCTTGCGCACTTTTCGTGCACCGCCAGAAACGCAATTTGGCCCGCAATTTATTCGAAGATCGTAACATAAAAAGAACCATTGATTCCACTCAGTTGGTCCCTGGGCAATTACCGATAAATTATTTATGGTGGGCAAGGAAGGCGCGCAGAAAACGAATTCAAAGTCGCTATGAATTTTCCAAAATGATGAATATATATTTCGAAAAATATATATTTTATCAACTTAACGACTGTAAGCGACGAAGTGAAAAAAGGAAGAGCGAATATGAAAAACAGGAAGCATGTCTTCATCTGATATATTATATTGTTATTTGACTCAGTCGGTTGACTTTATCGTCGGGAACGTTCGAAACGTTTGCGAACGTTGGAATCAATATCGTCAGACCATGGTTACCGAAGTCTATACGCTGGCGCACAGAAGAGGCTGAAACTCGGACGAGCCCTATACATCTTTCAGGAGCATGAACAAGACGAAGTGCCACTTAGTGGCATAATGCTCGCTTCTGATCGCTGCAGATCGAGCTGACTGGCAGCGATTTTTTGCAGAGACAAACTTTACGAGCGAATCCACGTTACCTGCTCCACAATAAGCCGTCCTTTACACCACCAAGCCTATGACTTTATACCTAAGTTATTACCAGGAATGTAAGTTTTTATTTGCCGTATTAACTTTTTCAGTTCTCGAACTGAACATAAATTCAAACTTCATCTAAAATGCATAGACCAGCCGCGAGCGAAGAACCATTATGGAAAAATGCAAGAATCCAGCGGTATGAATTCAGTGGCTGAACTTGGTTTACTAAATTATTCAAAAAAATATTGGGTATTCACCGCATTTTTTTACGATCAAAAAATTTGTTAGATTATCGGCGATCTAAAAGCATAAATAACGTATGGTTCGTAAACAGTTTACACACCATTTAAATATTTCCGAGCTGGCCAACAGGCCTGAGGCGTTTGAGGATACGTTCGCGCAGTCGCAGAAGCGTGCAGCTGACCGGGTGGACGACGCATCGACGGCTCCCACGCCAGATCATCTCTGCCAGTCGCACTCTTTGTGGAGAGGGGGGGGGGGGGAGGCTGACAAAAATTCTTGTTAAAATTATGCAATTGGAAGCATGCCTTCGGTGAAGAAGCCTTTACAAATTGGACAGTCAAATCTATTACCTCCATACAAGGCATCTATTTCGTGTCAATAAATGCTTTTCAAATGTCAATAGTATTCACGATTCCTCTTGACCTTTAGATGGACTCTATGATGTTCTCCTGATAGATATCCCAAACATACCATGTCCTATATATTATATCTCTTGCAACTTTCTCCATAACCAAAAAGTAGCCATCGTTCATAATCCAACTAGGGTCAGTGCACATGTGACGAGTTGTTACATCAAGAATAAGTATACGAGAGGATGCTGCTGACTTCTTACATACCAGAGGACAATAACACGGATTTCCCACATGCTTTGTTTTTGTCTCCTTGCATAATTAACCACAAGGAAGTAGGTATAATATACACGAGCTAGAAACGTATGTGCCAATACTGCGCACATCGCCTTCACAATATAATTCGCGAAGGAGGTGGTACTCTTCGTCGGGAACAGATTCTCGCCGGGGACCAGCCTCTTGGGAGCACCAAATGGCGTGATCCCGGCAAGAGGGTCCCGAGTCCCACCCTCGAGGACTTGCACCGCGGGCCATGCTGCATGCAATGAATCTTCGATTGATATCTATCTCGGCGGTCGCGCCGTCAACTCGCCAACAATATCTTGATCAAGCGGCCGCCTCGATTTGTAAATTACACACAGACGCACCGTACCGTGCTGCTGCCATTGCATAGTCGATCAATAAATTAAGCCTATTTAGAGCCGCGACGAGAATTTAATCGACGAAATACGTACAAGGCAATTCAGTTATGTTTTTATATACCTACATATATATTTTGTGCCCGGATATATAGTTTAAAAGCTTATCATGCCCACTGGGGATGGTTTACCAAATAGGTACCTACCACATATAGATATAGATTACTAAGATTTATATATCCTTTAACTGTGGCGTCGTATTTGAATAGTTATTAAAAATAATCTGAAGTAGAAAAATACGTGGCCTGTGGGCGTTATTGCAAAAAACGAATGCAATTTAGAGAAATTTATATATTTTTTTGTGTGGACCAAGATCTAATCGCAGATCGAACTGTTGGGAAACATTGGATACGATGACCTCGCGAAACCCAAATTATTTAATTCGTTCTTATGGCTCCGTTCGTTCTCCAGTCAGTCACCACATTTTACTGTATCGAAACGGTTTCATCTGCAGCGGCTTGTTGAGTGCAGAGCGCTTGATCGCAATTGATTAACTTTTGTGCCAGTGCAGAAAGAAATAATTCCCCGTGATTTGTGTTTGTATGCAGTGGCTGTGCAGAGTGCATCCAGCGCAGTGTGCACCAGACTATAATATATAACAGACCGTTTTATTGTCATGTTAATTTCCATACTCGATTCCACACAATATCACTCAACATCAACCAATTCCATTGGCAGACCCGTCAATACCATGCGATTGCTGATGTCTCGACAACCGCTAGATTAATATGGGTAGTACATAGGGATTGTTTCCATCATGCTATAATATATAGTAAAATCAGAGATAGTAATAAAATATACCAGTTATTTACTTTTATAATAATATTTGTATAACGAAGCACAACAGAGCCATATTAAAATTAGCTTCGTATATTATGATTGCTGTTAACTAAATTTAACTATTTAACGTTTAAAACTTTGAAACGGATTTTTTAGTTTATGTTTGTTTCATAAACACACATTGTATTAGCCATATATACCTATACAACATCATATAAGTACTTATTTTAAAATACTTGTCAGCATTTGTGCAGAGTTTGAACCTGTATATCAAGCAGTCTAAGTAAGCATGAAGTGGCACATGCATCGAGTCATATGGAAAACTGTTTTTTTATCGTTGAATCGAAAAACCACCGTCTAACAACAAAAAGTATCTAAAAAACCAGTTGTCCTAATTGCTAGATACTCTGGTTAGGTTCTAGTTGACATTTTCCTGACTTACTATAACGGCATCCCCTGCAGCCTGATAAAAGAGCAATGAGGATACGTCGTACTGGCACGTCGTTTCGACGACACAAGAAATGTACCTCTCCACCCACGCCGCGTCATATAACATGCATGCCGGGACGGAGTGCCTGCCGCTGCCGCCGCCGCGCTGCATGCACAAGCAAGCTGCTCTTTCCATTAACTTTTCCATTACGAGCAAAGCATACGTTTAAAACGCCCCGCGCTTTTACTATCTCGTTTTATCTCTTTCCAGTTTCCCCCATTATCTATTCACTCGCACCAGGGGTGATACAAATTTCTCGTCGAATCGTGGATAAGAAAATTGACACTAGCTTTTTTAGACAGACTCGGAGTACGATCTGATTGTGGTATGACAAAATGGCAGCATCTCTCGGGATTTTCCTACCCCTAATTTTATAGAATGCAAAATACTAAAATGAGGTTTACCAGCGAGTGAACTATCTGTGAACATCGTTTTTCGAAAAATTCGTACCCCCTATCATATTTTAGCATTAGCAAATGATGGAATGTAAAAATATATTGATGTACTACTTATAAAAGGGGTAATTGGATTGTCAGCGCAAAATTGCCAAATTTGTCGTAATGAGTTTAGCTTTTGCGGTCAATTTGTTGTAGTGTGTGCGCCCCAAATGCACGGCGGGTTGCCTTTAGCGCCCCTGTCTCGGACGAAAGCGAATCGACGTCAGGTACACACGGAGCTCGCGGAGGTCGACGCCATGCGACCACGACGGGCACCCACGGGGAAGTTAATTTGCGAGTTGAGAGGTCGCGAGAGCGCCCCCTTCCCCCCACCGCTCTCTTACAGCCGCCGAGCCAACAGAACACTCTCATTTATAAAACCCCGCGGATTGTGACCGGCATAGCAGAGCGCGGCGAAACAACACGAGGGCGTCACGTACGCACGGCGGGAGCGACTTTGCCAAAGGTAGCGACGAAAGGTTCGCCAAGAATTAGCACACCGAGTAGGACCTCTATCGCTGAGCGCTGGCTCAAGCTAGCTTTTCATTCAGGGGATGGCTTGCTCGCCTTGGAGTCACGTTGACACATGGTAATTTTGAATGTCTGGGTTGTCATTGATCATCACAAAATCATGCAGTAGAAGATATTTTTGCCGTCATATAATAAAAATTTCATAGCGTTGCTCCTTGCACTGTACCTGGTTCTGGGATCTTTCATTTGGCCATCTGCAACAATGGCGAGGGTGGGACAGGGCTATCAAGTACCAGCGAAACGTACCTGAAACAACAGAGAAGACCGGGTGTTAGGATCGGGGCCGCGAACACACGGGGCCGAGACTGGTCACAGCATTGCGAATCCCGGGTGCATGCAAAGTGTAGTTCAGACGGTGACATTCCAACAAGTTGACATCTGATTCGCGAATGTACCAATTCATTTTGAATGCAATTCCAGCAGTTTGCAGCCTTGTGTTGCTGTGGAAGAGAGCAGCGAGCGAAACGTGCATTATATTTATAGTAATAAATGAAAATGCATGCAAGAAAATCGATTTATTTTGTACACTTTGTGTCTAGCTGACATGACGTTGAGAAACGTTATTCGTCACGGTACGATAAGAGACTAGAGGCTCTTTTATTGAGAATGATAATAATTTATGGGAGTTTGCATGTTCTCGTGAAAAGTAAAGTTTCGGGTGATATTAGCACGTGCGATTTTGCTCTAGGGTGGAAGCCGACGCCTTGGGTAAACATCAGAGGATATTATGTTCGAAAGAAGAAAAGCGCCGAATTTTGCGGCAACAAAAGCTGGCATTGATAAAAATGTCAAAAGCGGCTGCTATACATTTCGGTTTGCCGCATGTGTTGTTCAGCTTAAACTATTATAGCAAATTAAATTCCTGCGTGTTTTCCCATAAAACGGATTTCAATTAGGTGAAGGCATCTCCATAGCAGGACGCCGGACTGTTTTGAATGTCAGCACCGCCTATTTGCCAAGCGATTGCATCGCGTTCGGTGAGCGGGAAGCAATAAAGGGGTATCGGCAGCACCACCTGCATCCTGTACCCGGCCGAGCGTCGAAACGTTGCGTCGCCCTCGCGCCAAGAGGCGACCCGCGCCGAGGTGGAGGACCTCTGACACCGCGGAACGAGGAACCGGAAGGCGCGGCCATCCTCCCCGGAATGGACTCGGCAAGGACCCGATCGCACCGGGGCTGTTTCAACGGTCAGCATCGCAGCGATCTGCGCTGAGCGCCGCTTCGTGCAAGATAATTAAAATACGTTCAACGGAACTCCACTAACAATATTCGATTTCGAGTGCGTACAATTTCGAATTCCCTTGTGAGTATTTGAAGCAAATGCAGATTAGAAAGACCCTCAAACAAACGTTGGCAGCCATAGGCGTGATCAGAGTAAATGGTTATAGATACGGCAAAGCATGGGATGGACCAAAATGATGGCCACAAAAAAGTACATCATGTTCTATGCCGGTGGCCGCCAAAGCAAGTGTTGTGACAAGGCATGACAGCCATCGACAGCACACATTGAATTTCTGTCCGAGCACACAGCCAGGGCCGACTATATGAAAACGTTTCCGATTGCTACTTATGGTGTGAATGCTGCTAGGAGGCTGTGGAAAATGTCAGTCTAACAAAATCTTTGCGTTTATTCTCGCTCAAGGTCAAAGCCACCTATATACATGTTTGAATTCGAGCAAATCGAAACAAATCCATTTATAGAGGGCGCTGGCAAGTGGCAAGGTTCCTACTTATGAACATTTGTTGAATTCCAGGTAAAAAAATAAAAATACAACTGTATAGTGGTGGAAAATCTTTGATATGGTCTGTGCCGTGTCGGCCGCACGGCGCCCATGCGCACGCCTATGTTTGGAGCTAAAATGCCGGTTGTTGGCGGGATGTGACAGTTCATGCCATTGCTGTCATTGCATGAACATGCAGAATGGCTTTAGATGAGCCTCCCTATCCCCCCCCCCTCACCAAGGCATCGCAGCCCGCCTCTCCCCAACCGGCACGTGCCGTGACCCCACGGAGTCGACGGCGAAGAGGACGACACGACAGCAAGAGGTACGCGCGGAAGACGCCGTGAAATGCGTCAGGCACGGCACACCATATATACCATACGTCAGTTTCGGCGCTCCACGCTTCCTCGAGCCACCTCGGATCGCGCTCTATCTCTTGTTTAATTAACGGGGAACCATCAACGTCGGCATACAATCGCATCCGCTCGTTATAATTGACTATTCATGATGACCGATGTGCCGTGTCCGATGCCCCTTTCAAGCGTCCATTATACCGAAATGCACACTGACGCATACCGAAATGCTGCACCGAACGGCACATAATGCGCGATAAGTGGTGATCCAAGTTGTCCATCGGTGAAAGTTGGTCGACTCGTTAATCATCGTAGTTTCGGACGACTCGTGTCGTGACATTTCGGTGAATAGTTTTCATTAGAGTCGTTCAACATGTCACGTTTCATAGACGCAGAAGTGTCGTACGTATCTCTAGGCTAGGCTTGCTTGGAGAGGAAAGCGAGGAAAAACTAACTCTATGAAAATGCATCATCAGATTGATCTATATAGAGACGTGTGAAGAAGCATATTGTGGTGCTTTTCCTCCACAAGTCAGAAAGCGATGTAAGCTGGAAAAGGGAAACTAAAGTACGGGAAGGCAAGGGAAAAGGGCTCGAATCGTAGATGGTAAACAGTGGAAATGACCTTTTCGACGCGGTAATGCCAAATCGAGCCGTGGTCCGTACCATTCGGGGATGGAAGGAGGTGTACTGAAAGATCATAACAATCAATAAAATTAAGTAAGTACTATATAATAACCACAATATAACAAGTCAGAATTCAAGAAAAAGCTAATTTGATGACAAAATATTACGTGTTGGGAACACAGGGGGCATCGAGCTGCAGTTATTTGCAGTCACTTCGCTGAGTGCTTACAGTGGATGGATAGAGTGCATTGTGTTTCATCTTCTTGTCACCGCACAGCGCAAGTGTGGTTTTGCATCATCGGCATGCTCAACAGGTCAACGAAGCACCAAGGATGCTAACAAAGTTGTAATAAGAAAGCTTAAGAATATGTTAAAACTTCTTTAATAAAGACGTTAACGTGCAGTCGGTAATCTTTGTTTTTCCTTCTCGCGAGTTAGTGCATTTCTCGTTTCATGCAGTCTCTCTAATCACTATGTACTTCACTCATTCGCGGAATGGGATGCAATTAAATTTCTGAACACATTACAGCGCGTGGATGGAAAATAACAATTGCCATTGTTCGATCTGTTTATTTTCTCATTATTAAACTCATATTATGCCATAAATATTACAACTGAAGTTAATGGTATTGAGCAGTATGGATGGCCGCAAGAGCTACCGAGGGATGGTATTAATTATCGAGTACGAAGCCAGCAAGATTCAATTACACATAGATATTTAGCTCGGCACGAAAATTGCTTTATATAGAGAGAGACGCCACACAAAAGTAATTATAATCAGCGACTGTAAGGGTCAAGGTATAGGCTATTAATTACATAGTCGGAGTCAGTGGCTAGGCTGGAAAATTATATACGATCCAAGCGTAATAATTATTTCTGGTCCCTTTGAAACGCTCTTACATGTTTCTTTGATTCATTTAATTTGTGTGGGTCACCGCCATGTTATGGCGGTATCATTAAAGTTGTTAGTGGCCAGCGCGGAGCTTTGAGTTCATCCGAGCGACATTGTTGGAAAGTTGGGGTTGGACGACGAAGTATACGCGATGACCTCAATCTCGACTTCAATTTAAAAGTAGATTCCAATGGTGCAGTAACTTTGAGTTAGCATTATTTAAATTGCACAGCTTCTGTAAAATGCTGATCCTGATCAGGATCGCTAATATTTCGAAACCCTCATATATTACCAGCTGATTTGACTCCTATAAAGCAATTATGATTTACCTCCGAAGAGGTGATAATATTATACCAGGATCATACTCTGTCTATGATGTTTACAACGAGGTCACCATATAAATAGCCTCCCGTGTGTCAGGAAGTCATTATCAAATCATATTTGGTAGGGACATTAAACTTGGCAAACCCCGTTATAACATTGAGCTGGAAAGGGAAAACAATATCTCCAAATTTCCGTAAAAAAATACGGCAACAGCGTAAATTTCGTGCATCTTAATACGGAAAAAGTACGCTTATTCCATTACCCCACATAAATTTGAATTATTCTAAGCCAATACCACTGTTATTCAGGCCAGAAATCAATGACGCACCACACATACCACTGTGCATAGGCATCACCTAGATCCGCAATTCACACCTTTAGTGCGAATACGCCGTGCCTTGAATTCCTATAAGACCACCGTCGATCTTAGTACGTCTCAGGTTCTTTTGGCTGCGCCTCAGGGCATTGGGCCAATTCACCATAACATTGTAGAATACCGGTTTGCTGCTGATTAAATAACCTGAAACGTACTATACTTCAGTCCAACAGAAAGATACCTCAGTGCAGCACATTTCACATTATATTATTTTCATTATTCCACATTATTCGACCCCAAAAAGACATCGTAAAACGTAAAATACTTCAAATCGAATAAAAAGTTGGCGTTCGTCGTCCTAAAGCACAGACGAGGCCCTGCGTTTTGATTCGAGCGCCGAGCATAACAATTCATAAGTTTAACGGTCCACGCGTTGGCGTTGGCGTCGGCGTCGGCGTCGGCGTCGGCGTCGAGTGTTTTACTGCCTCGTTACTCCCGCATTACGGGCCGAGGTGCACATCGAGGGCATCGCATTGTTGCGAGGACGCCGGCGATGGGTTTTATGACGCCGCACCGACTTATCTTGCTGAGCCTATACTGCGGTCGAAGACGCCGACGCCGACGCCGACGCCGACGCCGACGCCGACGCCGATGCCGATGCCGACGCCGATTCCGATGCCATGCCGATGCCGACGCCGACGCCGACGCCGAAGCCGATGCCGAAGCCGATGCCGACGCCGACGCCGACGCCAACGCCGACGCCGATGCCGACCCCGATGCCGATGCCGATGCCGACGCCGTCACCGCGGCACACATACATACACAAGATATGTTTGTGGCATGGGAAACTGCGTTTGCTTGCAAAGAAATTAACTTTTGTGTATAAAACTAGACGATATAATGTTAAGAGGTTCTATAATAATTAAACTTTAATGTCTTTTCCCAGCTTCTTCTTCCTTCCCATCCATCGCTTTCAGGTTTAAGCATCTATCCTGATAGTTCCCGATAAACCAAATACTGCATTTTTAAATTAATTATTTGGAGAATGTTATTTCGAGCTTTTTGATCGCCACGCATCTATAACGTAGCCAATTTTCTAACAAACATAAAATGTTGATATTGTTTGTGAAACTGACATCTCCAAGTCGTGCACTGCCCTGTCGGTATCACTGGACAAGATGAGAGGTCATTAAAGGTGCTTTTATTGATTCGTTTAACGACGTGCTTTTATTTATCCGGGTTTATGAGATCTCGTATAAATTGAATGTAAATTCTGTCGCCAGCAACGTCAGCACTTTTCAGGGGGTTGACATTCGCCGATTTATTTTGGCGCAATGATAAGCAAAGAGCGCACGCTAAGGATCTCGAGTCGTTTCTTATGGGCACTTGATATCTTTTATTTGAGTCTATATTTAGGCACGTTATAAAAAAGTGTATAAGGCAAAGCTTTTACCTTTAAAGCCATTTTACAAAACCAGTTGATTCCACTTGACGCCCGTACCATATTGCAATTAAAGTTGTTCCACAGAAACCCTCAAAATTGACATAGAATTAGTTACGGCGCATCCAATGATGTAATAATATTCTCAACCAAAGAAAAACTTGGGTCACCGAACTAACTTTTGAGATGATGACATTTGAATGTTGACATCGTGTGGTTTGAGGATGCAGTTTTTGGTGCATTTTTTAAATTTTGTCCCATGAAAATAAAGTTGTACTATTAACAGAAACAAAAACAATGCTATGATTTATAAAGATGTTATCATACTAATTTTAATGTGTCTGTCCAAGGTCACACGCATTTTCGCACATAATTATATTGCAAAATTGTCGCTACCATGGATACGAAGACCAATCGAAGGAACTACTATATCAAAGCCCTGGAAACATGACTGGATCGAACCATTGCCGCTCCAGGATTCGCACCGATTCATTGCCCGGTCAAATTAGTGCATCTCTACCTCAATAATCTCCTTGGCCGCTCACGAAATAACATTATTAATTAATTACAGCCCGAGCACGTCCCGACCCGCGGCCGAAGACGATAATTATCTTAGGGCACAAACCGAAACAGGACCTTGATGCTCCCGAAACTAATTCCCTCGAAATGTTTATTCGTCGTGTTCAAAGCGAATTGCCGAACAGAGCATAATGCGGCGCGAGCGACGCAAAGTGAATGCTGCAGTCTTGGCCGACGGTCTCTCGTCTCGTGTTCGCTGGAGATCGGGACTCGGCAGAAGACATCCGAGTGTCGACCGCCTCTCTCGTGCAATTGGATTACCCGCGCAGGGAGCCTCGTGATTAGCATCGCCCTCGTCTGATAACATCAACTCCCGCCTATACACCAGATGGCCAGGGAATTGAGCGCATGTTGGTTACATGCTTAAACCATGGGCAACATACCTCAGTACCTACATACTTTAACGTTGGCGGTCTTGCGGCAATGGGGTACATGCTTAATAGATGGGCAAGGTTACGTATATATATACGTGCTTGGACGGAATAAGTGGATTAGGGGGAGGGTCAACCTCAGCCCGTGGAATATTCACGAGTGATTCTCTTTAATGTTAATGTTAATGTCCAGGTTGGAAGTGGTCTAGTCGTAGAGCGATTTGACGGCGTCTATGGAAGTGGGCGGTGGGTGGTGGAGGTGCCGGGTTTGGAGGATCTCACCCTATGAGATCCGTTTATATCTTCATGGAGGGAAAAGATGAGGTTACAGAAATAATTTCCTGGCGCTGAAGATATAAAAGCAACGAAGATACAAGAAATATCTTGATAAAAATGTCATGAGAACAAGCTTTTATTAACATTAAGCGAAGTGCTGGATTATTGAGTTTAGAATTGAGAATACACATGCACTATCAGTAACAAAGCCGCACCGAAAAGCAAAGCAATTGGCAAACAATGCCTGGCCACCCTGAGCGAGGCAATAATGAACCGCACGGGGAGCTCGATTGAACCTATATGTATGTCTCAAAGAACTTCAAACCAAGCGGCGCATTTTGCAATTAGACAACTCGAGCCGACCGCGAAACGGCAATACAACTATCGTTTTCTTATACGCGCGCGCCGCAAGCGGGAATAAACAGGATGGAACCCCGTTATTCCAGTTCGCTTCCCGCGTGTTCTCTGCTATCGGGAGCGAACAATATCAAGTATGTTTTCACTGGCGACCGCACAAACTTTGCTCACTATTCTATACTATTATTATTGTTATTATTATTATTCCACGAGTGTATTTGGTTGAGTGTGTAACACAGTAATCGCTCGCTTCGATGGCGGCGTCGGCCAAGTTTTCGACGCACGGGCGTTGCCAGTGCTGCGATGGCGTTGGCGACGCGACCAGTCGAAGGTACTGAACACGAGGCGGGGGGCGCAGTGATTTCCAACGCCTGTAGCAAACCGAAGCACAATCGAGCACTTCGCAAAGAACGTCAAGTGTGCCCAAATCATGACAGCCCGAATTTTAGCTAGAGTTTTCTTAAGACGTGTACTATTAAATAGTGGTTTCAAGCTATGAAATTGTACCTTGCAATGAATACGCGAAAATTCGGAATGGATGTCACCCGTTTTCAAGCAAGGTCAAGTTTGCAAGTTGGATAGAAAAAAACGGATACTTGGGGCCAAGGGCTTGCTGCCAGATTTTCAAACACATCCAGATTGTCAATGCCTCATTTGACTCATTTGGCTGCCAAATGCAGTCATACTCATATGCCAGCTGGAAATAATGACCGCATTACAGAAGATACTTTGAAGCAGGCACATGGATCATTTCAAAGCGACCTTCGTTGGAAAAAGTCAGTGAAAACATTTTCAGGGCTTAAGATGGAATAGTTAGGTATTCATGGCTATTTCATTGCAGTTTAGAAGATGAAATACGCAAGCAAAATGTCGGATCGTTTCTATGATTTGCACATTTAATTTGGCCGACTGATGAAGTAGGGGATGGGGCGGGGGCGTGGTGGGGGTGGGCGGGGCTGGGGTAGTGAATAAGTGAGTGTACACCAGCGGTGGTTGCATAATCGACTGTGCCGCGGGCTGAATCACATTTTCATCAACATGACACTGACATATGTTCTCGATTGTTTCACTGGTACGAAACGGAGAGTGCGCGCGGAAAATCCGCTAATGGAACGCATCGAAAACAATCTTTACAAATGAAGTACGCCTCAGACTTTCAATGGCAAGAAATAGCGCACTGTACCGCCGTAATATCTGTCTGTGTCATAATAATACTCAACTAAATTGACAACATTAATATTCAGAATTTCGCTTTAGGGCAAAGGTTTGTTACAGCGAATTCTTAGTATTCATCAAAACTAACATAGTTGTTGTGAATTGTGATATACCTTATATATACGCGTCCTAACTTTACATAAAAAGGGTTTGAGTAATCTTAGTTTTACAATCGTCGATACAGAACTAGCAAGCTTCTTTATTTCGACGTTTATTGCCAAATTACCTCTAATCAAACAACAGTACACATAAGCGCCATGCCAGCTACCATGCAATACCGAACACTCTGCGTTTGTTCCTCCTTTCGTTTTATCCCCCACAGGTTAAAATAAAAAGCCAAAACATCGAATTTGCGTTTGTTCCTCCTTCAACTCTTTCAAATAGAGCGCGACTTGCGTTTGTTCCTCCACTCAGTAAGGGCTACACAGGCTACAAAGACTACAATCCGCTATAGGAAATCCAGGGCTGTTCGTGAAGCGTCCTTGTTTTAACCAATGTGTATACAGCTACGAAACGCATGTAATGGAGCCAGGCCCACCTCGCGGCAGCTGACTAATGTTATGCAAATGACAGAGGGCCCGCGGCCACGGCCTGGCGCTGCCAGCGCATAAATCTTGTGGGTTTTGTCTGCTCGCGGCCGGGCATGGCGCTGGCACCCCCCCCCCCCAGCGCCCCCCCGCCCCGGCGCCCTGAGACTCGAGGGAGGTAGGAAGATGTGGCCAGGGCGATCGCTTCACCTTGCGCTAGTTTATAGTGACATTTATACGCTACAGAACGCGCGAGTAGTTTCGTTGTTTTCAATCGCCTTTTGATGTGTCAATGTCCAGAATGTATAATAAGTAAACAGCCGAGATTATCTTACGAAATTGGAACAATCAATCGGAATAATAGTAGCCTCTCCAGATGTCTTCAACGCCTATTTCGCAAGTAACTTGATAGTGTGTAATATTTAATCTGTGATTAATGCTCAGCGCCGCGAATCCGTTCGCTCTTTGCCATCTTATTATAGGCAGCTGGCCAAAAGCATTTGCAAAGCAAATTATTTTATTTTACACTCTCCATGAAAAACATGTTTATGCGAGAAAACAATGCGGTTCGTTCTCGATTTTCTTGTCCTCGCGCAGCCATCAGTTGTCACGGCAACGGCACTCGTTGACCAGGCAAGCGCTACGACGCCGCCGAGGAGCGTATCGCGTTTCCCGAGCGACGTCGTCGTCGTCGTCGTCGTCGTCGTCGTCGTCGTCGTCGTCGTCGTCGTCGTCGTCGTCGTCGTCCAGGCAGCGTCCGACGGCGACCGCAGAGCGCGATCTCACTTGGAAATTCGAGTCACCGCCGAGCGGCGTGGGACGGGACGGGGACAGGCACTTGTCACCGACTCCTCTGCTTGAGGTTAAACATGTAAATAAAGCGACAAGCTCGCCCAAAGAATATGCCTGGGAACTCGGAAGGAATCTTCTCTGCTCTCGCCATATCACCCGGTCGGCGTCTTCGTTCCGTGAGAGAGCTATGCTTGTTTTATGCCGAACGGGAACACCTGTTGTAGATGCATGCATCATGAGTGTCGCTTGCCGAGCGGTGTCCTATACCACAACGCGCTCGTTACGGCCACCGGAGCGCAGTGCTATAGGTACACCTTGTTGGAAGGCGGGGGCGTTTTAATTTTAAACAATTTATTGTATCGAATTAATTAGTGTTGGCTAGCCGCGCTGGCTGGCTAAGCCTCTGTTGCGGCTGATTTGTGTATAATCTTGCGTCCTAATAGGCGTAATACGTTGTAGTATACACAGGGTCCAGGTATAAAGTTCATGCGCCCGAGAGATATGAGTTAAGTCTTGCAATTTCGTGCAAATTTATGCAATTAACATCAATTATAAACGAAATTAGATGTAATTACACGCGTAATTTTTTGCGAAAACCTCCAAATTAATTTTTACACAGAGTGGTTAACCTAAACCCAAGATAATTAAATATTAATGGCTACATCTGAGGTTATATTGATTAGGTTAATGAATGCCTTAAGCGATTCAAAGAATAATCATTGGTCTTCAAATAAGATATTGTAACAGCTAGGAATTGGCCACCCTAGTTTATGCCTTACACGAAACACCTTCATGCTTCTAAGATCATGATCTTAGGAGCATATTATTAACTCTGACTAGCAGTTTGGGGTCAAGCAAGACTGACAAAGTGTGTATAGGTGAACGTATCCATGACAGACAATACGTACATCAGGTGATAACTATCATTTAAATTTCAAATGTTACATTTCCGTCGCTGGCGCCCCCACGGCAGTAAAATAACGAGCATCTCTCAGACGAGTCGGACAGTAATTGCAGTTGACAGCCATCTTAAGATGTACTTAGCTAATAGCCCTCAGGGAGTTACAATTGTTCCAATTACTGATTCGAAGGTGTGACTCCGCTTTGAATAGTTTAACAATTTATCAATCTAAAAAGAGTTCGAGAACGTCTCTCAGAGATAGAACTTGATACGAGAAGGAATTCTTCCTCATAAATATATTACATTTGTCAGACCTCCAGAAATATTAATAGCGCCCCGACGCCCATGGAAACGACTGCAAAGTCACTTCTCTTTGAACACAACTTTGGCAACGAAATTTAAAAACTGTAGTCGACTTGATAGTGAATTGTTATACAGAAACTAAAAGTTGGATAGAATAAGTTTTTGACACAGCGTCCCCACAACAATTTCCTAAATATACGAGCGCCTCAGCCTTCCCCCCCCCCCCCTAAACCCCCCGAAGGGACGCATAAAAAACCATCCGCGTGGAGAGTCAAATTGAAAAAAGTTAACAAATTCTTCCCTTTCAAATTTACATAATGCACGGCATGACGTGTTGAGTGTAGTACCACTCCAGCCCGCAGCGACTCACACTTTTCCAAGTTGGCAGTCGGTGGTCGGTAAGAGGCAAGACTGGCCAAAAGACTGGCTGCTTTTCATGTAAATGCCACTGGCAATGCATGTAGCGCCGTGGCATGGGGCGTGGGATGGACATGCACTTCCAAAGTAATACATGGGTAAATTACACGGTGAGATTAGACAGGATAAGTACGTGTTGCGCTGTGCGCGCTGCGTTCAACTCGGCGACGGTGTGAACCACGTAGTCTGCCAGGCTGCCGTCAAAGCATGGAGTGGCGGTGGTGACCGCAAAGTGGCCGGGTGTCATTAACTCGAGTTGGATCTTTCTTAGAAATCATTAAGTAATGGCGAAAAGCGAGAATTTATTTTGAATTTTTTTACGGTTCCCTTATAATTTTCACATAATTTTCAGTGTTAATGTAGGATGGCTGGATTTGTCTGCGCAATCACATGCAGCTTCATGCAGTTTCTTAGAAAAAAATACCCACGGATGTGGAAGGTGAATTAATGGTCATTTTTGCTTGTTGGAAAATGGAGGGGACGTTTATCGATGCCTTTGTCTGCCCGACGGCGATGATGAGTCACAAAACCATTTTGGGTATGGGATCCAACCACATTGATGGCAAATATGGCGCGAGATATATCTCGCATTTTATCTTCACATATTATATCAGTTTTATTTCTTGCTCATGTTCAATGAGCAAATACTGAGTAAATAGAGATAAAATAAATCTTGATATGTTTTCAAAAACATGTGGATAGTTTTTATCACTTATTACAAAATATTTACTTGCTCGCCGAGTGTAATTATTTTAGCGAATACGTGGAATCCGATTATGGGTATTTACATACAAGTATACAGATAAGATTAAATAAGTAACGTATATCTCTCTCGTGGGAGGTATACCATCAAAGCACACCGCCTGCGGCATTTCACAGAACTTGTCTTAGCAAATAGGTAACGTGCTGAATTTACCTACTGATGAAAAAGTCTATATGTGTGGCTTATATGCAAAGGCAAATTCTAGAGATTATGAACGGCAAATAAAAAGAACGGCGCAACAGGAAAACTTTGTGTATCCTTCAGTTCCTAACAACTCTACTTGCCGACTGACTTAGTCAAACCATATTTTGGGCAAAAGTATGAAAACGTGCCTTTATTTTTAATATTATTATTTATTTGTGATAAAAAAATATATAAAACTGCTTATGCATCGATTTTTTATTTTAGGATCTCTCATGAATACATTCCACTAGTATAATGACTTATGGGTTCAGTAAAAAATTAACAAGAAACAATAGTTATGTATGCATCCATCCTTCTCAGCATGAACCCTAAGTACCACTAGTGTCTTCACACGGCAAACATGCAGGGAATGACCATTCACTGGACCACAAATCGACAATTACACAAAAACTCGGTACTAGTACCTCGGTAATGCCCGACGACTTCATGCATTACGCCACGTGGCTTTGCATGCAAATTAGACTGCCATTCAATTCTCTCGCGCGGTCAAATATTGTGTGTACCTAGTGCGGTAATTGCATTATATTTTCATCGCTGTAATCAATTCAACCGCACACACCGACATAACAAACGAAAGTTTTGTTTTGCTGCGCGCTGATGTTGGTGTTGACTCCAGGCCCGCATGCCTTTCGGTATGTAGACTCCATGTGATGATGTCCACCTATGGGCGAAATGTGTGTTGTACTACAAGGGGTGGGCGTTTGTGTTATAATATCTATATTGAAATTGCCAATTGTTGTTGTTTCAAAGGCGAAAATAAAATCATTACCACAAAATGGAGCCATTCGCGGAGAGTTATTGGCTGCGGAACTCGGGGCGTGCGATTCGATGTTAATGCATAAAACAGTCAATTTGTATTGCTGCGTTGTGCGTCGCACTTTGCGGCTCGATCCGAAATGTCAGCGATGGAAAAAAGCTAATTAATGTGTTTTTTTGCATGCGAGCTAGTTTTTTCCTTGGCCACTTCAGAGTCACTGGTCGACTGCGACTGCGCCGTGGCTCACTAGTTACTAATAATACCAAGTTACGTAATTGAATTTGTTTTGTAGAGAGTAGTAGACGAATAACAAAATCTATCAATGGAATTCTGCTAATCAATGAACTAATGGTAATTTGAAGATAGCATAACAAATAAAACAAGAAAACACGGGGATTTATCAATTCCTTGGATGAGTCACAGAAGCAGATGTGCATTCGGTCATGATACTTTTTTAATAGATGGTGGGTGCATGTGGTTACGAAGTGGCATCGACATTTCTTCGGAGGCTGCTGACTCAAGAACTAATCGCAAAGCTTTTTTGCGTTTTGGTCCATGGATAGAGCTGGGAATGAATTTACGTTCTTTTAATCCCTTTAACATATTACTTTTTAAAATTCCAAACTCACCTAAATACCTATTTCCATAGCGCAAGACTTGGCCCGGCAGGTTCTCTGCTACTTTATACCGAAGAGAGAGCAGAGAGAAGCGAGCCCGGCGCTGATTGATAGAACGGGGCTCAAGGTCAGGTTTGGCAAGGCCGCTCGCTCCTATTGGTCAGATCGAAAACCTGCAGCGGCGAGTCGCACGCAACTGACACATTTTAAAATGACAATCATCAACACCGGCACCCAACACCATCATCATCATTATCTTAAGTACTAAGGAATTACGGTGACGCTCAACGAATTAGTATCTATCTTCGTTGAGGGCCTACATTTTAAAGTATAGGTATATGGTGTTGTTTAATGACATCCCCCGCCGTCAAATAGACTTTGGGGGGAGAGTTTTGCACCACTTGACTTTTATAAACTTAAAAACAGTACCTTTACGTGTTACTTTAAGTTTGTCAACATCAGCTTTTGCAACGACAAACCCGCTCGTTTTGATTAGTGGAAATATAAACAGTGGATACAACGAGCCGATCAACATTACTTCCGTTTTGCCGGCCAGACAATAACAATTAGCCGAGTGTAATCGAGGTAATAGATAGCGGAGGTATGCAAATTCCGTCCCCCGATTGACAACAACGCGGCACCAATCAGTGCTATAGCTGTTTATATTAATTTCACGTAGCTAATTATTGTCGACCGCGTGAATGATTCGCGGTGCATTCCGTGATGTGCATAGAGAGAAGAGCACGGACCTGTTTTGCTGTATATCGTACACCTATTTGATTGGGGTCGGACAGCTACCTCTGACTGCGCGTGTGTCGCTTTGTTTATCGGGTTGCGTGACGAGACGAGGCGTGGGTGCAATCTGACACCTCCGAGTCTTGTGTGTAACTCCGCGTCACGTGATCCGGTCGCCTCGGGTTGTGCAGGCGTTAAAAACCACCTGACGCATGTCGGTGGTTCGATGAACGTGGATCAGTGGTGGGAGTGAAATGCGTACCAAAAAGGTTTAAGTTAAGAAAGAAAGCGATCTGCTAAAGAGCGTTAAAGAGTTTTTGGTCGGCAACTGTTTGTATTTAGGAAAATAATATCGTTTATTTTAATTTGGTATTGGCTGTCAAATAATATGTATATGTTTTACAATAACTATAAACTAATTATTATTATTATATTATTGTGATACTTCTCTTGGATTGCAATAATAATCTGCTGATCACTTGAGCATGAAAATATATTGTCACTTTGACTGATGCATGCTATGAAAATAAATGAAATGCCCATCATAAGCGAATTTTGAAATACTTATTTTTAAAGATTTTTTCAATATATTGCCATGGGACGTTCGTGTAAAAGAACCACTGCTACTTTTGGTACATTTCGACCAGCTTTCATCTGCAGGGTTATAACGGCCTGACCCTGCCTGGACCCTGAACAGTCATCAAACCACGTCTCCCTTTGACCGCGGGAACTCAACGCCATCGAGGCGAAACCAACGTCGGCTAGGGGACGCCCTGAATAACGTCAACGCCGCGACGACAGCCGGAGTAATTATTACACACACCCGCAGCCTGATTGTACCCGACGCCGTCCCGACGAGTCACTTTCGGGCCGCCGGTGTCCGCTCGCGTTCGCCGCGGACATCGCATGGTATATATATGGTAATGGTAATTGTGGGACATTAATTTGGCGAAAATTGGACGGTCACAACACAATTGCGCTTGACGGTTCGGGGCATTTACTCGGGCATACATAATAAGGGTTGAAATGGGTGGCAACTGTATGGGTACATTATGCCAATTACGCAATGAATCTCATTTGTTTTGCGTGAAGGGATGGCGCTGCTCGCAGCGACTACGTGTTCTTATGACCTGCTGAATTCTCTCACTAACATCACATACCTAAATCAATCGGAGATATGGCGTCGTTTTAAAGCAGATGACCTATTTGGAAGCGCTATCTGCTCAATATTTGCATGGCAATGAGCGGGATGTGCTTTTAGAATTGGTGCAAGCACATGCGAGTTATATCCGAAGATATACGCTTCATAGATGTGAGGACAAAAAAATGCTCACGTAAAACCAGGGATCCGAACCGGAACCAGAACCAGAACCGGAACCCGAAAGAACCCCTGTTTTCATGGAACCAGAACCGGAATCAGAACCGTTATTGATTTCGGTTCGGATCCCTGCGTCAAACTAACATTGCTCATACTTTCGACTTTAGTCATTTGACGGCCAAGCATTTAAGTTCTTGACAACACTTCATATTTTAATGTGTTTCACTTTTCAGCGGATTCTCGAACCGCGAACGGGTTACGTTCTGTCATTTCATGTGCACCACTAGAGCTGGGAGAGTTCGTTCACCGCTTTGGCACGGCCGCCTCCTTGCACCCGATCCTGCCGTTCCAGACGCCAGGCTAAGTGCTGCAATGTGCTATCCTCGGGGCCGTGGCATGTTTCGCGTGTAGCAAACATGGCGCAGCGAGCACAGCAAACAGCAAACAGCAAACAGCAAACAGCAAACAAACAACGGTCGCCGGGCAACGATCGCTGCACGCTCAGGGCCGTTCTGCCTTGATGCGTCGAATGATTGCTCCCTAATGCAAAGCGTCATGTACGTAATGATTACCTGTGTACGCAAATTACCGGTCATCCGTGCAGCGCTAATTTTTGTCATGAGTCTGAATAAAACTCTATCCGTTCTCATACTGATAATTATTAATTATATACCCACATACAACGGCTTTGAAATAATAAAGTCAACTCCTTTTGAATGTACGAAAATATAGTTATCAAATGTGTGACTGAGATACGCCTGTTTGCACGTATAGACCTTCTAAAATCCATTTCACGTTAAGAAGGGAAGTGGATTTGCATCTTCCTCGTGGACCCACTAACTAAGCTAAGAGTTACAAAATTTAAAAGACATGTCTTGAGCCGGACAAAAGGCTCTGCGAGCATTTTTGGGTTTCTTAGCTCATTTCTAGCGACAGTGGGTCCTCGACGATGATGCAAATCGACTCTCCTTCGCAATTCGCAGATCGCAATTGCATCTCCGACCGCTGGGTGCGTGGCCGTGCGAGGCTGATAGCTCGAGACGACGACGACGTGCAGCAGTCCTGGACCCGACCGGTGCAGTCGGGTCGACGCGCAGAATTCGGCATGCATATCCCAGACTCGACGAGGCATGACGTTGCATTCGTGCGGCCGTGGCCGAGGCCAACGCCGACCTACACTCCGTTCAACGAAACCTTTCCACCCTGCCCAGTGCAGTCTGGAGTCTGGACAAGATGCGGTCACTTTTTCAGGCGAGGTGGTTATATGTAAAATGACATTATTTAACCTTCCTTTGTTCCATTTGTGCAGTAAAGTAACATGGACAACCTTGGAGTTTTCTTCTAATCTCGTGTAATCTCACCTGAGTAAACTGACAGAATCGGTATACACAGCCTCGCTGTCGCTTTGGCTGCTTCTGTTTGCTTAAACTCCGGAGATAATTTGCGAAGAAAAAGTTCTACTATGTATTATCGTCTTCCTCAAGAAACTCATTTTACAACCAGAAATTACGGACGTTTTAATAAGTGATGAATCGTAACAAGGTATTGGCAAAAACTTCTCAAGTCGTGTTGATCTAAAGCTCGATCGCCTGTACGGCAACGTCGGCTTCGGGGGGCACCGTCCCTGCCCCTTCACCGCTATAGGAGGCAGCCCAGCCGTGCTGTCTGCCCGCGAGGCCGACGAGTAAACGACCGGACCCCGCGTCGCCGCCCCGGGCACCGAAACCGCCTCTCGGTTTTCATACACCTCTCGTTCCCGGCAGCCGGGCGCAATTAGTGAGCCCCCTCCGTCCCCGCCGAGCGAGCGTCCGACGGTCCGCGGTCGAGCAAGAACGAGAGCGAAACGCTCTCACCTTTAATCGCCGCGCTGCATGTGCAGAGTGCCATTGGACGTTCAGAGGTTAAACCGTTCGGCCGTTAGGTCATCGGGTTCTCGCAGGGTAACGGACGGCCGTTAGGCCCGTGTTTAACGACGCACGTTCATGGATCAGGGATGTGATTAGGCGGCGTCTAGGGCGAGTGGGAATATAGCAGGACGCGGAAGTGATCTGGAGTTGTAGACTTATCTTGAGGTAAACGACGCAATAAGATTACTATAAACTATATACACTTTATTAAAGTGCGAAAGTGCGTGATATCGACGTGATGATTAGGGTATCGTTCACTTTATAACGTCAAATAATGCTTGTTTGAGTGGCTCGAGTTATTTTTAAACATTAATTTAGTGCCTCGTTGAAACAGTTTTTTTCGAAATGAGGAAGAGTTCAATAAAAAAATTATTAATCATAATTTACAGCCAGCTAAGGTCAAAATTTTCCTGCAGCGTTCAAAATATGTCTGTGCAAAAGGTTTTACCTACATGTAAACCAGATCAGTGCCCGTCTAGATTGATAATCGTCCTTGTGCATTGGTTATTGGTAGGTGCTAATTGATACTGATCAGTTATCACCTGAAATCCAATCATTGACAATGCGATGGTAAACATTACCTTTACAAGCGTATATTGATTACGACCACTGAGCATGTTTACTTTCATACATGTTAGGATAACATCAAGTATTTCTTACGACATAATGACGATCGAAACTAATCAAACTGCTAACGATATCCAAACATCACAAGACATAAGATCTATTATCTCGATTACCAGATTGCATCACATCTCTTCCACATCCAGTCAAACTCCCTCTATTTCCCGCTATTTCCCCTCGTAAGCTGACCCAGGGAAATGCAGTTTCCCACCGTCGATATGTTCGTTCATTGGCGAGCACTCTTTCGGCACGGATAGGCACGCCCCCGCAAAGGAGCCCCGAATGGCGCCGCCATTAAAGCGGCCGCATGACCAAATGTAAATATATATAGATTTGCTAATATAAAATGTGTATACTTGTAGAAATACGTGCGGCTCTTAAAGGGTAATGGCGCTATAAAGAAAACACATTACGATAGCTTGATAGAGAAAGATTCACGTTTTTTCGCTTACGGGGGTTCGGGGGGTGGGGAGACACCATATAATCTGTGATGCGTTTACTGCAACTGCGCCTCCACCCACCCCCTCAATAGCTAACAGGGTTGATGCCATTTAGTCGCACTAGGCCTAGAGTAGTAAAAAGTTTCGCCATAAAACCTGTGTATAATGGACAATATGAGGAAAACATTGAGTATATTTACACAACGAAATTTGTAAGAGAAATACTTGAACAAACTGAAGCATAAATTTATTAGGGTGGCTGGACCCTCACATACAAAAAAGTTGTAATTCAATTGCATTTTTTTTTTTTTTTTTTACAAGTGGTGGGCGATTGAATCGGTGCGATTCGATTGGTGGGGCTTTAGGTGCACTTTACCTGCAACCGGAGAGAGCTTCCGCATGACGCACCAGCGCGACTTCCACTGGAAATAAACCACGTCCCGATCAATTAGTCAATTGTGCCAATTGCACTCCGAACACCGTCGGCGCCGTCGGGGAGTCATTCATTGGCCGATTTGAAATCAATTCCGATGGCACACGTGCAGATGGGGAATCAATTATTGGCGGTTTGGAGGCACCGCGGTATCGAGTTATTTTACCATCACACTGGCAATTTGTACTTCGTGAAAATATTGTGCTGCAGCATAGAGAATTAATTCACTGAGGTGTTATTTTCATAGCAATTGGTGTATTATATATATACAGAATATTTTATGTTCTGCCAAAACAAAACGTATGTCTACTTGAACCTCATAATATATTATATTAATTGTTTGGTTTGGTTTGACACGAAATAAAAATGGACAAAAAAGCATGCCGAATGGTGAAACTAACTTTGTAATCTACGCTTGAATCGCTATTTAAATTGGTCATTAATTTTAGAATGCAATTGTAATTGGGATTGTATTTGGGTTATAAAAAAACAATAACACACTTTGTTTACTGCGAGTATAATAAGTATCGAATTCAATGTTTTCGTAATTGATAATTATTTATCATCTATATAATTTTTTAAAGTGCCTTGTGCATAGTGAGGTTTCGTCAGATGGAGTGACTTTTCCATCTTCGTGCCCATAAAGCTGAGCCATGGAAAACTATCAGACAAGTCAACAAAATAAATTCGCGAAGCGTTCAATTGCGTAGGCGGTAAGCGCAAACAAATTGACCCGGACGGATGCTTGTAAATCATTTTAAATTGGCCGATTCATTTGATTATCGGACAGAAATTTCCATGCCGAGCTAATAGAGTTCGATTGAATCGCCGACCGAATAATGTCCGCGCTCAATCAAACCTGGACCGGGCTTGGTTGGGGGGGGGGGGGGGGCACCACCACCCGCCGGGACGGGGTGGCCGCGGGAGACGAGATGACAGAGTGAGACTCACCTTCTTGCCGTCGCGGAACTTGACAGTTCCCTCGATGATTGAGTTGTAATCCACCATTATTGCTGCAGATCGCTCACTCGTTGAGGCACATTATAACACACACACACACGCACTGATTTGAATTCCGGTGATAACCGTTCACAAGTATAATTTGTGACAATTAGGAACAGATTTAAAAGTTACACCTTGTTTAAACCAGATATCTAAGAACAATAATAGTATTAAAAAAACACACGCCGCTGTCACGATCTTCAAAATTATTGCTTTTTTTTTACACTAACAATTTCTCGGAAAATTAAAGCAGTGATCCGTAATGAAATAATATTTTTTTTTAGAGCACAATTAAAATTTCCCTAAAGTGGATAAATCCCGAGAAGAGACGTCGCGTTTACGTGATTTCGCCGGCTGATTTTTACCCGCTGGGCGACATCCGCACTCTCTCGTCGCTGACACAAGACTGCCGGTCGTGCACGGGCCGTCGAGCCTCCGAGTGCCGTACTGTTGGAGCGCGCCGCCGTCAGCGCGCTCTAGCGACCGGTGGACGAACCCGTCGCCTCGGTGGCTCAGTCGCACGGGGTGAGGGGTGGTCTCTCTATACTCCGTTTGTCTTGAGAGTGATAGATAACATGGCCGACCACAGCCTTGTATGCGTGGATGTTTTAAACGGAAGGCCAGTCCAGGGCTTTCTAGCAATTTAGTTATACATATTATGTTTGTTTGGCATCGCAACTTTAAACCCCGTTACATTTTTGACAAAAGTCTGCCAAAGCATTTTTATGCCGTCAAAATAAAATGGCTTTATTTTATATTATATTGGTGTATTGTATCATAATATATCATATTTATATTATAAATAATATATAAGTATAACATAATAAAGTGATAAACTGTATATTTTGTCAAAACAACATTATTTAGAGACATGATATTTTGACAGCATACAACTTTTGTGGCAGACTTTTGTCAAAGATGATCGCATGAAAACGGGGCTTAATAGATTTTTTTTAGTTTGCCATTTTCCAATGCCTTCCATAGAAGCATTTTAACCATTTTGAAAGCTAGATTTGGTGAGTCTTTTTGGTAAACTTTTCTTCATTTTCTTTTGAAATCCTTGAAATTACTTTATCAATAATAGTCAACTCGATTATTTCTATGATAAGTATTTCGCCCACACTATGGGAAAACCTAGTCCCAGCCGACCCAAGGCCTCGGTACCTGCACATAGCCTCCAGCGTTGTCTCAATTGTGTGTGGCTTTAGAATTCTATCAAGCATTCGGAATTGCCGCCATGTAAACAGGACATTTTACGATAATCGCAGCACTCTACCGCCGCGACGCGGTGCGGCACACGATACAATTTAAGTGCTTCATTTTTCAACCACCGCGTGTGTGTAGATTTTACGCCAACTTAAATTAAACAAAATATTTGCGAAAACTAAAATACCACCATCGTATGAATTTCCACAATCATAAATCTGCACGCGGTTATTTTCGTCCCATCCAAAAAAAGCACACTGATTAGCATAATAAAGGGCATTGTGCACAATGTGTGTGCACGAATGCACATATACTGCAAGCTATGCAGCAGTGTCCTACATTTTAACATACAGTCACTGCGCACTCGATGGTTATTAATTATGTAATTAAATCATTTTAAAATGAGCTGCTTTGAGCGGTGTGCGGTCGTTGTCGGTATAATGAGATTATTTTGTTGCGATATTTCGTGCATGTTCTCTGTAGTCTCTGTGCGGACAACAAAGACTTGGTGGCGGGCGGGCGGGTGGCTGTGCCAACGGCACGGGGACTTTGCTGTCTGATAAAACGTTCCTCCTCGTAATTTGTCAAACTGGCGGCAAGATGTCATCAGGTCGCTTATTGTCCGCGCGCTTCGCGACGTTTCGTCAAAGACACAATCCGATGGCGAATTAGAGAAACAAAAAAACAAAGACGTCGTTTTTGAAAAGCAATTAGTTTTCCATATTGTATGAAAATATTATAAAGAGCTTTTGTTATATTATGTTTATTCGTCGTATTCGAATGATCCATGTCAGGGTGGAAATGCTGCTCGGGTTTTTATAAAAGTGGGGAAACAAACTGGGCAATGCACGATGCACTACATGCAAAACTCCACTTGCTGCAAATTCTTGCAACGCATAAGCAGAGTACATAAAAATCCATTTGATTAAACCAAGAATATCTTTACCCCTTCGCATACAACCTAACCCTTTGGAAGTTTAATCAAAGACCTAGAGCTAAATAAGGATTTTCCATGATTTTCTTCCTTCCTTTTCATTCCCTTCCTTCCTTCCTTCCTTCCTTCCTTCCTTCCTTCCTTCCTTCCTTCCTTCCTTCCTTCCTTCCTTCCTTCCTTCCTTCCTTCCTTCCTTCCTTCCTTCCTTCCTTCCTTCCTTCCTTCCTTCCTTCCTTCCTTCCTTCCTTCCTTCCTTCCTTCCTTCCTTCCTTCCTTCCTTCCTTCCTTCCTTCCTTCCTTCCTTCCTTCCTTCCTTCCTTCCTTCCTTCCTTCCTTCCTTCCTTCCTTCAATTAAGTTTATTCCTTAAAGTGCTGACCTTTCGTTTTCGTATACTGTGTCAGAAACTCTCAAACACAGTGGAGCAACACAATTGGAGCTTTAAAAAATTAAAATATTGACTACGTAAATGCATTGATATAAACCCGCGGCCAAGACAGTCAGAAACAGTCATAGGAGGACCCTGCCAAGCCAAGCTTGCTGAAAGAGAAACGAGTGCGGTGGAACTGGAGCAGAGATCAAGGATCGGCGAGTCCTTCGGCTGTCATTGCCCAGACAGCTGACGGCGACCTGGACACGTGCGGTCGGTGAATAACTCGAGGCGCACGCGCTAATGAGAAGTCTGCCCGTGCAGGGGTCAGCTGATGGCGACAGGCTATAGATTTCGTGTTTCGGATGTCACATGGAGAGAAAACAGAGATCTTTGTGGAAAACAGGTGGCTATGTTGGTGTTTAAGCCTGTTCAATGAGCTCTGAAGTCGAGCCGTTTCCTTCACCTCGTAAGGTATACACTTTCCAGGCCACACCTTTTGTCTGATCGCGACGAAACCTATATTTTCGGAATCTTCACACTTCTGGCCACCAATTGAACCATTTTCATTTCGCTAGGTACACTCGTCTCGTAATTACTTCCAAGAGTTTTATAATACCCTTGTTTAGCCGATTCATTGAAAGATGTACTTAAGGATCCCTTACAGCTTAGAATTTACCTCTTACCGTATTACACTTTCCAGGCCACACCCGTTATCCGATTGATACGAAACAAATATCTACGTAATCCTCACACTTTGGACAACCAATTGAATATTTCAGAATCTCGAAATATCTCTTGGAAATCCATAAAAAGTTAAATTTAATTTACCTCAACAATTAGCAATGAATGGTCTTAAGGCGTTTGAAAAAAGTCGTGTAGACACTTTATCATTGGAATCTCAAAATATGCAGATCACATGTGAATGAAGGGAGCTAAAATGTACGACGAATCTGTGCCAGTAACAGGGGATGCACCGAGGTTGCAGTAAGAAGTGGTAATGAGATTTCGTGCGGTGATCAATCTTTTGGTACGAATCTACACCCGACACGGTGACAGGTAATCACATGTGTAAGATGTTCGGTGATTTAGCGATAGGGCCGCTGTCTGTCGTGAAATGGGAAATGCATTCTTGCGGTTACCTGCTGCGACTCAGGAAATATCGTTGCAGAAACTTCACTTCAGCAAATAACAGGCCCAGGTTTCGTCGACGAACATTGGAAAAATGATCAACCAGAAACCAGAAAAAATAATTACTCCATAAATCACAACGTTTTAGTGTATTTAAAAAGAACGTGACAAAACAATTTAAGTAAAATTCTGTTATGTCAATCAAACTTGACGATTTCGAAGATATGTAGTGATATTTGATAAAGTGTGAAATTTTAGTTGGCATTGCCGGAAAGTAAAGCAATCATGTAAGCTAATACCGTCGCTGCATGGGCAGCTTATTCTAAAGCAACTCGGCGTTGTATTTGCCCCTTTCAGTGTACATTAACACCAGTGGGTGAAGTGCAACTACACTCCGTTCTTCCGACGCGGTCCAAGTGCCAGCAAGCAGAGCGCGTCGACTGCATCCGCGCGGCCTTGAGAGGAAAGTGCGTGCGAACGCCGCGCGTTTCCGCACGCGTCTTCACGCACCCCGCGCAGTGCGTGCTACCCTCGCGCGTCACGGCCGAAGGGCGAAACGCATCGACTCCTTCCGGCAGACGGCGTCCTTACGGCGAGTGCCAACATTTCACGGCGCTCCCGCCGACGCGGCAACCTTATTCTTGCTATAAACTTGCGATGTCAAAATATTACATTCCCCGCATTCTTTCGCTATAAAATAGAAACCAATTCCGAGTTTTTCACCACAATGTACAATAAATGTGTATACGCTCGTGTGAACATATACAACTTTTCACTCAATTTCACATGGATATCCTGGAATTTCTATATAGGAAAAAAATAGTGAACATTTGTTTGTTATTTTGCTGCAACGTTAAAAGAATATTAAGAATGTCAGAAGAATGTTATCTCTGTGAATATTCAGTGATGCATAATACATGCGAGAATGCAACCGAAATGGATTCACTCTGTCGCAGTTACGGAGGACATGTCTTGAGCTCTCTTCACACAGTTTGCTCCCAATAATGAAAGGGGAGTGAATAGAGCAAGCCAAGCATCGCTAGGTAAAACTCTCGTGAAGTAACTCACGGTACCGCGATGGCGGGGGCGTAAACTTGCATGCATGTCTACAAATCTTTCCTCCCCGAGAGATATTATAATGTATGTAGACGCTTCTAAATTTGTAAAGATGTTGGATTCGTTGCACCTGTTCTGCGGTCGATGAGCAACAAACGGCAGCTTAGTATGTGTGTGTGTCTTTCGAATTAGAAACTTAATTTCGACAATCGAGTCGCGGTATCTCGGCAGACGCCCCGAACCACAACGACCCTGGTGTTTGACGTCGGCGTCGTCGGCAGACAATTGTGAATGTTTGGAGACAACGCGCCGGTGTGTTGCTGGCCGTCCTGGCTACGAGGGACGGCGTCGACACAAAGAGCCAAGTGATTGTCGAATGAAATAGAAATCCACGTGTTTCGAGTCGGTGCCAAAAAGCGTGTCCTATAACGCCAGGCACGGCGACGGGGGTCGAACTCATAGACTCGATGTGAAATTTGACTTTGAGAACCTTGGACTTGGGTTTTGTTAATTAATTCTTGCACAATGGACGGCTACAGTTCAAGTGTCAATCATTATGTGGCTGTGGGCAAATAATTGTCATAAGAAAAGTGGGAAAATCAGTGATTTACTCTGGAACTGAAGTCGGCCAATGTCAAAATGGCACAACATAAAGAGTGTACGTCGAGAATTTAAATGTTGAGACCATCTCAAATGTCGTGTGCAACTTTCCTTAGTCAGAATCTCAAGTTATGTTAAATGTAACATGCCTGATCGAAAGGAACTAAATGTTGTTATGGGGAAACGGCATCATTTCCCAACAGTTTTCAAAACTGATTATCGAATCTCACCAGAAATGCTCGTCGTATACGTTGGTATTGATAAAAAATGTTGTTCCAGGTTTGACAAAAATGTGCAAATGATTTGCAAATCCAACCAAGCCATAACATGCACGGAAAATCCCTTAGACCACACAGTGGCCTCGAGCAAGATACGGCAAGCAAGCTACGTCACATGTTGCCGGTAGCTGGCAGCGAACCCGATGCCCTCGTCTTCCCCGTCAAGGGTGTCCATAACCGTCACGACCTGTTTCGTCCTACGCCTGAAAATGCACTCGATCCAGGCGTGACGCGCGCTCGCACAGCTATCACGCATACATCACGCATTATTGACTCTCCAAATGCAAGAGCACATTCCCGACGACCCAAACTTGGTGACGAATTGACTGAAAAGGGCGTATATGCGATCGCCCGGCAGACGACCGCGCCGCTCGATTGAAATAAGAGCAAATTGATTTCAAACAATGGCAAACTGGTTTTGTTGTCGATGTTAACACACCGTGGAATGGGCTTGAAACAGCGATACACACGTTTAGAGGAGGAAGGGGGGGAGGAGGGGGAGGGCTCTAAATGCTAACGATACATTGTATTACCTAATGCGTTATGCGTGCGGGACACAATGGTCCCTTGGATACGATCTGAGGTTACACGGGTGCCGCTATACGCAATAGAGCTCCTGCAATACATGTTATCTCACTGGTGGACAGCATAATGGCATTTGCTTTTAAATGGGAATTAACATTGAGATTGTCCACCAGTGAGTTTAAAGAAGGTGGCTGTTGCAGGTGATCTATAAGTCATGCCAGGGTGGGCTGGGTTAAAATATTCGAAACTGTTTGTTTTCGAACAAGCGCGTTTGGGTTCTTTCTGATATGCTGATATTTTATACTATTTTTCTGATTGGCTTAGAATTTTTGATATATTTGATGTTTAATATTCTTTATATAATATTTTATTTATGCCAAATACTAAATACTTTCATGTCGAAATTCCACCAGTGCCTAATAGTAAAATACCAAAAAAACTTTCTTGAACTTGAACGCCACATAAAATAGAATTAGTGTTGAAATAAGAACGTTTAGGCCAATAATATCTCATGGCAATTTTGCTTTTATGTCCGTTCTAAATTTTTAACGACCATTAAAATTTTGCAATCATCTTATTTAAATTCAGATAATTCAAATAGCTAAACAGAACTATAAAATGTGATTTTGTTACCACCGCAGCTCGCTTCCACCAAATTGGCATCAGCTCTTTGTGTGTACGCCACATTGCTTTTTAGCGAATTGAGCATAAAAGAAGAGGTTTGAGCGAGCGAAGGGTGGATTAGCATTAAATTCTTAAGTGCTTGATAATGAAATATAAAAGTAAGTTGTTGTCGAGAGCGAATGCGGAGGATGAAGATGTTCTCATTGCCAGTGTAACGTAGCATTGGTAGGAAGTTATACGTCGAGTGCCCGTGCAAGCTTGCTCGGCGGTGGCTGGGGGCGACGTACGGTAAACTGAAACGAGATTACCGGACGAGCAATTACCCAGTACCTACCACGAGGCAAGATGACAAAACGACTTTCGAAATCCACTTAGCATTCTGCTCAACGTAAAATATAATAACGAGATAATTTTAATTTTATATGTACGAAAAGCAAGACGGCATTGAATTTATTTAAACATGGTACTGACTTGTATAATTATTGAAAAAGAGACATCAAGAGTCAAAGGGAATTCTGTAAATTAATTTTCAGGTTAAGTATTAATTGGACTTTGTATATACTTATACAATATCTGTACTTGTAGTACATCTCACGGTCTTTTATCAGCAGCTAACCGGTATTCTACAATGTTATAGTACAGGCTCAATGGCCCGACGCGCTGACGACAGAACCTGACACGTACTCTAGATTTCGTTAATCTCTCATGGCGTACAAAAGTAACGTAATTTCATCGAGATTTTGTTGGTAAACAAAGCACATGGAATGTATATCGGAGGAATTGCAACAGCCACTCATCCAACGCTTCTATTTTCAGATCTAACAGCAAAAGTGACGCTTAAACTTGAGCCAGTGCTGGAAATAGACCGTCTTTGAGGCGAGGACGAAGATTACGCGAGGCGGAGTGGAAATATTGGGACGCTAATAGCGGATTAGTGAGTCGTAGTTGCGCGCCAGCCGCCGGAGTGCGCCAATTGCAGACGTGTGTACCTACTTGGTGCCCTCGCGCCCGCCGTCTCCTGACGTCAACACCGCTGTTTGGGGAGCCACTAGCTGCGTCAGTGCGGGGCAAATAAAGATGTTCTGGGCGCAGACTGTCGGATGATGCACTTGTGTTTGGTTCGCGTCAGAACCGTTTTGAGATAAGTGGACGGGACAAACAATGTAACCAATATACCGCCTCTTCGTGCGTTTTATACGCGAAGAAATTGACTCAAAATCGAATAAATAGCTTTCTTTTTACTGGCTACTGAGTTTCAAAATCAGTTATAATTTCCTGATCGGAGTGATAGGTATAGGTAATCAAATTCATATCTATCATGATAATGAAGAAGCTGGATGCTAAAGTAATGCATTCCATACAAATGCAAGGTGGCATCATGGGAATTTGCTCCATATTTTCCACTGTCATAAACTCTGTTTCCATAGTTGATAGTTTCTCACTTCATTCATTTACAATCTGATGCAATTTTTCTCCTAACGCAAAAAACTACATTGCCCGTCATCCACGGTGCACTTTAACTCGATAACAATGACGATGCACATCGTGCAACTCTATACGTCATCATCATTTCGAAACGTAATGCAATTAATAACAATCTCTCGTTATCCTTCCGACGGCGAACCACAGCAGCGCAGGGGCGGCGTCTCTCATGTCAATCCCGATCAAATCGTGGCCTTCCTCACGACCCAGTCTGACATTTCACTTAGCTCGTTATATGCAAGGGGACGCCCGATAATGCTTATTAACTATGACGTCACCAACGGCACGGCGTCGCGACGGACAGTCAATTACCGATTAGCACTCGAGTAAACCGACGTCGTCAAAGAGCGCGCCGCGACGCCGCGTCGAGGGTTTAGCGGGATTAGGGTGCAGCATCACCGCTCGATCGTGTGGGGCGAGATAGTTCCTCCCATTGTCGCGCTCTGCGTTGCGGGTGTAATTCTTTCAATGTGCGAAATGTGATTGTCTGTTTTTTGGGAGGGGGGAGGGGGGGGGGACAGAGTTAGGGGATGGGGAAAGGGAGTGGGATTGCTACGGGGTGGCATAACTCATCGATTGGCTTTGTTGACGCTAAAAGCTGCGCGTCGAGGATCTATCACCGCGCTATCACCACTTTGTGTCAAAAGATGCGAGCGCCGCGGCCGGCAAAAAAATGCTGAATGGGATTCTGTCGCGGCGCGACGCGGCTCTTTGTGACCGGGAAGAGGCGCTCGACTTTCGGTGATGGAATTGGAACAATCAAGGAAGTGGAAATGCCACACTCAGTCGAGGGCGGTGCTGTATCCGCAGCTTAGAGCCGACATTTAAATCATTCCGAGTGGAGTTTGATTCGGTGATTCACTTTTATCGATTCGTTGATCGGAAAGTTTGATGCGTTTAGTCCGTGTCGTCGGAGTGACTGTTTGGCGCCGTCAGCACGAGATCGTCTCGTGCTGAATTAGAGGTGAGAGAAATGATGCCCTCACTAGCAATACGCATGCTTTCAGCAAGTCGTTTACCAGCTTGTTCTCAGTTTACTTAAAACAGATACTTCATAGGTATTCTTATATTTAGTAACGCGTGTACGTGTTGGTAGTAATTTTTGCATTAATTGAAACACCTTTCCCTCCCTCCATGCGTTATGCCGGTCAACATTCGATAATTATTCATGCAATCCCAAAAAGGGGGTAAAGTGTTTAATGACGATAGTAAAAACATGAGTGCATTTTGCATATTCTTTCATTAGATATGCACCATGAATTGTATAAATGAATTACTACATGCACAGCGAGCACCACTATTAATTTAGTTTTGTTTAGTTATAATTTAATTACACGTTTTATCTGCATACACATAGCACGTGAGTTGCGTTATGACAATTTTGAACGTTACCCCCACCCCTTCTTTTCGCCTAAGCGTAAATCTTTTAATATTTCTTCCCCTACACATGAAATAATTACAATAACGCTTACGAGATGTCGGGGCACACTACCACTTCAATTAGCAGAGTGCATAAAGCATAAAGTGACGTATGCAAAGCGTCGCAGCCGACAGCAGAGGGTTGCTCTCATTGCTTGCATGTGCAATTAGGAGACGACAAGACGTGCGAGCGTTGGCAGCGTTGGCAGCGTTGGCTTGCGTTGGCTTGCGTTGGCTTGTCGCCTCGCCGAACCGACAAGATGCGGATCTTTTCGCTCGTTCGCAGAGCAGTTTGACAGATGGCGCGACGTGCCTACTGCGCAGGCGCGCGCCACTCGCAAACTCTGTTAATTAATAGTGAAAACTTAGTCCCGAGTGCGATATATTGCTTTGCCGAACAATATTATAGAGTGCTAAGTCTCCGGGTTGTCTAACTCCTCGACGTGCCGCGCGGAGTGGGTGGTGGTAACAGCTATTGTCTTGAGCCCACATGATCTCTGGCTCCATGCACATGCTGCGGGGGAGACATGAGAGGCTATTGTGTGTTTTGTGAGAAAAATCACGGAGCAGAGGCTTTGCTTTGCACCCATGTGCTTGAGAGTGGTAAGGTACTGGTAGAGAACTTTTTTTTTGTGTCATACTATAGATACTTTATCAGCTGTGTATACCTATGAAGTATACCAATAGAAAAGCTATGTTTTCACTATATAATATACCCCCACACACCAATAGGTACAGAAAAGCCGTGGATTCATTTTGAGAAGTTTTGATGTTGAATTTTACCGCTGAGAGGGCTTTTAATATATTTGTGGATCTGGATACCACTAAATAACTAAAGATAATATTTTGGAAAAATGTGCAGTGCTAATACGTCACCAAACCTTTAGCCACCCCAATGATTTTCAATCAACTTAAATTGGCCGACAAATGACGTACATCTTAAGCCATATATCTAACATTTCCTAACTCTTTTCGATCAACTTACTTCTTACCAACTTTAAGCTCATTGAGCACGTCCCTCGACTTCATCAGAAATCAACTAAGTCCGAATCAATTGCCCGTAAAAACGCCGCTATAGATATATTACAGGGACGCCCGCCCAGCCGGCCGGACCTTCCTGGAAACCCATTCAGCCGCGGCTTTTTCGGACGCTCTTTGGCTTTTGATCGTTTAAAAACTTATCTGGCGCTGCCTCGGTGGTGAGCGGGTGGGGGGGGGGGGGGGGGGCAGGCAACTTTCCTCTGCCCCCTGACCCCGGCGTCAGTAAATCCCCCAATAGGGAGGATGAGGGGCAAAAGGGTTGGGTACGGAGTTTATCACGTGGTCAGATAGAGCGAGCGCCGCGCTGCTGCTGCCAAGCTGAGATCGTGGAGGCAGTAAAAAGTTATGAGCCGCTTTCCTCGTGCCCCTGTATCGTGCGTGCGGCGTAAGGAAGCGGTTTCAGGACGTGGCTAAGCGGTCCTGTGAACCTGGATGTTAACTTTGCAGGACGAGGATACAAGAGGTCCTGGAATGGCCAAAGTGAACCTCGGTCAGCGGCTGGTTTACAGCCGGCTATACGCGGTGAAACACGTCATTAGGACGTCGTTATAGATAAACTTGCAAAACCAATCAGTGGAATGAATTAAATTGATTTTTTTTTATGTACGCCGCACGTTGTCAATTAAATGGTCATGAAGAACTTGTTAGGCAAATTGATATTTAAATAAATTACCTTTGTTGGTTTACATTATTATTTAGGTTGAGCTCGTTCATAGTCTCTGAATCCCACTTCAAAAAGAAAACCCTGCAATTTTATTTATTAAACAGTCTCCAAACTCACTAACTATCTATTGATCGATTTCCCATAAGTCCAGTATAATTTGGTGCAAATGTAGACTGCACGAATGGCTTGAATCCTATTTTCAACTCGTAATCAGACAGTTGTGTTCAATGCTGCAATCAGAACGCTTTGAATCTGAATGATGGCCCTGGCTGCCTGCATTGGATTTTTAGCGTTCTCCCAACTTGATTACACAAATGCGAACCATTGCCACTTCCCGGCCCGACGACCCGGCGCGTCAGAACTGCATATCCGTCTGCGATCAATCACCTATCACGCATTTAAATATCTGTATCTACATCAGCTAAAAAATAAATTACTGTCCCGCTCAGCTACACATAATGTCCAGCGATTCCCATGTATATATGTGTGGCTCTGTGAAACCGAAACTAGAGCTGCGTTATCCGAATGAATGATGTAGCAAAGGGATCGGGCGGGATGATAGGGGTGTGTACGCACATATTATAGACTGTCCGATTACTATGGCTCCCATACAGTACGCAGTATACGCATATCCTGACCGTACGATAACAATGTCACTGATATACTGGCAGTAATTGATCAGAGCGGCCCGCGTGTATACAGCACATATATATAGAGCTGCAGTGCTAATTGTTTAAAGCATCACTTCATTGTAGTGCAATTGCTCCCCCAACTGTATAGTGCGCAAAGGTCACGCCAGAGTCGCTGTCAGGGGATAAATCAGTGGGTGTTTGCCGTTCGGGCGACACAGGCACAGGGATATCGTGTTGCATGGGAATCGCCAGGCGAATTTAAAGAATATCGGCTTTGATCGCGCTACGTGACGTAATGCGCTCCATGGATTCGCATGTGTTTATGGTGCAAAATAGAGTCACAATCGCCGATTTCCTCTTGGTGGTTTTTAGTATAACGTTTATTAATTGACGATGACGTTAATTGTGACCCGTTCCGTGGTTCCGTTTCGGCTGCGTCGGATCTCCAGTTAATTTGGCGATAGGTCGGGGGTGGCACTATACCAGATTGAATCAAGTTTGGAAATGGAACGGCAAAGTTGGGAACTAAATGCGGCAAAATCTGTGGAAGTTTCCGCCGATTTACTTCTATATACACCGCTCGTTTTCAGACAGTAATTTCTATTTGCACACATTTTATGGCTGCGCCCGACAAAGAAAACAATGCGGCGAGAACATAGAGTATACTTTTATAAAGCACAATGCCGTCATGTGCTTTTTTGAAAATCTAAAACCAGCTATTTGTTCGTTTCCCGCATGATATTCTAGCACGTATATAAAATATGTGGCTTCCGCAATTTTTGCGTCTAAATTCATTCAAAAATTCTTTAACCCCTAATGTGTTTGTCATTACTTACACAAAAACCGCGCCAGTATTCACAGCTTGAAAGATATTGCCCTAATTCCTTCGCTATGCCGCAAACAACTGCAACATTTTTTAACTTTTTACGCCCGCATTTAACACTCTCGCTGAGTAAACCTGTCATCCGACATCACAACACTGCAGCGGCAAAGGGTGCAGAGGGTGCAGAGGTCCTCGCCGAGGGGTGACAGTGGGAACGCGCTGGTCCCTGGAGGCATTTGGAGGCAGGAAACGCACCGGAAACGCTACAGGCGACCTGCATCCCAGCGATGACCTTTTCCTTCCAAGCCGATAACCATAAGGGTAGGAAAAAAATAGAACTCGTAAAAATAAAGCCGAAAAAACTTTGATATATTTTGTGTGTGTAATATAAAGTGAAATATAAAATGTGAGAAGTGATGAGCTATCCCTGATGAATTAATTAGTGTAATGACGTTGCTTGAATTTTGATAGCACACACTGCATTAATGTTAGGGCCCCCTGCTCGACAATGAAGATGTCGAGTAACATCTAATGCACTTTATCTCGTAGTCATGCCGCAGTCGTTCACGTGGAGGTCACGTGGCCGTCAGACTGTCGACTCATTAACGCTTGACTGCATCTCGATGTAATTACTCGAGTAATTAATATCAATGAGCGGTCTCCGATCAAGTTGTAGCTGTCAATTGGCGAGAACGTGTAGACGACGAAGATCGTCACCGTATATAAAACAGAGTCGGAGCGAGTACAAGGATTGGAAAATTGGCTCATTATTTCGTAGACAATTTTTTAGTGCAGATGAACAGTTTGATGAAACTGCTGTGACATTCACTTTATATGGCGTACATTTAGAATCCATGTTGCTATCATTTTAGCGAAGTAGAACAGAAATTGCAAGCAAAGTCATTGAGCATTGGACATCTAACGGTTTAGTAGAAGTGTATACATGAAAGTATATGAAAGAGTATAATATTTTATATGGAAATAAGAAATATGTACGACAATAAATAAATTTGAATAAGCATTCGTGAACAAGGTAGAACCTCTAAGGTAGAACATCTGGAGTCTACGCAAACGAAACTGCATTGCATTATTGTATAAGGACGTCAATGTTAATTGTCTATTTAACAAGACGTTATATCAGCAGTGCTTCCGAAGATAATTTGATCAACGTGTCCTCTCGCCCCAGTTAGCAGTTAGAGCAGAGTAAGTATACCTCGATAAGCGTCTGGCAAATCACATCAGTGCGAACGTCTCCGACCGCAGACCGAACTTCTAGCCTACCTCAAACTGTCCCGTGTTCCCCACCTCCCGACGCCGTCGCATGCATAGGGCGTCCCTGCAGCTACCGTCGTGTTAATGCCATTAAACAAAGCATTGCCAGTCCCGATGGCACGGCTAGCTCTCTGTCCTGCAGGACGCATGCAAATGCAGTCGCCCCCTCAGGAGCAAGTCAGTGCACGACACACACTGACGCTGCGCGGCATGACAATAGTCTGATGATGATGATGACTCATGAATAGCGCATCGCGTCCCTTAGTGAGGGCACTGGCAGCGAAATGCGATGGACGCCGTCGTCCGGAAGAAGGGAGTACGTCAAAGTGCACACTGCCATGCGCATGGCTGATGTACGCGTGGGTGTAGGATTCTGCGAGAATATACTTAAAACTTTTCGTGTCGCGGATGTTTTCTTTTCGCTTCCGAACACGCTTGGAAAGTTCTGGGGAGAGTATATACGCACTTTTGGAGGCAGGGTGGAAAAGGTGTGTGTGTGCAGGTTCCCGTTTCTATAGACTGTGTTGGGTATCAGGGAGATTACGGATGAGTCGAAATCTTGCGAGCTGCTCCAGAGATCGAGAGGTGGAAATAAACATAATTTAAAAAGCCTGTTATCACCATATAGAGGAAATTATATCAATCGTAAATACGTATGTGACTTTCAAAACTCGAGTATTTTTTTAAATCTCCAAAACAATAATACTCCCTCGTTTGTAATCTGTATGCCGATTGGTGTCAGATGGTGTAATGACAGTCTGCCTATATCAGACCGAGCTATATTACGGTCCAACTGTGGTTCCATGAACGCCATAAAGGCACAAAAGTCGATTGTTAATTATAAGATCATTTTTCGAGCCAGTTGTTACATCGCAAACGCATTTCGATGATTGTGACCAACATTTTCCCCACCCAAAGGTTCAAGGACTCAGGTTCAAGGACTCAGGTTCAAGGACTCAGGTTCGAGGACTAAGGTTCAAGGACTCAGTTCAAAACTCAGCGAATTGTCCGGCGACTGTGTAAAACACGAAAGCGCCGGACGACCAAAGCCAGCCCCCCCCCCCCTCCACCTGTCCCTCGTGAGGTCGGCGTCCCGGCGCCGCTAATTGACATACGATGTATTCAACGAGGGCCGGCGTCGATGCATTATTTACCCGCGCGTCGCCGGCGATCGGCAGTCGGTGCTCGTCCCGACGGGCGCCGGTCGGAGGGGCGCGTGCACCGACATGGACATGGCCACGCAATGCCAGCACCAGACGCGCGGGATGGGCGATGCACAGGCGCTGTCCGCCGAGGATGCATGCGGAATCAGCAAGTTTCCCTTTACATGAATCGGGACTGAGCCGCCATCGAATATGCAACTGGGATGGGTTCAGTTTCATGCTCTAAAGATTCGGGCGCGGCAATGAAAGAAGATGCGATTACCTTGTGGCCCGAACCCTTTAATTTGGTTACATTTAGCATACTCTTCCTGGTGTGTTCTATAATTCAATTTACGACTCAATGAAGGTAAGCTGAAGATATGCGTTTTTCGAGGGTCGTTTCTCTGAAGTTTTCTGAGTATTGAAATAACGCGTCGTACTCTAGTTCTAACTCATCACGAGTGAACTGAATCTTCCTATAGTAATCCAATACCTATTAATATTCTCTGTAGTTTTATCATCATGTGTGTCTTGTAAGTAATTAATGCTTTTGACTCCTGAAGTGCTGCAGACGTCATTCAGCACATTACTCACAGATGGCGTCTTTTGCCTGGTCTTAATTTCTCCGCGAAAGCAGCTGACAGTGTCGAGTTCGCATGGGAAATTTAGCAACGAATCGCAAAGGATCGTAAAGAGTTTCATCACGTCTCAGTTGGCATGCCATAATCACTGCATAATGACACGACCCGATCCTTAATTTCGTGTCCCACTCCTTTAATTGCGCGCCTGGCCCGTGCTCGCGACGCCGGCAGCAGAGAAAAGAGGCCGGGAATTTTCCATTGTCAGGATCGAAAAGCAGCAATAAACTGGCAGGCGAACCCTTTCGCCGTTCGGAATCAGGAAACGAGACTTTCCCGTGCATTTCCCGTCAAGGTATCGAGGGAGCCCGGGGCGCGTGGGGGGGGGGGCGCCGGGGAGCTTGGGGGGAGCCGGTCGGTAATTATCAGACCGCAGCGAAGGAAAAGACGACGAAGAATTAACGGTTATGGCCGCGCGCTGCGAGCTTCCCCCAGGGCCGCGCCGAATGGCAGACAGAGACGAATGCGCGGCGCTCGGTGCAAAAAGCGACCGTTGCGCGCGCGGCGGCGGCGATGAGAAATGGGCCGGCGAAAAACTCCGCCACACCGGCACATGATCATCGCGTGCCCCCGCGGTTCAAGGCCGGGAAAGCGGTTAGTCTTCACGGATCAAACGCAAAGGTGTGGAACTTCTTGACTTGAAAATAAATCGAATTGACTCGGAATTTGCTTAAATTTTGTAAAGAATCTGTCGACTTACTATACTGGCACCTCCACCATATGTTATGCACTCGAATTCTCTTCCAACCGCGGCAATCTAGAAACACATTCATTTATCCATGACACGCCGTCGATCCTCCCCACAAACATAAATACACTCATGCTGACGTGAATAACCCGTGAAGATTAACGCAAGTATGCTCACCCTCCGTTGGGCTTTAAAAATATAAGCTGAAATATAGGTTAATTAAAATGGCATCCATAAGCTGGAAAACCAAAATAAATACAAAACGTCACATTTAATTTATATAGGAAAGCCAACACCAACTGAAATTGATATATCACCGTGTATGCATGCACACCACACTAGCACACTCTCCCGTAACGTGTGTGTGTGTGTGTGTGTGTGTGTGTGTGTGTGAGTGTGTTCAAACCGCGCATTGTCCATTGTCAATACCATTAGCGCGATACGGACCAAGATCTGCCGTCAAATCCCAGCTCCACGCGTGCGCGCGGTGTAGCCTCGACAAGCAAACAGTGCTGCAAACGCAAACCTGTGCACTACCATTATAAATAATTAAAAGCGAGCTATGTGTCCGAGTCCAGCATTTGTATCTGTTTCTCCGTCACGGCGGTCACTCGACATCCCTTTGGCGCTCGTGATGCATTTTGGTGGACATGCTCGTCATCTGGATAGAGAATTACTCGTGAACGGAGCAATAACAATCTCAGCAAGGATACATGTAGGTATTATGCTTTGCAGGATCTATGTCGTGTGCTGTATTAATCTTGTGGGCAGAAAGAGACGATTTTATTCCAAACCCGCTTGATAGACATTTTGGTCTCTAACATATTCTTGGTAAGACTCAAGACTCAAAAGACCTTACCTCAAAACGCCACGAAGCTGCAGACAAGCTTCCTCCCCAAGAGTGATTGTGGACACATACCTGAAACAAAGAAACAGTGTCGTTAGATAAAGCCAGCGGGAAAAATCAGCAAATCAAAACTATTTTATTTAGAATTGTTACGTGTTAAGCTGGTTGCATATCTTCAGACTCAAAGAACCGTGCTCTTTGAATCCCAAGTTAAAATCGCTATAGAACTTTGATTTCAATTAATTCACGTATGAACGTTGATTTTCAGTAAAATAATTTCACGGAAAAGCTAAGCCACGAACGCCGTGAAAGTTTCGACGAACGACTGTTTCAATTATCATGGATTTTGATAAACTTGGGTAATGAAATTCCTGGCCCGCCAAAGTCATCTCTAACATTTTACAGTATAGCTTCGTGTTCGATTGGAGGCAGATATTGACCCGAGGGCGCAGCCGAGCGCTGGCCAACGCCACAACGCCAACGCCACGCCAGCGCCGGCAAGATATTTCATTCCGTCGGGCGGCATTGGCGGACACACACTGCCAATTAGTTGTATCAACAGCTGACTGATCGCGCCCGATCGAGGCAAGATCAAACGCGGACCTCCTTTCGCCGATCGCCGATCTCGCATGTTTCGCCGCCGCGAATTCCAGCGATCGCACGGGATTGGATTCGGGAATCGGCTCGACGTCCTGGTGTTGTTCCAGGTTCCTCAGCGCATGGGATTTCGTTCGTTTGGGATGGCAGCCGACGCTCTGGGAACATTGTCGGGATGTGGACACGATTGCTACAGTTCTTTCAAATTAGTGTTACTATTAAATGTAAGGTTTCAGGCAGGTATTTGTTTATATTTTTATTGTTTTGTTTTTGCAGCATTTGAAATGCTACGTATAGGTGTAGCTCAATGCTACTTTACTTTGTAAATGTTCTTCTCTGGGTGTTATTTTCTACTTATTCTGATAAAGATTAATCATCGGTAATGAGAGCTGCTGGTTTGCGGAAAATAAATGTCACGAAATGGTCACGTTACATATACTGCAATGACAGAGCCACTGATATCAAATCTTTCAGACCAATGCACTTCGTTGATTGCCAGTTACCACTAGTACATTATTTTCAAAACAAGTTGATTCACGCCATCGTGAACAGACAAACATGACACAAAACTACATTGCGCCAAAGCAGCTAACGCGAAGCGGAGAAAATATAGAACGTCTTCAGGAATCGACTAAAGCGTGACTAGACGCTTTGTCAATTGTAACGTCTCGAGCTGTGCTTCGAATGGCTTCATCAGATCGGAAACTTTCTGTGCCCGCTCTATTCTTTATAATAACGATTGTGATTTCACGCCGTGAAAATTAAGACAAGACGGAAAGAAAATAAGTGAGAAAGTTGGGTGGCAGATCTGTGTTGTTACGAGGGGGTTGGGTTGGGTTGGTTTGGGTTGGGGGGCGGGGGATTTTGACTCCACGGCGCTGGCGTCGCGTCGAGAAAAAGTAAGCGCAAAGTGTAATTAATTTGTCTGTCGCTGGAAGCGATGTGTCGCGCGACAATCAACTTTTCGGGGGGCTGCGAGATAAAAATGGCGAATTGAGCACGACTTGTCAAAACTTGGACCGACGCGCAAACGACCAACACTGAACGAAGGGATGGGGTTGCTAGGTGGGAAGGGGGTAGCTATATAGAAGACAGTAAATGTGTTCTCATGTTCCTGGAGCCAAGGAGGAAGTTTTTTCTTGTGTTTTTCGGAGAAAAATAAACAAACGTTGCGCTTTGGATGTCACAGCTGAAACGCAATGAAACATTGAGCTGATTTGAAACCGTTTCAACTTTCAATTATTTGAAATGCATTATGTTTCAAACACCTCGAGCCAGAAGTGGTATAGTTTTACAATACCGAAATTTGTTGTTAACAGAAATTGTAGATATCCCCAGTGACTAAAACTATACGGTACATTTTCTGACCCGCGATCTGAAAATCAGGAGCCTCCCGGCACAAATGACCACGAATACAAAGAGCGTTCGAGTAAGGTGTACCAGCAATCTTTGAGCGATCCAATGTCCCTGTGCACAGGTCCCAAATCGCGGTCCTCCAGAACGCACCCCCATTCCTACTGCAGCGCCGCATTTAATGAGAGGGTTCATCACCGACACCGGGGTTGGGGTGGGGGGGGGGGGGGGGTAGCTTATGAGTTACGGCATAATTATGTTCAGGCGCCTCGTTTTTGCACCCCCTCTCGTCGGCGCATCCTGGGCCTCCGCGAGACAAAGTGCTTCCAGATGACACGCCCGAGTCACGGCAGACAGATGAGTAAACAGCATCCACCGACGCCGCGAGTTCACTACATCACTCGCGTCGAACCGCGAGCGTCATTAGTCATAACGCTTCGTTAACACGGCGACAAATTCCGATGGCGTCGCGGCGCACAAAAAGCGTCGACACGACAAGCACGCGTCGGCGTCGGCGTCGCCGTCGGCGTCGGCGTCGGTGTCGGGGTATTGGGTCGGGGTCGACGTAGGCGTCGATCGCAATTTCGATGTGTGCCATTCCTTGATGCCGTTTGCTTTGTGCGTTTATGAAGGATATAATATATGTGTCTGTAAAGTGTATTAGATTTTGAACACGAGCATGCAATGAAAATTTTCATGGCAAGAGAAAAAACTGCGGGAAAATAGTTGGACGGGGTTTATTCTTGTTGAGGGGTGGCACGTATATTGCTTAGTTTCAGGAAAATGCAGTGCCCTACGAAAACATTTCCACAATATGGTTTTAATTCTTATGCAAGCACATAAGCACAGAGTTTATTATACCTATAGGCTGTGCCTTTATAAATAAGCACATGGTTGAAAATGCTCTATCGCGTTAAAAGTACACATTGTTTGTCAGAATATGTGCTATAGGTCTTTCCACTTGCATCCTGACACTTTAAGATGGGTAGTAGGAATGGCGCTCTCTGTTAAGTTTTTTAGACTTCTGCGCCAAAGAGACAGCCGATTTCACCGCGTGATCGACAGGCTAATGACTCCCGACAGCGTCGCGGTCGTGTCGCGAGCGTCGAGTCGCAGATCAATGGACGCCGCCGACGCTCGACGCGGTCCTCCCTGCATCGCGTGCATCCTGGGTGGGTGGCGTCGGGCGAACTGTCAGCCCGAGAGCGACGACGGAGCCGGAAGGACCTGAACTCGTCTCGACTGTCACTCATCCGGCCCCCTCGGCGTCGGCGTCGGCGTCGGCGTCGGCGTCGGCGTCGGCGTCGGTCGAGACCGCAGCTCGAGAGCAAGTCACATCCCCGTTTCTCATCGATGATTTCACCGCATTGCTGGACCCATTCTTTGGCCGACGCCGCTGCCCTTTTCGTGCACTAGTTTATGATATTTGACGATAACATGAACTAGTGTTCTCGCTGTCGTTGGCTTCTGAGTGGCTCGCATCAGACTGGTTTCTATCGACCGACTATAAAACATCGATGATTTGGAAGATGGAAGCGAGGGGGTGGGGTGCAATAATGTAGCCGCAAAATATGTTACTGATATTGTTAAGCATGTTACTGTTTTCTACAATATTACAAAATTCCTAACTTCCGATTCCAATTCATGATCTAGTGAGGCACACATCCAGAGTCCCAACCCAGCTATCTGAGAAAGCATGTCAAATTGGAGTTGAACATTCAAGACAAGAAAGGGGAAATTTGAAAAATATTTTGTGAATTGAAGTAATGAATGCACAATAAACAATGTGAAAGAGATTCATTTTCATACAAAGATCTCTCTGCATATCTTAGAGTCGAACGTGGGAACAGTCCCGCCGAGCTTCTCTGCTGCGGCCCATTGTTTCCCAGGCGTCAGCGACCCTGGCGGCAGCGGCGGGAGACTCGCCCGCGAAGGTTCGCGGCCACGACGACAGGTGGCGCGGCGAGCAGCGAAAGGAAAGCGACGCCACGCGAAGGGAAATGTTCGACCAAGCCGGGAAATTACCGGGAAAACATCGCGAGAAAAAGCAATAAGTGGAATATCCTTTCGAATGTCATATGTGGCGTTATTTCAGTAGTGAAATGAAGATGCACGAGTTGATTTTACTTACGGTGCTTGAAAGTGGAGAGTTTAATTGGTTATTATGAACTGTTACGCCGGTTCTTCGTTATTGAATATTCTTGAGATAAATAACGACGTCAACTTAAATGGAGCTATACTTTGTGAAAAATATGCACATTTGCAGCTGTGTAAAACTGAAAAGTGGATCTTGTTCCTCCTGAAAATGTCTACCAACCAGACATAGTCGACCCAAAGAAAGTTTTCTTTCTACTCTTGTCATATGACAGCACTGATTGGTGCTGGAAAGCAGTTGCTACAATATCAGAGTTCCGACATCTCTGGCCACGATTTGCATGACGATTGAGACGCCACCTGGCGAGAGAACGTCGCGATTTTAAGCCTAACTCGCACCGGCTTCACCACCGCCACCGTCGTCGTCGTCGTCGTCGTCGTCGTCGTCGTTATTATTATGTGCAAAGTTTCCGGGGCGTAATTTTAACTTGCACGAAGACGATTAAAAGTTCCTGCACGTATCCGAAACTTTCGCACAACCTCGCCATTTTGCAGTTCGATCACATAATTAAAAATATACATCCAAGCTATATATTTCGGGGATGAAATATTACTGAGGCCTTCTCCACTGCGGCACTGCCAGCCCGACAAGTGTTTGCAGACTACAGGAGAAACGTCTGCGTTTGAAATCGGAAAAAAGCACGAGTTTCAAGTCGTACAATATTATTCGCATTTTTAGTAAATAATTCATCTCGAGGAGAAAAGCTAAATTTTTTTGTTACCTTCGAATCACGAATACAGCACAGAAGTCAGCCTGGAAAGCTGAACACAGAATAAACTATATAGAGTATTATCATAAAAAAACCAGCAAGTTTATATAGGTCTGATGATCTGCCATGAGTTTCGGAGGTCCCGGTAAACAATCAAACAGTGACCGCTGGCCATCCTGGATTGGCAATTTTTAGCTTGCCCCATACCAGGGAAACAGAACGGTGCTACTAACAAATCTTTACGACCGTCTTGCTACTATCGAAGTCGCTAACACCAAGCTACGCCAAACATAGTGACTATATATTACATTCGGTTGCAATTGTCCGTTTCAAGGACATCCAGACATTCAAGGTCGTCCAGGACATTCAGACGGCCTTGGTGTATCTCCAGTATACCTCATCTAAATGTATTTCAAATCTGGAGGAAAGTCCTATAGGTCACAAAGAGAGAGCGAGAGATTGAGGAGTAATTGAGTAAGAAACCTTTTTTATTTCCATGATCCATTATTTGTACAAACCTCTGATCCCACTCCAAATAAACCCTTGCGGTTTATCGTAGCGCGCGCCCCGTAAGAATGATGATGTGTATTCTAGCAAGTCAGTGTGCAGTGTTTGCTAATTATTTATCCACAAAGAGTCGGGCGTCTTTGCGTCGAGGGCGTCGTGCGTGCTGGTGCCGCGCTCTGTCGCCGCCTGTTCGCACTCGCTCACGGGGGAATTCGTCATTAGACTCGTTACGTGATTGAGTGTCGACTTTGGTCGACGCGGGGGGGGGGGGGGGGGGTGGCGTGAGGGATCGGAAGCCATTCACAAGATCCGTGCACAAAGAAATTGAACAGAAACGTGAGAGAATGCACGCTCTGTACGGTATATGTTACAACAAAAACTCGGGTAGTCTTCCAGTTAACGGAACTAGTTCAATCGTTAGTTAACTTAACACCTTCTTTTAGCACACTTCCTAGCGTCTCACGTTGCTGATAATTGCAGATCACGTGCACAAGGAAACTCGTTTGTAAATTTCGTGATTTGTTTGGCCTTGGGGTGTGTGTAACAAGACAAATGCACCGATAGAAATTTCGAAGATTCTTAAGATGTGCAAAGAAAAGCCTGTCAGTAAGCAGAGTTGTTTGCAAGATCAAGTTGTATGTTAATAGGTGCTTGCTCCAGTACTACTCTTTTTTCTGGTGTGCATGTATAAAGATGTCAGATGTGTGTCAGAAAATAGAAAAACAGACAGAAATGTATATTTTCAAATCTAAATTAACCGAAAATTGATTTATGCTATGAAAATAATGGGCAGTAATGTGTTTCGTGTTTCTAGAACGAAACAAAAACTGAACGCCCGAGCGGGGGCTCGAACCCCGGACCCTTAGGTTAAAAGCCTAATGCTCTACCGACTGAGCTACCCGGGCTCAATGGGAGCGTCATTGCAATTTATTCATCTCAGACAAACTTTTGCATGGACATACCTGAAACCGGATTTGTACTAACAGCCAGCTGAGTTTCAAGGTTGATTTCTAAATAGTTTCATCGTGGACTGGACTTCTATGTAACGCGGTTCCGTGGAGCCGAGCGCATAGCTTCATTCATCGGCGCGCCATTCGCCCATTTTGTACGACTTTATTGGGGCTGGATATCCGATCCTACTGGCGGCATTTAATAACAGAGGAATCTGTGCGAAAGCCGGCCTCTCCTGCGTGGATTTGGATCAAATCTTACTGTCCCCCGGGAATAATGGATGGTAATGGTCTATTGAAACTACCATGAGGAGTCAGCATGCATCCCTCGCTGGTAGCTTCCCCAGCTAAACGAAGTGTGCCACCCCATGCACTAACCGAATGGGCAAATATGCAAGCGAAAAGTTAAAACAGAACAAACGCATGGCATCAATAACCGTGGCCGGTATTTCGAGTCCATCGAGCGTAGGGGACGACAATAGCTTCGCATATTGTATTGTCTTCAAAAACAATGCTAGACTTGACAATATGTAGGGACCATTCAGATTGAAACGAAATTTGAGAGTAAAGCGATGAAAGAAATGAGCGTAAATAAAATATCAGTAGTGGTGTGCTACGTTCTTCTCAGTTGGTTTTATTCGCTAGAAAACACCGAAATTGCTTGACAAAGTTGCAGACATGGTTGTATATTTCAAGAGGCTTTTAAGTGCACGGAAGGCGTAACTTGAGCTCGCGGCAATTAAATATGCACTCCCCTCCCGCCCCATCGTCGTAATACTAATCAACTCTCCGATGAACGCGAACGCGAAGCACTGCCTTACAGAAATGACCGACAAATTAACATCAACTAGATGAAACTTTGAAAGAACTTTCCGAATGTGTTCTTCGTTAATTATACAGCGCCCGCGTCCCCTCTGCAAGCGGGCATAATAAAAATATTACTTCTTCCTGTTATTAAATAAGGGAGATTTTTCTCTTCACCTCCTCGCGCTTTACGCGACTCCCCTGCAGTGCTGTAGGCGATGCCAGTGCATGTGTGTGTGTGTGTGTGTGTGTGTGTGTGTGTGTGTGTGTGTGTGTGTGTGTGTGTGTGTGTGTGTGTGTGTGTGTGTGTGTGTGTGTGTGTGTGTGTGTGTGTGTGTGTGTGTGTGTGTATGTATGTGTGCGCGACGATGTCATGTGCGTCGTTAACGGCGCTGGTTTATTGAAACACTGTATTCATGTGCAATCAGCGGGCTCTTGTTGTGGGTGGATTTCGGCGCCCGTCCCCCGTCCCCCCGTCCCCCCTCACCCACCGCATCCCCCGTGGGGCGTCGAGCGTCGAGACGACGGCGTCGAGGCGAGGTGCTTCGGGAAGGTCGCCATCGGTTTACGCAGCAGCAGTGTTTTGATGACAAAAAGTCAGTCCAAGTTACCAAGAAATTGCTGTAAAATATCTCCAAACCGCAAATAAAGTCAATGTATACAGAAAGAAACGATCACCATGTAAATGATTTCCAAAATCAGGATTTGTTTGCACAGATAAGGCAAGTATAAACTCTCAAAACGATTCAATCCCGATTTTTGGGTTTGGGAGATAAAGTCCCAACATTTCTTAGTGTTTGGTTGGTAGGTAATTCATGTGAATTTAGGTAGCGCCTTGATTCTTTCTCCTCGAAATTCAAATCCGATTGGAGGTTTAATGAAAACATGGAATTATTCTGGACGTTTTGATATAATAATAACACCATATTCGACAAAGAGCAGTGAGGTTATCGATGCGAGAATGTTCAAGGACATGACCTTGAACATCCTGACAACGACAACATAGCTTGTCTTTTGTCGCCGATGGACGACGTCACAAAAGATCTCCACCAATCACAGAGAGATATTGCATCTCACATCATAAACAGTCACTAAACACACGACTACGGAATCAATCTCGACTTCAGGGCGACGGCATGCATGAAAAATTGCATCGATAAAGAAATGCACCATGGGGTTATGTCTTGCCAGGGGGTGGTGGTGGGGGTGGATTCGGGTGCAGCATGCTTTGGGGGTAACACCCGTACATGGCCTGTCAGTCAGCCGAGGGGGAGATCGCCCCTGCGCGACTCCTGCTGGGGATGATGGGGGTGGATGGGGGGATGCAGGGTGGGAGGGGAGGATTGTCAATAGTGATTCACGTGTCGAGGAATGTAAACAGCCTTATTGTCCTGACAAATATACAAGCATTTGTTCGCTCGAGTTCCTCCAGAGATGCGTAAGAAAATATGTATATTCCAAGATTTATGAACATTCTTTATCGGCGAGAATCTTCATAACATTTTTTTTATTCAGAATGGAATATGTCTTAGAAATGATTCAACTGTGGTAGGTCGAGCGCGACAACTTGGCACATAAATAAAGCAGGTCGTATTGACGGTATTGATCAGCAGCCGGCAGACATTCTTCTGGCACAACATCATCTATACAATATTCCGGAGTTCTCTTTGGTTAGTATCTTAGTAATGTCAACTCTTTCCTTATCTCTAGATTTGCTAAAATTTGATTCCAGCATAGATTCCAACATAGATCTAGTGACACAAGGAATTTTAGCATCGTCAGCACTATAACACTTTCAGTTATTTTATAATAGGTATACCGATCACTGGATGCAATTATTTGTTTGTGAGTTTTGAGTTTTCAACATCTTTGAACGACGAAATGCAACCTAACTCGCCAGATGATGTCATCACAGTTTCCACATTGTATAAGATATTGCCTCTAGTTGAACGGTTTCCCCGTTTTACCATCACAATTCCCCGACAAAAAACCATTTTCTTACAGCACCCGACGCAAAATGACTAGAGTGTCCCAAAATATGAATTCCAGTGGTTATCTGTCCCGATATTTCCCGCCGCTTTGACAGTGTTGCCGCGCGGAACGACTGCCCTGCCACGCTGCGAGTCTAACATGGCGTAGTACGCACACCACTATTGTAAACTTGGCGGCGTCGCGTCCCCCACCGCCTTCTGACCAACGGTGAAACTGTCACGTGACACAGCGCGCTTAAAGGCGATGCTCCAAAACAGTGAGCGTCGCGCAAGAGGCTGGTTACAGCGTCGCCGTCTAGGGGTCGACACTGTCGCTGAACATGGCACTGGGAAAATGTAGCAATGTTGCCAAGCGACAAAAATTTGTGCTGCCGAAGACATTTCATAGACTTACGAAAAGTTACTTTAACGGAATTCTCATAAAATCACACCACTAGCATTCTTAAATCCACATTGTGTGACGTTTGTTTCGCAAAATATATACTGAACGCAGAACACATTTTGAAAGTACAGTACCTAGAGCCGGCAGATTAGGTACAATACAGGGAGTATTTGTATTTGTTGTATTTGTTATTTGAGTACTTGTATTTAGTGTGTGTTTGTTTTCTTCCATGTTTGGTTATATACATGATATTGATAACATTTGGAAAGTCGGATAGGAACGAATTTGGAGAAACGAATGTCAGTCAGATTAAACTAGTATAAATACTGTAAGCAATTTTGAAGCTCAGACATCTTTCGCTCTACACTCCATGAGCACAGTATTCCAAGCAACTCAGAGAGACACTCAAGAGCAGTGACATTAACAAAGGAAATCAATGCGTTGTGTCCTCCCCTCAATGCACTGTTCCTCTTCCCGATTTCTGCAGAGCCCGAACAGATCGGGGGCTGATCCCACGATCGGAGGTAATAGCTTAGGGACCCCCGGATATACCTGCCCTGCCCTGCACGCGGCGCTTCCAGATCCTCGGGATTGCTTTTCTAATATATAAGGCCATTGATAAAACAGAAACTGTGTCGGCTAGCAGGATCAGTAGCTGGGAGTGAGATGTAGCAGGAAATGCAGGACGAGAGTACGAACGCCTACCGTGCTCCTGGCACGCACGCCACGTCCTTTGTGTCTCTGATAACGGCCTGTCTACGTCAAGGGAACGTTGGGTGCAGAGCCAGTCATCTCGGCTTCGCTTCTGTGCCCTGTGATACTGAATCACTTTGCGACGAAGCGAGGAGGAAATGCATTTTAATCCTTAAGCAAGGATAATGGTCAGGAGTTCAGTAGAATTTATAATGAATTCACTGGAAGTACGTTTGTTATATCCTTTGTACCTAATCAGATGCCTTGATGTCAAGTTTACCTACATTTGCATTCTTAAACGGTCGCTGAAAAAAGGACCTTTAATGTTTGAGTATATAAGGTCGAATTGGCAGTCATGCAAGCACGAAAAAACACGAAATAACGGCATAGGTAAACGAACTCGACAGAATGACATCCAATTAAGCAAGTAAACGCTTTAATGACCCAGGTATCAGGATTGTTTGGAAGATGTTAATCTCGCAAGCAGGCGGTGAGAGCACACGTTAGTTGTCGCTGCGCATGTGCACAGCGCCGAATCGTGCGAGACGCGCACGCTGCACACGAAGCCGCCACGCACACACGCATGTGCATTGACGCCGACTGGACACCACGTGTGCGCCATTTGCACGTCACACGCCCGACTGTTCTGTTTCAACGTGAACCTACTCGGCTTCACTTATCGCTCGCACATGTCTGCCTTTCATGTTGCGTCCGCTATTAAATTGCTAAGTACGCGGCATTAAAATGCTGTGCTCTATGTTAATTTGTGATTGACATCTCAGTGTTGTCGGCATGTTCAAAGAAAAAGTGCCGCCGTGTTGATTTAAGTAATAAAAAGTTTGAATCTGCGTAGCGGCGGCACTGTTTTCAGCGCGTAGATGACGCGAAGGTTTCAATGACTGTCCCGAGGGACGATACGGGGCCCTGGAAGGGTGATGATTTTGTGGTGGGACATGTTTGAAGGGTGGGGGCGGGGGGTACTTGTCGATGCCTCGCTAATTGCATGAGCGATTGCGGTGCTAGAGGACCGTGATCGATTGCCCCCTCAACCTCCACCCCCACCCCCCTCTTTGGTGGCTCGGGGGTAGGGGGCGATGGGTCTCCGCGGGCCGACCCAGAAGTGACCAGAAACTTTTACCGTCAACTTTCCGAAGTGACAAGACTTTTCAATAAAGTGTAGTGCCAGGAAATTTTACTTTTTTTTTGTAACGCTGAAGGTGGGACGCTTTCACTCTTGTCCAGAGACAAATTATGTTAAGTGCACTCTTTTGTATAGGACGACCTGGGTAGAGATTGTGTTAAGTTATCGACGAGCTATCGATGTGTATTGGTTGCACGGTCCATTGGAATTAGCAGGCAACTTGTAGCTATCGATCGGTTCCCTTTAGCTACCGATCGACATATTTTTACACAATCGCTGCCCAAGGATGCGAAAAGATTTCACAGAACGCAAAAGACCAGGATATATATAATCCATTGTTGTTATCAAGAACAAAATCTGTTGGTATGGAATTTTAAGATTCAAAGTCAATCTGGTAAGTTTTATTCAAACGTTTTGTCTTCGGTATGCGCTGTGAAGCTGGTGCGAAAAGCATAAAAAATGTACACCCTAAAATACAGAAATTACAAAAATGAAATGAAATCATCGACTCCCGACCAGTCACCAATTACGTTTAAACCAATACCCAATTGCGCCTCTCGACCGAAGTGAGAACAGGTAAATTGGCTTGATCGTTTACATGCAATTACTGCGCTTATAACGACCTCGGTGTATGCAGTCCGAAACACGCGAAATGCCGGGCAGCGGACGCCGGTAATTACAATCAAATACAATTACGTATTCTAATGGTCGGCGGCTTCGCTAACCCTCACGACATTGGCTGTGTCATGGGTTTGCGACTGAACCGAAACCTGGATGCACCGAGGTTGGTACGTGCCGATAGTCGATTGGCTTACCCTGCACACGTTTGGCTAGATGATAATGGATTGTTGTGGATTGCTTCCAGGCCGAAACTGAATCGTCCAACAACGTGGAACTCTGTCGAGTGCCCCTCGGCTAAGGTTGCTCTTTAACGGGCTATCGGTGTTTAGGTCATTTTGAGGCACATTTAATTGATGATGCAGACTATTGACTGCTCTGATGTCTTTGTTGATAGTAAACTAACGTTATATTATGTGAACCGTTCTCGACAAGAGCCTTTGTCAATAAAATAGCAATTTATGATTTACATTTGAATAAACCTAGTCTGAAGAATGTTGGTATTATACCTGCTCGTATGGCTTACACAAAAATCATATTAGCATTTTGCCTTCGCATCGCAAGACGTAATATCAAGGTTGGACGCAAAAATATGTTCGACCATCGACGAAAATCCGCAAATCATCCCCAGGCTACAGACGTGCACTGAGACAAAGATGTTCCCTCAGCCACAAAGAAAAATTATAATCATTTAGTATTCAAACATCAAAGTGTTTGCGAGCTACGATAAGACAGCGTGCTGCAAAAGGTTGGAAAGCTTTGGCTCATTTTTCTTTGGCCGGGCAGCGAGCTAGTACCTCTTTTTCCCTTTTCCTAGCGACGTGCGCTCGCGGTCCCTTCGGTTTTCCCCGTCAGTCGCCCGGAAAAGCTTCGCTCGTAGTTTTCCCCGAGTTTCCACAACTTATTCCTGCTTGTCTCCGTCGAGAGCAGCTGATGGAACACACGGTTTGGGCCAAGAAACTGACTCGAATGGCAAATGAGGAGATTATAAGGACAGTTTTCTATATTTCTTTGCATGTTTTTATGTAACATTTTAATAGAACCGTTTTGTCGTTATATTTCGTGACTTGCCATCAAAAACGAATTGAAATTCGCCAGTCATTGCACTGGGTATTTTTTTTATTTTCCCCCTTTTCATAGCCTTCTAAAAACATTGCAATGGAAATCAAGTCCATCTAGAAGGCACAAGGTGTGTGCTGAGATTAAAATTTTAAACACACGTGAGGTAAACGGATGTAGAAATTTGTTTATTTGAGAAAGTCGGAGTACAAACTTAATAAGATCATTGCTATGTATCATTGCTATGTACAAGCTCTATTTTTTACTGTTGTCTTGGCAATGGCACCTCCAAGCCTTCACTAAGCTCCAAAAAGACTCGAGCTTCTTTCTTGGAGAAATAGAGTTATTTTTCTCGTTCCTGACGAAGTTTTGAAATGGACGCGTACAAGAGAGAACCAACACCAAGCCGAATCGAGGAAGTGAGATGCCATATCTGAGATTATCCTCGTCCCGTGTGACGTCGACCAACAGGTTGAGTGACGTCTCTGCCCGATAGAGTGCTGGAGCGAGCAACTTGCGTCGATCGGAAAACCGCTGGACGCCAGCCTGCGTCGACGTCGGCGTCGGCGTCGGCGTCGGTCGGACGTTTGCTGACTCTGCACAGGCGTCGCGCTTCAAAGCAATTGTCAGTCTGATGATGAAATGGAGGGGGGGATACTTCTAGAATCAGCCCCTTCACTCATTGTGCAGCGGTCGACCATCGAAACGTTGCGCCGAAATAGTTCGTTTCCGTTTGCATTATGAGAAAATAAACATTCATCGGCAACTTACTGCATAATCAATTTAAGGGTGGGCGAGGTATGATGTCTTTAGACGGTGACTACAAACAGTTGGTTTGGTTTCTTATTGTGATAAAATAATTCACTGTCCATTATCCTATTCCTAAAGATGAGACTTTCTAGACCAATATTTGAAATCAGATGCTTAAAACTCAATTGAAATTAAGCAGAAATTTTAAAGTAATTACCCTCACTAGCCTACAAATTTTTAATGAGATAAACCCTGGAACTATCGACACCTATCTGCTCAGTACCTTCCAGTCTTCTCCTTCCGCTCCTTGGATGTTGACGTTCAAACACCATGGCCAGCAAACGCCCTCCCTCCCCAAGCCCGAATGCCGGCAACCACCTTGTTCCTTTCAACGCGTACCACTGTCCGCCACGGCTCCTACACGTGAAATAATTACCCTCCTGTCACTATGGTCCAGTATTGTGGTCAGTGCAGCTGTCCAGGGTACACCGTTTTGCGCAGGTTTCCACCGGTTTCTACCGGGTTGCAGTTTGCAATTGTTCCCGGTTCGAGCCGGTTTCAGCAGTTGCATGTAGAAATGTTGAAACTAAATAGTAAACACAACTACGTATTTTTTTGGATTTTATGATTGAAGTTACTTTCTGAGTGAAAGTGCGAGAATGAATTATTTTTTTAAGGAATGTTCTTTTTGCCTATGATAAAGCTTTTATACAATGCGTTGCAGCATATAAGGGTGATTCCCATTAAGATTTGACGAACGTCTTCACCCATGGTTATTTTTTAACACATTTAGATTAGTACAACTATATTTCCTTAGTGTTTACAAATGGTTACAATGTGTTTAAAAAAGTGGTATTGATTACATGCTATTATATATAACACAAGAAGGTGCTTTATGACGAAGTGATTATTTCGTAATTCAAAGCAGTTTTTTAAAATAAATTATGTACATAGTAATTAGTAGACATTGATTTATGTTCTAGAAATGTGTAAAATAACACTTTATATTTATTCTTTATCGAACATTTCTTATTATGGTTAATTGAAAGCACGAGCAATAATGTCGTTCACCCGAAACATCCTTTTTTGTTAGTTTGAGCTGCACTGCTATCTCAAAATTTAGGAAGACTCCATCGTTTACGTTTAAGTATAACGTGATCACTTACCTACCGTTGACAACACAATACTTTAGAGTTCAGAATCTTTTAAAAAACGTACTATCGAGGCATCTTAAATTAATTTTCATGTTGTTAATAAGTAACTATACTAAAATCAGGACATTCAAAGCAGAGACAGGAAAGTTAAGGGTTTTAAGGTTCTGGTTTTAATCTCGGTCTATGTCTCGAAAGTTTTGCAAAAGTGGGTACGGCGTCCTGGTATTTTTTACGGGAAAAACAGCTGTCCCAGTTCCGGGTTTTGGGTTGATAACTGGGTTTATACGGTGGTAATCTAGCATTATCAGTCAATCGGGTTGTTATGACCGGAAATGAGATACATAAAACCAATGTTAACAATTAATTGTTGACACCCTAGGATTATTTTTGAAACGAGTTTGGATTCCCAGGTCTCGGTCTCGGTCTCGGTCTCAAATGATGTTAAAACCTGGCCCGGAATGTGGTCCCAGTCCCAGTTCTTGTTCAAAGGTACAATGTTTGACTGTCTCTTGTCAGAAAGTAACCATTTTGCTACCTGTGAATCTCAATTAGGTATTTTCCCCAGCGAATAAAATGATCCTGATAATAACTGATTCAGGATAAGAAGTACGTAAGTTGGCTCGTGCAAAAAATAATTATTTTAGAGGTCACAAATAATTATTGAATACATTTATAATGATACGTCCCGCGTTTTCTCATACAGTGTAATAAGTGTTCTGTCAATTTTATGTCAATTGATTTCAATGTATATAGTCATTCAACTTGCGCCTATTTATCTTGCATGCACCCTTTATCATAATTGCGTGTGAAACGAAACACTCTTAATCTTTCAAGTGATATTCTGCAATTAAATAACGCTCTTGTGCAAGTATAAAATCATATAAAAGGGGCATCAGCATGTCCATATTTTCAGCAAGCTACAGCTACATTATGTCTTCAAAAGTCATCGTCGCCATCTTTTTTGTTGAAGCTGTGATCGTGGTCGCTGCGTTTACAGGTAAGTCAAAGAAAAAAATTACTTACATTTCTATAAAACTGTGAAATGTGTTTATTGTTGATTTCAAATTTGAATATCTGTAAATTGCAAATATTGCAATTCATGATTTTTTCGTTGGTGTAGTTGTTATATTTCATGGTCGCATTCCAATTTTTCCGTATATTTTCTACGCATATTTTTCTATTTCTTTATAAATAATATTGAATGCCTTAGCAGCTTTTAAAGAAATCTATTATATATATAATAGATATCCTGACAATACAAAAGTAAATAAATAAATAAATATATATATATATATATATATATATATATATATATATATATATATATATATATATATATCTAAATTTGTGATGAGGCTGCGGGGTGTATCCTGCTGGGCTAATGCTGGACTTTTTTGTCCGCAGACTGGAGTTACAAAGATCCTGACGGTAAGACATTTCTTATTCATAAGCGTCCTAAAAGTCATTCAAATCGAGAGCTAAAGCTAACCGCGAATAACTCAACGTCAACGCAATGTTTTGGTACAGCGCCAGCAGGAGAGCCGACCAGATGGAGAGACGAGTATCCTAAGTGCGGAGGAGAGCTGCAGAGTCCCATTGATATCGGCAGAACCTCGCCACAGGGCGACGGCCCTGGATTCGACTTTGTCAGGGGCTACAGACGAACGCCCGATAAAATGACACTCACAAACGACGGCAACACACGTGAGTATCAGACGAAACAGAAGTTGAGCGAACATTTTAACATTTCAGCTCTGCGATTTCGTTACTGACTTTGCCGTACTCGGTTACAGAGTTAAAGAATTGACATGGATAACAACAGGGATTTTACTCATCAGAACCGAGTCCGATAACGGCATAACGTAAAAGTTACAAAATCGTTTGGCTGATCACGGCAGTTGTTAGCATACTGCTGATCACTAGCACATTTATTTATTTTTATTTATTTATATTATTTATTTCTGACTATTTCCTTGTTACAAAAAAGATTTAAAGTTTAAAAAGCTGTTAATTGCTGACACAAAACATGTACAACTGCTGACACAATTGCAGGCATAATTGCTTGCTGATGGCTGGATACTGCTGACTTTATTTAATCATGTTATTGGACGAAGCCTTTTATTTAAAGAAAAATGTAATACTTTATACTTGATTTTCGTCTCCTTTTTTCCTGTGTGTGCTGTTACAGTTGTTCTGACCAGCGAAGGAGGTCCTCCAATACTCAAGTTCAACGACGACAGGCTTTTCCAGCTGGACAACGTCCACTTTCATTGGGGCCAAGCTAGTGACGATGGCAGCGAACACGCCCTCGAGGGAAAACGGTGAGATACTCACTGATAATCGCGCGTTATCTAGAAAACTCTTTTAATATGGTCTTAAAAATCTGTTTTTGATGAGCGTAGCGAGTGAAGCGAGCGGAGCGAAATCTTCAATTTCACTTACCCCAGAAAAAAGTAACTTGTGTATGTTTTTTTTATTTTTTTATGTGGTTGTGTGTTTTTGCGCGCTCTACAGACCAAACGCCTAAACCGATATGGATGAAAATTTCTGAGTACCTACCTCTGTTTTCAACGTAGACCCTCTGCGTTTTTGGAAAAGATCGGTTTAGTACATTTTTTATAAATCAATTTTTACGAATTTTTTGATTTTTTCAGAATTTTGAACCCCCGTAAGTTTCAAAGTTCTTAACATAAGTTCACCAAAACTTCTAAACATGTTGACCTTATACATATTTATCATGCCTGCATATCTTAGTTCGGTAGGTTTTTCCACGTGGGTTTTATTAGCATTTTTGTGGTGTTTTTTTCGTGATTTGACGGCTGATTCAATACGAGTCCGGTTTCCTTCGATTCCTTGGTTACTAGCTTTGTTGACCTCGAAGAGAAACAAAGGAACGTCAGAATCCGCATACATTTTCAAGTGATTAGAATTTTCGAGAAGGCAATGGTCAGGTTTGGTGCTCCATGGTTTTCTTGTGACTGCAGCCTGCACCTTTTAATCCACTATACACAAACCGCTACCTACGCTCATCTTCAACGCAACACAAATTGCGTTCGCGAAGCCCTAGTTGATGAGCGTAGCGAGCGGAGCGAGCGGAGTGAAATCTTCAATTTCACTAGCCCCAAAAAAAAGGACTTATGTGTGTTTTTTTTTGTTTTTTTGTTTTTTTGTTTGTTTGTGTGTGTGTTTGTTCGCGATCTGCTGTCCAAACAGCTGATCCGATTTTGACAAAATTTGCAGAGGTATTTCGCTAGGTTCTAACTTAGACCCTGTGCTTTTTTCAGCATAATCTACCAAATAGTTTTTAAACTATTCAAAATCCAAAAAAGAATTAATAATTTCCGAAAAATTTGTCCAAGCTATACAGCCGAAAGTTCTCGATATTTTTTCACAAAACTTTACAATGTTATGAAACGTGATAAAACCAAGCATTTCTTTAGTTTTGAGGCATTTAGGACTTTCCGTTCTCTTTTTATTAATACATTTCAAACATTTTTTTAGTACATTTTTCGATGTTCAAGCAAATTTTATTAAAAATTGTCTAAAAAAAAAGATTTCCTCTACTCTTTATAGTCCAATAATAATAATAAATAATAGTCCAATGCAATAATAATAAAATAATAATAATAATAATAATAATAATAATAATAATAATAATAATAATAATAATAATAATAATAATAATAATAAAAATAATAATAATAATAATAATAATAATAATAATAATAATAATAATAATAGTGCAATGGAATAATAATTATTGCAATCGAAACATCACACGGAAAAAACATTCCTGATTTCAAAGTCACTATGTATTGTGGTTGTCGCCTGCTTGCTGCTGAGATGTTTGTAGCTTGCTTTTCAAGACAGGGATGATTGTGATTGCTAGCACATGGCGTTATCAGCTTGGGTCGACTTATAAAAATATACACAATAGAATTACTTTCTGCGTTTTCCATGCTAAAATTAAATGCACTTACAATTGTCTTGAATGAAGACGTAGTTCTAAACTAAATTTGGAGTATTTTTTTCCAAGCAAAACCATTTTATTCACTATACAAACTGCTATATACGCTCATCTTCAACGCAACACTGCGTTATACCCTAGTTACTAGAAATCAAACCAAATCAATATGTGCAGTGCATTCCAATTGATTCTCTCTGTCTGATAATTGGACTTTAATTTTGTTCTAATCACATCTAAAAGTATTGATTTTACAAAGGCTTTCGGAGCACATGGCTTGTTGATGAGCGTAGCGAGTGAAGCGAGCGGAGCGAAATCTTCAATTTCCCTACCCCCAAAAAAGTCACTTGTGTTTGTTTCGTTTTTTTGTTTGTTTGTTTGTTTTTGTTTTTGTATGTGTGTTTGTGCGCGCTCTACCGTCCAAACGCCTTAACCGATTTAGATGAAAATTTCAGAGGACTTACCTTTGTTCTGAACTTAGATCCTCCAAGTTTTTGGAAAAGATCGGTTCAGAAATGGTTTCATAAATCATTTTTCGATTTTTTCAAAAATTTGAATCTCTGTAAATGTCAAAGTTCATTACATATCTTCACCAAAACTTGTAAACATGTCGACCTTGTACATCTTTATTATGCCTGAAAATTAGAGGTCGGTAGGACTTTCCAATTGGTTTTTATTCGCATTTTTGTAGTGTTTTTTTCGTGATTCTACGCCTGATTCAATAAGAGTCCGGTTTCCTTCGTTTCCTTGGTTACCTGCTTTGTTGACTTCAAGTTTCGCCAAGGCAAAGATTTGACAGTCACAGAAGTTTAGTACTTTTGTTGATGGAAGTAATTTTCAGTAAATCCGTGTCAGAATTTTATCGTCAATTTAATAAGAACCCTCTGGCGTAAGTTATGTCTTATGCATATACACAAGGGCTTCGCGAACGCAATTTTGCGTTGAAGATGAGCGTAGGTAGCGGTTTTTGTATAGCTGATGAAAAGGTATGCAGGCAGAATGCTTATGAAAACCATGGAACACCAAGTCTGACCAATGCCTACTCAAAAATTCTGATCACTTGGAAATGTAGACTGATTCTGCGTTCCTTTGTTTCTCTCCGAGCTGTCAGATAGCGAAAAAATGCAGATTATGAACTCATTGAGTAATGATACCGTAAATACGTAAGACATGACATGATATGACATGACGTAAATATGTAAATTTCTGACGCGGATTTACTTTCAGTTATTTCATAAACGAAATTGACTAAACTTCTGATAACTGTCAAATTTATGCCTTGGCCCAAACTGAAATCAACATTGCTGGTAACCAAGGAAACAAAGGAATCCGGGCTCTTATTAAATTTCAGGCACCAAATCACGAAAAAACACTGCAAAAATACGAATAAAACCAATCGCAAAATCCTACCAACCTCATATTTTCAGGCAAAATAAATACGTATAAGGTCGACATGTTTACAAGTTTTGGTGAAGATATCTAAAGAACTTTGACATTTACAGAGATCAAAATTTTGAAAAAATCGAAAAATTCCGTAAAAATTGATTTATTTAAGAAATTCTGACCCGATCTTTTCCAAAAACTTGGAGGATCTAAGTTCAGAATAAAGGTAGGTCCTCTTAAATTTTCATCTAAATCGGTTCAGGCGTTTGGTCTGTAAGAGCGCGCGCAAACACACATACAGAAAAAAAAAACATACCAAAGTGCCTTTTTTTTGGGGTAGTTAAATTGAAGATTTCGCTCCGCTCGCATCGCTCGCTACGCTCATCAATTATCATTACTCAATGAGTTCATAATCTGCATTTTTTCGCTATCTGACAGCTATGAGAGAAACAGAAAAGTCAGAATCGTCTACATTTTCAAGTGATCAGAATTTTTGAGAAGTCTATGGTCTTCATAGGTTCATACAAATGGTTTTAATAGGAGTTCTGTCTGCACCTTTATATCCGCTTTATACTAACCGCTACGCTCATCTTCAACGCAACACAAATTGCGTTCGCGAAGCCCTAGTTATAATATAGAGTTGTGGGTTTACTGCATCAACTCTTTGTACTATTTTAGTAGGTACTCAAATGGCTGGGCTGGGGGGCTTGGGGCGCGAAGTCTACTTTTAAGGACTAAAATCTTCAAAAGAGCCAAAAACTGAAAACAAAAATATTTAATGAAAAGTATTCTTAAACTTCGCGTTTTAAGCATACTTGTTTTATATGTAATCACGTACAAACACTGTTCGAATTTGTATGTATACAAATTCGTACAGCGTACATACTAGGGTTTGCAACAAATATACGTATATGTATTTTTGTTTAAAGAAGTTGCAAACAGTAACATGAGTTACCAGTCAAAAATCGATTTCTAACTAAGGTAACCTCCTTTTAGATACGCGCTGGAGTCGCAGGCGGTCCACAACAGGGTAAATGCTGACGGGACTCTGGTGGACCCCCCTCAAGCGGTCATCATTGTAACGTTGTACAAGGTATCAACTATCAATATATAGTGTAAATTGATATTTAAAGATGTATCTTGATTTAATCTTAGTTAAATTACGAAAGCTCGTAATTGGCTAGTCATTTTATTTTTATGTATCTTGATATTTTTTAAAGGAAAGATCATGGTGTTTTTACTATTTATTTGAAAGAATTGTAATTGAGTTATAATGAAAGTGCGTTTCTAGAGGAAGTTATATAATACAACTCCTACGAATATTGTTACCGGGATTGTGTTAGTGTTGAAAATCTTAGATATCAACGATTGCATTTTTTTTTTAATTTTTGTGCTTTTTCATGGTTTCCGGGAACATATTTAGGCACACCAGACTTTAAAATTGATCAAAATGTTATCTTTATCTACGGTATAGGTATTTTAAGGGCCACAGGTCTTTGCCTCTTATTAAAATACTGCATTTCTTTTTAAAAGGTGGTATTTATCTTCAAAGAGCGGTATTTTCTTGATTTGTTAATCCTGAACAATCCCTATAGAATGCCAAGTTTATTTTCTAATCTATGGTAAATTAAGTTTTCGTGAAGGCTTTTCACCAAGGGGTTTCCTTTCGAAAAACTGCTCTACAACAACCGTCTTCCTCCACACCTCCCAAAAAATACCTGCTTTGGACATCACACATTAAAAGCTGTCATTTATTTAATAATTGCACAAATTAATTGATGTCGTTGCATGCTTGTTGCTTCCAGGAAAGATCCAAGGTCCCATACAACACACTGCAGATATTTATCGATCGTCTGAAGGAAGTTGTCGAACCCGGTTCGTCTGTTGACATCGATCCGTTCTTGTGGCCAAACCTGGTCTTGTTTTCGGGGAACAACTTCTACAAGTACGACGGCTCGCTGACCAATCCACCATGCACAGAGGCGACAATATTCATTGCGGGAAAATTTGAATCCGTCAAAAAAACCCAAGTAAGAAATCGGGAGGACAGCCGTTATTAAAGTAAGCAGTATAATAATTTCCACAAAAACGCGAAAACATAAATAACCCCTTAAAAATGAAGTTTTCGTATAAATCCTTTCAATACCACTTAACATCTATTTTCATTTTTGTTTCCGTTAACATTTAATAAGTAGTGAGAATGTCCAGAAAGTACCGTCCCTACTCGCACTGCAATTTTTGATATGTGATCGTATGTGTGATTCGGAGGTGTGAGTACCAAATTTCAGCTCTATTGGATGACGGGAATTAATTAGCTTTCCTAACTTTGACAACCAACCAGCCAGCCGCTAAATAGAAGTTAATATGATGGACTTAAAAATATCGAAAATCTTAATCAGCATATTTAGCGATCATGTTACTTTGACGTTATGCCGTTATCGGATCTGATGGATAAAATCCCAGTTGTATCAAAGAGGTAAATTCAAATTGTATTTCTAGGGTATTCGTATTGAAGTCTTCGCAAGCTTCGCTCACGATGTCCTCTTGCAAAGGACACCCATTTGTTTTTTGCAAACTGAAAGTTTAATGGCTTGATTTCAGTTAGACTACTTCCGGCTTGATTTCAGTGAAACTACTTCCGGCTTGATTTCAGTGAAGCAAATTCCGGCTTGATTTCAGTTAAACTACTTCCGGCTTGATTTCAGTTAAACTAATTCCGGCTTGATTTCAGTAAGACTACTTCCGGCTTGATTTCAGTTAAACTACTTCCGGCTTGATTTCAGTGAAACAAATTCCGGCTTGATTTCAGTTAGACTACTTCCGGCTTGATTTCAGTTAGACTACTTCCGGCTTGATTTCAGTTAAACTACTTTCAGCTTGATTTCAGTTCAACAAATTCCGGCTTGATTTCAGTTAGACTACTTCCGGCTTGATTTCAGTTAGACTACTTCCGGCTTGATTTCCGTTAAACTACTTCCAGCTTGATTTCAGTTAAACTAATTCCGGCTTGATTTCAGTAAGACTACTTCCGGCTTGATTTCAGTTACACTAGTTCCGGCTTGATTTCAGTTAGACTTCTTCCGCATGCTGATGGGAAAAGACAACAAAACAATGGCAGGCAACAATCGACCACTGCAGCACCGCAACGATCGAGAAGTGATTTCCTCGACCTAAACGGCATCAGAATTTTAGCCGGAACAAAGGTTCCATTTACGTTCGTCGATGCCATCGACCTGCACAGAAGTACAAAATTCAAATACACATTTATTATTGTCTTTTCAAAACGAAGTGAATTTAAGGACAGAATAAACTAACAGATTACATTCACATATTTTCTTCAAAATTACCTATCAACTTGCCTGCAGCCTAGGTTTGCCTGCAACTTTTTGCCTGGTTCAGGGGCAGACTGGCAGGGGTGCGGGGGAGGTCCGTCAACTTGGCCCCTCACTTTTGAAATCGTCAATTTTTTTATGCGCATCGTTTTGAGCTCGTTTTGAGCTGAATTGTGCTGTTTTCAAAACGTTTTGAGCTCATCCGGTTTTCGAGAAAAACGAGTTTTAAAATGGGGGGCCAAGTTGACGCATAGCCCCCCGACTTTTGATATCACGATTTTTTTTCTGCGCATCGTTTTGAGCTCGTTTTGAGCTCGTTTTGAGCTGAATTGTGCTGTTTTCAAAACGTTTTGAGCTCATCCCGTTTCCGAGAAAAACGAGTTTTTAAATGGGGGGCCAAGTTGACGCATAGCCCCCCGACTTTTGATATCGCGATTTTTTTTCTGCGCATCGTTTTGAGCTCGTTTTGAGCCGAATTGTGCTGTTTTCAAAACGTTTTCATGGCAATCTGGGTGGGTAATATGGTGGAAGGTGGGGGGGGGGGGGGGGCGCAAAATGGTGAAACAGTAACATATGCGTTTTAAACAGTCATTTGTAAACATATGATATGAACATATGTAAACATATGATATGTCATATGCCATACAGTAACATATGCGTTTAAACACAGTCACATATAACGTCATACGTCATATGTAGCGTTATGTAAACTGTGGTTTAGTTTTGTAAACGATTTGGATGCAAATTGATTTAGTTGGACACAGTTTTGGACAAACAAACACAAACACACACACGTTTACCCGAATGGCAAATGAGGAGATTATAAGGACAGTTTTCTATATTTCTTTGCATGTTTTTATGTAACATTTTAATAGAAACTGCTTTGTCGTTATATTTCGTGACTTGCCATCAAAAACGAATTAAAATTCGCCAGTCATTGCACTGGGTATTTTATTGATTTCCCCCCTTTTCATAGCCTTCTAGAAACATTGCAATGGAAATCAAGTCCATCTAGAAGGCCCTGGTTGTGTGCTGATATTAAAATTTAAACACACGTGAGGTAAACGGACGGAGAAATTTGTTTATTTGATAAAAGTCGGGAAAAAAACTTTATAAGATTTGATATCATTGCTATGTACAAGCTCTATTTTAACTGTTGTCTTGGCAATGGCACCTCCAAGCCTTCACTAAGCTCCAAAAAGACTCGAGCTTCTTTCTTGGAGAAATAGAGTTATTTTTCTCGTTCCTGACGAAGTTTTGGAGTGGACGCGTACAAGAGAGAACCAACACCAAGCCGAATCGAGGAAGTGAGATGCCATATCTGAGATTATCCTCGTCCCGTGTGACGTCGACCAACAGGTTGAGTGACGTCTCTGCCCGATAGAGTGCTGGAGCGAGCAACTTGCGTCGATCGGAAAACCGCTGGACGCCAGCCTGCGTCGGCGTCGGCGTCGGTCGGACGTTTGCTGACTCTGCACAGGCGTCGCGCTTCAAAGCAATTGTCATTCTGATGATGAAATGGAGGGGGGGATACTTCTAGAATCAGCCCCTTCACTCATTGTGCAGCGGTCGACCATCGAGTCTTCGCGCCGAAATAGCTCGTTTCCGTTTGCATTCTGAGAAAATAAACATTCATCGGCAACTTACTGCCTAATCAATTTAAGGGCGGGCGAGGTATGATGTCTTCTGACGGTGACGACAAACAGTTGGTTTGGTTTCTTATTGTGATACAATAATTCACGGTTCATTATCCTAAAGATGAGATTTTCTAGACCAATATTTGACATCGGATGCTTAAAACTCAATTGAAAATGAGCTTCGCATCAAAACTGAACATTGTGTTTGAGACATCCTGCAACCACATATCATCCCAAGGTTTCCTCGGGATTTCATCAGAAGGTTTAGAGTTTTCCTCTGTTTCGAGTTCCTGGAACTATCGACAACCATCTGCATTGCTTCCAGTCTTCCACTTCCGCTCCCTGGATTCGTTGTCGCACAAACACCACGCCTGGCAAACGCCCCCCCTCCCCGCGCCCGAATTCCGGCAACCACCTTATTCCTTTCACCGCGTTTCTCTGTTTGCCATGGTTCCTACACGTGCAAGAATCACCCTCCTGGCACTAAGTTCCAGTATTGTGGTAAGTGCTGCTGTCCAGGGTTTTGCGCAGGCTTCCACCGGGTTTCAGTTGGCAATTGTGCCCGGTTCGAGCCGGTTTCAGAAGTTGCTTGTAGGAATTTTGAAACTAAATAGTTAACACAACAACACATTTTTTGGATGTTATGATTGTAGTTACTTTCTGAGTGAAAGAGCAAGAATGAATTCTTTTTTTAAGGAATGTCCTTTTTGCCTAATAAAGCTTTTATACTAAACGTTGCATCATATATGGGTGATTCCCACTAAGATTTGACGAACGTCTTCACCCATGGCTATTTTTTAACACATTTAGATTAGTACAACTATATTTCCTTAGTGGTTACAAATGGTTACAATGTGGTTAAAAAAGTGGTATTGATTACATGCTATTATATATAACACGAGCAGGTGTATTATGACGAAGTGAATATTTCGTAATTCAAAGCAGTTTTTTAAAAATAAATAATGTACATAGTAATTAGTAGACATTGATTTATGTTCTAGAAATGTGTAAATAACACATTATATTTATTCTTTATCGAACATTTCTTAATTATTGTTAATTGAAAGTATGAGCAATAATGTCGTTCACCCTACTTCACATACTTTTTTGTTAGTTTGAGCTAACGTTTGAGTTAGAGTTTGAGTTAGAGTTGGAGTTAACGTTTAAGTATACGTGATCACTTACTGTTGACAACACAATACTTTAGAGTTCAGAATCTTTTAAAAAACGTACTATCGAGGCTTCTTAAATTAATTTTCATGTTGTAAATTAGTAACTATACTAAAGTCAGGACATTCAAAGCAGAGACAGGAAAGTTAAGGGTTTTGAGGTTCTGGTTTTAATCTCGGTCTATGTCTCGAAAGTTTTGCAAAAGTATTTTTTAGGGGAAAAACAGCTGTCCCAATTCCGGGTTTTGGGTTGATAACTGGGTTTATACGGTGGTAATCTAGCATTATCGGTCAATCGGGCTGTTGTGACCGGAAATGAGACACATAAAACCACAGTTAACAATTAATTGTTGATACCCTAGGATTATTATCGAAACTAGTTTGGATTCCCAGGTCTCGGTCTCGGTCCTTGTCTCAAATGATTTTAAAACATCGTTTCGAATGTGGTTACAGTCCCAGGTCTTTATCAGGTAAAAACTTTGACTGTCTCGTGTCAGAAATTAACCATTTTGCTACGTGCCAATCTCAATTAAGTATTTTCCCCAGCGAATAAAATGATCCTGATAATAACTGATGCAGGTTAAGAAGTACGTATAAGAATTGGCTCGTGCAAAAAATAATTATTTTATAGATCACAAATAATTGTTGAATACAATTTTATAATAATACGTCCTGCGTTTGTGTGATAGTGATAGTGTAATAAGTGTCCTGTAAATTTCATATTAATTGATTTCAAGTTAGTAATTCAACTTGCGCCTATTTATCGTGCATGCACCCTTTATCATAATTGCGTGTGAAACGAAACACCAGAGATATTCTGCAATTAAATGACGCTCTTGTGCAAGTATAAAATCATATAAAAGGGGCATCAGCATGTTCATATTTTCAGCAAGCTACAGCTACATCATGTCTTCAAAAGTCATCGTCGCCATCTTAATTGTCGATGCTGTGATCGCGGTCGCTGCGTTTACAGGTAAGTCAAAGAAAAATTACTTGAATTGCTGCATAATTATGAAATGTAATTATTGTTCATTTCAAATTTGAATATCTGAAAATTGCAAATATTGCAATTCATAATTTTTTCTTTGGTGTCGTTGTTTTATTTCATGATCGCATACCAATTTTGCCGTACCTTTTCTACGCATATTTTGCTATTTATTTATATAATATTGAAAGCCTCACCAGCTTTTAAAAGAAATATATTATATTTTTTATATAAAATAGATTTCCTGACAGCATACAATAATAAAACATGAATCAATTTTGTGATGATGCTGCGGGGTGTATTCTTGCTGGGCTAATGCTGGACTATTTTGTCCGCAGACTGGAGCTACAAAGATCCTTACGGTAAGACTTTTCTTATGCATAAGCGTTCTGAAAGTCATTCTAATCGACATCTTTAGTTAACCGCAAATAGCTCTTTGTCAACGCAATGTTTTGGTACAGCGCCAGCAGGAGAGCCGACCAGATGGAGAGACGAGTATCCTAAGTGCGGAGGAGAGCTGCAGAGTCCCATTGATATCGGCAGAACCTCGCCACAGGGCGTCGGCCCTGGATTCGACTTTGTCAGGGGCTACAGACGAACGCCCGATAAAATGACACTCACAAACGACGGCAACACACGTAAGTATCAGACGAAACAGAAGTTGAGCGAACATTTTAACATTTCAGCTCTGCGATTTCGTAACTGACTTTGCCGTACTCGGTTACAGAGTTAAAGAATTGACATGGATAACAACAGGGATTTTACTCATCAGAACCGAGTCCGATAACGGCATAACGTAAAAGTTACAAAATCGTTTGGCTGATCACGGCAGTTGTTAGCATACTGCTGATCACTAGCACATTTATTTATTTTTATTTATTTTTATAATTTATTTGTGACTATTTCATTGTTTCAAAGAAGGTTTAAAGTGTGAAAAACTGGTAATTGCTGAAACAATACATGTACAACTGCTGACACAATTTCGGACATAATTGCTTGCTGATGGCTGGAAATTGCTACCTCTATTTAATCATATTATAGGACAATGCCGTTTTTTTAAAGACAAAAGTAATAATTAATACTTGATTTTCGTCTCCTTTTTTCCTGTGTGTGCTGTTACAGTTGTTCTGACCAGCGAAGGAGGTCCTCCAATACTCAAGTTCAACGACGACAGGCTTTTCCAGCTGGACAACGTCCACTTTCATTGGGGCCAAGCTAGTGACGATGGCAGCGAACACGCCCTCGAGGGAAAGCGGTGAGATACTCACTGATTATCGCGCGTTGTCTAGAAAACTCTTTTAAGTTGGTATTTAAAATCTGTTTTCACTAGAAATCAAATCAAATCAATATTTTCAGTGCATTCCAATTGTTTCTCCCTGTCTGATAATTGGACATTAATTTTGTTCCAATAACATATATAAAAGTATTGATTTTACTAAGTCTTTCGGAGCACATGATTTGTTCTAATACATAGTTGTGGGTTTACTGCATCAACTCTTTGTACCATTTTAGTAGGTACTCAAATAGCTGGGCTGGGGGGCTTGGGGTACCCATTTTACTTTTAATGACTAAAATCTTCAAAAGAGCCAAAAACTTAAAACAAAAATATCATGAAAAGTATTCTTAAACTTTGCTTTCTAAGCGTACTTGTTTAATACGTTCGAACGCTGTACGTATTTGTATATGTATTTTCATTGCAAAAAGTTGCAAACAGTAACATGAGTTACCAGTCAAAAATCGATTTCTAACTAAGGTTACCTCCTTGCAGATACGCGTTGGAGTCGCAGGCTGTCCACAACAGGGTAAATTCTGACGGAACTCTGGTGGACCCCCCTGAAGCGGTCATCATTGTAACGTTGTACAAGGTATCAACTATCACCATACATTTGAAATTGATATTTAAAGAATTCTTGATAGTTTTTTAACGAAAGATCAGGGTGTTTTTACAATTTATTTAAAAGAGTTGTAATTGAGTAATTATGGAACTTGCGTTTTTGGAGGAAGGTATAATTCAACTCCTACGAATACTTTTTCCGGGATTGTGTTATAGTGTTGAAAATCTTAGATATTACCGATTTCATGTTTTGTTTAATTTTTGTGATTTTTCATGGTTTCCGGGAATATATATAGGTACACCAGACTCTAAAATTGATCAAATTTGTATCCTTATCTGCGGTAGGTATATTTTAAAGGAGCACAGGTAATTGCTCTCTTTTTTAAAGACTGTATTTCTTTTTAAACGACAGTATTTCTCTTGAAAGAGCGGTATTTTCTTGATTTGTTAATCCTGAACAATCCCTATGGAGTGCCAAGTTTATTTTCTAATCTATTGTAAAATAGGTTTTCGTAACGGCCTTTTCACCAAGGGGTTTCCTTTCGAAAAAATGCTCTAAAACAACCGCCTACCTCCACACCTCCCAAAAAATACCTGCGTTGGACATCACACACTAAATGCTGTTATTGATTTCATTATTGCTCAAATTAATTGATGTCGTTGTATGATTGTTGCTTCCAGGAAAGATCCAAGGTCTCGTACAACAAACTACAGACGTTCATCGATCGAGTGAAGGAAGTGGTCGAACCCGGTTCGTCTGTTGACATCGAACCGTTCTTGTGGCCAAACCTGGTCTCGTTACCGGAGAACAACTTCTACAAGTACGACGGCTCGCTGACCAATCCACCATGCACAGAGGCAACAATATTCATTGCGGGAAAACTTGAATACGTCAAAAACACACAGGTATAAGGAATTGGGAGGAAAGCAGTTATTAAAGTAAGCAGTATAATAATTTCCACAAAAACGCGAATACAAAATGATCCCCATAAAAATTAAGTTCTCGTATAAATCTTTTATATACCACTTTACACCTATTTGCATTTTTGTTTCCGTTAACGTTTAATAAGTAATGAGAATGTCCAGAAAGTACCGTCCCTACTCGCACTGCAATTTTTGATATGTGATCGTATGTGTGATTCGGAGGTGTGAGTACCAAATTTCAGCTCTATTGGATGACGGGAATTAATTAGCTGTCCCAAGTTTGACAACCAACCAGCCAGCCGCTAAATAGAAGTTAATATGATGGACTTAAAAATATCGAAAATCTTAATCAGCATATCGATCACGTATAACTTTGACGTTATGCCGTTATCGGTTCTGATGGATAAAATCCCAGTTGTTGTCCATGTAAATCCGGCATCTTTCATTTAAATTGGTTAAGCCGTTTGATGAGTATAGAGACCAAAAAACATAAATGATCAAAAGACATAAAAGAGGCAAATTCAAATTTTAATCTAGGGTATTCGTATTGAACTCTTCGCTAGCTTCACTCACTCTCAAAATTTAATATGACGAAGTTCTCTTACAAGGGACACCTATTTGTTTTTTGCGAACTGAAAGTGTAATGGCTTGAATTCAGTTTAACTTGATTTCAGTTACACTAGTTCCGGCTTGATTTCAGTTAGACTTCTTCCGCATGCTGATGGGAAAAGACAACAAAACAATGGCAGGCAACAATCGACCACTGCAGCACCGCAACGATCGAGAAGTGATTTCCTCGACCTAAACGGCGACAGAATTTTAGCCGGAACAAAGGTTCCATTTACGTTCGTCGATGCCATCGACCTGCACAGAAGTACAAAATGCAAATACACATTTAATATTGTCTTTTCAAAACGACGTGAATTTATGGACAGAATAAACTAACAGATTACATTCACATATTTTCTTCAAAATTACCTTCACCAACTTGCCTGCAGCCTACAACCGACAACCTAGAACTAATACAACCTATACGGTGCCTGCAACCTTTACAACCTGCAGCTCATACAACAAATACAATCTCCACGGTGCCTGCAGCCTAAGTTTGCCACAACCTTTTGCCTGGTTCAGGGGAAGACTTGCAGGGGTGCGGGGGTGCCATAGAACTCCGTCATTTTGACATTCCTGGCTTCGGCCGGTTTTTGAAAATGCTAATATTTAAATAAGCAATTATATAAAATATATATCTGCAAGTTGTGTTTATATTCTTGCGACAACAAGTTGTGAATTGCAATCCGAAGAAGATGAATGAGTGTAGTTGGCCCTTTGTCGGCGCGTTGCAGGGAACGATTGTTGTTACCTATAATAGTAACTACGCGCAAATCGACCCTTTCTTAAGCTGTGTTTACACGGATCAATGTTTCGTTCAATGCATTGATGTCAATGTATTGAGCTCAATGCATTGAACGAAACATTGAATGCTCTTGAAGAGCCGTTTACACGACCCAATGTTCTAAATTCATTGAAAATGGAGGCACAGCCTTCCAAAATCTTTGTTTCTAGAAGGCAGTGACATACCCTTCCTTGTATTGAAAGGAAAATTGAACGATATCTAGAACACGTCCTAAATAAGAAAACATTGAATGCAGTTGTTGTTTATAAGGTTCAATGCATTGAACGAAACATTGAACCGTGTAAACACAGCTTTATGCTATTGCCTCGCCGCCGATGCCGCCGCTTTTTGACTACGGAATTAGATGATTTATTAATTCGATGTTTTAGCAAAGTACCATTATTAAGCTCAAAATAATGCGCAATACCATGTCCCTTGTCTAATGTTTACTGTCGACGATCACAACCCGCGAAGGTAATACGTAGTTTAAATGTGCGTGCAAAAAGTTTGTGTGTGTGTGTGTGTGTGTGTGTGTCTTAACTTGCTCGTGGATAACCCAGCGTTTTCGGAGCCCTCAAGTGAATGACACGACCTGCCCCAGTCAAGGCAGCTGCTCGAATTTCTTTATAAATGCTCATATATTGGAAGAAAATCGGCAGGGGGATTTTATTTCCATATACATTTTCATATTTGAAAGAATGAAAAACGAGCCGTTGAATGCATGGAAAATGTTCCGATGAAAATCTGATTTTCTAGCCAACTCGACTTAGTTTATAAAAAGAAAAATATGTAAAATAAAATTGAATTCAGCGATATGAAAAAATATGAATCAGTTTCGTGCGTTATTCTTCCATTCCGCGGAGCATGGCTATCGAACTCGAATTTGAGAGACTATTTATTGGACTAATATTATAAAATGTATTTCTAAAGTGCGTAGGTTTTACTTGCTTTTAAAGTGCGATACAATTTAGTTAAGTAAGGGAAATGCAAAAAAAAAAACTTGGATGTAAAATGTGATCCCAAACTTAAATTCGGTCAATCTCTATACCTTGGGACTTTTGGTAATTGTAACTGAAGTTGCAGTTGCAGGACTGTAGGGCTTTAGCCTAAAGCTTAGGTCAGATTTGACTGAAGACACCTGATAAACACCTAATTGTTATAAAAGTAAGCTCGAGTATGTTTGTGAAACCAGTCCATCTATTGTCATCAACCGCTAGCACCTGAAAATTACCAGCCGCGCTATAAATTCGAATAAAAGCCGGCCGTTTGGAGTGCCACCAATTAACCCAGCAATTCACATTATGGTAAGTGCCCTCGCCGCGGAAGTGCCACGCGGCAGATCAATTACACCCACACAGTGGTGGAACCGTGCCGTCCGCATTTCCATGTTAATTTCCCTGCGTGGCGCGACAGTGGGCCTTCGTCGGCCGCGCGAGAAGCATTGGCCGACCAACTGTGGAGCAGGCGACTTTATGTGCGGGAACATTCAATTTGCACTTAAATTAAAATCAACTTCGCGGCGGCCGACGTTCATTATGCACAAACCTGTTGATCGAATTAATAACCTGCAAAGAAATCGCGTGGGTGTGGCGGGCGGTCGGGCGGGGGTGGGGGACGTGGTGATGGATATCATCGGGCAGAGTTTTTGCAGCATTCTTGTTTAACGCGGCGGCACGAGGAAAACAATTTTCTAGATTCTAAGCTGAAAACTCGAGATGTACTTTGTCTTTTGAGAAAACTATGGAATTAGTACTCCTTTAAAATAACCTGCAGCCAGCAGTTACAATCACAACCTATAGTTGCCTGAGTGTGACTTTCAAAAATAATAGTCATCCAGAGATATATATTTTTAATAACGTATAAGAATAAAAAAGTCGCAGCCTCTTAAGATCAATATCTCTCCCTTTGGTGCAGAGTTTCACTACCGCTCAGCGTCAAATTCCCGTCGCCGAAAATGTAAATGGCTTAGGTTTCGTAAGCCCACAATTATGAAACGGAAGGTCGTGGAATAATTCCCAGCGACTTAGAAACGGTTTTTAAAGAGCGCGGCTTTTGAGGGGACCTGCCCCGTGACAGGGGTGCGTGTCTCTCGATCGGCCTTGCCACGAGTGAGATGCACAACGCCTCCCCCCTAGAACGCGTTCTGGAAGGGAAGGCGATGCTAATGCGGGGGGGAATTCAAAAAAACTTGCAGCTTCTCTCGGTCCTTGGGCGCGCGCGACTTGTGGTAAATTGGCCAATTTTAGGATCGCGAGTGGTTGTAGAAAAAGATGCGATAATTCAAATCTTGAATGAATTGAATGTGAAACGAATTCGCGGACGAAAATATTTATAAAGAATGAGCGCCGTTAAGAGGTTGCAGTCTTCTCGAAGTGAACCATGCTTGTAACAAAGCAGGGAAATGCCAGGAAACGGTTGTTTTGTAACGCTTAAAAAAGGCTCAAAATGAGAAGAAAATGTCTTACTCAAAGAATGCAGTTAGCAGGAAATAGTGAAACCGAAGTGTCTGCCTATTAAATTGCAGAAAATGCATTTTGAAAGTGTCGCGATGCCATTTCATGCAAATTGTAACTATTAAGAACTATGCATGCATATGTAATACCAAAACACATCGTACATCAAGCATGTTGTGACACCAAACATATCGTATAGCACCATGAACACCTTAAATATACCTATATTCGAGAGCTAAGCACTACAGTACGCTTGCAAGTACTGAGCTCACACAACACAAGATCCCAAATAATCCCGCTGAGCGCACAAAGCCCGTCTCTGTCCTCAACGCCCTCCGCACGGACGCCGGTATCCCAAAACAGCCGCTCGCCGTCGCCCTTACACACACATACACAACGTTGTCCCGATTGATTTGTCTGTCGGACGCCGACGACAAGAGATCCGCATCTTCCGGAGACCGCGCACGGCTTTGCGAAGCATCGCCATGTGCGGCTAATCTGATCTCGCGTAGGGGTGCGTGGTCCGATGTCGACGGCCCGATGCACCCGGCAGTGCAGTCTTGAGCCGGGCTGAGCGCATTCGATTACGAACGGACAGTGCCGATGAGAAAACGATTTCGAGACGAGTGGGATATGTTTTAATCTCTTTTGGTATTGCTGTGTGTTCAGCTTTGTGACAACAGGGGATGCTTTGATCGGCTTTGACTCGGAGTTACGAGATAGTTGGACAGATGGCGCGCTAGCGGAGAATTAAGATGGTTGATGTCCGTAATTATGTCGAAATCAATTATTTTCGCTATTTTTCAAGTACTCACGTGAGTTTGGAGGTGGGCTCATTTTCCCCCAAGCATCTCATAACACGAAACATCAATATGGTTATATTCAACGATAAATTGAAAGTGGTTGTTACACTTGTTACCAATTTTAATTCAATTACGACTGCGTTGTCAGGGAATACATAACCGAACGACTTGTCAACGTATAGGTATCAGATTTTACACTTGGCCTTTACAATCTCGATATAATTAGTGTTAAAGCACGCTAGTTTCTTAAATATTTAGATGGCATCGGGCTCACGTGCCTGTCTCAAGAGCAAGTCTCGTGAGTCTTGAGGTATGTGCATCCTCGATTACCCATCCACCTATCAGACAGCTCAGTCAAACCGCTAACCAGTCTAATTTAGCACTCTATATATAATCATCATCAACAGCATCTTAATAAGCTGCCTAAGGCTCCACTTCACACCTTAACCTCTAACACGTTGAAAGCGTCTGCCTCGTCTCAGCATTCGGAGCTCGTACGCCGTTGTGAAGCAAGGGGTTGGAAAACATCAACGTCATAAAGATGACGCGACGATATTAAGACGGAGCCCAAATAGGGCGTAAACCAAAACGAGTATCTCTCGTGCAATTAGCTGTCTCTCTCTCACCATTGGCCTACCCTGTGTCAATTACCCTCTCGGCAGCCGACGATATGAGTCAGCTGTTACAAGCCACCCCTAATTGATAGCATTGTCCTTCCCCCATGTACACTTATCAACAATGTTATCGATGCACGTCGCCGCGCGGGACAATGAAGTGTGGCGCGCGGGACTGCGCCAGTCCGTCGTCGCCTGCCGCAAACAGTGCAGCGTCGGGGGATGAAGTGCTTCCGCGTGCTACTGCAGGGTACTTGCCGGTTCCGATGTGTATAGGTGATGCAGGGGTGGCAGGCTGATAGGCATTGACTGCGTCGGTGTATCCACCCCTTCGGTGAAGGGGAGGTGGTTATGAAAAACACAAATGTGATTTTAATTTATGGTCTTTCGCTTCCTCTTGAAAGTGACTAAAGGACGCGAAAATAAAGGAATACGTGGGTTGTTCTTTGATGTTGGTATTATTATATCCACTTGACGGTGTGCGGTATTTTCTTTTATGCGGACATGATTAAGTGGCCAGAAAATGCATTTATTTTAGGAAGATGAAGGGGAGTACGGAACATAGTTATTGAACCGTGTAAAGTGTGAAACGTTTCTTAAAATATTTGTACCTATATATCATAGAAATGTATGATAATTTGAATATTGATAATTTTTCCCACCCGTGCCAAAACGCAAGCTCTTTTTACAAGAAAATGTGCTCAATTTGCGATACCTATCATGCGTAATTGCGCCAAATATTTCCAACGCAAGGAATTTAAAAAATTGAAAAACAATTTCGTGGAAAAAAATATATCGTGGATAATATCTTTACATTGGGTAAAGTTGACCACCTAAAAACATTTTTTGGTGCAAAAACGGAGAAACAGAAACTGTTCAATGAGTGCACTTGACACATCGAATTCCGCATGCGCATAGAAAATATATGAAACCGAAACATGCAATTTGGTTTCTTTTCAGTCCATCCCCCTCCCCCCTCTCCCTTTCAACGCACGTTTCCACTCGATATTGCCACGAGAGTCAGAGAGATATATACCAATGTGTGAGTGTGTGTGTGTGTGCATTTCAATTTTGATGATCATTTCATCGCTCATGTGTGTAGCTCGCAGTCGAGATGGTCGGGCACAACATCGCACTCGGCATTCCCTCGTCTGCACGGGTCCACGCCAGCCTCTTGACAACCACCAGGGACGCACGCACTCTGCACCCATCCACGCCCCCCACACGCATGTCGTCGCTCATCGAGCGAGTGCCGCGAACCGCACAGATTATTGGCTTTTTGATGACGGCGTCACATCACTCGGATGCCGCGTTCGAAATGTTGCCGCGTTTCACGCACTCTGAATCCAACACAATATTCACATGTGCAGACTTCTTGATTTGTTTATCCAGCTCTAACGAAATGTGAGAACGATAATGTATTTTATCGTGGGAGTCGGCAAAAAAAAAACAGGCTGTGGATGGCAACACACGCACGCTTTGTTGGCAGTTTTATTTTTATAAACGACCGACGGCCAACGCGGCGGAACGATTCCAGCGCGCCAATCAGCGACGATAGACGAACAATTTTAGAATTCCCAATATGCTGTCAATAAAAAAACGGAAGGGGATTCCTTTTCAACTTGATTTTAATTGAAATCTCGATCAATAAAACCTCAACGAGGGATGAAACGAAATTACGAATTACATCTTGTTAGCGCGGAACGTAGAATTCCACGGCGGCCGGAGGGGGCATTTTGGGAGCGTGGCCGCCATTACACTTTTTACGATAGACACACGGCTGAGGAGATGGATTCTGCTCGACGCTGTCTTTTATCCAGCCCTCGACAGGAATTAACTTCTGGCGCTGAGACCGCAAAACGAAATCAATTGTTTAGTGCGGCTATTGCGAGCCTCCCTATAGTGTTCTCAGCTACACACACTGGGGGTCGGTTCAGCGTGCTGACTCTCGATTTATGCACACTACAAGCCCCGACTACAAATTGCCAATTGCCAGAGGACCCGGATATAATATCATAAGTCGAATTGCTTTATTCGTTTCTGGTATCTCATCGGAATCTGATGAACGAATCTTGGGACTCGCTTCGTAGCTCGCTTTCCCTAAATGCATTCAGCAGTGGAATGCAATCACAGATCCAAATTGATTTCCACTCTGACAACGCTTTTCTTTACTTATTTTCAAGCATGTATATAGTATTTTATTGCTCTAGCGCTATACGTATGCCATATATTATCTCGTTTAGTAGTTTCCTATGAATCTATTTAAGGAATTAGCACCCCTTTCAGCGGCAGATATCCGCGAAGCAGAAAAGTGGAGAAAAAGAAGCACAATTAAGTCTACTTTAATGGTAAAATCTGGAACAACTTGAAACCTCACGCTTCTGATAACGCGCGGATATTCAGATTTCGCAGCAGTATAAATCACTCGAGATTCAAACGGCTTCTAGGTCAATGCTGCTAAAGTAATAAGGACACATCAATGAGAAAATATTACCCCTCGTGGCGTTTTCAGATTTATGCGCGGCTATACCGTCGTCTATAAGCGTGATTTACTGGCAAATATGTAGCTCTTCATTAAATATTAATTTAAAGAAGGCAAAGCGAAACTTTTTTATTTTACACTTTTCAATCTGCAGTGCGCCAGGCAAAGTTGGCGAAATACCTACACCCTTCTGTCGACGGTGCTGGGTTCGGTCCCGGCCGGGCACGGGGCGCGCTATACGCCTGCTAATCAGTCGGCGGCCTCGGTGAAAGTTTTGGGCGTCGATCGAGCCTTTCGGCCCCGCGAGCGCTCGTCTGTTTACCGTGCAGTGACGTCGGGAAACTCGACGTCTTCGGGGCACAGAGGCGACCCGAAATCCTCTCAAGATGGGGCAATTAATTAGATTCGAACTGATCAAATAAAGTGTGATCGTTTTAACTTTTTCGTGAGTTCGATTTTTTTTTTTTTTTTTTTTTTTTAACGCTATAAGAATTCAGAATTCCTATAAGCTATCAGTGCAAAGTATAGATATAGATGTGTACCAAGTACCAAACATCTTTCGCTGTGGGTAAAATACAATCGCTGACATAAACATTGCAAATAAAATGATGCCGTGTCCAGTAACTTCAGGAAATTGTAATACTTCCGTTCTTCCGCTGTTTCAAAACGATTCCAGGTTGAGTGCAATCTCTCGATCGGAAATTGCGTCCGAATGAATGTAATATAACATCGACGAAGATGAAATTTAAACAAAACGTTATTTTAAGCTCCGTCTATTTGCTGCCGAAACTTTGAAACTAACAAAAGATAACAACGCGCCGCACGTTGTTGTTAAGAAACAAGTGAGCCTAAAATATTCATTTCGAGGAACGATCAACTGTGCCTCGTCTCCGCCAGTATGCGCCACTGAACAGCCAAGTGGTCCAAGTCAAGAAAAGCCAGATTCTACACGACCAGATGTGTGTTATAGTCTAACTTTGAACAATCCACTAAATTGCAGCCAAGTATTAGATTGAGCTGTTACGTGATATTACAGCAAGTAATCGAACTATGTCTTCCACCACGTTGATCGAATATAAACTTTCGAGTACCTGTAACTTCAATTTTCAAAGCTTAAGAATTGACTTGGACCAGTTGGCAAGTCAAGGGCTCATATTGTAGGTCTGCCATACTCGGCAGTGCGAGGTCTCCGCGGAGGGCAGGCATCGATTTCCGATGACCCTCGCAGCGTCTCGCCGGAAGTGGCTGTACAGGCTGGATGCGTGAGCCACGGAGTCAGTCGTCGGGCCGGAATTCTGACCGGCAGGACCGCGTCGGTGATCCGCGAAGGAATAGCGCCTCGTGCCGCGCGGCGGTCGAGATTGATTCGATCAATCAGCGTGGCTTGATGAGACCATCAATACCCGCCCCCTCCCGCCCCCCAACCCCTTTCACTTCGAGCCCGTACGCGTCTGATAGGTATCCCCCCCCCCATCCCTGGCCCGCCCAAATCAATCGGGCTGCATGAAATTCAACACGTGTAGAGGTAATCGTCCGGCTTGATTGAAGACCTTATTTACTAATCTCGTAGTCACTGACGTACACGTTCAGGCTCAGTTTTTTTTTGTGACCCGCTCTGGTTCGCGAGTGTCAGAGTTTTGAAACTAGTAAAGGCATGTGTTTCAAAGAAGAGCGTATATCGCTCCAGGATTCAAGTATAGGTACATATAGTATGCGTAAAAGCAGACAGTCACATCCCGAAGGCGCATGGAAGAGCGTTATCAGCTATTTTCTTCCATCTTCGAATATGAAGGGAATGTCTGTCAACAGAATCCCCGGAAGCGGGAATGCGAACGGCGCCTACAGCCCGAACGGTAATGCAACGGCCGAGAACAGACGGGGCGCGTCGCGTCGACCCAGATTGAATACTTTCACCCAAGCCACGGGCTGATGCATTTCGAGCGGCAACAATGTCGCATGCTAAGAAAGCCGAAAGGGCATATCCGCCGATTTGTAAAGCCAGGGCGGCGCGTGATGACGTTATTTTTACGCGCTTTTCCCGCGCTGTGCTTGCGCAATGATACTGAAATAAAAGCAATATCCTGCGCTCTATCGCTAGCCGCAGAAAATTGAAGAAATAAAAGATCACGTTGGTTTTGACGCACGCTGGTGGCGGCAAGTGAGCGAACTGCACTTAGAATGATGACTGCGTCCGCTAGATGGCAGTGCAGCGCCGCGTCCGTCGCGCCCACCCCCTTTTCGAGCGGGAATACTTTTTATTGCACTTTTACTACGGGCTTTTGGCGCGACGCGAGCGGCAAGAGTTTACGACGAATGCTCGTAATATTTCCAGTTACTCAGAATCCCATTCTGCCGGAGAGAAACGACGCCAGCGCCGGGAAATCTCGGGCAATCGTTACTCACACTTTGCCGGCGCTCGTCCTTAAGGATAATACACAATACGACGCGACGGTTTTAAGCGTTTGCGGCGTTAGCCGTTGTTGGACGGTTTACTCGAACAGGGCTGAACTGGTCTGCCGGTTGCAAAATGTAGCATTTACAACACAGATTCCGTCCGTGGCTGGTAAATTTAAAAACTTTTACAGATAGAGAAATCGATCGCAGGAATGTAATAAAAACGGTACTAAATTCTTCTTCTGACTATTAAATTAATGCACTTTTTTAATGACCATCAGCGCAAAAGGCGGGTTCGTCTGCTAGTATAGCTACAATATTAAACTTTCCAGGCAAAATAACCCAGAAGCTAATACTTGAATTATTTTTTTCCAAACACATAATATATTCACATATCTAGAATTTATTGTGTTTTAGAATAACTTGAGAATACAGATTATATAGGTATGCAAAATCTTATTTTAAAATAAAATAAAGTTTGGCGACTTATTGCAATTTATTTCGGTCAGTTGATTTTTGTCTCGACGAAAACAAGCCCAACTCCGGACTCGCGATAAAGCGAGTATGCTCCCAATGAGAACAGCTCGGCTGGAGTCTACCCTCCCAATAAAGACCAGCAGCCCAAACACAGAACACTGCCTGCTTGTCTGCCTGCCTGCCTGCCTCCTTTCTTTCGTTTCCTCATTGATTGTGCTGTCCAATTCCCCAAACAATCTTCTCATTGCCAACAATTTAATATTATCTCGTGCGGCGAGGGACTTGCGGGAAACGCACTGCACGCACAGCGGCAGAGATACGCACAGAGATACGCACAAACAGCAAGGATTAGTTGGGCGAAAACCGAACAACAACGCGAGGGCTGCAAATTCTGTAATTACGCGCTGTACATATAAAGCTGTTGCAGATTCAATGGAATTGGCATGGGTTCTGCGCGTTGCCAGGGAAATGCACAAGTTGTGCGTACATTCACGCACTCGCAGTTCGCTCTTCAATCAATGCAGACACTGGACCATTGAAGGCAGATTCACGGATTCCTGAGTTCTTGTTCTAAGTGTAAGGAAACGGAGGGTAGTTTTTCAATTCAGTAACGATCCTGGTCTAAGCTGGATTTTCTCTCACAAGACCCTTAGTATATGTGATGCAACGGTGCTCGTCAGCTGAGAGAAAAGAAAGAGAAAACCAAGACCGGTAGATTTCAATTCTGATCTCGTGTGATGAAAATAAGAGAGTTCACGCTCGTGGGTAAATTTAACGATAGCATCAAGAACATAAATAGTTTGAAGGTTTGGGGGAATTATCTCTCGATAACCTGTAAACATCTCCGTTCAAGACGTGTACCGTGATCACAAATTAATTGATTTGATCCCAAAGCAAAATCACTACACAGTGCACGCATCTAATTGGACCAGCCAACGTCTATAGTTCACGAGACGGTCAATTAAACGCGCGATCGCTGCTAGCGCCAGCTGTCAGGAATCAAGTGGCAGTCAATTAGGCGAGCTCTGCGCCCTGGCTGATGGATCATCTGATTGGCGGCAGTCGGGACGTTTCGCTGATCTCGCGAAGCACCAGCCCGTTCCCGGATCTGTCGCGCGAAGCGGACACTGACATCTATTAGCGACAGGACGCTTTTCGGGGGGGGGGGGGGGGGGAGAGAAAGGGGGAACAGAAGATTTAGGACGGGAGTGAAAGTAAATTGGTAACATGGAGTTGGACATGATGTCCACGAAATCCATGACTTTCGTTGTGATGTATGCGGCACTCTGTTTTGTGTTTCGTATATTTGCTTCTATAAATTCACAGTCGCACCGTCATCATTTTCTCGAGGTTATGCACTACGAAACGTTTTTTCCTCTTCATTCTCTTTATTATTATATACTTACTTACTTATTTTATTAGACTCTTGTTAAAACTACCTATATTTGACTTGCATGCTTATATGAATTCATTGGCAATATCGATTCCGTCTGCGTTCGGCGAGTTGCTCGGCAAAGACGGAGAAAACTTTCCAATCTCCCGCAAAACGACTACCAAATCTTTGCCCGCTGACTTTCCCGCTACAGAGTGTATACAGCTGCATTAATCATACGGCATTTTATCACAGAGTTGCGTCATTACGGCGGAGCCAAATCGAATAGCTAAAGTGTTATCAGTGCTTTCAGAAAAAGTTTTTGTTTTTTTCAGTTCTCGACAAAGAATAGATTTTCCGTAGCGTAATTACAAGGCGGCACTGGCTGGCGCGTATATATATTCCTTCTCCTAAGTCCTTCTAAGTCCCTATATCCTGTGCTTGAATACCCATTCTTCTCTCCCCTTCGCTGCTGTAACCGCTAGCAAATCATTTTATTTCCTCCAAGGCACTTGCTAGCCTTATTTTACACCAATTTCTTTTGCCTGCCTTCTTCATAACCCCTCGAACCATTCCGGCAGCCTTCGAAATCTCTACCGTCAGCAGCGTCCTTCACAATTCCTCCTGCTCCTTCTCTCTTTCCTGCTTCCAATTCCTTGTCTCGCTACTTTGTTAAGCATTGTATTGCATAATAACACTTTCTCTTTCATTTTCCTGTGTTTTCCCGGAGTGAGTTTCGGGAAAGATGAGACTCAGCGGAAAAGAGTATTTTCTTGTGAATTTTCTAGCACGCACTAGAGGACTCCTCCATCTCTTACAAGACGTATCACACCAAGGAACCGGAACTGAGAAAAGAAAACTGCTCGAATTTCGTTTTTGTTGCCTGCTAATGCGCTGCTAAGAAACCAGGCCATCAACCACGATGCTAAAAAAAAGGAACTAGAAGTAGGACGAAATCGCCATCCACATCTGATCAAATAATTGACCCGTTGATCCAAAGAATATAAGGGGTTAAAGCTTAAAGAGATCGAAATCGTAAAAACATTATGCTTATTTTGATAAGTAGCCAAAAATATCAAAACATAAAAAAACTCAAAAAGCTCCGTATACAAATTTCATTCTAAGTTATATAGATGACTGGCTGGGATGTTGTCGTAAATTAAAAACATTTCTTATTTTCCTCTCCATTTCTCAGTTCACACCACGGCCGCGTTGCGTTCACTCTCGACGTACTTCTTTGGAGTTGAATAATACACACCGACGGCGTCGGCGTCGGCGTTGGTGTCGGCGTCGCGACGCCAGGTGGCTTTATGCGTCCCACCTGACAAAGTTCGGCCAACTTTTAATAGACAATTTCACGTTGACTGAGCAGTGTACACTTGTGCTGCCACCTACAATCACGCGGCCATTCTTTTCCTTCACCTGTCTGGTGGAGGAGCCGGGTCTCGCTGGCTCAGCAACTTCTTGGGTGGTGTAGAATATTTAAAAGGCATGCGCATGACGCAGTAAAAGCCAAACTTACTCACAAACCAGAGTTAGAAAATTCTTTCTTTAGTGATTCAGGGTTAAAGTGCAACATTGACGGTAGCGGTCGCATTTTGTTACGTTGGTGAATGCGGATGAATTTTTGTTACATTTCCGGCAGTAAATTTATTTTCGTTACATTGGTGGCAGCTGGGGATTTTGTAACATTGGTGGCAGCGGTGGGATTTTCGTTACGTTTCTGGCAGTATTTTTTTTTTCGTTGCATGGTGGAACATGGGGATTTTTGTTACATTGGTGAACGTGGTGGGATTTTTGTTACATTGGTGGCAGCGGGGGAGACTTTTGTTCCATTGGTAGCAGCGGATGGATTCTTTTACATAAGTAGCAGTGGTGATATTTTTTAGTTGTTTTGCCAGCGGTGGGATTTTTGTTGCATCGGTGGTGGGATTTTTGTTACCTTTGAGGCATGAGTGGAATTTGTTTGACATTAGTAGCCGCAAAGGAATGTTGTTTCTCTGGTGGCAGTGCACGGATAATTGTCACGTTACTGACATATTGAAAGGACGCATGAAAGATTAATTTGTAAACGTAGTTGTGAACTGTGCGGTGAAAATTAAATTTCACTCACAGCTAACAAATGTCAGACTTATAGCACGTGGAGCCAAGAGTTTCAAGTGTGATGCTGTTGGTCACCGAGGGAGTCATCTGGCGCGCTGCAACTCGGGTGCATTTCGACGACGTGCACGTCCAGAGGTCGCTGCCTCGCGTCACGTGAGTCGCGTACCAAGGCGGCGGAGATTCGCAGGCGTCGCGGCGCCGAAGCTCGTCGCGACGCCGAGAGGTTCCTGGCACGCCGCGGTGGCCGGCGTTAATATTGCAGGTATTGTGCAACTTCGGCGAGACACGGGCAAAAAACAAAGCCGTCTACAGCGTTTTCTTATTTAGCTTCTACATGGTTAGAAACTTAAATTATTCGGGTTCTTACATAATTTAAAACGTGGTTTAAAATGCAGACCACAGCTTGAATGCTGGCAAACTTTTAATTGTAGTCATTAAACCTTGCTATACTTGTACAGAATAGTAACGTGCATGTCCGACAAAAAAATATATACGTGGACTACGTCGGCACTATTATTCGAAGGAAATTACTACTTTTTAAAAATGCAAATGAAAAGCTTTGGCAACGGTTGAAAGGCCATGGAAATGCACTCTAGTTATAATTAACGAGCTCGTAATTTAATAATACGTCTCAATTACCAGTGGACGTCGTTAATTTGAAAAGAATCTGCACATTTCACACACAAACTGCAGACCGCAGCTCAGTGCACGCGATGCTTTCAACCAGAGCACATTGCTATGAAAAGAATCGAAAGATTCGCGCGAATCGAAAGGGATCCGACCGAACCCAAACAAACATTGCCCAGCACTGCGAGTTCGTAGCTCTAACTTTGCCGTTCTCGGTTACAAAGTAAAAACCTTAATGTGGGCAACAATAGGAATTTTATCCATCAGAAGTCAGAACCGATAACGGAATGACGTGAAAGTTACAAAATCGCTAGGCTGGCCGCACAAGACTTGAATGTACAGCCGGTTGCGCGTGAGCGATGGCGGTTCGTACACAGGTAGCGTGTAATCGCGTTTGCTGGCCATGGCGATAGGCAGTTGCGACGGAGGTTACGGGTTCGAACCCCGTCGGTTCGCGCAAATTCGTTTTTTCGAAAGTTGATTGAACGAATCAAAATATCTTACTTACATTGCCTTTTACTGTGAATTCCTTTTTTTTTTACTCAAACCATTGATATTTCTTTGTGTTAAGAGAGTAGTAAACGGTTGTCGTTTTGGTTGATTTTCGCATAAATTTCACATTCATAGGGAACGTCTCCTGGCTACAAATTATTAACAAAAATTGTGATAAAAAATACACGTGTTGTAAAAGTGCATTAAATGGCACTAAAATGGCACTTTTTGAAAATTCCCCCAGCTGCAAGTTTAAAAAAAACGACGAAAAAAATAGTATCCGCCATTCAGTAGCTCTTTAACAACACGTTTGTTTTTTTTCAAAATTTTTGTAAATAATTTGTAGCCAGGAGACGTTCCCTATTAATGTGAAATTTATGCGAAAATCGACAACCGTTTACTTCTCTCTTAAAGTTCCACACCGCACACCCCATTTTGCAAGCGTGCGCCGAGAATCGGTGGTAAAAGACGAATCGGGGGGAAAAAATCTGAACCGGCTGTTGATTCAATTCTCGCCCCCCTGGCCGGCTAATTGACCGCGCCGAACGGAATCAAGCCGGTGTTTCCCACCAGCACTGACCGCGTGGTGGTCTGTCTCTTGCCGGCGAGCACGCGGAAATCTGCATCCGTCGCCTCCGTGCCGATCTTGGCGCGGACAGTGATTGATTCCCTATTTGTTTATAGCGCGGCTCCATTTATAACGCAGCTGCTCAGAGCGGTTTCGCCCTGCGGCTGACGTTTTCTCAGCGCCGACGCTGCATTAATATCACGCGGTCGCTTGTCAATAGGGGTCGACTTCAATGCTGATATCGAGGCGTGCAGGATGTGGGGGGTGGAAAGGTAACTAACACCGGACTAATGATACGTGTATACTTGTATAATATGGGAGTAAATGGGAATATAATCTTACATCATTTTGTTATAAAGGTGCCTTCAGGCTTAGGCGTCTAGAAGAATAAATCTGTTAGAGTCAAGAGAACAGCAAAGGGAAAACAGTGGTATTCAAAAGGCTCTGATTTAAAATTCTCGCAATAAATGTATTTGATCACTTGAGAGAGACTGGAGCAGCAAATCTATGAAATTTGCTCCAGACAAATATAATTATATCAATCCAATACCGAGCTGCATTCTCAGAATAGCCTAGCAATAGCGAATAGCGAATAGCGCAGCTGAGAAAAAAAGAGTGCTTAAATTAACCCCAGTTGGCCTCAATGGTTATTGGTTAGTCAAGGAATTATCGATTCGTTTACAAAATTTATAACCAATCAGACGCCTTGACAACAAGGTAACGAACAATTGAGCAACGAGTCCATAGCGCTTAAAAATCTCAGCCTGGAAAATGATATTACATAAACCAGGCATAATAACCCTGTGTTTATTCACACGAGCCTGGAAGCACCATGATGCATCAGAATAACCACACATCAAACAACCCCCGACTCACACCCCAGCCACGATGAAATCTAGACGCAAACATGGTAACCCATGGCTTAAGAAAGTTAACCCCCGTGTTTACGAATAAGTTTAAGTTGAAGAGCGTCGCTTAGCGCGCGGCGTCCCCCAGAGAGCTTATTAAAAGCAGTTTAAGCTGCATTAAGGCGTCGTCCACGGCGTCGGCGTCGGCGTCGCTTCAGAGGGCGCGTCGAGCCATCAATCATCGGGCGGGATATCATCGCGGTGGCGTCGGGACGCCGACGGCGGCGTCGGCGTCGAGGTATTTACTACAACGTGGCGTCCGTATAGTATACGCAGAGGGTGCGGCGGGTGGCTGGGGGGACGACTGCGGTTAATTGAAAACATGCGACGAGGTTTTTGAATGGGGTAAAAAGTATAGGATTAAACCGGAGGTTCTGTTGTACATGAGTACAGTAGTATAGTATAGTACTGCGGTAGTAACTTTTTACTCTTGGTGGGTTTTTTTCTTCGATAATTTAACTGGTATGATGAAAATATACACCTTATTTTGTTTCTCTATTATCAAGATTACATCTTAACTTCCTCCGCGCTGATGCTTTAAAGTGGGGTTGATTTTTTTTAAAGCAGTGTTTTATCTTACATACTTTTTCGAAACGAATCTCAAGGAACCGGTACCGCTACGACACTAACAAAATAATGGAGATACGCCTTAACTATTGATTGCTAACTATTGATTGCACAATCGTGATTACGAATGTAAGTGCTTGCGTGTCAATTCGATCTCTCGCCAATATAATATGCACCAGTCGAGTCTTGATAGGAGATCGCCTTCGTCTTCGTCGATAGTGTCTAGTACATAATTCATCGATTCAATGGGAAACCAACAGTTGCAGCGCCTTCTAATCCCCCACTTTCTCCCCATTCTCCACTCTTACGTCGCGATAGATGTAGTTGAGAGTAGAGATGGTTTATTTGGCAGAGAGCGACCAATGAGTCACATGGACGCCATTCTTCGTCCAAACTCCTGGCCGTCACCATGCAACTATAGAATATAGATTTGGCTAAATAATATGGCTAAATATATCTAGGCTAAATAGACAAGCGTGAAGTTATGATAATGATATTCTAGTATCACAGGTTGTTAATTCGCCAGGAAATATGAATTAATTTAATTTGGACCATTAATGGTGTCCAAACCGGGTTCAAGTATGGCCGATCTCCGCCAAAGAAGCATCTCTAGTTGGGAGCGAGCGACCCATGGAATCTACCCTAGACAAAATCAATGTTCTCTGTGCGTTTTTGCAGTGAGCTATGTTACTGCCCTTGGCTGAACCGTAGTGGCAGTGAAAGCAAGCAATGTTCTTGACCTTGGCAGAATCTTGATGGCCTTGAAATAAAGCAACGTAGTTGACCTTGGGATTATCTTAGTGGCCTTGAAAGGAAGTGATGTCGTCGAAATTGACCGGACATTGCTTGGCAGTCAGCAGGCCACCTTACTTTCATATCTGTTTTCTGTTTCCTTGCTTTGAGTAGAGAATTTGCAGACGTTTGTTTCAAATCCATAAGACATTGAAGATGTGATGTGAATTGCGTTCCACGCGCTAACGGTTCGATGATGCTAGCATGCTTTTCGCGGCGCAAAAATCCCCAAGTAAACCGTCCATTCTCGCACCGCCCTGCTGTGTTGTGTCCGACGGAAAACAGCGAATATTTAGCGAACCGCTCTGGCGGGCGGTGTCGCCGGTCAAGCGTGGCGTTTCATAGAATCTATCTGTCAACGTAGGAAAAAGGGCGCGCAGGCTGAAGCGTCCAGTGTCATGTCGCGAGTAAAAAGCTTTGTGTTCTATTGTGGACATTTCATTTTTAACGCCTCGGCGTGGGGGGGGGGGGGGGCACGATGAATGGTGCACTTTCCTGGGCCACGGCAGTGTGGACGCCGAGCGTGTGATAAATCAATCGCGGTCACACACAGGTGCCTCGGCCGCGCGTCAAAGAGCCTCGACAGCGTCCCGACGCCCGACGCCCGGCCGAGTGCTAATGCCCGGCGGACGATTGGTCAACAGCGGGGAGAGTCATCGGCATCCGTCAAACGCGCGACGGTCAAACGCGGCCGCCGTTGTCCTTTCAGCGCGACAAACAAGTCGCACGCCCACTTGGAGCTCGCTTTTTTCCGTGCGCTGTTCAACTCTTTGCACGCCCGGGCTCGAATGTTTGTCGTGAGGAAAATGTGCTTTGGAACTATCGGACTAATTTGGACTGTTCGGACAAATCGGACTAAATTGTCTTTACGTACCGGCATGACTTTGTACAGTCTAGCAACCTTTTTTTCAAATAATTAGCTTTGTAGATCAGGAAAGTTATCATCTTCTTTGTGAAATGTTTGGTATTTCTTGTTTCACTGATATACTTGATGAAATTAACAGTAACAACTGTACCTATGGTTTTTACATAAACTTGCAAATTTATAATACCATCAGCAATGTTCCATATTGATTCTAGTTATTATGTGATAGACAACATTTCTGCGAGCCTGACTGTTAATGTATGTAAATATATTCAATTTTTACATGATATTTTTAAAAAGTGTGCTGTCAGTTCGAATGCGGCAGAGAGAGGTAAAGAAAATCTGCCCAAGATTTCGCCGAAACGTTTAGATACAAGTCCTTGCGGCGCTAGCATCGCGTAGCTTGCGACACGTTTGCCCCGGGGTTTTGCGTCAGAATGTACTACCTCCCTTCTCCGCCGGAGGGGTGCAACATCGCGGAACGGGCGCCCGAGACACCGTCCCCCCGCCGCCAGCCGCGCCTCCAGTTAATCGTGACAGCGAGACAGTTACGTATAATCGGATGTGTTAAAAAGAAAATTGGAAAAAAAACGTAACGTTGTTGTTATTATCGACACCTGTGATCGACGCCCGGCAGAGATCGCTACTCACGGCCTCGGAAATCGGGGGGCATACAATTGACAGGCCCGAACACTCCTCGCCGATCTTTATGGCGCGCGCGAGATTGGCGATTTTTTGACAAGATCCGCGAGCTGGGGATTCGCGTCACCCCCTTAGTTTACAACGGCGGCAACACACAGCTTTAATCAAAATCTATCGTGTTCGACAAAAAAAAATCATACCCTCGCCTGACAATTTTGGTTTCCTTTAACGATTTATCTGGAAAGCTTTATTCGTTAGATGCTGATTTATGCTCGTACAATATCGTGCAACTCTTTCAGCCGTGGAAGCGGCGCGTGTTGTTCGGGGTCGGGGCGGCGGTGGGGACGGGGAGGACGGGATGTCGTGAAACAGAGATCGGCTGTTCTGGTGTCGCCGCGGCAGTTTCACGGGGCGTCGTGGGCAATGAATCACTTATCGCGGGGATTAAACGGCGTCGCGACGTCGACCGAGACGCCAATTTGTGCGTCGGCCGATCGACGTCTACCTTGCGTCGCGCGGGAGGGTGAAGGGGTTCACTGCGTCGGTCGGTCGATCGGTCGGTCGAGTTGTTGCTCACTTGGTATAAGGGATCAGTGTGATGTGATTCTGCTTCGAACGAAGATGGAATCAATCTAGTTTTCCAAGAAAGCATTTTTGAATGAAATTTATGTGATTCAAAATGGATTTATACACAGTCTGCGTTGTAAAGCACTTGATTATTTTTGCTGATCATTATTAGATAATAAAATAATAGTTCCTGGAAATGAGAATGAGAATTTGAGACTGAGAATTAAGTCGAGTCTCTGTAAATAGACTCCCCTTGACAACGACTTGCTGCTGTGGTTTCAAACTGGTGCAGCGCTCTCCATTTGTGGTTGGATCTATCCGGCCGCCAACATATATGTTCAAGAAAAGTCTCCGCAGAAACAAAACGTAGGGTTTAGTTACACTCGGAACACCAGCACGAATAAGAAACGCGAGACCATCAACTGCGTTAAAGAAACATGGAAACAAGAATAATAAACTCAAAATGGCGACTTTATCTGTCTCCCAGGGAAACTTCTCGCCCCAACTTTCTCGTTATTTTCCATGTTTGTGCGCGCGCACGCACGCGCAGACCCGCGATTTTTATTCTCCGAGTTAACAAAACTTTTCGCGCCAACCACTCACCGAAACGACACTCTCTTTACTACATACTGGCCGGACTGAAAAAAAAGAAAATACACGAAAAGTTTCTCTTTTTAAATGACACCGCCATTTTTCTTCCGCCACTTTCAAGACACAATTGCAATTTTTCGATTTCGTCCCGCCGCCGCCGCCGCGCGTCCCTCGGGGGGTCGAAGGGCACCTGTCTGTCTGAGGGGCAGGAGGTGGGGTCCCCCGAGGACCATGCATCAGCCACGCCGCGTCACTCAGACGCTAGCTGTTCACCTGCCCGCGTCTGCATGGATGCCAGGCTGACATGCCTTGCCAGCCCTCGCTCTCTTCGCCGAGGCCCGCCGGGCATCGCGTTCTATCAGGGAACCGGGAGTGTATTGCTGGGTTATCGGGAATCGCGTCGTCTCTGATATGGATCTAATAAAAATAAGAAAACGATTTGGGAGCTGGGAAACGTATGAGACGCGATAAAAAAAAATATGAGAAGACGTTAACATAATGCTATAAACATAAGGTGCGTGTCGTGCGTAGGGTTGGGGCCAATGTTTGTGCTGGTTTGAAATACGGGTGGGTCTTTTCAAGGTCTGTGCAAAGTGCATCGCGAAGAAAAATCATGATGGAAAACGGAAGTTATCAAATTGGTGGCTCTAAAATAAACATTTCATATTTGATACCAACTGGATTTGACGACAAAAAAAAAGTGTTGGAACATTTTGTTGTACTATTTAAAAATGTTTTTTAAAGGGCGCATTTGGAGCGTACATTTATGACATGACTAGCTACGAACCTGAACTTAATAACAAAGCTATGTGTGGTGGTAAATTCATGTGAGCAACGCAACGTTCATGTCATGAAATACCTGAGGTTACCTAAAGAGCATAAGCAACTAGTGCCTGTCTTGATCCCGCATTAGTGACATTCAGTCGACGTTTCGGTCTGGCAGTAACACTGAGTGTTTCTAAGTTAACGATAATTATTCACAGCACTCAATGCACTCGGCGTCCGTGGCATGATGCAAGTCGGTTGTTCGGTCCCTGAACCCCGCGCCTCCGCCGCCCGCCGCCCGACGCCCGACGCCCGACGCCCGATGTCACGAGAGCACTTTGTCGGTACATGTGCCGTATCCCCCGTCGCGGCCGCGGTGAAGTGGCAAACGCCTGGCGCTCGCGTGGGCAAACACACACACACACACACACTACTGGGCCGCAATCTGCAACTGCGGATCCGATCTTAGGACACTTGCTGAGTGCCCGCCACGATTGAAAGCAATTTAATTGAAGCAAACTTTCACGTTTAATGGAGAAGATCTCATCCAGATAACAGTTTCAGTAAATCGCCTTCTTATCGGCATGAGACACATCACTTGTAAGATACAAGCAGTTCACAATTTTCAAGTTTGGTCGAAAAATTGTTTTCATGGTGGCCAAAATCGCCCAATTAGCACGTTTTTTTTTCCGAAACAGACCAAAAGTTGCCGAGTTCTCACGGCCACACCGTTAAAGTTATAATTTCAATGTTTCTGTAGTTGTAGACAAAGACGCAAATAAGGGCGCTCATGGCCCTTTTCCCCAATTTTTCTTTGCACTTTCGTATACAATGGCTCTAAAAAGGGTAAAAAATGAACCGTTTTGGGGTATGTTCTAGCATTCCAGGGACAAATTTTATAAAAAAGTACCATGGTCGTCCTAATTTACGTCTTTTGTCTACAACATACTGAAGTATTGAAATGATAACTTCAACGATGTGGCCTTGAGCACTCGGCAATTTTTGGTCTGAAAGCCACTTTCTGGCGAACTGATCCGTCTGCTTAATAACCTAATAGAAGTTTACTTATGCTTGTAAATTCGTGCTCCATTAGTAATCAATTAGTTCCAGTGAATTTAACGAAAAATATTTTCATGCACCAACAAAAGTCACAATTGACTTCAATGGCAATAGTTTAATCTTAACGTACTCGACTTTACTGATAACGGCTCACCACGGTTAAAGTGACAACTATAGAATTCACATTCTTAAGTTGTTATTTGATGACCGTCTGGCGGGAGTCTCCGTTCGGAGCGCGTGTGTACTTTTCAAACTACTAAAAGCTCGCAGCAAGAATATAGCATTTCAAGGAAGTGATAATAGAATGCTGGAACACGATGAGAATGGCACTACGCGAGTTGACAGAGCAACTGCGGCTGCTGAACGCAACTGGAAACTAAGTTCTATATTGTACAGCGGAAGTAAACTTAACCATTCGCAACACGACAAAGAAATAAATCACGCTTAAGTTTTGACTGGGAAATTAAACGACCTTTCAACCTTAAGACGAGATTTCGAATAACAAGAAGTTCCGCGTAGTGTAACGGTTCATAATTTGTCTGCTTCGAAGCGGAGGGGCTCATTAGATTATAGATATGGAACGGGGAACGGTGCTCGGCACTATGTCGAGCAATGCAAATTGGCGCGAAACGACCTTAATGACGAAAATATAAATGCACATCGAGCGGAAAATTCAATAAAATTAAAATTTTCTTTGTGACTTTGTCATCTAAAGCTTGGCACTTGAACGCAACGAGCGTTAAAAATGAAAATCAAGAGATATTTCTACTTTCTATGGAAAATGTCCAAATTATGATAAAATTGATTTATACGACTGTTTAACGACATCATTTGAAGACGAGTGAAAGCATTAAGAAATAACTGACATTTTCAAGCAGTTTCCTAAACCATCCTAAAGAAATATCGGTGGAAATCAACACTAAGATCACAACGGAAACTAATCCAAAGAAGCAAAAAACGGAGTTTGTCTGGAGATGGATAGTAGATGGATCTGAATTCTCTATCCAATACGGTGATACCGATTTCATTCAAGCAGATTAAACAACGCTTCTCCACCCTAGAGTATCGCAATTTCGATGTTGCTTTTAGAAGGATTTCCTAGATGTGTCTCCGATGAGTAAGAATGACAAAACATGCCATTATGCAAAGAGAACGTCACGTGAAATGCTGTCACCGAGCATATTTATTATGTAAATTGTCTCGTCTTATATAAACATATATTTTTTTTGTGTTTCTGTAGTCTACAAAAAATTCGCGATGTGAAGGTTTTCGTAGGCCGAGTGCCGAGTCCCGAAACTAGATTGCACCGTTGTCGTCAACCCCCCCCCCCCCTTCATCTATGGGATGGGTAGGGGGGGGGGGGCGAGGGCTCCAGACGACTATGGAAGAACAAGATTTCCTCGCAGAATTATACCAAGATCGTCGGAAACGAGACACACTCGACGAATGAAATTAGTTAGCGTACGTTTTTATTGTACCCCACGTTGACATTTTATGTTTTCCAAGAAAAATAATCGGAGAGAAAGCGTTGCCAGTATACGAACGAAGCGCTTGCTACAAATCGTCTTGAATCATTGTTCATTTAGAAGCTCCGAGCCACCCATGAAACTTGATTCAAGAGCTGGTTAATTTAGCGATGTGATTAAGGTACCCTAACTGCTTTACTTCACTAGACGCTAATTTTTAAGTAATGTTTTACGACGAAGTATAGAAGTAGAGGAAGCAAAACAACCAATATTTCATGGTTTATTCGCCAGCAGAACGCAAGGTTGTTCCCATCCATCCTTTCGAAAGCAAGGGGGGCTCTGGTGTGTGCCACTGGGATTGAGCGAACAATGTGTCTGTCTCCGCGGACGCAGATGTTTCGCTATACGGAAACCAGATTGATTTTTGAAGAGTAATATTTTTGAAAGTAATTTGACAGGCGCAAGCTCTCTGGCATGTAGACTTCGTCTGTTTCATTTACTGCGGGCATCTCGAGCGTTGAAAAGACACCGCAGCGAGTGCGTCGCGGTCCGGACGCAGCCAATGGGTGTCGCGGAGAGAGTGGAGACTTTGGTAGAGAGGAAAGGCGCTTTCCCGGGCGCAAGTATACGTGCAGACGCATCGCTACACCACGGTCGAGATTTCATGGAAATCAATCGGAAGTGCTCGGACGACATGAAGGCACTCGAGGACATGAGGATGGTTTTATACCATTCTCGCGGTGTAGCCAAGGAAATAAAACCTATATAAGCACACTTGGAAAATATTTGAGGAACAAACGTATAGAGGTTTTCTCTTGGTGTGGATAAATCACTATCAGTTGAAATTAAAGATAAATACATAGAAGGTTTGTTTGTGTTGTCATTTAAGCAACTCGTTTTCTTTGCTTTGGCACCAATTAAAGAAATATCCAAATAAGTTGTTTTAAAAGCCACAGGGAACATTTTAAAGTTTCGTTTCCAAATGTGACCGTCATCAATTGCATGACAGAATTAACACCAATGGAGGAAAAACTCGTCGGCCTTGGGATGAGAAGTCTGATGGCTGCGCACGCAGTGGCTGCGCACGCAGTGGCTGCGCACGCAGTGGCTGCGGGGGCGCAGCGGCGCCAACGACACGGTGGCACATCCGGCTGCGCGCTGCTCATCGCCTGCTAATTGGCATTCGATGTCAGAGCCGGCTGAATTATGTATGACGTAATTTCCGCCAGTTCCCGGCAAGACAACAAAGCTGAAGTGCGCTGATGTCGGGGGTGGGTATGGGGGGGGGGGGGGCGTTGGGTGATGTTGGAACAATGGGCAGGCGAAGGGGTAAACACATCGGCGGAACTGCACGAGATGGAAATTGCCAAGAAAGGAGCCAACGAATTGGAAATCAAATACAGATATAAAGTGTTCAAGAAGAGCGAGGAAAATACTTTAGGGGAAGTTTACAATGGTAAACTGTAAGCTAATTGTTGCTTATAAACAGATAAAATGCTCATCTTTAGACTTTGTGAAAGTTTGCCTAAAAATAAATGCAATCTTTGATCTAAAACTTGGAGCCGAGTCGGCGGGAAGCGGTAATTATTTACCGTGACTTTTACTTTATAGTTGAAGAAAACAGAGTTTTGTTTCACCGCCAAAGTCTTCTATACCCAACTAATCTTTCGAAATTCGTCCCTCAAAGACAGAGTTTAAATCATCATTAATTAAGCAAATTACATAAGCAAATGTTAATTCACCGTTCGTCGCTTGTAAAAACCCGTCGCTTCGTCGAGCGTTCGCGTCGCGAGCGCTTGGCGGCGGCGCCGGCGGAGGAAAATGGGAAATGGAAAATGGAATTGAAGACAAACAACTCGAGCTGGCGCCGAGTCGAGACGTCGGTGGCGTCGAGTGGCGTCGACGTCGAGTCAGTCGAAGGGAGGAACACATCGCGCAGTGGAACAATGGTTGTGTGCTTCATCAGGCCTCGACGTGCACCTACGTGGAGCTGGTGGTGGGGGGGGGGGGGAGGGGGGGGGGGGGCACGTAGCAAGCTCTGGAGTCGTCAAGAAAGCGGCCAAAACATTGCAGTGTTAACAGCAAAGTGTGTCCTTTCTGTGTTGCCGGTTGAGGCAGTCAAGAATGTCGTAGCTCTGGTCGTTCAGAATTTAGCTTGTAAGTTTGTTGTGCGATTTATGTAAAATTTAGTCGATTACACATAACTCCAAATTTACAACTTAATTTTATAGATGTTCACAAATACCTAATTGAATTCAACTCGTTTCTCCACTTTCAAAGTTCTGTTAAAATAAAAAATAAAAAATCACGTTTTTTGTGTGACACTAATGCCAATGAAATGTATATAAGCTATAACTGTTTTTACCGATGGTGCCTGAATAATTATTTGATCGATTCATGAAAGTATTCAAGGTCATACCTCACACTGAATTGCCAATAACATCCCGATGCTTCAGGGTTGAATAAGTTTAATCGCGAAGTTTGATCGTTCGCATTGGTCTGGTCATAGTCTGGTGTATTCCAGCCCGTCTGCTTCATAGCTGTTTAAGCGCCGACGTGCCGAAAGGGCACGCAGACACGGGTTAAAATTCCGCGGAATAAATTAAAACGGTTTTATAATAAAAGCAGAAATGCAAATCACATCTGGAGCAAACAAAAGAATTTCGCTTAGCGAATGCTAGCTTGGGGCAGCAACGCAATGTGGCGTGACGTAGAGAGAGCGGACAGCATTTTGTGCGGATAAATGCGACAGTGACAGTGAGCCAACATACTTTACATGTTATTCAATACGTGAGATACCTACAAACAATTCATTCAACTGGCGTTTGTTTTTTTAACGGCAAACAGTTTTTAGCAGATTTTTCCCGATTTTAGCTTAGCCCAGACAACACTACGCTGATGTAGAGCATTGACCGTTGCTTAGAGCCAACCCTGAATGTTGAGGGTTGCCAAAACTGCGCTTAGTGAAGATATTTGCTGGGATTAAGGAAAGTACTGCTGTATTTTCTACGCATTACAAAGTACTGTGAGGTAAAGTTTTACCGAAGAAAAGTTTGATTAGTAAACGAAATAATGAGAATAATAAGATGTACATTATATTATTGAATATATAGTTAGCAGAAGAATTGGAATGCTGGGAAGATTAAGGTCGTTACTACACTGTATTCTGTCCCGTCGCCTGCTACCACACCAAAGGCAAGGGGAACAACTTGAAGCAGTCGCCGCTTTAAGGCCATTCATTGATGGTTGTTGAGGTTTATTGAATTCAACTTTTTATGGATTTCCAAGATATATTTCGAGGTTCTGAAATATTCAATTGGTTGTCCAAAGTGTGAGGATTCCGTAGATATTTGTTCGTTGCGATCAGATAACGGGTGTGGCCTGGAAAGTGTATCCAGTAAGAGGTAAATTCTTAGCTGGAATTTACCCTTAAGTTCATCTTTCAATATACCGGATAAATATGGTTATTTTAAAACTCGTGTAAGTAATTAACGAGTAAATCTTGCGAAATGAAAATGGTTCAATTGGTTGTCCGAAGTGTGAAGATTCCGAAAATATAGGTATCGTCGCGATCCGACGAAAGGTGTGGCCTGGAAAGTGTGTCCCTTACGAGGTGAAGGAAACGGCTCGACTTCGGAGCTCATTGAACGCTCTTAACGTTTGGGCACAGATTTGGGCGAACTCTGTGTGGACCATGGATGCAAAATGGAAATCTTAGAGGCACACGAAAGTTTCGTTTGGAAGTCTCGAGGGACTTGTAAAAGTGAACTAAAGATAGCGAGGCAGAGAACACTGCAGCGACCTAATCGACGGGAAAATTAGCGCAGGTGTTTGATCAGTGTGAGCGAACGACGCATATCTTGTTGCGGACTTGTTACCGCCGGTGAAATGTCTTGCCTTGCACATTGAGGGACGCAATGTACATCGAAGCGCCCGACTATAAATCATATAAAAGGTCGTCCCTCTGTAGTTTCAAAAGTAGCAACCCCAATTAGGAAACCAGCAGTCTGACCTTAGCTTGACCTCTCCAAGGTGCCAGACCGCGGCGGGCGGTGATCATTCCGACGCAAGGCGCTGACCTAGCACCTCCGTCTAATCGAGTCGGCGTCGGCATCGGCGTCGGCGTCGCTGTGGGTACACGACGCCGGGAACGACGCTCCGAGAATGTCGACTCATCTCTAACTTTTAAGACTGTGTGGGCGCGAGAGGGGGGGGGGGGGGGCAATTGTGTACCCAGCATACGTGGCCGGAAGAAATGATGATTCAATTTCAAGTTTACGGCCATTTTGTGATCGCGTCGTGATTTTGAAGTGTCAAGTGTCAGGATGTCAAACTTACCAGAGCGCTCATCAAAATGTCTTGACGTTATTTCATTTCGTACATGGAAAGCAAAAGATGTTGGCAAACGTTTATTTTTATATTTTTCGATGGATTTCAGAGAATTGATGAAGAAAGAAGAATGTTTACTACCATCCCAATTTTTGTATAATTCTTTCATAACGTGTGGAGAACTGACAATTTAGTTAGATCAAGCAGGGTTACATAAAGTCTTAAAAATAAGGGAAACAGTTTTCCAGTTAGTGCCCTGAAGACATTCGACGTAAAGAAATTTCAGCTCTTTTATATCGCTGGCCATTAGACCTCTTATACAGAACGAGTTAGTCACTGAACGACGCGTAAAAAAACGTCTTGAATTTCTCGCGAAACTTTTCGAATGAAAATGCCTCGACGTCCCAGCGGCGCTTTATCACGCGGCGTCACGTGTCACGCGTGCAAATTCGTCGTCGTGCGAATTGCGTCGTCCATACGCAAATGTCAGCGCGTGCGCACAGCCGCCGCGAACGTAATAAGCGTGACGTAACACACGGCCTCGGGAGCCGCTCTTAAAGCGGTGTGCAGTCGCATGTGTGTGCGGTGCGCGTCTAATGCGGCGGTCGGCCGCGGCGGTGTCGCCGGCGCCACGGTCGCGCGAAGACAAAAGCCGCTCGTCCTATCAAAAACAACAGGGTGCTTCGCTTTTGAACGCCGTAAAACGTGGCGCGGGAAAAATGGGAAAATTTTAACGTCGCCGGCCATAAAATGTGCGACTATAAAAGTTATCATATCGCTTTGCGGCTGCTCGCGCACCGTTGAAACTGTTTTAATTCGGTGCGCTCGAGGTTGCTGTCGCCGAGTCTGCACGTTTTGCTGCCGCGATAGCTGCGTTGGTGGAGGTGCCGTTGTTTATGGCCCGAAGCGCTGTGTCGGTTGATGGCTTCTGGTGCCGAGCATATATTGATGACGATATGAGGAGGATCGTAACGGACTATTAGATAATGTTGGCATTAAAGACTTGTGCTCGTCACGTATGTGTCGTGAACTGCGCGGTCCATTCCGTTTTTACAGTCTGATTCCATATAAAAACTTTCCCTGCACTCTTGAACAAGTTTTGTCAATATTTTCGCAATAATATGTATGTTAAACGCGACGTGCAATATTTCGTACGCATGCTAAATGAAATAGTAAATACACATTTTTAACCATCGTTTTTTACCACGCGGGCATCTTTGTATAGAAAAGCGACCATGGGCTGGAGTTATGGGAAATACAGAGGAAATCTCAGAGGAAAATGGTTTGAAAGCATTATAACCCTTAGCCGTTCTGCAAGTTTATGTAGGCTATGATGAACAACGATTACTGCAAAATTAAAATAAACCCTTTATGCTAAAACTCTGTGATCTTCATCAAGAGCGACTTTGATTCATCTTTCCGGGGAAATATAATAAAAGCAATTGGCCTCGCTTACGATGCATAAAGTGGTTCATATTTAACGAATATTATTGATATTCGTGAAACTCCAGGAGGCCGCGCTCTCTGAAAGTGAGCACTTTTAATGGTAAACAAAATCTGCTTAAGAAGTTGGCAAGAAAGTTCTTGCTGCGCCGGGCCAGACTCTGGACGGGGGCGGAGGGTTGACTTGGAGTCTCCCTTGACTCTTCAGATGAGCCCCGGCTTATTGCGGCTCGGCGCGGCTGGCGAACTTCAAGGGAATCGCAAAGCGGCCTTGCGAATAACAGCTTATTAGCCGGGATTCGCCTGGTCTCTGTGCCAGTGCAGCGATCGCGCACGACGCTGGAGGAAGGAGTTTCAAATGGACCGTGGCGTGCACTGTAATGGGGTTGCCGCTGTTAAAGGCAGCGCCTATACTTGAGGGGAAACACGAGCCGTCGATTCCGCAAAATTTACCTAAAGGTTTTAGGATATAGACTATGGACGTAGGTCGCTTTTGTAAAACACGGTGTGAGTCCAAAGTGAAAGCAACGTTCATGACCTCTTGCTGTGAACCTAAAAAGATTTTAGGATAACGTTTCTGCACGAGAGTACAAAACAAACTTAAATGCACTATTTATTTGTTAAAAACTAGTATATAAGGAAAGACTTACTCAACAAAGACAATACAATATAAGCCCAGGCTATTTATTTTTTAATAAATAAATTCGCATACAACCTAGAATAGTGTTTCGCTAGCAGGAACTCTCAAGTATCGGCTTTCGCAGAAGAGATCCAGAGAATCGTGCGTTTTATCAGTGTGCCCCCATTTTGCCCCACCCACGATTGCCGAACGGCCCATTTCTTTTACCCCCGCGCGCGATGAATTATCGAGCATTTCCCGCGCTCTGCGCGAATATTAATTTCTTATCGGGGAAAATTCACGAATTGGAATTTATATATTTTTGATAAATGGCCGAAAGTGACGTAGCTTCTACGCTGACGCGGGGGGGGGGGGGGCGGTATCAATAAGCGGCATCGCTCCAAGGAGCAGTTTATTATCCGCGTCCCTTTGATCAATTATTGTCTGATCGATCCGCTCGATGTAATTCGCCAAAACCACGCGGTCGGCAGCTTGCTCGAGTTGAGGCCAAAGGCGCGCATTGTGCATTTCAATCAGTCGAATCGTCGGCCGCCCGACCTCTTTGAGGAATAACATGTCTTATACGTAAGACTCCAAAAATAAGTGTGTACCATAATTAAACTGGAATGCTTGGCCATGGTAGGAACTGGTGGAAAGCGCCGGTTGCGCGCTGAACGTTCCCTTTGACTCGCTATTTATAAGAAGAGCTGGCTGCGAGGTTAAATGCTTTACATTTTACGGTTTAAAACGGGCTATACTTCAAGAAGTTTGCGGAATAGAAAGTAGAAATGAAATATGTAAAGGATCAAAATTCCTCTTAAATAACTTAACTGAGACTCAACTAAATTCGTTCTTTCCACGTATATAACAGCTTGTTGAAAGCCACACACAAAAAGGCATTTTCTTTTTGCACAGTTCAAGGCCGTACCATTATGTTAATCAAAATTCTGCAAAGCGCACAGTGAAACGCAGCCAATATTCTCCAGAAGAGCTCGCTGGAGGGTCGTCGCTTTCCGGGAATCGCGCGTCCCGCGTCCGTGCGGGAATGCGAATGTAAACGCGGGTGCCCGTCGTTCGGGCGGTGGATTTCGGCGGATTCGGGCGGGCGCGGTCCCCCCCGGCGGGCCCATGGGCAAGCAGCCCGCCGGGAAATCTCGCCCGGCGTCGATCGGCGTCGAGGCCGGTCTGTCCTGGGGACCCAGGCACGTCAGGGACTGGACGACGCCGAGCAAGGAGGCTACATACGTTGACATTCGCTGAGAAATTACTCCTCTCTGATTTGTGCTCAATTATCGTTAAAACAATCGATTTGGTTGGTCGTAAATAGCACGATTGCCACTTAACACTATAGTATTGGCAATATCCGGGGTTTAAAAACTGTTCCAAATGCTAAGCTTCTAGCTGCCAAGCTTTCAGCTGAGTCGCCCGCTCATAGATGGATGTAATTTAGCACAAACAAGGTTGACAATGACATCGTTTTGCTCTAGACATTGATAAAAACAGTGGCGCTAAAAACGATGGCGTCCAAACGTTCTGATTATATAATCTAACGCATTTTTGCACTGACACAATGGCGAGTTATTTTCATGTCAACTGCCTCTTGACGGGGAGCAAAAACTGCAGCGACCCAGGCACCTCGGGGGAAACGCCGGTGTGGGTCAGCGTCCTGCCAAAATCCGACGCCGACTCCGACGCCGTTGCCGACGTCGAACCAAGTGCTAGAGCAGATGGACGCATGGGAGGGCGAGGAATGACAACGTGTCCGAAAATGTGACCGCGCGTGATAAAATATCGCGATCAAATCTCTAGCGACCATTGTTACATACATCTTAAACCCAATCAAATCGCGATAAAGCAAATTATGTGGCTGCACAATTGTGTAAAATTCATCCTAATCTGATTTAAATTTGTACCGAATTGGCTTCCGCGGCGATGTTAAAGTATTTGTTTAAAAGTCTATGCCATTTGCATCTACATTTAAGTCGCACCGCACTGGAGTTTAAAATACGAGACCTAAACCAACCATAGTTGATCTCAACTACAGCAAAATCAATCACTTCAATTATAACCTGGATCCCAAATCACAAAATTTAACAGCTTCCACCCGGCACTGAACGTAAACGCGCTAAATATAAGAATTAACCACCAAATCGCAGCCCGTCCCAACCCGTTCATGCACTTCCAGCGCCATTTTATTGTCGATTCGCGATGCATCCGCCGACGCTCCTCAGCAATTTGTTATCAGCGAGTGCAATTCCCCGGCCGGTCGGCCGCCAGCCAATCACGAGCAGCCGATCGCTCGATATCACGCGGCCGCTGGTCGGCCCGGCACGGAGCGAGCGAGAGGACGCCGATATTAATGGCGGGAAAGATTTATGCGTCCTAGGGGCAGTGACCAGTGTCCCAGCGACGAAATGCATCTGCATACGCCGAGTGGCACTCGGGTGCATCTGCACTCTGGTACCCGCAGTGCTAATGAAGAGTTAGTTCTGGCGTGCGGATGCGTGCATGCATATATGGAACGTGCAGTTGATTGATCCGCGCTCGGTAATTAACAAGCAATGTGTTTTGATAATAACGGGGTAAATGATATTAAATCATTTATCTCCGGAGGGCACCAGATGATGCTAGTTTGCTGCAGTAATGTAGGTACTACATATAACTAAATTGTAACTAAATTGGGGCAAAATACTATTTTGGGTATATACGTGGTACTTTTTATTATATATATATATATATATATATAGGTTAAATATATATAAATATATATAATAAATATAAATATATATATAGGTTATTTTGGGTATATACGTGGTACTTTTTATTATATATATATATATATATATAGGTTAAATAAAATTGTGTTTTCTGTGCTCGTTAATAAGCTAACTAACGTTTTGCGAACCTTATATCAATATGAGCGTATCTTTTTTGCCTGCGGAAAGCTGAGTAATTAGCATCTCATTTACTATACCATGGTACGTTTGATTATCATCCCAACAACTTTGATTGAAACATTATACTAAAATAACAAGCTCAATTTTGCGGCAATATTTCGTGGAAGCATACTAAACTGACCATGGTTTTTATAGTTAATTTACAATAGGTGGTTTAGCTAATGGCACCTCTTTGGGTGTAGCGCATAAAGCTAACGAATTGCGACCAAGGCAGCCAATTGAAAAATCAAATGCCAAAACTGATTTTTCGACTAATCGTTCACTTTCTGGGACTGCTCGCTTTGGCAGCAGTGATGAATCTGCTTGTAACTGGCCTTTTTCGTGTCTTTTAAGTGGAACGGTCGCAAGTGTCGCCTTGCCTACATATTTTTGAAACTTTTAATATTAGTTCATTATTGTATCCTCTACATGAATATTGAAAAATTTTGTGAGGTACCTGAACTACCTTGAGATATGCAACGTACAAATTTTGCTATTTACCTTATACTTTAACATAGGATGTGCAAAAACACAGCTGTTTTCGACAATTTTATTCTCAAGTTACTCCAGGTCACACGGTGAGAATTTCAATAATCCCGGAGCTATCGTAATAGCGTATCTCCATCCATGTTAAATGCAGTTACTGCTTTTTACATGACTGGAGCTACGCTTAAAACAACATATAATAAGGAAGAAAAGATTTCACTAAACAGCATGCTGTCAAAAAAATTCAACCTTGCTGAACTAATTCAAAAGATATTGGCATTTCAGTCTCGGAATTGAGTCAAAAGTGTGGCAAACTGCCGTAGTCAAAACAGCACTTTATTTTACTACGAAATTCAAAAAATATCTATCTTCTGAAATATGTATTTATTTGAAGAGAATTTTCTCTTTAGACGCATAAAACCGAAGACCTTTCCTTGTTATAATGTTGTTTTTTTTTTAAATTTTAAACATTTTATTTTGATGTTTTTGTCTTTTTTTTTATGAAAGTAAGTACTATGCATACCATGGTAATTGTTATGACTGCGCCACTTTAAGAGTCGCCGCTCTGTAGCAATTGAGCACGATAATATTGTGAAACCTCTTAGGTGAAATTCATTTGTATAGGTACTGAAATTGTCAAAATCTTTATAAAAATTCTACTGGTATTTCTTTACAAAATAGAGGCTGACAAAGCCTCTTTCAGCAAATGCATGGTCAGAACTTGAATTGTCGTCTATGTGACACAAGGCGGTCTCCAAAGTTGGCCTTGAAGAGTAACCTTGGCGCGTGGCCTTGAAACACTCGGTCTTGAGCCCGTTCAAGGTCAGAGTTGGCGAATCGAAGCTTCCGAATCACTTACCAATTGAGCGACCCTTGCCAATGGCTGGATTTCACAGTAAATTTCTTACCTGCAACAAAGAAACAAGAGTTTCATAGTTAATTTAGTATGTGTTAGACAATTAAACCTACTTAATGATTGGGTCAGATTCTAGGTTCCTATACATGTGACGTTATAAAGGAGAACTTAGTAAGGCATTTACCGAACATCTGAACATTTGAAATTGATTTGAATTGGTTGGACTCCTAGTGAAAAGAATAATGTGAACTGGCAAGTACACCACATTTATCAAGAAAAGGGCATACTCAAAAGTGCAATACTTTCTTCGAAAAGTAATAACAGCGCGGAAACAATACATCCTAAAACAAGATTGCACCACCTCCGCTGTCAGTTTACACGGCGAGAACATCTATGTGCAGCACGAACACGCCGTCACGTTCAATTTAATGGCGGTAAATAAACCCAGTAACAAGTTATTTATGAAAATTGCTCATTTTCGCCTGAAAACGCGAGCCTCTTCATCTGCTCGCTTTGCAGCGTGGCAAACCCAGCCAAGTTTGCTTTCCATATCACCGTAAATCAGTGTGCTTTCGAGGAGGAGCGGAAACCCATAGTCGGTACACACACACACACACACACACACACACACACACACACACACACACACACACACACACACACACACACACACACACACACAGCTCGTTGCAGCTCCAGCGTCCTCGAATGCACATAACTATCACTCACCGAGAGGGATAATTCCGTGGGCAAGATATTATTTACTGCCCCCCCCCCCCCCCCCACCTATATAAACGCCACGCATAATATCGTCTCAATAAACAAAATCAGAGGGACACGCGCAATTTGTAGCCGACGCTGTCGGACGGTCTAGTGGACGTTCCGTTGTTTAAATGTTACACGTTGCTTGGCAGCCGTTGCCGTCGGAAAACAAGGCGTTTGTCAAATCTGCCGGCCCTTGCCGCTGTCCAGCCGTTGCCAAGGGTGTAGCTCGGCGCGTACAGCGACTGTTAGTTATTGGCCAGCTCAAACTGGTCCGTGTGTGCATGGCGGTAAATTTGAAATAACGAGGGGACGTCTTTGGGATGTGTATACGCAATGGGTTTCTTTTGCGTTTGTGAATTATTTTATATCCTAAATAAACGATATCAGATGCAAGTGTAGCAAGATTTAAGGTTGTGTGTATACACATCATAACTAAACAAGCAATGTATGCTAAACACAATAACTTTTAAAGGTATACTCTATTACGCTATTAATGCCTGCAAATGTTAAGTTGAAAAAAAGCACGAGAAATGCCAATGGGTTTGCATAGTGGTATGCAATTTATGGATAGTTTGACATGTGGTAATTATTAACTCCTTGCATTTATTATTTTGACGGATTTTGCACACTCCATCGCACCTAATCTGAAACAATGAACGGCTGCTACTCAAAGCGTAAGCTACAAAACAGCAACGACGCGCATGGTGAAATAGCAGCAGTTCCGACAATCATCAAACTGACAAATCGCCAACTTCCTTGACGTCGATTTTCCGGTCGAGCGATCCGATTGGCCGAACGCGCGCCGCGTCTGACAAACCGACTCGAGCGCTACGTGCGGCGACCGGTGGAACTAATTAAGCCGCGTTGTTACAGCGGCGGACGCAGATTGACGGATGTCAGGTTTAACTGGGATCCGTCCGTCTGTTTGTCTCGCGTCTGTCCGAGCGCTGGACGTCGGCCGGCGCGGGGGATTAAGCACGAGCGGCCCGAAACTTTGTCGGGGTCCGCCAGAAACCGATGGCATGGCTGCCATATGGCGGTCTGCATTCGGTGGAGATGCGGAGAGAGAACGCCGCACATTCTTGTTGGAAACAAGAATGGTGGCTATAGAAAAATTTGAATTGTCAAAGAATTGACGAAAACCTGTTCACCAGTTGGAATTGAGATTCGTATTTTGGTGATAATTATTAATTTTAAGAGAATGCAATAGTGAAAAAAACGTTTTATTTTCAGGTTTCTAATCAAATTGACAGAACTTTGAATTTCCAATCGTTTCGCGGACTTCAAAGATTTAGAAAAAAACATGCATTGTTCAGTTTTATGATGTCCTTATGTCAGAATGCCAGTGGTAGAAACCTATAACAACGATTTAATTAATGACGATTAATGATGCCATTCGACGTTGCAATGCAGCTATAGGTCAATAGACGTTTAGTTGAGCGTCAGATTATCAATTTGCATACCGTAATATCGTATGCATATCCATAATAGCTAGAGCCATTTTAAGTTGACAGTGTTCAAATAAGAACTTCTTCTCATGGCTAAAGTTACAAGATTTTATTGTTTTCCCAAAGAACAACACTTTCTTGCTCTTTGTTTCTGCCATGCGGCAGTAAGTTACGACTACTGGCGTTGGTTAAAAATGCACCCCTTGCATACATCTATAACAAAACAATCTCATTTCCCGAGTACATGTACGCCTAGGCAACAGTTGGGATCAAAACACACTGAGAAGAGAACTAAGCACAAATATTATCGAAGTAGACAAAAACAGTAGGGAGCATGACATATCGAAATTAATTGGTGTGAATATTAGAGTTGTACAATAAACTTGTTGCTTTACAAAATTACAATATCCATTGCGTTCATTGCAAGTAACTATATACGGTAAATCATTTAGCCCTAGAACACATACGCATCGAATTGTGTGTCAGTGCATCTCGTATATCTGTGCAGTGTGCAGATGTTACTAAATACTCCCGTGGCCTACGTGTGCATTCGGCACGTGCATAATGAGACACCTCTGAGCTTCACGTGGCAAACACGAGCTATTAATAGAGGCGTTTGTCACGCGTGGACTGTGCGCGAGCTTAGTGAGAGGAACGGCGGTCAGGTACATTCGTGATGGCAGCGCTGTGCATAGTTTATCGGCGACAAATTACCAGATGAGTTGGAAAGTTTATGAACATATTTGTGGAATTTGTTTTAAACGCTGGACTAAACTCGTTATTCGTTTCATTTCATTTATTAAATTATTTATTTACTTTTAATTTATTTTACAAATTAAACACTTTAGAAAAACGTGCAGTGAATAATAAATAAATACCCTGCACATGAGCAACGCTAGAGTGTGGGAAAGAACAATAAGTTAGGTTAACAACAAATTTTGATGAAACATGATATAAAGTAATATTCATTTGCGTTTATCATATTTTCCCGCTCGAAGGTATATTAAAATATGAATCTTTATATTGTTTATGATTTTTTTAAAGATATTATGTTGATATTTACAGCAAGTAAAACATCAATAATTTAGAATCCGTAGTTCTGAAAATAAATGAGAAAATGTGAAGCAACAAATCTCATTGTTAAAAATGTAATTTTGTTCATCTACATTGAAGTTAATTTAAATGGTCAGTCATCTTTACCATGCTGGAAAAAATACTTGATTTTGATGTAATTATATTCCAGCAAGTTCTCTATCACAGACATGAAAAATCATCTCTCAACGTGAAACATATTATATTCCAACCATTGTTCTGTACAACAACGCGGCATCCTCCATAAATCCAAGCAGCCTCTTAGCTGAGCGACATCGTGTACAAAGCGTGGAACCAACAGAGCACCCGTGTGATGAATGCAACACGTGCATAATGAAGCCACCCGGCACTCGTCCGCCATTTTGTGTCGCTAACTGGAGCAATTTGTCACCGGCCGGAATTCGCGCGTCTAACGACAGAAAGATGAAGAGACCACATAAGACGCTCTATTTGTTTTAATTAAAGCGCCGCCGCCGACGCCACCGCGCGTTCGCTATCTCGAGTGGCATCCGAGCCCCCGAAACTAGTTGCTGGCCCGACGTCGGCGTCGGCGTCGCGACGGCCACGACGCCGCCTTCTGAATTATGCACTAGCGGCCAGAGTGGCAGGATTATTGTGAGACATGGTATAAACAGGACGGACGCTGTCAAGTCTTACCTCGCCGCAATGGAGGTTGCGTTGGTAATTAAATATACTGCCACGTTGCATAAACAACGTCTGGGAATTTGAAGCATTATTTTCTGGAAACATTTAGTATCGATGGTCGTTTACAGTTAAAGAGTGAATCACAATTGTGTGGGCATTTTAACACAATGCTTATTTGCACTCGTTAGTAATTGATTCTAGAACTGTACAGTCGTCCAAAGTCTATGACACTTTGCCGAAATGGTTATATGCAATCACTAGCAAGAGTTGTTAGCATTAGGCAACAAGCAAAAATAGAGTGACAACCGGTATTAATAAGTACCTACTTGCTCTCCTCTCTAAAGTACGCTCACAACGATTTCACATGACGTGTATGCGAATAAATTGAATGCTATGTATAGGAAACCTTTTCACAAAACGTATGTTGTAGCTCTTTTCGCCACGAGCGATCCAATGACGGTTCAGATTGCTCAAATCACTCCAACCAAGTTGCCCAGCTAACAGTACATCCCGTCCAGTGCACCATCCGCTCGCCGCCAATAATAGGGTTAAAGACACAAATGATGGGCATAAGTGAAACCATTATTCAGCATTATCGGATGAGCATTGAACGTGTGCACTCATCCAGCGAGGCAGTCGCAACGTCGATGGCCGACTGCTGCCAGCGCGTCGATGACGTGCCGCTACACTCGGGCCGTGTGCGGTGATCAGCTGAGCGGACATGATGCGAGGAGCTGTGATCCGATTACCATACACACCTATAGCACACACAGCGGCCACCCCATGTCCCAACTCACTTTCACAGTGATGGAAGGGGGGGGGGGGCGCTAGCGTGGGGGGTCAGAATGCAAGAGGAAATCCAGACTACTAAACTCGTGCACAATTTCCGAGCTGTCGCACACAAATCAAGGTCTCGTTATTACGGGGAAGAACGGGCTGGTAATGTCTTGCTAGAGCCAGGGTTGGCGAGCTCGTTCCACGCGTTCGCCCCCGGCCGTCGTGCGTTGGGGAGGAAGGGGTTTCGGGGGGGGGCGGCTGGCCGAGGGATGCGAGGTGAATGCCGAGAGATGATGGGGTTTAGTAGCGTGTATGGGTGTGTTGGAGCGTGGAGGTCGAGGAGAGTTTTAAGAAATGTGTTATGTCGTGGGGGGTTTAGCGCACGTCGTGGCGAAATCGTGGATAAGTTCATTTGTGCTTCACGCGAATGGAACAAATATGCCCTTATTTTGTGCATAACACCAGAAAAAACCAGACACTACTTTATTTTTTCGTGTCGAGTAAAAAGAGACACTACGTTTAATTCTTTAGTTAAAAATACTATATTTGTAAGAGAAGTTAAACTTCCATCGAGGTAGTTTGCTTGTTTGTGTAAGAAATATTAGTTCCAGCCAAGTTCTTTTCAGTAAATATTCGCTCCCATTTCACAGTTGATGAAAACGGATAAACAAGCCCGCTTTTTCAAAAAGAATGTCGCCTGTTTTGAGCAGGATCATAACACAGGAGGCGGTGGCGACTGCAGCGATGCAAGATGCAGCCGCGTGGTGCGTGCAGCGGTCGATACGCACTCTTGCGTGGTGCGTGAGGCGCACTCAATCTCGGGCAGACAATCAAGCGCTGCGAGCGACGCAACGCAACGCAACGCGACGCAACGCGACGCAACGCAACGCGAAGCATGCTTCGGCGAACACAAACACTGGTGACTCTCATTTTCGCGAGGCTTTGTATTGGCTCGGGCTTGCGATTGTCTTCCAGGCGAAGCATTCTCATTCCCGAATGCAAAGTGTGATTAATTTCCAGGGAAAAAAAATAGGGACGTTTGGGAGGTGGAGGTGCCAGGTCAGGGCTGCTCTGCGGGCTGCGTTCAGGGGCACGGGAGAAGATTTTATAAATATTTTCCTATGGCGATTTTTTTGTCAACTGCAAAAGTGCAAAGTCATTTCCATGTATATTACAGATTCAATCAAAGGTTCAAGAATTGGCAGTCAATCTGTAAGAGATGCTAAGACTGCAAACCAGAGATTATGAATACGGTTGAATATGTTAAAAGAGGGTTAGTGGTGATTTGGTGGTACTTCAATACTCTCCTAGACAATTTTCTTTCATCTCGAAATAGAAAGTTTATGAAATACTAAACGGAGAACAGAAATTGAGTTCTTGTGGTGGAGGTGCCATGTTTGCTCTGCGGGCTGCATCTAGGTGAACGAATACATTTCTAATCCGCTCTTCAATTACTAAACGAAAAACAATGCAAACTCAATATATTTCGTCCGCAAGTGAGGTAAATCAGAGAAAAGAACCAAACGTCCGAACAAGCATTCAAATACGACTTCACGAAGTAGAAACCAACCGAAGATGTGGAACGAACCAGGCGCCTCCACGCTTCCGAAACAAAGGCAGCCACAGTACAATCGCATATCGCACCCACCTTAGCGTCAAGACAGCTTGGATGTTGGCAGAGTGTCTCCCCCCAGCCCCACCCCTAGCGAGCACGCAATAAGTTCGGAGATCATTACTCTCGGCGTCGAGCCCCGAGACTTCGGCGGCGGCGGCGGTGGCGGACAATCGACTCCGAGCAAGCCGCATTGATAAAGTGTCACCGCGCGCCCGGCATTGTACTGTGCGGCAACTTTCTCGAGGTAAATTAGGCGCGCGCCGGAGACAATGAGCTTGCGGGCACGCCCACCGCTCGCCGCGCCGGAATCTCGGGACGGCCGTGAGTGCTCTGATTGGGAACTATCTTGTGTCTTGGCCGACGCTCAGATGGGCGGTGTATCTTTTTTCTCTTACGGACGTACTTGAAGACGGTGTCGGAAAATCAATGCAGTCCGCTGAGAGCCTGTTTCCTGTGTGTGCGAGTGTGTCATTAACGAGACAGCCATGTCATGGACTTGGCTCAAAATGAGCTCACACGTTGGCAAATATTTCTTAAATTAAGCGAAAACACTTTGCGTTATGAACCTGTTGATCTAGCAGAGGTGATTTAGGCCAAGGAGTAGATTGGCGGGTAGGGAAAGGGGGGGGGGGGGGGAAGGGGTACAGCTCATCAACCATAAGACGCTGAGCGGAAGACGCAGTGCGCGTCGCATTTGCCACGCATTTCACGGCCTGCTGGAGCCGACTGTACGGCGGGAATCGTTCGCCGTTCCAAGCAGACGTCGTCGTCGTTGGCATTATCCTCTTCTAGGAGCGCGACAGAGGAAGAAAGAGAGAGGTGGCGGCGATGATTAAAACAGTAAAGCAAGGCTTAATGAAAGAACCGGGGATGAGGTTTCAATAATCAATGATCCCGGTCCGTGGGAAGTCAACAATCTCTATTATCTGTTCCTGGTCCCACGTGGCGGTGGCTGGCTCAGCGATCTGCGCTCCGTGCCGCGCGAACACCCGCTCTCCGCGCGCTTGTAGTGGATTATCAGCGTGCAGTGGAACAAGCCGCCGCGTAAAGCGGGCCGTGATCACTCGGCGCTCGCAAGACGGTAACGCTCCTTTTATACGGATAAAGGGATAATCGCTTCTAATATATAGCAGAAGATATGGATAAAAAGAAAGAAGGTGGTAAGAAGTAAAAAGAAGGAAAACCCTTGGTGTATAAAAGATAAAGTTTCCTGAACATCAACGTGGGTTTCTAAGGAGCTTAAGAAACCCTTGTGGCGGTCGTCAATATTATACCGTCGGCGTCGGCGTCGGTGTCGGCGTCGCGACGGCGTGCGCCGTGAAAGACAATGCGCGGTGGCGGAAAAGTTGGGAGGAAATTGCATAATCCCCCCGACTGACGAAGAAAAGCCATTGCGGGAAAGCCACAAGATGTTTTGTGGTCTGTGCTGGAGAGAAAAAAAAACGGCGTCGGTGTAATGAGGAAAATCTGATTGAAAACTGGGTCGTCTCGCGCGACTAGTCGGGAAAACTTTGGTGGGAAAACTATTAAAAGTTAAATAATGAAAAGCACATATCAAACAGTTTTCTGTGCAATCTGAATCCTTTAGCATGCACTACTATTGCCACGCGCGTATTATAAGTCCGGAAATTAACTTTGTTCGTGATTCAATTAATTAGTATTGCGACTTGCGAGTATACTATGGGTTTTTGTTTCGTTGTAACGAATTTAATAAAGAAACCCCCCGCGCTGTTTTCGCCCAGGTCAATTCACCCCGTGATCTCGCGTCGCGTATGGAGCGATCCCCCAAGGGGTAAAAAGTTGACCCATTTTGCGACTTGCCCAGCCTGGCTCGCCGTCGCCATTTTCATCTGGCCAACAGCTGACGCGGATTATTCGGAGCTAATTTCTGCTAACCACTTCTTGTCCAAAGCAAACTTGCTATTCATTTCTTTGCCGAGAATATACTCGTGCATGAGATGGCATGCATGAAGTAGAATGTCATGTGCGGCATTGCTACACTAATTAATTAGTACGCTTTGCGTGTAGAACAGAGTAATAAACATGGAACATCTTTTTTCTTTTACCTGTGCTTTTATACTGTTTTCTAGCAAATGTTTTGCTGGAGGTTTATAAACTTAACGGTCATGTTGACCTATAAGCCGTCGCATGTTGGAACATCAACCACATTAAAAAACCAACACCAAAAAACCTGTTGTAGTCGTATATAGCTTATCTGTTCTCAACCGTAAAACTCTGCAAGTTTTGTGTTTCTGTCGAAACTTTCGGCCTTCGAGTATCTACCAAACAATTTGTTTACAGGCAAACTATTAGTGACAGCCCCACCAAAATAACTCATCTCCTAGGTAATGTATAAGGCTTTCAAATTACGTAAGAATAATTTTGGTGCTATGAGTAGTTTGGCTAATTAACGTCCATAGCTATGAAAAATTATGGTTGCTTTGGATACGAATACACTTCCCATAGTTACGGATGATATTTAGCTAAACCAATCATAGCACAAAAAATATTTTTGCTTTATTTAAAGCCTTATACATTAGGATACCTAGGAGGTGAGCTATTTTGGTGGGTCTGACACTAATAGTTTCCCTGTAAACAATTGTTTGGTAGATATTAGTTGGCCAATGTGATCATTCCACCTTAATCGCGTCAGCTACGAAGCCCACCATTTCAATCCAACTAATGCCAACGCACGTGCCAATGCTGAAACAACTGCACCCTCAAACAAAAGACCCGGATTGTTAATTCATCATAAAGTGACGAACCATCCAATATTAAACCTTGTCAAAAGCGAACACAAGTGACAGCATGAGCCACTCCACCGCCGGGTTACACTTCGATGCCGAGCGCAAATATTGGACAAGCAGATTGACAGTTTGACACGTGTGCCACGTGCGCGTATAGATGGAAGTGGAATGCATTATGGAGCGACGAGTGCGCATCGTGCACGGGGAAGATCATCCGTGTCCGTGGGGGCGTCAAGGGCCCGTGCATTCAGCCGACCCCCATGCGGCAAGCGGTGAGCGCACATCGCTAATCACGTCCGGCCGCGGGCCAAGAATGTCCCGGCTATCGAGGCCCCGAATGCCGGGCGGTTCGCTGGGACGACGGCCGGGCCGGGTGTTATGTGTCATTGCCGCAAATTAATTATCTGGCGCTGCTTTAGGGCATGACTATGTCCATGCTGTGTAATGTGTGTGTATATACTTTGAGAATGCGTGGCCCGGAATTCCTGCAGGACAGTGGTTTCTTAGGGTGTACACTCTATACGTGGCGGTGGTAGGGGTGTAGTAAGCAGGCTACTTTCTTTGATGTGTCAGCGTGTTGTGATTTTGACGCAGTGCGAGTTCAGTTACAAATTATAGATGAGCAGGTGTGCAAGCTTTCGAAAAGTGGCAATGTGTTGCAAAGCCTGTTAGGATTTACGGCAAAAAGAATACTCAACTAGCTTTTAATAACACAAATAAAGTAAATTCCAATGGCGCTGAGTTTGCATTGCTGTACCAGAAGTGGGTGAATGTAGCTGCAAGTGTTCTAGTTGTGCAGCTTTAAGCTGCAATAGAGTCAGCAAGAGTATACAAATGAAAAGCTGTGTAGTATAGTATTAACAGTGCCCAACTATATACAATAAGGCGAAATAAACATTTGCCTTAATTAATTAAACCTTTCTTTTTATCAACCGAAGGGTGTGAAACTTAATTATTTCTATCAAGTGTCAAAGATTATAACGCCAGAGCGAGCATGTTTGTAAATACCATTTTCCATCTTAATGCCCTCTTGAGTTCCCGCTGTGCTCGAAATTTGGACTTCTGGGGGCGCGCCGCGCATAGTTCTGGCGCGGGGAGCTCTTGGGGTGGGAAAGGGGATGCTATTTTATAATTCCACTTGTAGGGAGAGCCACTTGAACCCCGCTAGACAGTGAAATGAGCAAATCTGTCTGTCTGTCTGTCTGTCCGATTAACATTCACCCTTGGCAGTGTCGTTGTTTTTTGCGAAAGTTAGACGCCGCCTCCCATGTACACGGCGAGGCGCCGTGATCTTCGACGCCGACGCCGACGCCGACGCCGCTGGAGCCTGCTGCACCCGCGTGTCGGCGAAACCGCACAGACTAACGCCGTTAACGAAATGCAAATGCTTCGACGGGGTCGCGGCGAGGGGGGTGGGGGCCCGGGGCCGGCTAGAGGTGGTGCGTGGAGCGTGGCGGCGAAATGCAATAAGAGGCTTTACTTCTGAAGGGGAAGCGTTTCATTTGCATTACGACTTTCTTCTTTTAAAAATAGAAATTCAGATTCCAATAGGGTACGGTGCTATGCCATGCAGTTAACGGATTTTAAGGGTGCTTTGTTTCGGTTTTACGCCATGGCCAAGATAATAGGATCCGCCGTAAGGAAGGGATCCAACACATTTTTGAGCATTGTTCACTCTCGCTGAATATTTTTACAGCACCGTCTTTTTTTGTCAAAATTCAATATAGAAACACTATATATCACAAATAATAAACAGTTATCGACTTAGGAACGCGTTATTGTAACTACATCATCAGAATTTGATTCAAGAAACACAAAAGCCAATCTCTCGCAGAAGCGTAAACACATCGTGAAGCTATGAAGCATTTACCAAGTACCGAACCAATTAAACAATATTTACCGACCGTTTACAAAACAATGTCTCTCGTAGACTGCTCTATAGCAGTGCGAACAGCGCGCACACGACAGGGGTGACGTCGATAAGACGTCGCCGCGCGGGTGTGCTGACGATCGCCGCGGAGGGCAGGGTGCACAACGCCCTCGGCTCTCTATGCTAAACCTTGGGAAGCGTCGGCTGCACAAACCGAGTCGCCGGCAGACCGCGATAAGCGCGTCTGGTCGGCGAAACTACAGCCGTGTTTGGATTGAGTCATCACGCAACTATGTAGCGTGGACATGCAGTTTCGTCGGCGCGCTGATAGGAATAACATAACTATATTGCCCGAGATCCCACTCGAGTATTTGCCTAGCGTCTAGACGAGAGTCCAATGATATTAAACTGTCGGTCAGCGCCGCGGATAAGCACACAATAAATATTCAACTGTATATTACGGCGGGATTCGCATATAAAGTTATTGTTGTGTATTGGTATTTCGATGTGTATAAGTTTGTGTGATGTTGCTGAGAGTTTCGGGGGTCTGCGAGGATTTCGATGAGAGGGTGGCTGGAGTCACGTTCTTGTGGCGGGCGCATTGCTCGATTCCGATACGATGCGGTCGGCTCACTGGCGCTGTTGACTACACAGTGGTGGCTCGCCAATATGAAGCAAGTTGCTCTGTATAGTTTGCAGTCCTGCCGTTTGTTAGTTGTTTGAAGAATCTCGGGCAATTACGCTAACAGTCGGTGCTGTGCGCACGACGTGTTTGGTCCTGTTGATTTGCACCCGCGGATTCATAATAAAGTACACACAAAGGAGACTTTTGATATTGTGCCAGTTCGCTTGCCGGTCTGGGGGTTTCTTCGCTCGCTTCTTGTAGCGCTACAAATTTGTCATGATGTTTCTTCAAAAGTTAAGTTGTCATCCGCAGGAGCCCTCGAGGAGATTGAATGGCACTTTATATAACATGAGACAGTAAAAAATAATATGGTGGGCAACACTGCGATGTAAGCTTGTTTTATTATATGAACGCATGCACCGTACTTTTCTCGGCATTTTTTAGTATATTAGTCTTTCGGATACAGAAACTTTTTAATGTCGTTGTATCAAAATCATTCCCATAGCTTAACTTTGATAACAAAGATCAATATAAGCAGTTTCATTATGTGCCTGGACATTGTGTTGGTTGGGAAATATATGAACGTTGAGCGAAGACCAGTTCTCTTTTTTCCGCTGCTTTACGCGAGGATGCAATATTGAAAGTATTGGCTAGGCTTTAAACTTTCCGAAAGTGACTTTTCTCGGTTCTGCCGTCTCAAGCGCCCCTGGCGGAGTTGGTCCTAAGTCCTTCGGCGTAACAACCAAAGTCTACTTACGTGGCCTCCGCATGACCGGAGTCTGGGACGAAAATAATTTTCTCTGAGTTTAATGGCTGGGTAATTTATAGCAAATTCACCTGCTGTGTTTTCGACATTCTATATAAATGAGTGCGGCAAGTAACTATAGCACAGAAGTGCCATAAATCTGAAAATAAAGGCAGAGTGGAAGTATTTTTCTAAAATAATTCGCCTCTCAAGAAATGTATAATATATAGGCTAATACTATTGTAAATCGATACCGCAAAGCGCTATCTGTATGTGAGAGTAGGAAAATGAGTATGAAACAATTCGCGAAAGAACTGAGACTGAGAGCAAGAAAGTTGAAGCGCACACATCTTTATCGAATTTCGCGCAGAATCCAGTGACGACACGGCATGAAACAATAGGATGTTTGCCGAGTTTAACAGCAGCTCTCCCCCGTACGCGCAGCCGAGATGAAACGCGCTCTGCAGAGACGCTATTTTCCTTTTCAATCAATCCGGCCGGCAAGCCGGGGCGGGAATTAAGCCGATCAACACAAAAGTTGGCGAACAAAATAATAATAAAAAAAAAGACGCGATCACAAAAAAATTATTAAAAAGTTTTTAGACATGTTCTGATTCTCTTTTAATCTTATTTAAATTACGAAAGCTCGTAATTGGCTATTTATTTTATTATTATGTACACAAATTAGCCTCCCAAAAGTGTTGTCCATTCCGGGATTTGAACCCGGGTCCCCAACTTTCGCGGCTGGTGCTCTAACCGCTGAGCTAAATGGCCATTAAATTTGGGAGAAGTAATTTGCATACAGGGTGAGAATTGAATGTCCCCAGGGGGGTATGCAGGGGCGTGCGGTCTAGGCTATGCTAACTAGTCAGTGACTAGTCTGCTGTTCTCAAACATATGATGGTTTTATTCTTATTCTTATTTTTAAAAATTACAAATTTTTTTCTTGACGGGATGGAATTTATTTATACAAATTTTTTGTTTTTATCGCTAAAACAGCATATTGCATGTTTTAAATCGCTTTCCCTCTTTTTCCGAACTCTCAAGTTCCTCTCTTACGGCATATCATTGTTTAAACTTCGCGCCAGAACGCACTGTTGAGCGTTGCTCCACCCGCATTGCGTCCTACTACATCACCAATGTGCTTTTTCTGACTAGTTACGATGACGTATTTGGTGATATTTGCGGGCGGGGAGGGAGAGGGAAACGTGGTCGCTGTGCATGCCCAATGGTCCCGACTATTCTACTGCTATAGTAGACACGTCTTTCCGTATTGGCTAATTGGTCGTTGAGATTTCGCGCGCAACAAACACTCTGTCACCCACCGCGCACTGCTCGCGGCAGGGATTCCCCTGCGCTGATCTCTGTCGAAGTTTCCATTGTTGTCGACAGCCATATTTACTTGCCTGTCACTCATGTTTTCGCGTCTAATTTCGTGCATGTACAATTTATTGTCGCCTTGATTTGATTTCGGTTGTAAAATTAGTGTTGTGTTGCGTGTGTTTATCTTTTTTGCTTTAAGTCATGTCGGAAACAGTGGAACCTCGGCCTCCTACGTGTGTTATTAGATGCCTGTTAGATAAACCGTTTCATCGACTGTCGTTCGATGAAAAAAAGCGAATAATAGGTGCCGGTAGGCCTAAGCCAGCTATGAAATTTCTTTCCTCTGCTGGCCAGGCTAAAGTCAATTACGTTCGACATTTCAACCCTAATGAGTACGATAAGCATTTGTGGCTCACGGGTTCCGAAGAAATGAACAAGCTATATTGCTGGTCATGCTTGCTTTTCTCGCCCGAAAGCGACAGTTCAGTTTGGTGCAGAGGTGGCTATTCTAATCTTAATGGGCTATTCAATGCTCTGAAATTACACTCCCACAGTCAAAATCATTTGCGATCGACAGTGAAATTAAATACGTTCGGTACAGTGCGAGTTGACCTGCAGCTGAGTGAGCAACGCAGGCTTGAGGTAACGAAACACAACGAAACAGTGACAAGCAACAGGGACATATTGAAGAGATTTATTAGTTCAGTTTGCTTCTTGGCGAAGACCGAAGCACCATTTCGTGGTCATGACGAAAGAGAGTCATCGTTGAACCGCGGTGCATACTTAGAGTTCATAAGCGCACTGTGCGAATTTGATCCGGTTCTAAAAGCCCACCTTGCTACTGCTACCGTCTTCAAAGGAACGTCGAATAGGATCCAAAATGACTTGATTCAATCTATTGGAACGGTAGTGTTAAATAAAATCAAGCAAGAGGTAAAAGAGGCCAAATTCGTTTCAATCCTTTTGGACGAAACAACCGATGTAATGAACATGTCACAATTAGCTACTGTGTTGCGATATGTGGACTATAGTGGTCTCGCTCAAGAGCGATTTCTTGGATATACTGACGTCAGCGCTAAGAAAGATGCTGCAGGTTTGTTCGAGCACGTTGTAGAGATTGTCGAAGAGTTCGAACTGGATGGCAAGCTTGTCGCACAGTCTTACGACGGGGCCGCGGTTATGGCCGGCCAATTGAATGGCCTATGCACTAGAGTGCAGGCAAAGTATCCCTCTGCTCTCTTCGTGCATTGTTTTGCGCATAGGCTCAATTTGGTTCTGCAGAAAGTTTGCTGTACTGTGCAAGAGTGTCGCATGTTTTTTTCAACGTTATCGGGACTAGCGGCATTCTTTTCCAAATCACCCAAACGAAGCGAGGGCCTGAAAGCTTTCATGACGAGGAAATTGCCCAAAGTTGCTCCTACACGATGGTGCTTCACGTCCCGATTAGTGAATACAGTGCACGATTTCCAACTGCAACTAATTGAGTTTTTCGAAGACATTATTGGTAGCCATCAGAATTGGGACGATGAAACATGCGACAGGGCCCAGGGGTACCTTAGTTTCCTCACCAGTTTCGCGAATACATTTCTTCTGGTGGTATTTTCGAAACTGTTTGCTCACACTGACCACCTGTACAACGTTTTACAAACTAAGCAGTTCGACATCGGCTACTGTTTCGGTCTCGTGAACGAAACGAAGCAACTCGTTGATAGCCATCGAAACAGCTTCGCTTCGGTCTGGGAGGATGTATTAAAAAAGGCATCTGATTGTCACGTCGACATCGAAGAGCGACGACGGAGAAAGAGACGAGATGATGACCCCCGAGAGCCATATAAACGGCTGCTTTATGAGATCGTCGACCATATTTCAAACCAAATAGCAGACCGCTATGCATCAATGGAGAAGTTTCTGTTCTTAGATCTTTTAAACCCTAAAAAATTCGCGGATCATAAAATAAGGTTTCCGGAAAAAAGCCTGCGCATCCTTTTGGACACTTATCCCTACATTTTTGACCGGGTGCAACTCAAACAAGAACTCATCACTGAGTTCGCACTCGAGGAGTTCAAAGACAAGATGCCGCATGAGCTGGTGCCCTATATGCTGTCCGTCAGTTTAGAAAAAGCTATGCCAGAGCTTTACAAGTTGGCCTGCTTGTTTTTAACGATTCCGAGTACCACAGCGTCCGTCGAAAGGTCGTTTTCGGCGCTAAAGCGCATCAAGTCATATGTGCGCGCAACACAGGGTCAAGAGCGGATGTCGATGCTGGCCCTTTTGTCCATCGAGCGCAGTGTGCTTTGCAAGCTGCGCGAAAGCCCTGGGTTTGACTCTGCCGTCATTGAAGAATTCACTAAGCAGGAGAGGAGGTTGGACTTCACGTTCATGTAAATGATCAAACTGGTGAGTGCCTATACTGCAGACTGCAGAGAGATTCTCTCTATTTGGTCCATTTATATAGACTGAGCGTTTCGGAAGGGTTGATGGGGGGGGGGGGATTTCTCGAAATTAGGCCCTTACTTTTCATTTGTATAGCATAGTCACTTTCAAAACCCACCGCACGCCCCTGGGGGTATGGTCCAGAGTCTACGAATTTGGACTTACTCGAGTTACTTGGAGTTACTCGAGGTTGAATGTAAAATGTGGTAGCAGTATAGCATCACGCGGTACCAGAGCCACTATGAGTATTCGTAGACTCTGGACCATACCCCCCTGGGGACATTCAATTCTCACCCTGTATGCAAATTACTTCTCCCAAATTTAATGGCCATTTAGCTCAGCGGTTAGAGCACCAGCCGCGAAAGTTGGGGACCCGGGTTCAAATCCCGGAATGGACAACACTTTTGGGAGGCTAATTTGTGTACATAATAATAAAATGTTCTGATTCTATTTCTCGGCGAAATGAGAACGAAACTTTGTCGACAACCACCGCCGCCTCGTCTTGCGTGTTTGACGAGGATCACAGCGTGGCACGTCACGATCGGCCGGATATGAGGCAGTGTGCAGTCTTTGCAGTCTCTTGGGTGGGGGGGGGGGGGGGGGGGGGCCAATGATGCTGCAGTCGGCTAAGAGATGCTATGACAGCGCGCACTGGGAGCGCGCTGACAAACTGCATTGCCACGACCTGGCACATTGGTATGGGAAAGACGAGAACTCTGAACACATGAACTATAAAGCGTATGAAATATTTAAGTGCCGACAAGTTTGTTTTATAGCTATAATCAAAATTGATGTTTATACTACTTTAAATTTAATTATAATATTGTAAACGTACTGCAGTTCTTGACATTAACACACATCACATATCTGCACCGTCCATTCGTTGCACGATTCGTCGCAACACGAACCAAGTTTTGAAGTCGCCGAGACTTGCAATGCATGACCCTGGAATAACTACTTCCGAAAGACATCGGCGTAGAACTGTGCTCGATTCGAACTTCAGAAAACCACTTTGAAACAGGTAATTAACAGGAAAATAGCGAACGGATATCAAGAGTATCATGAGTGGTAAGTTGACGTATAGTATACCCACGGCATGAAGAACATTTCCCTTATATATACGCATGCACACATGGTAAAGCATCCACAGCGGAGGTCACGGCATGCATCGCAATCTGCCTACCGTCGTTGGTAACGCAAAGTTATTGGGACATAAAACACGATGATGGCCGCTCCTTGCAGATGCATTGTTTCGCTTTGTCCCCACCAGCCCCACCCTTCCCCCATCACCCTCAAAGCGCCCCTGGAGTGGAGATCTAGCTCATTCGCTCGGTTATGTCCAAAGGACAAGTAAATATTTATCAGCCGGAATTGCTGTTTGTGTTAGTGTTTTATTCCACGGTGTTTTATGTTTTATAGGCGCGCCGGCGACTTACGCATCAGCGCTCGCAAGAACGGTAGCGATTGATAATGTACGAATGAGAAGCCCTAGTATATGCGATCTGCGAGATTAGTTCTCCCAATATCTTGGTTACGGTCGCCGACTTCTCCCTCTGGCCAGCGTCCCTCGGCATGCGACCTCCGTCGCGGCGAGCGGTAGGCGATAACGGCTGATTGCACCGGTCGAACCGTGCCGACCGCCCGAACGAGTCGACGCGCACCCCCCGGCCAGAGCACCGAGCGCGATCCGAGCACGCGTGACCCCGTCGGTCCGGTCACGTTTGGCGGCGATGATTTAGTCGACGGACGGCGCCGATGCGTCATGCTGGACGTCGCCGCGGAAGACGGAAGGCGCGTCGCCGACAATGTGGCGTGCGACGTGAGCCTGACACACGACGGACACCCGCGCCGCACGCGCTAAGTGTTTGATCCGACTCCGAGGTCGGCATGAGGTGGGCACGAGGTGGGCACGAGGTGGGCACTAGGTGGGCACGAGGTGGGCACGAGGTGGGCACGAGGTGGGCACGAGGTGGGCGTGGCTGGGAGCGAAGAGACTCTTTGCGGTGCTCGTATGGCGTCATGGAGGTGCCAGGATCAAACGCAGAGCGCATAAAGATTCCAATTGTATTTTAGTTAAATTAGTGCTTAAAATCGGTTGAGTTTAAAACTAAAACTGGGCCGCATTTTTCGTAACATGTTGTAATTTGCAATGTTTACGTTTTGGTCAGAGGCAACTTACGGAATTTGTGAAAACTCATTATAACTATTTAATAATCTAGCTCATTGGTTCAATGTTCTTTACGTCTTGTCACTTCTTCCAGGTGAACACAGCACTAGCAGTCCCAACACACAAGGTGCAATCTGCGAACACGACAGAGCGAGTGCACGTGCAAGTGTACGTGCACGTGCACGCAACTCATCGGAGGCGCGACGCACGATTCCAAGGCTACTCACGTCACGCGTGCAGCAGCAGCGCCGCGGCGGCGAGCGGCAGCACTCGAGGGAACTGTTCGACTCTTGTTTCAGAGAGACGCCTCGACGACGGCACGCGCGGAATAGATATGAGCTCTTTTCGACGGACACACACACACACACACACACACACACACACACACACACACACACACACACACACACACACTCACACACACACGCACACACAATATCGGTAGGTTTCTTTCTCTCTCTGGATTGTGTGCACAGGGCTGGCCAAAATGTGGGCGCATGGTGGTGGGTTTCGGATCTTGTCCCGGACAAGAGCGAGGTTAGTGGAAGGAAAAAACTTTGAATCTTTGCCAACTTCGTATACGCGAGATGGTTGGTGTAGGTTTTTGGTAAATTATAAAATATTCATGTGTTTATTTCATGTGGAATAATGTTTAAATCGCGAATGGTTATCGCTGCTGGATGCTGGCAACCGTGAAAAGGAGATGTTAAACTATTTATGGCTTATTTTTTAAATAATCCAGTTAACGTTTTATGTGGTAGAGGAAGTAAAATATTATATTACCATTCCAGAAATCACGAACCTGCTTCTGCTTGAATTTGTGTATCAAAGAGGATGCACATAACAAGCGCAAATTGGATTTATATTTCCAAACGACTTTCTACTAAGAAGTTGCAACTAAACCAGTAATATGAGCAACCCTTCTATCCTTACCTTTTTATACCTTTCTATCCTACCTATTACTATCCTATTCTATCCTTTCTTCTTATACTTTTCTATATGGTTACCTATCTGTGATATGAAATTAGCCATTCTTCGCGCTTTGACATTCTAATTGGGAATGCGAAAAATATGCCTTTATCTAAATGTTCGTTTCTGGTGGTAAAATGCTTCGACGTCTGCTTACTTGTACACTTTAGACAGTGTCGGCGTGTGCTGTCGCCAAACAAATGTTGAACCTTTCGACCCTCCCCCCTCCCTTGGCGACCAAGCGGCACAGCGCCCGGAAGTGACCGCACGGAAGTAACCGACAGGCGGCGACCACTGGGAACCGGAACCGGCCGCCGAGGTCCGATGTCGTCACCCGCAGACAGAACCGGCCCGCTTCCTGCACATGCACACGTGGTGGGGTCGAGCGTAAAACCGCCATTCGCAATGAAATACGACAATTCGTGAAGACTTGAAGCGAGTTTGGCCGTCGCCGTCGGCGGCGGTTTTTGGAACGACGCGAGGAGTTTCGACGAGGTCCGACAACGGGGCGGCTGCAGCCACCATTGTGAAGTTTAACTAAGTTATAGAGAAGAACGGGCCAGCCAGCGAGTCGACTTCTGTGAAATTATGCGAGAAGCGACCGCGGTAAATAAAGCAGGGTTTGTTTCTCGCATAAATTGCACAAAAGTTACTTTTGAATCAACTAAAGCTTAAAAGCATAAAACGTTACAGCATGCCAATGTTTCTATGTGGAAATTACGAACTTTTCAAACGTTCAAACTGGCGTATTAATTGAACGCGAATTATATGAAAACGTTATACAAAGTTGCCTCGAGCATAAAATGCATGAAGATATATTCGATGAAAAACACAATGGATTAATCATTCCTGACAGAATCCCATGCTGTGGAGTGCAACTTTTCGTGTTCCGTGCTCTTCGCTGATGGCCTATTAGCGAGTTTCGCGAGCAAAGCGTAGAAATAGAAACGCGGGGCCGAGATTGAGCTAATCTCGGCGACGCCGGAAACAAGTGCCGAGCGCGCAAGATGGCCAGTGCCCTCTCGTTATACACGCTGCGCACTCGCGTGGCTTTGAAGTTTGATCCTCGCGTAGCCGGCGCTTGTCATGGACGCTTCAAGCGCCGACGACGCCGACGCCGACGCCGATGCCGACAAAGGGACGCCGTCGACGCCGGGACGTGACTAAATCGCTGCACTTGTTAAAGTTTCGCGTGCTGGACGGGGAGCTGCATAGCCCTTGTGCCCGATTGGCTTCATATATATATATGTATGAACGTACCTACGTGAAAAGTTGCATTTGACAGAGTGTGGAAACCAAGCGTCGACGGAAAGCTTTGATGTTTTATTATACTTAAAATACTAAATTATAGTCGTTTGATTTGACTGGCCATTAAAAAGCACAAAGGTCGTATTATGATATTCGCTTTGGTGACAATTTATGTATATAGCGGAGATTAATAGGGGATTCAAATTAATGGCTGATAAAAGTTATAGCACACAAAAAATGAATTAAACACATTGACTTTCCATCAGTAAAACGAGTAAGCTATTGGCTCATCTCTAGTCGAATAGAATATCGACATGGTTCCACTCGAATCAACACGCATTAGTCGCTCGACGTAGTTCTTTTCTAAACGACATAAGCCAATTAAACGTGCCGAAGGTCAGATACGTCACAGCCATGTTCTTCCCGGCAGATAACCGAAGGAACCACGCAGAATTCCCCTTTTCCCACCCCCAGCCCCTCTCGTGACATCCGCTTTTCATAAGGAACGTGAGCGGCCATGTGTCGCCTATAATCCCCGGCGACGTGGACGTCTTGATTCCTGCAGGAATGCGTCGCCGCCGGCGGCGTCGTCGGCGTCGGCGTCGGCGTCGTCCCGTCATGCCGTTCGATTGCCGCGCGTTCGAGTGATGATGGGTTTCCGCCGCCAGGGACAGGCGCTCGCCCTTGTGGAATTCTTCCCGCTACTTCCCCCCCCCGTCCCCACCACCCTCTACCAGGCTCCGTCCCCGGCACCCTCCACGGTCCATGAATCTCAATTAAATGTGCTGTCATATCGATTAGTGGTTCGTTCGGCCGCAATGCTCGACCATGTACCATTTTATTTGTCTTCGACGCCGTTCGGGACGACGAGGTTAGCGCGCTGTCGTCAACCGGGCTGAAAATCTTAACGATCTGCTGCCAGCAATTTCGGGTGCTTCTACTAAATGCTATTTAAATTTTAATCGTATCTTTGTTTTATGATCGTACAGCCCCTTTTAATTATGAACTGTCTTCCCGCTTCAAAACATCACATTCTTGTGTAGATTATACTCTTCAATGGTTTGAAGGGAGAGATTTTGGCATGGGACTGGAATATGAGCAAACTAACCATGGTGAAATGAAAATACACACATATAGAAACCAACTATATGTTGTGCAAAATGATTAGCAATATTCCTCTAGCACAGTATGTGAAATTTGCGAAGCAGAATTGAGGTACAAATCTGAGTTTTTAAAATTTCTCCCTTCCACCGCTTTTCAGCATTATGACAGTCAGACGACACAAAAACAACCCCACAGCAAAATAATTTCCTGATAAAAACCAGAACGCGACAGGTGAAAGTGTTGGCGCGCCGAGCATGTGAACCTCAGCAATGCGTACTGAAAATCACTAAGCAGAAGCTGTTGTAGGTCAGCGCTCTCCACGCGTTTTCACACTCGAGTTTGTCGTGGCACTCTCGGCCTTTTTCGGACCACAAGGACGCCGGTTTTTCTGTCGCGCTTGCGACGCCGGGCGTCGTAAATCGAGAGCGTCGCGCGTATCTGCGGCGTGCGAACGCCCGCGGGCGCGTGCAAATCCTGCCGCGACTTAGCGCGCTCGCCAGATAACATATTATCGCGGCCAGACTTTCCCCGTGGCTTTTCTCGCCGCTTCAAGCGTGATTATTCTTAAACGCAGTTAACTGCTTAAAGCTGGCGACGCGAGAGCCCGATTTAAACGAACGCACAACGGGTAGTGTAATATGTGGGACATTTACCAGCTTTTCTTCTATTATACCCAATTATTGTAATGACAAATGTTGAGCGCGGAAATGCTCGAAAGTGTTTTCTTTTCAGATCGGATTACAAAAGTTGCTTCTCTTAACGTTTTTACTTTTTAGTAAAATACTCATGGAATTGATAGTTCCTTTTTGAATAACAAATCAATGATGAAGCAATAAGTTTAAAAACATTCAACCAGGGTTTTGTGAAAATAACAATGAAATCCTCGTTGTTTCCGCATTTCTATACACTTGACGATACAGTATTTTCCCGAAAAAATCTCTTCTTGATAAAGTGATGCTCTTTTCTGGATTAACATTTTCATAAGCCCATCAATAAAAGTCTCGCGTTTGGCTTCAAGTCGCGCAAAAGAGCGTCGACAGATCGCGCTCCCGGCTGAGCCGCCCGCCGATTGCGAAAGGGGTGTGTGTTTGCGCGAGAATAAAGGAATCAGAGAGCGTCTGCCTTCCGCTCGCACATTCAATCTGCTTTATCTATGTATCCAGACAATGGTCGGAATCCGAACCCGAACCGACTCGACATGTTTCGTTATCCATACACAGGCGCGGCAACGGCAAGAGTGTATTGCAACGGCCGCGGCAAGAGTCTACTGCCAGTCGTCTTTCGGTCGGCATTGTATCTCCAAATAATAAATGGCCTCATTAAGACATTTAATTCCAGTCGTCGACGGCGCCGTCGTTGGCGCGCCACGCGTTAAGGAAGAGCCATCCCAAAGAACGCTATCGTCCGCGACAGAAACCGGAAACCCTATCCGAGGACATAAATCCGCGCGCTCGGGAGAGTCGAGCCCGCTCCGACTCGCCGCTAACTTTCTACTCGTTAGACAATGCGGCTCGGCACATAACTCTGGGCATGTGTTTTGTACCTGCTGCATTCGAAAGCATTGTTGTCAGCTCGAATATACTAATTACTACCCATGGGCGCACTGTGGAGGCAATAAAATGATCACTATTCAATGGCTTCGTATATGTGGACGGAAAAAGTGGAGGTGCCAGGCTAACAAGAAAAGCTGCGTTAGCTAAAGGCATCAATTAATTACCATGTTGCTTTGTTACTGTTATAGTTATCAAACTTTATTGATGTGAAGCTACGAAAACATTGTTCCCGTTTTACCAGTGTTTTTAGTTTATTTTTCTTTTAGTGCGATAGTGGCCGAAATTTCTCAATGTTGCCGCTCCTTTGACCCATTACACTTTGCCCTTTTGATGGCCGTTGCCTTCCAAAGTATCAAGTTCAGACAACAGCTGTTACGAAACGGCACGCTCGTCCATCTAAAAGCGCCCAGACAGAACGGCGTCGGAGCAACACCCAGACCATCGTGGGCGTCGTGACGCTAATCCACGGTCGACGCCGAGGCATCAGGGCAGCAGCAGCAGCAGCAGCAGCAGCAGCAGCTGTCATGGCGCGACGCGACGCGGCGTCGAGAAGGAAGACCTCGGGGACGCTGGGACCGACGCCGCCGTCGCGGTGAAGTTGGCCGCGCGAGAACGCGGGCGCGCCAGGTAGACCGAGACGCCGGAGGTGTATAGGTATATACGGCGCGCGTCGCTCGCCTCGAGTGATAATCAAGTCCGCGGCGAGGATGAGGGCGTTAAGGCGTTGCGAGACTAGATCGGATCTCATTAAAAGAGCGGCGCGAAATTAGCAAGGCCGCTTGGCATTGAGTTATTTGGGCAACAACGGAATTGGTAAACTTACGGTTCGACCACTTTTAGTTTCTCTGCGCGCGGAGGAAGCGGTGGGGGTGGGCTAATTTAGTTAACGCGTGAATCAACTTTAGATCTATCAAACTGTCTTGCTATGTGTTTTTGTTAAATGTAAATACTACATTAGTCTGAAAAATATAAGGAACGTAGGAAATGATTACCCAAAAAGCGGGAAATTTCATGCAATGGGATTGAAGCGAAGTTGTTACGCAATTACCAATCGCGTGAAGAAACTAAAGTGATTACATTAACGATCCATCTGTTTGTTTACGTCTGTTCATATTTTGTAATATGTATGTTAGGGTGAAATAAACATCTCTTCATATGAACTGTATGAACTGTATTCAAATTCACTAAGCGTCGATCAAAAATTTGCTCATTTGAAACTGCGAGGCCTTTTTTTTTTTTTTTTTTTACATGTTTATTAGGTATTGATAGCAGACATACACATTGTCTTCCCCCATATATACCCACAAAGCCCATAGGGCTCATCTGTGGAGCAAACGTTAAATTGTATGACAAAAAATTGCATTTGCCACCTCCGGTGTGTTGACAAAATTATAGCAAACTAAATAAGCACATGTTTCAAAGCCGACAGCATACAAGAAATCCATTCCTACTTCTTTACAAGTGTTGAGGAAAATCTCTTGCTCACTAGCGTCATGAGCTTGAACTGTTTGCCATTGAAACATTCCTAGCAGTCGCATCAAAGGGCTCAGCTCTGTATCAAGTACAAACGAGCAAGTTCACGCACACATTGTATAGTACTAATATACTTGTTCTGAAACTTGTACGCAAGTTTTCCATGCGTAGCCGTGTTCCTGCGCTTCCTGGTGGCGACATCAATCCCAGTGCCACCTTGCGTCTGCGGCGAGCTTGCGGCGGTGGCCGCCAGTGAGATGTACGGCGAGGTGAACGGCAGCGCCGCGTCGGATTTATCTCGCACTAACGCGGAAGGGACGCGTCGGAGGTCGCACTTTCAACAAGAGACCTAGTGGTCAGTTGCTGGCCGCTAGCTGAGAAAATTGGCCTCCTTCCTTTGTTGGAGTTGCGAAGACAAAGTGGGCAAGTTTCGATTTACTGCGGTTGTGTTGAAAATTTTGTTTAATGCCATTGTGTAAAGCGTTCTTCTTAAACTTTCTCTCGGCGATCGATGGCGCCCCCAAGAGCAAGAGGGAGATAGAGGAGGCTGTGGTGACCTTGATGCATTGCCTGGGTAATGTAAACAGTCCTTTGTATCGCGCATAGCAACTGTTTCCTATATAGTCGAGCCGGGAAACGCGAAGTGGATTACCCGAACACAACGTTCGGGATACAGCTGTTGTATTTTGCATCGGAGGGATAAGTTGAGGCAAATGCGGAGATGTTAAACAGGGGATGAAAGATGGACCATGTGTGCTGCTAGGCGAAATCGGCGAAAGGGGCTGGCGTGCACGATATAGTCTAGGTCATTTGAATGTGCGACTTGTATAGTATGGACCTCCGAGCTTTACTCTTGGCGCAGGTGGTGGGTTATGTTTTCCAGTGCGGGTCTCACTACACACCGTGTGATTGTAAATGAAGGCTATGGCTCATATAAAATGCACGTGCACGCAAGTCAGGGAAGATGTGAGTACAAAAAAATTAAAAAGTGTGCATTCAATGCACGTTTGTAAGTCCATCTCCGACCAGGATATAAATGCACCCTCAAAAGAAGATACTTTCTTCGGTGAAAGCGAAAAAAGTAAAAATAAAAAATGTGATTATCAATCCTTGTGGGGTGTGTATCCACACCGGGTTATGATTATCATTCGAACCTTTACAAGGGCAGAAGCCCGCTTTTAAAATGCAGGGCATGAGTCAAGAAATACGATTATTATCATCGCCTTCCGAGCATCGAGAAGCGGATTAAAAACACAACGATTCATGCGAGCGGCGACTCGCATGCGTAAAGCGCGTGGATGTGTGATTGCCACGCATTTGCCGGGCTGCGTGTGTGAGTGCGTATCGCCTTAGCAGACGCGCGGGAATGGTCCGGGTTCAACCGAACAATCGGCTGAATATTTCATGTGTAACTCATTGCCTAGAGTGGGAGAGATAAGATGAATGTTGCGGCCATCTTGTTTTATTCATGCGTTATCACAATATCGCGTTGCTGGCAAGCGTTACGCGTGGCGCGTAAGATTACGCACTGACTGATTACAGATGGGATGAAAATGACTTGGAATCGGTGGTCGTATTTTTCTTCTTCTCGAGCGACGCGAAGAAAAGGGGGCTTGATTTTTAGCGTCATGCTTTATTTTGTGAATGGTGGCTGCTGCAGAAAGCTTGTACGCTGTTATCTTCCATTTAAATTTTATTGTACGATACGCTTAGTTTAAAACACGTAAGATTTTACTACAAAATTTGCAGTGATGATAAAAAAAAAATCCCACACCAGCTTCGTGTCACTAACTACAATATAAGATCATGGCTATAGAGATTCAGGAAAACGAGTGCGAGCTAATTTTAAACTGCGCAGTTTCCACCGGGAAAGTTGTACTTAACAAACTGACGGAAGCGATACCCCCCCGTCGCTTGCAGTCGAAACTACTTCGCTTTTAAGCACGGATCGTAGCCAGATCTTATTCAATCCGCAAAAAAAAAGATACCCACTTTAACCTAACCATTTAAGTTTTACTAACCAATTCCAAGTTTGAAACTACATGGATTGAGGCTCTACTAATACCTTTACTGCACATCTGCACCCAACTCTCATATGATACGCCTTTTCGGAAATGTGCATTCCATACCAAGCATAATATTACACACACCTTGACATGTCCCACTTGGAAATCTTATTAGAGCGCTAACATGGCTCATACGCGCCAGCCTCCGGTATAGCTCCTCGAACCCGGCTTAAAAGTTTCTGCATGTAGATAAGATTTTATTGCGCTATTTCCATACACCGTGTGAATCCCCCCCCCCCCCCCCGGCCAAGCCCCTCGAGTCAAGGGGGCGAATCGCAGCAAGTCGATAAGCCGATATTATGGGGAACTGGCGCAAGTCGGAAGGAGGCGCGGCTTGAAAATCAACTCAGGTGCTTCGCAATCCGTTTCAGGCCCGTCCCAAAAATGAGTTAAACAACTTGCTGGAACTTTTTTTACGTCTTTCAAGATGAGTTTTAACGGTAATGGGATGTATGAAGAAAACTAATCAACATTGTGCACCCGGTATATAAAATCAGAAACTCTGAATTACACCATGTTAAGGAGAAGAAGCAGACACACATTTATAAAATAATTTTAGGAGCTGCGCATAAACCTATTAAATAGCTGTTGTGTCAAATTGCTCTTTCGATTAAGAGATGTGACACGTAATGGCATCCATTTAAATGCGTTTACTTAAACCACAGTTATTAACATCAACTCGGTAGAATGCTGTTCAGTGGAATGATTTGTTTGATAGCTAAATTTGTGGATAATATCCGGCGAATTGAAATAACAATGGTAATATGTCAGACGCAAAGCGTGAAAGTCAGTGCCTGACACGACAGAATATAGCACGATCATGATACTAACACCGCAGGCCGTTTCACAAACCATGGTATAACCCAATCTTGGCACGATTAAATTCACGCCATGGCATCTATAAATTAACGTCGATTTTGATTAATCGATTTGATTTGCCAAAAAAGATATTTGCATTGTCGGCGCGCCCGCGTTGTTCTGGTCGGAGCGCGGTGCGTACGTAAACACACGCAGTATCGCACGCACGCAAATTTATTGCAACTGATCGTCGATATACATTATTCATCAGAATTCACGGGCGCAAACGCATGGGGACGCATATGAAATTAACGGGTCGCCGTCGAATTACCGATCGCGTACATATGATAGTGTTTGACGTGATAGTATTTGCCGGGCGCCGAGCGGTTGGCACTGTGATGGTTCCGTTGCATGGCGAATGCGACTGCAGCAGCGAGAATTCGGTGTGTTTATATTGTGGACGCCAAACCGCAGCACTGCGCAAGGCTAATAGTCGCGCTTGGAATAATCGAAATTCGGCCATTCATGCAAATTAACATTCGCAGTTTGCAGAGCGTATTGTTTATTGCCGTCATAAATAAAGCTGTGGTTTCATATATAAAACAATAAGGACATTATTATGCCAATTGCATTTACCTAAAACTTGTGCGCCAAATTGAAATTAAAATCTGATTTTGTATATTTGGACTTTCAGCTTTGCAATACATGTTAAAACCGCCTACATGGCGCAGAACTGCACTATGTGTTGTTGTTTTTAAAAGTTTGAGGCTATTTTTCTTGGCTAGCCTCTCGCAATAGGGGCTCGTAAAATATGAATAACTATATTCTGAGCATGATTTATTGTCCAAGAGCATACCGTTACGGCGTCGCGGGGTTTCGCGTGTTGCCCTTGCGTAATGCGCGGCCGCGGCAGCAGCGCGCCAAGCGGCTGGTTTTTCGACGATTCGCGCGGCACGTGCGGAATTGAACGGAGCGCGGCGAGCGGCGAGCGCTTACATTAATTTCCTCGACGTTTTTGTAATGGATCAGCTGATGCTGTTATACGCATCGAGCTGCGAAGCATCAAGATGCGGTGCCGCAAGTCGCATAAATAAAAGATGTAAGGAGAGATCTCCCAATCGTGGCCCCAGTCAGTCTGCATATCCCAGGAACGCGAGTAACATATTTAAAAAATTTAAATTTCTTTAAAGCTTAGAAGTAAGGTCGCAACCTAACAATGAATTTACAAATCTGACTGAATTTGTTATGTCTTTTGACGTCTTACCAATATAAAAATTATTTAAGCTACTTCACGATACAATATCGATGACGATATAATTCAAGGTCACAAGCAGTGGGAGAGAATGCGCTTCGGGCCGCAGGACTCCACATTTCCCTGAAATTCAAATCTACACTCGGAGATGATAAGATACCCATCCATCCGAAACATTCAGGAGAAACTTTCCCGGGCTTTAGAAATGATTAAACAAAGTTGTAAGCATGCATACAGCATTAGTTGAGAGTTGACCTCCGTAGATCTGCGGGACCACGTTGACCGCCGACACCGCCGCTGACTTAGAGTCAGCCCACTCCAATTCCCACAATAAACAACACGAGCAAGCCTCGCTCAAACAACAATCTGTGGCCGTGGGACTTTTGAGGCGTGGACCTTTGGCCCTCTTCATAAATCATTTCATTCCCTCCAAGTTGTCACAGCAGAACGGGACGCCCTGAACTGTTTCATAAAACACTTGGGTCTGCTAGGTGTGGGTCGTTTGTAAACCATGGAACACTCCTTTTAACCCATTATTTTGTTTCTTATTGCCCGATAATAACCTTTCAAGCCTGAATTCCGTAAAAAGAAACGAGATATGAAAATTCATCCGCCAAACATAATTTTTATTTGATTTTCACGAGTGAATACCGATTTCTGACTATACCAACAAACTCGTATACATATATATCTCAAGCTTTGGAAAATTCTGAGCGCCATTCAATCAATTTCCATAATTTCCATTCGAAATAATTTTCCATTTTCCTCATTCGTGAACCACTTCATTCATTCACACACCTATATACCATCCACAGAGCGTCTTGCCATAAGAAAGAAAATAGGCCCTCCGCTCACGCGTGTGGTGTGCCTATAACCGACTTATCACTCCGCTCGTTCGCTCCAAAAAGGGGGGGGGGGCAGGAGGAGAGGGGGGCACACGCCGCACCCGCCGCGAATTGTGTATAAGCGTGTGAATGCGCGCCTGATTTCCTTATCTTAAATCTCATTTCGGCGCCGGCGTTCACCGCACTCTCAATCGCATTTCTTTGCACTCGACGCCGACGACTCCGCAAGAGACGTCGAGACGCCGGCAAAAAAACCAGCCAATCTCACTTCTCGTTTGTAAATCCCGACGACGTCGTCGTCCTCGTCGTCGTCGTTTCTAAAGCGTCGACTGTTTACCATTGATCGCGCGCCGGGCGCGTCGAGGAGAATGCCGAGCCAGCGACGGCGAGGGCGTTCTATTGAGTCGGCGTCAATAGGTCATCTTAACCTGTCAATCTCGCCCGAAATGGAGTCTGGGGGTTCTGGCATTTCCGAGGAGGGTTGCTTCGGTGTGGGACGGCGTGCACAAGTCGACGGGAAGATGAGAATGTGAGCCGGGTGTCAGGAGCAACGATGATCAAGTGTGGCAGCCTCATTGGACGTGTCCTCACTTTTAGACAAATTTTAATTGGTGACCCCGCTAGCGTCAAAATCTGTCGTGGTCCTCATTATGTTCTGAATACAAATGTCGGCGATAAACTTAGAAAAACGTGAAATTTGCGACACGAAATGCTTTTCAAAGTCACTGCAACGTGGCGGATGACTGTGTGAGTTAGTTTTTCAAAGATAATTTCAAGTTGACAGGCGTCGAGGAGGCAGATAGGGCGCTGTTATCTGTTAACTTTTTCCACGGGCAGAGCGCATTGTGGTGTCTAGGCCCGAGCAAGTCTCGCCGAGAAGTTCGCACAGCCGCTGTCGTCCGCGGCCCGCAAAGCGAAGGCGCACTTCCAATCTCCTAAAGTGCACGAAGGAACCAAGGAAGAACCTCAAAAAGCTACTTTTTTACAAGGTAATCTTCTAAATGAGCCGCGTAATTTATGTTATTGATTAATGACATCCAGCGTTCGGCTGCATGCGGCCGTTAGAGAGTCAGACCGTCGTCGTACCATCGATTTCGAGTTAATCGGAAGGCGGAGGAGGACGTTAAGCGGCGGGAGGTTGCGATTTTACGACTACCTCCACCCGAGTTTGTTGGGGTGCGCCAGTTCGGATCATCTGAAACAACTGCAGCGGCGCGCTTCAAGCCCGGCCATGAAGACGCTATCAAAATTATACGACTTCATTAAAGTGATTCGTGTTCGCAAAAAAAGGAGTTAAACCGTGCCACGTTTATCCGGTTACTTCGTCGGGCTTAACTCCTAGAATGGAGTCGCATTTAATGTGCCAACCGTAGAGCTCGTATAGCTTGACTTGGAAAGACGGAGAGCGTCATAAACGTCCACCCCTGCATTCGTTTAAGTCATCCTGTAACATCAACGTAGATGTTGGCATTTGTTGCGTATGAGGGCCTGTGGTCGGTAAATATGTTCACATGCCTTGCATTTCCGGCTGCCAAACGTCTCTCCGTTTGAATAGGTGTTCTTTCACAATTTATTTCATTGGATTAGGCGTACAGCAATGGGAAAAAGTAATTTCTCAAAAATGATTAGACGTTGCCTTGTTATAGTATAACCGTAAGCCATAATAGAAACGAATCTTGGTTATAAAGTAGATCAGCTGTCACCGATATGAAAAAAATATTCTTTAATACAACTTTATATTCAAGGAACAAAAAGTATTTGAACAACAACACAGATAATTGTAGAAATTTCCCGGAAAGACAGAAGCTTTTCCTCTAAACAATGCGGCAATCGTAATCACTTGATCCATTAAACAATTTGCCAGCACGAACATCTCCGAGTCGGTCGCATCCCTCGGTTCATATACCCGAGCAGAGGCCAAGGAAATATCCTCATACAGAGGTCCGCGCCGCGCCGTCGAGGATAGATGGAGCTCATTTTCCCGCCGCTGATTTTACTCATTCATCCTCGGGGAGCGCGGATCACATTTTGGCAATGTCTTCGACTAAAAGCGCGGAACTGTGAGGAAGAAATTGTTGTCAATTTAAGACGGCGTCGTCGGAAACGTAGCCGGCTTGACGAGGCTCCAGGGAAATCGGTTATATACCTTCAACTCGTTACATACCGTCTTGCGCGTGCGCTAGCCGTCTCGCGACGCTCGCGGAGACCCGATAGCATTAGGAGGCTAATCATTTTAAAAGTACGGGAGAATTTTAAAAGCGTCTCTTGGCGTTGACAAGGGTCCGAAGAATATGACGGTATATTTATGAACATTGAACACAGGCAAGCTTTTGTTAAAACTATTTTTCAACCCTGGTACATTTCCAAGTATAGTAATTCCCACAAAGTAAATAGGCAGGTATACTAACAATATTAAGAGGTGTGCGATTCGCGTTATAGCTATCCCTGCTGAAAATTCTTACCAAGATCTTGCAAGATCTTGCAAGATCTTGTCTCAAGATCTTATAAGATCTTGCAAGATCTTGCAAGATCTTGAGACAAGAACTTGCAAGATCTTGTCTCAATATTGTGACAAATCTTGACAAGATCTTGCAAGATCTTGTGTCAATATGTATCTTATAAGATCTTGCAAGATATTAGGTAAGATTTTATAGCAGGGTACAACCAAAACCATTGGCAATCATGTCATTGGGGATAAGCTGGAAATAACTTATTGCATGCCAAATGTAGCAACATTCGCGTCCTTATTTAGAGCAAGCACTGTCTTACATGTCGGGTTTTTTTGTAAAATTGTTGCAGAAATTGCAGTGTGAATCGCACATCGGATGCAAGAGAAGATAAAATGAGAGCTTCAATGAAAATACCATGTTTCTGTGTCGCCGTTTCGGAAAACGGACTGGCATCAGGCTGCATCTGGAGTCGCAAAGCGAATGCAGGCGCAGCTGTGCCGATTCTATACGTACAGTACGATACACAGCAATACACCGTTTACTTTTATGTAACGATCCAGTTAAGGAAAGTACCGCCCTGCCGCGGCTAAATCTTTGTTTCATATCCCTAACAGCGGCGATTGCACGCCGTTTTCGAATAGAAGACCGACGCCCGCGGAAGAACATGTGTTGTTTTGCAATTATTGCTCAATTGTTAACACGGAGAGAAAGACCATAAAGGAAACTGAGAATAGGAAACAAGGCAACATTCGTATGAACCTCGTGAACTCTGTTTGTTGGCGGGGGTCTGAAATGTATTCATACTTTTTTCCCTCGCAGCCAGGAAAACGCTGACGCTGACGTATTATTTCAAGTATGCCAATCGGAAAATCTCCTTCGGTTCCCCCCCCATAAAAGTTGGGAGCGAATGACAAAAAAGTAAAGGGTTAAAATTACGGCTTAGTGCTCGTACGTGCGTGGATTAGCTCGCACGGCAGGAATGTATTCTTCGGAAAAGCGCGACTAAAGCGTGCGATTTTCGTGCGTCGCTGCAGGGTGGAGTGAGTGCATGTGTTTAAGTGCGTCGACATACAACGGGATTGGCGGATAGCGCGCAGCTCCTAAGCGTGCCCTTAGAGTTCCATAAGCGTGGGCCGCAACGGGCTTGTCTGGATGAGAGGATTCTGTTCTACATCTCGTTTACTGGCAGCCAGTGCCGGATGGTGATTGGTTGACTGCTGTACCACATCAGCTGCGATGGATCTGATTCTAACGAAGATATAAAGCAATGTCTCCGTTCTTGTTAAATATTCAAATCATTATTGTTGTCCAAACTCCAAGCACAAGTGAAAAACATAACTTATCGCACTGTTGAACGTGTTTTGCGTGCAATCGATGTGAGGTTGATGACGGAGTCATTTAAATTGAAGGAGAGTGTACTAATTGATCATCGTGGGCATCTATAATTTAAATTTTAAACCAATTATCGAATCATGCATTTATGGTTAAGTTAAACACAAAGATAACCAGTGGAATCTTCGCAATTCTGGAATTATCGTCTGTCTGTGGTTAATAAAATAAACAACATGTTGTTTGTATTGTAATGCTAGAATTGATTTCATTCAAAGTTTTCTACTACCGTCGATTAAAAATTCGAAACGAAATAAATGCAAGCTGGCAAAAGCACCAGACATATTCCTATTTTTCAAGCCTGTTGACGCCAATGGAACAATTTAATATCGCCGACCCCCTCCTCACTCGAAAAAAACGAGCGTGTCCATTTCGCGGGCGCTCGGCGCCGAGGCAGTATTTGCCCAAGGTCAACAGACTGGCGCCGAGCTGTCAAGTGCGTGGCACCCTCTGCCGTCGGACACGGTCCGAGCCCGGTTCGATCCGGTCCGGTCCGGTCCGGTGCGAGCCCGGAGCTTGTTTCGTCCGCCATCGTCGGGAACGAAGGGGGGTGGGGAGGGGGGGGGGGCATTAACATGTAAATTAGAGGCGCAGCAGCCTAATGAGGGCGACACATACAAATAGAGGTGCCCGGGCTCGATGTCTGAACGGCATGAAGCGATGCCGGCACAATCCTGGCCCAGAAATCGACACTCGGCACTGGGAACGGCGCACTCGACGCACTCTCGACGGGTAGGTGTCGACACTTGGAGCACTGTGAGTGCGTGTATGGGATATGATTTCGCGCAGTGGCCATGTTGGCTCGCGCGCTGTAATAATTCAGCGGGTGTGTTTGCGCAGCTCGTAAAACACTTAAAAGTTGAAACAGAGTGATATTTTAATCGTGCAGATATGATGATTCCTGCAATTAATTACCTGTTCACGACCGTTTAGTTATTACTCCATCACGCAGAACCCTTTTAACGCGGTTCCATACCACAAAGCGTGGATTCGCAAACAAAGACATGCCGGCAAACAATGGCACAGATATTGCAGTTCATTATCGGAGAAGAAAGCACGACTCGTTGCAACGTGAAACTACATAATAATGATGCTTGTCACACTCACGAAGTTATGTGCGCGTCGTGCATCGTGCGTCGCGAACCAAACGTACCTGGAACAAAGAAACAATTCGAGTGTCAAAACTTTAGAAAATAAACACTGCGCCACCCACCACCCCCGCGTCGAGTTGTTAAAACTATAAGCGCTCATATAGCAATAGCAGATCGTTGTAATTAAAAGCATTAATTACTATCAAGCCGGCAATTAGGTGGAGTGCAAAAAATGAAGCCATACATAGGTACTGTTGTTTGCGTCATATATATAGCACGCGCTTGATTATAATCTGTAATCAATGTAAGAGAATGCGTTCCAACCCCGACGCCCCCCCCCCCACCCCCCTCCCGGACTTGACGTCGCGGCCAGCTGGAAGGGTGGGGGGGGGGGGGGGGGGGGGGGGTGGGACCGCTCGTCGGTGCGTGCACGGGCGTGATGATGTGCTCATACTTTAATCACCTCTCCCCAGGTGGCGGACGCGGCGGGTATATCAAGTTTCGGTCGGTTGCTGGAGTGACTGCTGCCTCTGTTTATGATGTTTTATGAGTTTGGTGCGGTTATTCAGCTCGGATTTGAATATAGGTGTGCTGGCACAACATTGGTTTGTTGAGTTGTGCTGAAATTTTTGGTGAACAACATTGTCAGTCATTTAACCATATAACATTGTTTGCATATATTATGTATACTTTTACTGAATCGGGACCCTTGATACTCCTTAAGTAGCGCTTCGAAAACGATGCGAATTTCGCAGCGAATTTCGCAGTGCGAAATCTAATGGAAGCACAGCTTTAGAAAAGACAATCCGAAGCAAAAACGGCCAAATATATCGTGTAGCGAGGAATCACTCGTTAGACTCTTCAGATAATCGCAATGCTTTAAATATCTATAACGCGGGTTGGTAGGTACATGGGTACAGAAACCTGGTACCGATAAAAAAGGAATTTCAAAACCACGTGTCAATAGGAATTATGTCTGTTTACTCTGCAGTCACCCAACAGATTTGCGTCATACCAACCCATACCATGCACCATATGCACTTGAAATTGGGTGTGTAAAAACTTTGACCGATCACGGCAATACACGAACAATCGCGGTTGATTGGTGGATGCTGCGAAATTATGCACAATCGACGAACATTCCGCCGCAACGAAAACCAGATCGCGTGGTCCAAACGTGCCGGTACACACTAACGCGACCGTTCGTGCATAATTGATTTGCGCGCTTTATAATACGAATTACCCGTTAGCCGCAACTTACGCAACAACAAACGCGCGGTTGCAGTCAGTCAGCAATCACAACAACTCGATCATCTATCTGTGTCAGTGTCAGTGTCAGTGTCAATAGCACACACAATGAACTAGCGTCAACGAGCACATTGCTCCCTGATAACTGACTGCATCCATTCAAGCCCAATTAGAACATGGGTAATCGACTTTATTTCCATACATAATAAACTTCAGAGTCGCCCTGCGGTTTGGGGCAGAGCGCGGTTGCGAATCAAGCCTGATTGTCAGCAAAGTTTCGCTCGGAATTATCACCTAACGCAGCATAAATTTCGCAGTCTCCCCTCATCAACATGGGAATCGATAATAATTCCTCGAGCACACTTCTAGGTCGGATTCCCCCTCGCGACAGTCACTTCTTGGCTTTGCATCCTCTCGGATTACACAGCAAGTGGACGGAGCTGGTTTCTATGGTGACGCTACATTGGTGGCAGCGGCGTGGGATTCAATGTACATTGGTGTCAGCAGGGTGAGATTCACGTTACATTGGTGTCAGCAGGGTGGGAAACACGCTTTATTGGTGTATGATTTGTGGGATAAACGTTACATGGGTGGCAGCAGGGTGGGATTCACGTTAAATTGGTGTCAGCAGGGTGGGATTCACGTTACATTGGTGTCAGCAGGGTGGGATTCACGTTACAATGGTGGCAGCAGCGTGGGATTAACGTTACATTGCTGTCAGCAGGGTGGGAAACACGCTTTATTGGTGTATGATTTGTGGGATAAACGTTACATGGGTGGCAGCAGGGTGGGATTCACGTTAAATTGGTGTCAGCAGGGTGGGATTCACGTTACATTGGTGTCAGCAGGGTGGGATCCACGTTACATTGGTGGCAGCAGGGTGGGATTCACGTTACAATGGTGGCAGCAGCGTGGGATTAACGTTACATTGCTGTCAGCAGGGTGTGATTCACGTTTCATTGGTGGCAGCGGCGTGGGATTCAATGTACATTGGTGTCAGCAGGGTGGGATTCACGTTACATTGGTGGCAGCAGGGTGGGATTCACGTTACATTGGTGTCAGCAGGGTGGGATCCACGTTACATTGGTGTCAGCAGGGTGGGATTCACGTTACATTGGTGGCAGCGGCGTGGGATTCAATGTACATTGGTGTCAGCAGGGTGGGATTCACGTTACATTAGTGTCAGCAGGGTGGGATCCATGTTACAATGGTGGCAGCAGGGTGGGATCCACGTTACATTGGTGTCAGCAGGGTGGGATTCACGTTACATTGGTGGCAGCGGCGTGGGATTAAATGTACATTGGTGTCAGCAGGGTGGGATCCACGTTACATTGATGGCAGCGGCGTGGGATTCAATGTACATTGGTGGCAGCAGGGTGGGATCCACGTTACATTAGTGTCAGCAGGGTGGGATCCACGTTACATTGGTGTCAGCAGGGTGGGATACACGTTACATTGGTGTCAGCAGGGTGGGATTCACGTTACATTGGTGTCAGCAGGGTGGGATCCACGTTACATTGGTGTCAGCAGGGTGGGATCCACGTTACATTGGTGTCAGCAGGGTGGGATCCACGTTACATTGGTGTCAGCAGGGTGGGATACATGTTACATTGGTGTCAGCAGGGTGGGATTCACGTTACATTGGTGTCAGCAGGGTGGGATCCACGTTACATTGGTGTCAGCAGGGTGGGATACACGTTACATTGGTGTCAGCAGGGTGGGATCCACGTTACATTGGTGTCAGCTGGGTGGGATCCACGTTACATTGGTGTCAGCAGGGTGGGATCCACGTTACATTGGTGTCAGCAGGGTGGGATCCACGTTACATTGGTGTCAGAAGGGTGGGAAACATGCTTCATTGGTGTATGAATTGTGGGATAAACGCTACATTGGTGACAGCAGGGTAAAATAATAAGCAGTGTGGAATAAGCAGTGTGGGATACATCTTAACATTTTTTTATTATGTACACAAATTAGCCGGAAATCCCGGAATGGACAACACTTTTGGGAGGCTAATTTGTGTACATAATAATAAAATGAATAGCCAATTACGAGCTTTCGTAATTTAAATAAGATTAAAAGAGACATCTTAACATGTTCATAACATCAATATTATCTTTTTTTTTTATATAATTTCTTAGTGTGTGCGTATGCGTGTTTCATTGATACAATTTTGTGACGCAAAACAAGGGCAGATGTCTAATCTTAGAATTTGGTTAGAGTTTCGTTCTCGAAGCAAGCACTGACAAACCCCTTCCATTAACGTTTCGAAACATTACAGCGTTAGAACAATCTTGTTCATGTTAATTTAATTCTGCCCTAATTCTCTAAAATTAGCACCAATCCTTCGGTAGTGAAACAATACGAATTACACTCAACACTTTCAATCAACTTCTTAACTCACTCCCCCACCCCCGAAGCGTCGCAAATGTTCACTGCGACAACAGCGAGCCATCCATCCTGTAATCCACGCCGAATCCGGACACCAACGCCTTCCCCCCGGCCAGATCCGCCCGTGTTTACCCCACAGTATACGGCTATAGGTCTGGCGGCCGGGGCCGGTACTAACATGTTACGATGTCCGCGGACAACGGCTATCTCTTACGGCTCATTAAATCATTTGTTCCCCGTGACAAACAGGGTGCTGTGGGGGGGGGGGGGGGGCGGGAGGAGGCTGTGTCCGGGGGTGGGTCTATGGTCAGTGATACCACGAGAGCAGATAACTCACGACAAAATCACGACAAAGATGAAGCTATTGTCATCGGACCGAGTGCTTTGCGCGACATGAATGTGATGTCCATTGCTGTATTGTGCTGATATTTATAACGGACGGAATTATGCAATTGCGAGTGGGAATTATTGTTGGTTAATAGGAAATGGGAATCGTCATGACGGGACTTTTAATTGTTATGGGATCGTAAAAAAAAACAGAGCGGAATTAATTTAGCAGTTTGTGAGGCCAGCGTTAAGCCGAAGGGGTAAGTTTATATACATATCCTTGGGAGGAGATAAATTAAATTGTGGGAACTCTTTTATATTTGTTTACAGGTCAGGTGAATTGAAACGTGACTTATTTGTGCTTTGGAAAAAGCGCATACACGCTAAGGAATGGTAAACATATTTAAACTTTGGTTATATGAAATGTATTCAAATCGTGTTTTTCGCATTTGATTGCCGCTTTTAAAACCTTTCCGGGACTGCAACGACTGCAGTTAGTTTTTCCGAATGCTATGTAGGTAGGTACACTGATGTAATTACTTTGCAATAAATGTCGATATGCGCTTACCTACCGAATTACTACTCCGAATAAAACCAGCTATCTCCTCTAACCCTTCCCAAAAGCTATGTTGTAATGTAACTAATAGTCGCACATTACACGGAAGCCACGTGCGATCTTTTTAATTTATTATCCGCGACATTGCTAACGAACTTTGCCCGAACGAATGTAATCGTCCTCAAAAAACATGTTTTCGCTCCACGCTCACACTATCTACATGTCGATCGAGTATGTTTCACATTTTTTGAAACCAATAAAACACAATAATTTCATATTAATAAGTCCAGTCAGGATTTTCCTCACTGTCCATGTTTCGCTAGTGTTTTTATGGTCATTCCATTGGTCATCGGACGCTGGCTAATTTATTATTGTAATGTAACAGAAATATGACAATTTGAATTGCGATTAATCATTCTCGTTAGCACGTAGAACTGTCGTATTTATGGTTGGAATGTAATAGACGGAGCGATAGAAATGAAAACCGCCCCTTGTATGCAGATAGACAAAACGCGCGGGACTGCCACCCCTTTGTGGCCACCCTCTGGCCATGGCCGTACCATTTATTAGCCCCCACTTCCACCCCCCCCCCCACTCACTCGATCTGTAGCACAAACACCAAAATCATCAATTCGTTTCGCAAGCCTCAGGACGACACGCGAAATGCAGCGTGATATCGGGATATTTATTCGCCGATTAATTCGCATCTGAACTAAAAAAAACGTATAAAGGATAAGTATATTAGCATTTTCTGCAACTATGAATATAACCATATAATTTTATGTGCTATTATTTTTATTTTCGGGGAAAAAGAGTATAACATGCAAAGACTATTAAATTTTCTCTTGTTAAAATTAAAATAAAACGGCAAGATAATTTTCCCTTAATGTAGACATTAATAATGTCAATCAAAAGACCGACTATCGACCTATTGCGATGGGTATCATTTTATCCACTCCAACTCCCTTGCCAATGAGTGCCTTTTATTTTCCATTCTGACAATGCATGGAGCATTCCGTATTGTTTTCCTGACAAGCATTCGAATGTAGTACCTATCGGCGAGCAGGCTGCATGACGCTTTTAAAGTCACTGGTCGAGTTTCCCAGCTTTAAAAACAAAGTTCAAATGCAGCAGACAAACTTTGCAAATCCCGGATCGAATGCGGCAGGCAGCGCGCGTGGGCGGGCGGGCGGGCGGTTGGGGAGGTAAGTTCTGGGACGGACTTCACACTCGAACAATATGAATTTTTATCAACAGCTGGTGTCGAACCGGGCGCCTGACTCTTTTCCTCGATGGCGCCGCGCGGCAACTTCCTGCTCTCGTGCAGAGCCAACTTCTACCGGCGTCGGCGTCGGCGTCGGCGTCGGCGTCGATCTGCACTGGCGCTAGGCGCACGTATACGACGGGGATTACCGCGTTTCGACTTGGTCAGCGAGGTTTTAGCTTACAAGACTCGAAATAGAATTCGCATTCGCCGAGAGGGAAAAAGTTGTCATTGCCGTGGCATAAGCCGAGATTGTTTCGTTTCGGCATATTTGCCGAAACCCACGCACTTGAAGGGGCAATGCTATTGAGCACAATTTTACAATAATATCAAACGCGAGTGAATATATTAAATTTGTATGAATTAATAGGGGTTTAAACCTTAACATGATTGGCCACTTAAATAGTGCTCAAAAACTTGACGGAAATATTCAAGAGAATTCCATCTATATGTGATAAATACCTAGACCACAAACATTTCAGAAAGTTACATTTTTCTTTCTTACTCTACAAAGACAATGTTTTAGTCAACCACAAAATATTATTATCAAATAAAAAGAAAACGCGATTATAATGATATGTAGATTTCCATTGCATCATAGACAATACATTATAGTGGTGGAGGTGCCATGTTAAAGCTTAGATAACCTTGTTGATCCAGACTTCACAAGCCACAAAGCACTTCATTGCCTATCAAGGTCATCAAGAACTTCATAATGACATGCACCCAAGCCATCATTGATGGTAGAGCAGCTTAACAAATGCGGCAATCTCGGCAACTACAAGCCATCAGCACTAATCAGCGTGTCACAAAATGAACCCAGCACTGCAGTCAACGAGCCAGCTATTAGCACAACCCAGTGCGATCATATGGAAGTTATGTGCCGACGCCGATCGTCCATGCGAGGTGCATTCAGGCCGTGATTCAGTCGCTCCCTGGAGAGGCGTCGTCGTCGGGATTGCCGTCGCAGCAGCGCGCATTGCGGCAAGCGGACGCACTGCACAACTGTGCGCCGTGCGCGCGGGCGAAACGCTGCTCGCTTCGGCCGACGCGGCAGCCTTGATACGGCTGGCTGACATGCAAGTTTAACCGCGGGACCCGTTTCTAGCCCTGGTGCTAAGATGACGATCACGTTGACTTGAATATTATTGCTTTAAAAGTTCACATATACGTATAATTTTATAAAGCGTATTGTAGTTTTTAAATCTCTTATGAGTTAGGCTTGTCCTTGGGCTCTCAATAGCATTAGTTAAAAAAAAATTCAAACTGGGTTTGATGCTAGATAACAGTCCCACTGTTTTCCCAGTTTGAAATATTTTTTTTCAAAAGTATTGCCGTTTTGTTAGTTCGCATAGATATGAAGACAAACAGGGATGCAGTATTTCAAAGTTATTTTTTTTTGTTGCGGATGTCAAATACAGACGCTTCAAGTGTGGGAAAAAATGCAATTACAGTGTTTTAGTGAGTACATAAAGTATCGTATATTGCCACATGTGAGCTCAGTTTGTTATGTCAGTGGCATAAGAAAATGTGTGGCTGTGTTTGCTAAAAAGAGAGAAACGATGAATGAAAATGAAAAGTAACCGCACACACATACACTCTCTCTCTCTCTCTCTCTCTCTCTCTCTCTCTCTCTCACACACACACACACACACACACACACACACACACACACACACACACACGTTTGTGAAGTGCACGCGAGAGTGAATTGGTGTACGTGCACCCGCCGGAAGGGAAAAAGAGTGAAGGAGCTTGAAAGTTTCGCGGCGCGCGCGCTGTGCGAGATTTCCCCGGCCTTGTGTTCTGTATTCGGTTGCTTAGAAATTGCAGCCAGAGCGAGAGCGCAGGATGCCGCGTAGCAACGCGAGCAAGCGAGACGCCCGCTACGGATAATGGAAGCGAGTTACATCAAAGATGGAGTAAATAAGTAGGAGATGGAATGGAGTGGAGTGAGTGTGTTTTCTGCAGTGCTGTGCCGGCTGCTGGCCCGTCCCCGTAGCGTTCTTGCGGCCTGGAAATCGTGGGCGAACTGGGGATGAAATAACTCTGAGATGCCAGGAATCGAACGGGGGTCGTTTAGAGCCCGCTTACCGTCGAGTGAACGATCGGGCCTGATCAGGAGGAGAGAGAGAGAGAGCTACTTCTTGCCCGAGAGATTCCTTCGATGGGGATTAAGGATAAAGAGAATTGCGTCCTGTTTGGAAACTTGGAATTAAAGCGGTCAGGCTGGGGAAAATGAGATTTTATTCAAGCATTTCGTATATGGGAAATATTCGTTGGTCCTAAATTTACTTTATCAACTTGATTCTTCATTAGACTCCCTATCTTATATGCACGTTGTAATACTTGGAATCCATATCCGGTTCCATCAATACATCAATATCAGTAAGAGGGTACAGTACATACAATCAAAATATAATGGACAACACTTCGAATTCCAAAGTATTAATATGAAAAAGTTGGTCCCAAATATCATTGTAACACAACCATGTCACTAAAATATGGCAGATCATGTCACCAACGCTGTTGCTTCTAAAACGCCAACCCCAATACCAACCACAACGCCATCTTAACGTCATCGCCATCCTCTATTGACTATTCCCCACAACATAAGCACATGATAATCATACCCATAGCGCTCCACGTCCTCTCTACACGTAAGACCCACGCGCCCGAGCTAGGCTCTCCCTACAAAAGTGAGGCGAACATCTCCACCGAGTGCTGCTTTAATGAGCGCGCCGACCGCACTCTGCGCTACCTGACGCAGCGTCGTGATTGCTGATGATGTCGCCCCGTCGCCCCACTTGGAGCGCTCTCGGCGGGAGAGCTCCTCCTCGCCAATGTAGAAGGAGAGCTCCCCCTCACCATTGTAGAAGGATAGCCCCTCGCCACTGTAGAAGGAGAGCCCCTCGCCACTCTAGAAGGAGATCCCCTCGCCACTGTAGAAGGAGAGCTCCCCTTCGCCACTGTAGAAGGAGAGCTCCCCTTCGCCACTGTAGAAGGAGAGCTCCCCTCGCCACTGTAGAAGGAGAGCTCCCCCTCGCCACTGTAGAATGAGAGCCCCTCGCCACTGTAGAAGGAGAGCCCCCCCCCCCCCCCCCCAGCCGGCGACAGTACGTCGAGCCCGTTGTCGTGTGTTTGCGCGGCGAAAACCCGCGGAACTCATTTCAAAAATGTGTCTAGCGGCGGCGAAACAAAGGCGTCGCCGGGACGCTGACGGGTGCTCCTAATAATAATGCGGTTACCGGCGCCGTGTGATCGGCTTGCCAAATGGAGCGATGCGGTCGGTGGGACGGGAGGGCGACGACGCCGTATATACGCATACACTCATGAGGGAAATGTGTGTGTGTACGCACTATTGATTGTCGGCTTGCGGTTCTTCAATTGTGCGTGCGTTAAATGGCGTGCACGCGTGGCTTCAGACGAGAAGGCGATGTGTCGACATCTGCGAATTCGAGGGGATTTTCGGGAAATTGAAAACTCGTTTCGTTTTTCTCTCAAACTGACAATTAAATGAACCTGTTTTCTAATTACGTTTTAATTGAAATGTGTTGACTTTATATAGGAGGGATGAAAACTATTTCCTCGTCGTTATAAAAGCGGTGCCAAGCTTATACGCAAATAGGAGAATCTTTAACTACTTTATTTTTCTGACTTCTTAAGCAGGAAGACAGAGACCGGAAGTGACTTTAATTCCGCGCCGGCGCGCAAAGATGTTTCTGATTTCGTTTCATCACGCCTCGACAATAATGAAGTTAGCGCCCGTGTCTTAAACGCGTTCCGCGTCGCACGTCGGCCACCAGCTGGCGTCGACGCCGTAAATCAAGCGACGCCGACGCCGACGCCGACGCCGACGCCGACGCCGACGCCGCGACGTCAACCACGCACGGCGGGTGTTATGTCTGGCACTCAACGACTCAATCAACTTAACATATTTACACTCACACACATTTGGATCTGTTTAAAACGGTGTCGCTACGGCGTCTGGTACAAGGAAGGGAGGGGAGGACGATTGATGTTCGCGCCTTTGCCGAAGGGTTTTCCGATGTGTTTCGCCACAGAGTTTTCCGACGGCACTGCCACAGGGTTCGCCAGTGGGTTTGCAGTTGGGTTTTCCGTTGGATTTCCAACCTACAACGTCTACGTCTATACTGTCTGCTGAGAGCATGGCTCAAAGCTGGTGAAAATAATATGTGCTAGCCCAGAGGCATCTAGGTGGAAGACAATGCAATGTCGCTTTTCCGGCCACATGTATTATGTTCACGTCACGGCCACTGTGTTCGGATGAGGGGGAGACAGTCGCGAAGATATTTTTAATATTTCGGTTTTATTTCGGAATTTCAAATAACTCGGCATGTTTATTAAATTAGATCGCGAGTGCGGTTGAACGAGGGGCGTTTGGCTGGAATTCTGAGCGCAAAGAAAATAACCGGCGAGTGGAATGTCGTGTCGATGTCGCTGTTGATGTTTCATTTCTGACTGACACTGACTTCGCCGGCGAGAGTCGGACCGATATTCGATCGGGACCTCGCGAAACGTGCCAAGAGGCTGAAGGCTAGTCATTCCCGGATGCGGAAAACTATGTGTCTTACTTTCTTGGTGTCGACGAAACTGAAATATGAACCCGAAGTGAAAACACGCTGGTAAATGGTTGGTTTATTGAGGTAGAAAGAAACACCTGGCCTGCAATTTTGCAAATGAACTTTTCATATCACACAACTGATGCTCTATCAAGAAAGGCATGCTCTTTTAACAGTTTCCAGGGATAAAATCATGACCATTCATTATATCAGAGCATATGGTGTCAGCAATTAAGTCCCAGTACATTTATATGTTGACAAATGAACCTAAAATGATCAGACCAAAATCTATAAGTTTTATGTCGCGAATTGTCACTCCACTGACCTCATAGCTATTATAGGGGTAACATACGGATGATCATGCCCGTTTATAATAAGGACCTGATTCAGGTGCAGGTTCACGGCGTCCAATACCAAAGGTCAGGCGTAACGAGCCATCGACGGCGTCCGTGCTCGCCGACAGCAAAATCGCGTAGTTCGCATTCCGCCCGCCGGCAGGACCCACGGTGCCCTTACAACGCCCCCCCCCCCCCCCCCCCCCACCGCGCCGACGCGGCGTCGCTCGCCGGGAATTAGCATTCCGACGTCGCCGCGGGCGTCTAATCCTGCGGGGCGTCGGGACGGTGCGCCTGTTGCTCCCGAGGGACGTTCGCAAGGCCGTGGCGAGGCCCGCGGGGACCGGTGCAGTTTAGTGCCGCTTTGCGGGAGAGGCGCTGTAGATAAGCACGCTTATAGGGAAGGCTTTGGGGGAAACCGTCCAATTTTGCACTTTGTTAATGCACTTTTGCATTTACTTATCTCGCTGCTTTGCGTTTTATACACGAGTGGGATTCTACTTTTCATTTCTTTGGTGCGACTTGAAATGAACGTGTCTCTAGGTTTTATTTTAGCAGGGGCAATCTTCCTCATACGTGTTAGGATTTTTGTACATGCACTCTGATAATTGTTTAGAAGTTGGCAAAAAAGAGTGTCTATTTTGGGCATGCATTTTTAAAACCGTTGATTTACGAGTCATGAACAGCATTAGCATCAATTTTGGTCATTAGAACAACCATGAACGAACATTCGAACTATTTTCGATACTACGGTAAAATTACTGTTTGGATTTTGGCATGGCTTCACCGCCACATGGATTGGAAATCTCGGCCACGAATCCCAGGCCCGTATGAATCTCAGCACGCCACTGTTTCCACGAGACTGTTCATTAAGACGACGAGCGTCCAGCGAAGGGTGGATAATAACGTTTAGCGAGGCCGTCCTTCCGCTCGGCGGATCATCACGGTCTAGAAGGCGGTGCCGGCCTCGTTGGCCTCAGCTGTTGCCGGCCGGTAGGGGTGAATAATTCCAACACGCTGCCTACTTGATGCCATAACGTTTCTAGCGCCAGAAGTATGTCAATTTCGATTGAAAATTGCTTGACGTTACCGAATTGGCAGCACTGTCTAGCATTGTAATATGCGCCTTGACAAAGTTCACAGTGTACGCTATACGGCCATCTCAAGCATCTTTTATTGTCTACGGACACGACTGTGCGGTATAAGCGAAGGGAAATGTACGATTTCGAGTAAGTCCTGTGTTCAAACCTCAGCAGTTGCCCGAACGCAGAGAAAAATTTTTGGCCGACACGTCGCTCGACGCAGTCCTGCCGTACTTTGTCCCATGTTGTGTGTGGCAAACACTACAGACCAAAGTGTATGAAATTGTTTTCAAGGCAAGCACTGATAACGTCCCATAATTTCACTTCTGTTAAGCCCGGTCCGTGTGGGTGAGTAGTGTTTTTAATTTCACCAGCGCATATTGCGCGTTTACTTTCTCTCTCTCTCTCTATATATATATATATATATATATAAATACAGTATATTATATTGTTTTAATCTTTTGCAGAAGGTGCTTCAGTTTGCTTGTTAGTTTCAACTTTGGATGGCACTCGAAAGTTTCTCTCACATTGTTAGGTTCCTGTCGCGCTACGCTCTCTAGTGTCAGATGTGGGAACGACTTTAATTGAATCCCACAGTGTTTAGTTCATTAAAACGTCACAAACTTTGGCGGCGGTGACACCGGTTGATATTCTTCTAAATACTTGTGAATTCCCAAAGCCGAGGTGTCTCATGAGCTGCGTTTTTAATATTTTTATTCCGCTGAATTGTTTTTCTTAAGTCTGTTCAATAAGCTCCTAAGTCGAGCCGTTTCCTTCACCTCGTAAGGTATATACTTTCCAGGCCACACCTTTCGTCGGATCGCGACGAAACCTATATTTTCGGAATCTTCACACTTCGGACAACCAATTGAACCATCCGGTATATTGAAAGATGTACTTGAGGGTAAATTTCAGCTAAGAATTTATCTCTTACAGTATACACTTTCCAGGCCACACCCGTTATCCGATCGCAAAGAAACAAATATCTACGGAATCCTCACACTTTGGACAACCAATTGATTATTTCAGAACCTCGAAACATCTCTTGGAAATCCATAAAAATTTGAATTCAATTAACCTCAACAACCATCAATGAATGGCCTTAAGACATTTTACAGACCAGTCATATATACATACATATAATTCCAATGTGCTAATTTTGTTGCGAATTGACGTCTATACAGTTCCAGAGTCAATCCAGCTGATTTGCCCACATACACGCAATGCTATTCTTAAGTGAATTATTTCCCCACACAACGATTAACTCTGTAACTGTGTAGTCGTCCTGGCGCCCTGGGAAAGCTGGTGCTGTCATCGTGTTCTGGCAATGTAAGCATCAGCAGCAACCGAATGACCCAGGTGGACTTGAGTGGTCAGCAAGTGTGTCAGAGAGGAACCAGCAACAAAACACCGCGGTCCACCACACAGAATTTGGTGAGCTAAAGTATGTTGTTGTACCTCTTCGGCCAAGTCAAAATTAGTTCCCGTTTAATTGTTACAACCTATCACAACGCCAAGCGAGGATCTTTTCGGCAGAGTAAGATTCTAATTCATGTCGCAACAACATCCCAGTATAACATAGACTTCCATGTGAAAGTCACAAGCGAGAAGATAATTGAACGTCCCCGCAACAAATGCAATGCTCGACGAGTACATTTCCGCGCGCCTTATGAAGTCCCCTGCGTCGCCGCCGGCGTCGGTGTCGCCGTCGCCGAGGACTTAACGCGCGGTGTACGCAATCAACGGGGACGGCGCTGATGTGCCCGAAGTTTGTTCCGTCCCGTCGAGAGTAACGAGGACGCCGCTCGGCGCGCCACCTAGACGCATTCCGTGCGGCTAACGAGCCTGCCGGCTAATTCCCGAACAGACGCCGCCGTCACGGCAAACTGGAGTCTCGCGAGTCGGCATTGTTTTGGCTTTTAGACCACGTCACATTTGTCAGGTCGTTCCTCTTTGATATAATTATATTAGATGGCACATATTTTTCACAAACTAACAATGCCCTAGGTGTTTTCTCTTAGATTCTTTTAGTTTTATGTTTCAACTACACTGACATCTAAAGTGTCGAAGCTCGTTGTGTTTCGTCGTGACTTTGGTAAGTGGCGAGTCTAGCCGCTCAAAAATGCACGGCGCAAATGGAGTTGTTGAAAGTTCCAATGAGGTCGAATACTTGAGATAAACAGAACGTGCAGTACACTTAAGTGCAAAAAGCCATTTATTTAGTGCATCGAACATACACTATCGTCTCGAACGGGTGAGAATAATATGATAAGTGTATGACAGTGTTCTTGTCTATAGCTAAATAACAGTATGACCGATCCATATTTTCACAGAAGTGTTAGTCAAGATACTCTATATATAGACTATGGGTTCCTGACAAAATGCAGTCAAGCATTATGTCCTGAAGATTGAATTATCGTGTATTTCGCTGCACATTTGCATAAAGCCCTTTGGGTGTTTGCACTAATTGCGACGCGGTCATTTTCGCAGCCGACGCCGACGCCGACGCCGACGCCGACGCCGCGAGGGAGTGCGAGGCGCTAATGACGGGCTCGGCCCCGACGAAGACTGATGGACAAAGTTGGCCGAAACGTTGACCGTACTGACGACACTTGACCAACTCGGCGCATTAGCGGGCCGTCGATGACGCCGTCCTGTCTTCGGAGGGCCGCGCTGGTTCGCCGAGCGCCCGTCTGCCCTCGAGTTGTTCGCTCACTACTCGAACTGCCACGACGGGTTGGCCATCGTCGCGATGTGCAAATGTGCTAATTGCAGAAGCAAATGTTCGAAATTAACTGAATAGAGATGTCAATATTATATTAAATTTCTTAAACCCTTGTTTTCTTGTTCTATCTTTAGCACTAGTTTTGAAAAAATCAATTTCAAAATGGGGTTCGAATTATTAAATAAAGGTATTTGTTTTATCTGTCTTGAAAATTTGATGCAACTTCAAGACAACTTAGAATTGTATTGTGAGCATCGATACATACTAAAAGTACTGGAAAAAGTTTAGTTTCAAAGACGTCCATGTGCAGACTAAAAATGAAATCATTTCCGACTTCATCGGGTGTGAGTCAATGGTGTGGGTAAAAGCATTATTGGAGTAAGTATATTATGTGATGTGGGACGCTAATATGTGGGTCCTAAAATATAAAAATAAAACACTTCTTGCACCGAACCCACAGACAATGTGATATTTCTTGTGCCCGCGAAACCAAATGGAACAAAGCCCAAGGAAAACGGATTGTTAGTTACTGTTATCTCCAAATTAATCTCTCCCCATGATTCAGAGAGAACAGGATGGAACTCGAAAAAATCACCAGTACTTCGAGAATCGACGGTTGAGTTTCCAGTCTGCGTCTAAATGAAAGGTTCTCAGCTGATGCTTACTCCGGTTGAGTTTCTCATTACGCAAGAGTAGTCATGTCTTCAATTTTGACATTTCCTTTGTTATAATTTATTTTTCAATCTCCCTCTGGAAAGGAGTATCGGAGACAATTTCAGGAAATGGCTGCAACCGGGTTCGTTTCCTAACATCGCTGCAGTACCTAGTGCAATATCTGCTAGATGTGCACGACTTTAATTTGTTTTTCGGTTCTTTAATCCAAGAGTTTTTTTCATTGCGAGCTCCGTGCAGCATTCTTTGCTCTATTTTGTTGCATCTGAATAGCAAATTTGACGTAGTACGGCTACTACGTATGCATGCATTCAAGAATACATGCATTTCCTTGAATAGATTCGTCTAAAAATAGAAGACAGACTTGATGTAACTATTTTCATTTTTTTAAATAAAAAATTATTTTTTTAGCTCGCTACAGTTTTTATAATGCAATTCGTTGTTGGCCAACTCGATCGCAAAGAAAACGAAACAACGTGTCAAAATGAAGATGAGCTGTCGACGAGGAAATTTGTAAAAATAAACGACATTGCATTTGTATAACGCAATCATACATAGCATAATAAATGATTCACTTAAACAGTATCTCATCCACCGTTGCTTCGAAAAAAATTGTTTAGGGGTTCGTTTTTATTGGAAGTATAGTAATATATAAATACTTATTTGAAAGAAAAAATACCACTATGTAAAAACCTTCCACATATTATCTGTGCGCACACGTAAACCTCATTATCAGTGTAGGGTGTTTTAAAAGCTAAGTCTAGTCAATTTGATCTTTCGCTCGAAATTTATCCCAAAAGCACATAGAATAACGTGGAATAACTTGAGTGAGTCAGAAATTCCCATCATCTCCCATCTCCATATGAATCTACAACATACCAAAGTAAACTCACCCCATCTAATCTTATTTATATTCGAATCACAACCCATCCAAACAAATAACCAGACTCTCTCTAGCAAATCGCATAATGCATTACTTCTCCAACAACACTAAGTGGCGCACGCGGACAAGTAGAGACTCGAATCACCTCAAAGTTATCTAATTTAGCCACGCACGGCCAGCTACTCAAAGGCCACTAGCCCTTTCGACCGCTACGCGTCTCTAGTTCTCGCCAAATTCTCGCCGCCGCACCGCCGGGCCGGCAGCACAGTAAATAGGTTGGCCCGTGTCTAAACACTAATAGCCTATTGACAAAGTTGGCTCCCCGGTCTGCGCGTAGATTCGGCAGCAACTTTGACCCCGCGGACGGCGTGCACAGATTTGCCGGCGCACATAGCTGAGGTCAGCGCGAGCCGGTGCGGCGGCGTCCGGGTGGGGAGGGCGTCGACACAGTTTCATTAGTGCGTGGAGGATTAAGACAGCGTCGGCGTGGCAGGAGTGGGACCAGGTCGAGGTAGGTAGTTGGGGATGGCGATTTGGGACCGCGTCGATGAGCTAAGGGAGTGTCGAGGAGGGGGGGGGGGGGGTGCGATCGTGTAGGGGTTTGTGGATGTCAAATACCAAATGAGGGTTTGGGCGATCTTTTAATTAGGAGCGGGTTATCTTAGTCATTTTTGGTTATAATAATTGTGGTTATATCAATCATATTCCAATGCATTTAAAAACGGTCATCAAATTTCTTAGACCCATGTCTACTATATCCTATCTTTACCACTAGTTTTGAAGAAAAAGCGCTAGCATATGTTACGAAACTTCGGGCAACCAGTGAGACTTTTGATTTAGCGTTCATATCACAGCTTGAGATAGTTTTTTCAAATACGGACATCTTCATAACATTATATTTTGGTTAATCCACTAAGCAAAATATTTAGAACGCCAACTTTCTCAGATGAAATCCACTGACCGGAAACGTCAGAAAATTATTTGTATCGTTTGGCGGGGCATGTCAAGAAAGAAGTTAAGTTTGCTCTGCGGGCTGCGTTCAGGGGCCCGATGACCGATGAGATGAGTCTGCTCTGCGGGCTGCGTTCAGGGGCACGAGGTGATAATAATATATGATATAGGATTGATCTGCGGGCTGAGTTCAGGGGCAAGTAAACATAGGAGTCAACATTGCTCTGCGGGCTGCGTTAAGGGGCACTAGAACATTGAGTCGAATTTGCTCTACGGGCTGCGTTCAGGAGCACAAGAACATTGAGTCGAATTTGCTCTGCGGGCTGCGTTCAGGAGCACTAGAACAGTGAGTCGAATTTGCTCTGCGGGCTGCGTTCAGGAGCACGATATCAGAATATCTTAGTTTGTTCTGCGGGCTGCGTTCAGGGGCACGAGTTAAAGGAGCCGAGTTCCTGTGCAAAGTGATCCTCCTAATAGACCCTACGGAGACATGACGAAATAAAACTGTTTTCTGTGTTAGATCAATGACCAGAAATGACCGGAAACATATAAATCAGCATCGAATTATTTCCTTTCAAGAGGTGTGGGATGGGAGTGGTCAGTTTGACACCCGCCAACTGAGTTTGATATGTGTGTAAAATAATTAGATCAAAACACGCGTAGCCCGCAAAATCACCTAACCACCAGCACGCTGGCAAGAATTTAAAGCCACAAATTATCATATTAGCGCTGGCATTTAATATTTATGCATCACGAAATATTTAAATATGATGCAATAGGACATGTCATTTATGGTATACTTTCACATTTACAACAACAACTCAATGCAAAATGGCTGCTCGTTTGTCAGTTACGCGTATTAAATGTGCGCCCTCGAATTCCTGGCCTGGAATTAATCTGTCATTGCGGATGATAGCGCGAGCATTGAGAACAAAAGGCCTAATGTCTGTGCCATAAGTCACAAAGACAATACAAATCACGGGCGAACATCGGGGGCCGTAGCCACGCGCCGCGCAAAGTGTGTGGATCGTGCGACGCTAGCGCCCCTCTCGCACGCGGTCGGCCGCGTACTAAGGTCGTTGTATATGTGAGCACTTCTTCAGCTCTATGAAATTAACAAGCTAAAATTGAAGCTTTCTATGCTTGAATATGGTTTTTACGAAAGTTATGTGATATTTTTTAGCGTATGGATTAACATATTGTGAACTTCGAGAGAATTGTTTCAAATTACTCTCTGGGCTTATCTATAATAAACCTTTTAAAATCAATTTAATACCTTCTGAATTCCGCCCTAATAATTACTTATAGTAAAAATCACAAATCGATCAAAACTCAGGTAAGTATTTTTCCCAGGTAGGCTACATTAATATAGACACTCTGACTGTCAGGCAACCATGAACCACACATGAACTTTTAACATTTTTTGAAGCCACTCAATTCGAGAGACGTTGTATACTTTCATTCGCGAGCGGAGTGCTATATGTGTCATCGCACGCTCTGCGTTGGCGGCGGCGTCGTTGGCGGCAGCGGGAGGCTGGCAACGGCGCTGGCAAAGCCAAGACATCGGCGCTGCAATAATGTGACACGAGATTGACGGTGGCAGACCGCGCCACTTGCCCCGCTCCGTCGAGAAGCGCGTCGAGGACGTGCGGAGGTTGGCGGAGTTACAGTTGTGAGTTACAGTTGTGTTACACGGACGCCACGGTATGCTCGATCGTTATCTTAACATTGGTTGGGAGTGTGGGCCAAACAACAGTTATCTGCGAATGTCTGTCGCTAGGATGATATGATTGGCGTACCGATTTGTGGGATTGTTTGTATTATTTTGCCGCTAGGTTTTGTGTGTAGATGCTTTTAGGGCCGAATGCCGAGTCGGCCATGGAGTGAGCACTCAGTGACATCTCTGCATTCGGCCCTTATTCTCATAGACTGCTATTGCAGGTCGGTTTGTTTTAACAGAACTCCAAAAAATGATATTCTAAAAAAAAAACAGCTTAATTAATACATATGTATTCATAATATCATAAGCACTAAAGTATGCCACATATTATACAAAAAATGCTATTCTGATTTTCCAACTGGTGAGATAATAACTTTTCATCGTCTTTTCTTCCTTCTTAAGTCATTAAACACGATTTTATTCATGCCGAGATATACGCAGCAGTTGCCAGAATGTTGAGAAAGTAGTTTTGTAAACCACTGCCACGGAAAAGGTTAGCGATTTCAAAAAACCTGATTATTGAAAATATCAAATCAAGCATCTTTCGAATAATGATATCGAAACAATTTCTAAAAGAGCGTCTACATCGTATGGTGAGCTGAAATTGACCGATCTCCAAGTTGTTCTTGTTGTTGAATCGCTTGCTCGATAATAGTCTGATGGATAAGTTTCACTCGAGCTTAGCGTAAGCCGAATTTAAAGCTAGCATGGTCTAAGCTTTAATATGTTCGGCTTACGGCCTCGCATACGTCGTAAGCTTGGCTGTAGTCACCCACACAATTGCGCTGCTGTGTCCATAACAGCACGATATGCTTCATTATATCCGTTTGCCAAGTGAAGAGATCTATTAACAAAAGCAGCCTGATAAACGAATTGGGTCACTTGATACATGCGGCCTTCGCAATCAATCACGGCAAGACAATAAGATGAGCGGGTTACGGCTCACTTGGTTCGGACGCGGACCGTTTAGCTCGGAGGTCGCTGGTTTGGTGTTGGATAATGCCGGCAGGGCGAGCATTATCAGATGCACAATGCAACGGAAATGGCACGAGTCATTTATCATAGGAGGTCGGCGAGGCTTCGGAGGGGATGGTTTGACCATAGCAGGGTGAAATGTTCTTGGTGCGATGGTCTGTGGAGGTGCCGGGTAGTTTAAACTTTGGATTTGAGCTGTTGTGTCATGGAATGTAGTTTTTACAGTACAGCCAGTGATTGTTGCAGCTAAATTATTTTGGGTTATTAAAATACTTTTTTGCATAATCTACGATTTCGTGTCAATTTTATGGCGCAGTGAAATCAGTAAAATTGAATCTCGTTCTGCCTCGCGAGAATAACTTTTCTATTTTGGCCCGAAACATACAAAAATCATCCCTTGCTTATTGATCCAGAGCCCAGATATTCTCCCGAAATCATAATTAGGAAGCAGTCATGCCCGACTTGTCTTACATTCTTTTCGTGTGATATCAAAATTTAAAGTAACTTCTAAATTCTACCCGGCTCGATAACCGCGGGCGCTCTCGTCACCACACCGGATACCATCTTAGCATTCCACCATTAACGATCCTTAAACACGAAATAAACGCTAATTTAAATCAAATAAAATTAATTTCAGCCGCCATAGTTCATGCAACCACGATTACCCAATCGAGCCGCCAGCCTTATCTGGTGCCAGTGTGTTTACATAAGCTAATAAATAGGCGACGCGGGGTATGGGGGTGCTAGGGGTGAACGGCACTGATATGCATCCCCCTGGCCCACACTGCACGTTAAGCGAATAGTAAATCCGGCCATGCCATTCGTCGGACGTAAATTGAATATTTAATTGTATTTGTCTAAGCACATTAATACGGCTCGGGGTATATAGACTTTATTGTAGAACCAAGACATTACGAAGCCATTTGCTGGAGTTCGTGTCTCGGCCGCGATAGGTACCTCCGCGCTCGCTCATGGGAAAATGATAACACGTGCGTAAACAATAGAGCGTGGTGTCTGTAGCGTGCGAGGATAACTATAGTCATGTCTGGCTTTCTTCACATGGGTATGTATATGTACCTATACGCTGTATAAACCTAGTCGATTGTGGTCTTTATTTTCCTTGACGATATTTTTATATGATTTGTTATATTGGCCTCCAAAATGCAAATATAATATAAAACAAAGTCTGGATGTACCTTGAGCACAGCTCTTCTCTTAATTCACCCTTCATGCAGTCGCTTTACAAATGATGTCTTGTGGAATTAAACAAATCCGCTTGCTTGGCACTATAGTTATGTTCCCGGCCACGGAGGGCGTTGTATCGCGCCTAAATATATACCAGCTGGTAGAAGGCAGGCAGCGCTGCGAGCGGCTGGGCGCGGCTGAATTCCAGCAGGACGAAACAATGCACGCGGGCTACGCGGCTCGGCTCGGCACAGTGCGAGTGCAAACGCAGCGCTCTGAACAAACAAACTCGTCTTATTGTTCTATTGGTAATAAGATTAGGATTACCTCTTCACTCTCGCACACTGAGAATGAGAGTGAGAGAGAGAGGCAGCAACTCTGCACTCGTGAAATAATATTTTCAACCGATTATTCTGTGCCGTTGTGTTTCCATTTCAAACTAGGAAATTAAATAATAAACTTTGTTTTTCGAGTTATACCTATATAGACTATAAAATTACGAAACTTTTACCATTTTATGCCCGGAGCATGTCAATGGGTTGTAAAGTTTATTGTCAATTCTGTGTGGGTGCGTCGATAAAATGACGACCGCGCTCATAACGGCTCTTGTCTCGCTTGTTTCCAGCTCTCTTCGGCTTGTCTTTTCCGTCCGCGAAGCCCTCTTGTCGCAATTTGTCAAGATTTCGGGCGTCCAAATCTTTCCGGGCTTCCAACGCATTTCGCATACATCCTACTTGCCAACCTAACGACCAATGGGATGACGATTGCCGCTCAGTCTGCGCTCTGCTTGAGCTTACTGGTCATTCGACAGGAATATGAAGGCCATCATAATGACCTTGGAACTCAACCAATCACCACAATCTGAGTTCAATGTCATCGTTAGTACCTACTCGTTTATAGCAATATAAAATTGAACTATACGTAATTTCTGGCCTCGAATTGGCTTCCGCAGAAACTACCCTGTTATAAAATGGCGAGCATTACAACAATAAAGTAAGATACATTTATTAAAATGCCAAAAGAAGTCTTTGGAGCATAAACGATTTTTTACATACGTGATGCCATTAAAACATAAACTCAGATTGCATGCTTTCTGCAGACAAGCAGCAACCGAGTACAATGCCTTACATTGACCGCACGATTGCCTCCCAATGTTCCACCATACCATAGAGTTTTTGGCAAAGATCTCCCCCCGCCTTTCAGTATCTTCGTGCGCATCTTGTTCCTCGGCAGCTCGACACAGCAACTGTATGTGTGTGTGTGTGTGTGTGTAATCTATTGTGTAGTCGATGCAAGTGCCGGGGCCAGGCCACAGATTGCGTGGCGCGCGGCGGCGGCGGCGGCCCGAGGGTGGCGCTCCTATCGGCCGGCATCTTAACGACGCGATCGCATGGCTGCACGTAATTAGCGGGTAAACGTCAGCGACGGTCGGCGGTCGGCAAAGGGCCCGAATATCGTTGGGAGCGGTGCTTGGCGAGACGCGGTCTCTCTGCAGCAGGCCGCCAGACGAATGCTGGAGTAATCATAATTACGCGCGACGGGGGTGGAGAGTGTGGACACTGAGATATAATTAAATAATCGTTCACGGCGAACGTAGCGCGCGAAACGGCGCGGAAGTTATAGGCGGTGTAAATCAAGCTAACAGTTACGTAAGGAATCTGAATTTCAAGTTCGCTATGAACTTAAGAATGTTAACTTTTAAGGGTCCGCTATAAAATGTCGGTGATGTTGGGTAATAATTTTCACGGGCATAAATTTTGGTATGTTTATTATATAGTTTTTCATGTTGGCGCATTGGACACTATAAACTTGTAAATTTTACGGAAATAATAAAAGAAATTAACTTGATAGCTACTCTTGCAAAGCGTAGATATCGTTAAAGGAGCGTAATACCACTAAAACACGACTTACGGCCTCAATATAATTCTACTTCCTTACAATCCTAGTTACCGAATTCGAACCTAAGGCGACTCCTCCGCTGTCAAAACTCCCACGTCCTGCACAGCTTCAGGAATCAGCCACGGTAGCATGCCTCTGCGATGCATTTTTAAAAAGTTTCCCAACAAGTTCTGACCTAGAATAAGTGTCAGCGAAACACAATCTGATTTCCAGCAGCGCGCAGAGCCGGAAAATTGTTCAAAGAGTCTCCGAGAAACGTGAAAAACTTTTGTGGGCGGAACGCACGGCCATCACGAGAGCGCATAATGTTGTTTTCCAGGAAGCGCGCGCGGTCTCGCATCAACAGCTCGGTAGAGTGCGCCGTAGTTTTGTAGACTGTTGGCGTCGCCGGCGTCGTCGGCGTCGGCGTCGGCGTCGGCGATCATGTAAAATGCAATGGATTCATGTCTGATCCTTATCCTGAAGTATGTGAGTGGGTTCCTTGATCTTACATTACCTCCACAACCGCGCCAGCTGTTGCGATCCAGATAAAGACGATGAGGAATGGAAAGGGCGAAGGACGGGGGGGGGGGGGGGGGAGGCGTCGTCATTAATATGAACACCGCAGTAAACCCGAGTTACGACGTCGTTGGAACATGACGCTGCATTTCAGCACATAATTACACCTTTTTTTCTAAAACGCGGTTTAATGTCTGTGAATTAAATCGTGTAGCTGCACAGTTCCAGCCTGTGACTCAACTAAGGCAGAGTTGGCGTAGTTTTCATTGTGCAAATATTTTAATTGTTCGCAGTGCGTTACTTTTGTGACGTTTTTAGACAGTTAAACTAGAAAACGTTGGTTACAAAAAAAAACCTTCTCAAACAAAGTGACATTACAAAAGGCCGTATAAGACGAAACGAGTTTAACTGCAAATGCTTCCGTCAGAGTCAGTTTTCAGCGCATGGCAATTAATTAGTTTTCATGACGTAAACAAAAACACGTCGTTTTCTTTTCGCCTGACGCGCATTCAATTTGCGCTTCATTCTTGGCACGTCACAGCGATTCGCGAGCCAAAGCTCGGCACTGTCACAAAGTTCTCCTTTTCCCCGCCTAGCGTGGCCGGCTTTTCCTGTTTGCCAGCAGAGACTTCCCTCCCAGGACACTCGTTGCCGCGTTAAGGAGCGAGTTTCATATTTTGTAATCGCCCGCCGTCATTATATTATGCCCCGTTTTCATAGAGTGCTAACTGCAGATTGTCACGACAGATTAGCGCGGTTAATTCGTATTAATCTTGTGTTTAATTAACTTGGTCGTGGTTTGTCGCGCGTGCGACTGTCATCTCGTCAGAGCGCGCCGCGCAAACGAGCGATGGCCGATCGTATCGCGGCACTTTCCCGTCGGACGCGCCACATGCAAGGACGTGGCGGCGGCCGGCCTGACCCACGCCAGTCGTGCGAATCGCATTACGCAGTGTTACTTGGGGCCGATTCGGGCTGAACTTGGACCTAGAAACTTTCCTCAGTTTTTATGATTTTGAGAGATTTAAAATGGAAAATTGTTTCACAAACAAAAAAATATACAAAAAAATATTTAAATGTGGTGTTGCATATACCTACAGAAGGCACTGTTCCGTCACATAAAACCCATTTTGTTCTTAGCTGTCAATATTTTATGTTCATGCAAATCACCAGGCAAATTTAAAAACCTGTTGGCTGTTTCACTTATTTACAAACTGTGCTTGAAATTCAAAAAAACGTAGTGCCAGAGTTAACTTTAATATATATTTACATTTTACACCACAGCATATTTATTTTTGGAATGAAAACAATGTTAAAATTCATATTTGTGTCGTTTTCTGTGTGTTGTCAAATATCATTGGATGAAATTAGGAAAATTTCCAGCTTTTTACAGCAAATCTAAAGGTTGTTTCTACCTGGTACCAACCAAGTTTAGCTCGATGTTGATGAAATCGGCCATCACTCGGCTAATTCGTAACGACCCGGGGTTTACTAGCGCTGCGAGTGCAGGCACTACATCGACTTTGTGTCGCGGCTCGCCACCGATACCTGTGGGAGTTGTTGATCGCTCGACAAACAGATGTTTCGAGGCTGAAAGAGCGCGCGGCGCAGCAAACGGGCAGTGGACATGCATGTCGATTCGACGCGCCACGCCGGCCGAGCGGTTGGTTCCGGCGTTGCTCTGCTCGCTCGAGTCTAGCCGATTATCGGGGACCTCTTCGATCCGATTTCCGATGCCGGCAACTATAATTTATTCCAACTTGAGTCCACTGGCAGATCAATTATTTAGAGATCTTGAAATGTCCATGCAAGAGCTTGATTGCGAACCGAACTGCTTTGCCACTTTGTGTTCTCGGAATTACGTCCTTCATTGCTTGGCGTGCGCTGATTTATAAAGGTAATGTTATCTATTACCGTGATTCAGTCTTTTCGTTGATATGCAATGCTGTTATGCTAACGAATCCTGAATAATTCAGTGATTGCAAGCTGGCTCAAGCCGTACAAGAAGAAAACCAAAACCAAAACTATTCTCATATCATACGTGATGAAGCGATGCATGCACGGATACTAGCGAGCTGCGCTTTGAAAACCGAGACAACTTTCCGACGTGTATAGGGAAACGTGGAAATGCACCGTGTTAAACGACCCTTAGTGCAATCCCAACCCCCTTTACACATGGATACGACCCAATTAAGACCTGCATACGATTTCCATTCAAATTACCCCTAAAAATGACATCGGTTTTGTAGATAAATTCTGATGAAACACATAACCACGGGTGTCAGAGGGCAATACGCGGACCGATGTATTAGCATTAATTAATATTCCGGTGGCAGATCCCGTTCGGCCCGTGACCAGCGGGGGCTGCAGAGTCGTTAGCGAAGGCCTGCGACCCCAACATCTTGCTACCGGTGCACCCCCTCATTCTTCCCGCCCCCTGCCCCTGCCCCTACAGGCCATCGAGCCATTAGAAATAATTACTTTCCCCTAAATAACAGCGCAAAGTTAATTACACCTACATGGCCACGCTTTCAGATTAATATTGGTTGATGATACATCTAAATATACTAACCAAGGTGTACTTTATACCTCGGATTCGAATGAATCACGAAAAGTAAAGTTCCAATGGAACTATGTAATTTGCCGGAGTCTATTTCGGATAAATTTACATAGAAACATTTGCGTCTAAAATTTCTGTAGTACCGATCTCCGTTTATACGGCTAAAGTATTTGTAAATTATTCAAGTTCCTTAATTGCATTCAGAAGATACTCGTACCAATTAGGTCACAAATGCTCTGTCCAAATAGAATAGTGAGTCGTATTTTCTTTGTATATACCGTGGCTTGAATAGCGTCTATACCTACTCAGCTGGCAGTCTACTTAGCATCAGACGAAGTCGGACAGCGAATTGCAAAGAGCACGCCTCCGAACGGAATAATAAAACGCAAGAAGAAGCCACGCGCTCTCATCGATAAATTAAGCATGCACAGAGTTAGCGGAGAAATAGATTATTTTTATCTACGCGCCCCGTCGTGGCTAACGGAGGCAAATTGGAACGGATCGTTAACATTATCGGAGGCTAAACGGTCTCCCTGTCTGCCCTGGCGGCCGCCGCACTAAACTCTCGCGACCGGAAACGCGAGGCTACACTTTGAATAGCAACTAGCGCCCTGCGTATCCGATATTTTTATCTGCTGCGTGAAATTAGTCTCAGTAAATTGTCGCCGCCTAGCGGTGTGGTATGCAAACGATCGGGCGCGGCACAGGGAAAAAGCCAGCCGCGAACAGTAATGAAAATATGCGGCTTAGCAGTGTAAAATAGATTAAAATGCGGTCGAGTGTGGGGTGAAAAAAGGCCTCCCGTTGAAAGAAAACCTCTCGTCGCGCGCATGGAGCGAGCGCCGGGAGAATTATGTGCTCGAAAGAAAAGTGTGCCCACTTTTGCGTTGCCGCGCGGTTTGGTACATTGAATTATATCTCCACAGGATCGCTGCAGTTATGTGTGTGTGCACCTCATTCGGGTATGTACGGTGTACGTGGTTTAAAATGGGGTATCGCAGGGTTTAATTGAGGCCCCCGTTGCACTGTACACCGTTCGCGATAGCGGGGCGGTGATTATAGAGAAATCTTGCCAACCTCCATTCATCACCGCCATTACATAACGCACGGCACACTTTATATACTTTCTCGGTCGTACCCGAGAATTTCCAGAAAATAATAGTAGTAACCAGAAGGCGAGCGTATAAAATACCACATGAAAATTGCAGTGAATTGCGTGACAAGCGTCGTTCGTGATAAGGATGCCCACTAGACAAGCCTCGAGACATTACGATGTATTAGGTACATTCAAAAACTTCTAAAATAGAATTTGCTTTATGATATGGCATTCTTTAAATAAATCATGATGCCGCGCCAGTTTTCGTATGCGCGCTAATGCCTTGCCGTTCTGATTGTATTTAAATATTAAACCGAGGCATGGGCCATGTGATATTGGGAAAATACGCTATAGTCGTAGTCACAGTGCGGTGACATGATGATAATGCGGTGGGTTTACAAACTAGGAATGAGAGTCAACCTTACACGTGGCCCCTCTGGCTTGGCGCTGTCTGCTCTGCTGAACGTTCAACGAGGAGCTACGAGCTAGATCGCTCGGGGTATAGAAATATGTGTCCGGTATAAACCAGATGTGCACGAGCAATATTCGTGATCAGAATTTAATGCAAAGGACCTTTAACTCTGGTGTTTTTTATGTGTGACATTGCCGGCGGCGTATAACGACATGGCATGTGCGACGGAGGGGGGTTCGGACGCGGGAATGCGGAAAGGGTTGGCAGGCGACGCGCGGGGTTTGGGGGATGTGGGGGGGGGGGATGGAGCGCACTTTCAGCGAGAAACTTCACCCCTTAATGGCCGCGGCCGAACATGCGTCTCTCGTTATTTCGATTACCGCGGATTTTGATGAAAACTAGAAACAAGCATTTTGTTTCGGGCGGCGCGCGGCTTGGGTTGCGCTCTTTGCGCTCTTTTTTCCAGGGGGCCGCGTCCAGCAAAACACGTTGCCCCACACGCGCCGAGCTGACCAGCAGCACGTCCCCGTTCGAATGTCGATTCGGTATGCTTTTTGGTAAATACAAATTTACACTCGAATTGATTTTATTACAATTCCTTTTGCTACAGCCAACTGCGATTTTGCAATCAATGTCCGTGCTTTTTTTTTGCTATAACCTTGGATTTACAAAGAAGTCTCGTCTCTTGGCTACAAAAAAAACATTGATACCTCTCCTTTCCAGCGATCACGTAATGGCGCGCCATAAATTGGCAACGACTTCCGGAAAGCTTGAGCCACATCACTTGAGGGCACAAGATGTCTTCATAGCATTCGGTGAACGCGCCGGAATATTTCACTTTCGAGACATTGCTTTAATGTTATTGTATGCGAGGGGCGACACTTAATACCGAAAGAGATTACAACACCCTTCACGTAGGCCCATCTTTATAATCTCAATTACTCCCTTCGGACATGCGACAATATAAAGCATTTTTCAACTCGACTACCTAGCTTAGGACTACGCGGCCAGAGGGGCTGCAACGGACGAGGGATGACTCTTGGCAGCGACCACGACAACCTCCCCCTCGCATGTTTCGCCCCCACCCCCCTCCCACTTGCACGTTTTGACCGCCGGCCACTCGGTCTGGCTGGTCGCCGCACACAGATAAATTACACCTTTATTAAATTACCTAGTTTTGCATTGCCCATCACGCGGTCTCTCGAACACACCCGGGCCGAGTCCGTGCCCTTGCGGCACCCCCCGAAAGCCGTGCGCGCTCGTCTCTTGTCTAATCAACAGCGGTCCAGTTGCCGACGCTTTCATCTCGCGCATGCGCCTGGCCGCACTAATTAGGCGCGTGGTCCAGGATTGTCTCCGGTGGCGGCCGGACAATTAGGCGGCTCGCTATCGTCAATGGCAGCGGGTTTGGGTAATCGACCGTTAGGGCACCTACGGCACATTTGACGCGGGAAAATGCGGCGGTGACCTGGCCGTGCATTTGTTGGGTCGTTTAAAGAGAGTTGAGTTGATGGTTGGAAAGGTGTTGACCATTGTATACGGGAGATGGTTTGGAAACTAAATGGTAACTGTAAATTTGAAGAGATTACGGGAACATCATTCCATTTTCTAGCTTAAATGGGGAACTGAATCCTGACAAATCAAATATGTCCCCGTGCGTTAATCATCGAGCCGAATCAATTATAATTGATGTCAAAGAAAAGAAAACGTATTGTCTCGATATATACTCTAGGCGAAAAAGAAACTGCTGACGACTACGCAACATGTACAGAAATCAATAACATATATCGGTAAGCTGCTAAACCTTCGCCAAAAAAACATGGCTATCACGAAAAACTTGGCTAACTTCTTCCCTAATCCGATTATCGTTGCCAGAAAAGAGCTTGAAAAAAAAACAATCAAACGCTATCAACCTCGGTGATATTTCTCTTTGATGGCTTTAGTTTGTTTCGCTGTTACATGCCCGGTATAGTTGAAATGAATGGAGGCAATATTCCACCCCAAGTCGTCGCTCCCGCGTTCGGTCACCCTTGGCGTGTATATATGTGTACATCGTACCGTCGCGGAGGGCAGGTGATTTCCCACCCCTATAAACGAATCAACCCCTATGTAGTTAAGCAGTAATAAATAGGGATATGGCGCTGATGATTAATCCGCTTTGACGGCAGCACACAGCGACACTTGACAATGGCTTTAGAATACACCTGTGTTCAACGTTATGGGGTTATAGTGTTGAGGCGCGCCCGGCGGCGAAGGTGTCAGAATTGAACAACAAGATTGATACGGGAGATTCGTGTCTGTCAGTCGCAGCACAATGCCGCGCGCAGGAATTATTTCTAGATTTGTGACGGCAGACGCGGGGGCGGGGGGGGGGGGGGCGCGGGTGACGAGTCTAAGTTTCATAGTCGCGATTCGGGTGGGTTTCGAAAGTGAGTGACGCGCGCGGCGGTGAAACGAGAACGCGACGACAGACGCCGGGCCAAACGTCAAGACGATGGGGGCGTCGGTACGGGTCTCGGATGTGCAGTCTCGGCGCGGCGTCACGCCGTCTTCACCTGCGAACGCGTGCGTGCCCGGGGGTGTTTAAGAAATGGGGGGGGGGGGGGGGTGCGTGGAGCAGCAAAATATCACGAGCCAGCGCGAACGCCGGTGCCGAGGAGAACGAAGAGATTATGGGGCCCGCCCGGCCTGGTCCGGAAATCGCGAGAATTTCCGACTTGGTCTACTTTTATTACATGCTTCTACTTTGTGTGTGGAGTTGCCACGCTCGGTTGGGGTGGGCTGGGTGGCGGGACGGATAGGGGGGACGGGGAGGGCGACGTCAACCTTCATTTCCGTCCGCGCGGCGTGCTGTGGTCGCCGTGAACTGACTGCCTGACTCCGTTTCCGTGACATTCGGTGGCGTCTGCACAGACCTGTCCTGTGTAGTGCACGGGCACGGATCATCATGCAATTACTGTCGCTGTACTCAGTACTAGGAAAAGATAATAATACTGTTTGACATGGAATGTTTAATATTATAGGTAGTATTTCAGTGAAGTAATGTACACAGAAGTCTTCTATATGCATTGGAAATCCATAAGTTAATTATACATATCGTGCTTCATTAGTGAAATTGCCCCGACAGGCAATATTTTTAAATCGAGAAAAAAAATATAACATTGTACTCTATTAAATTAATACCAATATACAGATTATAACCTAGTTCCAGTTTAAATAGAGCACGTGGTTGTATAATTCATAAACTAGCACGCTGTTTCATATAGACGAATTCAAACAGCCCGAGGCGTACTCTGGCTCGATTCGGCCGCACGTTAATATTCCTCACAACTAGAGGTGTCGGCTCGCGTCACTGCATGCCTATGTCGTCAAAGTGCCCATCGCGTAACGTTGCCGACGGACCCATCGAGGGCCACGCGGACGCCCGGACGGCGTCCCCCGAAACGCGTCGGTCGCGGACTCCCGTGACGCCTGGCGAGCGTCTCGCTGCAATTACCGACGCCCGGAACGGACGTCGTGACTCTATACATGGGCAAGTGTTTCGATGAAGTACATTACGACCTCGCACCACCCCTCGGCCCTCCAGCTCCGCGCGGCGAATCAAATCTTGGCAACGACCCGGGAGTATAAATGGCGGTCTAAAACCCGTGTTTTGCGCCACTTTAACTCGAGGTACCGTGCCCCGAGCCTGTCCCCCCCCCCCCCCCGCCTCCCTCTTGCCGTGTAGCACCCCTAAATTACAGTGCCGTGAAATAAGCTGCTACGAGAGTTATACAACTCGACGCGGCGTGCCAGAGCGAAAGCCATCGATTTAGCGGCCAATTTCGGGAGCAACGCTCGACAAAAAAATACTTGCTGCATGGCATTTTTATGCCTCGTGTCTTTTCACAGCCGATACTGATTGCGCTGGATTAAACAATTGAAAATAACTCTGCAACTCGCTGATTGGCGACGGCGGAACTTTCACTTTTTTAGCACTTTTCTGCTGAAAATCACGTTATTTTTTGTAAATCGCTAAATTACAGTCTCTCTCGCTCTGCACTGGTATGTGTGCTTAACTCTGAGGATGATTTTCTGCATGCCTAAATACAAATGATGGTGATTTATATTCGTAGCCGTTGGAGCGAGAGACGAAAATCAATGCCATATATTATCATTTTGTAACATAACGCGACGAGCAGGCGACGTAGAAAACGGCAAGGAGGAAATTATTCCTCGTTCATGAAACGTTTTGTATCAAGTTTATCAGCCAAGCGACACAATGCAATATTGACCACATTTTCGCGTGCTGCTTGTATTCATATGTTATCCAGAATGGATTTTACAACACAATTTAAGATAACATTCGCCGCGTTTTCGATAAATTATCCGCAAACGAAGAGCAAGAAACTGCGAGCACTTTATTCCCATTGTTTGTATACGTCTTTAAAGTGCAAACTGCGCAATCAATCAAATTAAACGCCACGCGAATGGAGCAGAGCAGCGTCTCCCCCCCGGTATGAGCAGGGACAGTTCCGGCGCGGAGACTGCAGCAGCCGCAGCAGAACACGAGTTACGACGGCGTCGCGTTCGGCGGGGGACGCCGGCGTCTGGCAGCCGATATCATATTTATCTCGGGACAACAAAGCTTTCCTTCCGCGTCCTGCGTTTGCCGGTGCCCGAGATAAGATCGTATTTATATACATGGCCTCTTTTTATAGTACACACGATCAACGCAAGTATTTTTTTTCAGGATTGTTTCTTAACAAAGGGCTTATTTAAATACGACAGCAAAGCAGAAGGCAATCAGTCAAGATTGATGTAATTGATAATAGATCAAAATATCTGTCATCTCGATTCTGATTAACGTGTTTTTCATGAAAATAGCATCGATTGAGGTTTTTCGGTTTCGGGCCATGTGGTCTATAAAAAATAGCGACCGAAATTGCGTCTTTTTCTAAGCAAAGCATCGAATCGATCGCACATAGGGCAGTCAAACCGTCCAAGTAATTTTCCTGCGTCTATACGCATATAGTCGAGAAGTGCACATCCCTCATCTTTCACTATTCCTAACCAAATGGACCGCATATCTTTCTCCGTCAATCCCCCGGCCCCCCGCTATCTGTCATGTTCATCCACAATCTACACACGAGGACTGCGACACGCACCCTCCCTCCTTTATTTCTTCATCACATTCCCTCGTCCCCTCACCTATTCGTTTTCACATTATCACACCCCCACCCCCCTACCATTCCCGCGTCTAAGACCCCTAAACCGAAATCTTATTTCCCTTTCGCAAGATTTTTACATACCAGAAATAAAACTAATAAGACAGGGTGAATTTGTCGCGACGGAACCGTCGTAACTAGTAAACTGAAAGTAAATTGGTGGCACGGCGAGGCTGCGTATGCCGCACGACACATCGGATAAATAAGTAAGAAGACACGCAGAACACATTCCATTATCATCCATCATTGTTAGCCCTCTGTGGCTACATTCGCCGAACTCTTAGGAGCCCCCCCCCCCAAACCCCCCCCCCCCCCCCACACCACCCTCGACACTCACGTGGCGTCGGCGATTGTCCTCGGTCCAGCACAGTGGCGGCCGGTCAGTCTGGGGCCCGGGGAGTCAGGGGCCCAGGGAGTCAGGGGCCCAGAGAGTCAGGGGGCCAGGGAGCCAGGGGCCCAGGGAGTCAGGGGCCCAGGGAGTCAGGGGCCCAGGGAGTCAGGGGCCCGGGCAGTCAGGGGCCCAGGCAGTCAGGGGCCCAGGGAGTCAGGGGCCCAGGGAGTCAGGGGCCCAGGGAGTCAGGGGCCCAGGGAGTCAGGGGCCCAGGGAGTCAGGGCCCAGGGAGTCAGGGGCCCAGGCAGTCAGGGAGGCAATGTGTGTGTCAGTGTGGTCAAGATTTAAACTAGAGTGGGTGAGAATAGGACTAATTTCCGCTTGCCAAGAGCGCTATGTTGAAAAATGTCCCCAAAAAACGACGAAAAGAAATGCAAATTTATAAACTTGTATGTTTCTCATTCTGAGTGTATAATGGAATACGGTTTTGAAGGATTCTTGTGTACGGAAAGTTGCTTTCCGTTTAAATTACGCAAGGATGTGGGAATTTCCGTAAACGAGAACCAGTCTTAAGGTACATTAAGCACGGAAGGGACTCGGAAACGAACGGAGAAAATAAAGGGGCACCTCTTTTAATCTTATTTAAATTACGTAAGCTCGTAATTGGCTATTCATTTTATTATTATGTACACAAATTAGCCTCCCAAAAGTGTTGTCCATTCCGGGATTTGAACCCGGGTCCCCAACTTTCGCGGCCGACGCCGGTCGTTTCTCCCGAGGCGACGCCGTTTCGCGCGGCGTCGCGACGCCGGGACACGCATTTGCATCGGCGTCGGTCTCCCGCCGCGTCGAGAGTGATAACTCGTGCTGGACGCCGGACCAATCGCGACGTGCGACGCCACGCACTTTGCGAAACGCCGAGTTGTGCGTGGACGCGGCTCAGGGTTATTGTCTGGCAACTTCCTCCATAGCTTTTTATAGTTGATGGCTTAAAGTGAATTCGTCTGCTAGGTTTAGTCTATGGTAAAAAAACTGTATTTTAACATTCAATTGGAAAAGCTGTAAAGAATCCCGATCTTGAATTTCGACCTTTATACTTCACGATATTGGCAAAACTTTGTTATAGTGCTCCTGACAAAGTTTTAGAACATCTAAAATCACACTGAAATGTGTGTGTATTTTTTATCGTGTGAGTGCAGCAACATATAACGACGAGCTGTGGTAATTTTGTTATCGAAAGGGTAACTTTTCGTTTAGTGAAATCCGTGTCATTGGCGGTAACCTTAGTCACCAGAGAATACAGAAAAGTAATTGGTACCTCGAGGGATTTTAATTCGTGCTTTGTGAATCCATGCAACGCAAAATCCGAGAGAAAATATTACATTTAGGGACAGCGAGCTGCGAAGCGAGTCCCAAGATCAGTTCATCAGATTCCGATGAGATACCAGAAACAAAGAAAACAAATTGACTTATGATATTGTATGCGCGGCCTCTGACTATTGCCAATTTGTTTTTGCGTATCGCAGCGCAGCATGCAGTATACATCTTCATTTTTCGGGAATAATGCAGGGTTGTCAAAAACAAATAAAATTACTTTCCAAATAAAAGCACATGGTAAGGAAAGAATATTAAGAAGTGATAATGGTACCCCTACGCCCGTGCCACTGCCCAATATACGTAAAAATTATATGTCTCCCCCCACTTCTCCCCTGGTGGTGTTCCTGGCCTAAACTGGTAGTCCGCGATAAAGTTTTTGTGGTCAGCAGAGAAATTTGGAAATGTACTTTATGTGTACCGAATTAATTTAATTTACAAAATTAAATAGCTCTTACAAAATATTTACAGTTTTCAATTTTCGAGGGTGTTGGTTCTAGACTATAAGTACCAGTCTATTCCGCGCTTCCACAGGGGCGCTAAAGTAACTATTTCCTCTACCACCGCCGCCATCCGTCCTTCTCCGCAATTTTTTAAATAAAGATTGTCTTGAAAACTAGTTTGAAATCGCGTAGAAATGCACCAAATGCATTCCTGGAATCAATTTAATCCCGGGGCTACGCGCCCCGAACCCGCATGATGCTGAGGCCCGTTCACTACCTAGACAATCGTATTTCCCGCCATACGTAGTTTACGCGCTGAGTGGTCCGCGAGATATACAAGTGAGAGATAAGTTTAGGCTATCCTCGCATTGTCCGGGCAAAAACGGAAAATCCCGCTCCAACAGAGCTTCGCCCTGGTCCCTCGGAATGAGTTTGACGCGAGCGAACACGACCCATAAATCGCAGCTAGCCGTTCTTCAACCGCGCAGACCATTCGCGGTGTCGTCTGCAGAATGGCGAGAACCATATGCCGCTGCTAACAGCGCCCTCGTCGGCGGCAACCAGACGAAACTAGCGGACAAGAGGCGGAGGAAGAAAAACAGAGCGCGTATAAAACGCTGGGTAAATCAGTTTCGATTGTCTGCCGTAAGCGTACGAGCGTAATTGTGTTGCGAGTTGCCGCGTAAAAAGCCGCTTAAACGCACTGAGGCGAGCAAAGCTTAAAAGTGGATGTGCCTCGATTACACCAAAAAAAGTTCGCGATTTGTTTATATGAAATGCATTGCGACACTGAAAGAGCAATTTAAATAAAGCTTGCAAATACCTAAAAGTTAAACTCTGGTTTGTTTGTCTGCTTGTTTGTTTGTACATGTTTTATGCTCGGAGTAATACTTTATTTTAATTGCACCGGGCGCGAGTGTTTTCATTCCTCTGTTGTTCAAATGAGCCATGCACTGTAAAATTTGCGAGTATATACTTTTTTCGTTTGTTTTATGTATTATATCTCGAATTAAAATCCACTTTTGTTAATCTCTAACAGCAACTAGCATCGAACAAAAGTGGACAAGAAACGAAAACAGGCGGCATAAGCCCCGTGGGAAATGCCTGAAAGCTTGGGCTGCGCTAGAGCGCGCGCGGCGGCCGACTGATAAAGCTGTGCGGCTCCGCGGCGGCCGAATTACCGTCGCATTTCATTTCCTCGGCCAACCGCGTGACGGCGCCGCGACCGCCGCCAAGATAAAGCGAGCCATCTGCTGCAGGGACTTGCCGGTCGTAGCGCTCGCATCGCACTCAATTGACCCTACGCTCACGGAATCGAGAGTACTTTTACTGCAGCACGGACGGTAGCCAACAACTTTGGCCTCCAATATTTCAAGCGGCCAAACGCGTTGACTTCTTAACAACTTTTTCATTTTCCAGGATGTTTTGCCTAATATTGCAGAAGTGAAATTATTTGTCCGATGGAATTGTACAATAATCTATAGGTAAAGCAACATCAGAGAGGTTCTTCACAAAACTAATCTTACAATAATAAAGAAACGTTTCTAGGGCATATGTCAACTTCAAAATGTGAGGCAGAGCATGTTATGGGTTTCTGATCCTTAAGGATGAGGTCCCAGGTGAAGGCTACACATATCCAAGAAGCCAGAGAGACTTCAGCAGGAACAAAACAGCTCGATTGGGCGCGATCAATATCACGATCGGGGTTCATTCGATTATCATCGCCAACACATGCGACGGCACAAATCCACTCTGTCCCAACCGGGGGTTTCTTCATACACGCGTAGATTTTCCAAGTGAGTCATGTCTCCGCTCGAGACTGTCTCCGCGACCAATTCGCCGTCTCGCCCCCTAACGGCCAAACGACTTCATCGAAACTTTTCGAATAAAAAACGCCGGCAAGAAAAGTTACACGCCGCATGCCTCGCGCTCTAAACAAGTTAGCGAGGTTTTCCCGCCAGAGTGGGCCACCTTAGCGCGCGGCGCGATGATTGAAAGTCTTCGGCGTGCAACAGCTGATGGTCCATCAAGCTGTCCGTGCGCAGCCGGAAGTCGAGGAAGTGTTTCCATTACTCGCGCGAAGTCCCCAAGGGCCGAGGGGATACGGTGCTACCCTTGTCTTGTCTCGCCGAGTAAACAAGTGTAAGATGCCTCCCCCTAGCGTCGGGTCTGGCGGCCATGACGGCCGGCTGACAGGCGTGAGGCACGGAAGACGGACTCACAAATGACAGTACGCAAACATAATTTCGCCCGTCGGAGATGATTGCGTGGCGGCTGAGTGCGCGTGCACTCGCTGCTTAGTCAAGACGCAATCTTGTCATCATTGTGGACATTTGGGAAGATAAACCAACCGTCCAAAGTGCGTTGAAAATAGCTAGGTATACGAGATGTGGAAAGCTGTTGGTATTTGAGTACAAACTGGCGAACGCTTTGAGTATATGTTTAACGTATAGGTTCTTAGCTACAGACCACTGCAAAACCAGTGTATGAATTCAATTTTCTAACAAACAGGATGTACTGAACAAGAAAATCTGTACGCTGAAAAATTTAGTTGGCCAAAATAAACTTCTTATCATACCAAGGTTGAAAAATGCCATTTTAAGATGACTGCACTGCATCATCGTGCTTTAATAAACAATCCCTCGACGGCCCAGCGCTCGCGGCGGTCTGAGACGTCAATTACGCGTTGTAATTCGCGCACTTGCGACCGCCGCAGACGCGCGACTTGCGGCGTCGCGTCGCGAGACGACGCAAAACCTCGCGCCACACTTCATCATCGCGCGCGGCGGGCAAACTTTCGCCCGGCGCCGGCTATCTCGTGCAACGCGTCGCGGCTGCCTGCAGTCGCGTGCGCCGGGGGCAAATCCTCGGGGCTTTCACCGAGAGATCCACAACAACGCGCGGAGCGGCCGATCGCACCTCATTGCGAAACTGCGATGTTTGAAACGCATATTTAACAATGCTGCTTGCTGGCGGAACATGGTTTCCTCTTTCCAAGCTGTCTTGTATTGTCCGAATGTTTCACAACACAAAATTGTTTGGATTCTAGTTCTGACTGGAATGAGATTAAACGTGATCAAACGCCGTAATTACCTCTACGATCTCGCGGTTCTACTAAACAATCTGTTAGATTTTTAAGTCTTAACAATAAGTAAGTAGTTAAGTTAAGAGGAACCTACCACTTGCAAGCAGCATTGTTATAATCCGTAAGATTAAGATTGAAACAAACATGTTTGGATTCTAATTATGACTGGAATGAGGTGAAATTTGATCAACCACCTTACATACCTACGAACTCACGACTCTCCTAAACAATCGCTTAGTCACATAGTATCCAACATCCACTCGTCCAAGAGAGTTCTTGGACAGCTGTTGTTGCCCTCTCCTCACGGTTCGGCCTCTCTCGATCCGTCGACGCCGCAATAAGCGACGACGGCCTCGCGGCAAAACTTCCTCGGTGTTTAGTGTCAGCGAGGAACTCGGACGCCCTACGCCCTCCGAACCATCCCCCCCCCCCCGCCCCCAACCCCTCCCGCATGCCAAGGCTGATGCATGCGATGTTGACTTAGACCAACTCTTTGCGTTTGAGAATCCGAACCGTGTAATTACCTGGAAAACTTGGCCGGAAGTTGGAGCTTGCCGCTGTGCGCAAAAATGCCGTGCGCGGAATGGCACACAGCTGTACACGAGATATAAGCGTCGAAATTCTATTGCTCTGTTCAAAGTGTTGCCATATTTGAATTCCAAGTTTGAACTTGCAGAATTCCCATAGCCTCGAAGTTCGCTGACGGTAAGATCAACCTTCGTTTTTTGTTTGTTTTGTTTGTAATGTTTTTATTAAGCTTGGTACAGCTATTCAATACAGATACATTTTTAACACAGGTACTCGCGTAATTCTATTTTTCAAAATGTGTATACACTTCTTTCTTAAAATTTGATCCTGATTTTGTATTCCTAATTACGCTTCCCAATTTCTTATTTTCACTCACGCCATTAGTCAAAATACTATTTTATATTAATGTTTAAAAACCTCGGCACAAACATAAACAAAATCCTGCTCTCATTCTTGCCAAAAAGATTGTGAAACAATTCATGATATGCATCTTTCTGCGTAATGACTTTACAAATTTGTGTGTCGTCTCTATAACGCAATCTTCTTGAAAATCAATCAATGTCAGTACGTTCAAATATGGAATTGGAATAATGGATGCAACATTATTGCTAGTGCAATCTCCTCCATATCATCGATGCAGCTAGAAAAAAATCACGGTTCACGGTATTGTTTCTTGTACGGAATTGTAAATTCTCACAGGTGCAGTTGTGAAAAACGTTTTGTCTGGAATGCCGCACTTCTCAGTACAACTTATTGCAAATGGTGACAACACAAGAGAACATTGCTGTTGATCCATGTGAGCGCTAATATTAGACTTCGTCAGAGACAATCTTTTGCGGCATTGCGATGTGATTTCGCTGTTCACTACTTTGGTGGCAGTGAGTGGGATTTCATTGTTCACTACTTTGGTGGCAGCGAGTGGGATTTCATTGTTCACTACTTTGGTGGCAGCGAGTGGGATTTCATTGTTCACTACTTTGGTGGCAGCGAGTGGGATTCATTGTTCACTACTTTGGTGGCAGCGAGTGGGATTACATTGTTCACTACTTTGGTGGCAGCGAGTGGGATTTCATTGTTCACTACTTTGGTGGCAGTGAGTGGGATTTCATTGTTCACTACTTTGGTGGCAGTGAGTGGGATTTCATTGTTCACTACTTTGGTGGCAGCGAGTGGGATTTCATTGTTCACTACTTTGGTGGCAGCGAGTGGGATTTCATTGTTCACTACTTTGGTGGCAGCGAGTGGGATTCATTGTTCACTACTTTGGTGGCAGCGAGTGGGATTACATTGTTCACTACTTTGGTGGCAGCGAGTGGGATTTCATTGTTCACTACTTTGGTGGCAGCGAGTGGGATATCATTGTTCACTACTTTGGTGGCAGCGAGTGGGATTTCAATGTTCACTACTTTGGTGGCAGCGAGTGGGATTTCATTGTTCACTACTTTGGTGGCAGCGAGTGGGATTTCACTGTTCTACTTCGCTTGAGTGTCCTATTCATATCAGAAATTGCAATTTGATCTGAATACCAATCATACTAAACGCACTTGTTATTGCAATAGAAATAAACTATCACCAAATAGAGTAGTGCCTGAGTGCACGCCAAACTTCAAAGCGAGACGCTGATTTATCCCACAAAATGTCAGTTTCCTCGCACTTTAGCCTCGAATTCACACCTCCACCGTCATATCATCTAACGTGAATTAATTTCACTCCCCGAAGATTCCCGACCAGCTTCTATCAAAACAAATGGCCGCCCGGGATGGCACCTCTAATAAAACGCTCCGCCATTAAGTCGTTGTTAATTCGACGCGATCAAAGAGGCCTGGCCCAGATAGGCCTAATCACCCCCGCCGTGACGAACACCCGTTCGCCTCTTTGCCGACCGGGCGTTTCGCGCGCGAAAACGACGCTCATCAACGCGCCAGACGCACGCGTCACGCTGCGTGTACCATTAACGAAGTGCGTAACTCATGGCGCACACCCACACACACACAACGTTCATCTCGGGGCACGCACAGCGCGCGCCGCGCAGCGGACGCGGCCGTAATTACGCAATTATCTCGATCGTTATAGATATGGCCGATAATAAAATCTATACGAAAACTGGGCTGGAATGCTGCGTGCGAATGATCCAACGTTTCGGCCGGGAACGAGGCGTAACTGTTGCGGCAGTGCTCGTTTTGGACCGCGTTCACAAGCTTCAGCGAGCGCGATTAGTAAGCGCGGGAATCGACGAAATGACTAATCGAAATTTAACCCATCTCGGGGTAACATTTATTTTCATGCAATTTGGGGAATCCACATTAACACAATGCATATACCCATCTGGACTAATCACGCTTAAATATGCTTGGATATAACCAATTAGTTTTCTTTCAAAACGAGACTGACCTTGAAATAGCCTACATTTTCCTCGGGGATTTACATCAAACCAATCAACGACGGGCGACGGGCCTTTTCGGTTTCATCAAAAAATAGTTGGACAGCGCCCGAGACGCAAGCGGCTTAAAATCGCAGCAGAACAAATGGTCGGCATGTCAAACTAGTCAATAAACCGTAACGCAATTAAATTTGTCCGACACTGAGTCTCCGAGAACGAGGAGCGAGACTCCGGCCGATGACGCGATCAAATCACGGCTAACAAAGCCCGTGTCTTCACATGGCGCCGACATCGGCGAGGCGGCCAGGTCGCGCTGGGCTGCATCTGACAGCCGCCTCCAATATGTGCCAGACGGGGAGACCTGTCTCCGCACGGGACCTGCCAGGGCTGCCGGGAATATGGTGCTCCGTAGCGGCATGCGACGGCCCGCTCGGGATTTCTTTCGCTCGAGTTGGTCCTTGGGCCACGGGCGTTTTTTTGTTTCGTGGCTTCAGAAAAGCGGTGTTCCTTTGGCGGCGTCTGATGCGTTATGAATTCGAATACTTTGCCGATACGTCTTTTGGTAGTTTTTGTCGATTGTGTGATGATTTTGGTGTAATTTGAAGCATACAAAACTTGCTCAAATACCTTATTTGGATTGAAGTAAATGGAAATGAATCGATGACATGAAAAGGCAATTTTTATTTAAATGACGCGGCAATTTTCCCGTGAGTTGATTTAGTGGAATCGACGGGTTGCAATTTTCATACTACGTATGAAATGTTTTTGGAACGCGCCTTGGGGATTTTTGCTTTTGACATTGAGTCAATTTAAATGTGAAAGATATCATAGTTTCATAGACAGCTGTAAACAATATTTTATCTTCCAAACACAGGGGATCGTTTCATTCTTTTAACTGCATCAAATGGAAAAGTGTCATAAATGCGATTTATCTCGCGCCAAGTGAAGGGTTACGTGCATCGTTTGAAGAGAATAAAGATTTACTTTTAACAGTTTCACCGTTTTTTTTTTTTTACATTTTATCGCTGCATAAACCTTGTGGAAAATTTTCGAGTTTAAATGCAACGGGGGGAAATTTTGCACACTCGTCTACGAAAGTTATTGCCCATAAATCTGTTGGCCGTTCGTTTCCAATGCGCCGCTAAGTTCCCGCCATGCGTGCTTGGAACGGCGACTGCAGTAGCGGTGCACAAAATGTTGATCGAGAACCAAGATTGCATGGACGCGCATCACAGCTGCATAAAGCACACCCATTTAGACTCTATTGGGTGCAAATTTGCTTTGCCCCTTTTTGCGCCCCGATAAAGTCTCAGAAAAGTGTCTCGACACACAAACTGCACGTAGCGGACGCTTAACGGGTTGCGCCGAGGCAGGCGCTAGGCGCCCGCTTGATAAATGCGAGATACGATTAGGTTCTCTCTGATATTAGAAGCGCACATGTGGAAAGGATGTGTGTGCGGGAATAAATCTACCCCAGAGCGTTTGTTTTCAGCGCATTTCAGCGCGGCGCAGAGAGCAATGCGGCCTGGTGGTCGGTCCGCGAAGCTGCCGACGTCTGGATGTTGTGTCAAGGTCTTACCTGCTGCAGGAGAGATCTTCGTGACCACGCCCCAGCGCTGCTTCCACTGCAACAAACAAAGAGGAGTTACTTTAGTTTCCTAGTCAAGAGACAATGCTTACAAGCTGTTTACTGGTCTGACTATGCCAGCTGTTTTCTATCGGCGATGGTGCAAAGACAGACGCTGAGGATGGTACGTAAATTGATAGGAACATGCTATAGGTCATTGAAGAGCGAACAATAAAATACAGAAAAGCTATCGTCATATCACAACTATTCAACTGTGCAATATGATTTATGAATGCAGCTGATTGAAAAAAAAACTTGTAAATTTACAAGTTTCTACCTTCTCTACAGGATGTCTACATTTTTCGAATTCAATTTTACTTCGATTCGCATCCGCCTGTGAGTCAGTACATTCATGGACTTCACCAGCGACCTCCGTCGACCTCCATCGACCTCCAGCAATGCCGTTGCCAAGACAACCGTTGGTTAGCGATGGAGGCCGAACGGTGGTGGCGCCAGGCCCAGCGTAATAGACACCCGGCCCTCACTATCAACTCCATTACACGCAAATTCCTCCATTCGTCCCGAAATGACCGACGCCAAAAATCCTACGAACGCGGAAAAAACCAGCCGGCCGTTGCCCTTAACGGCTAAATAATTCAGTTAGGCTGCACACAAATTGAAAAAAGGTGTTTCCATCCGGCCGGCGTCCGTCTCAGCCGGCCGGTCGGACTAAAGGCTTCGGCCTGGCGGGCATCTCCCGTCGTCCGGCATCATCGGGGGCGTCCAGGGGGCGGTCTAGTGGCCATGGGGTGGCATATGAAAGTGGGATCTCGTACAGTTGAACGGCACTCGGCTTTGCAAAAGAGATAAAGCTGCTATATGCGATGCGGACAGCAGCGAGGGGGAATATTTTCTGTCTCTCCGAGCCCGCGCGGGCAGTAGACATTTTCTGGCCTAGTTTCGTCGTTTGTTTGCACGAGTTTTTCGTTATCTGGTCGGCGAAACGCGGCGGCGATCACCTCGACGGTGGAGGCGATGACTCGACGTTGAAGACTTCGACGGGTTCGTGTCAATGGCTGGATTTATGGCCGCACTTTGCCTTCGGAGTAGATAGTCGGGCAGGATGGGACGACGTGCATGGGTCATACGCCATGACCTGGTCAGCCGGTCGGCCAAAACCTTTCTATCCCGTAAGATGAAATAGTAATACACCGGCTACATGGTTATGTCCTTAAGACATTGCAAGGTTCCTTGCACAAAGGGTACGGTAGGACAACTTCTTGCTATAGGAACACCAGTTAAAGACATCTATACTACATTCATTTCTATCCCATTTCTAGCTGCAATAGTCAAAAGATTTGTGCATCGACAATCGATAGTTGCTCCAATACTTCATACTTGTCAGGTCTTCAAAGTAAAGATACATGTATTCCTCCAGACAGTATCGTTATAACATAACATTATGTTCGATCGACATGCCAGGACAAAGCACCATGCCATGTGCTTTAAAAATAACACTGCCCCAAGGAAATGCATGAACGAACAATCGCACAGCACGGTATACTATCCCGGCTTCCTTTTTTAGCACCTGGCTTCGGCCGGGCCGTAAAGAATTACGTCGTATCGCGCATCGAGCTCCGTCGGCTAATTATTAGCCGCATTAATCTGCTCGTTATTATTTTATTACGTCGCCGCCGGCGAGCAGCGTGCAACGCGCAGATTTATTACGCCCCTCCCCCCTCCCCCCCACCACCCCCGAAGGGTTTGCAACTCACGTGACATAATTAATGTAATTTATTATTAGCGAGCCCGCCGCTCGCCACATGGCTTCTTGCTGCACTACGTCGACGTTATCATTTTCTGTACACACGGGTTTTATTTGCATTAAAAAAAGTTACGCCATGATTATTTTGTTGTAATTAAATAAATAGATTTTACGTGTTTGAGGTCAAATGTTTCGTTACGGCGTAGTACTCGCGAATTTAGAGTAAAGCGGAATGGTTGCAATTTATGATTCAATTATTTTTAATTAGACACTTGAAACATGCATTTACATAAATTTGTAATGTGAAAAATCTGAATTCGTAGCAAATAAGTTGCATAGGTGCTTGAACCTTGAATAGAGGAAATTATCGATTTATTTTCGAACGAATCTGGTGCTATGAGGGCTAAAAAATGTATGCACTTGTTTATTGCGTCTTTATGGCGTTCCTTACACAGAATTTCTTTTATTTTTAGAAAATATTTCCATATATTCACTCAAAAATATGCTAGACCATTGCAAATGCAAGAACGCTATTGGAACTAGAAAGAACTTATTGAATTTGGAGTTAAAGCAATGGCTTAAATAAACAACCTTCAGCGACGACAATGCAAGCGACGCCATTGGCTAAGCCGCAGCCTTGACTCAAGGCCGACCAATAGCAAAGAAGAACCAAGGCCACCTACGTTATGGCGCCGAGCTACAGACCAAGGTCAACTCTTTTGTTGAAAGTCCGACTCAGAATAGCACGTCTAAAACAATAGCGCAGGAATAAACCGTACATGAGTGAATTCAGTCTAAAAATACGGCCGCTAAATTATTCAAGCTAGATTTCATGATCAGCTCTATGGGGCTGTAACAAACAGGCGAACGAGTTCGACGTAGTCGCGTTTCCGGCGTGGTCGTGTGCGGAAGTCTTGCAGTGCCGCGTCCGCGTCGTCGTCGTCGTCGTCGTCGTCGTCGGCGTCGTGGGGTGCGTGCCGGCGTCGCGACGCACGCGACGCTAAACGGTTCGCCGAACGCCGGGCTCGATGACCATTGGCCTGTCGGCGTCGACGTGCACGACGGCGCCCCGTCTGTCCCCTAGCAGTCCACGGGGACCCCGGGGGTGGTGATTGGGATTCACCTCAGTATCTCACTGTTTATATAAGGGCGTGTCAAAGACAATTCGCTGGTATCTGATCATATTTCAAAATAAGGGTAAAGTGCGTTTTAAGATCTTGTCATGCTTCAACTTTTTTCATAATTCCCCAACACTATTGTTCCCGTTCCATTTATGTGAGAGTTTGCTCGAATTTCCTGGTAATCAAAATTTTGGTAGGCGTTCAGGATAATAATATCCTTCTCAGTTTACAAATTCACCCGCAATTTGTTACTTGTCTATATATAGACCCAACAAAACCTCTCATCTCCTGTTTGCACACAAAGTAAAGCAAACAAACGAAATTCGCTTCGCAAACCAGATCACAATACAACACAATTCAACACATATCAATAACTCGGCAAGAAAAAAGACGCGTGCCCCACATGAACAAGAGAAGAGCTTGGCTACGCTCGATGGATTCCGCCCGGGAACATGCAGTTGTATCGTTGCGGTGAATTAGGTACCAGCGTGCGCCGATTCAGTTTCGCTGAATAATGCAATTCGTTATTGGAATCGAAACCGATAACTCACTAATCTGCGCCAACCGTCCAGCCAGCCAGCGAGGCAAACCACCATTGGGCCGAGGTCCGACCGCCGTCGGCCGCGACCTGCGGCGATCGGAAGTTAACACCGGTGTCGTTCGTGGCGGCGGCAAGGTGTCGTGGTCGCGGGAACTTTGGGCGGGTGGGCGGGTGTAGGGGGGGGCCAAAATGATTGGCCGCTGTGAGCACGAGTGCCGATGTCGATGACCTCTCTTCGTATCCCCCTGTCGACGGGTTCCGTGCTTCATTGACAGAACATAATAATGTGACCCGTTGGCATATTCGGCTGGAAGCTATTTTCGGTTTTCGAAACACGAAAAAGGGTTCTTTTCATTCAGCACACGTCACTCAAAAATGAACTTTGGTACTGGCGAAGTATCACCATTGGCCTTTTGTGCAGAGCATTTAATCCAGGCGTTGTATAATCTAGTCAATGCGATTTATGTATAGTCTGTCAAAATATTTTTCACTGGCTTTAGATTTAAATATTGGGGCAAAAGCTTTCATTAAACTTTAATTATTTTTGAATGAGTGAAAAATATATAATATGTGCGCTGATAAAAATTCCAAAACAAATTACTCCCTTTGAAAAATAAAGCGTGTTAAAGCGTGCGGTGTTTTAATCCTTCGTGCAAATGAGATGAGAACGTCAATTGTTTCTTACATTTGTCAATGTCAAACAGCATCTCCAGCATAATATGCGAGACTGATCTAAATGTGAGAACAGTTACATAACTCCATGCATAACATGCCGTTTATAAACGACACATCGAAATAGGCGAAAATGGCGTCGCTCCGCGCAATTTCCTGACCGCGGTCCCACAACTTCTCGGTTTCCTGTTAGCCACCGTTCCACAATGACTCGCGAAACTAACTGATTAAAGCTCCTGAGGAGAGAGCGGAAAGTTTTTCATTTGCGGGCTTTAACAATAAGCAAACATTCCATCGAAGATCGGAGGGTGATGTCTTGTCGGTCAGAAACCATAACGCTCGTTTGTGCAGCACATATGGACGGCGAAGACAGGAGCAGCGAGGGAGCCTCAGGGCTCGACAAGGCAGCGGGGTAGCGGTGCGGGGGGGGGGGGGGGCCTTATTGATGTTTGCATTACGAGCCTTTATATGCAATATCGGGCAATTTAAAACACGGAGGGCATTTCAGGCGCGGTCGGGGGATGAGGGGCGGCCGAAGGGATAGCGAAGTTGTAACCGTTTTGTTTTCGAAATGGCCAATTACGGCCCTGCTTTCTTACGCAGCTTAACTGGATAATTGGGGGAGAGGAATTAAGAAACACACTATAAGCTGCTCTGCAAATTAAGTGGCTGCAGACGTAAAGAATACGGCGAAAGTAACCCACTTCCTCGCAGCGGATAATTTGAGCCGGGAGGCGGAGGTGTATATGTCATGGAATGCGAGGTGAAAAAGCGCGCTCGTTTTTGGTTAATTTGTTTCGATAATGGCCGAGTAATGATCCACCGCATTGTTGGAGCGATGGCGCAGTGAAAAGTTTGTTCGCGCAGATGAGAAAAGTCGTGTGGGGGGGGGGGGGGTGGCGGCTGGGCGGTACGAACCATAGGGTAACGCGACGGCGAACTACATAGAGGGGAGTAGGTAAGCCATTTGAATAATTATTGTCTTTAAATACGAAATTAAGTCATCGCGACGATGAGCATTTACCGCTGGCGGCCCAATTCGAATAAAAAGAGAGCGCGCAGCATAATGGTTTAAATTTATATAAATGGCAGTTAGGAACAGACTTGGCGCGGGACGCTAGGGGTTGCAGACGATCGGGGAGGGTGGGGGGGGAGTGCCTGTTGGCGTGTGACTGCACTAAATCCTCGTGTGTGCCCGTGACACAAGCGACACGAGCACGGCGATGAGAGCCGTGACGATTTGCGACGAGCTGTTTCGCCGAGCTCCAGAGCGGAGGATAGGGCAAGGGTGCAGCGATTCGGAATGAAAATAAAGAAGTTGACGATTAATTGGCTGGCGCTCTTTCTTCCGAACAGTTTTCGAGGTGGCCTGTGGCAGTCGGCTATGGTTTAGGAAGACAGACGGGAAATTGGTTTTCCGGGGCAGACGCGTGTTAATGTAAACTCGTGCATTTTAATGAACGTTAATAACCACGACGCAAGGAGGAACAATAAAGCGCGGCGCAAAAATTGACGGCGATCGCGTGAAAGTGAATTTATTCAAACAAGCTTCTTTAACTTGATTGTAAAAAAATTGTTCAAACATTCAGACAATAAAAAGCCTATAAATTTTCATCTTTTGCATCAAAAAAACATTCCGAGAGTCGGAAAGAAAAATGTTTATCTGCAGGCTATAATTTCTGAATTGCAATAAAACTCCCTGCGGACGAGTCGGGCAAGAGATGAAGATTTCATAAGAACGAAGCCGTCGGGGGCGAGGGCGCAGGGCGCAGAACAAGATGGTGGCGGGCAGGGGGGGGGGGGCAGCCTCTTTTTGGGAGAGGAAAACGAGCAGATGCAACATATATACTTAGCCCCCTCAACCACCTCTTTAAAGTTAAACGTTTTTAAACTTTGATGAAGAAAACGCAAGGCCAATCGATGCGTCCGACTCGACGCCGCTCTCGACTCGATCCCGTCCGACGCCGGCACCGATCCGACGCCGGCACTCGAGTATCAATATTTCACGCGCCACTCAAAGAGCACACGGCGCCCGTAGCCCGAGCCGTCGACTCGGGAATGCCACGTCGGAGCGCGAACCAATGTTTGGTTTAGCGTAATCAAATAGTGTATACTAACCCTCGCGTAAGCTGCCACTCACAATAGGGCTTGTTAGGGATTACACCCACGTATATATCCCCACCCCCTAGTACACTGCACTGCCAGCCGAGTCAAGTTTGTTAGCGTTGGCTCCCTACCAGTTAATGCGTGTAGTCGCGGCACTATTGGAGCTTTACCGTGTGTGGATGTAGCGCGCTCGACTCGATTACCAGCATATTGGATCAAGCTCGGCTTATTAACTGAACGTATCCAGGTAAGTATAGGCGACCGGATCGTTGAGCACGCACTGTGTGTGCACGCGTTGTGGGTCGTCACTCCGACGGCGAGGTGCAAGAAATCGGCGCTAAGTACACATCCATTACTATGAGTACAGTGTCGATCCTGTATTATGCCACTGCCATCAGCCGTAAAGCTAAAGTCGGTTTTGATTATCAGCGTGTGCTAAGCTGAGTATGATGCAGTCGTGTTAGACTTACCGTACCACATATTATTGCTCATTGTTATTTTATTTTTATGTGTATTATATTATCTTTAGCTGGCGAGCTCATACAAAATTGTATTTTGCTTAAGGGCACCAATAAATAAACTAACTAAAAAACAGCCTGGTGGACTCTGATATATGTTATACTCTCTAATATGAGAACTCAAATGAATTCTACTGTAATTTGTCTAGTGCTTTGTTGGTGGAGGAGCCACGTTCGTGGCAATATATCGCTGGTTTAGTATATAGTTCCGGGGCGATTTCAGTTACAAAAAGAACGTGCCGAGCTAAAACAGCGCGAACTAATGGCTGCTCGATTATCCCAGCTCGAACAATTCGGCCATCAGACGAGTGCGTCGATCATAAACCTATTATCGAGTCGTATATGCGAGCCGAATCCTCTCAACACTGAAATTGGATCATTTAATTCAATTAGCGCGGATCAATTCGAGTCTTGTCGGCGTCGAAAAGACCCGAAGTGGCAACGCAATCGAACAGGCGCGAAGTGGCAAATACTGCAAGTACTGCATCGCGCCTTAAGGGCGCGAAGTGGCAACGCAAGTACTGCATCGCGCCTTAAGGGCGTGAAGTGGCAACGCAAGTACTGCATCGCGCCTTAAGGGCGCGAAGTGGCAACGCAAGTACTGCATCGCGCCTTAAGGGCGTGAAGTGGCAACGCAAGTACTGCATCGCGCCTTAAGGGCGTGAAGTGGCAACGCAAGTACTGCATCGCGCCTTAAGGGCGTGAAGTGGCAACGCTAGTACTGCATCGCGCCTTAAGGGCGTGAAGTGGCAACGCAAGTACTGCATCGCGCCTAAAGGGCGTGAAGTGGCAACGCAAGTACATGCATCGCGCCTAAAGGGCGCGAAGTGGCAACGCAAGTACATGCATCGCGCCTTAAGGGCGTGGAGTGGCAACGCAAGTACTGCATCGCGCCTTAAGGGCGTGAAGTGGCAACGCAAGTACTGCATCGCGCCTAAAGGGGCCTCGGCAGTCTTGCCCGGCGGAAATCATCACCGCCGACGAGCGTACACTGGGCCCGGGTGATTGAGCTTTTTTTAAGTGTTCACCAGCAGATTTTCAAAATAATATACAGCTGCTGTGGTTATCTGTAACCAAATTAACCCTAAAACACTTAGCATTTTGCATGATTTCCGTGTACACGCATTGCATTTTATAACAGATTTGTTCAATACTTCAGTTTTCGGCAAGTCTCGGCGTTACCAGGGGGGAGAGTTTTATGCTGATCAATCAGAAGCCATGTATATCCACAATAGGTGTCAACATATAAAGACCGTACAAGGAATTTGGGCCAGATTCTCAAACTGTGACGCCTTTCGCCACACGCCATACGCCACACAACGCGACGCCATAGTGATATGGCGTCGCGCATTCCAACAAGGGGCGTCGCGAAATGTTGACAAGATAATTATTATCCTCGATTCATATTCTATTGACATGATTCCGATTTACAGAAACCGTTGTCCTGTCCACTTAGAATGTATCAATTAAACAGGAATCCTGGGCAAACGTGAAAGGTAATTAAGTTGCATTGTAAATATCACTACCGTAAATGCAGGGAAATCAGTCCCCGTGTTCAGGAACGCCTGGCCTGCACAATGTGTAAGAACCACTGATAAAGACAAGACTCATGCATTCTGATTCGATGTATATTGGAGAAATGCTAAATGGTTCGAAATTCTGAAAAAAATTCTAGTTTCCCTACAGCGATTTTTATTTCCAACTCGTCAAAAATATATAAATAACTGCAAACACATACAGGCTGCACCGTATAGGCTTCGTGTGGAAGTGAAGTGTTATCCACTTTTTCGGAATTGAAGAAGCTATAACCTAAACCACATAACAAAGGGAGGAGCTGAAAATGTTATGGCACATGGCACAATTTATATGGCACAGTGATCTAGCACATTCCCTTGTCTGGGAGCGGTCGGCATTCCCAGCTCCTCTCCAAACTCCCTTAGTTTCACCGGGACCGGCTGGACAATGCGATATGACTCCACGGCGCCCGCCCGCCCGCCCGCCTGTTTGTTTGTTTGTTTGTTTGTTTGTTTGTTTGCCACAACGCGATAGGGAGACGTAGCTGCGTCGGCGTCGGCGTCGGCGTCGGCGTCGGCGTCGCGCGACAGGAAGCGGAATCCGTGCCGTCGTGTCGCGGACGACGTCGCGACGCCGCGAGTGACGAGGGTCGACGGCGTCGCGAATTGCGGGGATTAATTCACTTTCTGGAGGGGGGGGGGGGCGCACGCGGTCCGTGATAACTCTGCCACTCGGCGACCGAGATAACTGCACCACATTGACGGGGGGGGGGTGGGGGGGGGGGCAGGGGGGTGTCAGAATCGGGACGTAATGAGCAGGCCGCGCGCGAGGACTTTGAAGAGACCGAGGCTAATTCTGTGTTGGTAATTAATTGTTGTTGCAGATAATATTTGAGTCCTACGACTGTCCACACGCGTGCGCTGCTGCCTTGATTAATTCGTTTCGTGAATGGCAACGCCTAAATTACGAATTCGCGTTCGCGCTTTGATGAATAAGGAGTGCTGGTTTCGGCGAGGAAGATTTATGATTTTGAAGGTGTTGGTTGTTTGTGGTTTGTGGTTTTCTTTGATGTGCAGAGGGTATTATGTTTTCTTGTTTCATTGTCTGTTCTTTAAAGTTGTTGACTTGGTTGTGTGTTTGTTTATTGCTTGCTTGGCAACTGATTTTCATTTTGGTGAATATAATGTTTGGTTTTTGTTTATGTCTTAGGATTTTTTTAAAACTTTTTTTCAGAAAATGTTTTTTATAATAGTTTGAAGATTTCAGGAAAACCTTCTGCAGGTGATGTGAATGTGATTCAAAGAGTGTTGCCTTCGCCAGGCCATTCACCACGAATGGACTAGTCGAACTTATTTCATTGCGCTTTATTATGTACGCAATATCCCCTGAACCAACCAAAGTCATGCCGTTTTCTTCTTTTCGAGAGCCAGTCGAGTTTGCCTTTGAGAAAAGCTGTTTGTCCATAGAAATGCCATTAATTATTGAAATTAATTAATTAGCCCGATGTGTCTTCGCCGACGTCAGACAGGCCACAAAGCGATGGTCGCCATCTGTCTTTGTCGCCCCTCGGCAGTCCACGGGACACGTTCCGCGCCCAACGCCCCCCCCCCCCCCCCCCCCACGGCAACCAGCCACCCCCAAAGAGCTAATTAGAAAATACTTTCTTTGAGTAATCTGTCAAGAAACTCGGCACCCACAGTGCTTTTTTGTCCATCAGATTTTTTGCGCTAATTAGATTAATGCTATCGTTTCCATTCGGAAGTCTTTAATTAGCACACCTGTGAAGGTATCACAGCACCAACGCTGTGCTGTCAGCGATGTCTTTCAAGTCATTAGCGAGAAAACACGTGACGAATCCCAAAGTGGCTATGTGATATTGTATTCGGTAACCTGTATTGAAAAACATCAGAATTAATTTGTAATTTCATGTAACTATAAAAAAGCTTTTTGAACCGCAGTTTATACAAGCCAGGGCATATCCTGGGGTGTCCGATCATAACAATGTTGAAGTTCCTTGCCAGCCTAACGTCGTCTAAACCCATACTCATTTGGACGGTGCACAGCAGACGAATGGTGCATATGGTGCAAACAATTAGCTGTGATTTTAACGCACTGCAACCACACATTTTAATGTTGCAACATCGGTTATGGTATGGTCAAAAATCAGACGCTATTATACAGCTTAAAGTTTAGATCTACAATCAATGGAGCAGACGTGGGTTAAACCATAGCGACAAACGCATTGCCAATCATATTATAAAACATTTATGTTTTCTTTTATGATTGGCAATGCGTTTGTCTAATATATTGTCGAGTATATTCGAAACGATATCTATCGAGTATCGAGTATTGCTAGCCCAGCTCCAAACACCAAAGCTGTCTAATCATTGGGAAAAGTTTCACACCGCCACCGCCACCGACAAGAAAGTGGAGAGTAGTGGAATATATAGAAAATGGAAAATTCCACGCTAGCCACTCCCGTTCAAGGCCGCGGCGCGCTCCAAAACGCGATCCCGCGTCGTTATTACCATGCCGTGCCGTATAAATTTCGGCAATCTATCACACCTCTCGAAAAAGCTTCCTCTTTACACCGGAAACACTGATGTTGCACGGCGATATAATTATTGTCGCTCGCAAGAATAAACGCGCGCTCCTTCGCGAATGGCGGGCACTCATGCAAAGGTCCCGGTGAGCTGATCGATAGCCGGTGGGGGGGGGGGGGGGGCGAGGGGTGTGCCATTAATGTCACTTAACATGAACCCCTGACCGTCGCGAGGCCGACGTCGACGTCGACGTCTCAGCGCCGCCGCTGCCGCGGCGAAGACAAATGGAGCCGCCATCTGCCCCACGCTGGGTGTTAATGGCGCGGCCTATATCGGGGCTTAAGATCAAATAACCATTATGCAATACATTCGTTTCAATTTGGAACTAAGTAACGATGCCGTGGACGCTACCGGGCGGGCGCGATCTTTTTTGGCGAGACGAGAAATTGGATGTTGTCCTTTTGGAAGGATCGTTATTTATTAGCGTATTGGAAGCCATTAAATACGTATAGTCCTTATCTTCAAACAAATATCAGACTGATATTGCCGAATATTCTGGTGATCACTTGAAGTGAAGGTTCGTGAAGCCGAGTTCAATATGCATGTTATCCTTCCGTTGTTTTCTGATGTCTTTGAATATAGCTGTTATCACCCGAGCTAAACGATCCACCTATGAGATGACAGTCCTTTGGCATGCGACAAAGATCGTTTCTCATTAGCTTACAAAGTGTGTTGCCTTTGTTTCGAACTGTGTTCACTCAGGAGGGAATGCGATGCTGGTCAACCCAAACATTCCTGAATCCGCGCTCTAGACTCGGGCGTTCACAGGAACGTTGTTCCAACACACAAGCCTGCAGGGTCTCGTGTTTTTGCCCCCGTGCGTCGAGCACCTATTCCGTGTCGTCGCCGCACTCCAGCGACGCCCGCGTGCGCCCAAAGGACTCTCGTCGTCGTCGTCGAGCACCCGGCACGAGCAACGCCACTCACCCGCTTGTTGTCCCGGAACTTGACCCAGTCGCCGATGACGGTGAGGTCGGGGTTGAGTCGCTCCTCGGTGAAGAAGCTCGTGCACTCGTCCTCGAGGTCCGAGTCGACGTAGCTCCTGTGCGCCGGCGAGCTGCCCGCGCTGCCCCCGATGCTGCGACGACTCACCGCCGGCGAGCTGCCCGCGCTGTCCACACTGTGTCTGCCCAGACTGCGGGCCGGCGACCCGCACACGCCGCCGTCGATGCTGTTGCGGCCCAAACTGCGGGCCGGCGAGCCCGCCACGCTGTCCGCCATCTTCCTGGCCAGAGCACGCGCCAGCAGCGGCGAATTGCACGCGCTCTCTGACATTGCCGCAAGGATCGCTGCACGCACACGGGCAAACTAATTCATGGAACGTCCTGAACAACGTGCAATAAAACGGTGGCCGCAACTCTACACTCTTATCGACGATCTTTGTGGAAAAAAATTCCGTTTCGACTTTTCATGGTTTGTTTTCCTGGTTTCACCACGTATATAGTTGCGTCCCTCGGGCTTGTTTTATTGCGACGCTGGCTATCGACAGGGTGTCTGTATATGCACGAGCGGAAGACGGCGCTGCACGAGACGTGTGTAAGTACTCTGTGTCGATATTGGCCGAGTCGTCGGCGGTGCGTTCGGAGTTGGCCCCGCAGGACGTGTGTGTGTTCTGGCTGGAACGCGCGTGCCGCCGAACGGAATGCTGCTGCCTCGGCCGCAGACACGCAGTTCGCGTCTCGAGCGACGTCGATATCTAATTAATAATCGATAGCGACGTCACGAGATCGCACGGCAACGCACGCGGGTGCAGCACACGCGATTATCAGCGCCGAGTCTCGCCGCTTTGTTACACACTGCGCTGTAGTGGTTGTAGTAGTGTGTCTGTGTAAGAGCGTGCAGAGGTGTGTTTTATTTCTCTAGTGATTAATGATATCTTTTATTAATTTTTACAAACAAATAAATTCACGTGTGTTTGGTATTAAATAAGTATGTATCCGTTGGCAGCACATGCGACAGTGTCAAGAGATTGATTTTGCTACCGGTCTGGCAAAGAATTAAACGCGAAACGTGAACTCTACGTGCATAGGTACTTTAGAATTTCCCGACGAGTTTCTGCCAAGTTTTTTTCCTACTCCTCTTTCACAAAACTTTTTTTGCATTAAATCTAAACCCCTTTAATTCAACGCGCTGAATATTCCAGTATTCTCCCGCGTAATTAATGGCAAAGATCACTTTTTCACGTCCTATTTAAAAATTCACTTGCCTTGGCAAACTTGGCAATTATAATTTCAAAAGGCCAACGTCGACTGTATTCAGTTTCCCAGCGCGCTGCGTCCCGCCGTACTAAGATCGGCGCGGCACGAGTTAATCTGCTGACGGGGGCGGCTTGTCGATTCTATCGGCGACGACGATACAACATTATCATAAAACACGGCGGTCGGCTGCAGTGATTTCAGCCGGAGTCAGACAATGGACGACCGGCGGCGCTTGTAGGCCGACGTTAATGGGCGAGCACGTGACGCTTACAAGCCCAATCCTTGCGGAACACCAACAGAACGCCCGACACTCGCAGTCGCCGGACAATTTCAAATTTTCACAAACGATGCGACGACGAGCTGTGATAATCCTTTCACGTGATTCAGATCCATTAAAGGCGATGTTGGCACACACATACACACACACTCAGACACAGAGAGAAAGAAAGAGAGGCGCTTTTAAAAGCTACTATTTGTATATTGAGGTTATGTCGTACACAAGTATCGCGACGCCGGCTAATTGAATGCGCACGCGACACGTGATTGGTGCAAGGACGTGTCGTTACCCTTGCAGTGCCGCGCGTGACGTAACACGCGCGCACGACGCACGCGGTCCGGAAAACGTCAGAGTTGCCAAATATACACACGCGGGCAGCAAGCTCGTTTTCTCTGCACGCTGCCTTTCGGAATTCGCTTCACACACCAGCGGAGACTTTATTTCAAATCCAATTCCATCTTTGCGCCCAAAGCTAAGCAAATCCCAGCCGACATTCACTTTCAAAATGTTTTCATTAACAAAACTTCTACGTGAATTCTACCACAACGAACGAGCGGCGAACTTAAAATGCACGCAATTTATTTTTTTCCCTCTTCTCGCCGCAAGCACTCGCACAAATTCTCGAATCGTATCGGCGCGGACCGAGCGAGTGCGAGTCGCTCGAAGAAGCGTCGCGGCGTCGGACGACGACGGTGACTCCCGACGTCGGCGTCGCGATCTCGAGGGCTGCTAGGACGTCGACCGCGTAACGTGCGCTCCGTTCGACGCTTGGCACGGCAATGTGGCCGCGGCGGGACGCACGCCGCCTTCGCCCCTCGCCGACGCTCCAGCGCGCACCCCCCGCGTGCAGCAGCCACCCCTCGGCAGCCACCCCTCGTCAGCCACCCCTGGCCTGCCCTCTGCCGCGAGCATCGCGAAACTGCGCGACACCGACGAGGCACGGGGCTCTGCCAGACACGTTGGAATAATATTGTTGCGTGCGAATTCTGTCTTGCAGAGAATTTCAGTTAAATATTAAAGAGTATGCTGTATAATTTTTTTGGTTATCCTTGCACCATCAGATGATCAGGATATATGCATAAAACAACAAACGAGGATGGGAAAAGCTCGAAAATATTCAGCTTCGCCTTCCTTTCAGTGCGCTCTATGATCTCTATCGAACAGCTTTAGCATGTACTCACAAGTACAATTATTGTTATTTGGCACCTCACGACCAAACCTCCTGGTTTTTTTGTGCATTTGTAAACGTACTAACAATGGTACCATAGAGTAATGAAGGTTCATCACTCTATGATAGTACATTGCAATGATCAACAACGAGCACCTTAACATGCAGAGAGGGTGAGCGCGAAGTTCGTGTGGACCAAAGCCATCTAGAGAGTTTGGGTGAAACACGACCCGTGGTGTCAGCAAGTTTCACTAAAATTTTATTCACTATATGAACGTATTTTTGACAAAATCGTAAACATATCTCAATATTAAGATTTTTTTGTTTCCACATCAGCTCACCGCAAACTGAGACATTGAGTGACATTTTTGCGGTAAACCTTTGAAAAAGTCGTTTAGTAAACAAACTGCCCGATAGAATTAGTTATCAAGATAAACTTTGTTCGTTTCGAAGGTTTAGCTTCCATTAAGGTAAACTCCTCATGCGGCGAAAAACATTCCCAATACTGATATCGAACAAATATGCCAGATTGTCATGCGACCGCATGGTAAAATCAGAAAGTCCTTTCCACCCCCCAACAGCCCAGCCAAGCATAATGACTGCCGCACGGCGCAGGCAGGGGTAATTTATCGGCGTTGCTCGCCTAATTTATTAACAACCCCTATAGATTCACTTTCGATGCAGTGTTTCTATTTTTACCATCCATCAATATTCCGGCAGGCGGCTTGCTCCGCGTAGGTAGGTGCAGGTACGCGTTGTAATAACTAGACGAAGGTGGCGGGGTTCACACGAGTTATTAGGTGATGTATCGCACAAGGAACAACGCCTCTCCCTGTATGTGTACATGGTTTTATAATATTGTGGTGCCGAGTCTGCCGTCGCAATGTTTCATGCGAGCAGAGATTAATTAAAGTGTGCCCATTTTGAAAGTTCCTCTATAGTTGGCAACACGTTTCGGGAAGACTGCGCTAAGACCGTGACAAGGGGAGGGGGCGGGGTTGCCTTGTTCTGGCTCCGAAGTGCTTCCCTGGACGGGTAACCCAGAATCCAAAGCCGGGAGCGGAGAGACGTTGCTGGCTGTGGCAATTTTCCAGGTATTTTCCGTTCTTTTTTGTCGAATTGGAAATTGTGGAAAGGGTGGTTGAGACACCTGAAAAACGGTCGTAAGTTGTCGCTTCATGGCAAAAAGAAAAAGTATATTTGTGTCACGAGAAGGGTTGTTATTTAAGACGTTGCCTTCCTTCGGCAAACTGTGACGAGTTTACGAGAGTAAGAAAACTTGGCACCTCCACCAAAACGCGTTTCATTCATAAGGAGCCGAAATAATTTTGTTCTTCCCTTTTTAAAATCAACACATTTCTCACGGCACCTCTTTGTTTCGCATCTGCCATTTCTCTAAGACGCCACACGCAACCTCCCTCTGTCTTCAGTATATACCCAAACATTCTACACACCAAACGGCCCCCAAGTCATCAATGAAGCCGTTCTCTTGTTCTTAAAGAATTGACTCCAGCTGCAGAATCCGTTGGGCTGGGTCTTTCATCACGAAAGACACGCTCGAGATCGAAGTTCATTATTTCGACTCTCCCCCCCCCCCCCCCTAACTCAAGGCGGCGCGGCTTCTAATTTCGCCCCCCCCCCCCCCTTCCAAACGGCGTGAAGAATGACCGAGAATGTTTCTCATCATTGATTACTCATCAAGGAGATTGAGAGCGCGAAACAGCGCAGAGGAAAGATAAAAAGTTGCCCGCCGCCGAAAAGAGGCGGCAGCGTCTGGGTGTACAGATGGCGGAGCTGAGGGTGCTGCCCCTGCAATGTGGCTGCTGTGGGAGAAGAGGTTGCTTCCACTGGGAAAGCAGAGACAAGAAAATGCTCGGAGGAAACTCGGTGTGGTTTCGAAAGAAATCAGTAGCAACTATAATATTACCAATGTGACAGTAAAACTACATATTGTAAACTATTTCAATTGCATTGATATTGCAACTGGAGTTGGGTTAACGGAGTGTTTGGCGGGGTTCCGGATTCATGGGGTGACTGCACTTGACAGAGAAAGCTGTGATAGTGACACGGGGGGACTTTTTGGGCGCTGTACTTTAAGTTTTTTGGTGGCGATACTATAAAGTGTTGTAATTTTAATTTACCGCTAGCGGCGAATCATTATATTTTGACTTTTTGCGGCTCATTAAGGGACTAATTGTGAAAATGCGCGTATGTATATAAAAAAATAAACAAAGTCTTTGATGAATGCTATCATAAAGCCCACTGGGAAGTTGTAAAGTTACTCAATAGAATTTAGTACGTGACCCACCTCGAAAACACGTGCTTTTTATAAAGTTGTGCACAATACCAAATGTATACCTTGATTTCCTGATGCCTTAATATCTTTAAAAATTCATCTGTTTAAAATTTAAAAGTTGTTCTACAATGATGGTTCAGTACGCATTTTACATTTTCTTGTAATTTTCTTTATTTACTTGTTTGTTTATTCGAGAAGAACATCCTTCAGTTTAGCCGAAAATCCGACAGACTGAGCTAACGTGCAAAAAATATGTATCCTCGACATACGGCAAACTTTGACAGGTCAGCTATAAAAAAAAACCTGATAGTTGCCTCCATTCGTGGCCCATTCTATTTACTCTGGTCGAACGTCTTTATTTTGGTTGTCGTGAGATTGCCAACATTTTTTGCTCCGGCCAAACGATTTGTTCAAGTCGCGGGAAATGTGTTCTCTCAGGAGCAGACATTGTTCGCCGCTGCCGAGGGTAATGTGCTGTCATCTAGCGAAGACGCCTTGCCTTTGTGAACCCTGGCTGGCTACTGACTAAAGCAAGCTTCAGCGAGAACCTTATCATCGGTAGCCTATTACTTTTACCCTGGATGAATTTCCGTTTTCATAATGCCAGCTTTGCTATATACGATATAGTGCACTTCCTTATTGGAAACTAATTGTGTCATTAAAAAGAACTTGCGTTCTTTCATTAATCCATCAGCCAATTGAATCGGAATAACTATAATAACATGTAAGTGTTTGCAGAACTGAATTAATCACACTTTTAATTCAGTAGCCTTGTTAATTCTAGCAGGAAATTCATTTCTTAAAGTGTACCATGAACGGCACCCTAAAGCCATCAAAGCTTTTGTGGAAATGGCATTTCTTGGGCAATTAACCATAGACGTTGTTGAAATTTGAATGCAATTTTGGGAGAGGGTGCATTCTTTGCTAAGAGTGTTGACGGACTCAAATGTCGGCGATGTGGGGTTGGCGACACATAGTATTATTAGTCTCCAGATGCATCGAGTCGACAGAGTAGATTAGGTACTATGTAACAAAAGCAGCGAGGTAATTCAAAATATGCAAAATTCATTTGCTACATAAAAAACCCATTGTTCATTAGAGTTTGATGGTAAATAAAAGGCCGCTCCATATTGTATTGTCAAAAATAGAAGTGAAAAACCAAATGAATCCATATGTCAAAATCTTCGTCCCATTGACGACGACCAACGTAATCTGCTTAATTGAACTCCATCTCGCGGCGGTGACAGCCATCGTAAGCCTGTCAATACGAGACCGTCTACCTCATTCCGGCAATTAGCGCCTCCACGCGTGAGGACGCAGCGCGCTGCCTACGCACGTACCAATGCATCGTCAAACCGCCAGAAGTGCGTGGCTGTCAGAACCGGCTGATATGAATGGCAAGCCTCGTGTATAGAGGAGGGAGACGTCACATATTTTATTTATTTCGGGGAGTTTAAATTGACATCTTCTGCCATGTAGTGTCGCTTACACGTGGCACCCCTCGCCCCAACCCCAACCCTCTCAACCCCGTCTCGCATCTTCCGTCTGCAGCCGAACTGTTAGTCATATTTTCGGTCTTGACACATTCTTAGCGTCGTGCGTCGTGCGTCGTGCGTTCTTGCTGCGTGCCAGACAAACGCAATCACTCTAGGGCACCTTGCCACAGTGTAACACAATGGATGGTCACAATGATATGGTCGTGCTAATAGTCGAAATTATGTTAATTTTGAGTCACTGGCTTGTCCAAGTCCACATTGCGACTAGTTTGATTTGCAGTCACAAATTCGTTACCTTCCGAATTATATTTTTCATCAGCCGTTACGGAAAAATCGTCTGTATAGAAGACCAGAGTGAAAAAGTGAATTTTATTTTGAACTGTTTATGAAAACTCAATGCTGTCACACATTTTGACAATGTTTTGACAATATTTTGAATATCTTAAATTTGACAATCTTCATTTGAGTAGCCCGGGATGGTTCACAGAGTATGTTCACACTTCATATACGCATACCATAGTCACATCACCTAATTAGGTATTCAAATCGCTGTATGCGCGTTGCGTGTACACCCTTCTTCCCCCCCCCCCCCCGTTATTCTTACCGGGTACACGCACGATCACTACGCACTTACGCACCGAGATCCCACGCACGACACGACGCGAGCATCACGTGGAACCTGCGTACCTTTACGCACTAACATTCACCGCGCCTGATGCAAAGCTCTATTTAATCTTAGACTCTTGTTCCATTTTGGAATAGTTAAGCATATAATGTCTACCTTAACTGGTAAGGGAATTCTTGAGTGACAAGAAAATTGAGGAAAACATTTAAGAATATCTGAAAATGTGTATACTGTACAATTTCAAACTCTTCAATTTAATAATTAGCTTTTAATTGAAAGGGAAAACTTTGTGAACAAAATTCTGTTCGCATCAATTTATACTCTCACGCACTCTTTCTGTCCTCTATCTTGGAAAGTATAAAAAACCGCTCAAAGCTTTTATATATACCAAGTCTATGATCTCACCTTGTATCCCACAGGTTTAGGTGAGCGAACACAAATAAGTTCTTTGTCTGTAAAAATAACAATGATTTTTCAATGCCAAGTTATGTCAATAATTGCCATACTTTTAAATTACGGAGTAACGTAACACACAATCACTAGCCGGTATCCACCTACAGTGGTAGATATCGTATAGTTTACCTTGACGACATAAACGATATCCAAACAAATCAGCCGATACTCTCATAAAGACCAAAATGCCGCCTTCAACGCACGCATGGCGGGGCTAACAAACCACATCATCATAGGCGCGTTTTGACTTCCTCGCATCACATTACGTCTTAAGGGACGTCGCCGACGGATTTGGGGCACAGGTACGCGAGACGCTTAGCGCCGAGACAAGGTGTGCGACGTCCTCAACACGCTGGCCGGTGCATCGCTTGGGGTGCATCGATGCACTTCCGGTGTGGGGGTAACTCTCCGTTTCACTCTAAGAGAAAGAGAATTTGGATCTTCGATGATGTTATAAACTGCTGCTAGACAGTAGAAAAAGTTTTTAAAAAGCCACATTTATCATCTCAATTAGCTTCTATAACTCTGTGCACACGTCGCAAGGCTGGGATCTCTGATAGACCATGGAAATCCACGCTCTTTGTTCTAGTGAATTGGAGTCAAGAAACAATTTTTCTCGCCCCAACTCCTGACTGAAAACATTGTATCCAATCGCAAATGGCGTTAGTACATCGGTGCAAGGCTAGTCGCAAGGACAATGTTCCACTGTGGGGCTTAGTTCAGATACATTTCCCAAACGAAATTGAAATGAAATGATTTATAAGTTTCGATTTCTGACTTGAATATTTCATTCACTTTTTAATTCCTATATATATTTCGACTTATTTTCTCTCTACGAGGTCACCTTTTCGGAGTTCGTTTGATGTCCAGGCCAAGGGACCGCAAAATCGAGCGGAACGGCGGTGCTCGGCGAAATCCTACAGACGTTTTGATTTAATAATCCTTTTCTCGTTTACAAAAGCGAAGAATCAACACGATTTATGTGGTCAATTAATTACGTCTTCAACAATACGCTCAGGCTGAAACTAATTTATAACGCGATAACCGTCAATCCTTTATGCGACTCGCAGCATGGCAACAAAGTAACAGTGGGCTCGGATATGGAGAGGAACCTTTTCGAACTCATTCAGGAAATAATTGAATTCCCTCCCTGTATAGCGGCACATATCCCAGCTAGAACGCAACGCAGCCACTTTCTTATTTCACCCGCACTTTCTCTTGCAGCTCGAATGCTAATCCCAGAAAAGATACGTCGTTCAAACGAACAACGGCCTCGCAGTTTTCTGACAACAAACGCGCTGATTTTCACTTCTGAATTTCACTACGCCCCCCCCCCCCCCCCTCCCACAAGCCCTTTCACCCTCTGAAATCTCTGCCGCCTCGCAATGTTCCACGAGCAAGATAATCAACTGGTTGCACCCCGGATCAGGCGGCAAGTGGCTGAAGATTGTGTGATTTAATTAATGGCGTCTGTCTTGTATATGCGAGGCAAAGGGTCAGCGCCGTAAGGGCGGGAGCTGGCCGCGACCAGGGCTGGTTCTGTCCTGATTGCCGAACGCGCGCGAATGCGGCCTCAGACCGGTCTTAATTACTGTCTTCAGGTGGGGATCGGTGACCTGCTGACGCGACCAACTCGCGTCTGCTCAGTGATCGGCTAGACTAGCAATCAGAGCTCGGTGCATTGCCCGTGCTGTGGGCGCGGATTGGTTGCGACAAGCACCGGAGCTATTGCCGCATTCAAGGCGGCCACCTCGCTCGCCCGCACAACAACAGTCTCACCAACTTGATTCCTGACACCCTCAACAAATTAGCGGCATCTTCCCCAGCTTCTCCCGGCATCCACACCTCGACTAGACGGCTCAGACAACGGAGTGTCAAGCCGTCAAACAATCATAATCCAGGCAAACAATACTAGCCAAAGCTAAACACGCAAACTCCAAGAAATTTAATTAATCCACCTCCAAACATTCCGTTAGATAATTTCGTCGTTTACGAACCATGAATCGACCTAGACATCTTGCTTGCAAGATATACATATATGGAAAGGGCTAATGAGCTTGTGGATCCAATCGATTTGTTTTGCCAGTTTGTCAATCTAGACCCAGCGATCTTACCAATGCTTCAGTACATTTGTATTGAGCAGTACCTACTTGCTCATTATATTGAATAAAGATGATATCTGTGTCATTTTAGACGAGTCTGAAGCAACTAGAATTGGGCATTTGCCCGTTACAAATAAATACACAATAATTAAAACAGCGTGAGGTGAATGTTAAGCATAAAATGTGGCCATCAAAACTGAACGTCTCCTTTACTAGTATTATGCTGTAAAGTGAATTCACAATAGGTACCTGCTAAAGCTAAGCACCAAGCGCCACCCTTACAACCCACAATTCGGCTAGTCAAAGAAATACACATGGATGCCTTTATTGATCTTCGAATTGATACGGATGAATTATCTAAGAGCTTTCATGAACCCAACTGCTCTTTTGAATCACATTTTTGTCAGCTTTCCCCGCATGTATACCTCGTACCCCGCAAAACGTGGCAACCTCAGAAACACAGCAAGCCGCAAGCCCCGTATAGGGAACTATACTTTGCCGTAATCAAATGCACGTGTAGTCGCCAAGCAAGTTGCACTCTGTCGCTGCACTTCCACGATGTGTAACCGCGTGCCGTTGCATTATGCAGATGCAGCGGTAACTGCAGCAGTACTGCTGGTTGCGCCGATAGTTTACTTCGCAAAGTGGAGCAAATCAACCGCCTAGTGGATCTGTTTGTGCAATATTGCGCGTTTTATCGTTGTACAGATTTTCATTAGATTCCTCTCGCAGTCTCTTGCATTGAGACAGACTGCTACAGAGATGAAGAGCAAGTTTTGCATGCTATATACGTACTTGTCGAATATTCAGTAGCGTCGTGTTTAGAGGGTATCCGAGTTAAACATTCAATAGATTTGGCAATGGAAATGGTCAGGTACAATATAGGTAATCACTCTGAATTCATTGAACCAAATGTAAACATCTAAGGTAGATACTAGAAATAGCTACTTGGCAACGTTTGGAATTTGCATTGGAAAGGGTTCGTTGACCAGTTCAAGTTCTAAAGAGACGAGTAGGTATTTACCTCGACATATATCTCGAATGACTGGTAACTTCGCCTTAGATGAGTCCCCCTTCAGTGGTCATTTAGCACCACATTCCGAGCAATAAATAAAATGCACTTGCAGATCGCTGTGCTGTCAGCACCAACTCTAGCGACCGACTGACTTCTTAGCCGAGGGGTAACTTGTTTCGTACGGAATCGGAGTCGGCTCGGCGGAATACTGATAACAAACCAATTACCATGATAATGCTCAGGCTGATGACATTACCTGATTACATATAAATAAACCGTTTTATGACAAAATAGTTCAAAATCTAAATCTAAAGCATTAATTTGATTAATAATAATCCCAACTTGGCTTGCTAGTTGCTACACATCATAACAACATAGTATACATGGCTCATACAACAAACCACAATCAGAAAACTTGTTAGAGGGGGAAATGGACTTACCGACTACCCGCGAAGTGAGAACAGCTAATGATGCACAGCTCTGTACAAAGCTTTAGTCTACGCTAGCCAAATACCTGAATCTGATGATGAATGACCTAACATTATTATGACATTATTTGTTTCATATGATTGGGATTAATAATGGGATTTTATGCAATTGGGATTATGATTGATTGGGTAGTATAATATCAAGCTATGGTAAATTAAAAAAATAAATAGAAACAAGAATGCATCAAGCAGAAATATTTTGTATGAGAGCTATAGGAAGTTACTATGGAATCTCCTCGAGAAGACGCAAAGTTTTATTTTTATTATTTATACTATTATGAACCATTCTAAGACATGGATCTGCAGCATGTATATTAGCAATAAAGAAGTCAAAATAGAGGCAGCAGTCAGCACAGACGAAGTATATAAAAATTAAAAAGGGGTAACTAGTTGAACAAAATAAAAAGTGAAGAATTGAGTAAAAAAATTAAAAGTGGAGAAGTCGGGTTTTAAATTTGAAAAGAAATTTGTATGGAAGAATAAAGAAAATGAACGAAAACAGATTGCCACGAAAACTTTGTAATATTTAAGTTGATAAAAGAGGAAAAGGAAGACGTATGAGATAGATGGTATGAAAAAGTAAAAATTTACATGGAAGAGGTTGAACAGAAAAATACATAGAAAGAATAAGATAAATGGAAAGCGTTAATATCAAAATAAGAACATGACGAGGAACATAAAGAAGATGATTGTAATTTAAAATAATTAAAAAGTAATTGGAATCTTCTTGTTTGTGGAGATTGCCTAAAATTATTTTATTGGTCTGAAATATGAATAAACTGATATTCTTACAGATATATGAGCTGATATATAAAAAAATTGTTCTTTTCCCAATCGCAGGAGGACGCACCTGGCAGTTACAGCGAAAGGTAATTTGAAAAGTTTCAGATTTGATTTTAAATTATTGAACAAAAGTACCAGATTTCACTTCTGTCCAAACGTTTTAGAATCATTTATAAGTAAAGAAGAAATTGTAAGTAGACGCAAACTTATGAAGAAATAACGCTCCTTATTCGAACAGCTGGAACTGGAATCACTTTACTGCTGCCAAATAACCATCATTACCTCCTCGCTCCAAAAGTGTAACATGCAATCGCTTTCGATTTCCGATACACAACATATTGCCGTGCTCGTGAAACCGCGCTGGATTGCAGAACATACGACAATTTCTTCGAGTCAAGAATGTTTTTTATGCGCGGATTGCGCCGACTTGATCAATCATGGGACCACAAAGAGTATGCTCATATGCAGGTCTTCGAGGAGAACTTACGCATACTGCATTACACAGGTGAGCTGGACAGCAGATTTCCGGGATCCAATTTTAAATCAAGAATGTATAAGGTAACAATACGATCTGAATCAAACGCCTAAAATTGCAACCAAATTGTAAGCCACATGTAGAAGAAATTATTAAAACACAATAATTTACGACCTTGTGCTTCATGAGATGAATTTGTGTCACAAATATTAAAGCTCAGCTGAAGGAGCCGTTGATAAAATAAAATAAACATTTTAAAATCGGCTACTCGCCAACTCCGGTTTACCCGATTGATAGTATATTTTGAAAATGTAGGAAAATATTTTCGTTTTCGTTTTCAACACTTAACCCGCTTGGTTTCTTGCGCCCTGATAGGTTTTTGGCGAGAGGACAACGAGGAAAGAAACTGGCTCTACTACCTTAGACGTGGTCTGATTTGGTACATCATTCTCTACGGCGTGTACTGCATCTTCATTTGCCTCCCGATCTATATCTACTTTCACTCGGACCAGTTCTCCGTGGTCTCCGAGACGCTGGCCAATGAGTTGACGTCGTTGATGGTGTCCACCAACTGCCTGACCACGTACTTGCAGAACTACAGCCTCAACGAGCTAGTACAGCTCATGAGGGACATGTACGATAACCACTGTCCGACTCATCCAGAAACTGCGGGGATTATGGAAAGCACCAAGAAGTACTGCCACACCTTATCTGATTCGTTACCGAGATTGACATATTACTCCTTTTGGTTGATCGGCTCCGTTGCTATCTACACCCTTTTAAAGGAGCGCGACATAGACGATCGCTGCAAGTAAGGAAATTAGAACTTCGATTTCGTGAGGTGCTTTGCATGTCAAACTGCACATAAACCATTCATTAAAGCGGCAAATATAAATTGTCCGAATTCTGCTGTGGTTGTCCCTCTGAATTTGCCAGGTGCTGGTACCCTTTCGACCCGCGAGCACCGATCGTCTTCGAGATCGTCGTCTTCGCGTTCCTGTTGAACTTCGTCCTGGTGGTGATCAACACCATTTCCACAGACGCGTTCATCGTGTGCATGTTTCTGCACACAAGGGCGCAGCTGAGGGTGCTGCACCAGAAGATGCGGAACCTCAGAAAGAACGCCGAACGTACTCTGGCAGAAGGCCAGGGGGCGAGAGGAACCTTTTTTGGAGGGGGTAGAAATGCTACCCAGAGCGTCCAAAACCAAAGGAACATCAACGACGGAGCTAGAAATAATGCTTTTAGTTATGCGCCTATGCATTTGCGGCTGGGCAACAAAATGGGTAGACCTTCTCGAATCTTTCAAGACAACCATTACGCTCAGAAGAGCGTTAACTTGCAGATGAATTCTGCTCTCGGAGAGTGTGTTAAACATCACTGTAAGATTTTAGAGTAGGTCTCCCATCTGAGTTTGAAGACAATAACAGTCATTATTCAATCCTTCTTAAGACCGTTCCGTTGGCAAGCAGATCTCTGTGCACTGCTAAGGATTAAACTATTCTTTGTCTCTCCTGAATTTGGGGAATGCGTTTTGCTTATAATACACACTCGTGTCATGCAGCACTTGACCTAGCCAAGAACTCAAAATTTAATATATTTTAGATATGCGAAACAAAGATTGGCACACTACATTCCTGAACTCCTATTGAAGGCATCCCTTTCAGGTTCGTCCAAGCGTTCGAGAGGTTCTGGAACCCCGTCTTCAGCGTGAAAATCATCGTCAACTTGTCCGCCAGTGTGTTAATCCTGGTTTCGTCGTCGATGGTTTGTCCTGTAACATATTAATATGTTTTGTAACCTTTGAAACAGCGTTCTGACAGAGATATTAAATAATCTTTTTGTCACGTGATTTTCAGAAATCTGGCGATACAAGTGTTTTAGTCCTTTTCACGATCGTTTCGACTTTTTACCTGGAGTTTGCAGTGTTCAGCTTCTTCGCCGAGCAAGTCGCTGATGAGGTATAATAATATGGAGATACTGTAATGCTTGTTTTCCAATGGATTGCATCATCGTGTGTATATTAGCAGAACATGGATTTCAGTTGACCTATCTTAATTTCTTTGATTGTTACTGCCCAGAATCACTTTCGGCGAACTAGGTTTAATTGTATTTTTCAATCCGACAATATGATGAAACAAGTCGCTCCACACCAAAAGTGGATGGATGCAGGGCTGTCGTAGAGATTGTGAGTCACCGAAAAAGTATCCACAATCTCACAACGCATTCGAAGCTCTCGCCGTCGCCTTCGATTCAAACATGTTCCAGATGAGCCAGCTGAAGGAGGCCATCTACGACTGCGACTGGACCGGCGCGGAGGAGGACTTCAAGAGGTCCATGAGGATTGTCATCTCGATGGCCAACCAGCCGAGCTTGGTTCGCGCCGGAGGGTTCGTGCCGCTCTCCATGGAGACCGTGCTCAGCGTGAGTAACCACCGCACTTCTGATCAGTAGAAGACGCTTCAGGCTGCATGACAGCCCAGGAAAAGTAAAATATAATACATAATAAGGCGGCATGCATATATAGTTTCATATCACTGCTTTCATTTTTGAAAATGTTCTCACATTTTATCTATAAATTGATGAAAAAGAATGTGTTCCATGTGCCAGGTGGTTACTTCTGGGTACTCCTACTACACGGTGCTCAGCAGTTTCTGAAGGATCCCGCCGGCACGTCGCATTCACCAGTGGACGCGCAGCGTCAACAAAGTTTTTTGAGAGGCACCAATTTTACAGCTTGTTTACTTATCAGGGTTTCGGAAAGTGTTTCCACACTAAACATTAAACGAACTACGTTCTAGCATTGTTTCCCCCAAAATCTTAAGACATAGCATTCCAACTTACAAACGCCATGTATACAGAAAATGATCACCGTAAATTTATATAAAGCAGCTATATTGTAACTGCATACCTTCATTCTGTATACTACGGGAAAGGTAATCGCGTTAAACAGATACGAAATTTTTTATTTCAAGGGTTCGATGTCCGCATGTGTTGATTTGGTAATAAACGAATAACTTGACGATCGGAAAACAAACCTACTGCAAATAATAAAATAATCGGTTACCGGTTTTGAAAAAGCATGATCTTCACGAAAAGAATTTCAGTTAAGGATGCATGATAAGGTAAGAATGGATGTGGTAATTGCATTAATCATAAGAGAAGGTTTAAATAAAAAATGAGATATAAGCTCGAAATGGCTTAGCTAATCTCTTGTTGGAGCACAAATTTCCAAAAGCATTCTGCAAAGGAGCATTTTGTGGTAATGCAAACCTCATTGCCAATGAAGGATGTTATGGATTGACTGATATTACTTTCATGGCGGATGTTTTCAAATAAACAATATTCAAAAACAACCTACCACACAATTTTCAGAATGCTAAATAAATAAGAAATTCTTTTTGACAAATGAATCTAATATCACTTTCATGCGGTCAAATACCCATAATTAATACCAACCTACCCAGTGCAGTGCCTATAACATAAAGTATAAATAAACAATATAGCAAAGTGGCAAAGACATGCATACACTTGCTTATTCAACCATCGTTTTCCAATGTTATAGAACTTCTTTTGCTTTGCGACATGCAATGAATTATATGGAGCCCTTGCCGCTACCGTGCTGGAAGGTAAGTGTCTCACTCACTTGCAGCCGGGTATGTTCTTCAGGCGTGAGTTGCGACGGGTCTTTGAAGGCTGGCGCCGCCAGGACTCCCGCAATGTGTTGGTTTTTGAAGAGAACATACGCACATTTCATTACACAGGTAAGTTTGGTCGCCGGATACACAAGAAATATGGATTGTATCGAAATATTCAGAGAATAACACTCAGATTTAATCGTTCACGCAGGCTTTTGGTGTGCAGCAAATGAAAACAGAACCTTGCCCTACTTCCTAAGACGTGGTCTGATATGGTACAACTTTCTCTACGGCGTGTACTGCATTTTCATTGGTATTCCAATGTATATCTACTTGCACTCGGACCAGTTCTCCGTGGTCTCAGAGACGCTGGCCCTTGAGGTGATGTCGGTGATGGTGTCCACCAACTGCCTGACCACGTACTTGCAGAACAACAGCCTCAACGAGCTAGTACAGCTCATGAGGGACATGTACGATAACCACTGTCCGCCTTATCCCGAAACTGTGGGGATTACAGAAAGCACTAAGAAGTACTGCCACATGTTGTCTGATTCGTTACTGAGATTGTCATATTACTCATTTTTGTTAATCGGTTCCGTTCCTATCTACACCCTTTTAAAGGAGCGTGATATAGACGATCGCTGCAAGTAAGAAAATTAGAACTGCGATTTTGTATGATGTCTTGCATGCCAAACTACACATGAACCATTCATTTTTGAGAAAAAATTTAAATTGTCCGATTTATGTTGTAGTCGTCCCTCTTAATTCCCAGGTGCTGGTACCCTTTGGACCCGCGAGCACCGATCGTCTTTGAGATCGTCCTCCTCGCGTTCCTGTTGAACTTCGTTTCGGTGGTGTAGAACACCATTTCCACAGATGCGCTCATCGCGTGCATGTTTCTGCACACGAGGGCGCAGCTGAGGGTGCTGCACGTGAAGATGCGGAACCTGAGGAATAACGCCGAACGCACGGTCGCTGGAGAAGCCCACATAAAGGTTAACACAAAATTATCCTGAAGTGAAATTGAATTTCAATGCAGAGAGCCGGCATGTGGAGATTCAATTACGATTAACTAAATTCAAACTGGATTTATACTAACAAAAGTGAGTAAACATGTAATAGTTTCCCGGTGAACGTGCCATTCAATTGTTACAGGGGAACTACAAGGAACCAAAGGATTCTCTTCAAGATGACCTGGAAGAACAGGTGAGCGTCGACCTGCAAATGGACACTGCGCTCGGAGAGTGTGTGCTTCACCACGCCAAGATTTTAGAGTAGGTTTTCCACATGGAACAAGTAAGGCTGAGAACAACTGAAAGTTGAGCACTTCAATTAATGGATTTTGTAGAGTTGCTCTAAATGCCTTGGGTCCATGTGCATTGCCACGGGCACGAACTATACATCTGAATGTCTAGACACACTCTTAAATTGTGTTGTAATTGTTTTTTTGTTTTTTTTAACAGTAGATTTTTAATAATAAACATTTACTTTATAATGCTAGTAAAGTCTCAAATATGAACCTCTGTTTGAACCATTGACTCAAATATATCGGTAACCACAAAAAGTCTGATATTGATGGCATCGATTTCAGGTTTGTCGGCGCATTTGAGCAGTACTGGAACCCTGTCTTCAGCGTGAAGATCATAGTCAACTTGTCCGTTGGTGTTCTTGTACTGGTCTCGTCATCGGTGGTAAACTATTGCAATATTTCCGTATTGCGGTAACATTTAAAACAGGTCATGCTCGATTATTTCTGATAAAATGCCAAATTTCCTTTGTACCCCTAGAACATCAGAATGTCAAGGGGTTGCATTCTTATTCGTATCGTATAAAATTATGTTAATATTGAAACAATGCATGACTTTAAGAGAGCTCAGCTGACTTTTGTTCTGTGCTTTTCAGAAATCAGGTGAAACGGGCAGTGTTTTAGCTCTATTCACAATCCTGATTGTTTTTTACCTGGAGATGGCAATCTTCTGCCACTTCTCCGAGCAGGTCGCCGAAGAGGTAATATGAATTTCATTTACTGTTGCCTGATTGTCCTATGTAGAGTACTAGTAAAAAAAATACTTCTTCAAACGGTATTTTGAATGAAAAATATCGCCGATTTCGCGACGTTTCGAAATATACTTATTTCCAGGAATTCGAAGTTTCCAGATTATTAACGTAGGAGTGAGCAGAGTGAACGAATGCCTATTTCAAAAAGAATTTCTCTGAAAAAGGCGTTCTTATAATTTTGTGTGCTTCTGTTTATGTTTGATTCTAGGCATTTTACTGACCAAACACCCCCAAAATCTTCTTTGAATCAAATTCAAACTTTCGAAATCTGCAGACAGCAACGACATTAAGTGACTCTTAATTAACGGGCTCCTCTTCTTCTTTTAGGGGAGAAAGAAGAAAGTCAACTCCTTTTAGTGATAAAAAGTGATAAAAAGGATCATTTTTGCCTGTGTTAAAAATTGTTGGCATTGTGATTCTGAGCCTAATTACAAACGATTTCAGCACAAACTAGATCATACGCGAGTGCCAATCACCCTCATAAAGGTCGGCGTTCGCTGTCATAAATTAGATGAGCCAGCTGAAGGAGGCCATCTACGACTGCGACTGGACCGGCGCGGAGGAGGGCTTCAAGCAGTCCATGAGGATCGTCATCTCGATGGCCAACCAGCCGAGCTTGGTTCGCGCCGGAGGATTCGTGCCGCTCTCCATGGAGACCGTGCACAGCGTGAGTGACTCTCTGCTTTGTAGGGGACGCTTCAGGCTACATGACATCACAGGGAACATAAAATTGCGCACAACAAGCAGATATGGAAATAGAATTTAGATTTAAAAATATCAAAAGTCTTGTTTTGAAAATGTTCTCACTTTTTGCTAATGCGTTCCAAATTGCCCAGGTGTTCTCGACGGTGTACTCCTTCTACATGGTGCTACGCAGTTTCTGAAGAATGGAGACGGATGTCGCATTCACCAGCCGCAGCGCGTGGCTTCGGAGGACTTTTAATCATTGCGTTTCCAACACTTCAATTTTAAAACAATGCCCTCTAACAGACTGTTGTGTTTGAGAACCTCGAGGCACCTAGAACTTCGAAAAAATGTTCGCACATTTTTTTCTATAAATTGTTGAAAAAGAATGAGTTCCGTGTATCACGTGGTTACTTCTGGATACCCCACGGTGCTCGGCAGTTTCTGAAGGATCCCGCTGGCACGTCGCATTTACCAGCGGAAGTGCAGCGTCGACAAGGTTATTTGATAGCTGAGTTGTGACTTATCTAGATAATTTTACCTAAATAAATTATCTAGATACTTTTTGTTATCTTTTATCTTATTGATGAGCGTAGCGAGCGAAGCGTGCGAAGCGAAATCATCAATTTCACTACTGCTAAAAAAAACACTTGTGTGTGTTTTTTTTTTTTGTTTTTTGTTTTTTGTTTTTTTTTAATGTGTGTTTGCGCGCGCTCTACAGGCCAAACGCCTGCTTCGATTTGGATAGAATTATCAGGGTGTCTACACTTGTTCTCAACTTAGACCCCCTGCGTTTTCCAAGAAAATCCTCCATACCCTTCACTTTCAAAGCAGAAAAAAGAGCAATATTCGACAATTGGGCAAGTTTGGAAAAGTACGGAAATTTATTTAAAAGTGCGTATTTTTTTCAAATTTTCCCAATTTTGATAGTTGCCTTTAGAAACCTTCGAAACTTCACACCAGATTTTTTTACTTGAAGCTGACTTCAAGATTTGACAGATATTAGAAATTTTGTCAATTTCGTGCATGCAAGTTTTTGAAAGTAAGTTCGCGGCAGAAATATATCTCCAACCTAATAAAAACCCTTTGGGCATGAGTTACATCTATGTATTTACATGCACATTGCTCAATGACCTAAAAATAAGCATATTTCCGCTACCCGACAGCTCGGACAGAAACAAAGAAAGGCCAGAATCGTTTACAATTTCAAGTGATCAGAATTTTCGAAAAAGCAATGGTCCGGCTTGCCGGTCCATGATTTGCATAGGCTTTCTGCCTCAATCTTTTTATGCGCTACACAAACCGCTACGCTCATCTTCAACGCAACACAAATTGCGTTCGCCCTAGTCTAGGTAATTTGAGCAAACGTTATCTTTTATCTTCATCTACATAAATTAATTTGACATCTTTACGATTTATCCAAGATAACAAAATTATTATCTAAAAAAAACGGTTGTAAAATCAATTTCTCCGGCAATGTTGTACTCGACCACCGCCGTCTGCATGTCGCTGACGCCATTTAGCTCAGCCTGGTCAGATGATGCGGTGGTCCTCTTTGGAAGCGTGCAGGGAGTGGGAAAGAAGATCTCTCTTCGAAATCGACAATTTTGCTCTATTCAGGATGAATTTTTATTTTTTGATATAATCTTTTATCTTTTTTGTATTATCTAGATACATTTTGGTTATCTTCATCTTTTATCTAGATAGTTTTGCTACTGCTACCTTTTTTTTTATCTAGATAAAAAAAAGCTTCGTTATTGGTATCGTTATCTTTATCTAGATAATTTTTAAAACTATCTGTCACAACTCTGTTTAATTGGCACCGATTTTACAGCTATTTACCTTTAAGAGTTTTGGAAAGTGATCCAAAATCTCAAGACATTTGGCATGCAAACTTACAGACGCCATGCATAAAGAAAATGATCACCGTAAATTTATATAAAGCAGTTTTTATTGTAACTGCATACCTTAATTCGGTATACGAGAAACGGAATCGCGTTAAACAGAGACGAGATTTTTTTATTGCAAGGGTTCGATGTCCGCATGTGTTGATATTTTGTTAATGAACGAATAACTTGACGATCGAAAATCATCCTGCTGCAAATAATAAAATAATCGGTTACCGGTCTTAAAAAAGGGGATCTTCACGAGCAGAATTTCAGTTAAGGTTGTTTAGAAAGGTAAGAATGGATGTGGTGATTGTATTAATCATAAGAAAAGGTTTAAATTTAAAATGAGATGTACAGTCGAAATGGCTTAGCTTATCTCTTGTCGGTGAACTCTTAAGTGGTGCTCTTAAAGCACAAATTTCTAAAAGCAATCTTCATATGAGCATTTTGTTGTGAATAAACTCATTGCCTATCAAGGATATTATGTTTTAACTGATAATGCTTTCATGGCTGGACGTTTTCAAATAAACATATTCAAAAACAACCTTCCACACCATTTTCAGAGTGCTAAATAAATAAGAAATTCTTATTATCAACTGAATCTAATATCACTTTCCCTGCGGTCAAATACAAATAATTTATCCCAACCTACCCAGTACAGTGCCTGTAATATAATATATAAATAAACAATTTAACCAAACTGGTGAAGACATGCATATACTTACGTATTGATCCATTGTTTTCCAAAAAGCCCTTGCCGCAACCGTCTTGGCAGGAGAGTGCATGATCACCTTGCAGCCGGGTATGTTCTTCAGGCTTGAGTATCGACGGCTCTTCGAAGGATGGCGCCGTCAATACGCCCTCAACATGTTGGTTTTGGAAGAGAACATACGCATATTTCATGACACAGGTAAGTTTGGTGGCCGGATACACAAGAAATATGTATTGTTTGGAAATAATTTAGCGAATAACAATCAGATTTTATCATTCACCCAGGCTTTTGGTGTGCAGAAAATGAAAACAGAACCTTGCCCTACTTCCTAAGACGTGGTCTGATTTGGTTCAACTTTCTCTATGGCGGGTACTGCATCTTCATTGGTATTCCAATGTATATCTACTTGCACTCGGACCAGTTCTCCGTGGTCTCAGAGACGCTGGCCAATGAGTTGACGTCGGTGATGGTGTCCACGAACTTCCTGACCACGTACTTGCAGAACAACAGCCTCAACGAGCTAGTACACCTCATGAGGGACATGTACGATAACCACTGTCCGCCTTATCCCGAAACTGTGGGGATTACAGAAAGCACTAAGAAGTACTGCCACATGTTGTCTGATTCGTTACTGAGATTGTCATATTACTCCGTTTTGTTAATCGGTTGCGTTCCTATCTACACCCTTTTAAAGGAGCGCGATATAGACGATCGCTGCAAGTAAGGAAATTATAACTGCGATTTTGTAAGGTGCTCTGCATGCCAAACTGCACATGAACCATTCATTAAAGTGACAAATTTAAATTGTCCGATTTCTGTTGTCGTTATCCCTCTCAATTCTCAGGATCTGGTACCCTTTCAACCCGCGAGCACCGATCCTCTTCGAGATCGTCCTCCTCGCGTTCCTGTTGAACTTCGTCCAGGTGGTGATCAACACCATTTCCACAGACGCGTTCATCGTGTGCATTTTTCTGCACACGAGGGCACAGCTGAGGGTGCTGCAGCAGAAGATGCGGAACCTGAGGAAGAACGCCGAAAGCACGGTCGCTGGAGAAGCCCACTTAAAGGTTAACACAAAATCATCCTAAAATTAAATTGAATTTCAATGCAGAGCGCCGGCATGTGGAGATACAATTACGTGTAACTAAATTCAAACTGGTTTTGTACTGACAAAAGTGAGAAAAACATGTAATAGTTTCCCGGTTAACGTGCCATTCAAGTTACAGGAGAACTACAAAGAACCAAAGGATTCTCTTGAAGCTGACCTGGAAGATCAGGTGAGCGTCGACCTGCAAATGTGCACTGAGCTCGGAGAGTGTGTGCTTCACCACTGCAAGATTTTAGAGTAGGTTTTTCACAGGGAACAAATAAGACGAACACAATCTTAAATATTGTCGTAATACTTTTGTGTTTATCTTACAGTAGATTTGTAAAAATAGGCATTGACTTAATAATGTGTGTCTGCAGCTGTCATTAACGTTTCTTGTAAAGTCTTAAACATGAACGTCTGCTTGAACCATTGTCTCAAATATATCGGTAGCCAGAAAAAGTCTGATATTGATGTCTTCGATTTCAGGTTTGTCGACGCATTCGAAAAGTACTGGAACCCTGTCTTCAGCATGAAGATCATGGTCAACTTGGCCTTTGGTGTTCTTGTACTTGTCTCGTCGTCGGTGGTAAACTTTTGTAATATTTCCGTAATGCGGTAATTAACATTTGAAACAGGTCATGCTCGCTTATTTCTGATAAAATGCCAAATTTACTTTATGCCCCCTGGAACATCAGAATATCAAGGGGTTGTAGTCTTATTCGTATCGCATAAAATTGTGTTAATATTGAAACAACGCATGACTTTCAAAGAATTCAACCGATTTTTGTACTGTGCTTTTCAGAAATCAGGTGAAACGGGCAGTGTTTTAGCCCTGTTCACAATCCTTATCGTTTTTTACCTGGAGATGGCAATCTTCTGCTTCTTCTCCGAACAGGTCGCCGAAGAGGTAATATGAATTTCTTATACACTTGTCTGATTGTCCTATCTTAAGTACTAGTTTTAAAAAAACCTTTTCAAACGGTGTTTTGAATGCAAAATATCGCCGATTTCCCGACGTTCCGTATTATATTTATTTCCAGGAATTCGAAGTTTTCAGATTCTTTGCGTAGGAATGAGCAGAGTGAATAAATGCCTTTTTAAAAACGAATTTATCTGATAAAAGTGTTCTTATAATTTTGTGTGCTTCTGTTTATTGTTTGATTTTAGGCATTTTACTGACCAAACATCCCCAAAATCTGTTTTGAAACAAATTCAAACTTTCGAAATCTGCAGACAGCAAGGACATAAATTAGGGACTCTTTATTAACGGGCTCCTCTTCCTCTTTTAGGGGAAACAGAAGAAAGTCAACTAATTTTAGTGATAAAGAGTGATAAAAAGGATAATTTTCGACTTAAGTAAAAAATTTTGGCATTCCAATTCTGAGCCTAATTTCTAACGATATCGGCACAATATTGAGCATGAGCGTCTGTCATTCACCCTCATAAAGGTCGCTGTCATGTTCCAGATGAGCCTGCTGAAGGAGGCCATCTACGACTGCGACTGGACCGGCGCGGAGGAGGGCTTCAAGCGGTCCATGAGGATCGTAATTTCGATGGCCAACCAGCCGAGCTTGGTTCGCGCCGGAGGATTCGTGCCGCTCTCCATGGAGACCATGCACAGCGTGAGTGACTCTCTGCTTTGTAGAGGACGCTTCAGGCTAAATGACATCACAGGGAACATAAAATTGCGCACAACAAGCAGATATGCAAATGGAATTTAGATTAAAAAATATCAAAAGTCTTATTTTGAAAATGTTCCCACACTTTCCTATAATTGGTTGCTAATGCGTTGCAAATTGCCCAGGTGTTATCGACAGTGTACTCCTTCTACATGTTGCTACGCAGTTTCTGAAGAATGGAGACGGATGTCGCATTCACCAGCCGCAGCGCATGGCTACGGAGGACTTTTGAAACTCGGTGTTTTCAACACTTAACTTTAAAAACACTACCCTCTTACACACTGTTGTGTTTGAAAACCACGAGGCACTCTTTTTTTGCTTACAAACACCACTATTACCACATACGAACAAATAGTGAAATAATGATAACTGCAACAATATCAATAATGCAAAACATTACAATATCAACAACACGTTGTTACCTTTGTACTGAGAATATAGCGTGGTTCATTTAATTCGGACTCTGACATTTACTTTGAAAATCAATGTCCTGTAGCCGTTTGGAAAACCTACACCTACACAGGCGTCACTTACATTTTCGCTTGCCAAAAGTATGCAAATCAAATAAAATGCTGTGCAACGTAACGAAGACCCAACATCTGTAACTCTTTTTATGTACAAACATTTCTCACAGCCCATGAATAGAACCCAAAACAAAACGCGGGCGAGCTAGGGGTGTCCCACTTTCGCCCGAGGCGTCGTGTACCACGCCATGCGACCCTGCACGCCATGACGCGACGGGAAAGAAGCCTGGTTTCATTTGACTCGAGGAGGACAAGGGAACGGTCGGTTGGTCGCTCTGTCGGTCAGGCACCGCTGGGCAGTGACTTTTGCACCGCGACGACGGTGTGTTTCGATCTGTGCGTCAAAAGGCGGCGGCGAAATGGTCCCGGAAGGGCTTCTCGAATATCTGTAATTCCATCAGAATGAAGAGAGCCGTCGGTCCGCGCTGCACGTTGAATGGGGCTAATGAGCGTGCGGTTCTCATTAGGTAATGACCCCTCGCGGCGGTGTGCCGGCCCGGGGGTGCACGATGTACCGGGCGGCTGTCAAAGGACCGTTCCTATATAGAGAGAGATGGAATTATTCGCCCCACAATTTCATCTCCCGCGCTCGCCTCCATTATGGTTCATACTTTCGTCGTGCCGACGGTGTATACGGCGCTCGCAAACCGGACGAATTAGATTATTTTTGGAAAATGTATATATTTATTTTAAGAGATATAAAACTGGGGATTTCTCGTTCGAAATGTTTAGGGTCTGTTTGGACGTCCAAAACCTCTCCGCCGTTCTGGTGCGTAAGCCTTCCAAACCTTTAACTTCTCGGGCGCAGTGCAATCACACTTTTAATTCTTCCAATTACTTTTATTCTGCGATACGTACCGTCAGGGCTGTGATTTTGCCCGGAATCTAATTCGGGGAGTTTGTCAACCTTTACAACTGGATTCAGGCCAAACAGCGGCAGAGGGCTTCTCACTCTACGAGCATTTCCCCTACATAGTATAACGAACACTACAAAATAATCTACAAAACCACGTAACGTAAAGCCAAGCGGCAAAAGTACCGTTTTCAACTTTGCCAGTTGTCCAATGAGAATGCCTGGACCCAAGAAAAGTAAGCATATACAAGTTAAAAAAGGAATTTTTAAGGGGTAACTTATCATTTCTAGCTATAGGATGGACTTTGCCACGCTCTCTCAGGTGAATGAGTCTTTCCGCTTATTTTGGTGGAAGTGCCAAGTTCATGTCTACGCTGATGGAGGCGCCAGTTTAAAGCAGATTTTGGTCAATATTATACATAATTTGGTTACATAACATAATTTGGGTAACATAATTAAGAGAATGGTGCCGCAAGACTCAAGTACAGTGAGAGTATTTAGTGGATAGCTCTGTATTAAAGAATGAGCCAGTATAATGTGTCAGATGAACAGCAGTTGCTCGGTCGCCAGTACGTCGTTCCGTCGTCGTACGTCCATTGTCGACGCAGTGGCATCTGGCGGCAGGTCGCCGAGTCACCGAAGCGGCGCTAAGAGGCAAAGTGACGGGACGCCGTGTCCCGGGGCATGCGCCCTCTCGTTACTCGCCCGCCGTCCCCGTCGGCTGGTCTCGGTCTCGGTCTCGGCAAACGGGCGTTCAGCGACCTGGAGGTGCTAACGTCGTCGGCAACGACGTGCCGACACTTACTGGAATTGCCTCTTGCCTCGGTTTGGTGACCATTCAGTAGGCAAGGACTCACTTGACCTTTGCACTTACGGCAGTGAATCAAGACATGGTGTTTTAACTTTCAAGGAGAAACTTAACTAAAATGTTCTTTGGGGGTTGCTTATAAAATGTTAATGTTTGATTTGAATGTCTGCTACAAATAAAAATGTAATGTCGCAACCAGTTTACTTATTTTTTTCTACTTATTCTGATCCTTGTCATGTTAAATGTACAATTGTATTATTTTTTAGCTCTGATTTTGGTGAACAATGTCCTATGCCAATGCAATGGCTGCTTCTGCTTGTGTCTGCCTAGCGCCACGTAGCTTTTGGTGTTGTTGGTATATCTGGTAATATTGGAAAAATAAGAAGTGGACGCCCGTGCACGTAATAAACCTTCGGAGCATCCGAGCACACCCTTGAAGTCTGCCCATGCCGGGCTCTGTTTTTACTTAGATAGAGAAAAAAACACGCGATCGCTCCATCAACACGCAATTACGCACATGATTTCATTAAGCGTCAAACGGCCATCAATTCCATGCCTATCCGTATCTCGCTTCCTCTCAGACGCCATCCATTCCACCTATCTCATCATCTCGCTCGCTCCCAGGGCAGCCTAGACTCCTCGCTCGCTTTCGTTCGAAGTGCGGCCGCCACGAGCGCCCCATGATGCAGTGCGTGCGTGAGGCGATAGGACCGTGCGAAGCGCCCATGGTGGCTGGGGGCCGAACCACATCATCCCCAAATACCTCAGGCCATGACAGATCGTAGTGGGGCATACGGGACACATACTCGCAAAGATTAAGATTTATTTCTTTCATTTTTTTTACACGAATTTTTGAAATGCGTTTTATGTCAAGGTTGCACTCAGAACAATGGATCAGAACGAAATGCTAATAGTTCCACTTTTAATAACTATAATGTATTTTTTTATAGGGATGAATGATCCTGTTGCAACGTATTCTTTTTCCAAGAGAGGAAAAGTAGTCTTATAGTTGTATATGAACAGCCACTGTGTCTTAATCATACTAAAAAATTACGAGCTGTAAAATAATTCCAAATGCGTGCGATATGATTTGGTAAAATTAGCATTGCAAAGCCAAGCGCTGTAACAATAATGAGTGCGGGACAGTCTTTCCGACGTGACTGACCAATGTTTTCTGTTGCCGCACGAGTCTTCGTGCGGACCGCACGCCGCCACGGCCCCCAAAAGACGGAGAGAGAGAGAGAGCAATAAATGTTTCGCGTCGCCTTCCCCCCCCCCCCCCCCCCAACGCCCACCCCTTGGCGATTGGGGTGGTCAGGTTCTTGCGGATGAAATATGTATGGCTCGTGGCGCAAGAGTATGGATCCACCCGACGATGGCGTCTTAGGGGCTCGCTCCTTCGAGTGCATGCGAGTAGCAAGCAAAGGTGCGTGTAATCCGGCATAGTGCAGCTAGAGCCGTCGGGTAGAGACCGCCCAGCGGCTTCGTAACATTTGATGGCTCTGTTATATGACAGGGTGAACTACGACAGACGTTAGGATTAATCATTGCTTTACTTCATAAGGAAAGTAAAACGTAATGTGAATACATGTGGGGACCAGGAATGGATCTCCCTATACATGTTCGACGCTATGCTCTATTGCACAACAAAGCCTAGTCCTTTATCCTCCATTGCAACCTATGCGCCTCTGTACTATCTTTGCTGGTTTTCTTGGTAATCCCAAAATCCAATTGAGACATGCATAAAAAATTATACCTTGCAAATGTGATCCACACGCTGAGTTTCTTGTCGAGGTCCACTCCGGAGTTTTGTCGATGAAAGAGAATGTTCGACAGTGAGGCATCTAAGCATGACAGGACCGTCGATACTGGAGAGTAGCAGTCGCGGTAAGAGCTCGAGCCCTTTGAAACCAGAGGGGAAATATACATTCAGGTATCACTGGCAAAACACATCGACTTCCAAATCAGCGAAAGTATTTTGGGGACCTGCTCTTTGCAAGGATTATCACTTTGATAATTGAGACGAGGGTTGAAAATCATAGCTCGACTATACAAATGCGTAATGCCTATCTCAAACTAAAATTTTCTATCCTAGCTTATTTTTTAAATACGAATTTAGTTTCTTATTTCAATATGCCTTTGATTTGATACTGGTTGTCATGTGTTTAGTATTCCTGGACTGTATGCTGAATAGAGTATTATTATTGGAACCATATCAATAAAATAGACACTAGAGTGGTAGCCAACTATATAGACAATCTGTATTTCTTTCGTAGTCTTCCCAAGGAGGGAGGACGTGTGATCCCCCCCTCCCCCACGGGAAAGCCGCTAAGTGCTCAAGGTGACCAAGACTAACTACTCCCACGCCTTTGCGAGGATCAACAGTCCTCTCCCGTCGTTGGCATAGCAACGCACTCGGCACGCACAAAGGCGCGTGTGCCCAGAGATGCACGCGCTTTCGTCGAAATGGCTACTAGCTAAAGCAAACACGCTGGCCACTTGACTCTTTGCGAGGTTTGTAACACTTTCGGCAGTCTTCGGAATACCATCGACGATGTGGATGCCCATTTGTACGGTGCACTGATCAGATTTACAACCCGGCCATCTCAGAGTAATAACATTTCATTAAAGTGTACACTTTAACACATTTCCACTTTGAAACCTTAGAAGAATCTTGCCCTATCTAGCATGACCTAGGCCCAAACCGGCGGGAATTGAATTGTTTTTTTCGTGCTATATTTCGTATAATTTGTGCCAAATTATTGACTGATAGACCCCCGATATCAATGGTTCAAGAGAGTATTGACTTTTTGACATTAAAGTCAAGTGGACATACTAAATTAACATGGAAGACATATGGATGACCCCTTACTCAACAGATACGTTCGGGTAGAGCGCAATATCAATTCAATATTTATCTTTTCTTCGCGCCCGCCCTTGAATCTACTATTTCTAAAAGTCCACAACTTGGCAGCACTGCTCAAGCAATGGCCTTGAACGCCAAATCAACCAATGACGAAACAAATAGAAGTTCACCCCTGCTGGTTTTTAACACGCATAAAACACCTCTTTAAAACACAGTTTAGAGATAATTTGCTTTCATTGCCAACATTATAGTAACAAGACATTCAAAGAAGAATTGTCGTGCAACTTGTCTCTCTGTATACCCCGCAAAGGGTTGCTTGTGTCCATTCAACAAGTTCACCCTCGGCACTTAGCATCCGCACGTCGTCGGCGTCTGTGGCGTCGGCGTCGGCGTCGGCGTCGGCGTCGGCGTCGGCGTCGCGTTAATGCAGCAGTTTACATAAGCAGTGTTTAATTACGACGCCCCTCGGGTGTTGTGCCGTGCCTGTGTACTTATGGAGAGGCTCGGCTGCCTGCCCGGCCAGGGGCTGTTTTCCTCGGAGATCAACGGCCCCTATGAGTCTTGTCACCACCGAAGAGTTACATTTGCAAGTGGGCAAACTGGCACGCACAAAGCGGTACATGGTTATCTAGGTAGAAGACATATTATGCTGAATGGATTCCAAAATACCGCTAATTATTTTCTTCGAATTTGGCAGATATTGTGGCACTGTCACTTTAAAAAAATTACCTGCGTACACAAAATTGTGCTGTCCCCAAATCGTAAAGTAGTGGATATCTTTGGGGAAGCTACGAAATTGTTTATTCATAAAGGTAGATTTAGAGTATAAATCAATACAAATAAATAAAATAAAATAATGTATTTATTAACATGTTTTATTTATTTGTTTCTAAGACTCTGGACGAAGCAAGCGCCGAGACGCATTCCCTGCCGAACATTCTTACCAAAATCTTGCCACGATCTTGCAATATATTACAAGATTTTTAAAAACTTGTAAGATCTTGAGACAAAGATCTTTATAATCTTGTAAGATTGTGACAAATCTTGTTATATATTACAAGATCGTTGCAAGATCTTGCAAGGATCTTGACTCAAGATGTTGCAAGATCTTTACACAATATTGATAAGATCTTATTAGATCTTGAATCTTGCAAGATCTTGGTAAGAATTTTCAGCTTGGGTTGTCCAATTGTCTGTTTCCTGGATTTTTGCTGGGCCGCTTTGTGAAGTTCCAACAGCAAAAAATGAACCCAGTAAAAGGCCAGTAGAATATAAGAGTTTCACAAATTAGCGGCAAAGTCATCTAACGCATTTGCAGTGGTCCCGACTTACGGCACCCATATTTGCATACATCTTTAGTACTTTCCACGCACGCCGTGCATATTTATTAAGCTTTTCTCCACCACAAAAAAGGGGCTTTTCACCAGCAAGAAAAAAGGGGCTTTCACTAGCAAGAAAAAAGCTAAATCGCGTCCGCGCTTGCCCTAAAAGGTTGTGCGCCGGGAGGGTCGCACTGTAGCCTCGTTTGGTCAACCTACTAAAGGAGGACAAGAAGTGGATTAACGCCTCCGTGGCCGTCGCTCTGTTTACCGGGCCGCACCGCGCTGCTGAGTGGCTGCTGCAGCCTCTCATTACCACGAGATGGTCCTGTCAAAACAAACTGGCCGGCGATGCTGGCTAATTTGAAGCCGCCGCGCACTGGCTGACTGACGGCGAGGACAGAGAGCGATTGCCCCACTCCATGTAGCAATAACGGCGACGATTCATTTGGCCATCTTCCGTTGGGATTAAGCTCACTGGACATTTGAATATTTTAATGCAAACGGAGGTCTGAATTCATTAAATTTGTATTCAAATTCCGCAGCTAAATATTATTGTTTCTCTATTCTAAAATGATTTAAAATTCCTTTCGCTCTACTTTCTTCATGAGTGTTTATTCAATTTAAATTAAATCGTTGCATGCAGTCAGCTATTCCATTCCATGAAGTTCCTAAGCAATTCCAAGCATATCTTTGCATTATTTTTTACCGTTATACAGATTATAATTCTATTCGAGATGACTTTGCATATAATTTGCTCGGAATACTTGCAAAACTAAACTGGGCATCGGTCAGAAGGGAACAATGTCTTCCAACCCATTAAAGCAAACCAAATTTTCTTGGCGGGCTAACATTTCAGCTTTATCATTCCGTTGTTCACGGCGACCATTCGGTGCCAGACACACGGCTGCTTGATAATTGATATCCAAGGTGGTTAGAACGCATTTAGCGGGCCGTTCTGCAGGGCCGGGCCCAAAGCCGCTGCCATGACGACCAGCTGCTTGTTTACTTCCGAGCGCACAATAACAAACTATATCGGTGAGCGGGGCGGGCGCCAGAAACAAAAGGTTGGCAAAGTTTGCCGACACGATTTCAGGCGCAACACGCGAGAGCGCGAACTTTTGTTCCGGCACGCGCTGGCCAAGCTTTGTGCGTGGAAGGCACAGATGGCTTTGTGCCGCCGTGGATTGGCGAATGCATCGGACGAAAGCGATCATAACGATGTCGAAAGGCAGCCATGTTGCTTGCCTCGAATGCAAATGAAAACAAAGTAATGAGCGGAAGTACATCTGACATCTTGTAGGTATATACTGCACTGTAGAGAGGGACACGGAAGCATGGCTGATCGTATCATTTTCATCTTCATGCACCAAGAGAGAAAGTGGGAGTTCAATGCTATGATAAATTATAAAAGGGTGCAGATAAATATATATATTTTTTAATATCATTATTATTCGTCTTTTAGAATAATGGTAGAAATTGAAAGCTCCACAAAAACCAAGGGTGTCATTCCTTGAAATTTTCTATACTTTTTATTATTATATTACAGTTAATACTTTGGTATATAATTGATGAAATTCGCCAGTTTACCATTCTATAAAGAACCGGAAAGTATATTAGGTATTTTCGATTTTGGAGTTTCTTGCAGAGCTGATGACAAACGCAGCAAAGGAAGATGTTATGTCGACTGAAATATCTCTGTAACGGCCGTTTGTCAGCCGAGTTATCTCTTCAGTGACACAACGGAGAGAGTGTGCTGGGCGCTGCGGCCATCCACGCAAGCCCCCCCCCCCCCCCCCCAACTCCATGCCGTGCGTACACGCACCGCACCTCGCGTATACGCACCCACCGCACACCGCACCACATCGCCGCACGTGGTGCCATGGTCACCATGGTTACCATTCAACGCGCACGGCACACCGCGTGTCGCGATCATTACCGCCCTGAGATTTACACTCACGCCGGCTTTTGTTTGCAAGCGCGCGCCGCGCTGCGTTTGCCGGAAAGTCGAACGCGGGAAAATGAGAAGAAAGGCAGCGGCTTGAGAGACTGTATTTGGCTGAGCGGCCATGCTTGAAACTGTTTTGGACGCCATTTGTTGTCCAAGTGAAATTAATTTACTATTCCTTGGCAAAAAGCAATGTGACACAAGATAATCATGAACATAACTTCAATTTTGCCTTTTAAGCATATATATTTAGCCACAATAAAGCTCAATTTAGCGTAAATTTTCTCGGTGAAATTCTGACATTTTGACAGCGGTGACGCCAATAATTGTCCAAGTGAAATTAATTTACAATTCCTTGGCAATAAAGCAATGTGACACGAGGTAATCATGATCATAACTTCAATTTTGCCTTTTTAGCATATATATTTAGCCTCAATAAAGCTCAATTTAGAGTAAATTTGCTCGGTGAAATTCTGACATTTTGACAGCGGTGACGCCAATAATTGTCCAAGTGAAATTAATTTACAATTCCTTGGCAATAAAGCAATGTGACACGAGGTAATCATGATCATAACTTCAATTTTGCCTTTTTAGCCGATATATTTAGCCTAAATAAAGCTCAATTTAGAGTAAATTTGCTCGGTGAATTTCTGACATTTTGACAGCGGTGACGGCATTTTTTGTCCATTGCAAAGCCTCTCTGAATGCGGCGCAGAACGCAGACGGCCGTTACGCGTTTTCCGGCGCGCAGCAGGAAGTGTGAGTCTGGAAGGCGGTGGATTTAGCAGTTTGCGTAACGACGTCAGCGCTGATGGCCGGATGTCGGCGAGGGAGGGCGTCGAGCAGTCTTAAAGGAGTCTGTCGACTCGCGAAGAGCGCGCTTTGAATGTTATGTATCCGTTCAGGAATTGTGGGAGGTTTGCTCGCTCCTTCTCCCCGAAAGTGGTTCTTACTTTTTGGCGGTGAATGCTTATTGTTGAGCCGATTTTCGGGTTTACACCAGTCTTTTACAAATCTCGTTAGGGGGAGAAACGTAACTTTTTTGCCCAGTGTGTTTATGACTTGGAAGAAGATGCGAATATGCTAATAGCTCGAATGTAAGGTATTTCTTGTCTGAACCCGTTATATTTAACATATTTTGTATAGTTTTTATAAACGTGGAAGACGTAAGAATGTACTGAATGCCTGGACTGTTTTGTGTTAATGTGTAAAAATTAAAAGAGTATAATAGTTAATTTCTATGTATTGACAGTATAATTATAAATAATAAATACTGCATCGAATGTATAAAATCCGGTAAAAATCCCATTATTGTTATTAAATTATACGGAGAAAGAAACTCATTTACAAACTGAAAATGTATAACAATTTACACATCAAGAAAATTTCTAGTTAAGTAGGTACACCGAGAGCGGGATCCTTTTCTGGCATGTTCACAAAAATGTCGTGGATAGAGAGCTCCTGCAATACATGTTATCTCACTGGTGGTCAGCAAACTTGTATTTGTTTTTAAATGGGAATTAACATTGAGGTTGTCCACCAGTGAGTTTAAAGAAGGCTGCTGTTGCAGGTGCTCTATAGATAGTCAGCTTCGCGATCGAACAATAGGTAGCTGACGCTGACGCTTGTATTTTCCCCCCAAAGGAGCGCGTCGGTGCACCGTGATGACTTATGACGTCATCGGGCTGACCAAACAGCGCGGTAAGTGCCGGCGGTAATTGGACTATTTCTTGCGACCCTGGCGGAGTAAATCATCGTGCGGACAATAATCCCCGGGGCCGTGCGAGTGACGGCCAAGGGGCGCTGCCTCCGTGGTCTGGAGAAACCAGGGAAACGAGGAAACCAGGGGAAACAATGACACTAACCAGCTTACGCTATCCACCTGAAGCCCGTTCACACTTAACAGATCGTTGTTAAGCGAGTTAATCATTATTAGGAAGTTAATCACGGGGCTGGAACGTAGTAAGTGCCTTAATAAGAGCAGCCGGATTAACTCGTATGCAGTTTCCATTAGCAATTTAATGAAGATTAAGTATAGAAAACATGATTAGAAGTTTAGATTCAAGGCCAATGTGAGTCTTAAATCGAGTTGTTTTTCACCAAAAATCGAAAGACAATGTTTTCATAATGATGGAGGAGGGTCTCGAAATTGTCGATTTGAAAATTTCCCAATCTTGTGGCCAAGTTCAAGCGTCGCCAGATGGAGGTGCCAGGTCATTTTTCAAACAAAAATGATGGCAAAAATGTTTTAAATATATATTTTGAGATCTGGCCATTCCCACAAATCTTGTAGCAAAATACAAACGTATTAATCATTCCGCGATTAGGGGATTAGATGAATGGGGGAAACCCTTACTTAGCAGTAATGTATCTAGCACTCATTCGGAAAAGAATCGCGAACAGTGCGCATTTCCCAACCCCAAACAGAGACGCAATGACCAAGAGCGACCAAAAGACCTACGCATGGGCAGTCCGTTACTTCGTATAGTCCATGTGAGCCCCTCAAAAGAATCAAGGCTTCGCAGAAAAGTCGCAAACTCGATTTAGCGTCGTCTTTTGCGATGCAAAAAAACACAAAAATCCTACGTGATGATCCTGATCCTATAAATAATGCATTAAAGACGACAAACTTTGAAGACAAGCGAAAAGTTTAAGAAAACAACAACGCCAGCCACCCCTTTCCGCGGCGCGTTTCCCTTGCACAAGTTTCGCTGTTAACATGTTGGCCATTAGCGCACGCGGCTTCTGCCCCGAAAGAAGAACTCGATATCTCGTGCGACGCTGCAACAATGGCGCTGGCCTCTGTTGTTCCACTCCGTCTTGGTAGACAGCAGATTGCGGGACGAATCGGCTCTATGTCGCCGCGACGTGATGGACGCACAAAAGGGGGATGGCGACGTCGTCAGGACGACGCTTTGGAGGCGTCGTCGCGCGTGCCGAGGCGATCGGATGGCGAGATTTCAGGCCGCGTGGACGTCTAGGTCGTTGGTCTGGTCGGGTGGCTGACGGGCATGGACAGCAGTCGAGTGTATGACAAGAGTTTGGGTCCGGTCTAGGAGCTTGTGAAATTCTTACTTGGCCAGAAAAATCACTCAAGCGTCAGTTTTTGTTTATTTCTCTGTCAGAAACAGGAAAAGAGGCCTATTTTCGAAGCCTCTCAACCAAAAATACGAGGGCTCATAAAATGTATAACCTGATTAAATGCATGTCCACCATTGAATTATATTGAATGTAGATATTACGTAATTTCATGAGTGATTGATTCCCACTCTTTTAAGTTTTTCTGTTTGTTTACTTCAGAGCGATCAGTAAACGAACTACTATACTCCAGAGTCCAGCTAGTTGCAAGAAGTTTCCCTAATTAACCAGCGAGGGAAACGTGTTGCGATTCGGCCCGACCATCCCGGCCACTCGCCGCTTTTTCCCGTAGATTAGCGAAGCACAGGGGCGGAAAGACGCGGTGAAACCGAAATCGCCGAGTAAATGACGACGCCGCCATAAAGAGTCCAGCGTGCCGCGCGCTAACGACGTCGCCGTCGTGGACCCGAGCGGCAGTTCCTCGGCCACGGGGCCGACCGGTCGTTAGGGCAGTCGATCGGAAGGAATCGACGATCGGCGTAACTCATTTTACATAGCGGCCGTCGGCGTCGCGCGGCCGAGAGACAAAGCTGTATCTGCACACAACACGAGCTGACGAAAAATCGGATGTCAATCGGTGAGGAACTGCCCTGGGTAGATTGAACAAAGTCTGCAAAAGCGGCATTAAGCTGGGATAGATTGCGCGGTGTAAGAAATAGCAGCAGATCACGCCGTTGTCGACAAGCTGCAGCGCTGCAAGTAGGGCAGCGGATATTAAGTGCAACTGCTTTCCAATCTCTTTCATTCAGTCGGTTACCAATCGATCAGAAAATAGCGAGTGTGGCAATACAAATATAATGCAATTTGTATGTTGTCTATTGGTGTAACTTTTCATCTATACTTGAGAGAACCGACTCTTGTGATGCCATTCATTATCAGGCATGTACAGATTGATCGGCAGTGCATACAGACAACACTTGTAATTGCAGTTGACAGCTTCAATACTGCATCGAGCAATGTGCTAGACAGGCAATATTGCAAAACAAATTTAATTTGTATTAATAACACATACTGGGTATTAGTCCAGTCAGTCAATAGAATAGAACACGTCTTTAGCTTACATCTAAGTGCCACTGCCAGTGCATGGAGGAAAGACCCACTTTTTTGTCCCTTCCTGGAAAACATGACAAGACTTGAAGCTGGAAATATCATTTCTTTGGAGCTTTGCTCGTCAGTGTATTTTCCGGGAGAGTCGGCGCAAGTGCACTCATTGGAAAGCGACATCGCAAACCTCTCTCGGTGGCGTCGCCGTCGGAATCCTCCGTCTGCCGTCTTGAATATAATTGGATGTGAAACTGCACTCAACGATGCACTGGCTAGGAATAAGCACCCTCGGCGCGACGGGAGCGTGGGAAAGGCGAGACAGTCGAGGTTTACCGTGTCTCTCCGATAGCAGACTTTCAGACACCTCTCGATCTATACCGTGCTGGCAGGGTCAATCAGTCACAGCTGGTCTGGGGAGGTGAGGACAACTTCCCTCACGGTCGCGTAACCTAGCGCAGATCGTTTGGTCCATTGCTAATTTGGGGTTTGAAGTCTGACGCGTCTCCTCATTGCACAGTGTGTTCCACATTATCTTAATTAACGCTTCGGCAGAAGTGAAACTAAGCCGTGTGTGGGTTGAGGTATGGCCTCAACTCAACATTCCAATTCGAAGTTCTCATACCCTGTGAGCTAAAGCGTTTTGTGAATCTGTCATCTTATGTGAACTTATATCTTATTAATTTTACCTTATTTATCTGAGCGAATCAGCATCTTCTTGGCTTTACGCAACAGTGTACCGATGTCGTAAAAAAAATGCTACAACTTGGAACTATATCAACAAACAAAACCACAAAATTTGAGTTCGAGCATTGACGCTGGGTGCCAAATGATTACACGATTAGATGTTTACAGATGGGATTCTCCCGGCCGAGAATATTTCATGCGATAACATTGGCTCGTTACCTTGTTCCATTTCCGGTGATGCTGGGCAGGGCGGTGCAGCGGACCCGTGAAGTAGATGACGCTGGGTCAAGCCAGCACACTTCCAGAGGCAGGTACGCGACTGCCGTCTAGTTGCTCGTCACGAGCGAAGAAGTCAACCAGACCGATCCATGAACGGAACAAAAATGCATGCCAACTCGGTAGAAATTAATTTACTTATAAGCTGAACGTGTCGGTATGTTTTCTTAAATATTGTGATTAGGTATTTGAAAGTCACATGTTTCAAAAGGCACGAGCTGCTTAACGAATAACCAAGAATGAATGAATAGGTACTTATTTGGTATACCTTCGGCAACCACCCGATCTATCATACCTGGAGCACTGACCTGTTTGTTATTACCCTTGATTACCTATACAGTTTGTAAACACATAGAATGTTCTGCTAAAGGTTCTGACCACAAAGTCACTCGACTTGTAATCATCAGTTATCAACAAAGTAAACGGAATCGATATAGAAATTTAGGAAACTAGCTTCAAGAAAAAATAATAAAGTGGCATCGTATGATCGATCATATATGATCGATCATAAGCGTGTGGATGACCATTCCTAAATTAAATCCTACTGGCATTTATCATATTAGAGATTAAACACTCTCTTTTTCTAGTAATCAATTCGTTGCAATCATCAATTTCAAATCAGTTAAAAAAGAATATGCCACAATATAGTTTCGAAACAACCACTTCCACTTAAAATCTTTAAAATCAACTCCCTGGATTCGAAACTATTTACGTAGTTTTCCTGGTTGGTTTTCCTCATCCGGTATCACCACGTACAGCTCAGGACCGACGCCTCGACTCGACTCTGCAGCCGGCTGACGTCGCGACGCCTGGCATCCATAATGTATGAGGAGGCTGATGATAATTGAGCATCTTAGCCCGATGCCTCAGGGCGGCCGCGTCGGGATAGCAGGGAGCTCCTGCATCGACCAAACGTTTGCTCGGTAAACACCCACAGATCGCATTTCAAAGCAATTCACTGCGAAAATTGCATGATTATATACGACCTTATGTATACGTTAATTGTAGTACCAAAGATTGCCCTTTGAACTATTCATCTGGTAAGTTTGCGATACGTCTGCTGGGAATTAGCGGCTAATTTGAGAGCGCTATAGCTCGTACATTAAAATATTGTTGCTGGGATCTGGAAGATGCAGTTGGAAATGAAGGGATCGAACATTATGTAAGCATGGAATGGAAATTGCCAACTACAGAGACGATTGCAAGCGCACAGAACAATTACAGTTGGTTTGTGACAGGTAAATTAATTATCGTTCCTAATTGTTGCGGCAAACGCACGGTGAATATTTTACCATGGCCATGAACAAGCAGCAACATTATAATCATATTGAAGTGTCTCGATTACCTGTATGCCATCATCTGCAAATAAATGAATACATGGGTAATATTTGTGATGAAAATACACTTTAAATACATTTTATAATACACTTTAAATCTCACTATGTGATTAAAAGTAAACCCTGTACGGAAGCATCACTGGCAAGGATATTTAGCTCATTTGTCGATTAAAAAACAAAGCTCAAAAGTCTTCGGCTCTGTTCAACTTCGAGGTTGTGATTGCTTCGTTACGTCGATAATGTCTCAGTTGTCTAAAATAAATTTATATTCAGTTCATATATTGAAATCCATCGAACATCACTTGTCAATTGCCCATCCAACGTCACAGACCTGATGTCAAATGACATCTTTCAAACCGACATCCACTGAATCCAAGGCAAGCGTCCCCTTGCACAAAGTGTCCCGCTTTGGCTGCTGTCTGTCGTTGGGGTCAGCTCACGCGAGCCGGCCGCAACCTCGCCACCACCTTCACCCACTCGGAGCGCGTGTCCGCGTCGAAAAGCACGAAGATGCAGCTCAGCGAAAACACGTGCACAGACGCCGTCATCAGGTACAGGTACTCGTAGAGAAACTTCTCCTGGATCACGCCCTGCTCGGCCAGCAGTTGAAACACCCACGCGAGTCCGAACAGACAGAAGATGAAGAAGACGGCGCGTAGCCGGCGCAACTGGAATGTGCGCTCGTTAAGGTGTCGTCGCAGATCGTGCGTCTCGCCCCAGCCGCAGCAGCCGTACAGGCGCGCGAGGATCACCGCGAAGATGAGGGCGTTCAGCGTGAGCACGGTCGCCGCGGGGAGCTGCACCGACCACAGGAACGCCGCGCCCTCCGGGTAGCAGAACCCGCGGTCAGCCGCGACCGACTGGTACATTCTGTAGTTGAATTGCAGAAGACTTGCGACGCTCACGACGGGCAAGCCCCAGGCGACGGCGGCGACTATGGCAAGGAGATTCGGCGTGTTTCTGGAGCCGAGCACCGAGAGCAGCCGGCGCAGCTGCAGACCGGACATGACCAGCATCCACGCGAACATCGCCAGGTAGGAGAAGTGTCGGAGCGCGCCGACCGCGACGCACGCGACGCTGGCCGTGTCCACGTGGACGAGGCTTGACGTGAAGCCGAGCGCGAGGTTGAACGACAACGCCAGCGTCATCTGCAGCAGGATCCTGTGCCCCAAGTCCTTCCGCCAACTGGGCAGAAGGACTGCGGTGCCGGCGATGCTGACCAGGCTCACAAACGACAGGACGCCGGCGATAATCAAGAGCAGGAGCAGCGAAGAGCCGAGTAAGTCGGTAAACTGCAAGACGTCGAGTATCAAATATCTGCCGGCGAAAGTGGCGTTCGCAAAGCGGAAGTCGCTGCACCGGAACACGAGCTTCTGTTCGCGCGTCGACTTTCGTTTCGAGCACGACTGCGTCGACCATTCACGCGTCCTCTCGTCCCAGAAGGCCACGCGCAGGTGGTGCGCTCCGGCGACTGCCTGCCTCTTCCCGGCGCCCAGCGCTGGCTCGGCGGCGTCCTCCTCGTCATAGTCGGCGTCCTCGTCGCCGACGGCATCGTCCGTCGCCAGCGAGCCACTCCCAGTCATGTTCAGCTGCAAGTCGAAGTACATGTCGATTTCGGGGTCGGGTTCGGCGTCCGCCCGCAGCGTGAGCACGACGTGCACCACCATGATGCGCGTCTTGGCGATCGCGCCGTTCGGGTACAAGTCGCCGAACTCCGTCACGGCCACGACGCCGAAGCGCGCTCAACGCGTCCTGACGGCGACGCTGACGATGAGGTCGACGGCCGACGCCCGCGACTCGTTCCTGGCGACGCCGACCGGAGCGACGCCGACCTCGGCTGGCGTCGAAGCCAGCGAGACGCCGGTCGCCGAGTCGCTGGAATGCAGCGAGCACACCGCCACCTTCGTGGAGGGAAAGAGTGAGATGTAGGTACAAGGTACAAAGGCACAGCCATTCAGATGTAGGCACAGGCAGATGTAGGCACGGGCTGGGGATTTCTCACAAGTCCTTGTAATATCATCAGGATCCTAATCAAAAGAGGGTCTGGGCTTATGAACCTTCTGGATAACTCGTAGAGATGAGTATCGCGGACTGTATCTCGGGCATTTTGTTGACCCATATCTTTTATGACTCTGCCATGGAGCCAGTGTCGCTGGATCACCAACAAATTTCTTGCCGCTAGTTGCTGCGACGCTTTTTCGTTCCGTCAGTGCATTTCGACTCAGAACCTTGACCTTGACCTAGACTGAGTACCTTGACCTTGACCTTGACCTAGACAGCGTACCTTGACGCGTCGCCGATTCACGGTGAGGCACGGCCCGGCGAACGAAGCCTCGACCAAGATGGCCTCCAGATGGCGCAGCATGGCCGCGCGCGCCTCGACGTCGCCCGCGTCGACGCCGACGTCCGTCGCGACGACGCCGTCGACGACCTCGGCGACGAGCGCGACGACGCCGGTGTCGGCCGCGTGCTGCGCATAGCCGGCCACCAACTGGGCGGCGTCGCGCACGCCGGGGAAGGCGGGTGCGCGCGGGTCCGCCCACGTACGCCACGAAGCTGCCCGCGCCGGCGCAGCGGTACGCGTCCCAGAGCGCGTCGCTGCGCACGAGCAGACACGGCCGCGGCGCGCCGGCGCGACTCAGATCCCACGCGGCCCAGAAGCGGCCCAGGGTTGCGCGCGCAGCTCGCCGCGCGATGCGGAACGTGACGGTCGGCGCCGGGTCGGCCGAGGTGTCGGTGGCAGCCACCTGCACCAGCGCCGCCGTCCAGTACGTGAACCACACGCCGGGACGCGCCTGGTAGAAGATGTTGAACGCGTGGTCCTGGAACAGATGCCCTGCGACGCCCCCCGCGCTCGCAGGCAAGCCGACCAGGATGTCGAACGTGGAGGCGTTGTCACGGTCGGGCGTCGGCGTCGAGAGGTTCGAGTACGCAGGCGCGACGCCGCGTCTCAGTCGGAACTTTCGATTGCCGTCCGTCGGACGCGCTTTGAACACGAACGCGCACGCACTGAACTCGCAGACGAGAGCGTCGTCGGCGTCGGCGTCGCCTGTTATGAGACTGGCCGCGACGGCGGCGGCGACGTCGTGCAGCACGGCGTCGCGGGCGTCGAATCCGGCGACGCCTTTGGGCCACTGCAGGCGACGCACGGCGTCGGTCAGCGCCACCAGGTCCGACAGGGCGGCAGGGCCTAGGGCCAAGGTGTGGATCGCGCCCAGCAGCGTCTTCTCGGGCGCCGCCAGGCAGCGCTGCTCGTGGTCCAGCCAGTAGACGACGGCGTTCACGAGCACGCGCGCGTGGCGAGTTTGAAGTCGGGAAGATGGAGCTCAAGGACGCGTCCTGCCAAGAATAAAGGGGGGGGGGGGGGCGTCAGCTTAGCATGGTTGACCCCATGGTAGGTTGACCCCAGTCTGTCGAGTTCGAAGCTCGGATTTTGCAGTTCTCGGTTTCAAAGTTAAAAAATAAAGCTGATGACAACAACAGGAATGTTATCAATACGAACCGATAACAAAGTAATGTAACCGAAACCAAGGGAAAGCAACTGGCGCATCAACACAAATTCTTATCAGAAAGGTCGTAGGTTATTTAAAATACCGTGGTATACTTTCTATTTTCATTTTGGATTTTAAATTTTATTTTTATTTTATTTAGATCTTTAAATTTTGTCTTTGGATTTAAAAAATGTCATCCAAGTGATTGAAACTCCGAGTGAAATATGAAGGAAGGAAGGAAGGAAGGAAGGAAGGAAGGAAGGAAGGAAGGAAGGAAGGAAGGAAGGAAGGAAGGAAGGAAGGAAGGAAGGAAGGAAGGAAGGAAGGAAGGAAGGAAGGAAGGAAGGAAGGTAGGAAGGGAGGAACGAAGGAAGGAAGGAAGGAAGGAATACCAAATCTCGTATGCTTACATTTTTAAGGAAAGCGAAGCCGGAAAAATGTTTAACCGGACCGGGAAATGATCGGGAATTGTCGGGAAATTGGGAATTGTCGGGAAAAGAGGCATCAAGACTCGGGGTCCCTCACCCGACAAAGTGATTTCGAATGTCTGGAACGAGCTGCATGCACACGAGATGACCCACCGATGCGAGCTCGCTCCCAGACCAGGGAGTCGCCTTTGAGAGGCTCGCAGAAGTCCATGTCCCTCCAGCGCAGGACGGACATGGAGGCGTTGACGGCCTCGGTCACCATGTCAGCGTCGAGAGGCTGCGCCGACAGCAGCCTCAGCACGTGACTGCCCCGACGGGACAAGTCGTAGCCCGTCACCTCCACCGACACCTGTCGGCAGACGGGGCACGCGCACTTGGTGCTTGGAGCAAGCGTCACATTGTAACCTATTTGCGCACAACTTTGTGTCCCGTCAGCTATGTAGCAACATAGTATCACGTGGTTTCAGTTATGATATCGTAAATCGTACTGCCTGTTTTTTCTCTGCGAATGCTTTTGTAATTATTCTGCTTATATTGGTTAATTAGAAGATGATGAAAAACCGGTAGTGACGAGAACTCGATTGGAAAAGCTGGATTCTTCCGTAAATACCATGTTTTCTTCGTAGCCCCGTGTCAAGGTTGCATCAGCATCATGACATCCTTAGCTTCGCTTTTAGACAAGGAGATTATCCTTCGATCACTGCTCCGGTACGGGATAGGCAACTAGTTTGCCGTGCCAGCTCTTACTGCGGTCACGATGTTTGTTGCCGTTTTACCTTATCTTAAAACTGGATAATCATTAAAACAAACACACAAGGGGATTTTTAAGCTACTTCAAAAATTCAATTTACTTATTTAGAATGGACTTGTATGTAGGTATTTCATCTTTTAAATAGCAATACATAACGACATAATCATGTTTAAAGAGTTGATCTGACCGAAGATGACAACTGGTAATGCCTAAACTTTAACGTTGCATGGGATACATACAGCGCTGAGCTAGTTGCGTATCCCGGCTAGCAATGGTCGAAGTTATAACAATGTATTGTATGGCTGTATTGTATGTACTGTATGGCTTGTTATCTTGTTATATTGTACGCCTGGAGGGAAAAGGTCGTGTTAAAGTGAAGAAATCCCGAAGGTATTCACTTTTTTGTCCTTGCTCCATGTTTCTGTACATTTTACAAGTAAAGATCGTCCTTATGTGAAAATAAAATAGATACTAGAAACAATATCATTAATTTCCGTTCCATTTAATTGCTTACTAATACATCAAAAGCAATAACGGCGTTCAGTTAACAAGGATATACCTTACGACATGACTCGATTTCACGTTCAGAAGGAGAGTGGACTTGCATCTTCCTCGAGGTGCTAGACACGAGCTAAGAGTTCAAAAACTGACCGTAGAGCCTTTTGTCCGCCGTCCGGCTCAAGGCATGGCTTGTGAGTTTTGAAACTCTTAGGACGTGTCTCAACTCTCAATAGGAGGTTTCACGTGGACATGCGTACTTACGCGCGATTACGAACTTGCAAGAATGCAAGTCGAGGATGCAAGACCATATTATGGCGTATGGTCTTGCATACTCGACTTGCATATTTGCGAAGTCCGCAATCCTCGAGGACAAGTCCACATGCAACCTCCTACTGAGACACGCTATAAGCTCAAGTCTAGCAGTAGATGAGTCTTGAGGAAGATGGAAATCCATGACTGATATGCAAATGGAAATAAGCATGCGAGATTCATTGAATCTCATAATCGATGCCCTAACAACCTTTTAACCACAGATTAAAGGCTTTTCTGTGCTTTTAACGGTATCTCATAAACGTTCTTCCCAGGTTGGGACAGACTACAGAAAGTACACTTATAGGTTCATGGCGCATACAGCGCGGTCCAGATAACATTGGAAGTTTTGAAAATCTCCATGCAATGTCCAGACTTTCTAGGACATAATGTAACAATTTGTAATTGTTAATAGCCCCAGGCAATTAAATGTTACGTAATAACCTCTACCTACCTCTACCTCACCTGCACCAAGTAGATATTGCGGTAGGTCAAGTCAAACTCCCGACGACACCGTCGCCCGCTGCGTGGCCGCGTTGCACGCACATTACGCACATTCACACGCAAACGCTTTCAGCGACGAACTCTCACGATCCACACCGAGCTGTCACAAGCATTACGCACTGTCACACACACCAGCGCGCTCGATGGGCCTAAGTGGGCACGCACCTGTAAACCGTAGCGCGCAATCTCACTGTAAATGAAGTGCGCAAGAATGCACGCATTTTATTGGCAAGCTAGAGGGCCGTGACGCGCCGAGAGTGGCCAACTGCGCCCACTTCACATTAATGGTCGAGAATTCGTCATAGATTCAATAACAGCTCGAAAAACGTCGATAAATGCCATCAGAATTACATTGATCCTGATGTCACAAAGGCCAAGCACTAATTATTGTCCCGAACTCTCCACCCTTATGAGAAAACCCATTTCCAGCGGAAGCCAACCAGAACGTTCTCACAAAGAAGGTATTGGACGCACAGAAGAAGGTAAACTCGTATTGGTCACTCTCTGGGTACCAAGACTATCTGGACCCAGCATCTCGGACGCCGTCTGAACCGGTTGCAACAGGAAGCGGTCGCTGCGCGTTATTACCGCGATGCACTAGTTGCAATGAGGTGCAATCGAAGGCGCTACGTCACGAGCCCATTCTGACCTAGTAGGCTTGCGGCGTGGCCTCTGAGTGCTGCGGGACAGTCTGCTTTCAGGAGCACACTCTGCGCTAAAGGGAACTTAGTGGTTTGCAATGGGCGTTCAGGTGCAATTTTTTTTTAAATTAGCCTAGTGCATAAATAAATAAATAACCAACTTGTCAATATGTAGGGAAAAAATAATTCATGCGTGTTTTGGGACTTGTGGCGACACCTATGTGATTTTTAAAACTTAATTTTGAAAGTCTTTTTTGGTGTAGTTTTATGTTTAGATGAGAAGATGCTATTCATTGAAGGCTATGGATTGTGGGTTTGAGTTAAAACATTATTCGCCCCCCCCCTCTCTACAGTCACTATCGGCGCACAGAGGAGTTTGTTTATTTTTTATAACAATTTTTTTCAATTTTTGAGTTTAAAAATTTTCTGAACTTTTCCAAAGTCCGTAAAACTGAAGAAATGTTATAACGAGGCGCGTTTTTTCAAAAACGTTTCAGAAATAGGTTCGACGCAGTCGTTTGATCATGGTAAAAATAAAACAGATTGAAATTCAAAGACAAAAACATCGCGTCTTTCTGGACACAGCCTGATTCGAACCCTGTGCGCTTCGTTTATGGCGATACCTGGAAAAGGAACGCAATTATCACAAAGTAATGAGCGGAAAAAAGGCGAACGGCCCTTGGCGCACACCCTACGAGGGTGCTGTCCTTCGGGATCCCCTGCTGAGGGGGTTCCCGAGACACTCGACCCCGAAGAGCCCGCCGCCGTTGCCGGTCCGCGTCGGACATAGGGATGTTCGCCACGCACCCCTCGGCACCAGTACAGGGATAGTAGGTGGTATTTCAATCACGTGTTTCTAAGGTAACAAAGTTAACTAAATATTGGCGAATTTTGTGTTTAGTTACGAAGCTGGCTACTAGAGGATTTTGTCCAATATATATCCTAGGTTACGTGTTGGCACGTTGGGCTCATTGTTGGGATTGAACTTTGCCCAATCATCATATGGGCAAGGACCGCTTTAGGGGACTGCGTTTGGATTCTAGTTGCACCAGCAGATCAAAAATCTCTAGACCCATTTACTCATCCAGTTAAAAATGTCCAGGCTAAAGGTTTTGATCATGGGAGACCGAAATCAAGTTGGTTCTTGTTAAAATACTAGAGTTTAAGGAAGAAAATCCGAACAGAGTAACGTGAGTTGAATACGCTAAATTTCGTACTCAGCTTTCAAGTAAAATTGAAAAATTGTATAGCGTTTCATTGTTTACACTCAATATATGATAATTTTGTATTTCTGTGCCATCTTAAATGTGTTAAATGCGTTAGGAAAGGGCGTTCAAGTGATATTTTTGAAAAAATTAGACGAGTGCATAAATAAATAAATAACTAACTTGTAAATCTGTTATGCTGGAGTTGCAGCTAGTAATGTCAGTGACACGATGCCATCAACATTGGCTCTGCCACCAATCAGATATTCTGGATGTGCATGACGTCATGTTTGCAACACTGCCATAGGGTCTCTGATTGGTGCAGAGCCAATGTTGATGACATCGTGTCACTGACATTGCTAGCTGTAAACCCAGATTTCGGAAAAAAATAATTCATGTTCGTTTAAGGAACTGTGGCGACGTCGGTGCGATTTTTTAAGCTTAATTTTGAAAGTCGTTTTTGGTGTCGGTTTTTGTTTTGTTGAGAAGAAGCTCTTCACTCGAGGCTTTGGCTTGTGGGTTGTTTAAAGCCTTAACCCCCCGCCCCTCCCCAGTCACTCCACACCTAACAATCTTTTACATTTTTCGAGTTAAAAATTTTTCTGAACTTTTCAAAAATACATAACACTGAAGAAACGTATCAGACATAGGTTTGACGCAGTCGTTTGATCATGGTGCAAATAAAACCAAAAGAAATTCAAATACAAAAACATCTGTTCTTTCTGGACACAGCCTGATTCGAACCCTGTGCTCTTCGTTTATGGCGATACCTGGAAAAGGAACGCAATTATCACAAAGTAATAAGCGGAAAAAAGGCGAACGGCCCTTGGCGCACGCCCTTCGAGGGTGCTGTCCTTCGGGATCCCCTGCTGAGGGGGTTCCCGAGACACTCGACCCCGAAGAGCCCGCTGCCGTTGCCGGCCCGCGTCGGACTTAGGGGTGTTCGCCACGCACCCCTCGGCACTAGTACAGGGACATTAGGTGGTATTTCAACCACGTGTTTCTAAGGTAACAAAGTTAACCAAATTATGTCGAATTTTGTGTTTAGTTCCGAAGCTAGCTACTAGAGGGGTTTTGTCCAATATATCTCCTAGGATACGTGTTGGCACGTTGGGCTCATTGTTGGGATTGAACTTTGCCCAATCATCACATGGGCAAAGACCGCTTTAGGGGACTACGTTTGGATTCTAGTTGCACGTACAGATCAAAAATCTTAAACCCATTTACACATCCAGTTAAAAATGTCCGGGCAAAAGGTTTTGATCATGGGAGACCGAAATCAAGTTGGTACCTGTTTAAATGCTGGTATTTTAGAAAGAAAATCCGTACAGAGCAAGGTGAGTAGAATACGCCAACTTTTCGTGCCCATAATTCATGTTCAATTGAAAAATTGCATTGCGTTTCATTTTTTACACTCAATATGTGATATTATCGTATTTCTGTGGCATCTTAAATATATAATATGCCCATTGTACAATACCTATTGTGTGTGGAGGAGCCGAGTTTGCTCTGTGGAGTGCGTTCAGGGGCAAAGGGTGAGAGAAGCCATATTTGCTCTGCGGGTTGCGTGCAGGGGCTCGAGAAGAAATATTTTGATGCGAGTCGTTCAAAGTGACACACCACCTGATAGTACTTGTGCGCTTTTAAACACGAATCTGTGTCGCACGAACAAGGAACCAATGCCGCATTCTTTAGTACCATGGTTCGCGCAGTCGCTCTAGACGTGTATGATAGCGGGACTCGGTATTTGCTTGACGAACACAGCCTGCCTTCAAACAGAACTCTGAGGGCAACGCGAACCCCCAGGGAGTCGTCTTCACACTCTTGACGATGGTGTTTTAAGGGGACTGATCGCAGATGGTCCAGATTCTGCTCTGTCATGATCAGAATAATCTCGATTACCGATGCAAGTGCTATAAATCAATATGAGGATGAGACTTAGCTATAGCGGCTAAGACTATCGAAATTTATTTTGCACTTAGCATTATTTTTTATTTATTTGGCAATGCTTATTCAGCATTAAAATCCCAGTTTGAAATTTTTTTTTTTTCAAAACTAGTGGTAACGATAGGATATAGTAGACATGAGCCTTAGAAATTTAATATCCTACGTCACGTATATTAATGGCGGCGGTCGCCGCATAGACGTCTTATATATAGCAAGAAAAATAATAAACAAAAATCAAAATCACCCAATCAATAATTGATTTTAAAGTGACCAATGTCTTGTGTCTCAGGACTTGTCTCAATAGGAGGTTTCATGTGGACTTGCGTACTTATACTTCGGGATTACGGAAGCTAAGCATGTTTACCATGGCGTGTAATACACGCTCAAAGAGCGAATACGCATGGTAAGCCAAATTACACTCCATGTATTCCCGCATAAAACAACACAGTCGTATCTGTTACGTTCCAGCTGAACTAGGAAACGATTATCACATGGGTTTGATATGGACAACCTCCGGAATGCGTGGATGTCTAAGAGCTCTCGGAGGGAATTGTCACAGGTGGTATTCAAAGCTTTGTGACCGAGCAACCAACGGTATGTGATCAAATCTGCAGGATACTTTGCAAGTAAGCCCAAGCATTCACGGGCACTGCTGGAAGACCTAGGTTTAATCCCCCTAACGTAGCGACTAGCCCTCATAATACTGATTATAAAAATCTGATTGATACTGATAAATGTACACTTATAGCAAACTACAATGTAATAAAAAAAATTAGCAAAACACTATATCAAATGCTTTATCGACAGGTTCAGACAGGCTCCGTCTGAACCGTGAACTGCGCATTGTCCATGCTTCTTCAGCCCAGCCTAGTGCGCAAAGTTGCAGGGCAGAGCAAGGAAATAGTGCGTGCGCCGAGCCACGAACCGGGCTCGCTCCATGTGGCCTCGCCGCTCGAGCCCGGCACACAATGGCGCGTTGTCGCGTCTCTCGCAACGCTCGGCTGCACTGCGCTTGCGTAGACGGGTATAAAAGGCGGGTACGAGACCAACTTGTTCAACAGGGCACACGGTCAAGTCAACAGAAGAGTCAAGTCAACATGAAGAAGCAAGGAATCGTCCTCGCAGTCGCGATGGCCACTCTTCTAGTGGCGCTGCCTCAGGCCGGTGAGGATTTTGTTTTGTTTGTGTTCAGTTCATGCTTTCACACTGCGATACATTCAACATTCGCAACCAATTTTGACACAAAATCGCACGTTATTCTAGCAGAGTGAAGCCGGACAACCAACCACAAGTTAAATTCTTGATTCTCGAGTTGACTTTTACCCGCCCTAAGCTATATTTTTTTGTATGGCACTCTAGTATATTTAAATAGAATCTATAAAAAGCAAAATGTTCTGCATATTCTATATCGCATTTTTATTATTTTATTTTCCTCATCAAATAGGGTGAACGGATGTCTGAGAAAGATATATACATTTCAGCTGATTGGGAGCCCACACTTATCCATCCGTGGACGCCGTACATTTGGCAGAAAATCTCCCACGACATTCCATTAAGCGACTAGTCACTTCCACACACACCCTTAATGTGATTCTCATGTTGCAGCCGCACAACCCTGCTACTTGGCCTGTCCTGGACACCCACCCCAGTGCATGGTCATCTGCATGCGCTCGGACGCTAGTGGCGCTAGTGACGCTAGTGACGCTAGTGACGCTGGTGGCGCTAGTGACACTGGTGACGCTAGTGACACTAGTGACGCTAGTGACACTAGTGACGCTAGTGACGCTAGTGACGCTAGTGACGCTGGTGACGCTAGTGACGCTAGTGACGCTATTGGCGCTAGTGACGCTAGTGACGCTGGTGACGCTGGTGACGCTAGTGACGCTAGTGACGCTAGTGACGCTAGTGACGCTAGTGACGCTAGTGACGCTAGTATCGCTAGTGACGCTATTGGCGCTATTGGCGCTAGTGACGCTAGTGACGCTAGTGACGCTGGTGACGCTAGTGACGCTAGTGACGCTGGTGACGCTAGTGACGCTAGTGACTCTAGTGACTCTAGTGACTCTAGTGACTCTAGTGACTCTAGTGACGCTAGTGACGCTAGTGACGCTATTGGCGCTAGTGACGCTAGTGACGCTGGTGACGCTAGTGACGCTAGTGACGCTAGTGACGCTAGTGGCGCTAGTGACGCTAGTGACGCTAGTGACGCCAGTGGCGCAAGTGGCTCACCACGGTTTGCCGTTGCCGATCGCCCAGGCGCTGACGAAGTCCTGCAGCAATTCTTCGTTGACTTGGACAAGGATGGCAACATCCTGAAGCAATTCTCACTCGGCTCGACCAAGGATGGCACGCTGGCTGAAGGAGACGATAAGCAAGCCACCCCGAGTTCCGAGGCATCAGAGGAACCCAGCACGGAGAGTTCCGAGGCTGCAGAGGAACCCAGCACGGAGAGTTCCGAGGCTTCAGAGGAGCCCAGCACGGAGCGTTCCGTGGCTTCAGATAAACCCAGCACGGAGAGTTCCGAGGCTGCAGAGAAACCTAGCACGGAGAGTTCCGAGGCTTCAGAGGAACCCAGCACTGAGAGTTCCGTGGCTTCAGATGAACCCATCACGGAGAGTTCCGTGGCTTCAGAGGAGCTCCCAGGCGCCGACGACACGAAGGCCATTGTTGACGATGGCAAAGTACTGCAGCAATTCTTCGTTGACTTGGACAAGGATGGGAACGTCCTGAAGCAACTCATCGATTTGAACAAGGATGGCTACATCCTGAAGCAATTCTCACTCGGCTCGAACAAGGATGGCACGCTGGCTGAAGAAGACGATAAGCAAGCCACCCCGAGTTCCGAGGCTTCAGAGGAACCCAGCACGGAGAGTTCCGAGACTTCAGAGGAACCCAGCACGGAGAGTTCCGAGGCTTCAGAGGAACCCAGCACGGAGAGTTCCGAGGCTTCAGAGGAACCCCGCACGGAGCGTTCTGAGGCTGCAGAGGAACCCAGAGTTCAGCGCTCAGCTGGGCGTCCCGATTTCCCCGCTAAGTGGCGCCATGTCGGATGAGACCCAACAGCAAATCGAACTTCCCGGCTGGACCTGATGCAAACAAGGGTAGTAAGGCAGCTTTCGCAGAGCCTGGCTCAGCTGCATTATAATCTGTTCTATTAAAAATGTATGATCGAACAAAGGATTTGTTTCATTGTAATAAACATTTTCTTCTTCGTCAGTAAAAATCGTCGTTCTTCGTCGTTATAGGCTTGGAGTTTGTGAACAACTAATTGATTATATAGTTTTATGTTACTTGTTTTCTCTAGCCGTCCAATTTGCATCATGAGGTATTGCCAATACCTCAGAATAGCAACGCTTATGCTTCTAACAATTCGTATATACGTTTGACCAAATTGATAAGAGTAAAGAGTGTTAGAAAAACAAAATTTACTGGCGCAACAGAATAGTTCATAATAATGTAATGAGAATAGATGTTCATTGTAAAACATTACGCACATAATACTGCAAGATCAAATAGTTGACTAAGACTTAATTATCATCGATGCATTATTGACTAAAAGATTTAAACACCAGAGCAATATATCCGAAGTCACAAGCGCAACCCGAGGAAACAATGGCGCATTGTTAAGTTTCATAGTTCGCGCAGTCGCACTCGACGCGTATAAAAGGCGGGGTTCGATGCCAACCGGTCAATCTCGGCACAGAATCTGTCTGCAAATAGAACTCAGTGGACGGCATGAAGACCCAGGGAATCGTCCTAAATTTCCCGATGGCGGTGCTTCTTGTGGTACTCACCGCTGCTGCAGGTGACGACACTTGTCAGTGCTAATTTTACTTGTTTTGTTTTAACTTTAAACTCATGCTGTCTAGCTGTAATCTGTAATTACTTTGAAAATGTATGTACTTTGAATACCATTGATTTGCCTAATTTGTTATCGGCACCGAAGTCTCCGCGATGGCTGGCCAGGATGACTCAGATCGCATCAAGCAGGTCCTGAACGATGGTCTGGACCGCCACACCACGACGGGTTCCGGGGTTCGAGGGACGCCCGATCCCGACAGTGTCGAGCCTGAAGGGGCGTCTGACTACTGGGACTCCTACGCGCGCGCAGGGCAAAGCGATGATGCCGTCGTTGAGGTTCCTGTCGATCACCGGATTTCAAATTCGACGCACTTATCAGACTTCCATGACTACCACGATGATCAAGGTGATTTCATTTGTTTTTATTGTTAGCAGTATTGGTATTGCAGCACCTGTCGTACGTTTAAAAAGTTATAAAATGTCAGATAGACGTAGGGCCGGTTTTACGGCTTTACGAGGTCCAGTTATAGTGTTAACTGTCAGTTAAAATGAAAATAGAGGCATCTGATTGGCTGTGACCTTGGAGATAACAACTAACTGACAGTTAAGCCACTTATTGTCTGTCTTTTTACGATGTATCATGACTGAAATCTTATTTCCGTCAAGATGTTGTTAACATGCTAGGAATCATTTTGCGAGACTTTCTGTAATTTTTACACCAAATTAAACTAGTTGGGGTTTAATCGTCATATCCATCCAGTACTGTCAGGGAGTAAGTACCTAAGTAACTCTTATAAAAGGGCAGCATGTCTCAAGGATTCGATCATCCTTCAACGCGATAAAGAGCGTTTGGCGAAGTCATAGTAAATACCATTCTCGACATTGGCAAGCCACTCTTTTCCTCCTCATATCTGTGCTTGGACTTTATTTATTTATTTATTTATTATTTACCTAAGCATTTATTTGTAACGGGCAAGCACACAAGTACAATTTTAATATAATATCTTAAATAGTCAAAGCACACAATACATTAAACTTAAAGATAATACACAAAAACAAAATACAATTTCTTGGACATCTACAGTTAAAATATTAAAACAATACTTATATCTTACAAAAATTACATTCGTTTTTTAGAATATGTTTAAACTCATTTAGAGTGTTTAAATGAATGTCAAATTCTGCACGTTGCAGGTGGCCACGGTGGACCGCATTGTTTCTGGTATTGCAAAGGCAAGCCGTCGGTGTGAGTTTGGATCTGCAGCAAGAACATCAAGGGCATCGATGTGGGCGAAGTCTTGCAAATCGCCATCACGAAATATCAGAACGGCTACGACGTGGTGAAGGTCGCCGACAAAGATGGCGACCGCCTGCTCTCGATGGACGAGATCGCCGTCTTCGTGGAGCGGGCGTTCGACCCTGCCACGTACGATCTGGACCGGGACGCGCTATTCCGTTTCGTGCCTCGTAGACGCAATGTTAAATTTCCCGCATTTAGATTGGCTTTTTGGCAGTTGGTCCGGAGTTGGCAAAATTGCCCAGGATACACAGTTCGAGAACCTACTGTGATGTTTCAGTAGTAATACAATTAAAAAGTTGAGTACATCCTCGACAACGCACGATAGAGTACGGAGATGCACACAGAAATGACGAAGATTTGGCGCAAGAAAATGATTTCAAAGTAAAATACGTAAATAAGGTGATTCAAGTCGTCCAATTGACTTTGATACCAGTTTGCTACCAATATGGTACCAATATTTTACACTACCAGTATGATTTCCAAACTGTATAAATTTAGCATTGCGTCTACGAGGCACGAAACGGAAACACGCGACCGGCGCGGCTTCTTGGCTGCCCCCGAGATTGAGGCTGCCGGAAGGAAGTAGTTCGGTGCAGCGAGGTGGCCAGGTTTCGTTCGGAAGATGATCAAGGGGCATTCTGGGATTTGCATGTTGGAGGACCGAAATCATTGGCTCCCGAATTGGAAAGAGACGCATGTGGCTGCATTGTTTTCGAGTACTCCCAAGGCAACTTGGCGTACTACACGCCAGCAACGCACACTGACGCCCGCGTCCAAAGAAACTGCTCAGCTGTACGAGGCAGATTCGGCGGGTTGCCACGGGAACAATCGACAACCCATTTCGCTTTCATGATTCTAATGTATTCAAACGTGAAATAAATAAATATTTGTTTTATGATTCCTGTAAAAATCTTTCATGTCGTAAAGGAAATATTTTAAATCGTTAATAAAATTATAATAAGTTAAAAAATTAAATTGATATTTCATTTATGAAATATCGCGGAACCTATTGTGTAATTTTAATTTAACTGCAGTATGAACCTTGAATTACGATCGATAATAATTGCGACGCCGAGCACGACATGACGAGATGACAAATTGTTACACAGAATTTCTTAAAATTTGATATTAAAATTGGCCAACAGCACACACATAGCCACCATACACATAGGCCCAAACCCCAAAATGGACAAGATTTCTTCGTATCCATCTTGGAAATTGAAAGAAACCTTCATCGTTCATAACTACCTTTCACCAATGAATGAAATTTAATTGCATGTACGTATACCTATTGCTCCATGTATTAATCATGAAATCCCGATCAATCGTTTGATCATGGTAAAAATAAAACAAAAATAAAATAAAGTACAAAAACATTGCGTCTTTCTGGACACAGCCTGATTCGAACCCCGCGCGCTTCGTTTATGGCGATACCTGGAAAAGGAACGCAATTATAACAATGTGATGAGCGGAAAAAAGGCGAACGGCCCTTGGCGCACACCCTTCGAGGGTGCTGTCCTTCGGGATCCCCTGCTGAGGGGGTTCCCGAGACACTCGACCCCGAAGAGCCCGCCGCCGTTGCCGGCCCGCGTCGGACTTAGGGGTGTTCGCCACGCACCCCTCGGCACTAGTACAGGGACATTAGGTGGTATTTCAACCACGTGTTTCTAATGTAACAAGTCAAGCCAATTTTGTCGAATTTTGTGTTTAGTTCCGAAGCTGGCTACTTGAGGGGTTTTGTCCAAAATATCTCCTAGGTTACGTGCTGGCAAGTTGGGCTCATTGTTGGGATTGAACTTGGCCCAATCATCACATGGGCATGGACAGCTTTTGGGGACTGTGTTTGATGTTGTACATTTGATTTGTACATTTGATTTAATACATTTGCCGAGTTTTAAAATGTTGCCAAAATTTAAAAAATAAAACGACTGACTCAATTATTTTGAAACCCGTATCACATTGAATGTAAAATAAGTTTTAATTTAAAAGAACTGAAAAGTGAAAATATGATCGAATCCATCAAGACCTCGCTGTGCCCAATGTTCATCCCGTTAAACTAACAACATCGTTAATATTGTCATGTTCTAGAAGGAGCCACGGTTTGCCCCGCGACTTGTGACGTGCACACAACACCGCGACACTGTGTTCGGTTCTGTGACTTCGTTCTGCGGTCAGACCACGTCGACCCGCGTGCTACGACAGACGCAGACGCAGACGCAGGCGCAGTCGACGCCGACGCCCGCGACGCCCGCATGTTGGGCGCCCTCGTGCTGGAGACGTACGACTTGGACAACGACGGCTTCCTGTCCGCGCTGGAGATCGACTACGCCAAGAATATACTATGACCACCCAAGGACCATTCTGACCATGGGCTTCAAACTTGGGACTCACAAAGATGCTGCAACATGCATGCCATTTCACTGCAAACGAACGTTTACAAATTATTGCATTGCATTATATGCACTGAGATTTATTTGATTGACATATACCTCTGCTTTGGTTTCATTGATAAATGCTTGTTTGTTATGAGTTTAATGTTTACTATACGTTCATAAAATATTATATCTGCAGGTAAGTCAGATAGGTAAACAAAATTAAAATAGTCGGCCGAAATTTAAACCATTGAGGCTTGAAACGGTATATTTATTATATTACATTTACAAAGCTCGTTTTGACACCTTACAAAACAAACCCCCTCCCCCTCAAGATATCGAAACAAACCTCGGACATCGCTGTCGTGATGTCGAGTTTCTTCCCCGATCTCCACTATCAGCAACTCCACTGCACTGTCACAGGGCAGCACTACAATGAGAGCTCGAACTGGACACACAAGTCCCTTTACAATGGTTCGAAAACATTAAGGGCGATGAACCTGCAATTTTAAGTTTCATAGGATCTAAAATGCAACAGGAGAATGCGTCTTTGAAGCAATCGGTCGTTTTTGGTGACGTTCTTTGTTTTGTTGAGTAGAAGCTATTCACTCAAGGCTATGGCTTGTGGATTGTTTAAAGCATTATCCCCCCCCCCCCCCTCACCAGTCACCAGTCACTATCGGCGCACAGTGGAGTTTGTCAATTTTTGATAACAATCTTCTTCAATTTTCGAGTTTAAACATTTTCTGAAATTTTCGAAATTCCGTAAAACAGTAGAAATGCAACAACAAGTCGCTTATTTTCTTAAACGTATGAGACATAGGTGTGACGCAGTCGTTTGATCATGGTAAAAAGAAAACAAAAATAAATTCAAATACAAAAAAATTGCGTCTTTCTGGACACAGCCTGATTCGAACCCTGTGCGCTTCGTTTATGGCGATACCTGGAAAAGGAACGCAATTACAAAGTAATGAACGGAAAAAAGGCGAACGGCCCTTGGCGCACGCCCTTCGAGGGTGCTGTCCTTCGGGATCCCCTGCTGAGGGGGTTCCCGAGACACTCGACCCCGAAGAGCCCGCCGCCGTTGCCGGCCCGCGTCGGACTTAGGGGTGTTCGCCACGCACCCCTCGGCACTAGTACAGGGATAGTAGGTGGTATTTCAACCACGTGTTTCTAAGGTAACAAAGTTAATCAAATTACGTCGAACTTTGTGTTTAGTTACGAAGCTGGCTACTAGAGGGGTTTTGTCCTAAATATCTCCTAGGTTACGTGTTGGCACGTTGGGCTCATTGTTGGGATTGGACTTGACCCAATCGTCACATGGGTAAGGACCGTTTCAGGGAACTGCGTTTGGATTATAGTTGCACCAGCAGATCAAAAATCTTTAAACCCATTTGCATACCCAGTCTTTGAAGGAATCGGTAATAAAATCAGCCATCTGTATGTGCTCTGGATGTAGCTAGCAATGCAGAGAAGGGTTTGAGTGGGGAGGGGGCGAAGTGCACAGGACTGGGGGTTGCTGCTTTATTAAACGTGGCCACCCCAAAATGAAGCTCATTTTTAATTAAACTTATACTTTGGAGCGCACAAGGCGAGATGCTGTTAATTGAGATAAGCCGCGTGGCCCCCTGAGGACCAAAACATAAAGTTCGGATAGACAGTGCCTTCAAAATCCCAAGTTAGTATACAGGACAGAAATTTGCTGTTGAGTGAGAATCAATTGGAACATATTTGGAACATTATTGGTGTTTGAGTTACCTTATTTAGTGTAGTAATATTTTGAGTATAGACTGAAATGATTGTATGTTTAAAAATTAAGTGAACCACATTTCTGCAGAAAAAAAAAGAAAATGTAGTAAGGTGAGTAAGGTGCAAGTATTTCTTCGATGCCTGCTCACATTTCTCATTTGAACCTATACATTACCACAGATAATATTACCTATTAAAAAGTAGATCTACTCAAAACGACCACGATAATCAAATAATGGGACTGTGGTAATTCTTGCGGGATATATTTATCTTAGCGTCTGAACTCAGTGATAAAATTTTCAAATAAATACTGAGAAATCAAGCAGAGCGTTTGACGGTAAAAGATATAAAATTCTAATAGTAAACGCAATAGCTATGGACTCGTACGAAGAGAATTACCTATTTTCGAAACTTCTTTCTCACTACAAATATTTCCAATACTGCAAAAGAAATCACCCTAATCACAACTTTAAACCATTCAAAATTTCCACAAAACATTTCCCCATTAAGTAGGAATAATCACATCAAAACTTTTGAGACATAAAATGTTTTACGATAACATAAATACGAGCAGCTTCCATTAAGCTAGAGACGTATACTGGCTGCGCTAATGGACCAAATTTAATTAGCAGTTAACTGCCAGCCACCAACTCATGTAAATTGCTTCTTTGCGAGCATGCCAGGATCAATGTCGGCTAGCGCGAGGAATATACAATCTCACCTCCTGAACAGTGCGTTCCTTCAAGAATTCGCGTAGATAATTTTTGCACTGGCCATCTTCATCTTGGTACAGAATATTAAAATACATTTTATTGTACTACTCGTCTAAACTGTATATCTTAACGGTGCATACAAAATGTCAATGTCTTCATAAGGCGTAACCCCATATCTCTATTTGATCTGAATTATATCATACCGGCTATGAGCATCAGCACACCGAAAGGCCAAAAATCCATATAGGAGAATAGAAGTTATTTCTTATAACATGATACTGGGAATTCGCCAATATACATGTGAAATTATATAAAACGAAGCGCGACAGCTCCAACTTATGGATTCAAATCTTGGGCCCCTGACCACGACAATTGTGCAAGAAACCGCAATAGTAACTTTAACGGTCCCCGCTAAGAGTTGCTCTTGCCTGCTCGCTCCAAGATGAATAATTAGTCTAAAAGCTTTCGTGTATTGCTTGACTTATTCATAATTCATTTAAATTCGTCCGGAATAATCTTGGGTGAGCGAACAACGAATGGGCCGGATGTAAAGGGAAGGGTTGCTCCTTGCTCACGGATCTGCTTACGGCTTACGCGAACAGCCCGGCGCGGGGCCGCGGGTGAAGCTGATAGGGGCACGGGGCACGGGAGCATGGGGCGAGGTTCGTCAAGTACTTGTGGATGGATGATTTCCACAGGATGTCTGCGAGGAAGAAAATTACTGTATCACTTTCTTAAAACCACGCCCCGCCTCCCCTGTATTGTCTTCGTATTAGACCCTGAGGCAGCAAGGTATGAGTGAGCTGAGAGGTGGAGAGAGGTAGAGTCAGTGAGCGTGATACAGTTGAGTGCGAGGTAGGTAATCATGGAGAAGAGATGGAATGGAGCATTCTTAGGATCTGCATTTAGTGTATCTACCTATAATGATTACCCGCGACCACCCCCGCGACAGCACTAGATGCAGTGGCAGTCATTTCTTTGTGCGTGTGTAACATAGCTTGTGACAATTCGTTGAGTTTAGAAAAATGTCATTCGTATATATATAAAGGTAGGTACAAAGGTATAAACGAACAAAGAGATTTAGAAGAACGAGAGGGAGTTGTGTACAAAAAAGAATACGTAAACACAAAGACAAATGAAAAATGTTGGTATCGAAGGGATGGAGGAGGATGAAAGTGATGAAGGAACATGATAAATATATGGAGTTCAGAAAAAATGGAAGCGGCCTTGTTGGCTGTGTTACTGTTCTTAATGCCTGAAATTTTAATTTTGTGTCTGTAATATTTAGCAAATAAAATATATTTGATGTAAAATATTATGTTCAAATCGTAATAGGTCTAGTCAATAGCAAGGGAAGGAAAATAAACGGTTGTTACACTCATACCCACGCCCCCTACCAAAGACTCTGCAGCGTCCAGTCCCATTCCATCCAAGAGAAAAACATCATCAATTCTGTCGCAATGAATAAATTATGTGGTTTTCTATAATATTATGTGTGTTGTGTTCACTTCACGAGGAGTTTTCAGAGTCACATTTAGAACGCCGAGCAAGCGTATCAAAGACACGCTAAAGCAAGGCCAAAGCTTTCCCCTGCAAGAAGTGACATGCTTTTGAGGTAATCAATGGATGAAAAAACGGATCTATAAAGGGAGACGTCGGCTTGAAATCCATCCACCTTTTCACCCACACCTTTTCCCACGGTTTAGCAACCAGGAGAATCCAGGGGCCGACCCACAAAAGGGATGTGTTGCATTCATGTCCGCTGATTTCGTTTGCGATTCTTTTCATCCTGCAGCAGCTCAATTCCGTCCTTCCGGTTGAAATTTTATTGAAATAAAAAGCCTCCGCGGGCGGACAGTCAGCAGGCTTCACAAGGTTGGTTCCATTCGCTTTCAAAGCTAATAGCTTCGTATAAAAGACAGCTCCGCTCCTACGACGGGATGCATTCTCGCAGACAAGAACGACCGCGATTCGTCGGATAAACATTTGAAATAAGTCAGTGGTCTGTAATATTACGGAAAGCGAGAGCGAATTTCCAATTCAAAGCTGCAGCCAGCTGCCGACATGCAGCGCCCGTGTACCTGACTGATGCCTAGTGCCTAGTGCCGACCCACTCAAAGAGATAACGCTGCCAAGACGTTCTTTGAGTTTGATGAGATGTTATTCGAGACGGCGAGATAGGGGGGAAACGCGGACTGACGCAGCATATTCCGATCAAGGCTACAGGGGGCCCAATCTCTCGCTTGGCTGGCTGAGTTTCGGTACCCGTTTCGAACGTCCTACTCTCAAAAACTTTTGTAATTGTTGAACTCAGGAATGGACAAGTCGACAACACTGCGAGAGATGTGGGGGTATCTAAGATAAGATGCGATAAAGTGCGGCAAAATCGAAAAATTTTGTCATAAATTTTTTAAATATATAATAAATGCTAAAATGACAACGAAAAGTTGTACAGGCTTCAGAAATACTTGGTTTCATCACGCTTCATGACTTTGTAAAGTTTCGTGAAAAAAAGTTGAACTTTCGGCTGTAGAATTTTTAAACACAACGATTTTGCAGATTGTAGGAAAATATAGGAAAAGACCTCGCGAATGTATCAAAATCGAAGCATCCTTTTGGCCACAGGACCAGACCGCGAACAAACAAGGGCCCAATAGGCCGGGTACTTCACGAACGCCCTCACTCCTCAAAATTAACATTACTCTTATGGGACTGCGAAAAAATCGGGAAATGTCTTAGCTCGACACTAGCAGTCAGCGGTGGGAAATTGGAAAAGTGTTTCCACCGGGCGCTGACCATGGAAATTTCATAGAGAGCTGTCTACATTTGCCGGCAAGGGCGCACCGGGTTCACTTTATCTGCCTCTCAGGCTAGATCTGCAGGCCCCGGGTTTACACTCGGCTAACTTCAAGTCTAGGTAATGTTATGGTTATTAATTTTCTTAGACTCATGTCTACTATATCCTAACTTTAGCACTAGTTTTGAAAAAAACTATTTCAAACTGGGATTTGAATGCTAAATGAAAAGTCTCACTGGTTTCCCGACGTTTCGTAACATATACTAGTTACTTTATCAAGGGTGACAGCTTGACTGACGTTAGTCAAGCTTAACTGACGTTAGACAACGTCAGTCAAGCTTTCACCCTTGATAAAGTAACTAGTATATGTTACGAAACGTCGGGAAACCAGTGAGACTTTTCATTTAGCGTTCAAATCCCAGTTTGAAATAGTTTTTTTCAATGTTATGGTTTTTCTTCGTCTTCTGTATAGCAGCCAATTCTAGTCAAGGCCATGCGACACAGCGTTCACCCGAGGCAGCCTTCAAGGCTAGGCGAGCTTTGTCTTCAGACCGGCCATCAATGCGAGTCAGGCCGAAGGTACTATTATAAAAACTTTCAGTTGTCAAGGCCATGCAGCACCGGGTCCACCCTCGGTTGCCTTCAAGGCTAGATGAGCTTCGTTTTCAATTTAGCAAAATCTAGTCAAGGCCATGCGGCACCGAGTTCACCCTCGATTGCCTTCAAGGCTAGGCAAACTTCACCTTTAGCCTTTCATTTAATTGTAACATATAGATCCGAAATTGGCTATGTCCAACGTAGCAATGGCCGTATAGCAGCACGGGAGGCCTAAGACGCTGGCAGGCACGCAAGGCTGAGCGGCCGGGCAACCTTCAGCTCCGACAGTTGCTGGTGAGAGGCTTGTGGTAGTTTTATTAATTACTATTATTTGTGTATTGTCTCAGAAACACAATGGTTATTGGATGCTCAATTGATGAAACAACAAGGCTTCTCTGTGTTGAGAATGAGCATATCTGATAATAAACCAATAAACCCTGGCAATAAAACAACTGAAATAAAACACACTCCGTCAATTTAATACAAACAATAGCACTCATTTATTTAGAACAAGACTAAAAAATAGTATAGGTAAATGCTTTTCAATTTCAATTCAGAACACCCTATTTTTTGATGCATTTATTTAATTTGCTATACTATACCAGCAATGCCTGAATTTATCAATACCGGGCTACGGATCTGATACAGTTCCATATTTGTCATATATTCAACAAAATTAACAACATGCCAACCAGCGGACTGTACGCTAGGCTGGCACACAGCTTTGAAGAAATCGCAAGCCGAGAAAGAAATCACAATCGGCTAGAGAGGAAAACATATCAAGGCTAGGAAGGAATCACATGGCTCTAAACTACATTTCACTTTAAGAAGGAGAGTGGATTTTCATCTTCCTCAAGGACCCACAGCTGCTAGACATGAGTCAAGAGTTACAAAACTGCTCTTAGGCCTTTGTCACGCTCAAGACATATGGCTTGTGAGTTTTAAAACTCTTAGCTTGTGTCTAGCAGCAGTGGGTCCTCCAGCAAAATGCAAATGCACTCACCATCTTAACGTGAAATGGAGTTTAGGAAGGAATCGGAAGGCTAAAGGGAGGAACCGCAAGGCTTTAGCAAGGTATTGCAATGCTAGGAAGATATTGTAGGTTAGGAAGGGATCATGCCCTGGTTGCGTTTCCTTGCCGCTCCCGAGCGCCGGTTCTGGTTCCCGCGTTGGGTTTTCCTGTCTCGGTTGATCGTGACGTTCTTCTCCTGTCCGTGCCCCTTGGCCACGCCTGCAAGCAATAGGCACAAACATGTGTTATTTCACTAGCGTAGTTGCCCCAACATGCTACTTGCAATTCTAAAATGACAATGATGCAGGATAAAAATAAATTAAGAATACAACCTAGACCTAGACATGGAGTATACTAGGAGTCAAAATGCATCGATTGCAATGCATTGAAAGCACTATGAATTAAATGAGCACATTTTGATTCAATTTTAGATTTTGTTTTGTTTATTATTCAAGCTGTTTGTTATTTGCTCTATATTGTGTCTCATTAAATTGAGTCACTTTGAGTAGCCTCCTCCTTGTTTATTCCACGTCCAGAGCTTTTTGCCCAATTTACCTTGAGGTTCCCTTTCAGCTAGCCCCTGCAATCACTTCACTGTCCCATTTTCAAGTACATTCTCCGGTCAGGAATTTCCAAACACAATGCCAAGGAGGTTTAATGTTATTGTTTTTGAAGTAAGAGAAGTTTAGGGTAGCACCAGAACATTTAACTATTCAAAGGCCATTATTTTGTCAGTGCTAACAGCAAAGAGTAAAACTAGTGTAACCTGATTTTCCACAATTCCAGCCCTCCAATGGTAAGCAATTTTACATTTCCAGCTACCGATATGGAGGAAACGTCTGCATGGTAAGGTCTGACAAAGATCTGACCAGTTTGGCAGCTGCAACTGCTGCGGCTGAAATCTGTATAACAAGTCGAAAACAAGTCCAACGCTTGGCACTCACCCACGACGTCTCCGCCCCGGCGACCGCCCCCGCCGCCCCCGCGTTTTGCTAGCCGCCGCTCCTCCGCGCGGGCCCGGAGTTCCTCGGGGTTCTGCGCAAACGGCACAAAGGCGCCGGGCGCGGGACGGACGTCCGGCCCCGCCGCCCCCGAAGGTCCGGCCGCCTCTCCCTCGCTCGAACTCTCCGCGTCCCGCGTGCGCAGGACTCGGGGCACCACAAACGGCCGTCTGCGAGCAGGCAACGTAGGTACTCGCTTATTTTTATACAAGAACCACCTGGTCTAACCCATCTGACTTCATTTGTCCTGTTAGCTCAAAGGGCACAAGCCACGTCTACGTCACTTTCTGCAAACGCATGTAGGGATATCATCGATGAAATATCATCGACCTGTCAAGTCCGTATTTTACCTAAAATCCCATTCCCATGCCCTTGTTTGGGTTGTACCTACCAACAGAAACTACATGAAAGAAACTGGTGGTACACTCTTTAAGTGCCATATCACAGATAGAAGGTTACCCAGATTTTCCACTCTCGTACTACAGCAGCTTCTCGAAAGCCCTACGCCCGCAATAATAGTTTCGGGGGTAGTCAAGGGATGGAGCCACTGTTTGTTGTTAGGTTACATATAAATAACCTGTAACCACCTGAGGAACATTGGGTCCCTTGATTATAATTTACCTTGTGTCATGGCCTAGTAGATCATGTCAAAACAGGTTGCAAGCGCTCCCCCGCCAAATGACGGCCAAACTACTAGCATCAAATTTTTGTTGTAGCCATAGCTGGGTATGGTAGAATATCTGGGTAACCTTGTATCTGTGGTGGCATAAAAGCACTGTGAATGAATGCTAAGCCAATGTAGCCAAACCGATTCGTGCACAACTCCGGGACATGGCCAGTGCCGAAACTGCCGCCGTATCTGAGAAACTAGCGAAGGTAGCGAGCCTCCCAGCGCACCTCTCGTTTTCGCCCGCCTCGGCCACGCTGACGTCCACGTGGTCGTACGTGTCGTCGTACTCGTCGTCGTACAAGCCTGCGTCGGCTTCGGCGTCGACCAGACCGAGCTTGGTGTAGACGTCGCGCAAGTCGGAGCGGTGCCGCTTGTCGTCCAGCATCGAGGCCAGGTCGCGGTGCTCGTCGCGTCTGCAAACGCAAAGGCATCGCACTCTAGACGGCAGCCGGCAGCTATCTCGGTGCCTGAACCATTGGATGTGTCAATTTGGATGTGTCAATTTGGATGTGGCGTTCTATTCTTACGGTTGGATTGAATTGCAAATGGCACACAAATAATTGGAAACTTTGAAATGCAACTGGAATTTTCAAGGATGGTATCATAAAAACACGGTAAAACCCTGCAAGTTAGTTGAGTGGGGCAAAGTTTATCAGAAGTAGGTAATCTGGCAATTTGATTCCCACAACTTAGTGACATTGTTGAGATTTGAAGAGGGCTGGTAACAAAAGTGATTCCAGCAGGCAGTGTGGGTGATGCAAGGTTTTCTGCAGCAAATGTTATTCTAGCTCTTGTTGAAACTGAAAGGCAACATAATACATTACTTTTTGCCCAAGTGAATGCGCGAGGTGTCCACGTCATCCCTCGTCATGATGTCAAACTCGTCGTTATCGAACACATTGAGCCGCTGCAGTCCCTTGGCGAGGTCATCTTCCTCCTGCAACGAATCCGAGCCATCGTTAAATTCCCTGCTCTCTCCCCATCACTTCTAGGCTACGCAAACTTCTAGGCTAACTTCTAGGCTAGGTTCTAGGCGTTCTAGGCAGACATCTATGCTAACTTCTAGGCTAGCTTCTACACTAGTTTCTTGACAGGCTTCTAGGCTAACTTCTAGGCTCTAGCTTCTAGGCTAGCTTCTAGGCTAGGTTCCAGGCAGGCTTCTAGACTATGCAAACTTATACGCTGGCTTCTAGGCTAACTTCTAGGCTCTAACTTCTAAGCTAGCTTCTAGGCTAGGTTCCAGGCAGGCTTCTAGGCAGGTATCTACGCTAACTTCCAGGCTAACTTCTAGGCTAGCTTCTACACTAGCTTCTTGACAAGCTTCTAGGCTAGCTAATGTTACCATCCTTGCACTGCCCCATTCCTTCTAGGCTAGTCTAGAGTCCTAGACCAGACACGATTGTAGCGTGAGCTGTTGCATTGCAAGTCAGTCGTTACCGAAGTGAGTTCGATGGAGCGCGGCATGCTGAAGTCCATGGCTTTGAGGTTGGCGGGCAGAGCGTCCTCCAGCACGGCGTTGATGACAGCGTCGCTGGCGTGCTCGTAGTGCTCCAGGCAGCTCTGTGATGGCAAGAGCAACATTGTTCGTCACAGAAATTGTTGCGTATGAGATGCCGTTTACTATATTGTTTTCATTCATTGCCCAAGTGTTTCAATGCAACTTAAAATGTTTACATAATGTTTACCTACTTAAAATAAATTAAAATAAATAAATACAGAAAAAGTTTTATCATTATTTTCCTAATAAGTTATAACAGGAATAAAATTGAAGTTAAATTTATCTGTTCAAGCTGTTGCCCAATGGCCAATTTTACAATATTTGTCAACTCTGGGTTGAGATATAACCCACAGAAACAGATGAATACTACGGCATCCTATTGGCGGTTGCCATGACAATGAAATAACCTAACTCGTAATGGGTTGAGACACTTGTTTAATGGGTCAGTGCTAAGAAAACGGGCAAATGCTACGAAAAGCGGAGCGTACCTGAACGAAACCGTCACCGAGGTGCGGCAGAATGTCCTTGACCAGCGAGATCAGTGATTCCAGTTCGACGCCTCCCAAGCGTTGCTTCGGCTTCGTTTCCGTTGATATCTCCGCTGCCTCTGCTCTGGGTGGCTGCAATCACACAATGTCTCTATATCCTTGACCAACTTCAGAATCCATCTCGTCTTATTATTGCTAAAACAATTGTGTTGCATCCCTAGGTTTGTGTGTATGCAAATGTCATATAAAAAGATAACATTCCCAATGTTTTCAGATATTGTGAACAAAGTTAGGTAAGCAATTCATTTTTCTATTACACTTTAAAAGTAGCAAGCACGTTTCAAAGTTGTGGGTAGGTTATAGGCAAAGACGCACCAGATATCTGAGCGAATTGCTGTGGAGAAGGGTTTACCGAGGTGGTGGCAGTGGCAGAAGTCAAACTTGACGAGCGAGTGTCTCTCGCCTCGGAGGCGTCACCGTTTCTGGTCGGCGGAGTCTCGAAGCAGGCCAGCACGGCCTCCAAGACGTAGTCGCACTTCACCGCATCCCTGCAATCGCACCGGCAGCTTGCGTCAAATGTTGCTAGATAATTTAATTCTTATTTTATTTTATTGTTAATTGACTATGTCTATATTATATATTTATAATCTGTGGACAATGAAGAAACAAACAAACAAACAAACACCATAGTGGAATGGATACTGCTGATATTAATCAAAGGTTAACTCCATAACTCATCAATGTTTCTAAGTGATGCAACAACCTCAGCCTAGATAACAGAAGTCTTCAAAAATCTTCAAAAACCTAAGCTCTTTCAACTCCAGTAGCCCATTTCACCACTGGTCTTTAGAGTTGACCATGAAAGCCTACATTCTATTGTAAGCATACATCCAGGTGATTTCAGTTGCATGAGAAGATGCAGGTAATTCCGTGCGGTAAATGCATTACATTCTATTGTAAGCATACATCCAGGTGATTTCAGTTGCATGAGAAGATGCAGGTAATTCCGTGCGGTAAATGGATAGTGGTGGTTCGTACATTTCGGGGCATAGTTGGGACAGGACGTCCAGGTCCAGGTCGATTGGGTACGAAGTGTGGTAGTCCCGAACGAACGTCTTCTCTGCGACGGCTGCCGTCAGCACGTTGACGTAGTCTTCCGCTAGCTCCTTGGTCTCCAGCTCGCTCATCGCTGACCTGCCGGAACAGAAACAAACAACGCCTGCTCATATTACATCCAAAAGACACATTTGAAGCAGGCACAGTCTAGGAAAAGTGCATTTCATGGCCTCTAGGCACATGCAGCCAGGACCAATAAAAACTGGTGCTGGACCTGTGAACTTCCACGATGAAGGATGTTGGTTCATGAAATGTGATTGATGATGCCACATTAGACAGAGAGAAATGTAGAGATCTGAATGTCAGAATGAGTGAAACTGTAATAACAGCAGCAATTCTCATGACTGAGTATATTCCCATAAATAAACAAACTGGTACCTAATAATTGATATTGGCTTTGGCAAAGTAATGGCAGTAATTCTTCATTCACATTAGGTGTTTGAGTAGCCAATTATTACAAAGAATGGGCAATCTGGGTACTACCAGCACTTTTGGCACATGAGCCTTGTTAACTGGTTCACAAAGTGCAATTCTACTTACGAATGCTCGACGACGCGGCTAACGATGGAGGAGAGGATGAGACGGAAGATCTTGAGCATCTCGACGCGAGCCAAGTCCAGCTTGAGCCGCAGATCGGCGTAGATGAGCTGCGTGGTCGACGTGTTGGCCAACGTCTCGACGCGAGCGTACATTGCCGGCAGCGTGTTCTCGTAAAACGTCACCATGCTGCAACGACAACCAACCACTTCAGCAGTCGCTGGCGGGTCACTGGACTCGGGGGGGCTTTACAATCATTGCGAGCAGAATAGATGGTTCTACTCTAAAAATTCCTTCCACCGAGTACTAGAACGCACTTCACAAGCTAAATGTGTTTGAAATTTTATATAGTCTTCAAAAACTACTGGCAATGAGTTAGTGCGACTTACATACAGAAACATTACTAGATATAGTAGTTAGATTTTACTAATTTGCATGAGAAAATACCTCATACTGGCTGATGAAGTCCACAACATTTGATATTCCACCATCAACCACCAACTTCTGTAGTTTGCTTGCAATCTGAACAGGATTGTAAACTTAATAGCAGAATGCAGTGGAAAACATAGGTAAGTTCTCCAATTAGCTACTACAATTTATCTAAACGCGGCATGCCCGTGCCGAAACCTGTCACACCCCGACACGTACGTGTTCTCGAAAAGCTGCTCATGCAGGATCTGGCAAGCGGGCGTGTAGATGTCGAGGAAGACGCTGAGGTTGGTGGCAGTGTCGAGCACGTGGAATACGCAGTCCTGCAGAGCCTGCAGAGTCCCGGAGCCGCTGCGCTCGCTCAGCTTGGTCAGGCCGCCGTTGTGCAGCGCTTTGTCGGCGCCCGCAAAGTTGCGCTCGACGTTGCGGAGGACCTGCGCAAGGAGAACGGAGTGAGTCGCGCTGGAAAGGCGCATGTCGGGCAGGGCGTGAGGCGTGTGATGGATTTACCAGTCAGTAGGGCAGATGAGGAAATGCACACATTCTTCGAAAATTATTTGTTTTCAATTTTCAACTGCCCAGAGTTCAAAGATAATACCTATAGGATAGGCAGCTACATTAGTGCTATTGGCTGATTTATGGCAGATTTGAGAGAAGTTTCCAAATGACTCAAAAGATGGCAAAGAAACACAAATTTATTTAGGTAGACCAACTAAAATAACTTGACATGAAATAACGTTTCTAGATAGTGGATACCTAAGCAAGATACACACACCTTGGAGAAGAACGGCACCGATTTGATAAGATCTTCCGTGTAATTTGGCTGCATTGCAAAAACGTTATTCACAATCGCGCTAATCTGCGCTTGGTTGCTTTGTCCATATATTAGGCACAAGTCCAAGATTATTGGTATGGTTATCAAATAGTTGTTATACAGCATTTTTCCTACATTATCTGTTGTCAGGATTTCACTCTGGAAAAAATCAACTGAATAAGATGACACAAAAATCAAATCATTCTGCAATAAAACATAAGTTGCATGCAATGTTTACTTACATCCGACTCCATGCTTGTTGTAAGACGATTGAAAATTAGGAAGACAAGAAATCGCGCTTTTTGGAACAGTTTCCACATTTCTGCATCTATTGGAAATGTGTCTAGCATATAATGAGGTGTTGCTTCTTGCAAGAAGGAAATTATGGCAACCATTGCTTTTTTGTTCGATACCATTTGGTTCCAAAACCTGCAACACGTCAAGTCAGATAATAAAAATTGTACAACACAGAAAAAACCTGCATTAGTGCCAGGCTACATTTTCGACCCAGTACCTACCTAAGCTATAATCACCACAAATTATTCTATGGGAGAGGAAGCTAGAAAAAATTATCCTTCTTTTGGTCAGATCTTTTGATCAGATCTTTTGATCAGATTTTTTTGAAGAAAATCAATACGATTATATCAATATTTATCAGAGCGTGAATCGATATATCTATCGGAACATTGATCCATTATCGGGATGTTTTGAGTAAAATCTGGCATTGAATGTACAAGCCCATAATTGCCAAGTGAAAGATCAGAAAAATCTTATTCATAAAATCGATAGGTACAGACATTGTATTGGAAAGCTGTAAGAATCTATAACTATATCGAAAGATCGGTTCTTTTTGCCCATCCCAAAGGATAGATTACTAAAGGATAGGTCTCCTAAACCTATTTCTAAAGGATAGGTTCTCAATCGATTCTATCTACAGATATCTACAAAGTGGATGCAAGATTCTTGAAAAAGTCATTACTCTTTTTGATTTAATTCTAGTAGCCACGTCAGATCACCAATCAAAAACTCTACTCTTTCGAGCCAGTCTTCTTTAGCTCCCAACATAAAGTTGCCATCTGCCAAAATTGCAGGAGGCGGAGAGTAATGAATAAAACATCTCTGCAGAGGCTGTTCATCTTCGTGCTGAGTGGGAGAAAAATGCTCCGTTAATAATTATGTACAATACATTACTGCTTGCTCACATACCAGATATAGCGTAAACAATGAAAACGGATATTAATTAAACTAAATTAATATTATAGGTAATAGAACATCTAGCGAAATAATAAGGCATGCCAGTTACGTGACATTTCGACAGCAGTTAGAACTGCTATAACCTAAAAATTCGCATTTTCTGAGTTTTTGCCATTGCTTCTATACCTTTGCACCAATCGAATTGGACATGCGACGAGCCATTCTTTTCTCCAAAGAAATTGTGGTTTAACAAATTAGATAAATAACGCAGCCCATTAATACTCGTTGCACTGATAGAGTCCCTATCAGGCCAGCCTGTCTGTCAGTGTCTTTACCATGACAAATTCACCATTCACTAAATCATCGAACTCGGGGCTCCCCGGTTCCTGCCCTGCGCGGTACGGAATAAGTTTAAACTACTACCGCAAACGCTTGAAATTCACCGGGAATTCAAAGCGGTGACGATATCCGTACTACGAGCGCATGGTTCATATTTCTCCGTGCCCAACTTATCCCTCCATAAACTTGGCTCGATACAAGACCGCACTGAACACAGTGCTTTACCAGGAGATTCCCTATAAACTCCATGGTAACTCCAAATACAACTATTTTTAAAAACTATCAGGTGTTATATTATATCCTAACTATTTTCTTCCTTATATGTAAGTTATAAAGTTTTTATTATAGCTGCAATCAGCGCAGCAGTCAAAAATAATAATATATAGGTATACATTTCGTCGATAATTCTCTTTTAGTTTTGGTCATGTAAAATGAATAGCAAAATTGCTGGCGCGCTTGAGGTACTTGCTACTAAATGGTAAAACACAATTGATTTTAAATTGTCTTTCGACTACCCCACACCCGTCGCATAGAGAGGACAATAACACGTTTATTGTAACATGTAAACATGTAATGTTGTATAAACATGTAAACATGTAAATATTGTGGATAATATGTTAGAAACTGACCAAACGGAAGACGGACTATGAGGATGAGTGGATGCAAATCATTGCACTTTTTGTACATACCTACAGCTGATTTACCTTTAATGAGGAGATATCTGAATGTAAAAGAACGAAGTAAACTGATAATAGTGTGCTCTGCAACCGTGTATATGGTTATGGTTTGAGTAAAACACACACCTTACCTTACCTGTATATTATTGTAAGGCAATTGGTATATATGTTTACATAAAGTGTATCAAATATCTGCATAAATCAATTGAACTTGATATTACGGTACACAAACCTATACTGCAAAACATTATCTATAGCTAGAGTGCAAAATTTTGCATTGCCATTGCTACAACCGCAATGCAGAGGCAGCGGACAGTTCTGGCACATTACTTCACTAAAAATGCATTCTTATAAAATCGTCGAGAATGTGGTTGTTGATATTTGCGAGACACCTAGGCTCTGAAGTGACAGATGACAGTGGTTTTGATCGGATGCCGCTAATAGCAGTCGGGGTGCCGAAAATAGCCACTCAGCACATTTAAAAACAGATTCGGCCGGCTACTGGCCGTGGACGTCGTCAGAAACGCCGAGCGTCGCGGCGGCCGGAGCATATCGTCGGGAAATTCGCAGGTAAATATGTGAGCAAGGTACCTACTCTCTCTGGTTTGACTGCAGGGTAGGTTCAGACACTCAAGACAATGCAGTGTTTTGAAGAATATCGCCAAGTTATTAAACTCATCATTATCTAATTCTAATCACTGCTATAATAATACGTATAAATTATGTGTGTCTTTGTATAACTTTTGTTTTTTTCGAGCATAATATCTATGCTTTGAGGGAGACCAATTACAAGAACCGGCCTTTTCCTCAAATTTCTCAAGTAGCATTGTATGTACGCACACCAGACACAACATAGTTATCAGCAGTCACTGACTTTGTTCGGATGCCGTACATATCGTTCAGATTATACTGTAATTGGTCAATTGGAGTCAATTGGTATCATGCCTAGCGTACCCTCCCTGATTGAGCATTCATATTGTCACAACCGCCATGAAGAGCTTGGGAAGAAATAAATGATTGCTAATAATGTTAGTGCTTTTCATATACCATTGGATTCGTACTCGCGTTTAGATCTGAACTTTATTAGCAAAATGCCTTGCATTTATGATTTATGTAATCTGTCGTTATATTATGTGATGTGGTTTATTAAAGTTTGTATGCCTGATTGTATGGTTTAACTTTTAAAACTGTACAAAGCATGAGCCATATGAATCCGCAGAGCATGAGTTGTATAAGGCATCGCACAAACACAAATGAGAAAATAATGTTGTGAGAGCTGGAAACAAATGTTTTTCCATCATTCGGCAACGAAAAATACGTTAAGATGAGGTATTAGTATGCATTTACCCCTTGCCCTCCGGTTAGACGCCGCTAGTTCGAAGCCGCGACGCCCGCGATGGCGCTGCTCACGTCGCTGGCCGTGTCGGCTCTGTTCATCCTCCTCACCTGCACCCTGGCGGCCGTCGCGCGCGCCCTCGTCAACCGCTACCTGCAAAACGCCTTCCTGCGCAACCTCTTCGAGGAGGGCATCGCCGCCGCTGAGCTCTGCGGCTGCTGCTTCGAACTCATCATCGGTAACCTCCTCGCTGTCACTCAAAGGACACCGTGGCCCTAGTAACGTCGGGCAAGGCTAGGGACATTAATTGAGGATGAGGAGCCTTTATACCCAAAACCAATTTTCTTATAGAGAAACCTATCTATTTCCATTCTACATTTCCTTCTATTTGCCAAAAAGACAATGGGCGAGAGAGTGCTCGCTGTTAATAGTGTGGTCAGTAAAGATGTTTTTCGTCGAGCATCCAAATTGGACCACCTACATAACGTCAATAGTGGCTATGTCCCATGCCAAAATATAGACGTCATCCTACCACTGACATTGATCACCAATACATTGGTTATCAAGACATCGATCTTGCCTACGGCCCGGCGGTCTTGCCCCTGACGTGGCACCGCTTTGTCTCGCAGTCGCCGACAACTTCGGCGTGTCCATGTACGCCGTGTTCCTGTTCCTGCTGACCATCTGGTGGTCGGCGTCGTGGGGCTCGGCGTCGGCGTGCCCCTACACCCACCTCGAGGACCTCGTCACGGGCGACACGGACCTGCGCACGGCCGCGCTCAAGACGTGGGCCGAACTCACCGGCGGCATCCTCGTCTTCCGATACGTGCAGCTCTACTGGAGTCTGGAGATCGTCGACACGCACGTGGACCGCGCCTTCGCCGAGTGCAAGGCAGATCTGCAGGTAGCCGCGATCGCCGTCGGATGACTAATCGCGGTTCAGTCGGTTCGGCGTAATGACTTAAATATCTTAATCATCGCCCAAAATATCATGCCCATCTTATAGCTTAACCACCAAAATGAGCGTTCATGGGTTTCTCCAAGTTCCACAAAGATCCTCGATGGTGCGATGCTTGTGATCCCAACCGTCCCCGTAGGTTCCGATGTTGTAGAACTTGACATGTTCCCCAGGTTCCGAAGTTGTAGTACTTGACATGTTCCCCAGGTTCCGATGTTGTAGTGCTTGACATGTTCCCCAGGTTCCGATGTTGTAGTACTTGACATGTTCTCCAGGTTCCGATGTTGTAGTACTTGACATGTTCCCCAGGTTCCGATGCTGTACGGCGCAGTGGTGGAGTGCATCGCGACATGCATGTGTCGGGTGGCGTCGAAGGCGCTCAGCGACATGAATCCGAACTACGGGCCGGCCATCGATTCATTCATCGGCACCTCGCTCGTCGTCGCAGGTGAGTGCTCCACCCTCCACCCCTACATCCCTACATTCCACCCCAAAACACCCCATCCCTTGGCTCAACGCGTATACCGTTTGGCCCCGTTTGGCGCGTCATGAAGATGTCGGCGCCAATGCCAATGAAACATCGTCCAAGGTCCTTTTTAGGGCCAAAAGTCCCTCAGTCACAAGATAGCATCTACGATGTACACCGCCATCTTGTCGCGACTCTGAACCACTTTGCCATCCCAACCTGAAAGCGTTCCATTCGCAACACCCTCGCACCCTGTGTCCCGCAGCTTTCGACTACTCGGGCGGCTACTTCAACCCGGTGCTGGCGACGTCGCTGAAGTACGGCTGCGAGGGCAACTCGTTCGTCGAGCACATAGTGGTGTACTGGGTGGGCGCGTGCGCGGGCGCCATCGCGTCCGTGTTCATCTACAACCTGCCCAGCGTGAAGCAGATGATCCTCGGGGACCGATTCTATCAGGAGGTTAAGGACAAGTCGATCTAGGTCGCGATTGCGAAAAGATTTGCAATGCTTTTCTCTGCATCTTTACCTGGTGTGTGCACCTAGTATTTGGCAGTTATTGTGATAACAAATTGAGTTCGCCAGAAAGCTTACAAATTATGAGTTAAACAAAGGATGGGATTTTTTGTGGACGGTATATGGTAACGAAGATGTCATGAGGCAGACGAGGGCAAGATGGCACCTGGATATGGCCAGGGGTTGTGTTAATGCGACGGAGAGCTTATTCTAGAGAGAATGGGAAAATATCGTAACTCTTTCACATATAGTGATGTGTTTAAGTATAAGTCTCAGCAGTATATATGAGGTGTTCTTTAAGTGCCAAAATGGAGATGTGAATTGGCTTGTTTCATCCGGTCTTCCATATAGTGAAACCCTTTTTTCCTTTTTTATCTAAATGAAATTCACTGCCAACTTACAAGGAAATGTTGGAAAGAGTAGATGTATATAAGTATAGAAGATTGAACCTTGGAGAGAAACAATTCATCGTGCCGTCTTTGCATTATTCTTGTGGATAAATAAATAAATGCACATATTTGAGTACAATTAAATAAAGGTAATGATTGATTTCATTCATGACATAGTTTGTTACATACTTACCCGCAATGTTCCGCGCGTCCCCTATAATAGCTCCTCACAAGTTTGACGCGGTGGTGTCTCTTGGGTCCCTTGTGCCCTGACGAATCTCATCACAACTCGCTCCTTATTCCCTCCTGAACTATTCCCTCCTTCCCTCCTTCCTCCTGCCCTCCTGATCTATATCACTATCAGCAATCAGCACCAATGTATGTTGGACTAATAAAATCACAGAGTTTAAGATACTTGTAGCCTCGTGGTGCATGAAGATGCGAGTCTGCGCGGAGAAGGAAGTGCCCGCCCGGCTCGGCCACCGCGAAAGCGCGAGTCATCCAGGGCCGTGCGCCGAAGAGAAGTCACTCGTGCTTGCCTAATTACACCGAGCACGTGTGGGTATTTAGTGTAACGAAATTAATTACATAATTGATTGCAAGTGTAACATTGTCATGAGGGCGTGATCGATTTCGCCATTCACTGATTCGCCGTTCATGAAACCGTTGATTAGCGAATATCATTATCAGAATTCTGATACACGATGACAATGTAATAGCAACATAATCGAGTGTTCTACCTGGCGACAGGCGCGAACAACATTCACAATTACTTAGGTAGTAGAAATTATGAAAGGAGTAGACTGACTTGGCCATTTTACTTCGTATTTTGGCCATTGTGGAAGATATAATTAAAATATTATACCAGGAAAATCCACAATCAATAATTGCAATTAGTAACCGCTTTCCGGATAAAACTACATTCTCTTTTGTGCCCAGATCCTTACTAAAGGCGCAGATGATAGACACACAAAAAACCGATTAAAGATCTCTGAGAAATTTTAATTTCTTTTATTCCAAGCACCACGCCATTGTCTAAGAGAACGGCTAGACCGGCTGGAGTCAGCCCATGTTAGGTGACCGGTCGAGGAATTCATACGTTCGAGGCGTGTACAAAATCATTGTAATTTTCTCTTGGATGGAGCGTTATGTCAGGTGGTTTATTTACAAGGAAAAATATGTACATAAAGTTCCAAAACCAGCCAAGATATTTACATGAGAGTTGATATCTTGTTTATGAATTTATGATTATTTATCCTCGTCGAGTTCGCCGTTCGTTCTTGGTCAGAATCAGGGCTGGTGCCGTCCGACGACACGAGGGGCAAGACGACCCTGTGGTTGTGGTCAAGGAACGGCGTCATGGTAGAACTCGAGATCCTCGGGAAACTCAATGAAATACCGAGCCGTAATAGCATCTTCAACCAACAAGACTTGGTTCCGAATACACAACGTATTTAGGCGCCAAAGCTCCAAATATCGAGTGGTTGATGGCAATGGGTAGAAAATGGGATTTCCCTCTTTGACCCAGCTCATTATTATTATCATTTGACACCATTTAAATAGCAATAATCCCAAATGCAGCCCCAAACAATCACGACGCATGTGAGATAAGTGCATACCTGCTGGTGCATGGCCACGGCATGCACTCCAACTACGCAGTTGTATATGTAAACACATCTACGCAGTGTCGCATAAATTACGGCAGATCAGTGTGTCCTAGTGACGGCGGGTAAATGGGTCAAAGCGACAGCGCAAAGCGGTTCTCGGCAGATTGCCCGCGGGCCGCGCGAAGCGATGCAGGTAGCAGAGGGCGATGATGCAACGTGCGCGACGCGTTTGTTTATGTAAGAACGGGCACGGGGCACAAACATCAAATCTGTCCGACGCCGGCCAGTTTATGGGATTTCAGGTTCCTCGGGGCGCGAACGCGATTGACGGTTTATTAGAATAATTAGCGGTTTTGCTCGGCGATCGCGGCAGTAGCGGTGCAGATATAATCTAAGGATATACCCGTTTGGCAGATTTACCAGTTGTTCGGGTTGCAATTGATGCAATCTACGTGAAAGCGAAATGAGCGCCTTCTTTGCGAAGCGAGCAGGGATTTGTGCGCGAAGAAAGTTGTCGCTCGTGTGGCAGCTCCGCACCGGCGACTGTCAGTGCTCAATCAAAGACAGATTACTCCCATTTTGAAGGTTATGACTGCACGGGGGCTCGACGGGGGGCGCGTGTCACCTCTGACCCGAGGCATGCGCAGCCCCGCGTGGCCGGGCAAGGAATTTCGCGATGACATCGTCGATTGGCAAAATGAAAGTATTTCTGCACGGTGATTCTCGCGGCTGGCAGCGACCGAGTGGGCGGCAAAGAAAGTATCAAGCCGCTGGTTCGATCCTGTTGCGCGCCGAATTCGCGTGATGTTTGCACTGACAGTAGCCGTGCTAGGTTCGCGTCGGACGCTTCGAGGAGGCCGCGACAGTGCGTCGTTAAACACGGGCAGCGTACGGATAAAGGCGGGATAAGATTTGACGTTTGGATTTTTTAAAGAATTTTATGTTGATTGCGTCGTTCGGTGCCCAGTTACGACATACAGAAAGTTCGGAAGTGGCATCGTCGTATGGCAAAACGTATCTTCTATAAAGTTTCATTCGAAAAAATGCAACGAGTTTAATTAATCTTCCGGAAAACCAGAGGAATTTTTAAATCAGCCTAATAACAAACAAGCAGACTTGATTTCTCATTGCGAGCGCGTGACACCGTGCCCGCAACTGCGCCGTATTTACATTGGCAGATGTAATTGACAAACCATTCGATCGGCAGGTATAGGTACTAATCGAACGGCGCCGTCCGCGTTATGACGGAAACCGCGGGCAAGCGTTCCGAGTGTCAGACCAATCCGTGAGATTGAGGCCACGCCGCACAATGGGCCCCCGGTTGGCGGTATAAAATATTTCACTGTTACTTTTCACGACACCAGTGTGACAATATCGGGCCGACGAGCAACACGTGTCTCTCTCGACGCCGGCAGATCGCGCACGCGCACGTGTCTGGACCAGTGATGCAAGTGGACCGACCGCCGAGTCGCAGCTCAGGACTATCCCCACGTGCCAGCTGTAAGTACCGCGTGCAGGACGAGTGCGTGTCTGCGTGCGTGAGTGCGTGCGTGTGGTCGGAGTAGGCGCTGTCACCGAGTGCGTGCACAACGCACTCGATTTAACGCGCTTGATTTAACTGCAATTACTTGCAATGTTTTCATAGAAATCTCAATTTAATTTTTTAGAAAATTAATCTGCATTATAATACACCGCCAGCGGCTGTTAAATCGATTACTAGTTGGTTTTGGGGCCGAATTTTTTAGTTTTTCGACTGACTTTTAAAATATTCTTCCAGAAGACGAAAATATAAACGAAAATTGAAAATTGAAAGTGTCTGAATATTTTAAGGAGGAAAAGCTCCCATCTTAGAAAAAGGCAAGTCCTGATACAAATCAACATTAGGTATTTAAATACATTGTATATCTTGATAGTAAATGGTCATGAATGGTCATATGGAAAAAATCATGGATCATTTTGGCCAAGCCTAAAAAATTACCAATGCTGAGCTCAGATTACTCAACTCCGTAATCGCGATCGGTCGATTGTGCAGAGCCCAAGTAGATCAGACTTATAGTGCCTCATGGAAGTGGTCACTCGAGGCCCGGGCCGCCATACCATGCGTACCATGCTACACCCGCGCTCCGTCAGCAAGGAGCAGAGGGAGACGACGGGAGCAGAGGGAGACGACGAGAGCAAAGGGAGACGACGGGAGCAGAGGGAGAAGACGGGAGCAGAGGGAGACGACGGGAGCAAAGGGAGACGACGGGAGCAGAGGGAGACGACGGGAGCAGAGGGAGACGACGGGAGCAAAGGGTACACATGGAGGCGTGATGGGTGCAAAGCGCAAAGTCGTGCACGACCTTGACTTGCAGTCGACAGACGAATGAACGCCCACTCCGCACTTCGCTCACGACTTCCGTTTGAGCAGGACGAAGCATTGGTCCAGCTTCCAGCACAGCCGTAAAGGGCACACATTAAAGGGGGTAGGGGTCAGTTTCCCACCCTGGCCTTTCGAAGTCAACGAGGCAATAACGGTAGCTGTTTTCTTTTCTTCCTTATGAGCGTACTACATATTATGTACTTCTAATTGGAAGAGCACTTAGTATAACTATCACCTGCTAATAACCAAAAGGTCAGGAGATTCGTTTTCTAAATACCAGTGCGCGACATTTTAAACACTCATGCCAAGCCAGTGCAAAAATACGTCGCAAATATTTGCCAACCAATTAAGAAAAATCGCAGATCACAAACAAGGGAGGTGCCGAGTGCGCAGCTGCGAATGCAAATGCGTCGATCACGACGTCGACCTGTCGCACGTTATCTGCGACAAGAATCGCGCCATTTTTCTGACAACAAATCCAGCGGGCGCGCTGACTCCGTCCCGCTTTTCCGGATGCGGAAACCGCGAGCGGCGGAATGCGCGGCGCGCAGTCGCCAGGCTGCACGGTGCGCAGCGGCGCGACGGAACCGTGTCGATGGGTGTGCGCATGACCTTGCATCACTTTCACTCGCTGCGCAGCACTCGCGGCGCAGCGCCCCAGCGGCGGACGATGACGACACGCGTCGGTCCGAGCGGTCACTCAACAAACGCAAGCTTTTCCATTCAGCCCATGACAATGACAATCAGGAAAGGTCGCAGAAAGCCGCCCCGAGCCACCAAATACACTCTGCCTTTAACTCTGCAACTTTGTGATTTAATAGAGAGTCACTGCCGAAGGGTTTGGACAAATTGGTTCGCTGATTGATGATTATATTTAGTTAACTGGTCATTTGGGTTTTTCCTTAAACATCCCGCCCCACAGAAGTGTTGCGTAAGTTAAGGAGATTCCATTGGTTCGGGTAATACCACTATGCCTAGTTCTTGATATTCACTGAAACATGTAGGTTTACTTCCTTCCATAAATTGGAAAATCAAATACTTATTGCAGCCATGCGTGCAAGGGGCATTAAGCGGAAAATAGTTGATGTCTCTGTATTTTTTATTTATAATTGACGAAAGTTCCATATTGAATTTGATTGGCTTTTCGTATACAAAATCAACGTTCCCACTTCCCAGCATAGTGTCCTGAGTCATGACTTTCGGGCAAACTTGAATCATTATAGATCTGGTTCGACCAGCCCACCTAGGTACCCGGACCACGCGTCAGTCGCCACTGGCTAAGATGTAAACAAACGCACCGGGAGCGTGGGATGCACGCGCTGGAGACACTTGACCTCGACCTCGAACTGTGCCAGTGCGCATGACCAGGTACCAGGTCATTTGGCGAATCTGGAGAGGAATGTAGATCTGGGCGGGCCGGTTCGCTGTCATATCTGCTCTGCTGTTTGTCATATTATTTGATTATCCACGTCTCTATGGACGGACCGTTATCAGATCCGTGAACGATCACGAGGCATCGCAAGCACCGCGTCGGTTGTGTGATAAGAGTCACATGCGGAGATGCGACACTTTCACTCCAGTGTGTCGTTGTGTGAGTGAGCGAACGCCCCGCACCGGGGATCGACCCAGTTCCCCGTGACCCATGGAGGTCGCCCGCGTTCCGTCCGCGGGCTGACATTGAGACATTGAGACATTGAGACATTGAGACATTGAGACATTGAGACATTGAGACATTGAGACTGTGCTTGCACCATCCCCGGTGTAGTCACATTGGGCTCTGCATGCCACGTGCTTAATCTTTGTGCCCTGCCACTACAAAGATACGATTACCTGGCTAAACTTGAAATGGGTGTTGCGAATTTCATGGGTATTAGCTGCAAAAATCATTTGCTCGACATGCGCTACACTCATTATTATAGGTTAAGAAGATTAAAAAAAAGATCGAATCAATTATGAAAATTGAGCGTTCAAATATGGTTGAAATTAAAGCAATTTCATGCCCAGATTTCAGTTGGTTCTGAAGAGTGAAAACCATCATAAATATAGAGATGAATGCTCACAATCAAATTGGGCCAAATAATAATTCGTACGAATCCCAATTGAAAAGAAAGAAATTGAAGCAAACATTTGGTCCGAAAACTGCATTGCGACGAACATGCAGCTCCGAATCGGGGTCGAGCTTGCACGTGGCGGAGCTTTGACGCCACGTCATCATCATCGACATCAGCGATCGCGATCGATGGCAATGACAGTCGAATAATGGAGTCAGCTTTCGTCTGATCGCGTCGCGGCAGCAGCAGGCCATGACTGACATCGCGATGCTTTGTCCCCAGATCTGTCCCGCCAGCTACTCGCCTCTCAGCGTCGGTCAACGTATGCCTACTGGATCACCACTAAGCGGGTGAGTCACTGATGCAATGTGGACCACTTCTTGTATCACGTCTTACCGGCTCGGGAGTTACCTCTTGCCAAAACCATGAGCGATTGGCGTTTCTTTTAGCGTGAGTGTCGGGCAGCGGGCACGTACACTTAATTACTACTATCACATCGTGAAGAATGTTTTCCTTGAAGGAAAAAGACTGTCCATGGATAACAGAGTCGTTGACACTTGTGCAGCTAAACGGAAAAAGTTCTTAATTGGAAAGTAAATATTTTTTTATTGATTCGTGTCTGTCTGCATAATCAAAGATTGCGTAATGCGCAAATAGCAATCAGAGGACGCATGTGATATTTAAATGCGGTTGTCGCGCACCCCGTAAAAACTTGGATGGACTCTGATAAAATATTGATTTGCACACTGACCTATGGCTTGAATTGCAGAAAGCTTGGAGCCTGGTGCGCTAACCGTCCGGCGCTGCAGCGAAAAACCAGAACGCGCTCTGTGACTGGAGCATGAGACTTCTCCACCTGCAGGCGCTGTGCCTGCTCGCGTGCCACCTGGCCAGCAGTGCGCATGTCCGCCCAGCGAGCGCAGGCGCCCTCGCACACACACACCGCAGTGAGTCATGCAAGCAGGTGTTCAGTCAGATCAATCAGGTGCTTCCTTCCTGCTCCAATGGGAAGTGATTCATTGCCCTCCGTTGTGGGATTTGCAATGCAATACAGGAACCATCGCGACAGTTTTCGTACACTGTCAGCTACTGGTCCATGAATTAAACCTGGCGCTATATACCAATGCGCTTTGCCTGGTCCCTGGTATCACTCTGCACAATCTAGGGAGAACACATTCTCAACACTAAACAATAATTTCTAGTGGAGATAAGATGATTTTGCATGGAATCCAAAATATTGCCAGCATCGTACTGAAAATGTCATAAAGAAGAATGTGCCACTCAGGCTTTCCGGGAGACTCCACTCTGAAGCGAGCGAGGGGCCGGTGATACCATTGGTTTGCGTTGCAGGATCGCGTCGAAGCGGCGGCTTCCCGAAGTTCCCGGCCCGTCCGGAGTGCGGCACTAGGAGCGTGCCGTACAACCCTTTGCACTCTGAGGGAGTGATACAGGCCAAGATCGTGGGGGGCACCACTGTGCCCTACGGCGCCTACCCCTGGCAGGTACGACACTCACCGGCAGTAACTGGCAGTTCTTGGCACGCCTTAGAAGTCCTTAGTAACTTTTGGCTATCCCTGGCAATCCCTGATAGTCCTTGGAAGTCTTTTCATCTTTGCATTCATCTTTGGAATCTCTCGAAAATCTCTGGACCTTGGCATTTCTTGGCACTGTCTTAGCATCCCTTGGCATTTTTGACACTTCTTGACATACATTCGGCATTCCCTGGGTTAGGTATACTTTGACATCCTTTGGCTTACCTGAAGGTAAATCTTGGGAAACAAGTTCCTTGTTAAGAATGTCTGTTATAACTTAATGAATTTAAACTAGCTATTTTATCAATCCTAACTTAGATAACGTGTTATCTTGTAAAATCTAAAATTCCAATAGTGTTTTTTAATGCAATTGTTGTTTAATAGTTGTTAGTTTATTCTACACATTATTATTTTTCCCTGTTAAAGTTTGCAGAAATGATTGTTACTCTTTTAATGTTGACCATGTTTCACCGTGTTTCATCATGTTTCACCACATTATTTGTTCTTATTATCATTACTTACCAACAAGTAGATGAAGTTTCATAGTCTGTACATTCTGCAGTACGTGTACCTACAGCATTGGAACTTCCAAGACTCCAATAATAAATAAAATAAAAATAAATTCTTGACAATCCTTGAGATGAACCACACATCCTGGCATCGTTCATACCCAGTCGATGTCATTAGATTACTGTACATTTCGGTTTAAACTCCCATAAACTCGTATATGGGCACAGATTGGGCCACTCCATTCGATTTTGAACGCAAATAAGAACGAATTTCGAGCTATCTGAAATGGTTGAGAAAGAGTTGAGTGGTAGGTACGAAGTGCTTCACGGTCACTGCTCTGTTTATTGAGATTGTCGGCCCTATAAAAAGGGCCTTGGTTCTCGACGTTTCGACGAGGCACGGCTCGTCATCTTCAGGAGATATCATTCTCCTGAAGATGACGAGCAGTGACCGTGAAGCACTACGTACCATCTACCTACGGCTCTGGAAACCTCCACCAAACCAAAGAGTTGAGTGCAAACTCGGCGCGACGTTGACCATAACGTGACGTTGACCATAACGTGACGTTGACTGATCGCGTTCGCAGGTGGACATCAAGCTGTACCGCTCGCTGACGGGACGCTACGAGCACCACTGTGGCGGCGCGCTCGTGGGCGACAAGCTGGTGCTGACAGCGGCACACTGTCTCAACGACGTGGTCGTCGACCAGCTGCGAGTGACGACGGGCGAGCACCGACTCAACGCCAACGACCGCCACGAGCAGAGTCACCGCGTCGAGAGGATACTCGTGCACCCCGACTTCCGGCGAGGTCGGTACATGTCAAGTTTCGACCTTGTGTCGACCTTTGACAACAGTTTCATATGTGGGAGATTAGCGAGCCCGTTTTACACGGTCACATTTTTCGTCACACTCTTGCATCCAACCCTTGCATGCAACCGCCTTGTACCGTGTGAACAGACACTTTGACGAAAATCCGTCACATCACAGACTTGTGTTCAATGGTTGCATCAAACTTTTTCATTTAAAACACGTCCTAATTTCATCACATTTGATCACATCTTGGACGGAAACCAGCCAATCACAGCCTAGAGTTACTGTGATGTCACAAAATGGCGCTCGCAAAGAAGGCTCAAGCCTGGAACGCTCATCGTTGACATAACCTAAAAGCACTTGACACTATAATCAGCTGCTTTGTCCCCGCCTTCTATGTGTCATCTACCGCCCAATTCCGTCAAATTATTATTGGATCGTGTAGCCCTTCACATTTTCATTTGAGCAATGGTTTGACGGAATTGCATGCAAGAGTTGGATGCAAGAGTGTGACGAAAAATGTGACCGTGTAAAACGGGCTTTCGACTGAAAGGATCTGGTTTGCCTAATGTGTTGCGCGGGTACAATCTATGAACCCAAGTGTACCAAATATCCCAAACTGTACCCCTCGCAGCTAAACAAAGCAACGCATCCCTGTACGTATTGTCAACAATTGACATCAGCTAACGACTGAATGAACGTGAACGTGAATGTTCAGATGCAATAACGCTATTGTTTCGTGTCGGACGCAGCCGGGCCGTACAGCAACGACATCGCGCTGCTGAAGGTGGCGCCCCTCAACAACCGCGGCGTGCCCTTCAACGCGCACGTGCGTCCGATATGTCTGCCGGAAGTGACGACCAAGTCGTCGGTCGGCTCGTGGTGCACCGTCACCGGATGGGGAGCGCAGACCCGTGAGTAACACGCATGCGTATACATAAATCGGACGCTCGGTCCCCAGAAGCTTATTTGAACTTTCAAATTATCTTAAAACTGCGTCTAAAATACGTGTATCCGTGCAGTGTTTGGGCACCTTACAAATAATCGTGCAATTTCAAATCAGAGTTTTTGGAAAAGCAAGACAAAATAACGACAGAGCTTCCAGCAACTCTGATGCAAGTGCCAGTAGATAGTATAAATCCGACAATACCAGACCTAGCGAACATAATATAGCCACTTACACTTTAGGATATAGTCCAGTATTATACCGAAAAAGCTTTCCTGAAATAAGCCTTGTCCTTGCCGTTCCAGCCGACGACTTGGGCAGCATCTCGCCCGTGCTGCAGGCGGCCTCTGTGCCTCTGCTGGATCTGGCCACGTGCCGAAAGAACGACATTTTCGGCGGACGCCGTCAGAGCATCCTGGACAGCATGGTGTGCGCCGGTCTGCTCGAGGGAGGCGTCGACGCGTGCGGGGGCGACTCCGGAGGGCCGCTGGCGTGCGAGGTCAACGGTACGTCAAGGTCACACGATCGATCAAGGTCAAGCGACCACCCCTAATTTCGCAGTCACTTCATTCACCGAACTGTCTCGCCTTTGACTTGATAAAGATACGGATTTGGCTACTGATATCGCAAAATATCCACATTTGATCACAAAACACCTATTCAAAGAAGTTATATTATGCTTTGAAAGTTTTGCCCACCAAGGAATCTCTAGGGCTAGCTTGCTGCATTTCTGAAGGGAGAACCTACACAAAACACAACCCATGTCAGTCCTCCTGTGGTCCAGGGTCCTAGATGCTGACCTGCCGGTGTTCTGTGCTTGCAGGCAAGTTCGTGCTGACAGGGGTGGTTTCCTGGGGCGACGGCTGCGCCAAGAGGAACCGGCCCGGCGTCTACACGCGCGTCTCGCACTTCACGTCGTGGATCAAGTCGGCAGTGGCCAAGCTGGGCCAATGAAGCGGTCGTGCACGTAGACGCCGGCGTGCGGACAGTGGTGCCGTGTGGACAGTGACAATGATCGTGCAAATAGAGACGCCGTTGTATGACCGTCAATGTGTGATGTGCTGATATTGCCAATATCAGCTCTGCTTAATTCGAGTTCATAATGTTTGAGGGAGGAAGGAGAGTGGACTTGCTCATGTGTGCAGTCTCGCTGTTGTGATATATTGTATGTCTTAGTGGCTTGAGAGTTTTGTGACACTCGAACTGGAAAGTGACTGACGATGCACACTCTCTACATACAAACGAAGTGGTGTACCTATCTATTGATTTTGTCAGCATGACCGCTAAGTGGTCAAGAATTTGATTGCCGTTGGGTTTTCTAGCTCAGAAGGGTCCAAGCGAAATCATATTTTGAAAGTGTGTGTGTGTGTGTTTGTTTTGCAATAAAATGCAATCACTATTGTGAATCCATTGCGAGAAGCTGAAGGATATCAAAGTGCTAGTCAACACGTTGGTTTTTGTTTTACATGCACGCGATCCCTGATTTTGAAATGAGGGACGCGACGCTAAGGTTCGGAGAAGGAAACGGAGGCGAAACGAGAAGTTGTATAACAACGAATATTTATTTTTATGAAAATAGAATAATTACATTTACAGACATGTGTGCAGATATCTTTTGTAAGAGTACCTTTTAATATTTAAAATAAAATAATAATAATAATAAAATAACATGCAATTTCCATCTATCTCTTTTTAATCAAGGGTGGTATATTCGCAGCAATGTCTGAGTGAGTGTGGTCGCCAAAAATGATCTCAAAAATGAACTCCAGAACACAGTTATAGACCTATCACACTTAGAAAAAACTACAAATATTTGTTTATACCATTTTACAACTCACATAGGAATAATGATTTATTATACGACAATATAATATTTACTTTACAAATATAAATAAACGTCTACGTATATTATGTATATCACTTATTTGCCACTGACTGGCTGGCTAGCTTGTCTGCGAAATACCAGGGCAAGGTGAACGCACCTGACAAAACTGCAATTCTATAGAACAAGACCACCAAGCACTCTGCAACGCATGCCTACACATGCACTGACTGCTACGAACATTGTAGTACACACAGAGTAGCATCAAGTATTGCAGTTGTAATTTTAATTAAATACGGTAAATTTACTAAATAGATAACAAACTAAGAATACTAAATAGACTTTAAAAACGCGATAAAGACAGACATGTGATAACAAAAGAGTGCACTACATCGCTGGGCGCAGAAACGCAGCGAGCAGAAGTGACGCTAAACGGTAATTTTTCATAAATATTAATAACTAAAGAGAAGCTAGCGCGTGGCCACACAAGATTTACCGTGCAAGCATTTAGGATTTCTTCTACAAGTTTATAATGGCATATTTCTTGCAATATCATTATCTTGAACATCTACCCCTTATTGGGAATCAATTTAGCGAATAGCGAGCAGATTTTTTCAAATAAAACCATACATCACTCGACAAAAAATCCGAATCTGAGAACTAATCAACAACAAGAGATAAAAACTATAGCTTACTGATATCACGTACACCTAAGTACGCAACACTCTCGACATATACGAACAGTTTGTCTGGGCTTTGCAAGCCCGCGACGACTGAATGACTGACAGTCGGATTGGTCGAAGACACACACTCACTCCAACAGATTGAGCTTGCTGTTGGTCTTCCTCAGCTGCGACCTCCAAGGCATGACGGGCGCGGCCAGGAGGTCATCCTCCTTCTCCACCGACATACCGTTGTGGCCGTTGTGGCCGTTGTGGCCGTTGTGGCCGTTTTGGCCGTTTTGGCCGCTGTGGCCGTTTTGACCGCTGTGGCCGTTTTGGCCGCTGTGGCCGTTTTGGCCGCTGTGGCCGTTCTCCGTGGCTCCCAGCGGCGACGAGTTCTCCTTGTTGCTGGCCGTGTTGACGGTGTTGATGGTGTTGACGGTGAGCACCGTGTTGTTGTTGGCAACGTGGCTGGAGTTGTTGTTGGCGTCGCTGGTGCCGTTGATGGTGATGATGGTGGTGCCGTTAGTCGAGGGGACCACCACTCGCTTCTCGTCGACTACACGAGGGGTGTACACTTGCGGTCTGGGGACACGCAACAGTCGAGGTTAGGCGCATTGCAAATCAGGGGCTAACAGCCTAATGTCATGGTATCTTGGACGCCTGGTGTTGGTAATACTGCTGGGCATGATGCTTGCAAGCGTAGAATTATGATATGATGTTGCAACTGCATGAGATCAAATGGCTACAAATTGAAGTCTCCATACTTTGGAATGGGCTGAGGTATCAAAAAGAAATTGGCAATGACTGGAAAACGCACCAATGTACGAAATCAAAGTGTTAAATAAATAATTCGAACTCTTTTCCAATAGTTATACCAAGAATTCCCGCACATGTTGAACTATCGCCTAAAAAGATCTCAAAAGTGATATATTTGGTTCAATTCCAACGTGCATTTGGGTCAATTATACTCATGAATACTTGAAACCGCAAAGGCACACGCCAGAAATTGTTAAGATTCGTGCGCCACTGTTGCTGACCATCATTAATGAAGTTAATTTCGCTATTAAAGCCCGATAATTGATGTCGGATCTAGGTAAGAAGAGATTGGATATATTGCTGCTAATCTATAATTTTCGAGACTAGCCTGCAGATGTGTGTCCATTGTGTTAGCTTCACTTTGATGTCATTAGCAGTCTAATACATCTCATGCTCGTGATTACAGTGGTGTGCAATCAACCATCTGCCAGTGCCAACCACCCAACGTATCCCCGAAGACTCATAGAGATGAATGCACGTGAACGGACGTTCTTACTTTCTCTTGTCCTCTTCTTCCTTCTTGGCGAGCAGTTGCCGCTTCCACGCGGGGATGGACTGCAGCCGCTTCTCCTCGGCCTCGGCCTTCTTCTGCTCCTCGAGCTCCTTGCGCGCCTTGTCGGCCGCCTTCTTGGCCAGCATCTGCCGCTTCCACGGGGGGATCGGGTTGCCCGTCGGGTCTTTGTCCGGGATCTGCTGGAGCCGAACAGACGCGAAAGTGTCAACGTTAATACGGGCTCACGTAGCGCAGTACAGCGTTCTCTAGCGGCCCACTGGGCTTACATGGGCTACGGACCACCATAGGTCCATGCTAAGTTTGTTATCTCCAAGGTCACAGCGAATCAGATACCTCTATTTTTATTTTAACAGACAGTTAACACTTAACTGGACATAGTAAATCCGGCTTTAAGTGTAAACACAGATATGATAGTAAAGTACTCAATTGAAAGTGAATGATTAGAATCAGTACATGCATTTTATAGGAGGGAGAAAATCTACAGTTATCTTGGGAATTGAGACGATGGTATCTTGTAATGATAATCAACTAAAGTTACTGTATGAACATCGAAGCCCAATGAAAATTATTACCAACGATTGAACTTGCATCTTGAAGTTGCTAAATTGGCCACTTACAAGGCGTTTACCGTGGCTTATCCAATGTGGCAGTCAAAGATAATAAATGCCAGAGATGCGTTTAGCTAGCATGTGTGCTCTGTGCTCATGCTGTGGTCGCAGATGTTGAGTCCATGTGTTGTGGCAGAGATTTGTGATGTATCAGATAGCGACAAGTGTACCACCCAGAGTAACTCTGTGGCACTGACCTTCTCGACGAAGCTGTCGACGGTGAGCTGCTTCGTGATCTCCGTGTAGAGCTCCTTCTCCTGACGCTCCTCCACCTTGGCGCGCTCCACCTTCATCTTCTTGATGCCGGTGATGTCCTTCGACGCCTTCAGCTCGGCGATCAGGTCGGTCTTCTGCGCCATGAACGGCTGATCGGCTGGAACGAACGAGGCACAGAGCGGACGGTGTCAGCACACTTCGGGGTTGGATGACCATTCCCTTACAATCACACCCTATCCAGACCCTAACCGGACCCTAACCGGACCCAAACCAGAGTCTTACCAGCCCCAAAAAAGATCCTGGTGCAGTCAAAGGGAGCGTAAAGGAGCTGTGGGCCTAGCTTTGTCTGATATCTGCTGCTGCATATCCATCACCAGATAGGAATGCGTGTGTTAGTTCAAATCACTCAGGTACGCTAGAAAAGTCTTGAAATGAGCACCATAAAGCACAAAAATGCGCTAGGGCGCTAGAAAGATGTGAGGAGGGGTGGGCACACGGAGAAATTGGTTTAGACTGAGCCCAATTGGCCATTTTAAAGCAATTATTTTTTTAATCCCACGTTTGGACACCAATTGTAGTGAAAAAAAATATATTTTTTTTATTCCACGTATAAGCACCAATAGAAGTACGGATATTTGAGAGAAAAAGTGAGTGTGTTAATTAAGCTGGATGGGCTCCTCTTTAACCACGACCCTCGATACTCTTTTTGACTTGGAACATGGAAAAATCACTGGCCTAGAGCAATTGGGACTCTGCAGAACCAGAACGCAGTTGTATACTTATGTATATTATGCAACATTGCTCTAACGTAGTAGAGTGAAGATCGATTAAAGAAAGAGGCCGTTCTGAATGTAATTAAAAGTCTTAGTAAGATACAACGTCGTCACTGTGTTTGGGGAGAAAAGTTTGTTCTCAGTGGTTTCGGTGGTGTCCTAGAATTTTCCAAATCCTAGCGTTATGCAAGCGGGTTGCCTTTAATGCATTTTGATTTCCTGAGTAATATCTTTAATGTTTCTCATCTGGAGGTTGACATTCTTGTTCTATTGAACAAGTACGACTGCGTAAAATTCGACTGTGTATATAATGAGAGATCGTGAACCAATTGCTAAGAGTTTTTGGTTTGCATTGTTCTAGGTTCTAATTTTCTTATAAGCGACAGCTTCTGGTAGAATTGATTGCATGAGTGGGTACCCACTGCACAAAGTGGGCAAGAAAACTGCACCGTCAGAGCAAACAGCAGCCACCATTCCAATCACACGTCCCTCAAGAGCAGAAAGGACCGACACACACATATATATATATATATATATATATATATATATATATATATATATATATATATATATATATATATATATATATATATATATATATATATATATATATATATATATATATATATATATATATATATATATATATATATATATATATATATATATATATATACATTATCTTCCAGTGAAATCGTTTCAGTTTTTATAGCGAACCGTAAAGCTATGCAGTCAGAGCGAAGGCAATTAAAAACTCTCCTCTAGAATAAAACAGTAATCATTTAAGTTAATTGTATTGATATAAACATTTTCTGCTAGTAGGCAATAGAAAGTGTATGCCTCCCTTTTTACGCATCAGGAATCACTATCAGACAGGCAGGTCGCGAATTGCACGCTGCCGCTGACCTACAAAATGGCGGACCCAATTAGCCTCTGCTAGCCACGACGGCGCACTCGAGGGTGTGGGATGCAATGGCTACCGAGACGGTGCTTGCCAGAAACATGGTCAACGCCTTTGTTCGGTTTGGCGGATCGCAGGCATGTGTTCAGTTCAAATTTGTGTTAAGTGGACCGCAATGGTCCCATGTCCCAAGACACTATGTTACTAGAGTAAAGACTGAAGAAAAACTGTGGAAAATTTTTAGCCTAGCCCCTTAGCTGCCACGTTAGTCAGGGACATCTTTCAGTGAGTATGCATTAGATGTACGTTGACTAATATCATAACTGGTCTGGAGGCCAATGTTAATTTGGATTTACCATAATATTTCATAGCCTTCTAGCATCATTGTAGCCATAAGAGCAATTGGGGAACAATTCCATGTAGAAGGACTTGGTAATGTGCTCAGATGAAAATGCAACTGAATGAAGGAACCATGCACGAATCTCCAGACAACATCTCTAAATTATTCTAAATTATTCTGAATTATAATGTTGTTCAGATTTGAACACTTTCAGCGAAGTAATCCCGAAGTAGGCCTTAAAACAATTTAAGTAGTGAAGATGCAAAACACTCTACCTCCTCTTGCATGCCATCAAGTGTACAATGGTATTGCAGATGAGCTGCAGGCTGTTGGTACTCACGTTTCCCCGTCTTGTTGGCGTGGTATCCACCACCGGGCGGCGCCGAGAGCGTCTTGCCGGCGAGCATCTTGTCGGTCCTGCGCAGCTGCACAGAGTTGAGCTCGTGGATGCTGATGGCACCGAGCGGCTGCTGCAACTTGTTGGCCGCGTTGCCTTCGGTCGCGCGTGGGGTCTCGCCCGGCGAGGCGGGATGCGGGCACGCGTCCAGCGCGGGCAGCGGGGGCGGCGGAGGCGCCGAACCAGGGGTGTCGTTCGGCGGGGGCGCGACGGGCGCGACGGGAGGGGCGGGCGATGTGGGCACCATCGGCTTCGTCGCCGGCTGTAATGGGGACAGGGGGTTAGTGGGACTGTCAGTCGTTGTTGACTCACTGATGTCACATGGTGACACGGGGAAGTTTCTGTCCAACAGCGCCAAGGGAACCACTGAATTTTGTTCTACCGAAAGGTTGAAAAAAAGGACGATGATTTTGGTTATGTGTTTTTAAGCAATGGCAGTAAAGCTGTTAAACTTTCTTCAGGCCCGGACTCTATGCCTCGAAGATACAGAAGGGCGTGTGTCCCTTATCAATGATAGCGGACTAAAAAGAGATCGGTGACACTGACATGGTTACTGAAGCATTGCAGCCGTCTTAAGCGGCGGTTCTAGCACTTGAAGTAATATTCGAGCTGCAGTTTGGTATCTGTTGCTTTCAAAGTGTGCACACCTGCACGCAGCAATAGAAACTTGGCGATGACAGTTTATTAAATGTGAAGAGGTGAGTGTCTATAAATTCAAGTTGTCTCGGTTTCGACTCCGATTGCCCCGTTTCTAACGGCTCCAGGTTGACGAGATGTCAACAACGTTTATGGTGTGTCTTTCAATGCTACAACACACACTTGTTCACACTGACTCGTGCCATTATATTTTCTGTGGACATTCACATGTACTCGATGTGTAAGTGTATATTACCACAAAGCGACTAAACCATGTGGAAAAGGAAACTCGTCCTCAATTTCACATGTCTTAACTAGCAATCATAAGCGTGCTTATGAGGAGTGTCACCAGAAAACCAGACTCGCATTTTCCTACAAGCTACCAGCCAGAACGAAGGTTACACCGAAGTTGGCAATAGGGATTGTGCTATTTTTCGACCCGTTTGGTTTTCCTCGCGTCCTTGATGCAGAGCGCATGACATAAGGTCTGGGACACGAACGCAATGGAACTGGGAAGAGACTTACAAGCTGCAAAGGAGCGTGCAAGGCCTGCGCACGGCCTGCGCACGATCTGCGCACGAGCTGCGCACAGGCCGCGCACAGGCTGCGCGAGCAACTTAGCACTGACTCGGCGACTTTCTGGCGGCGAATAAAACGCGCTGGTATCAACGAATCAATCGCGATAAATGCATTAAAGTTTCGGCGTGGAATCTAATTTAATCGCTTCGTCGGAACTTGAACGTGCTGCAATGACTGACGAGTTTACTGGTCAGGAAATGGCTATTATGCTAATTAATTCCCAGTCAATGATCTACAAGTTTCGCCAATTTACCATATTTGTAGTCTACATATTATTTGAAAGCGCATCATTGTATTTAGCATATCAGGTATATGCACGTTTTTAACAGTTGCACTGCTAAATTGGTTTTATCTGATTCATATCACGTTTATTCTTTTCCTTGTATTATACCAAAATCCAAATAATGAATTCAGACTCCTTCATCAGATCAACTCTCTTCTTCTAGAAATTTCAAGATTTATTCACCAAATACAAAACCATTGAATCCCGGAAGGTGCAATTACCGGTGTACGTACGCTACGCGACAAGTAATTGCAATAAACGCAAGGAAAGTAGAACGAATTGAGTCTTAAACATGAACACTGAAAACGTGATGTCCCGGTGAATTGCACTTTTTGTTTGATCAAAACGTCTAGACCTCATATCGAGATCAAGTCTCTAATAACCTAAGCGCACAGATTAACGAGTTAGCTCAGGGATAATATTGCTGTGAGCATCTCTTGACAATGAACCCGAGCGCAAACGAAGATCCAACGCACACCAAACACTCACCCGCAGCGCATCAACGCGTGATCCAATCCTGGAAGTCGCCGAAGAACGCCCCAATCTGACACACTTGCATCGCCGCACTGCAGGGCACTGTGCAGCGCGCAGCTGTCGCCCACCTACCTGGTGTATCGCGGGCAGCACGTCTGGCTGCGCGGGCTGCGCTGGTCTGGCTCCCCCCAGGCTGCGCAGGTACTCGGATGGCTTGATGAGCGCGTCCGACTCGGAGGACGACGACTGGAACTTGGGCAGGACGAACGGCAAGACCATCTGGCGCTTCACCGCCGCGACGCTGCCCCCTTCGACGGGCTCCCCGTCCGCGTCGCCGGACGCCCCTGAAACGGCGCGGAGTCGCCAGTGAAACCTCAGCCACCCAATTGCTCACTCACTGTGTAACGGAGCCGGCCAGCTAGACTGATTAACAGCCTCCTCTGCTGCTGCACATGCATGCCAAATCTAATTGTATGTAATATAGAAGTTTCGGTTTTTTTTTCCATACCAACTGGGTCATTCATATTATACTAGTCATGGTCGAGGTGTTAACAGGTAATAAAACAGACAATAAAACATGTATGTCTATGCGTTTGCACTGCCAAGGCTAAAGGAGTTGCATTAGGAGTTCTTCGCGGATTGATTTGCAATACTTTGTCAACAAGGTGTTACCGACAAGTATGAACTCGAAGCCACAGCGCACTAATGCTACCGTTCTGTGGCCTGTAACTGTTTCGCCACAATCGTTTATCGGCGAGTACTCGTATATGATTAATGGACTTTTGGCACTGATTGGGATTTGGGCGAGATAATGAGCGGCAAGGTGTCGATTGCAACAATGGCGCGGCTGACCGACCGTGTAAACATGCCAGAAGCGACGAGCCGAATTGCATCAAACTTATCCTCATGCCGATTCAATGATGAGACCCGTCTTGCGAATGGCGGGCTGTCAATAAAGAGAACTCAATCACGCTGGTCACCCGGGTAGCCGCCGCAGCCCATTTACTTGAGAATCTAATTAAAACTATAGCTCTGGGCTGGACATAAAACTTAACGAGTTACACTTATCTTTTAATTGAGAGATCTCTCTACGATTTGAATTTATATCAAGAGTAATGAAACCGGCAATAAAATAAAGATGAGAGTACATTTTCTTAAGGGCCGTATGAAGAACATTAAAAGCCACGATTGCTTTTGGCATGTGGTGGATGTGGAGATTGAAAATGGCGATTGCGATCTTTGCGATACGGCGTATATACATCTGTCATCGAATAAATCACCGCGGTTCACATAATATTACGAATTGCAGAGCGCGGATTCTGGCTGCAAGTTTTGCGCCGAGAGCAGCTGCATCTCTCGAACGTGCGCGTCACGCACGCGCACTGGCCTCCTTCGCGCAAACACACGACGCACGCGCCGTCGCGCACGAGAAATGCGAGCCGCGCGCATCCCGGAAAAGTGAGCGCGTGCGTTTTCCGCGTGGCTGCGCGCGTCCTTGCGCAGTCGGACGGCATGACACATGCAGGCCGGTGTCCCCGAATACCAATGGATCTGACTGCTTTACAAATTGGCAACCGGGAAATAAATTGTCATACGTCTTGTGTGATTGTGTCATGAACGAGAATCGTTCAGAGCTTAAGTTATTCATTTTGTTTCTTACAGCGATTGATTTTCCCCGGAAATTACTTCCCAAAATGCAAGCCCACTAAATCCCAGTGTACTTGTCGTAGAGGCTGGTACCAATTTCACGTTCTAGCTTCTTGGCCTTGACCGCTCATGTGTTCAATCAGCAATGCGTAATAAATCGATCACTGCTGTATCAACACATATAGAAATTCATCAAATTGTAACTATACGTGCTCATCAGCTGGGCCGGCCCCGTTTGCGATTATGAGTAGGTACCGATTGGTCTGAAATGTGCTAAGTATATACCGTGCTGAAGCCGCTGTATGGTGTACCTGTATTGTGTAGCCGTTGGATAATATACGGTTGAGATGAATTAGGGAAATCCATAGAGTGTAAAGTTCCGAGTAATAGTTGCTAATAGGTCCACGAACTCGTTTTACTCCATTTCACCGAAACACATGTTTTGTACAAAAATAACCACTTTCCGGAGTCCAGCTGTCTTCGAATTAGGAAGGCCTCGTTTACTCGACTCTCCGCAATTGGAACCGATGCCGAAAATGACCGGATAGAGTTTTAACTTTTTTTAAATTTATACCACATGCAACTTAAGGAATTAACTAAGCAAATTAGCATCATTTTGTGATTGCTTTCTTCGATTTGGAGGAATTTGTTCCGGTGCAAGCGAATTATCGGCGATCAGCGAGCAAATCAAAATGCCGCGGCGATTCGAGCCGAGACAATGACAAATTTGCTTCCGTCGTCGACCGTCGAATCGCTCGGCATTCCGATCGCCTGACAAGGTGTCAGTAAAGACGACGTCCAAGTCAAGCAAAAGCCAAGAAGTGGCCGGTGCCTGTACGACACGGATGAGGATGAAGCTACGCCTGTACGACACGGATGAGGATGAAGCTACGCCTGTACGACACCGATGAGGATGAAGCTACGCCTGTACGACATCGATGAGGATGAAGCTACGCCTGTACGACATCGATGAGGGTGAAGCTACGCCTGTACGACAACGATGAGGGTGAAGCTACGCCTGTACGACACCGATGAGGGTGAAGCTACGCCTGTACGACACCGATTAGGGTGAAGCTACGCCTGTACGACACCGATGAGGGTGAAGCTACGCCTGTACGACATCGATGAGGATGAAGCTACGCCTGTACGACATCGATGAGGGTGAAGCTCAATGTGCTGCCATTGCCAATAAGCCGGTAGGTACTTCTGTTCACGCACCGACAGCTTGCGTCGCTCATGTCGACAATGTGTGTCGTAAAAGAGAGTATGTGTGTCAATTGACACGACACGACATGGCAAGGCTGTCTGATTTCATTTGTTTTGCTAAGAAGTCTGCTACAAGAATAGAATAATTAGGGCACCCAAGAATCTTGCTTCTAACACAATGTTATTGTTGCATTAATTGACTAATAACAGACATGCTATCCGGAAACAAAGTTAAGTAACTGGCAAGGACTGCTTGTATAGGTTGACCGAAATTTAGCAGGGTCCAAATTCATCTGCAAGCATTCAGCTCCCTATAAAAGTTATCAAATATATTGCTAGTGAAACTACCAAGTTTGAGCTTGAAAGCCAAAGAGTGCATCGGAATGATAAGCCACAGCCACATGTGTGTTGCACTTACTGGCGTTTAAAAGTAACCCGTCTAACGCCAATTGCCATTCGATTTGTATGCAGTAAAACCTGTTCCAATCTGCACTCACCCTCGGCGTGTTGCGCAGTCTCGCCGCTGGGCGGCGTCGGCGAGACGACGTTGACGCGCGCCTGGGGCACGGGGGGCGGCGGTGCGTCGCGCCCCTCGGCCGGCGGGGGCGGCGGCGGCGGCGGCGGACTCAGATAGCTGGGCTCCGACACGACGCGTTTCAGCGACCGGTCGCTGCTCGAGTGGGGCAGAGACCGACGCTGCCCCAACGACGTTTTCGCGCTATTCGAGCGCACCTCGCTCTCTTCCTCGGAACCGCCCAGGTCCGACGGCGACCCGCTGGACACGCCGGACTCTGCGTGGGGAAGGAAAACATCCGGCTCGCTCACAAATCACATTTTTGTCCACACTTTTTTCAATTTCACTGTGTATAGATTGCAGATAGTAACATTTTTCGAAGAACTCTTAAGAATTTTATCAATCCCATGATTCTGTGTCAATATAGATAAAGCACTGCCCGTGACAGTAGGTCAGCGGGCCAGCGACTGAGTCCTCTCAAAACTGGACAGCGAAGGCGATGTTCTTGGTTCGAAATCGTCTCAAAATGATACGTGGGACCCAGTTTTGTGGGTTCGCAAAAGCTATATAACTGACGATGCGAGCGCTCACCTCCGCCGGTGGAAGCCGTCATGGTGAGCGAGCCCTGCTCCTCCTGCGCGCCGTCGGTGGTGGCCATGCTGTGCGGGGTGCTGCCCCCGTGGTGCAGACCCGGCAGCACGCCGCGACTGCTGCTGCTCGAGCTGACGCTGGTCGACCGGCTGTGGCTACCCGAATCGCGACTGTCTCGACGGCCGAGCTGCAAAGAGACAACCCAACGGTGCGGGGTCAGGGCACGCTGCCGACGATCGCTCGCGATGAGTTGCAGGTCCGAGGGGCACCGCTGCTAACAGGGCAACGGGGACCAGCCCAGCCCCAGCGATTTTGTAACTTTTACAATATGCCGTTATCGGTTCTGATGGATAAAATCCCTTTGATATGCATGTTATTTTTTAACTTTGTAACCGAGAACGGCAAAGTCAGAGTTACGAAATTGCTGGGCAGGGGACGGTGAACGCAGAATTCATGTTCTCCATCTATGTGTGTTTAGATCAGTTTGACCACGCCTATCGATACCCGTGGTGCTGCTTTGACAACGAAAGTCAGATTATTTTAAACTTGTGCATCCCGCTGCCTCGACTACTTTGACCTATGGACCTCACTTCAACTGTGACTCAGCCTAAAGCGCCTGTGCACCTGCCCTTCATGGTGCTTCGCAGCGTTGGCTCACCTTGGCACTGGCGCTGACGCTGACGTTGGCGACGCTGCCGGCGCTGGGCGACGCGCTGGCGCCGTTGCGCGCGTTGTTGTGCTGCTCGGCAGCGTCCTGGCGCACCTGGTAGATGTCCTCGTAGTCGTTGTCGGCGCTGAGCTCGTCCGAGTAGGAGGCGTGCTCGTCGGACGGCGGGCCGCTGCCGCTGTGCACGTCCACTGTCACTGCGGACGCGGACAGACACGGGGGGTTACAACATGTTGGTGGCGATCACACTACCCTGTCGCGAGCTCTGGTTTACGTCGCTTGTACCAAAAAGCACACCACAGGCCGCCATTTAACCATAATTGGTGCCCATGCGAATCCTCTGCAGCGCCAGTGGGTGATCCATCAGCTGATGATGAAGAAAGATGGCTCCTCTAGAAAGGAGCCAGGGCAAAGCCGACGCCATGCACGTGGTCTACTCCTATCCAAAAGCGGGCCGTCGCTATCAACCCTGTCCCATTCGTTTGCGCATACTGTTCCAGAATACCTATTTCGACTGTGAGATGGGTTGCTTAGGCTGAGTTAGGACTGAGGCGCCGATGGATTATTTTAACTGGGGACGAAGCTAACTCTCCAGGAGCTGAGAGTAAACCCATTCTGGCTCGAGCATGTTCCGCCATTGCAAGAGAGATGCCACCGCAGGCGTGCGTACGGCCGATACGGCACAGGCCATACATAACGTTTTTTAAAACATTTTTGCATGACCTTTCTAGTTATTTATCATCCTGTTGCAATGGGAATGCAAATTACTATCCACTACGAGAGCTACATGAAAATATGTGTACAATTTGAGGGCTTTTTTTCATTGTACAATTTTACATGTTACATGTGTACAATTTTTTTTCATTGCCATTACATCTTCAAGACACGAAGTCATTTTTCATCGAATGGAATCTTGCCAACGCCCTCTGAATGGATTTGTTGCGGAAATGTATCTAGATGCCTATGACATGGCCTTGATGGAGATTCATCACAGCCTCCTAGCAACATTCGCGCCATAAGATTGCAATGGGAAACTATTTCATGAAGAAGGCCCTGGTTGTGTGTTCGGATAGAAATTCAATGAGTGCTTTCGATGGCTGCCATGCCTTGTCACTACACCTTGCATTCGCGGCCAAGGGCATAGAACGTGATGCACTTTTTGGCCATCATTTTGTTTCACCCCCGTTCTCGGCCGTGTCTAAAAATTTAACCCGCTCCCGCCTATGGCTGCCACCGTTCCATATATACCTCCATGCAAAATCAACAAAACACCGCAAAAAACGTGAATGCGTTAATGAAGATATTTGACATCCACGTGAATTTCCATTGGTAAGATGTGGTTATTATTCAATTTTCACACGGTACTGTGTCAATATGGACACAAAAACTGATACGCAACAACGCTATAGGTTTCATTTTTAGACTGAAATAATTTGCGATCCTTTAAGGCCGGGAAGTGTTTGCAGGTTGTGTGTGCTTGCCATTAAAGCACATGTCGGGTTAATTGAACTCGCATGTGAAACACAGCGTGATAAGAGATGTAAAAATACGGATCCCATAAATCATCGGGTGCTCCGGCCTTCCTGTAAATCACAGTCGACGGTGACTCATGCACAGGTAGGCGACGACGAGCCGCCGAGAGGCAGAGCGCCATCTGTCAGTCGCCGAAAGGGTAGGAAAATCAGTGTGGAACCGAAATCCAATGGGAACGACGGAAATCCACAGGCTGCACGCGCAAAGTGTGTAATTAGAGGTTATCTGGACAAACTATTGATTGTGATAACGCTGACGCCAAAGATAGCGCGCGCCGCGCAGACACGTGATCGAGGGACCCTGAATCGACTCGACATTATATGCAGATTTTCCGTCATCGACGCATTCTGACGTAACGCGCTGCAAGTACACATGCGGTGCGCTTGTCGCTTGTTCGATAGCTGTAAATAATTGCCGAGCACACGAGTATTGCCTATCGTTTTATATAAGGACGTAAACATGCAAAGTCAACATCATAAAAAAGCACAATTGCTTTGCGTTGCACTGCGCTGGTATAGCCGCGGAATTCGCCTACCGATTGCCACCGTACTGTCATTGTTGGTCCCTCCGGGGTCCACTCCCGAGTCCGAGTTGACGTCGACGCCGCCGTGCTCGTCGGCGTCGCGCGCCGTGTAGGCGACGTCGCGTTTGTACGCCTTGAGCGGCGCTATCACGATGGCGTCCTGCTCGTCGAGGGCGCTGTCGGTGCGCTTGGATCCTTCACGTTTGCCGAAGTCTTCGGGGCGGACGGCCTCGGCGGGCTCTTGCGGCTTGCTCTCGCGACACCCCATCGCCCACGGCGGCACTCAGCTGGTCGGCACCGCGCGGACCATGCCAAGGGGCCACGTGTCTTCGGCGCGCACCTCACTGGGGGGTCGCCGCGGGGGGGCAGACGCCCCGACGGAGCGAACGCGAACGCGACATGGCGGACGGAGGCGTTATGCTAATTCGGGCGCCGAACGTCGACTAGTTGCGTCGGTAATTGGAACGTCGAGGAGCTCGGTTTCATTGTGCGCCCGTATCGTATCACCAGATAACGGCAGGTGATCAGATAAGAGAATATAATCATATCGCAATTACACTTTTATATGGAAAGTAAAGTGATGTGAAGCGATTATATTGTATCGAGATAGAAACGTTAGGCTGTAAACATCAACGCTGCAAATGGGCGTTATTTTGATACTTATTGAGCAGTTTATTGGAATAAGAATAGAACTTGAGATACGGTATTGTGAATTTACGGGTTCAAACTCCAATCATGACACTCAATGTACTGAATTCTGCTTGTTGTGTGTGTCACATAGTTGTGAGCGCTTGTCTTTTTTAATCAATGTCGGTGCAAACTTTTGATGCCAGTTTATAGCTGGTGTAGTAAAAGTCAGATTTGCTTCAGAAAATCTCCTATCAAATATTGGTTCTCGGGACGCAGGCTTTATTCGTGGAGCAATTCGGTTTTATTACTCATTCATTAAACTTTGCGCAACATCGCAGTCTAGTTGCAAGGCACGCGCAATTACAACGAGTATAGGTAAATATTGTGCATACAACAAATTGCTCTTAGAAGCAATGTATGTCCGATCAGAATGACCGAAAGAGTGAACGAAGCAAAAGCTATTCCGACAGTGACATCTAATCCACAAAAATGGAGTTAATCGTTGACAAACTTTGAAGACTTGCCTTTGAAATGGTCAACGGCGTTCAAGAAACATATAAAAAAAACAGTGATATACCGCAACAAATCGACAGAAATGTACCAACAAATTGAAAATAAAGAGATTTAAACGCGATATTTTGTATGAAACCATCCGGACAAGATTGTAAAATTACAACCATATTACCGATTACTTATGCGAAGTTTCGTGTTATTCTTATATACACGACGTGTTTTTTTTTATGTGATCGAGAGGTTTTCAGGAATTTTCTTAGAATCGACCAGAGAATATTTCCTATTGATCATCAGGATAATGTGATTTGAAATATAATTGCATGAAACCGCGCTAGAAGGTTAACATAACTTAAAAACGAGCTAAATTTTGTTTATATGCCTATAGGTATATCTTAATTTTCAATCTGTAATCGGTTGGTAATTACTAATTAGTAATTGCGATTTACGACCGATGCATTTATTGGTGCCAGCAGTTTCCACGCGAGCTCGCGCCTGCTGCCAATTCTTATCTCAGAATCCAGAGCAAACGCAGACTGCATCATTTTGTTAGCCTGCATTGATACCGGCATTCTGAGATAAGGCACAGACTTCGACGCAAGCTACAGGAAGTGCGGGAGATCCTAGTTTTGCCAAATCTTGGGAGACAGAGAGCACAGATTTTCGAGTTGACTCAAAATATCCATCTGCTTTTGAGGAACCTTAGCAATTTTTTCTTGGAAGTTTCATGCTCGCTGGGTTCACCCACTGTTGTATGACCGCTTTTGCCGAAGTTAATTGCTGCGTTGAGTTAGCGATCGGCTGGGTGACCACTATCCACCCCAGTGCTCTGGCCTCTCGGGCTACCACGGGGTGTACACCCTTTGGTACCAATCCTCCGTCATTCGTCCACCAACGCCAACATGGTGTCGGAGGTAGACATTCGAAAGCACCGATCGTCACCAACACGGGTACCAACCTGTGAGTCCGTTGAGCGGGGGCGGTGGCGGCGGGGAGGGCGTGGTCGCGGATGTCGTCTCGAAGAGGTCCTTCACTCGGTTGTAGATCACCTGCAACCAGACATCCAAGATCAGTTGCCACCGCACTGAAGCTGATGCATACATGCACTTCAGTTGCAACAATATGTTGCAATAGAGACAATCTTTGTCATGTACTCATATTATAATAGAGCTGTTGCCGCATTGTTCCATATAGAGGAGGTATTTTGTAATTTTCGGAAGTGATATGATAGAATGAGATCATCAATTTTGTCGAATGAGGGTACGGGTTACAGGTTTACCTTTTGGTCCTAAAAATGTACATTGTCATTTGCCAAGGTAATGCCAAGTAGGTACATGATGGCTTACCTTGGCAAGAAAAGGCTTGAAAAAGAAATCAATCAAATCATAAAAACTTTACACACAATCAACATCTATAACCACGGCTCTATAAACCACTCCGTGACCATATTCAATTCAGTTTTCAATGTGCCAAAAAAGCGGGCAGATTTTATCCCACCTTAAGTCGTTTCACTTCAAGAAAGTTCAAAATCTTTCAAAAAAGCTGGATCACAAGCCACAACTCGCGGGTCCCTTTTGACCGACGGTAAGTTTGCCGAATGCAGAGACGCAGGTTCATCATCAAGGTCAATATCACGTCTTTCGTTCGTTAACAATGTCGAGAGCTTGTGGCGGAATGGCGGGTACCAATAGCGCAGTTTGGTCGAGCGGCATGCGCAAGTGGTTACCTACCTGTTGGGGATTGTGCAGATAGAAGGGGTCGCTGTTGACGCTGCTGCAGCCGCTGCTGCTGCTGAGGGACGAGTCCTTGAGACTGTTGGCGGACATCGGGTTGATGTAGAGTCCGTCTTGCGGGTGACCGCCGCTGGGGGCGTGCAGGTAGAACGGCTCACGCGTCTGCGCGAAGTTGACGCAGTCGGCGCGCAGACACTGCGCAACACGAGCTCATCAGCCAGTTTGTACACACACTTGGATACCACAGGACTTGTCACATCAAGGACCAATTAGATCTCTCTCTCAATAGTTCGCTCGTGCAATATAAAGCGGGTGATATATTAATTTTTAAAATCCCACATCCTGGCACCAATTGTAGCGTGCGGTGCGATTGTATAAATTTTATTTTGTGATATCCAAATAATTCGTTTTCACTTTTACTGACCCGTAGTTTACATGGACAGTGATTTGAAATCGAATGATTTCGAGCCAAATCGAATGATTTCGAGCCAAATCGAATGAAAAAATGTAACATAATCGCTACCAGTTTCAAATCCCCCACCCTGGCACCAGTTGTAGCGAGGTTGATTTGAACTCGTCTAGAGGTGAAAAGGTTTTGAACTTGTTATAGGTGGCTATGGACGGTTAAGATCCGACGTCTTTAAGGAGACAGGACTTGATCTGAGACTCACCCTGATGAGGGGGTCGACCTTCTTGCAGGAGCAGCTCCTCGGTGCGTCGTCGTGGTAGTCCGGCACCGTGCCATGCTGGACCAGGATGTTCAGGCACTGCAAAACAACATGGCGTCAGTAGGGGCAAAGTCGTGAATACCGGCACCGTGCCATGCTGGACCAGGATGTTCAGGCACTGCAAAACAACATGGCGTCAGTAGGGGCAAAGTCGTGAATACCGGCACCGTGCCATGCTGGACCAGGATGTTCAGGCACTGCAAAACAACATGGCGTCAGTAGGGGCAAAGTCGTGAATACCGGCACCGTGCCATGCTGGACCAGGATGTTCAGGCACTGCAAAACAACATGGCGTCAGTAGGGGCAAAGTCGTGAATACCGGCACCGTGCCATGCTGGACCAGGATGTTCAGGCACTGCAAAACAACATGGCGTCAGTAGGGGCAAAGTCGTGAATACCGGCACCGTGCCATGCTGGCCCAGGATGTTCAGGCACTGCAAAACAACATGGCGTCAGTAGGGGCAAAGTCGTGAATACCGGCACCGTGCCATGCTGGACCAGGATGTTCAGGCACTGCAAAACAACATGGCGTCAGTAGGGGCAAAGTCGTGAATACCGGCACCGTGCCATGCTGGACCAGGATGTTCAGGCACTGCAAGACAACATGGCGTCAGTAGGGGCAAAGTCGTGAATACCGGCACCGTGCCATGCTGGACCAGGATGTTCAGGCACTGCAAAACAACATGGCGTCATTAGGGGCAAAGTCGTGAATACCGGCACCGTGCCATGCTGGACCAGGATGTTCAGGCACTGCAAAACAAAATGGCGTCAGTAGGGGCAAAGTCGTGAATACCGGCACCGTGCCATGCTGGACCAGGATGTTCAGGCACTGCAAAACAACATGGCGTCAGTAGGGGCAAAGTCGTGAATACCGGCACCGTGCCATGCTGGACCAAGATGTTCAGGCACTGCAAAACAACATGGCGTCAGTAGGGGCAAAGTCGTGAATACCGGCACCGTGCCATGCTGGACCAGGATGTTCAGGCACTGCAAAACAACATGGCGTCAGTAGGGGCAAAGTCGTGAATACCGGCACCGTGCCATGCTGGACCAAGATGTTCAGGCACTGCAAAACAACATGGCGTCAGTAGGGGCAAAGTCGTGAATACCGGCTATAACAATTACACACCATCTACATTTTTGCAATACCACGCTTCCGGAATCAACCTAAACCTGCCTCCCTGCATCTGCGTGGAGATTTCACGCATACCTTCGAACGATGTCGACGCATTCCTACCATCCTCTAAGATTATTGTTTAAATTACATACAACGCGCCTGTTTTGATTGTTTAATCTTAGAATTGTGATCGTGTCTGTTTCACAAAAACATGTGCATTGTATAAAATCACATGCATTGCATTTGCATTGTATGAAATCATTATTATTGTTATTATTGTTATTATTATTATTGGTGAGAGAGTGTTGTTGGCTGCTATTGGGTTGGTTTAATGTTGTTGACATTTGTCGATCTTGTCGGTACGCCTAGGATGCACTGAACCAATAAACTTGTTGTATACTGAATCAAGTCTCATTATTTTACGATGTGCACAATCTTAAACACTTTCCTTGTTCGTATTTTGAAGCTAAACTTATTTCTTATGAAGATGAAGATTATGACAGTGATTGCTTTAATTGCAACATGCGCTCTAATGATTCTATTAAAATTAGTTTATTTTTACTGTTAGAACTTCCTTTCTAATTCAGACATCGCTTTATTTTCCCTGACGATAACAAAACCAATCTCTGACAGACAATTTATAATTAACGATGTCAATTATTTACTTTGCGTTAATTATTGCATCGGTGAACATCAGAAACGTTATCTCGTTTGTCAAAATGGTGTAGAGCGCCGGCCAAGAGAGTAATCAATCATTACACCCAGCGCGATCGCGGCCTGGCTAATTACAGTGAGAAGGGACAGGCCTATCCTAGCCTACAGGGACCGGTGCACTGCCCCCAACGACAACCGCTCTTATCATTAACATTCCTGGCTCGCTCGCTCGAATCACACCGGTATTTGCTTGTGTTTAGGAACGGATCAGCGATCATTAATTTAATGAAATCTGTGAAACGTATTTTTGACGGGCGCTTCCTGCCAATCATATTGCCTACAAAATTTAATATAAGAGTCTCGCCTCAGGCGTTACGACATATTGATCAAATTCAATGAAAGTTGTAACGACTGCGAAAGTATTGCTCTATCACAAGATCCATCTTCGATAACAAGGTCCTTCACTGCTTTGTTTTTTTTAAATCAGTTCAAAATGTTATATTTGAATCATTACTGGCAGTCTCCGAGAGGTAATTTGTTTCCTGTTGCGTTTTGCGTTTTGCGTTTTGCTTATCCTACTTTTTGGAGGTAGAAAAGTGTTTTGTCACCCTCGTGCGGTTTTTGCTGCAGAGGGTGATGAAAAGAGAAGAGGCCGATGAGAGGTTGATGAAGATTTAAGGGGAGATTTATCTTCGGGTCAATTCTTTGCCCTTTTGGTGAACTTGCTATTAAGAAACGACTGCCAATTGCCCATCGGCCAGAAGGCGGGTGTCGGGGGAATACCGATGCCACGAGCGTGGTGCGTGGTGCGTGGTGCGTGGTGCCTACCTCCATCTGCTGGTTCTCGGCGGCGTCGTTGATGGGGCTCTTGCCGAACTGGTCGAGTGCCAACTTGGCGCCGTGCAGCAGCAGCCAGCGCACGGCGTCGGCGTGGCCCCGAGACGCCGCGAAGTGCAGCGGCGTCGCGCCGTCGCCGTCACGCAGATTAGGGTCCACGCTCTGCTCCTCGATCTGCGGACATCGAGCACGGAGTCAGCGAGCAAGTAGCCGCGGTCACCCATCTCACGGCTGGCTGGGCTGGGTGTTGCTTAACGGTGACGATGTCATGCCCCGTGCTTTACATTTAATTTAACAACTTTATATTTGTGGATGTCGGATCCGACGAAATCAGTTGTCGATTGATTTTCTAGGCGGATAAAAATCGAAGAATAAGCAGCACTCCAAATTGAAAAGCAGACATTGATGCAGTGTTCTTATTTTAGAAAGCTGAAATCTAAATACCTATCAGATGTGAAATTAGTGGTATGGGTAGGTCTTCAAAATAACAAAGTTGATCACATATAAAAATGTGGATTGATAAAAGAAAATAATAAGATCAACAGACAGATAAATATTCGATATTGATACATAATGACAGCTCGTTGGCTACGGTCGATCGGTTTCTGAGACCTGGAATTACCCGGCGAAAGGCTTCGCGAAAATTGCAAGCGTATAGTTTGTGCAATCCGTAACTTTTGTGGCCGTTGCACTCTGTCCGATTATGCACAAAAATGAACGCCTCAAGAAGGACAGTGGTTTTCAACAACTTTTTACCTTGCGTCGGCGAGACATCGAATCACACAGTCCACCAAAGTGTGACAAAATATTCCACCGTGTAGTCGAGTTCGTATATCGAGAGACAATGCACAATGGTTGTTTCATTTCTTCTACCACTTTTCGGTGTGTACGCGTCAACTGTTTTACTGTCAGCCATATTTGGTGCCTTAGTCGAACGCATTATAGTTTTGATGGCTCTGTTTACATAATCGAACATTGATCGCTAGGCAAGAGGACCCAAGACCAAAGACATTAACAAGCATTTACTTTGTAAATAGCCAATATTACTATTTAGCAATCTTATAGCGCGTCCTGCACACTGGTTGCTTCGTACACCTATATTTAAAAGTGTGTTGTGCCATCGGTGTCATCCATACAAATTGAAACTATAGTAATTGTAAAGTGAACTGAGGTAAAATCCAAGCATAAGCGTGCATTCCGAGTGGCAAACGATTCCTATCTCTGTCCGACAGTCGTCTCCAGCGCCAATCTGTCATCCACCTTGGGCGCCGACCCACGACGCTGCAGTAAGACGCCGCGTGCAATTAGGCAGTTAGTTGAGCCAGCGGCCGCCGCGCTCATTAGCGGCACGCGCCTTCGAGTGTCGTGCGCGTGCACATGCGCGAGCGTGACAGCGTCGGCGTCGGCGTCTGTATCACCGGCAGATCAGCGACTTTTAATGACGTCTCGTTACGCCGGTGTCGGCGTGAAAAGCAGGCTAATTCGGTTCGAGCGCGACTTTTTGTGCGACGTTTCTTACCGCTATGATGTAGTGCATGGTGCTGTCATTGTCGGGGAGTGATTATGAGATTCGAAATGAAACGCGCTGCGCGACAATGTGGAAGGGAACGGAGAACGTTGGTTCTTCAAAGGAAGTGACGATTCCATCAGACTTGGGTGCAGATTCATTACGTCTGCAATTGCTATTTGAATGGTGACTTTCTATGATTGCAAACTGACAAACATAATAATAATAAAATCGTTTTTCCGTATACATTTCGGATTGGAATGGATAACGGTGAGTTAGATTTCGAAACTCGGTTATGTATCATCGCATTGTCGGAGGTGAAATCGCTGTAGATCGCCCTTCCAGTGAACGAACTCCCTCGACTGCAGTTACATCTATCCCTTCAGCGTCTCAAAGGTCCTTGGCCAGAGGTGAACGCCTCTGGGTTGCATGCAAAGTGCACCGTCGCCTCCAACGCAGGACGAATGACCACACCGAAAGCATAACGAAATCGTGGCCAAAAGTGGCGTCCCACGCCGCAAAGCGCCATCGCTGAATCTGCATTGGTCGGCAAGGTGTATACGAAGACGTGGAGTGCACAACAAATTACCCGAAAATTACCGTCGCTATAATATTACTTCTGTTAAGCGTCGGCTAACAGCTGTGAAGCAAATCTTGTCAGCCTGAGACAGTTTTTTGTCGGGATGAGACAGAGATGAATTTGTCGGTTATAATTTCCTGGCTCGGAAAAAGTTGCGCTGCATTTGTAGCGGCAATTGTGTAGCGCGGCAAAAAAGGTTGAAAATGTTCCGGATGAGAAAGAATTGCAAGTTTGGAAGAGCGGTATAATTTGCACCGCTTTTTGTGCCGTGTGCATGCCATCGTTTCCTCTTTCAAGGTATACTCGACATGTACCATGTGTAAGCTTAAATTGAAATCCGCAGGCGGTTCGGAATCTTTTTGTTGCCTAATTAAAATATACTATCAACGAAAGAGGAAACGAGGAAAGTTTTTTCGGGAACTGTGTGACATGCGACTTTAATCTAGATGTGAGTGTGACTCGTCTTTAACTTAAAACGCCCGACAAGTGTCGGGGTCGCAAGGCACCGAGGCTGTACCAAGGGTCCGAGGACTGTACCAAGGTACCGAGGGCTGTACCAAGGGTCCGAGGGCTGTACCAAGGTACCGAGGGCTGTACCAAGGGTCCGAGGGCTGTACCAAGGTACCGAGGGCTGTACCAAGGTACCGAGGGCTGTACCAAGGTACCGAGGGCTGTACCAAGGTACCGAGGGCTGTACCAAGGGTCCGAGGACTGTACCAAGGGTCCGAGGACTGTACCAAGGTACCGAGGGCTGTTCCAAGGTACCGAGGGCTGTACCAAGGTACCGAGGGCTGTACCAAGGGTCCGAGGGCTGTACCAAGGTACCGAGGGCTGTACCAAGGTACCGAGGGCTGTACCAAGGGTCCAAGGGCTGCACCAAGGTACCGAGGGCTGTACCAAGGTACCGAGGGCTGTACCAAGGTACCGAGGGCTGTACCAAGGTACCGAGGGCTGTACCAAGGTACCGAGGGCTGTACCGAGGTACCGAGGGCTGTACCGAGGTACGGAGGACGTAACGCACTCACCATCCACTTGAGACATCCGAGACAGCCCATCTGCGCTGCTGCGTGCAGCGGGGCCATGCCGTCCTTGGCGCGCACGTACAACGAACCTCCCGCCTCCGTCACGAGGAACTTGAGCACCTCCAGGTGGCCCTCCTGCGCCGCCAGGTAGACGGGGGTGACGTCGTTGTCCATCTGCGTGTTGGCGCTGTGGGCACAAAGACACGGGCACGGTCTCAAATCGGTTCGGGGTTGTCACGTTTTATGTGTTTCCGAGAAGTGCGAAGAGAACTGATCTCCGACAAGTCTAACTTCTCGCTCAGGTGCACAACGAAGAGATGTACAAAGCCCTAAGATAATGTTAGCATGTTCCAGTGTGCAATGCGAGTACTCGTAACTGGGAGAGTTGCAGCTGTACACGAAGAATGGTTGGCATCGGACGGACTTTCCTAGTCCCAAACTCAATCGTCTGACCACCGTCTGGGTCAGCCGGTGATCTTGTGCCCTGGAACCCCGAGCCCAACCAAAAATTGAGCCCCGTTTGTTTTTCACTAATACGCCGAAGCCAGTTGACGAATTTGGAGGCTGAAACCGTTTAACCTTTTGAACAACGATTTATAGAAACGATCAAACACTGATCACTTATTATTTCCATAAAGCTCTTTTCACTTTCGTTGGTCAGCCAACTTTCCCGCGACAACCTTCATGCAATATGTAAGTTTTTCAAACGAAACTCACAGCCAGTCACTGCATAATCACTTCGTATATTAACACAAGTAGCAAGGAGTTGAAACCGCATAAGAAAACGTTCAAAACTGATACACTTATAGGACGGACATAGCCGAAAATGAGTTGTTCTCGAAGAACACACCGAATTGTGTGCCCGTTGACTGGCAGCCCGAACTGCGCGCGCAGTCGGGTTTACGCTGCGCACAACCGACCGAACGAGATCGATCAGCGGACACGATTGTCGCATATACGAAGTGCGATCGAGCGGTTACGTCAAATTGCCATGGAAACGTTGACTCGATTATCTGTGCTGCCTTTTACCGATCCGTGGCGACTTCCTCGATCGACGCCGAGCTGAAGCACCGGTCGCCGGGCGTCGGCGTCGGCGTCGGCGTCGGCGTCGGCGTCGGGCCCTCGGGCGCCAACTCCATCAGGAGCGCGAGCCTCTGCAAGGCCAAGTAGTTCTCGACGATGAGCACCCACAGCTCGAGCATCGTCCTCTGATTCCCTACGACGAACACCCTCTCTACACCAGCGCCGGCTACCGACTGCTAGCTAATCTCATCACACTGCGCATTTGATCGCAAAGCCAACAAAATATGATTGTGAAGACGTGATCTCCCATAAAAAAAGAAAATCGAATCATTTTTTAATGAATATAACTTATTTGGCATTATACGAAAGCTAATTATATTGATTAGGAATTCGTTTCCACTGCGATTGAGGATGGTACCTATGGTCAATTGATTGGCTGTTTGGAGAGAATGTATTTGGCTTGCTTTCGCCGCCCGCGCCGTCGTAGTCGTCGTCGTCGTCGTTGTCGTCGTCGTCGTCGTTGTGGTGTGTATTACAATTTACAATGACATTTTGGGACAATGCGGGTGGGAAACAGTTTCCTTTCACCTAGCGCGCCGACGTCGGCGTTCGTTCCAACAGTCGCCATTCTACCGGGCGTCGTTCTACCGGGCGACGTTCTACCGGGCGACGTTCTACCAGACATCGTTCTACCGAGCGTCGTTCTACTGGGCGTCGTTCTACCGGGCGTCGTTCTACCGGGCGTCGTTCTACCGGGCGTCGTTCTACCAGGCGTCGTTCTACATGGCGTCGTTCTACATGGCGTCTTCCTACCGGGCGTCGTTCTACCGGGCGTCGTTCTACATGGCGTCGTTCTACCAGGCGTCGTTCTACATGGCGTCGTTCTACATGGCGTCGTTCTACATGGCGTCGTTCTACCGGGCGTCGGTCGACGCCACCGAGGACGCATGCGCTGCGCGCAGGAACGCCCTTGACAGCAGCGGCGATTGAAATCAGCACTTCCGCACAGCGGTCGGCGCCGTGGGGCAACTAATCGACAGACAAAACACGGGTCCAGCGTGATGGAGACAAACAATCTGTCCAATGCAACAGACCCAACTTGGCTGTTCAACGATTGTTGCCATCGGCCATTGTCTTCCTTCCTGGAATGTAAAATTATTGTTCTGGGACGAATCGCAAATTCTGCATGCTAAATTCGTGGTAGGTATATAGGAAATCAATTGGTTCGTTGAGTAGGTACACGATCTAGTACGTTGTTGCAAGTTACGGTAATATGTCGATTGAAGTTGACTCAGTGTTCTAATAACGCACGCGGTACCACGCGAGAATATAATGGGCTGTCGACACCGCGGTATTGTTATTTCGGAAATGTGGACTGTTGCAAGAATCCGCATTGTGTCCAGCTAACCCCATATGGCTGATATCTTAAACACGCATCACGTTTTATAATTTCGAACTGTATAATAAAAAAATTATCACATTTTTCAACCAATTACTTTCAGTTTTTATCTGCTCGTTTCATCAAAGCTATGCTGCGATGAAGACGAGCCGTCCAAAAGAAAAATGCACTGGCGATCACAGAGATTATCATTTCGGTGAAAGGAGCAATCGAGTCACCACTCACATCTCGTCTTCGTACGCATCTCTTGCGCAGCTATCTTAGAGATAATCTCGAGCAGTATTCGCTGCGGGCGCAGCTTTCTCCGGCTGCCCGCGGCTGCGCTTTGCTGCGCCGTCGGACCAAACCCCACCGAGGTCGGCCGGAGACCAGGGATATGCAGAGGGAGGGTGGAACAACTGGGTTCGCCCTCGCGGCATCCATGCTGCAAGGCTGACGGGCAAGGCTAGCAACCGCGTGGCACCCTTTCAGAACCTAGATACCTAGCATGGGAAGGAACTTTAAACGTTGTTCCTCCTTGTATTTTATTGGAAGGTTAACAATGTTGCTGAACTGTCCGAGCATAGACGACTCTTGTCTAAACTCGGGATATGTTATGTAGCATCGATGTATTTTTCGATGACTTTGCGTTTTAAGTAAAAGTCATCCCAGGAGATCGGCAGCGTCACATACCCTACTTCGAGATCTTTGTGTTACACTTTGCTCTGTTCTGTGCGACAAAGGCTTGACGAAATTCACGAGAAAGTCACGTAATGATATATTAAACACCCGTAATTAGGTTCATAAATCTCGTGCCAAAGGGTTCGCTACATGGCAAATGCATATTGTAATTGGTGTGGCTTTAGCCGAGTTTCTGGCCGGTCCGTGCCACAAGCGAAGTACCATTGGGTACCTTTAAGTACCAATGTAAGTACCGCTCTGTTTCGTTTACGCTCTTGTCAATCGGTACGAGCGTCGCCACCTCTTCGTCAACGTCTTGAATTGCTGGAGAATTTTGTGCGACATTTGGGAGGATGGAAGTTGGGAAATCGCTAGAACCACAGTCGGGACTGTCGGCCATGAAATGCAAGCCGTATCGCTTGGAACCAATCGACCAGAACCACATTACCACGACGCAGAAGTATTTTCGATAATTGATTAGAACTTGAGAAGAGCCATCTGTCATTAGCATAGCTGATCTTTAGAGAGAAAACCATTCTTGTGAACGATGGGAATGCGAAATGCTTTTCATGAAATGCCATGATCTGAAATATTCTTCGGCCAGCATGTACAATTATTTCGTAACTCAATTACCCCAGTTTCTATTCCAAGCCCAAAGAGTGGGGTGCTACTACATATTGGGCCGAAATAATTATTGGATATTGCAGGGGCTGCAAGAACGCTACTCAAGACACCGTGGAGGTGCCGGGTTTATTATTAATTGATACGGCCAAGCAAGTGAAATCAAGAAACGAAAAGACCGATTATAAATCATTGGTGTGATTTCCACAAAAATGAAATCTCTTTCAAAGAGGATTCCATGAAGATCTTTAACATTTGGAAAGGGAAAGTAAAGTTGGACGTGTAATGGATAAAGATACGCGATCCGTTTCATCTTAGTAATACGCAAAACGAAAAAAGTGGGAATGAATGGATATTACATGTTAATTTTGTTTGTAAGAGTGTGGTAAATTTATGTCCATATTCAACGAAGTCGAGTGCATGATACGTGTAATTGCATTTGCATGTAGTGTATCAATAGATGAGATCGCTGGTATTCAATTGTCTCGCAAATAGTAATCATTTGGCATTTAGTCAGTTGCTTGGGTTTCATTGGGTTTGAGCTGTAAAAAGCATCTAGAGCCATTAAATATTCATTTTCTGACACAGCTCTGGATTTTGTGATCTATACAATCATTTATATGCATTTCTCTTTCATAACTTGCTTAGATAATAATATGGTCCGGTTTAAAATAATTGACCAGAAATGTAATTCTTATTTTATAGAAACAGTGAATACCAGATTTAAAATTGTCAGTTCGAAAGTTACTTTCATAATTCCCTGTACCGATTATGAAGGCTAAGTCAATACCTCGGGTTGAACTGCATGGGATAAATTGGGAACTGCACAGTTTTACACGTGTTTCCGTGTGTTTTTAACTTGTCACACTTACAGCAACAAGCCAGACACATGCCAGATGTTTTCATTCCCTGTGGGGTTCCATTTTGAATTTTCGAAACCCTTCTTCCCCCCCCCCCCCCCTTCCACAGTACCACCTGGAATGTTCGGCCATTGCGCTAACATTTTTCCGTCCTTTTTTGGATGCTAGGTACCACCAAAGAAACATTGCGGTCGACTAAACGAAATACCATACCACGTGTAAATCTAATTTTAATATATGTATCCAGCGTTGATCGAAGATGGTGCTAGCTGCTGTGTCCTGACTCCTCTAAGCCTGAAAACGTTCAACCTCAGCACAAAACCCCACACTTCAACAACTACACAACAGGAAGAGCGCGAACCTGCGCCTTGCGTTCGTGCATGGTCCCAGACATCAGGAGCCGGCTACGTTGTTTTGGTTTTCCGTGTTTTCCTTCGACCGTTCCAGTTTCCATGCTAATTTTGGATTAGCTCTCCCGCCAAATAGTACTGTTCTTATACCACTTTCCCATCCACTCACCCCTCAGGACAAGTTATTCCTCTCTCACGGGCCCCAGACTACAGGGTAGAAAGAGTGCAAGGGGCTCAAGCGCCCACGGGTCAAGAAAGGGTAAGAAAGCACAGTAGCCCCCTGCCAGGGTGGAAAACATGGACGGTGCAGCCCAGGGGTCCAAGGGCCCAGGGCAAGGCAGGGTAAGAGGCCCAAAGGCAGCCGTCCAGGGTGGAATAACATGGACGGTGCAGCCCAGGCGTCCAGGGGCCCAGGGCAAGGCAGGGTGAGAAGCCCAAAGGCCGCAGTCCAGGGTGGAATAACATGGACGTTGCAGCCCAGCGGTCCAAGGGCCGAGGGCAATGCAGAGTAAGAAGCCCCAAGGCCGCAGTCCAGGGTAGTTGTTAACTTGGTAGCCCCACGTATTCGCAGCTGAGTGGTCTGGTCTCGCCTCCACAACGCGTGCGCTATACGCGCTTTCCTTTAGAAACTCGGCTGGCGCGCGGCTCGCGTCGGAATCCACCCAGAAACGCACTCTACCTTGTCATGCCAGCCGCGTTAATCCTTTACTTGTCAGGCGTTGTTCCTATGCGGACGGTATTCCCAGGAAACGCAATGCGGTTTGCCAAGCGCAGTCAGCGGGCGCGATGGTCGACTGGAGTCCTGCCTCCTCTGTCCGCACAATGCGCGTGCTACAGTGAGATATATCGACAGGTAAATTGGGCTCTCCTCGGTGACGGACAATCGGATCTGGTTTACACTTCACTAGCAGAAGTGAAGTGCTACTTAGGAGATAATAACTTTTTATCTGGGTGTTGCAAAATTCGTGTTCTTTCTAGAAATATCTTCTCAGCTGCTGAAAGCATACCTGCCTAAACGTGATGCCATTTATAAATCCAATTACCCACATAAATGGTCATAATATATGAGTTCACCAGAACGGTTTTATGGTTATCAAAATTGGTATAGATTTTTTTTAATATTTGAGAACATTGATGAACATTTTACTGTATCATGATAGGTATATTTAAATTCAATTTAAAAACGTAGAGTATTCAAGAAAATAGTAATTCGTATTGAGGCTAAATCATTGAGTTAACCTATAAACGCTAACAATTACATTGCAGCCTGCCTACTTATTCATCGTAAACAAGACAATTGTTCAAGTGGAGAACTCAAAACTATCCCATAATCGTGCAAAATAATGCATAATCGAGCCATGTTTGTGTACAGGTCCGTGTCGGCTGCCCAAATCTCTGTCGAATTCCTATATCACAGTAGCGCTACGTCCTCGTCATCTGCCACCGCGATTGCCAATGAGTGTTATTTCCAGAAGTAAGCAAGTAGCTCCAGGTAATTGCGAGAGATGTGAGAAACAACAATCGGCCGCATAATGTCACGGTCGATGAGCAATCGCCCGCACGCGTGTGCTGCGATCGCCGGCGATTGCATTCTCTCCGCCCGCACTCGGACAATCCTTCTGGCTGATGGCGTTTAGCTATCTGCTGCCGCTCATCGGCAAGCGAATCAATTAAACGGCTCGCTTTGTATTACAACCACCGACTTGCTCGAGATAATTGCGGAGTAGGTACTTTTAATTGTAAACAGAGCTACGAATGGCAATAGAGATCATGCACTCTTTCTAGAGTACGTATATCAGCACGGTCAATGACTTCTTGGTGCTCATATTCAACGCAGAAGTTATATCTTGATCAGGTACTCGTGTATGAGGTTGCAATTTTTTAATCGATAGAAGGTAATGTTGTTTTGTCGAATCACGTGACCTTAACATTGGCAAATAACAAGGCCGGGTTAAATAACAATGCGGGCCTATAATTTGGCTTTCTCTGGTATGTACAATTCTCTTTCGGCGGTCGAAGGCGCGCAAATTATGCATTTTAGCAAAATTATAGAGCGATTCTCGTAATTACTCATACAATGAAATCGAATCCGGAGTAAAATTCAACCATAGCGAGCCAGGCCTGTGTTATTTACATTCGGAAAACCATTGCCAAAATTAAAGTTCATTCGTTCGGGAGCGGCTCGAAGTTTTGAAGATGTATAGCGAATCACAAATATTGCCAAAGTGTGTAGATATATTTTATAATACTCCACATACTTTACTTTCTTGCGATGAGAAAATAACTACTCCAATGCTCTATAAGCTAAGTCTAACTACATATTATTGTTCAGAATACATATACACCTCTCCGGGTAATGGGTATATAATAAGCATATACGGTTTCCATGAAATCAAATCAAAGGCAATCCCCTTATCATCAGACAGTGCCAGTAATCTACACTCGCCTCAGTGCCCACCGTGGTGAGCGACTCTCAGCGCCGCAGGCCATCAACGTGAGTACCTAGCGCAGCAATTACTTTACACACGTCGTCACGTGACCAATTAGATGGCAGCTCCAGCGCGTCCCGAAGATGGCACGTCATTGTGCGACCAGAATGTGATCCAGGCACGGAGCGAACGGCGCTTTGTCCATCGCCGACACGCCCGAATAAGCCTCTTTTCAAATTGACGTGAGAAACATTCCTGTGCGGCCAATCTAATCGAGGCTCTGCCCTTTCAATCAAAGCCAATACCTCGATCGCGCCCGCGAGCTCCGTTTCCTGTCGTACGAGCGGGCTTTCGACGACAGCGAGTACGACTTCGGGTTGCAGCGACGGAAGTTGTACGCCATTTTCGAGGATCTTCGCGTAGATTCGAGATTGAACTGTGAAATGTCTCACGGCGACTTCCAATTACTAACCGAACGACACATTATGCTTGCGAATTGATTCAATTGTTCACACGCGAGGTTTTAAAGCTCATTTAAAAGTTAACACTGGTTTTCATTTCTGCACACGATTCAAATTAACAATGTAATCACATGTGTTGACGCGTTTTGAAACAAACAAATCACCGGCCACACATCCACTAAGCCACTCGTGTCGTAGCACCCCCCGTCACCTCGCTGACAGTCTGCGCATCACACATCTCTCCCCCGCAATAGCGACAACGGCAAGCTCACGATATCCTTGTGTTGTATTGCGATGACAAATGGGCTGAGCGAGTTGGCGTCTCAGAGACAAGTGCCACGGTACATGCTTGCTCACCAGGCCTCGGCCGCGCACTGATACTCCTGATGAAAACACTCCGCGAACCACCAAACTGTGACCAGAACACGAAAAACCAAAAGCTTTTTTATAGAAATTTAGTTGGTTCTGCATTTAGGAGTTCAACTATACCATTGGCAATGAATTCTGTCTCGGGTATGTATTCGAGGTGCAGCGGGAGACAAATCTAGAGCAACGTGGTTAGGACCTGATCGCCTTTCCGCTTTGCTTACTATTTGGGGACGAATCGTTAAAAAATCAGCTTGCACACGAAAAGAAACGCCAAATAGCGAGCTTCGACCTAGCTTGCGTCCATCTCGTTACATACGCACACCATTGCGGTCAATGATTTGTTTACTGCACGTACTTGGGGGATAAAAAAATCACATAATAATATATCACGTAATACGTGTACTACACATTTCCTCATTCTTTGACCACACAAGTTCACACAAGCCAATCGCTTTTCGTCACATTTTATCGTAATTCTTCGTAATTCTAGATAATTTAGAAACGTCAGCCTTCAACCAGACTTCTGCTATGATAAACACCACTGAAGATGCAAATTGCAATACAGCTGCCATATATATAAAGGGCCATACATTATTTTCAGCTCCGTAGAAAAGCGATAGAATCGCCGTCAATACATCTACTACCACCTAGTAGAGACGATAAGATTTTACCGTATAGCCATCGCTACCGTCGAGTACCGATCGCCTGGCAACGCCTCTGAGCGCATCTTGCCGTCCCGATCGGGCATTCAACTCCCCGGTCGGCGCGCTATCGTGCGGATCTCACGAGTCCGTTACCAGCACCAGCTGGCGTCCTTGGCGACAATGCCAGGGTCGTGACGTCATGCCGTCGAAGCTGAAGACGCCTTGGGTGCGAGGCATGCTATGCCCGGTGCCGCGACGTGCACCTTGGCTCAGAATGTCTAGGTTTTCATTGCAGTCGAAAGGTGGATGGCTCTTGGTGTTCGCCGGGAGTGAAATTTGATTTCATGTGTCGTTTGCTTGATTGTAAGGATAATGAACCGATTGTGGCGCCTTGCACAATACTGATCGATATACTCTATAAATGAAATGTATTCCGGTATATATGCATATTATATGATGGCGGAGATGGAGCGGAGAAATACGCTGCCTTTTATAAATATCGAGGTCAATTATTTAGTTTTTATATGTTTACTTTGATAGAAGAACCTACCAAAGATTTTGTGAGAACTTTAAAGGAAAATAAAAAATAATTTTGTTTGAAAATTAAATCCCACACTCTTGCCGATCAACAAAAAGGCGCTATTTGCAACCAGTTTAGACTCTCCGCGATTTTTTTTTGTATTTAGTTCGCCAAGCAATTGAGATAATTGTTTGAAATTGGTAATGGTTGCGAATATGTGTTACTGTTGTTTAAAATCTGTGTCACACAATGAACTAGACGGTGTTTAGACATTAAATTCATAGCATTCAAATTGTGTTTCAACCTCGTCGCTACTGGGGGACCCTCAAGCCCATACGGAATGCAGTTAATTATTGTATAGTGATCAAAACGGCCCCAGCCCAACCAGTCTCTCTCTTTGCAATCCACGAAAGTGGATTTCTCTCCCCACTGAAACACCCTCCCTCAAACCGAAATCGTTTGCGCCCGAAAATATTCGAAAACTCCGCGCATTCCCTTCAACCACTAGGTTGTATCATCTTGATTGCAAACTGGTTTCAGAGGCGTCGACTTTTCAGCCGCGGTTTCCATCATTCAAGAGATTTCTTCGTCGTTCTGACAGTAGATAGCTGATAACGGCGTTCTCTTACAAGTAGACGTTAATTAAATTACAAATCTGATATAATAAACTTTCGGTTGGCAATTAAAAGTTAATGCAATAATTTTACTTTAGGTGCTTAGGTAAAACAGGATTTATAATTTTCACCTTTATTCACTCAGCAAGTTCCTGTCATCTATACCATGAACTTATCTCATGGTTTTTCTTTTTCCCCAGCTTTCTGCAGCTATACGGACGGCCTCTCGTCAAGAGCAAGATGGAGCAAGATGGACTGACGTTGATTGCTCCAGAGGAGCACACATCGTTGATATGGCAAGAACTGCAGCTGCAGTGGATCTTTCTACTAGCTCCACCAATGGACGTGATTTCGCGATTTCGCACGCATTTTTCCGTCTGTCCAATCGCCTAGCAGGAAATAATGGGCATTTCAAAACACAGCAAATTGCCCGAAAGTCAATACACGCGTGCTGTATTTGCGTGATATGCCGCGCCGTGAGATTGTTAGTTAGGTGGTGTTTGCTTTGGTTATGCCATCGCCAGCCAAGGTGTATCTCGGAATCCTGTGAGAAGTGCCGCACTTCGTGTTAGTGATCCTAAATCCTTCGACACACCCTTCACTCAAGCCAATTGTAGAACTGAAGCTAATACATATGTTAAATAAAAATATAGAAATGCTTACATATTCATATTTCAAAAGCATTTTCTAAATTTCTTCTTCCAGTAGAAAGAGAAACCCTGAAATCATCATTTTATACTTTTCAATAATCAAATCGCAAAGTCTCTTTTCCAAATAAGGAGCTCTGTGAGCGCCCGCCCGCAACTCGCAAGAGATCGTACGAAACTCTCTGCCCCCCCCCCCCCCCCCCCCAAGTGAACTCCCGCTTTAACACATTCCCCCAGTAACTTTATACACGGTCAATCGCGAGCAGTTTCAGATACTTTTGCAGACAGGTTACGAAATATATCTGATCTCATTGCTTCCGTCTGCTTTTGACTCTCGCAAGTCAAATGAGTGCTGGCCAGATTGTCGACAAAGCTGCTATGCCGAAGGGAACCAGTTGACAAAATAAATAGCCAATATTAGTCCTTCAGCACCGAAATCTGAAAACCAAATGATATCTCATCTGCAGGACGGGATGTGTCAGGATTCATTTGCGTCAGGGCACGGACGAGATGTCCTCACCAGGAAACAAGGTAGCGATCATGTATCTTTTTTCGCTCTACATCGCTCTAAATCACTCGATTTCAAATCACTGTCCATGTTAATAAGCGATAGGCATTGAAACTGACAGCGAATGATTTCGAAGTAACTTCCTTCGTTACATGATCGCACCCCTGGTGTTCCATTTCCATTGTGTTGCCAGGATTAAAGACAGTCCTCGGCTTGCTCGCTTGAGCGGGACTCAAGGTAAGAGCGGGACTCACCTGAGCTCCGAAGACGACTCGACTAGCAGCTTGACGCAGTCGAGACATCCCCTGGCGGCGGCGTAGTGCAGCGCCAAGGCGCCGTTGGTGCTGCGCTCCAGTGCGGGCATCTCGGCTTCCCACAACAGCCACCGAAGCACGTGCAGCCGCCCGTATCTGAAACCACGTGGATGGTGCACGTCTTAGCATGATGCACGTCTTAGCATGATGCTCGTCTTAGCATGAGGCACGTCTTAGCATGATGCACATCTTAGCATGATGCACGTCTTAGCATGATGCTCGTCTTAGCATGATGCTCGTCTTAGCATGATGCACGTCGTAGCATGATGCACATCTTAGCATGATGCACGTCTTAGCATGATGCTCGTCTTAGCATGAGGCTCGTCTTAGCATGAGGCACGTCTTAGCATGAGGCACGTCTTAGCATGAGGCACGTCTTAGCATGATGCACGTCTTAGCATGAGGCACGTCTTAGCATGAGGCACGTCTTAGCATGAGGCACGTCTTAGCATGATGCTCGTCTTAGCATGAGGCACGTCTTAGCATGAGGTACGTCTTAGCATGAGGCACGTCTTAGCATGAGGCACGTCTTAGCATGAGGCACGTCTTAGCATGAGGCACGTCTTAGCATGAGGCACGTCTTAGCAAGAGGCACGTCTTAACATGATGCACGTCTTAGCATGAGGCACGTCTTAGCATGAGGCACGTCTTAGCATGAGGCACGTCTTAGCATGATGCACGTCTTAGCAAGAGGCACGTCTTAACATGATGCACGTCTTAGCATGATGCACGTCTTAGCAAGAGGCACGTCTTAACATGATGCACGTCTTAGCATGAGGCACGTCTTAGCATGAGGCACGTCTTAGCATGAGGCACGTCTTAACATGATGCACGTCTTAGCATGATGCACGTCTTAGCAAGAGGCACGTCTTAACATGATGCACGTCTTAGCATGATGCACGTCTTAGCAAGAGGCACGTCTTAACATGATGCACGTCTTAGCATGAGGCACGTCTTAGCATGAGGCACGTCTTAGCATGAGGCACGTCTTAACATGATGCACGTCTTAGCATGATGCACGTCTTAGCAAGAGGCACGTCTTAACATGATGCACGTCTTAGCATGATGCACGTCTTAGCAAGAGGCACGTCTTAACATGACGCACGTCTTAGCATGAGGCACGTCTTAGCATGAGGCACGTCTTAGCATGAGGCACGTCTTAACATGATGCACGTCTTAGCATGATGCACGTCTTAGCAAGAGGCACGTCTTAACATGATGCACGTCTTAGCATGATGCACGTCGTAGCATGATGCACATCTTAGCATGATGCACGTCTTAGCATGATGCTCGTCTTAGCATGAGGCTCGTCTTAGCATGAGGCACGTCTTAGCATGAGGCACGTCTTAGCATGAGGCACGTCTTAGCATGATGCACGTCTTAGCATGAGGCACGTCTTAGCATGAGGCACGTCTTAGCATGAGGCACGTCTTAGCATGATGCTCGTCTTAGCATGAGGCACGTCTTAGCATAAGGGACGTCTTAGCATGAGGCACGTCTTAGCATGAGGCTCGTCTTAGCATGAGGCACGTCTTAGCATGAGGCACGTCTTAGCATGAGGCACGTCTTAGCATGATGCACGTCTTAGCATGAGGCACGTCTTAGCATGAGGCACGTCTTAGCATGAGGCACGTCTTAGCATGAGGCACGTCTTAGCAAGAGGCACGTCTTAACATGATGCACGTCTTAGCATGAGGCACGTCTTAGCATGAGGCACGTCTTAGCATGAGGCACGTCTTAGCATGATGCACGTCTTAGCAAGAGGCACGTCTTAACATGATGCACGTCTTAGCATGATGCACGTCTTAGCAAGAGGCACGTCTTAACATGATGCACGTCTTAGCATGAGGCACGTCTTAGCATGAGGCACGTCTTAGCATGAGGCACGTCTTAACATGATGCACGTCTTAGCATGATGCACGTCTTAGCAAGAGGCACGTCTTAACATGATGCACGTCTTAGCATGATGCACGTCTTAGCATGAGGCACGTCTTAACATGATGCACGTCTTAGCATGAGGCACGTCTTAGCATGAGGCACGTCTTAGCATGAGGCACGTCGTAGCATGATGCACGTCTTAGCATGATGCACGTCTTAGCAAGAGGCACGTCTTAACATGATGCACGTCTTAGCATGATGCACGTCTTAGCAAGAGGCACGTCTTAACATGATGCACGTCTTAGCATGAGGCACGTCTTAGCATGAGGCACGTCTTAACATGATGCACGTCTTAGCATGAGGCACGTCTTAGCATGAGGCACGTCTTAGCATGAGGCACGTCTTAGAATGAGGCACGTCTTAGCAAGAGGCACGTCTTAACATGATGCACGTCTTAGCATGAGGCACGTCTTAGCATGAGGCACGTCTTAGCATGAGGCACGTCTTAGCATGATGCACGTCTTAGCAAGAGGCACGTCTTAACATGATGCACGTCTTAGCATGATGCACGTCTTAGCAAGAGGCACGTCTTAACATGATGCACGTCTTAGCATGAGGCACGTCTTAGCATGAGGCACGTCTTAGCATGAGGCACGTCTTAACATGATGCACGTCTTAGCATGATGCACGTCTTAGCAAGAGGCACGTCTTAACATGATGCACGTCTTAGCATGATGCACGTCTTAGCAAGAGGCACGTCTTAACATGATGCACGTCTTAGCATGAGGCACGTCTTAGCATGAGGCACGTCTTAGCATGAGGCACGTCTTAACATGATGCACGTCTTAGCATGATGCACGTCTTAGCAAGAGGCACGTCTTAACATAATGCACGTCTTAGCATGATGCACGTCGTAGCATGATGCACATCTTAGCATGATGCACGTCTTAGCATGATGCTCGTCTTAGCATGAGGCTCGTCTTAGCATGAGGCACGTCTTAGCATGAGGCACGTCTTAGCATGAGGCACGTCTTAGCATGATGCACGTCTTAGCATGAGGCACGTCTTAGCATGAGGCACGTCTTAGCATGAGGCACGTCTAAGCATGATGCTCGTCTTAGCATGAGGCACGTCTTAGCATGAGGTACGTCTTAGCATGAGGCACGTCTTAGCATGAGGCTCGTCTTAGCATGAGGCACGTCTTAGCATGAGGCACGTCTTAGCATGAGGCACGTCTTAGCATGATGCACGTCTTAGCATGAGGCACGTCTTAGCATGAGGCACGTCTTAGCATGAGGCACGTCTTAGCATGAGGCACGTCTTAGCATGAGGCACGTCTTAGCATGAGGCACGTCTTAGCATGAGGCACGTCTTAGCAAGAGGCACGTCTTAGCATGAGGCACGTCTTAGCATGAGGCACGTCTTAGCATGAGGCACGTCTTAGCATGATGCACGTCTTAGCAAGAGGCACGTCTTAACATGATGCACGTCTTAGCATGATGCACGTCTTAGCAAGAGGCACGTCTTAACATGATGCACGTCTTAGCATGAGGCACGTCTTAGCATGAGGCACGTCTTAGCATGAGGCACGTCTTAACATGATGCACGTCTTAGCATGATGCACGTCTTAGCAAGAGGCACGTCTTAACATGATGCACGTCTTAGCATGATGCACGTCTTAGCAAGAGGCACGTCTTAACATGATGCACGTCTTAGCATGAGGCACGTCTTAGCATGAGGCACGTCTTAGCATGAGGCACGTCTTAACATGATGCACGTCTTAGCATGAGGCACGTCTTAGCATGAGGCACGTCTTAGCATGAGGCACGTCTTAGCATGAGGCACGTCTTAGCAAGAGGCACGTCTTAACATGATGCACGTCTTAGCATGAGGCACGTCTTAGCATGAGGCACGTCTTAGCATGAGGCACGTCTTAGCATGATGCACGTCTTAGCAAGAGGCACGTCTTAACATGATGCACGTCTTAGCATGATGCACGTCTTAGCAAGAGGCACGTCTTAACATGATGCACGTCTTAGCATGAGGCACGTCTTAGCATGAGGCACGTCTTAGCATGAGGCACGTCTTAACATGATGCACGTCTTAGCATGATGCACGTCTTAGCATGATGCACGTCTTAGCATGAGGCACGTCTTAGCATGAGGCACGTCTTAGCATGATGCACGTCTTAGCATGAGGCACGTCTTAGCAAGAGGCACGTCTTAGCATGAGGCACGTATTAGCATGAGGCACGTCTTAGCATGAGGCACGTCTTAGCATGAGGCACGTCTTAGCATGATGCTCGTCTTAGCATGAGGCACGTCTTAGCATGAGGCACGTCTTAGCATGATGCACGTCTTAGCATGATGCACGTCTTAGCATGAGGCACGTCTTAGCATGATGCTCGTCTTAGCATGAGGCACGTCTTAGCATGAGGCACGTCTTAGCATGAGGCACGTATTAGCATGAGGCACGTCTTAGCATGAGGCACGTCTTAGCATGAGGCACGTCTTAGCATGATGCTCGTCTTAGCATGAGGCACGTCTTAGCATGAGGCACGTCTTAGCATGATGCACGTCTTAGCAAGAGGCACATCTTAGCATGAGGCACGTCTTAGCATGAGGCACGTCTTAGCATGATGCTCCAGAGGATGAGGGCGCTGTAGAACGGGCGATAGTGATTCAAGTCGACCAATATGTTGAACAATATGTTATCTATTGCCTCCTAAATTGTTTGAATTATTAGATTGTAAGGGCACCTGGATGTCCAGACGAAACAATTGGAGTACGACTCTCGTGTGGGATTCGGGCAGCAATAACACCGTTCGTCGTTGACTCTTCGCTTTCATCTTATTACCGTGTTACCGTTTGGGTATTGTATTGTGTAGACATTTCGTCTAGACATTTCGGAAGCGGAAAATGTCAAGATTTAACATTTCAGAAGTGGGATTTTAGTTGAGTATAACAATAACCCTGCTGTCAGCTTCGTTTTTGGTTCCTTCCTATTTTAATTCAAAATGGTTTAATTCGTGTCAGATATTACGAATTCTGCGGAAAAGCGGTTAGGATTTTCTGGTTCCTAAAGATAGTTTACAGCAAGCAATGTTAGCGACACGATGTCATGAACATTGGCTCTGGACCAACCAGCGACTTCGTGACATATTGGCTTTTCCCAAACCTGACTCGGTATATTTTCAACTGAATTAGTATTTCTAGTTGTTGTGCGATTTCGCTTTATCTATCTGTCCATCTACCTTTACTTATCTCATACCTATACCAATTAATTTGAATTTTGTATTTGTATATGTATTTGTATTTTATTTTCATATTCATTGTACATGGTACACGCTCTTTATGGCAAGTTATAAGCTTTTCAAAAAGGTAAAACATTATCTTGCAAGCATAGAAGTTCGTCAAAAATTGAATACTTGATTGTTTTAAAATTTGGATAGGTATAAATTATAATCGTGTATATCTTTCAATGATGACTCAAATTTCATGAACACTACAGCCAAGTGCCCGGCAATCTTGTGCTAATGTCTACAAAATGGAACGGCGGTGCCAATTAGCCAATCCTGCAGTGGCCATCGGGTGCCGACGGCAGCGCCAGGAATCCCAGCGGCTGAACTCGGCACTCGATTCCCAAGACACGGTGGTTACATGTGTGAAATCCGAGAGACGCAGCCGCCAGACCAGGAAAAAGTTGCAAACTCCATTCTCGGCAGCATGACAACTCTAGACAACACAATAATGCTAATCTGAAGACCGTTCACACTATTACCACAGTCATTATTCAATTCGCCGCCTTTTTTTCCCTCCGGTAAAATAATAAAATGCTCTATTAAACCAGGGTCGTCCAAAGATATCGTCAATATCTTGAGTAAATATATTTTACAATCAGGTAATTCCGATGTCGCTTTCACGTAGCCGATTATCGGCTCTCGTTCGATTGGTTTGGACGACCTTTACAGGATTAGCGATGGAAAGCGTGGTTAGTGCTCCCATGTTACACGGACGGCGCCACCGCGAGCTGGCGAGCGCCGAGTGGGAAACAAAGAGCGCTCCGAAAGGCGGCAGACCACGAAATCGGCCGTCCGATTGACGAGTGCAATTCATCACAAATCCAATCGCATTATTGGGACTCGGTTATGTAAGCCCCTGAGAAACACGTCCGTTTTGCGGAGAAAAACTGTCAAATCTCAGCACCACGTAACATCACCCGACGGAGGCTGACCAGCCGTGGACCCTCGGACCGATATAAATACTCGGGTACGGAGTACAACAAATCAGTACAGATCCATCCTCCGATCGCACAGAGACAAGCATCTCCTCGGCGAGCATTTCGAGCACACAGTCCAGACACACAGCGCAAGTCGGGACATGGGAGTTCCGAGACGCAACCTGCTGCTGGCAGGGGCGTTGTGCCTGCTGCAGTTGAGCGTGAGCACGGCCAAGATCGTGGCCTACGTCGAGGCGACCACACTCGGCGCCGGCGTCGCCACAGCCAACGTCACCGCCAGCGCGTCGGCAGCGCCGTTGGTGGGCGTCGCAGAATCCACCAGCGCAGCGTCGACGCTGGTCACGACCAAGCTTGACTTGCTCAGCGCCGCGTCTGGGGGACACGGAGGCGGTGGACACGGAGGCGGCGGACATGGAGGCGGCGGACACGGAGGCGGCGGACATGGAGGCGGTGGTGGAGGACACGGAGGCGGCGGACATGGAGGCGGCGGACATGGAGGCGGTGGCCATGGAGGCGGCGGAGGAGGACATGGAGGCGGTGGTGGAGGACACGGAGGCGGCGGACATGGAGGCGGTGGACATGGAGGCGGCGGACACGGAGGCGGTGGAGGAGGACACGGAGGCGGTGGAGGAGGACATGGAGGCGGCGGAGGAGGACACGGTGGGGGCGGCAGTGGCGGCGGAGGCGCGTTCAAGAAGGGCGGCGGCTCCGACCACCATGCCGGACATCACTCGAGCCACGGTTCGAAGGGCGACAAGGGCTACAAGGGCTCCCACGGCAGCGAGCACGGCAGCAAGGGCGGCCACGACAAGGGCGACGACGGCGGACACTACAGCGGAGGCGGCGGACACAAGAGCGGACACGGCGACGGCGGTGGCTACTACGGCGAACACCACAAGGGAGAGAAGGTGAGTCTTTGCACCCCATCGTCCGGCCCCCTTTTCAGCATCTGGCGCAGTATAGTTTCCATGGTCTCCACAGTCTCCATAGTCTTGATATTGGCAACGCTTTCAGGCTTTAGTAGCAGCAAACTTTTGGCCATAGCCGGAAAAGCTCTCATTTGAATGAAGCTCTGTCCATGGTATAAGGATAATCATGAGCGTTTCCTATTCGGCCCCACCCTAATGGCCCATTGACACGTGGCGTTAGCCAGAAATTAGAATAATACAAAAATATCTAAGCTCTGGATTATAGCAGCGGTTGGCCATGGTTTTGTTGTCGAAAAGTTTCTCGGGTTGAGCTGGAACAAGAGTGTTAGGAAAGAACCGCTCTGACTTCTTAGGCTGTTGGAACTTGGAGGGCGGCTTTCCAGCCAATAGCATGAGGCACAATATTTCGATCGGAAAAATAGTCCTACTATCACAGATCCCATCTTAACCATCGCTAGAGCATATTCCTGTGCTACTTTCGCGTCAGCGGATACTTCAGTCAAAAGCTTTGATGAAAAATGTAAAAAACCTTTTCAGAGATGCCATGAACTAGTGCTAAGGGGTTCAACCATTCCCTGTACATTATGGTCCACATAAAAATCTACAAGTGATAGGTTGTTTCCACCATAAGCTTGAAACGATTCTTCAATTAATTTATTACAATAAAAACTCAGGAAAAGTTGTAGAAAGCTCGCGTTAATAGTTGGGTCCCGATCTTAAATTAACAATCGGCAGGGCTACAATGGTGTGACACTAGCTCCGGTGCTACTGCCGTTAAAAACATGGGCTACTCAGTAACCCCACCGTAACCTCGCCGTAACACAGTCTCTTGGTGATATCGAGGCAGGGCACCGATGGATACAACTGCTAACTTGCTCATATCCTTGTGTCCGAGCAGGGAGGCAAAGGCTCTTCGTACGGCGACAAGGGCGACTACAACAAGGGCCACAACACCAAGGGCAAGCACAGCGTCTATAAGATCAACGAGTTCAAGAAGAACCACGAGTTCCACGAGTCCGACCACGGCGGCGGCGACCACCACAAGTCGGGCGGCGGCGGTTCGCACCACGGCAGCAAGAAGGGCGGACACTCGAAGGGCGGCCACTCGGGCGGTGCCTCTCACGACAGCGGCTACGGCAAGAAGGGCGGACACGACCACGGCAGCCACTACGACGAGGGCAAGGGCCACAAGGGCGGCGGCGGCCACGACGAGCACCACGGCCACGGCAGCGAGTACGGAAAGAAGGGCGGCAGCTCGGGAGGATCGTCGCACAGTAGCAGCAGCGGCAGCGGCGGGGGCGGCGGAGGCGGTGGACATGGGGGAGGTGGAGGTGGACACGGAGGCGGAGGCGGCGGACATGGCGGCGGCGGACATGGAGGCGGCGGCGGTGGACACGGAGGAGGTGGACACGGAGGCGGCGGACACGGGGGAGGTGGAGGTGGACACGGAGGCGGAGGCGGCGGACATGGAGGCGGCGGACATGGAGGCGGTGGACACGGAGGCGGCGGACATGGAGGCGGTGGACATGGAGGCGGCGGACACGGAGGCGGCGGACACGGAGGCGGCGGACACGGAGGCGGCGGACATGGAGGCGGCGGACATGGAGGCGGCGGCGGTGGACACGGAGGCGGTGGACACGGAGGAGGTGGACACGGAGGAGGTGGAGGTGGACACGGAGGCGGCGGACACGGAGGCGGCGGACACGGAGGCGGTGGACATGGAGGCGGCGGTGGTGGACACGGAGGCGGCGGCGGTGGACATGGAGGCGGTGGACACGGAGGCGGTGGACACGGAGGCGGCGGACATGGAGGCGGCGGTGGTGGACACGGAGGCGGCGGCGGTGGACATGGAGGCGGTGGACACGGAGGCGGTGGACACGGAGGCGGTGGACATGGAGGCGGTGGACACGGAGGCGGTGGACACGGAGGCGGCGGACATGGAGGCGGCGGACATGGAGGCGGCGGACATGGAGGCGGCGGACACGGAGGAGGCGGTGGTGGACACGGAGGCGGTGGACACGGAGGCGGAGGTCATGGAGGTGGTCATGACGAGTACTACTAAACTGTTATGCTGTGTTCATTTAAACTATCAAGCAGCCATTTTTAGGCGGCCAATCGCCGGAACGCACTCCGCCGCTGCGTGAGTGCTTCCGGAGAGCTTTGTTTGTCAAGACTGAAAGGCAGTTGAAGTCTTCAGCTGCACATCGTCGTCGAATAAGTCATGTTTTGTTAAAATATCATATGTTGTTATTCAGTTTTTAATATTATTTATCGTGTCGTTTTCAAGTCAATAAAGATACTAAAACTAATCTTTGTATTTTTATGTCAATTCATTTAACACGCCACCCTCCTTCCGTTCTAACATCGTTGGAATTGTCCCCATTTTCAACATCAGATTCAATGCGGCTAGGAGATGACATGTGTGTGAGATGGCACGGCGATTTTCAGCGATATTCAGTATTTTCTCTTTGATTAAGACAGATGTTTCACCGGCGCAAGCGGGCGGGTGACTATACTGTACGTGCCGTCGATGACACTTGAGTGCAATATTTGCTAATTACAATTGCTATGATGATATTCGCTATTTGTACCGACCATGCATGTATTCCCATATTCCAGAGCACTGCTCCCAAGTCACTCGCCTTGGAAGACAGGCAATCGCTGCAGACGGTATGGACATCCGCGTGTGCGGCGGTGCGACCGACACGTTATCTAAGTCTTTTCCAGTACTCAGTTTTAGATTTTATTCCCTAGAATTCAACAAATTTTCATAATATGAAGTAACCTTGCCACCATTGTAACGCACTTTAGATTGTGTGCTCGGATAGAAATTCAATGTGTGCAGTCGATGACTGCCATACCTTGTCACAACACTTGCTTTAGAGGTCACTGGCATAGAACAAGATGTACTTTTAGTGACCATCATTTTGGTCAAGCCCATGCTGTGCCGTGTCGAGCCATTAACTCCGCTTCGTAAGCGCCAATGACAAAAATCGCGCGATTTGCAAATGTACCAAGAATCAAGAACCTTCGATGCCAGAAATCGACGAAAACAAAAACGTTTAGCCATTTCTGATAAGGTGAGTGTACTGTGTAAGGCGCAGTGGGTGGCCCTCTGCTGAAATCATTACCAAAATTTCCCTCATCATCACAATCATCATCACCATCATCATCATCATCATCATCGTCGTCGTCTTCACGTTGTTGCCCCTTCATTTACCGACCGCGAATAGACTAATTTGTCAAAACAGTACTTTAAGTATCTCACCACAAAACTATGACAATGAAGATCGTATCACAGTCTCGTTCCACAGAGAGGAACAAATAGTTTTTCAATCAAACATTTCCATCCCTGGTTTCGGTCTTTGCCCTCGGCTTCAACTCACAAAATTTGGTCAGTCCGTGACTTCTGCCCTGTTGCCATCACACCGAAATCTAGGATGCGCGTATTAATTTACGCTGAGAACGAACTCTTCAAAACGACGGAGGCAACTCATTGGCGGTCCACGCCGATCCGGTTACTCTTGTCTCGTTCTCGGAAGAAGTTTTGCAGCATCCTGCGCTGCAGCCGTCTCCCGACCCGGACACGGGCGCATTCTAGGTCGAGACGCTAGACCTGGACCACGCGCCCGTCTACTGAATGGTCTGGAGGAGCGGCCAAAGAAAACTCGGGACACTCTGTGTGCAACTGTACACGTCGCCCGTACGCTAGTCTTGTCAATTGCGGGGTGGTAGAAGTCGAACGTTGAACCTATTGTCTAAACGTCTAAGTACCCGAAGAAGAATGCGAGAGAGACCCCCCCCCCCCACACACACACATCCACACGTAGGTGGTTTTCCTCGCACTCTTGTTGTTATGCCGTAATTAAGCATTTAGTTTAATTTAATAATTCATCATTTAGTCGATTACCATGTTTACATTTCAAACCACGAACGTGTGTTTTTATCGTGTTTCCCGGGGCAGTGCCAGCATTTGAATTGCACACAGCATACATAAAAAGCCGGTCGGTCGTCTTACCTCAGATTCTGTACTTTTAGCGAGCAGGGGTCCGCGTGCAACGCATCGTCATCCGAGTCCAGGTACTTCCTTCGCCGCTTCCTGCCCCTCGCCGCCAGCCTCCTGAACACCCCTCGCCGCCTCCAACAGCCCCAGTTTCTGTCCGCCGCCTCCTGTCGCCCCCGCACGTCTCGCCCCAACGCCCCCAGATGCTTGGCCTTCTTGCTGCTGCGGCGCAGGTCCACGTTGATCCGCGTGCAAATCGAGTACCACTTCCACGTGTAGGTGATCTTCTTCGTCTTCCTCGTGTTCGTCGCGCCGGACAGAATATTGTCGCCTTGGTCGGCAGGCGTGGAGGCAAGCCCCCTGGCGGTGCCGCCGTCCCCCTGGTTCGGGGAGGCGGCCGCTCCTCCCCACGAACCCCTGTAGTCGCGCTCCACGTGCTCTTCGGCAGTCGCCGGGTCGTCTCGTGTCCAGTCCCACCCGCCGTCGCCGTCGCCATCACGCGGCTCGACGCCGTCCTTGGCATCCGTCTCCGCCGGGAGGAGATGCCTGAGGTCCTCGAGCTCGGCAGCTTCGGTAATCTCATGCCCGTCAATCTCGTCGCGAGCTGCTGACTCTCTGCCGTCCACGTCGTAGTCGTCGTTGTCGTCGTGGCTTAGAGCGCTTCCGGTGACACGACAATCGCTGGCCGAAATGTCCTCTCCGTCGACTGATTTCACGCGGACCACGACGTCGTCGTCGACATGAACGTGGACGAGCTTGGCAGCCGACTTCTCTTCGGTGCACGACGTGATGTGGTGCTCGGGACTCCACACGCATTTATTCTTGTTGGCGGCGAACAAAAAGCGTGACATAATGTGACACCCATCTGCAAGGTGCTAAGTGTGCGACGGTCACCGCGCTGTGGAACCCGAAAAGCCACCGCCAATGGACAAAGGTGTACTATAAACGATCTAAACGATATTATATAGATTATTAAGTGATAGTCCGAATTAGCAACCGTAAATGTTTGTCACTTTCGGCTCATGCCGACATGTATTTTAACGAGACACTGTATAGCGAAATCCAAAGTATATGAATGCACACTCAGTAATGTTAATAAAGTCATAAAACTCGATGTGATTGAGCAAATATGAGCGGTAGTCGCGTTCCGGCGGACTCGGTCTAAATGAGGCGACGAGCGAGCGAGCGTAGGTGTGCGTCGACGTGTGCCGACCGGAAGCTGTCGGGGTTGCGAGCGCGGCTTCCGGCGCGGCGACGTCGTCGTCCTCGTCGAGGGAAGCACGGGCATCAGTGCAAATCACCGTCGCCGTCGAGTCCTCGTGTCGTGCTCTCTCCCGTGCACGCGGCGAGCGCGACATACCGCACACTCACTCGACTTGACTCCCTTCCTGCGTTGGCAACGCAATCTCATTACACTCGCACTAGTCATTTTGTCATATTTCTATGGACTTCATAGAGGATGTATATTATTGAATTTTAAACGAGTTCAGTGTTTCATGTAAATGCCACCGTCTCCTCTTTAAAACTTTATATTCTATATCAAATTGGTTCAATTCAGTTTTCATCAATATAATATACCTACCGATAAACGACGAGGAATCGAGACCGATTACATACCTCAATACGTTCTGATAGGCTTGATAATGATATCAAATGCCAGCGGCGCTCAAATAGATTGTAATACATCTAAATAGCTAGAAATTTCCGCACAAATTGCTCGATTATTATAAACCAATTGATGGGTGCTCAAATTAACAGAGCTACAGGCGCATGTGTATATGTAATCTGTGCCGTCTGCCGTGGAACAGGTCGTGTTTCGTTTTCACGTCTCACTAAATATCGGCCACTCCGCTATTGGTGCCACAAATTAGCTTACATAGGTACCTATATACCTATACCTATACACGAAAATATTATAAATGAAAGTCCAAACGAGAAACTGTTTAACCCAGAAACGAAACAAATTAAAAACACTTAGCGGCTAAAAATTTGACGGTTCGAAAATATCCTCACTCAAAAAGCCCGTATTCAGCGCAAAACTACAAAACGCATAGAAATACCTTTTCGCGCATCTGCCTATATATATTATCCTACATGCAATTGTACCATTCGAGATGTGCAACTGACATAGTTACACCGATTAAGTATAAACTGGTACATAATGCATGAACAATGTCAACCGTTTACGTCGATCCGTCCAGCTCCATAAGTTGATGATCGTTGGCGTAATGAGCGTAGCCGATGGATCGCACTTGTCGGACGACGAGTGCGATGGCCGATGGATTGTCCGAGGCACGGGCTTGCATCTGCACGTCCGTCCCCGCGTTGTTGCAGACCCAGTCGCTCCACGGCCGGCGGCGATCGGCCGTCAGATCCGCGCTTCGGTGTGCCACATATCGTCGCCTCATTCTTTCACAAAGCGGCTTGAGATTCCGTGAAAATAAGAGTTCGTGTAAGTGGTCGTCGCGGGAACAACGTGGGTTGCCGTCAGCGAGTTGCCGGCCGAATTGCAAATATTTGTCCGCTGAAGACGAAAGCGGCAAACCAACTCGGATGACGAGGAGGATTTAATACATGCTTTTGGTCATTAAATTTAAGAGGTCGTACAATACTTTAAGTGACCGCGCAAGCAGGTTATTTTTTTCACGTTGATGATATAGGCTTTGTCATACACTCCATGCGTACACAGATTGTTTAAACTATTGAAACCATTTTAAAGAGCATTTTTACTTCGAATTTGATCGTGTTGAGGTTGAAAGATCAACAAAACTTAAGAGTGTCATGCCTGCTGCGTTTCGTTTTAAGCAACCATATCAATGGCGTACGAACGCTCGATACGCCCTGTTAAGTACATGGGCCTCCTAATTATGATAGCTTAAATGAATAATATATTATAATTACTTCACTGGTGGATAATTATAATCGACACTATTTCATTATTATATTGCGGATGGTCGATTGAACAGAGTGTTATAATTGTACAACCCTGCACTCAATTGACAACGTTAGGCCTTCGATCACTGCTCAATGATGGAAGGTTTGGATGTGGTTCGGCACGCAGCGCAGGGGCGTAACTACCACCCGGCTGGACCGGGCAAAGCCAGGGAGCCTCCGATTTGAAGTTACGCCACTGACGCAGCGCGGACTATCACACCTTCACACTTAGCCATAGAGGAATAGATTCCCTTCAGGATGCAGCGTATCCTTCAAAGGTACAAGGCCAAGGATTTGCGTGATCATGGGAGTTCTATACGTCGTTTTCAGTTCAAACACCCACAGTCATAAAACACACCCATTATTAGCGATTCCAGTCGTACAATTGGTACAGAAGTCTTCACACACAAATAAAATTGATTCAGCCCTACAAGCACATCCAATTCGGCTGCACCGAACACTAAAAGCAGAGCCATCGGTTGAGAATAGGTGGCGGACGTCGTGCAGTCCCGTGCCGACGTCCAAGGAACCTCCGCAATGCGAAGCCGGTCCTGACGTTTCGCACATATTGTCTAAGCATCCGATGTATGTATACTGTCTGTCCGGAAGAATGTAGGCCGCGCAAGTCAGGTGTTTGTGTGGGGTAAGGTAACGCACTGGCCAGCGCTTGCTCACATGGTAGGTACCAAGACAACGGCGGCGGCGGCGGCGGCAGAGGGGACTTTCCTCTCATCTCGGGCCGCCGTCGGACGGAAGATTTCTCTGCATCGAGGTCTGCCGGCTCCCGCGGCGGGATGCGGCGAGATGCGGCGAGATGTGGCTAGGTGCACTCTGTGTCACTTCTGGACGTGATCTCTGCAGGACCACCGCGCCGTTGTGCGTCGGGGCGCCTAGGAAAGTTCTCTGACCTACTAACTATTGTGCGGTCGTCGCGCGATTAGCGACGGGCTTTTGCATTCGCGTATATATCGCACGGTTTTAGGAGAAAAGCGGTGACATTTGTGTGGGAGCATTGCAGCCGAATGCTTTTAGATTGTTGTTTGCGATGTTTCCATCGCATTGTTTGCATGCACGTTGTGTCAAATCATTCCGAATGAAAATTATAAATGCAGTAACGTTAGAATATCTCGAAACGAAATTCGCTATTGAATACACAAGGGCCATGCATCATTTTTTTAACTCAGCATGGCTCATTACTTGACATGATTAATATAATATGCGGCTCTCGTCTCTCGCATGTCGCGGTTCATGATAGGTGTAAAGATAAAGAAGTGCAGGCTATTAGTAGTAACCATATCATACCTGTCTGTATTATAATCTACTTGGCACACAATAAATCTATATCTATATCAATATATAGGAGCACAAGCACATGCATACGGATCATGCAATTTAAGTGCACGTAAAGAAATTATTGTTTTCCAAGAGATAATGTGAAATATCGGTCGCAGTTTATATAAAGGTAATTATTACACTACATTATCAGCTTTCACGAGCGTCGTCGCGCTTCTCAATTGTTTATTATATAGTGTTTTATTAAAGTTGCAGCATGGCGCGTTTGCAATCCTCGTTGGAATATCGCGGCAACTTGGCGTGCAAATTAGCTAATGATTGTAAGGTAAACACGAGGCTTACAAATGAACAGTGTTATTATAATGTCACTTATTGTCCATTTTCATTTTACGGAATCGTTGCGATATCTTCACTGCAGAATAGTGATCCCATCTTCACTGCAGAATGCAGATGCAGAATAAAGCTCCCATCTTCACTGCAAAATAGTGATCCCATCTTCACTGCAGAATAGTGCTCTCGTGTCTTGAGCGATTGATCAGCCTCCTGTTCTGGCTGGCTGGATGGCAATCCGCTCACAGTGGCGGGTCAATGAATTGGTGGATTGGTATGATGATCGACTTACTAGTATGATGATCGACTTACTAGTATGATGATCGACTTATATAGTATAATGGTGTTGAGTGTATAGAGAGGTATGGATCGGCCACTTTCAAATTAGTGAAATACATATGAGAAGATTAATTAACTTCGAGGCATTTTTTGTTTTCTCTTCTTCGGTTAAATGATCAAATGGAAATTTACTTTTCAAACCGTTTTGAGAGCACAATATCGTTTAGTAATGCGAGTATTTACAACAAATTATGTAAAATAGCATAAAATGTGCCGTAATTTTCTTCGAAATGGGCACCATGAACAGTCGAGATATAGGTAAATACACACGACGTTAATACATGGCAATTTTACTTTGTTGAAAAATATAAACATTTCCCATCTCTAGTACAAGATAAGACTTTAGCAGAGGCGTTTCGACAGCACCGGTCGTTTGACGCCTCACGGCCGTCGGCGATTTTCGGCCAATGTAGACCCTAATTAGTGGGAGGAGAGTGGATCATACCTCTCGAGCGCGGGCTGCAATTAGCGGTCCGAGCTCACTTGGCCGCGGATTGCGAGCAATTGCGGGAAGCCACGACAACGCCGCGAAAAGCCGCGGTTCGCCCTCGAAAAGGTTCGAACGACTGATGTCCATTTAATGCCCGGACCATGCAACTCCAATGACGGCATTCGTTGCCGTGCTCTGCGCTCCACGGAACAGTTTCGTGACTCGCGCGGTGCAAACGACAGGATAATTAGATGAGTGAATTATCTCCATACACAACAGATGTCGCGTCTGCAGATATGCGTGAATAATGTCAGAAGATTTCCCCCCAAAGAAAGGAGCTGGCTTTGGCATGACAAGAAAGGGCGCCGTGCAATCGCAGAATAATGGCGCACAAAAGAAACAGAAACACTTGCACACACATGGCTGATTCGAGACGGGCATGGAATATTCCATTTTATAGCCGATGTAATGAGCTCCGGTGTTGTTTCGCGGCTCATCGTCTGACATGGAAACGCACTGAAATGTGGCTGTAAATGAGCGGCCATAAAACTTCGATGCGACTGGTAAAGATCTGTGTGCATGATGCTGGATCGACGCGAGGAATAATTGGCCTATCGACTGCTAAATCTGTTTTTAAACATCAGTAAAATAGAACCTTTTACATTCGCATTATTATAGACAAATTCCTTTTTAAAATTTAATGAAAGAATGCAAAGCAAATATGTTATAAAGTTTGCCCTAGATCGCGTCGAAAGAAACTGTATTTCCACACAAAAGTGAAATAATAGCTTACGGTGCAGATTTTCGGGCAGATCTACGGCAATGGGACATGCAAGCTGTCGACTGGTGTGGCGACTCGGAGGTTTGTGTCTGCGCGCTGCCTTATGGGCAATTACAATGCAGATCAGCTGTTCCGCCATATGGCGCGGCCAGCATAAGCAGCTCCCGCTGGCCAACGGGGCTTCGGCGCCCCGAAGAGATCCAGCGCTTTGTCCAACGCAAACTACCCATGGCCCACGCTAACAGGATTGAATATTAATGTTCACGTATAAGCCTCAATTGGAAACCCTCAAAGCATCTTCAAACATGTCTTACCCAGCGCAATTCTAGCAAAGATGGAACATTTTCCAATTGAAATTATCCGTGGCCAACGCAAACTATCACTGAATTTCCCAGCCAAGTCCACGCTAGACACATGGCCAGCGCTGGGCCAACGATGTTGGAAACCCCGCGTGCGTTGTCCAGCGTGTAGTGCAGGCAACTATAAGGTGCACGCAGCGGCCGTTTGACACGGTCAGTACGCAATCGGCGCATCGTTAAAATCGCACAACGCGGCGCAAGGCGTAACGACTAACGAACCAGTCTTGAGTCCATTCGATCCTCTCTTTACTGACCCTCGGCTTTACACGGACTTATGAGGTCTAACTTGGCTAATTATGCCGGGGCGCACTATGACAATAGCTGCCGGGTAGAGGCGATGCTATCACCGCCTAGATAGCTACACAAAGAATAGGAATTTTGTTAATTCCATTGTGACAGCCAATTGGATCCACTGCACACTGAATCGGATTGGTTGCACACAAAATATTTTCCCGGGGTTTTAGAAAATCCCCTTTTGTGTAAATAACGATTCTGCCATTTTTGCCAAAACATTACGCTGCGAAGTCGCGGCGTCAACGAGAGCAACGTCATCGACGCCCATCGCGACGCCATCGTGTGTCCGACGCCTTCGAGTGTCAAAGTCAACCCCGAGTGACGTGCAGCTACATTGCTTTCTGCAACGCGTGCACTTTCGCATTTCAATACCGAAAAGTCTGAGATAGCTGCATGCTTTTCCTTTTTTGCACATCAATATATTAATGGCAAACCGCGAAAGCAAAGGAAACAGCACAACATTCAATTTGTGCTAAATCTAACCACAAAGCAGCAACTATTCACTCGGCCGTGTTCATCGTTGCATACCGCATGCAGGCTTCAATTCATCCATGGCAGTATCACAGCTAATATCTAATCGTAGCATGAGATCTCAACACGAAATTCCAATCAATATCGGCACTTCCTCCGAGGAAGAGGTTCGGCTAATGCCCAATTGGAAGGTACAGATCAAACTCATGCCCGGAACAAGCTACAGATCGAATCAGATGTACTTAATTGAATCAATGTACCAAATTTCCCCCCCCCCCCCCCCCGAATTCATGACAGTAATTGTACTATCACGTTTGTAGTGTCCGTGAGTTTTCAGTGAGCTAACGGGCAGTGGCGCAAATAAATCAGAACTCCAGAGGTCCGTCTGTTCAGCGAGCATCTTCGAAATGTGTAAAGCCAACGTTCATACTTGGGTCTTCCTACAATGATGACAGCAGCCGCCAAAGCTCGCATTCGTATAATCGTAAAGGTTTTTGAATAAACCATCGTCGAATCTGTCGATATGTAAACTTTCAATCGCGCGGAGAGTTCTATGTTTTGATTGGGAATGAATGTAAATACTGTGAAATCCGTGATGACCACACGACACTCCGTGCGTTCAAGTCACCCAAATTCCCGATTATTTGGTTGCAGATTCTATCACGCGTTGTTGCTTTTCGGGGTAGGCGAGGGACCAAACTAATTGCATTCAAGATAGCACCCGGATTCAATCATTGCCATGCCATAATATGTACACATCTATTCGTGTGGGGATACGAGACGATGTGAAGCAATGTGAAGAGTCCGGGTTCGATAATCTTTCATGTGAACATTTTTGTAATGCTCAGCTCAGTGCTGAAGACTGGACAGATGTGTACTGTGTCAACACAACATTGTGGGATGAACTTGTACCCACTACATACGCTATCAACAATGCGCACATCAAGGATCCGTTCTGTGCACCTACACGCCTAAAGGACATGTGCACTCGCGCCCGATCTGTTGGGCTTATCAATTCATTACGCAGCAGCTTCTGGCGACGACCTCTCCTGCACCGACCGAAGTGGTGCATGCGGCTTTCCAATGCATATCATGCCCATTGTTGTTTCTACCGTGTATTGTTGTTAGCCGGCTGCTGTTGATGAAAGTTAGGCCTCGTGAGAGACTGTCACTAATCGAGCGCACATTAGCACAACATACGGATTTCTTGGATTCACGTAAAAAGTAAAAACGTTCCTTGCGACTGTGCAAGTCGGAACACGTCTTGATTGTGTCGTCTCGTTAGTTGAAGAAATAATACATATCTAGACTTACGTATTGAATTTCAAAGCCTTCAATAATAATGTATAATAATAAGAAGTGTTTTCAATAATAAGCAATTAAATTCTTCTCTTATCAGTCGATCATGTGTCGCGATAATTACATGCCATCGCATTGGATCAAAATTCAATTAGTACATGTACTCATTGACTCCAGAATATCGGGCATTCTTTAAAAAAATTGTTTTATCATACATAAATGAGAGGTGTTTACATCAACAAATCAGCAAAAGTTTTGCATCGGTAAAAAACGAGTCGCCCACTTACATTCGTTCTAATCGGTGCTAATCAGATCCACGGCGGATGCCATGTGAGGTGACGTAACGTATCCAGTGTCAGGAGTCTTCGGTTGGCGACGAACAGAATCGAACAAGAGCACACGCACAAACGCGACACCACTTTGTCGGCAAGGGAGGCAAGGGAGGCAAGCGCGCGACCGCGTGTCGGCGTCGAGAGCACCGGGAGCGTCGCGTCGTGCGTCTAACGTCGGGCGTCGAAGCGAGCACCACCCGGTTCGCAGCGAGACTGAGCGAGCTTTCTTTCCGACGGCCACCGCCGCGGCATTGCCATTGAACTGGCTCTCAATGGCGGCCGTGCAAACTGGGTCAGAAGCCCCCGAGCAAAAAAGCTCGCACTCGCGATGTCCATCGGTCCCATCGGTCCGTCTCTGTTGTGAGCGCGGAGAGCGGCTGCGTGCGCGCTCACTCGTACTCGTCGCACCATGGCAAGTGCTCAGGTCCGACGGTCTCGGTACCTCCGAGTTGGGATTGGATCCCGGCTTTGGGTTTGGACTAAGAATCGACGCAGTGTCGCATAAATATTTGCTTACAATAATATTTCAATTGATTTTCTCAGGCTATACGACCAAATTAATTAAGCTTTATATTTTGAGTGGCATACAAGCTGGGAAAATTCGGGTTCCCAAGGTCATTGAGTGGAAAATAGGAAATGAAATAAACGTTACGGAAGTGCTTGTCAAAATGCTCAAGCATGGTTTTTCCTTTTCGTGCGTAGGAATATAAAGTAATCCAGTTTTGTGAAAATTGCTTTTGCTTTTTAGGCCTATGATCCCAAGATTTACGAGCAAGGCAAGTACTTCCACTCAATGTAATTGCCTGGTACCTGCAATTACCATTCTCCAGCAATTAAATCCCCGCAATAATATCAGTATCAGCATGAATCAGGGCTGCTGGGCACATGCTGGATTGCATCCGGGGTCTTTAAACGCGACTGCCGGTACACCAGTCAGCGTCCCAAGAGCGAGCGTGTTTGCAGAATGCCGATCGCTGCCCGCATGGGGTTATTGAATGTTGATTAATGGCTGTTGACAATTCCTCGCTCGGTCAACATCGTCCGCCATTGCGTGACTTGCCGGAGGTGGCTGGGGTTTTAACAACGAACGCGGAAAGACGGAGAAAACCTATAGTCAACTTACGACAGACGTGACCAGGACTCGAACCGTGTGCCGCTGAATGACTCGTCCGCGCTGTCCCCTGGAAGTGTCGCAGTAGACTGCCAGCTGCCCGCGCCTAATCAGCGATCAGCGATCAGCGATCAGCGATCGGCGACTGGTGCAATCAGACGCGCCCGTTTATTGTCGGCCTTATCAGCGTCGACGCGATGCGCTGCGTCAACGTTTGCGTTGCTCTTCAAGTTTCAGGGAAGGACGCGCAAATACCGTTTATCTCTCCCAGGGAACCTAACATCCATCAGCATTATATTAAATTGTTTCTTTGTGTTTACCTGCTCGCACCGCTAGCAAATAATAGTTCGAATCGCATAACAAAACGAAAGTTTTTTGTTATTGATCGAAGAAAGTGCGAATGTAGATAGTATCTGCCGCATACGATCTTTTAAATGCAGTTATTTTCTCTTATTTGATTAAAATTATTTGCTTAATTCGAGAAATAAGCAGTTGCACCATAACGTTCCGATTCCTCCGTTTATCCATACAGAATTTGTGTAGCCATGAAACACTTGCTAGAGAAGTGCAACTCTCTATATACCTGTCATGGGTGACCGAATCATTAAACTTTGGGTAATGGTACCTTTTAGTTGTATATAGTCGAATATCCACGAATATAATAACAAACTGTGCGGATCAATGAAATGCACTCAAAGTATGTACTGTCATGACCTATCCAAACCCACAATAAAATATATAAATAAGACATTATTTTATGCCGACCTGCAATTTCAGTAAACGATAGCATTCATTCTAATTACATCGCCGTACCGTTATCAAACAGTTCATGCATGTTAAACTAACCATAGGTGTCATAGCCTAATTTCAAAAATTAAGATTGCTAACTAATTTCTCGTTTAAGTACCCCGCGATAAAGAACACTTTAAGAACTGCCACTCTCATTTATTAGACTCGACGAACTAATTTGATAATTCTCATGTGACATCGCGGCCATCTCGTCGTCATAATCAACTCGCATTACTGGATACGGACTGTTAACACAAACGCGTCCAATTATTCTAATTGCCGACAGCCATCCGCGGAGGCTCACGAGTCTAGGCTTGCAGGCGGCGATACACCCCGCAGTTGGTGCGTGGGATGAGCCCGTCAACGAGCACCTTGCGCTCGGCGTCAGGTGTCGGCGTCGGCGTCGGGGGGATAATTAACGATCAGCTCTACTAATTCGCTACATGCCCGCGCAGCGCTGGTCCACTTTTCCCCCCGACAAACGGCCAGCGCGACGAGCGTGCTCTTCTGTGGCGGGCCGTGACGCTAGCTTGTAAGACCGGCAGAGGCGAGCTTGGCCTGCTGCAATCTGGAGTACTTGGGCCAATGTTAGCAATTAGCATGTTCATTTGCTAGTGTCTTGCTATTTTATTCGGCTTCCTTTGGAACGGAACTGTGAAGTGCATTCATTAGGTAGAGAGGTCTTCGCTGGAGAGGTGTTGGCTCAACCGCTCGTACCAGAAAGGTTATTCCAGGAGCTTACTATGGTTTGGGCGCGGTACTGCAGTCCAAGTCGGAGGCACTGGAAAATGATGGTTCTGTGCAGGAATTTTGACATTTCGTTTTAGACATCTCTGCACTTCAGTAATGTGATAACGGTTTCCCGAAAAATTGTAAGTTTTGCTCGATTCCTACAACCAACACCAAGCCCGTTGTGACTTCCCTAAAATTGGTTCGCGATGCGTGTAGCCCATGTCTCCTGGGGAATATCCGGGAACGGCAGTGCATGTCAGACCGTCTGCACTAACAGTGCTAACTGTCGGTGCATGTCAGACCGTCTGCACTTACAGTGCTAACTGTCGGTGCATGGCAGACCGTCTGCACTTACCGTGCTAACTGTCGGTGCATGGCAGACCGTCTGCACTTACAGTGCTAACTGTCGGTGCTTGTCAGACCGTCTGCACTTACAGTGCTAACTGTCGGTGCATGTCAGACCGTCTGCACTTACAGTGCTAACTGTCGGTGCATGTCAGCCCGTCTGCACTTACAGTGCTAACTGTCGGTGCATGTCAGACCGTCTGCACTTACAGTGCTAACTGTCGGTGCATGGCAGACCGTCTGCACTTACAGTGCTAACTGTCGGTGCATGGCAGACCGTCTGCACTTACAGTGCTAACTGTCGGTGCATGGCAGACCGTCTGCACTTACAGTGCTAACTGTCGGTGCATGGCAGACCGTCTGCACTTACGGTGCTAACTGTCGGTGCATGTCAGACCGTCTGCAATTACAGTGCTAACTGTCGGTGCATGGCAGACCGTCTGCACTTACGGTGCTAACTGTCGGTGCATGTCAGACCGTCTGCACTTACAGTGCTAACTGTCGGTGCATGTCAGAGTCGTGTGTGTGTTTGCCTGTCCACTCCTGTCAGCAGGTGGGTTCTGCATTTTGATGTCGATATCAAATCGAGCAAATAAAAGAATGTTGAACCTAATTTCGAATGCCTAATGAGATCCCATTGCATTGTCTGACCGATGCGTTTGGTCTTCGGTTCAATAGCACCATCAAAGTTGTTTACTTATTATAACTTAGGTAATTAACGGGCGTATGATATTGCGGATACCGGTTCGGTAGCATTTTCATCCAGATTAGATCGATGGCCAAGGAAGCAAGGAAATATGAGCCGTCGTGATCTAAATTTTATGTCCAAATTGTGCATCGTGTTAATTAAATAAGGACTCGATTTATTTAGTATAAAAGAAGTGAGTGAAACTGTATAATTATATCGAATTAAAGCGCATTTTCTGCGAATTAGAATTGATCCATATGGTGCCTATATTTTGAATCATCAGTCGAGAAATGATAAAAAGATAAAATACCGAGTTTGAACGTCGAGTCCGTGTCTTGCATTCGGCAGGCTGCGCGATACTGCCAAACAAAGTCCGTGATTCCTCACAAATCAAAAGCATTCCAGGAAAATTTTTGGATAGTCCCCGCATTCAACTGTATCACAGTCATCTCCTATAAGCAGCCATTCTTTGGGTGGATGCGGACGGCCCATGCAAGCAGTGGGGTCAAAAGCCAAAAGCCAGAGGGGCCAAGCCATCGAGGCCTATGGGCCGTGATTACGAAGTGTCGCAAGGACTTGGTGCATGCCGGTTTCCGTGTGAGAACTTCGGTGCGCCACACGGCTTTTCTATACGCGTCAAATTGACACGGATACTCGTAAGCTCGCATCACAGGGTCATTATTCATTGTTACCGTGCCACCAATTTACAGGTTGCTGTCTGTTGCAATCGGATTTCGAATTTTCTACAAGCATTTGTTCATCTGCCTTTCAGATTAACGCAACATGATTGATTTTTAACAATGCCACGCGAGCGCATTGTTTCGATCTGTGCGATTGTGAGTTGTGACGCCAATCTCTCGCGCCATCGGGCGCAGCATCTTATTCTCTCGCCGCGCGTTACGTAAGCTGCGTGCGATCCCGAATCCCGCGGCGACGCATGACGCAACGCATCGGGTGACCGGACGTGCGCAGAAGCAGCCGGTCTTCCGGTCCGGTCCGGTCCGGTCCGGTCCGGCCCGCTTTCTTCGACCGCTAAGGAGCGACGTCGCGACCAGGATCGGGATGCCGGTCGCATGAAACCACGCGCCACACTTGCTGCACTTAGCTGTCACAGCTTCGCGGAGAGCAAGAAACAAGGCGCGGAATGTCGCTCGGTGATGTCAATCGCCATGTCGCGAGTACGGCGACTATGGCGCGACCGTAATCTGTGCATCTCTACTTCCTTTGCGATGCTCTAATCTGACACATTACGACTTCCGGAAACATTAAAAGGAAATTTGAAGCTGCACCTGTTTCGCGGTATCAATTATATTTTCACAGGAATACTTCTCCGAGGGTCAGAGGTATTAGGCGTGAACGGATTGATCTGAGTTGATTCGGTTGTGTTCTCCTGGATTCCCACACACATGGCCGGAGTCCAGACCTTTAAAACACATCGGAGGCAGAAGCATGCGCATTTTGTAATTTTGGCCTCGCGGCTGGACGACATGGCATGATGGTTAGCGTGAGGATTTTGTTGGTGAAGCGTCTCCCTTCCGTGCGGCAACCATCGAAGCAGGGTCCGGGCATCGCAACACTCAGCTCTGCACATGTCGATCGGTGACCTTGTTCATCAGCCGTTCCATCAAGGGAACCGTCTTAGATGTCTCGTCCTTCAGAAGGACAATACTGCGCGAACAGCACAATTATTTTACTAATTCGAGCTGTCGCGGAAGGCAGACTTTTGTTCCGTAGATATATAAGTGAACATTCCTTCTATGTATATGAATACTTCCTTAATCTAGCCTCTTTATGTTTTAAACAGAACTGGTTGTTTACGCCGTGGTATCCCATCCAATATCGGACACGGCACAGTGTTGCTTAACTTTGCTGTTCTACGAGTACCAAGAAAGTCTTTTCGAATGGGTGCGACACCCAGAGTCCAACTCCACTATCACAGCTTGGTTTACGAGGAGCGATCAAGCTCAAGATGTCAGGAAGTTTCACCAACGCAGAAAAGCATTATAGGAAATCCTGTTTGTCAACTTTGTGAAATATATAATGAGAAATAAGAAGGGCAGATGCACTCTTTGAATGCAAATGAATCATTGCTGCGCTGCCTGACCAAAGAAACGGCATCTGACCGGGTCATGTGACCTTTGACCAGGTCATGTGACATTTAACCCCTGAGCAAGAAACGGTCAGTGGGGAAAAAGGCGGTCTTTTTAGAAGAGGACCACTGTCAATAACCATGTGCTGCCATCTAGATTCTAGTTTCTGTTGATTGCATGTATGTATGTTTAGGTCGAGCCTCATGGTCCGAGAGTTTGGGCCATTTGACGATCGAACATTATTTTTCACTCACGTCTTATCGATATTAATGTTTACTTCCAATGATATAATCAATAAGTAACACTTTATCAACACACCTATATGTGCATCTAGATTTTAAATACTATTGAAATCAAGTTTACTTATAACTTAACTAATTTGCAATCAATTATAAATGGGGGCATTCTTGTACAAAGCTGTCACACAGACTGGAGATTCGAATGCTTAAATTACGTTCTGACGCCTATGTGAATTAGTCCAATTAGGTTTGATTAGATTTATAGAATTGCACTGATAAAAAATTACATTTAGTAAAAAGACAAATAAAATGTAGGGCAATTCAAGAAATATCAACATTCGGAGTTAACAAATTGTATACAAATCGTTCAATTAAGTTTTACTACTGTGGAAACTGGAAATAATTCAATTGTGACTGCCACAATGGCACATTAACTTATTGGTCGGCGTAAAACGAGACCTAGAGGTCTGCACCTCCTTTCTGTAACACGACCACGAGTAAATGTGTTTATAATTGCATGCTTGTTGCAGACTTTTGCACCGCGCTCACGAAATGCTCCATGTTAATGCCGTCTCCACAGGTGTTTCCAATGCGCGCGATATGCGATTGTTCCCGCGAGCGCGCCGGGCGGAAAGGTGCCGTGGGGGAGGCGTTAGACACGCTTGGTGTGTCGACTGTCTGTGCCGCGGCGAGGAGGGGGGCCGGATCGCTGTAATACCGCTCATATCGCAATACAACTTTCTCGCTATGTACTATATACTTACTTATACTTTATTGACAAGATTATATATGTTTTTATTAATGAAGTGAATGTAGTTACACTATTAAATGACTGTAAATTGTATTGTGTACCTATGCAAGCCAAAGATCTGTTGTGCTACCAAATTAGGTTGCCAACTCAATAATGATTCGAGTGGAATTGCTTTTTTTGCTATCGCAGATCTTGGATGCTGCGTCGAAATCGAATGATCTATAAATATGTTATCATTATCATCTTTGCGTTGCCAACTCAGGCGTTTGCGCTGCATCCTCGAGGTGCCAGCAGCCCACAAAAACAGCGCGGCTTTATACGAATTCTCAATTGCAAATAGCTTCAGGGTTGTCGTATTGAACAGTGTTTCAGATTCACGTGAGTGAATCGACTCCTGGTTGATGATGGGTGAGGGGGAGGCGGTCGCTGCACCATGCAGCTCATTAGTCAACTCTCGCCCTTAGAACCAACACTGCAGTTTCTGCGACTGATCGCATATTGTAGCGACTTCTACTGCAATTGGGTGGTGAAAATGCGAAAAAATACATTACTCCTGAGAAAAGCGGATTGCAGTGGATGGTTAAATAGAAAACAGTGCACAAGGCACAATCTTCGAGAGAAGAACTGGACGGTTATCGTGTCTCTCAATATTTGCTCCGTTGGCTGAGAGCCTGAGACGTCCTGATTCTTGCTGGCAAGCCCATTTTCTGAGGCGAGTAGCTTGACGGAGTCCTGCTATTAGCAGGCGGATGTTTTATACGCAGTGAGGGGTCTCAATATTTCAGTACCCACCATACGTCAAACCAATGCACTTGATTTACATTGGCAGACAAGAAACTTCGGGAAAAGCAGACAAGCCCCCTGGGGCTAGCCGCGTGGTGGAGGTTTACCTAGCCGCCAAGTGCAGCGCGGTGCAGCCCTCGACGTCCGCCGCGCGCAGACTGCACACAGAGTTGTGCGCCAGGAACTTGAGCGCAGTCAGCTGTCCGAGCGCCGCGGCGTCGTGCATGGGCGACGCTCCCACCAGGGTGGTGGGCACCGCCGCCCCCTGCCTCGTCGCCATCACCGCCAGCAGGAAGCGCATGATGCGCACGTGACCCCCGCGCGCCGCGTAGTGCATCGGGGTGGCGCCGTGGGCGTCGCGCGCGTCCAGCAGTCGCGGGTGCCAAGCGAGGCTGCGCAGCACGCGCAGATTGCCGCGCAGACACGCGCGCAGCACGGCGCTGGCGTCCAGTGCGACGCCCTCGGACATTGCGCATGCGTGTTCGAGTTGTCGGTGGTTCACACGGTGCACATTTAATTGGATTCGAGTGGAGTCGGTGTTCACATCTTGTCGATCATTCACCAAGTTTGGCAATCCATTGATAGACACGCACTTCACTTTTCTGATAGAATGCCTTTCTAATTATCAAAATAAACGCACTCAGGGTGTCTTGTCTTCGCAATCACTCCTGAAATCCTTTGGGGTGTCAGTGTCATTCAGCCTCGAACATTACATGCTCTGTAACTGTAAACATTGCCGCCCTATGTGTTCACTACTCGCATTACTTTACCGCAGTCTCACACAATTTCGTTGGCAGAAATTTCTAGAGACAAAATCAGGATAGGACATCGGCTGCCTGTATCAAAAGAGGGCGAGAAAGCAAAAGACAGATATGAAGCCACCTTTTCACATCACAATCACTGATCAAAAATCGAAACTTCAGCACACGAATGGATAAAATATTGACACATTTTCAACACAGCCGATGAACTGGTTTGCTACCAATCACCGTGCCCATCCAAGAGTAGAAAGCAAAGGAACACAAGTCGTTATTTCCGGTTTCCTTAATGTCATCTACTCTTGGGCGAACAAATCCCACAGCGCTAAAATCAGCCACAGCCTCCCCGAATTCGGCAACTTGCGTCCGCGCCAGCCAAGAAAACACCTGCAACTGCGTCTGCCGGTGTTTACAATAATTTATTATAATGCAATCGCACGCTGTTTCGTCCGTCCGGCACTTACCCAACGTTCGGCGCCGTGGGGGGTGGGGGGGGGGGGGCGCCGAGGGAGCCGCAGGGAAAGTGGTGTTGCGTCGCCCCGGACGGAACCGCGCGGAGGAAGCGCCGACCCGCCGACGCCGACGCCGACGCCGCGGGTTCCGCACTCTTCGCCGTCGCCCGAAACGCGGGTCCTTGCGACATGTGAAGTGCGTCGACGTCGCAGGATGTCGCACGACGCCTCCAAGACGACGCCTTCCTCGGTCGGTGCAGGAAGTGCGATCGCAGCGCTGTTCGACGGACTTGCGTTGCACGGCGGTTACCTCACTTGCAAGTCTAATGTATGCGTCGGCATAATGATGGGTGTGCGAGCTACATAACGATTTAATGAACCTGTCGACCAAGCGACGTTTGATGCATGATTCGTTTATCATATTCCATGCGGTTACACAAGATTGGGTTTTATTGTTTGGTTTGTAGCGGTATTTTAAATACGATTCAGAAAAGAAAACTCGCTGATTTAAAGAGCAGTAACATTTTCGGAAACCTATAATTCGTTATCAAAAGATAAAATGTCGTATTTGTACCGCGTCAACAGAAACCACTGAAGGGAACTATAAACCATCTGAGCAGTCGGTGGCCGAAAGCGCTCGTGACGAGTGCTTACGGAGATACAGAGAGCAGCGGTACGTAGATCAGAAGTTGGAGAGCTGAGCTTATGCTTGGCTGCCAACGTGGCACGAATGCTGTTTTAATTTTGATAGCGATCAAGCTGCCACAGGCAAAGGCGGACGCCAGGTATTTCAGAATACTGCTCAGCCACATTTGAAATAGCAAACTGGTGGAGCCAAAATAATGGACTCAAAAAATACAATAACCTAAATCGCAGCCATCAACAGCACAAGTTTAATTTTTATTCGGGCACACAACCAGGTTCTTCTGGAAAGAATTGTTTCCCAAAGCTTTGATGGTTCGAATGTTGCAGTAGGATTTGGGCCGTGGCAGAGTCAAAAAGATCAGCGTGCGAATTTCGTTCAAGATCAAAGGTATTTGATCAAAGCCACCTAAAGACGTTTTTAAAATACGAGAGAATCAAAACAAAACAAGACAGAGGGCGCTGGCAAGGTGCAAGAGGTAGTCCAGTGGTGGCTCTTCGATCACTGCTCCGGTACGGGATAGGCAACTAGCATGCCGTGCCAGCACTTACTGAGTTCAACATGTATGTTGCCGTTTTTCCGTTATATTAAAACTGAATCAACTTTAAAACAAACAAACAAGGAGATTATTTAGCTACTTCTAAAATTCAATTTACTTATTTAGAATGTACTAGTAAATATTTAATCTTTTAAATAGCAATACATAACGACATAATCATGGTTATAGAGTTGATCTGACCGAAGATGACAGCTGGTAAGCCCTATACTTTAACGTTGCATGGGAAACATACAGCGTTGAGCTAGTTGCATATCCCGGCTAGCAATGATCGAAGGGTGGCTACACTATGTTGAGTTTGTATGCCATAATTTATATTTCCATGTTGTAATAAGATGAGGAAATAATGAAAATGTGAAAAACTTCAGTGCTGGCACAATCTTATGGATACGGCCCGTATTGTGTCAGGTGCATTGCTGCACACGCCTGACGAGACGCCTGACGAGCACGCCTGACGAGACGCCTGACAGCACGCCTGACGAGACGCCTGACGAGACGCCTGACGAGACGCCTGACAAGACGCCTGACTAGCACGCCTGACAAGAAGCCTGACGAGAAGCCTGACGAGACGCCTGACAAGAAGCCTGACTAGCACGCCTGACAAGAAGCCTGACGAGACGCCTGACGAGACGCCTGACAAGAAGCCTGACAAGACGCCTGACGAGACTCCTGACGAGACGCCTGACAAATGTCGCCTGACGAGACGCCTGACGAGACGCCTGACAAGACGCCTGACTAGCACGCCTGACAAGAAGCCTGACGAGACGCCTGACGAGACGCCTGACAAGAAGCCTGACAAGACGCCTGACGAGACTCCTGACGAGACGCCTGACGAGACGCCTGACGAGACGCCTGACGAGACGCCTGACGAGACGCCTGACAAATGTCGCCTGACGAGACGCCTGACAAATGTCACCTGACGAGACGCCTGACGAGACGCCTGACGAGACGCCTGACGAGACGCCTGACGAGACGCCTGACAAGACGCCTGACTAGCACGCCTGACGAATGTCGCCAGGGGTGGTTCAGTCCATGCTCCATGGTCCACTCACTTGTCCGCGTTGGCGTCCATCGGCTGCATGGGCCGCACTGCGCCGACGCCAGCCGACGCTGTCGACGAGCAGCGGCGCAGACGCGGCGCAGGCAGCGGCGCAGCGTGGGTGTCCATCATACGCAGCACGCTGCTCGATGACACGCTCGGGTTGGACCGGCCGATGGCTGCAACGCAAGCACGCCACACGGCGTTCACGTCAGTCACGAGGCCGAACCTGGCCATGGAGTTCATACTCGGGGAGGGGATTACCCCCGGATTTAATGGTACAGGAGAGGTCCAGATACCAAAAAACTTTTTCAAACTGGGATTTGACTTGAGTAGACTTGAGTCTACTCAAGTCATTCGGGCCTTAAAATTTAAGGTTCAGATATAGTACGTTCACGAATTACGAAAAACCACTAGACATTTTGGGGTAGGAAGACGCGTGCCGACCCTTGTAAGCTCTACTAATCTCTATTGTGTTCTCTTCGAGAGTGACAACTGACGGATCTCTTTGCAAATAGCTGCGTTGTCACTTTCGTCACCTTGCGTGCTTACCTACCTGATGATTGGCAATGAAGGGGTTTCCCCGAAAATTGGCAACACAGGGCTGAGAAAGGGACAGAGTTGGTGCAAATTCTTGACACATGTCAATTGATACATATCTGTATTAACAATGGCATTGTCCGAAGCCCTGAAGTGGTTTTGACCAGTAATTCGTGAATGGATTATAACTCTCTAGGTAATTTCGATCTACAACTACAGTTTCAACTAAAGACTCTTTCCAATAAAAGCATTTCGCGCTTTGTGGGGCGGTGCGGCGCGGCGCATTTTTTCTAGCCACTGAGGAATCTGAAATTTGAGTTTGTCTCCCCAATTTAGGGCAAATTAACCTGTTTCCTGCCATAAGATAAGCCCAGCCCAGAGCCTCCTTGATCCCTTCCCGTGCCCCAAAAATCTGCCGTCTCTCCCAAACTGTGGTTTCCTGTGTGAGGCGATCGCTTTCGTGGCGCGTCTTGCCTCGACCGGATAAAGTCATCCAACGTTTGAAATCGCTGGATCACCGCACAGAAACGTCGTGTCTACCAATCACAAGCTTTTATTGTATTAGTCGTCTGACGAAATATGGAGCAGATCAGCTTGTTTACTTCGGGTTTGTCCAAGGCAAAGATTTGATACAATCTACACAACACTTCTCATGTTCGGAAAAACTACGTAAATATCCATTTTTCACCATTCAATTTCTAAAGACTCAAGTCTGTACCTACTATTCATAGTTAGCAAGATAATTAGCAAGATTGCAGCACTACAGCTTTAAAAATAACTGTATCAAACTGTTTTAAATATTGTACATATAAAAGTACCATCTCAGCATGCAATCTTATTCAGGTTGTTTGGCCTGATCTAGGCCTCTCCGCTCCGTACGAACGTGAAAAGGACGATGAAAAGGACGATGTGACGAGACCAGCTACCTTTCAGTCGCCGCCTGCTCGCGGAGGTGCTCGCCGTTTCGCGCCGGCAGTCAGGACAACCGCTAGTCGGGGTGGTCGCCGCGGGGACAGCGTCGTGGCAGTCAGGGCAGGCCGCGTCGGGGGACGACGCCGTCGTCTGCGACTCCAGCACGAGGTCTTGCACGACGCACCACTGCGCCGAAGACAGGCGGGACGATCCCGATCTCGACAGCCTCCTTCCGGACCTACCCGCGGCCACGTGCAGCCGGAACAACTCGAGGAGGCACATGGCGCTCGCTGAACACTGCGGCGACGGTCACGTCGAAGGGGGCGCGCAAGTCGCACAAGCGCACATTTCAACTGGCCGGACTCGCTGGTTTGCGGACGGAATCCGAGCACCGATTGACGGCAAGCGCTGCCCGACTCGAGCGACGTGTCTTATCACTTTCACTTGCCTAACATTCTTATCGGAGCACAACGATGCAGACTGGAGCGATTTCCTCGCGGAGCCCTGCACATGTGCGTCCCTCAACGGACGACGCACATCAAGGGATTCGTTTTATGAATTGCAGGTGTAAATATAAACGAACTGACTTTGTCTCTTTCAATATGTACCTACGCATATTTCCATTGGTTAACCCCGCTTTGATGGATGACGATTTTAGCAATTTTAAATGACACTTCAGTTTACAGAAAGAAACAGTCAACACCGAAACTCAAGTACAGCCAACGAAACGCAATCGTCTGTGCTGTGAATCATGTGCTGAAGAACTCGAGCACTCGTTGGCAGTCATCACCAGTGCTGGTAACACAAACACTGCCCACGTGGGCTTCGCCGAGCCGATCACGCAAAACTTGGATATATTTGTGGATATCGGCTGTAGCAATTTTTCGAAACACCGATGGCAAAACCGTGACTTCAAAACGTCGGGCGCAGACGATGTGGGCCCGGACGTTGACCACCGTACAGTCAAGCGAGCCCGAGTCCAGAAACTGCACCGACTTAGTGGTCGGAGAAAAGTGCGAGTCGGCGAGCGAGCGACGCTGGTGCGACGTACGACGCCTCCGTGTGTACCGGTAGGGCGTCGGGCGTGAGTGTGGCACGTCGGAATCGGATCGTCTGTCGGTAGGTTACGACGTGCACCCTCCGTCGTCCACTGCCCGGCGACTGGCGACTAGGCTCCGACGATCACGCGAAAGCGAAAGGCAACACTACGAATTTGGAATTCATTACTCATAGTTTATGACTTCAAATAATTACGCTTAATTGAGTGTTTGTAAAATTCTACGTGCATCGACTAACTTGCCGCATTTTATGTAGAAAGGAAATTTAATTGTTAGCTATAGAGTTATTTCGTGTTCATTAACCTGAATTAATTAATTGTTTTCTACATTCAAGTTCAATGGCGCTCGTCTCGTTTCACGCGAGATGATTCCATTGGGGAACTTTCGATGTGCAATATTGGAATGGAGACTTTAGCGCCCATGACGAAGGCATGTATACACTTGTCCACTGCTTGCTGTGCTTTGTATGGATTTGAGTAAAGAGTATAATATACTAATCACGCAGGATGTGATTTTGAGCCGGAAAGCAACATGAAATGAGGTTAAGTAACAAATATATGCATTGCGCTTTGCTTACAGTAATTTATGAATTGCGACGCCCATCGCACTTTTTTTTTTTGTTATCCCTCAGATCCTGTTTTTGAGTCAAGATTCAGATAATGTCCAAGTCTTTTGTATTTCCTCGATAGTTTTTCCTTTAATTTTTCATGCCTCGGTTCACCCTCGGCTACCTTCGAGCCTAGATAAATTTTGTCATCATGTTAGCATTCATAATCCTCGGCTGCCTTCAAAGCTAGACAAGCTTCAACTGGTTCACCGGCAGTCATGTTGTCGGGGGATAGAAACGTACTTGACGGGCAGGCAAGGGTCCGTGGCCAGGTAATGCATGAGCGCCCCCGCGCCCCTGCATCAGCACTACTTACTCGAAACAAGTCTAACTAAAATTGGAAATGAACAAAATATGAACGTACCAGAAGGTCGTGCTCGTTCTCCCGGTATCTCGAACTGAATTTATCGATACAATCGTCGCGCTAATATTTGAAATTTGACTAGCAGCAATCACTGACCACACAAGTCAAACAAATGAAAAAATATTGTAAAGTATGTTATTTTTTTCCCTCAAAGAAATCAAATATATTATTTTTACTATTTTAAATTTTAAATTTAGATATTTTCTTAATTTTACATTGAATTTTATGCTTAGTGCGTTGATTTGTTTTTGGGAATTTCATTTGGATTTTGGCACTGCGCCTGCGCCTTACTGACTACTCAGCGCCGCCTCCTTGCAAGTTGAAACAAGTTCGTTTTAGCGCCAACGGTCCAACTCCATTTCACTCAGCTGTCAACATTTGATAAAAGTAGGTAAGAAAATTGTAATGGTGTATATTATGACTTAATATCTGCTGGGATATAAGTCGTAAGTTTAGTCCAGATTCTTGAGACGCAACGCTCCCGCTCAATCTCATCAGCTGCCAGTACTTCAAAATTGTGAATAGGGGTTACCTGCGTATTGTTCAACACAAGACAAAAGCGTCCCACAGTCCCATATCTTGCAACCGTTTCTTGGTAGGAAAGGAGAGGGTTCACTACAGATTGTGATTAACTAGACTTGAAATAGTTGTATTGCCATTGGTAATGTCTTGGTTGGATAGCACCATTTATCGGTTATGGCTACTTGTTCATTAAATACTAGACCTAGAAAACAAAATATTTTCATAGCAAACAATGTCATAGTCACTGTAAAATTTAAGTAAACTGCCTGTATGAATAATCTATGGTCAAAGGTAAAAGTTATTGTCACATGCAAAAGTTATTACATACAATAATGGTGCTAGAAACATCCTGCCCATCAGAGCATTTGAAAAGCCTAGATCTTTGGCCAACAATCAACATGCAACACCGATCTCACATTCATGAACGTGGAGATTTTTACTGTTTGAAAATGACTAATCTGAATGCAGACGTTTAAAGCCACTTGTGAACGAACCATATTAATCTGTGCTCTTTTTATTCCAAACTAGGTACAAAATGTTTGATCCCAGAATTGACATTGAGGAAGATGAGATTATTTTCATTACAAATCCGGGTAGGCAATCCGTTACGACTCCAAGTGAGATTTTGTCACGCAAGACTCTGGTTCCAAACCAAAGGTACGTAGGCACATCCTGATCTATAAATGCCGATGGTTGGCTGTCTGTACCTACCCAGGTAGTAAAGTTATTTATTTTTTATATTATTTATTTGTAATTATTATTACAAATTATTTGTAATTACTTCTTAGCTAGAATTAGTGCTAACAGCTGCTGTACTATTTTATTAATTAAGCTATATATTAGGTCAGGTCTAGTTCCAAAGCAGGGATTGCAAGTCAGAGTTTTTAAACTGTCTCCAAAACAAACTACCTACCTACCTATTCTACCTACCTATAGGCTAGGCATCATACCTTTTGTGGTAGGTACTAGTACAGGACTACTATATTTGATCATGATATGCTGTGTTTTATGAGTGCAGTGCTACTTTTTTGTCTCAAAAAGAAAATAATACCAGATCTAAATTGAATGTCTGAAAATTTTTTTATTGAATTTTATTATTTTTTTGTTCCATTATATTTTCTGGATCGAGTTATTTTGGAGGGTGAGGCTGACTGAGAGATACTTGGTGGTGGGAAATAAAATGGACCCTTAATAGTATTCTTCCAAAGTTTCTGCCTAATTTTCTTTCTTGTCTGTATTTTTTAGCCTTGATGTTTCTTTAACATGTTCAACATCTATTGCTACAAGGGTGCAAGATGAACACGAAAAACTGGCGGAGAAGCTACCTGGAGTTTCTCTGGATGGAGAGGAACCTGTAATGCCTACCGAAGACTTGCCAAGCAACATTGCAACTAAATGCACTGCACAATACGAGCCCGGGGATCTTGCCAGTAAAGCAGAGAATGACATGTTGCTGTTGGCTCTACAACGCAGATTCGAGAAGCACAAAGTCGATTTGCCAGATCTCTGTGATCTGAATCTCGACGATACGGCCGTGGAGAACGAGAGTCATGCGGCAAACTTCCACGACAAGTGCAATGCATCTCTGGAACTCCTGGCCAACTGCAGCATGCCTCAGTTCAGCGATTCCCGCACCGAGGACAGCTTGGCACCTACGTGCAATTTGCTCACCAAGAGCATTGGGAACGCAAGAGACCTGGACTCGACAGCCAGGTTCCTGGAGCTGGAGAAATCGTGCTTGACCCCCAGCAAATCCGAGGATGATGGTTGTGAGTGTCCAGAGGAATTGTCGACTGATGATCTGTCAACGGTTTCTGCTGATGCTGATGGAGGATTTTTGACGGGCTTCACGAAGCTTGCTCTGATGCATGCTACGCTCGACAGGGAGAATATCACTATGTCTCCCTTTTCGCCAGCCATTGTTGTCGAGGGAAATCTGTGTGCCACAGATAGTAACCGCATTGAAGAAGAGTTTAACATTTCAATTTCACCTGCATTCCTTGCCAAATCCAAAGACGATCATCTATCGGACGAATCAAGCTCTGAAGCATCGTTGAACACTACTTTCGATGAGATGAATATGCTCGAGGCATATGGAGCACATTATATGGTCAGTGCTGAGAAGGACCTGATAAAAAAGGGCCTCGAGAACAGCATTAATGTCAGCCTTTCGAAAGATCAGCAAGACTTACTGGACTCGTTTGCAGACCACAGTACAGTGACGAAACCTGGAGTTAACAGAGATATCAGTAGAGCATTTGAGCCATGCAAAGATGTGATAATTAGTGATTCCAAGTCAGCAGATTTCCAGTTCCCAAAGCCTCTGAGTACCGCTCCTGGTAGCAACTCGAAGACAAAGTGCCAGCATCAGACGACGCCCATGAAACAATTCTCACCAAAACCTGTGCCTATTGCTAATTCTGTGGGCACTGGAAAATTCTTCGGTTCCTCAACCTTTCAGCTTGCCCCAAAAACCAAATTCTTCGCTGGAAGTCCACAGAACGTGAATCGTTTAGTTCCAAAGACCCTAGCGAAGACGCCGGTCTCCGCTACTAAAATGACGGACTTGAAGAGAATAGAATCTCCGATTGGACACTACATTCACGGCTCTCCAGTACCTAGTCTTGTGTCTCGGAAACATGTTCCTTTTGCTGGACTGCAAAAAAATAACAAGGTCTTCAGTGTTGAAGCCAACGAGGTAGGCTTAATTGATACTTTCTTCAAAATTTGAACATTTTACCAGACTCTTTGTGTAAATTATATTTTTGCTAAATCTTTGATACTGTCAAGAGTATTACCATATGGGTTTATCTATTTTTTTATCTTTTCTTTTTCATTGGGAGAAGAAAGCTTCTGCTGAGAACATAGACTTTAGTAATATGGTTGAACGCAACATGGCTTTGCCCCCCCAAAAGTCGTACCAGTCGACTTCTTCCCTGCAGAAGGTATGTGGCGTCAGAGGAAGTTGAGATATACATCTTTGCAGTGAAGTGTTTAACCTAGTATTATAAAATAATATACATATATATTTTTTTCTACTTAGATGACACCATCCAAGACAAAATTACCATTGCTAAGCGGAAAAAGTAAACAGCTTGTCAGTACTACTCCAAAGGCCATGGTGATGAAACACACAGGTGAGGATCATTTTAATGGTTAACAGCCGATTGCATGCACCTTATACTGAATGTGATGCTCGTAACCTTTATACCTTGGATCAATTGAAATAAAATGATTAAATCTTTCTTCTGTTATGCTAAATTTGGTATTTGATTTCTAGGTCGAGTGAAGGCCTCCGATTTGCCGTCCTGTAGCCCCCTTTCTATGGTGCCAGCGACAGTAAACGACAGCTGTTTTTCGGAGAGGACATTAGATGCTGAAGTTTCTGTTGTCGTCGCCAAGGAGGCTACCAAGTCCTCAACAATCAAGTGATTGTCGCTTTAAACGCTTATCTTAGATTTTTACTGCAAACTTCTTTGATAGACCTAGTTTTAGAGCTGTTTTATTTATCATGTAGAAAGTAGAAAAATGTCTAGTGGCTAGATTTTTAGTGTCAGCTTCGTGGTATCTCAATATTTTAACTATTTTATGGCCTCTATCACTCAGGGCATCGAACTTGAACTCAAACTGGAATCATTTGTGTAAAAACTTCAACCTTCGTTGGAATAATCTACCTAGAAATGGAAAGTCAAACTGGAACCAAAATTTGCCAGAGGTCAATGCTCAACTCAATCCAGGAGCCACTATTATTTTGGTTTGATGCCCTGTAGCTCATTGTAACTTGGTTATGAAATAGACTGCTTTAAGAGGGTTGCGAACGATTGATTCATATGCCACGCTGCGTGGCCAGGGGTCGGTGCCGAGGTTCACGCGGGAACTTCCTACACCAACAATTACTTTTTACTAATGTAAAAATCTGGGGGAAAAAAAACCATAGACCGAGAAAGAATCAATTGATGTCGGATGGTAGTTTTTAATACAAGTTGTGACATACTTTTTCCATACGAGCTACGTAACGATGCCGTAAAAAATGCATTTTAGGGTTTTTTTGAAAGTGCACACCTCTATCATTTTTGAAAGTATATTAACCTTTACACCATCCGACATCAAACAACCCTTCAACTACTCGTGTATTTTTTTCCAAAACCGTTATTATTTGTGACCAGAAGTTTCCACTGCAGTTACTAGAAAATTTATAACCTATCCAACTTTAAATTTGTATACTCAAGCTTAGCAGTACAGTAAAAACTTTCTAAAGCCTTATTATAATACTCCAAGAAACATTTTAAATGAGCTTTGAAGAGCCAAACCAAAATTTGTCTATTGATAACATCTTGAAAAACGTATTGAGGTGAGACAAACTTTTGGTCCTCGACAAGACCATCCAAAAGTAGTTGAAATTGGTGTTTTTCGGTCCAATAAGTTAATAACGCAGAGCGATGTTTTTACCCATGAGACCAACAGGAGCCTTCTTTAAAATCGCTGGTGGACAACATCGATGTTAATATGTATTTAAAAACAAAAGATGCAAGTGCTGCCCACCAGTGGGATAATGTGTACCTATTGCAGGAGTTCTATGTAAGAGATAATTTGAAAAATGAATATCCTTTCTGACACTCGTTGAATTAAATATCATGTCGATGATAACTTTGGTTCAGTGACGACAGCAAGTTACTTATAACTGAGGCAATGTGTGTTTGTTTAGAGGCATTTTCTTGTGTTCTCAAACAAATTTAACTGGGTTTTGAATGTTAAATGATATTTTGACGTTTCTGATATTATTTGTAACTTAACTGATATTCAAAACAAATAGGAGGGTGATAGCTCGACTTTAAACTAGTGCTAAGTAAGGTTTGAAAAAGTAGACGTGAGTCTTAGAAATGTGAAAATTCTGTGTTGTTTTGGCATCATTACAGTCTGCGCTTAGGTTCAAATCTTCATTCTGTACGCACAAATAGCACTTTTGTTGGCAGGTTAACCTTGTGCGTCCTAGTCCACACAAAAATATTTTTTCCGCTTTAAAATATCCCTTTATTTAATGCTAGCAAATAAGTCTAAAATGTCAATTTCCTATGAAAGCATACAATGCTGGCAAGTCAATTACAATTGATAGTTTTACTGAAAGATCTTCATTTAGTTTGCATTGTCATTGACTGTAATTATAATTTTTTTGTAAATTTTTACTCATATTTGTGTTTGTGATGGACACTTTCTTCCTTTCTTGGTTCTCATTATTTTTGAAGACTTTTGGCTTGTACATGCTGAAATCCTGTAGTAGATTCGGATATATAATTTAAAGTTGTATTTATTTATATTTGAATCTTGTTATGAAATCATTGCGAATGTGTTACGGGAAAACATAAATTAACTTTCACATTGAATGTTCTCTACGACGGCACACAAAACATACCTACATTTCAATGTGATACTTTTTTAAATGTGAAACATGATTAAATATGTATAAACTTATAATGTAAAATCATACACATACCTACGATACAAGGTCCAAGCTTGTAAGTCTGTAGGTCTTCTCACTCTTTATTTTTAAATGTATTTCGGCCGGTTTTATGCCAAACCCATTAAATTTTCCGTACATTTGAAGCTGGAACTGTATTTCTGAGAATCACCCCGGCAATTATTCCATTTTCAAGCTTGTCAGCCAATTAATGTCAAAGAGGTGCTGGTCAGCCCATGGACATCAAGGAATCTCTGCTTTAATTTCCATTATTACCCAAGACTGCTCATTGTCTATACCCTATACCTCCCTGTGTTAAAAAAAGTGACGCCACGAAAGACCAGCTTGGTCGTCACCAACGCCAGCAAGATAGCAATGCTGGCAGAGCAAAGCGACCGTCTATATGGCATCAGGCCATGATGGAATTTTGTTTGCTACAATGAAAGTCGATTTGACTTCTGAATGCACATACTTCTCATTGTTGATACTCTATTTTGCAAAGTTACAATCAGATTTCGGTACCTTTGTTAGTTACAATGAAATAAGTAACTCATTTTTTAATATAAAAGAAAAAATATACATTTCCATGTTGTTATTCAGATTTAATAAAATTTCTGTTTATTGCTTCTTTTATCTTGGAACCAAGTAAAATGGTAACTTATTACGGATACCCAAACATGTCTGGTGGCTTTACGGCGGATGATCAGAGGTAATGCGAGATAACAACTCGCATAACAACAATATTTATGAAATATTAATTAATTCACATTGTGAATACCAACTTTTTTGCAAGTACCTACCAAAAAAAGTGATGACATTAAAGTGTTTTTCGCAGAGAAGACGCGACAAGCTTTTCGAATTTTCTTCTAGCTTAAAAATCACGTCTTTTAATCCATATTTGACTTGCGTGAAATCTAATGCTAAACTCCACAGTGTACCGATCTATCAGCTTGTTCGATTCTCATTTCACAGAGTGAGGCAGTTGCTGGTAAGAAAACTGGTTTGTCAATAGGAGAAACATGATGAACCGTGATTAATGCAGTTGGCAGTCCGTACATATCACAAACCAATTCAGAATACCAAATATATGTATCCCATTTTGTCATATTATCATTCTTGTTAACAAAGAATTTGAAAGTTCTTTAGAGCAAAATCATTGCTAATTGCCAATATGCCATCTAGGTATCTTTGCTTCGCCGGCATTGCTATCTAGTTGGCGTTGGAAACGACCAAGTTGGTCTTTCGTGGCGTCGCAATTTTTTATAGGCGATGAGCAGTCTAGGGTAATAGTGGAAATGAAAGCTGAGGTTCCTTGAAGTCAATCGGTCAGCCAATGTAGGGACAAGATATGGGAGTGGTGTGTGGCCGGCTTGGTTGTATACAACGAGTTGGCTATCAAAATCAAAGCCAGAGAAGGATATGAACATAGTACCATAGAGTAAGGAACTATCCTTACTCTATGATAGTACCAATCTGCTGACTAGCAGTTCTACTTGTAGGTATAATTGATGGTTAATATATAAAATCGACAAACGGTTTTTAAAAATCAGTATCACTATAGATAAGGCAGTCATGGGCTGCGGTCCAAAACACCTGGAATTGCTCCAAGTGATTCGACCTCCTAGCCGTAACACTTGGACTACGTGGAGCTTGCATTCCGAGTAATTACGGACGTTTCGGACAGCAGCCAATAGCTGGCAAGTTACTCAAGTTAGGTTGGGATATGATCGTTCAAAATCTGAACATAGAAAGGGTGTGTACTACGTACCTACCTAGTTATGGAAGACTTTCAAATTAGAGATAAATAAGTTTAATTCAATAGCATTATAAAAAGTTACTATAATCGCTTTTGCATTTTGTAGGTGTGGGAAAAGACCTGCAAGCAGTAAAGCTGGCTGGAGATTTTGAGAAGAGTACTAGATCGCAGCTTGGAAAATTAAAGGTTTGGAAAAAACCAATTTTAATTAAAGTGAATTTGATTAATCGGCTCTTTTAAATAGGTTGTCTGAAGAACCGACAACAGAATATTGAAACTTTAAGAGCAATGCCAATAAGTTAATAACCAAATGGAAACGGTTCCCGATCATGTGCCCAAGCCTAGCAATATGTTGATAATACACAACTACTTTACTCGATAGCTCCCGTGACTTATTTATCTGCTTGTTATGCTTTGCACAAGTTACAAATGAGGCACTGAGCTTCAAAGTCGACCACAGAAACCAGTTATTGCAGAAAACGAGTTTTTAAAATTTGTTTGATCTTACAACCCAATACACCATGGCATTAACTTTCACGATTATTTAGAAAACGGAATGAAATGTGGCTTGGGCAGATTGGGAGCCCAATGCCTCAAATCATGTCAGAATAAATGGTACTACAGTCAGATCAATATCTACTAGAGTGAAAAAGTCCAGTTAGATTTCATATCTCTTTATTGTGAAAAGCCTAGCATACAGACATGGGGTATTGATGAGTGCGGACGCCGTGTTTAATTGTAGGTCATGTAGCGGGGAGTGGCGGAGAACTTTGCGTACGACTTGATGACCTTGTTGACGGCCTCGAGGAAGTCCTTCTCGGTGGCCACCTTCCGACGTGCACGGATCGCGAACATGCCGGCCTCTGTGCACACCGACCGAATCTCCGCGCCTGCCAATCAGCATCGTCGTCAGCACTCCCAAGCACCTTTGTTTTTATCAGTTGCTGTGAGAAACTTAATGTAAAACGTCAATAGCTCAAAAAGTATTAAGAGAATAAAGTTGAGTTTTCTCCATCCAATTTCAAATAATTTTAACGCACTCAATGTCAATCTCGGCTCTCTGTGTATCTGTCACTATCAATTGGTAATACTTGCGACACCATCTCTTGGCAAGTGTACTTCTTCCTAATTTATTTTGCCTCTTTTAAGCATGTCATAACTTAAAAGTGCTTGGCCCCAAAAATTGCCACCCATATTTGTAATTATTTCCCATAGTTATTGATGAATAACAAGAAACAAATGTGCACTGTAAGCACACATCCTAACATTGTTGACAATGAATAATCAAAAATAGGTAAATGGTGACTCTGCAGTCACCCCCCCCCCCCCCCCCTCCCTGCACCATAAACCTAGACTGACCGGTGCTGTTGGGACAGAGTCGAGCCAGCAGCTCGAAGCGGATGTCTCGCTCGACGCTCATGGACCGCGCGTGGATCTTGAAGATGTGCGTGCGGCCCTCCAGGTCGGGCAGTCCGAACTCCACCTTGCGGTCGAGCCGGCCAGGCCGCATCAGCGCCGGGTCCAGGGTGTCTGGCCTGTTAGTCGCCATCAGCACCTACACAAAGAAGAGTCGGGGTTACGTCTCCGTCACGTGGGACTGGCTATGCTGGCCTGGGCTTGGTCTGGATTGCAATGTTTATCCAGGGTCGGTGTGGCAGCTTGGAGTTCGCTTGCACTGCTGAGGGTATCCTCGGCATCAATTTGTACTTTAAAAGTGCATCTTTAAAGGATTTATTCCCAGACAGCCAAAAGACAGGTTCAAACCTCAGGCCTCTGAATAAACCAAGCTACCTTCTGGGTAGCGATCATGTAACTTTTTTCCTCTCGATTTGGCTCGAATTCATTCGATTTCAAATCACAGCCCATGTTAAACCATAGGCGGTCATATTGAAAACGAATCGTTTTGAAATCACAAAGTTACATCATAGCCCCCGTTAGCTGAAAACTCTGCAAAAGACCAGAGTAGAAGTGCCGGATTGGAGGTTTTGACTTTTGAGCCGCACTGAGTTCACAATTGAATGCAAATAACCCCTGCTCTAGCTCAATAGTCCCAAAACTTTAAAAAACTGCGTGCTTTGTTGGATTTTTACAGTGCCAAGTATTGATAACACAGGTTACGACAGGTAAAAGAGCTGGTAAGGATTAAAAAGAGATTTTCAAACTGGGTAAAAAAAGGTTAAACAAAAGTAGACATTCTCGAAAAATGTTATAGCCGACACCCAGTTCAATTTTTGTTATTAAAAATAGATCATGGTATTCATGGTATAGCCTGGGGAAAAGCACAGAAAGCCCGAACTCCACTTCGTCGTGTTCGGCTGCGGAGAGTACCTTGATGTTGCCGCGCGGGTCAAACCCGTCGAGCTGGTTGATGAGCTCCAACATTGTTCTCTGGACCTCATTGTCGCCGCCAGCGCCGTCGTCGAACCGAGCGCCGCCGATGGCGTCGATCTCGTCGAAGAAGATCAGACACGCCTTCTTGCTGCGCGCCATCTCGAACAGCTCACGCACCATTCGTGCACCCTGCCGCCAGACATGCGCACAAAGCGCAACCATTAGTCTTCAGCCTGGTTTCTGGGAAAGCTACATTTATTTCTTCTTTACCACTTCCCCAATATGCTAGGAAAATTAAGTTCCTCATAAATAAGTTGTCATATGCCCTGCTCCTCAACATCATTGCAATCGCAAAGTCTCCTTTCTTTCTGCATCTTAGTTTTCTCGTTGTAGACAGACACGGCTCACACTAAACCGTTGAAACAAACCTCGCCGACGTATTTCTGCACGAGCTCGGAGCCAATGACGCGGATGAAGCACGCGTCGGTGCGGTTGGCGACGGCGCGGGCGCACAGCGTTTTCCCCGTGCCGGGTGGTCCGAACAGCAGCACTCCCTTGGGCGGCTCGATGCCCAGGTTCACAAACTTCTCCGGCTGGACATGGGGAAAAATTGCTCGGCTCAAGAGTCGGTCTGGACTGTCTCGAACCAGTTTGCACTTTACTTGTTAATCTAGCAGAAATAGACCTGCCAAAGGCGACTAGGTGCATTTTGTCTGGCGATTGCTCGCAAAATTCGAGCTAGATTTACACATTGGTAAATTCACCAATTGGTAATCAGTAATCAGTCACCAACATACTATTTTGAATGACCGCTTGCTATAAATACGATTGATCTTTTGTAAATAAATTGGTACCTATCTATTATTCCAATTTTCCTACTTAAGGTACCTACGTTAGATAAAAACTCAAGTTTAAAAAGTTTTTGCTTCCTGTCAGTCTCTCTTGTCAAGCACCCTGGCAGTCCCTACTACCTGCTGGAAAAAGCGAGACGATAACATACGTGCAACAGAGGTGTCTCCACGACTTCGCGCAGCTTCTCGATCTGCTCCTTGCAGCCGCCCACATCACTGTAAGTCACGTCCGGCTTCTCCTCCACCTGCATCATCGTCACCGTCGGGTCGATCTTCGGAGGCAGCGGGATGTGGATCTGATACTTGTTGCGGTCCACCCTAAACCACAACCCAATGTCAATCTCTTCCATCTGGACCATTAATGAGCCAAAAACCCAGCATGGCTTCAGGTGGCTCACAGGTTCACAGGAGTCAGTGTCGGTACGTACCCAACACGCATACCTTCCTCGATATCGGTGGGCGCAACAGAGTCTGCCAGATCAACGACAAATTTGGCAAACTGCTTAACGTTGATTATATACTTTGGATCGTCCGAATCTGCATTTATTATCTTTGTACATCTTGCTACCTGTAGGTATTTAATAAAACATTGGCATTGGTGTCAAGAGTTGCTGCATTTTTCTTAGCAGTTACCTAGCATTGATAGACAATTTTGTTCCCATGACTGATGTGGGCAGTCTACATTACAAATAAAAAACAACAAAAAATCTCTAGAGGCATTCTCTAAAACATTTCATTTTTAAATTCATTTCATTGGAAAAACGAATTTTTTCTTACCTGCAAGGGCTGCTCATTTTGAAGTGTTTGCTTATCTGCTGCCAAGTCCCAAAGGGCTGGCGCCGCAAGTCCCGTATCAGATTCTTTGATTCCAGAGAGTTCATTGACACGCTTGATTACGGTCTGAATATCTTCCTCAACACTTTTGATGGTCTTTGTGTACTGCCCTTGGCCCTATTTAAAAGAGAGATTCGGAATGTTTGTAAATTATTTTAAACTAGATAGATGCTGATATTAACTCATAAAATGCAAAGAAGTCTAGATTACAAAAATTTTAAATAAAATATTTGACTTAATTTCTTCAACAAAGGCTTGCTAATCTTAAAGCCAGAGCACATCATGCATTTGATCCCGTAGGCTGGGCTTGGCACTGTCAGAAACTTTGGTAGCCCATCGGGATGGTAGTCATAAAACGCTCAAGCCGAGAATGTGAAGGATTTGTAATTCACAGTGCGCTTTGGCGACGGATCCAGCCAACAGGCTCGAAAAGCATAATGTGCATAGGCTAATACTTACATAAGTCTTTAAAAGTGCAATATCCCCCTCGTCCAAGGCTGCAAGAAAAATAAGGTATATATTATGACGGATAAATAGTATTGGTGTCAGAACTCGGCTCGTAGCCGTCCGATAACCTACACGGATGCCTTAACACTAAATTGAATCAAAATTATCAAAAGTACGCTTAACGTCTTACATTTTATTTCTTTCTCTTCTCCCTTTTCGTCTTTTTTCGTCTTACGCATATCATCACCTAAGAAGTCAGGCATTTTTAGAAACTGATTTTCAGATAATTTAGGAACGAAAAGTGACAAGCAAAATCTCGAGTCACACTACAGAAGTCACTGCCTTCTTTGACGCATTACGTTCCTCGTCTGTTACACACTGCGGCACGGCGGTAGCTTTCGAATCACAAATTCCGAAACTTAAACCATCGGCCTGAAGTCGGTTAGTACACACTGATTTAATTTTATAAATAATTTTTAATCAGTTTACAATTACAGATTCTTCTGTTGATTTGAGTTCTTCAAATATGAATTCCTTATACTAGTTTTGTAGGTATCTCTTACACTTATTAGTGGAAACTAATTTTATTATTTACTCTATAGAGGTACCTACCTATTTTGGAGAAGCGAATACTCGAGTGAAAATTTGATCAACGAAGTATATTAGAGATGCCTTCCGAAACGGACACGAATGAGTCTGAAGACCGCCATTCCAAGGAATGCACACTAGTATATGGAGCTTTTGGCTCGTTTGTAGTTCTGTGTCTTGTGATCCGAGTCCTACCATTTATTATTCGCCACGTCACGTAATAATTTTTATTTAATGATTAATCTGCAAGAAAGAAGTATTGCTCTGAATCTAGAATGGATCCAAGCATGGCTATCTTTTTCCATTATTTTATTTTAAAGTTTTATAAAATGTTAATTCTTTAGCATAAATTGAAAATATTGCAAAGAATGGACGACTATGTTCCTGAGTAAATCATAAGGTATGTGGGCAAATAATTCCCGACTTTCGGGACCAGAGCCACTGTCTAAGAATATGGTTGCATAGGTATTTGGTTGCATTTATGTAGGCAAATCAGTGATTGACTCTGGAACTGTAGTCATCCATTGGCATTGTCTTTTAATTGCATGCATACACATGATTTGATTTGAATTACTAAATGCACGCAGCGATTCTGATTTTCATATCTTTTAAACATTGAAAGTTATTGGTTGAAAGTTGAAACTGTAACAATTAATTTTAAATGATTAAACCGAGAACTTCAGAATCAGAGTTCCAGTCTAGCGATTTTGTAACTTTAAAGTTTTGCCGTTATCGGTTCTGATGGATAATATCCCTATTGTCGTCCATGTAAATTTTTTATCTTTGTAATCGAGAACAGCAAAGTCAGAGTTACGTAATCGCACGGCAGTTCCAGCTTTCTTGAAAAGGCATAAATTGATTTTAGTTAGTACCTACCACTGCCTTCTGGAAAAGTTAAGATGTTTAGTTTTCCACACCAGCATTGAATATCTTCACCTTTCCAAGCATCTCCTTTGACGTTCAATTTTTTCAAAAATTTGGCATTACCTACACAAAATTTACAGTAAAGAAGCAAAGTAGATTAAAAAAATACAAAAAGTAAATGAAATTTTAGGCTAAACCACAAATCAAACTGTCAAGATGTCCTGGGATTTCCCAGGCCCATCAAAAGCATCGCCCACCTCAGAAAATAGTCGGCAAAGTAATGTAAGTGTACGTACCTACCTATTGATTCATGTTCAATTATATTCTTCACTGCCATGAACATGGCATGTTGTAAGAACGAATAATCAAATGTTTGTATTTAATAGAGATATTCCAATTTCAGCAATAATGGATCGTACACCTTCGGATGAAAATGCCGATAGTGACGCCTCCAACAATACTCCTGAACCCAACCCAAACGAGTTAGAAAATGATATCCAGAGCGATGTCCCCGATGAATCAGCTACAGCTCCAGACAATGATGGATCATCGCCTGATAAAATTGATACAAATGAAAGCGAGTCTGTGCCTGAAAGCCCGCCAGAAGTTGTCAGTAATGATGACAATGAACCAGACTTGGAAATTGAAACAAAAGAGCAGGAAGGTATATCAGAGGAAAAAGTTCCAGAGGGGGAAAATCTAGAGGAGGCTCCAGTGCAGGAATCCCCAGAGGAGGAGGCTTCAGAGGAAAGAGCTCCGGCAGATCTAGTTCCAGTGGCAGACGCCCCTGAGGAAGCTTCAAATGAGGAATTAGCCCCAGAAGAGAAAGCTCCAGAGGAAATTCCGGACCTAGCAGAAGCCAAGGAAGAAGTTCTTGTCGATGAGGATGCTGAATTCGAGGTCGGCCGAGAGGAAGACGTACTCGAGGCGGATGTCGAGGAGGTGCCAGAAGATGTGCTGCCTTCTGAAGAGTTGGACCAAGAAGATGGGCTTCAAGAAGGAACCACAGAAAAGGCCAAAGAAGAGGAAGCGAGTCCTTCTCACGGAGAGTCAGAAGAGCAGCCACTTGACGAAAATACGGTTGCCGACTCTTTTATAGAATACTTTGAAGATGAGGTTTCGATCAGTGAAAAAGTAATGGATGTAAGTGATTCAGAACAACTGGAAATGTTGGCAGCAGGTATCGTAACTGCAATAATAAGTAGCGGCGTTGTACCATCCACCACTCAGCTTAGTAAGGAGTTAGACGATGAGATCGGCACTGTCCTTGAGGCTGAAGAAAATGTGGCGGCAACGGAGATTGCAGAGGAGACGGGGACGGTGGAGGAGAAGAAAGAGGCTCAGGAAGCCGAAAATGAAGATGAGTTATTCTCAACGCCTCGAAAGGTGGTGATGCTAGACAAAGCAGTCCAGGCAATTGCCAAGGAGATCGATGAGGCTCTGGAGGCTTTGAGTGCAGAGAGTTTACTGGTAGAAGAAGAAGCCGGTGAGGCGGAGAAAAGCATATCGGCAGAATCTTGCGTCGCCTCGGAAGGAGAGGCTTACCAGAGCTGCGAGGACGTCACTGAAGAAGCCGAAGAACAGCCTTGTGGGGAGGGTCGTGGGAATGTCCCCTGCCCATACTTGGAAGATATGCTTGAAGAACCTGCCAAAGAGGAAGGAGCACCAGCTGTGGATATAGAAGATGAGAGCCAATGGGAAGACCTGCCAGAGGAAGGAGATGAAAACGGTCTAGCGCCGATTGAAGGAGCTGAACTCGCTGACCAGCAAGGAGAGTTTGGACCGCCAGGTTCTTCTGAGCCAAGTGTTCCTCAAGACACCAGCATCCCAAGTGAGTCCCAATATATGGACACACCAACCACACAATATATGGACACACCAACCACACAATATATGGACACACCAACCACACAATATATGGACACACCAACTACACAATATATGGACACACCAACCACACAAGGCGAAGCCGATACACCAATCGCAGTATATGGACCTGACACTCAGAGAAGTGACACAACGAGTAAACCTGTAGAAGCTAACACACCAGGTACAACTGTAGAAGAGTACTCTCCGATCGCTCAGCAAGATACTTGGCCCAAGACGGGTGAGGATCCAGGTCGCGAAAAGCTTGCCGCATCTTTGGGGGGCACGAAGTCGGAACCACTACCTCCTGTCCAAACCAAACCGAGAGCTGTTGCATCAGACACGAAAAGACCTGCCGTAGCTCAACCAGCAGATACTCCAGTAAGTAAGTAAATTATTTACTCAGTTTTTAAAGTCTCTTTTTAAATCAATCTGAGTGTCTTTTACTGTTGAAAATTATTTGTAAAGTTACCTTTATATCCACACTTCAGATCATCTTTCCTTAGTAGGAAAGGAATAACTATTTCTTGCCAAGCAAATGTGATACAGGTACTACCCCAAAAGGCAGACACATTAGTCTTTTTGAGGAATCAATTCTAGGCACCTACTAGCAAAAAGGTATAGGTACATTAATTATACTCATACATTGTAAATTGTGACAGAGTCTTGAAGAGGTACCCAGGTGCAAATGGCAGCATTAAAGGAGGTCTATCACCTTCACACAAGTTGTGCTTATATTAAAGGTTTTGCCATTTTATAACCAAGCAATTAAAATTAAAAAAATTGTTAGTCCACCAATTGCCGTTTTGTCTAATCATTGGGTTTCAAACCCATAAACCCAATGGTCTAATCTTTCCAATTCCAACATAAAATTTGGAAATTGTAATATAGATTCGAAATTTTAATATTGCGAAGTGATCGCTGTCAAAAGTCAATACGTACTGAAAGTTTGAAGCGAACCGGTGCTTCAGGAAGGTAATTACGGCCAAAAGACTATTCCCAGAGCCCACGATGACGTCGGGCTCCGCATACATGCTGTTTGCGGCCTCAAAAAATATTAAACATTGTTTTGCCTCTGCCATAGGTTATGAAAAGTAAAAATCATTTGAAAAATCATTTGAACTCATGATCAAATTCTTTGTTCACAATCAAAAGTTGTAAAATGACGGGTAAATTTTTTTTAAAGATGTATGTGTATTTCACTCAATAGCAGCCTCATTATTGTGGTTCCATGGTCAACTTGCATTCTGTAACCTATTATGGACATATCTTGAAAACAGTAATTTTATGAGGGTCACATTTTACTAACGGCCATCATTTTGAGAGAGTAGAGATGATAGGCCTTGGACACAGTTAACAAGAAAGCAGTGAATGCAATCATATCGGCTGTTTGTCTAGGTGCAGAAACGGGTGCGGGAGCCTTGCGAGTCTTCCGATTGGCAGCAAGCATTTTGCGACCTGAAGGACCAACTACTCGAGTCGCCGTACAACTACATCTGCAAGTTTGTGGCCTTGTGTGTGGCCATACGAGCCATACGAAGTATCTTACTAAGCACGAGATGTGGCTAGCTCTTTCCCCGCTTAGTTGTTTGTTCTGGTTTATTAATTATAGCCACAAGTTTCAATGTAAATTCGTAAACTTTTATTTTAAATACAAAATATTTGCGTCGACATTATATGTCAACAGTACATTTTCTGAAGAGAATGGTACAACATTTTTGTTTCGTTGACAACACTATGTATTAGAGATGTCGGCGGGTACCTGGTTCCAAATCGGTATTTTTTTGTGCGCAACTTTACAAGTCAATATATTTGGGTTGATTTGTGCTGCCTCTGAGCTCCCTGTCCCCCAAGGCACCATGCAGACCCAAGTAGCACAAAAACGTTCAGCGAACGTTATTTCGAACGTTCGGTGGACGTCGAAAGGCTAACGGGGGATAACTTGCGTTCAACGTTCACATTCGCCAAATTTTCGAATTGGTTCTACCCGAACGTTGAACGCAAGTTATCCCCCGTTAGCTTTTCGACGTCCACCGAACGTTTGTGATAACGGTTTTTGTGCTACTTGGAGAGTGTATGTTGTAATGTTACTGCCTGGAGCCACTTCAACCTGTCCAGACATGTCTCTATGTATGTTTCCTCAATTCGAGTGATTTATTACCCCAACTAAATCATGTCTGTTGGTAACTTAGTTGGTACTAGTGGATCATAAATGTTTGCACTCACTAAACAAAGGATGAAGTGAATATGAAGACAGGGGTGCCTTGAAACTAATAGCAGTATATTTGGTGTTGTGCAAAATAAACCTCCACCACAATAACTTTTGGTTTGTTGTTAGGTAAATCATAAATTTAGTTTAATTACTAAAGATTGTCCTTCATTTCCAGAGAGCAGTGGGCTTAAGAAAACATTAAGCTTTTCAATTAAACAATTTATTTGTTATTTTTTGGGGGTTTTTTTCTGCGGGTACCTGCGCTGGTACCCGAGTACTGGGCACGGATCCCCGGGTACAATTTTCGGATACCGCCGACATCTATACTGTATGCACTAACCAAGTCTTTGTTTTGATTTCATTTGATTTAGTAAGAAAGAATTAAGATAGTAGCAACAAGTTTCACTCCAAGTGTTAAAAAAAAATGCCGATGAAACCTGAGAAATATTGTATAAAAGGCAAAAGCAAAATATCAAGTAATTTCTTAAAGCTACATCTATACATATAAAATAATAATGACAGAAAACTATGATGCAGACAAAACAATTACGAGTTTAAGTCCATTTTTTGTCTTTTTTCTGGGACCAAGTTGTTGAGATCGATTTCGGCTAGCCAACTGTCAGCACCATCGTCGAGCCAGTTCTCAGGTAGCTCTTGGAAGTAGTTTTCAATGGTCGCCTGATTACGATCCTAAAAGAGAGACCAGTATATTTAGTATGTACCTACATAGGTACCTACTGTACAAGATCTACATTATATTTTTGAAAGTTTCAAATTAAATTAAATTACGTAATTGGAGGAATAAAAAGTGATTTAAAACTATCAGATTGACTGCTACAAGGGAAATTAGTTACTCCAAGATAGCTTTTTTGGTTGCAAACTGTGAAACAAAAATATGATACAGTATAGAATATTCAATGGATGGTAGATTTACGATTGTTACCTAGCAAAGGAGTTGCTAAGATCAAAGGTGCCACCTTGTGTTACCTGGAGTGTGTTTACTTTACAACTGGGGCTTCGCGAACGCAATTTTTGCTGCGTTGAAGATGAGCGCAGCTGTTTGTATAGCAGATAAAAAGGTGAAGGTAGTAGGTTGTAGAAGACCTACTACGAAAACCAAACGAAAAGCACTGAGCAAGGAGTCTCTAAATGGCACGGAGCACCATGCCGGATCATTGTCTTCTCGAAAATTCCAATCACTTATAAAATTTAGACGATGCTGACCTTCCTTTGTTTCTCAGAGCTGTCAGATAGCAAAAACATGAAGTATATACATAAGACATGACTTATGCCTGAGGGTACTTATTAAATTGGATATAAATTTTTGATACGGATTTACGTACAATTACTTCCATGAACGAAATTGACTACATTTCTGATAAGTGATAACTGTCAAATCTATGCCTTGGCCAGACTTAAAGTCAACAAAGCTGGTAACCTAGGAAATGAAGGAAACCGGACTCTTATTGAATCAGGCATCAAATCACGAAAGAAACACTAAAAAAATGCAAATAAAAACCAATATGAAAGTCCTACCGACCTCAGATTTTCAGGCACAATACATTTATATAAGGTCAATATGTTTATAAATTTTGGTGAAGAAATGTCAAGTTCGTTGACATTTACAGATACAAAATTTAGAAAAAGTTAAAAAATTTCGTAAAAATTGATTTATTAAACAAAGTTCTGAACCGATCCAAAAACGTAGAGGGTCTAAGTTGAGATCAAGCATCCTCTGAAATTTTTATCTAAATCGGTTCAGGCGTTTGGTCGCTAGAGCGCACTCAAACACACATACAAAAAACAACAAAAAAACAAAAAAAACGTACACAAGTGACATTTTTCGGGGGGTAGTGAAATTGAAGATTTTGCTCCGCTCGCTTCGCTCATCAATAACCAGGTATCCACAATTCCATTTTGAACTACTAATTAGCAGTAATCCCTCTTAATTAGCAGCAGCTAGCTGTCAAACCAAGAAAAGGAAATTCAGTCCTCGTTCCCGTTCGGCCTGGCCCGCGCTTGCTCACCGCCAACTGCACCGAGTGCGAGTCCATGAAGTTGTCCTTGCTGAGTCCGGCCTTGTTGAGGACGTCCAGCTTCTGGATGATCAGCGGCCAGATGTGGTCGTCCGCCGTGCCCCGCGCCACCAGGTACTGCACCGTGACGCAGTCGCGCTGCCCGATGCGGTGCGCGCGGTCCTCCGCTTGCGTCAGGATCTGCACACAGGGGTCACGTCACGGGAAGCCCAATCGGGTAGGTACCAACTCGTGGAGATTCTGCACACAGGGGTCACGTCACGGGAAGCCCAATCGGGTAGGTACCAACTCGTGGAGGATCTGCACACAGGGGTCACGTCACGAGAAGCCCAATCGGGTAGGTACCAACTCGTGGAGGATCTGCACACAGGGGTCACGTCACGGGAAGCCCAATCGGGTAGGTACCAACTCGTGGAGGATCTGCACACCGGGGTCACGTCACGGGAAGCCCAATCGGGTAGGTACCAACTCGTGGAGGATCTGCACACAGGGGTCACGTCACGGGAAGCCCAATCGGGTAGGTACCAACTCGTGGAGGATCTGCACACAGGGGTCACGTCACGGGAAGCCCAATCGGGTAGGTACCAACTCGTGGAGGATCTGCACACAGGGGTCACGTCACGGGAAGCCCTATCGGGTAGGTACCAACTCGTGGAGGATCTGCACACAGGGGTCACGTCACGGGAAGCCCAATCGGGTAGGTACCAACTCGTGGAGGATCTGCACACAGGGGTCACGTCACGGGAAGCCCAATCGGGTAGGTACCAACTCGTGGAGGATCTGCACACAGGGGTCACGTCACGGGAAGCCCAATCGGGTAGGTACCAACTCGTGGAGGATCTGCACACAGGGGTCACGTCACGGGAAGCCCAATCGGGTAGGTACCAACTCGTGGAGGATCTGCACACCGGGGTCACGTCACGGGAAGCCCAATCGGGTAGGTACCAACTCGTGGAGGATCTGCACACAGGGGTCACGTCACGGGAAGCCCTATCGGGTAGGTAACAACTCGTGGAGGATCTGCACACAGGGGTCACGTCACGGGAAGCCCAATCGGGTAGGTACCAACTCGTGGAGGATCTGCACACAGGGGTCACGTCACGGGAAGCCCAATCGGGTAGGTACCAACTCGTGGAGGATCTGCACACAGGGGTCACGTCACGGGAAGCCCAATCGGGTAGGTACCAACTCGTGGCACACAGGGGTCACGTCACGGGAAGCCCAATCGGGTAGGTACCAACTCGTGGAGGATCTGCGCACAGGGGTCACGTCACGGGAAGCCCAATCGGGTAGGTACCAACTCGTGGAGGATCTGCACACAGGGGTCACGTCACGGGAAGCCCAATCGGGTAGGTACCAACTCGTGGAGGGTCTGCACACAGGGGTCACGTCACGGGAAGCCCAATCGGGTAGGTACCAACTCGTGGAGGATCTGCACACAGGGGTCACGTCACGGGAAGCCCAATCGGGTAGGTACCAACTCGTGGAGGATCTGCACACAGGGGTCACGTCACGGGAAGCCCTATCGGGTAGGTACCAACTCGTGGAGGATCTGCACACAGGGGTCACGTCACGGGAAGCCCAATCGGGTAGGTACCAACTCGTGGAGGATCTGCACACAGGGGTCACGTCACGGGAAGCCCAATCGGGTAGGTACCAACTCCTGGAGGATCTGCACACAGGGGTCACGTCACGGGAAGCCCAATCGGGTAGGTACCAACTCGTGGAGGATCTGCACACAGGGGTCACGTCACGGGAAGCCCAATCGGGTAGGTACCAACTCGTGGAGGATCTGCACACAGGGGTCACGTCACGGGAAGCCCAATCTGGTAGGTACCAACTCGTGGATGGCATGGAATGTAATCGAGCAATAATGCCGCCTAGCTTGTTAATCCCATGTTTGAAAACCTCCAGGTTTTAGAATTGGAATTAGCTACTGGTAGCTACAACCGTATTGGCTATAAAGGTGATTCAAGACACATCTGCTTGTTCCGTTGTTTTGTCGGTTTGTTCCGACATGTTTTTAGAACAATAATATAATTTAAAAAATAATACCAAACTGCCGACTCATGATTGCGGCTTCAAATTTATATTTCACGCATAGGCTTCTGCGGACGAGCCCAGTATCCATACCAACCGTCAGATCAGGACGCAACTCACATTTTTGGAATCAACGAGCTTGGTTTACTCACGCCGGGATTCCAGAAGAGTTCGGCGAAGACGACGAGGTTCGCGGCAGTCAGAGTGATGCCGGCGTTGGCGGCCGTAATGGACAAGATGGCTGCCGTCACCCCAGAATCCGACTGGAACGAATCACACAGCTGCTGGCGATCGCGCGCTGGGGTGTTTCCGTCAATCCTGATGCATCTGTGGGAGCAGGAAGTAACGCGGCAAATGAGGCAACTTATCGCAGTCTCATAAATATTAGGTCACAAACTTTTGCAGGATTTTATGTAAGGTGGTAGAGATGTCGGCGGGTACTTCTGGTACCCGGGTACAAATCAGTTCCCGGGTACAAATCAGTACCCGCGGAACCACTCAAAACCAAAAAAAATAAATTTTTGAAAAATATAATTTTGTGCCCGACTGTACAAGTCACTGTATGGGTTGATTTATGGTCGGAGCATGTTCAAGCTCATGGCCCAAGGCATGCCCAGTGCAGAGTGGCCTGGAGCCACTTGAACCTGTCCAGACATGTCCCTTTGTATGTTTCCTCAATTCTAGTGATTTATTGGCTGTCGCCCAAGGCCAAGCTGAGTGTGGGGTTAGGGTAGTTTGTTTATGCCACCTACTCACTTTGTATGGCTTCACCACTCACAAGCATGATTGACTGCTTCTTTTATTGGGGTAATAAAGATAAAAATCATGTCTGATAATATTATGCTGACTTCTTCATAAACATCTTGTCCATGCAAATTATTACACAATCTCCAACAACCCTGAAAGTTACAATATTCCATGCTGGTATACACAAAAAATTTATTTTTGAAATTTGAAAATTTATTTTTGGGTTTTTAGCTAACCCAGGTACCCGCGCGGGTACCCGAGTAATGGCCACGGGTACCCGGGTACAATTTTTGGTACCCGCCGACATCTCTACAAGGTGGTGAATAACAAAACTGTGGGTTGTTTGTCAGCTTTTAAGGTTTAAGTCTGTGGATGGTATCATTCAAATCCCTCAATCTCCAGGCAAGGTTGGGAGTGGGAAATTATTTTATTTCTTTTAAAACTAGTGACAATAAAATATCTGTTCAGCATAAAGCTGGGTTTACAGCTGGCAATGTCAGTGGCACAATGTCATCATTCATCACTCATCAACATTGGCTCTGGACAAATCGAGACTCCATGAACATGACATCATGCACATCCAGAGTCTCTGATCGGTGGCAGCTGCCAATGTTGATGACATTGTGTCACTGACATTGCCAGCTGTAAACCCGACCCAGCTTTAAAGTTGTTGAGCAAGTTACGGGCCTATACCACAACTAAAGTAACTAAATTTTTTGTGCATATACTCACTTGCTTTTCTTAGTTATCATGAACTCGCAAATTCCGTCGATCACTTCTCGGTGGTGGGCAAAACAGATGAACTTCTGCCCGCTCTCAATCAAATCCCCAATGAAATCTCTAAAAGGAACAAACCATAAAGATCAATTCATTGGGATGGAAAAAAATGGTAGCAATTTCTCGTAAATCAAAGTTCCTTTAAGAAGCTTCACTTGGGATGTGTTGTAAGTAGTAACATACAGAATTGCCCTCAGCTTAGCCCTGCCAGTCTCCGCGTAGTATTCCATCAAAGTGCCTCTACGCTCCATCCCCTTGAGGTCCGTTGACTTGAGCATCTTCTCGTAGTTGGTCATTGCCTTGGATGCGATCTTGACGCTGCCAGGATTCAGCACGATCATCTGCCTGTTGACACAAGAACCGATGATCAGCCTCGGGATCACGTAACTTTTACGTTATGCCGTTATCGGTTCTGATGTTCGTTATCGGTTTGAAACCAAGAACGGCAAAATCAGAGTTGCGTAATCGCAGTGGAGGGCAGCTTAAGTTACTCTTGGAGGCAGCCTGCTAGCCAGCAAGTGTGATCTACCCTACGCTTAAGCCACTGCCCTGATAAAAAAATGTACCTGCGTATTGATTAAGTCACTACTGCCGCTACTAACAGAAAATCTGAGTTGCATAATACTGATGCTGTGTGATGAAGACGATAGAATTATCATACAAAACCAGGCAAATAACGTGTTAGTAATATTATCAAACTTTACAAACTTTGTTTTTGATTGGTTGATTGATCTGGTTTTAAAGGATACAATCTCACATTTCCTGTCAATGTTCTCACCTGCTTTTGTCCGGGAGCTGCGTGAGTACGTCGGACTTGAGCCGCCGAATCATGAACTTGGCTTCCAGCAGAAGCTGCAGCTCTACCATGTTGGACGAGCCGGTGAAGTCCCAGCCGAACCGGCCTTTCTGTCCGTCGCAGTAGCGGATTCCAAACGCCTGGAACCTGCACAAAACCGCTGCCGTTAGCGGAACCGCCCCTTTTTGTTTAATATTGTTTCGTGTTGCTACTATTAAAAAGGAATCAAGGCAGTTTTCATGGATGTTGCAGAAGCTTGTGAATACATTTTTATTATGGAACAATTAGCTTGAACTTTGGTTTGGACAGGTGTGTTATACAGTACAACCTTCTAACACTATACGTGCCCTTGGTGCACCTACCTTACCAAAATAATACCTTTTCAAACCTTTAAGCATCATCATCATAATCAGAGGTAAGATACGCCAGTAAGCGGGAAACACGGTATAGGAAAACTTAATTAATGAGACTTGTCATAAATCAGCATGCATTTACACTTTACGGTAAGTGCGACGACAATAACAGTCCTCCCACTGACCATGGGAACATGTCTGGGTCGATGGCTTTGAGCTGTGAGAAGAGTTCCGAGGGCCGAGAGAGGGCGGGCGTCCCGCTGAGCAGCAGCACGCGGCGAGCGCCCGCCACCAGCGCGAGCCCCGCCTTTGCGCGCGCACTCTTCATGTTCTTCAGGAAGTGGCACTCGTCCTGAGATGCGGCATACAAACGACCGTCAGTCACAGCACAGTCATTAACAGCACAGTCAACACAGTCAGTCACAACACTGTCATTAACAGCACAGTCAACACAGTCAGTCACAACACTGTCATTAACAGCACAGTCAACACAGTCAGTCACAACACAGTCAGAGAGTCAATCGACAGTCAGTCAACTTAATATAGGAGGCCTCCTGTGATGTTTGATACAGCTTATTTGATTGTAAATTTAAACTGCACATTTTCATTGATATTGCAGCAACATCATTGTAACATAACATGAACAATTCCTTTCTTTCCAACTGCTAAACTATTAAGTGAGCTAAAAACCCAAGTCAAAGCCAAGTTTAAAATTTTTAAAATTTGGAAAACTAGCTAGGGTTAGGGAAAAATGTACACCTACCTAAATTATTCCCAAGAATATTATGAAGGAGCCTATCTGCATCCTTACCTTATCCATACTGAATTCATAGAATGACAACCTACTGCATCTAGCACATCCATCAAAATCTAAAACTCCGAGGATTTGCTCTTGAGCAACTTCTTTTAATGACCTTTTACCTCTTCTCTTGAAATTAATTTTTACTATAGATTTGTAACTATAATATGATGAGAAGTTGACATATTAAATAGGATTTTCTGAAAATATGAATTTGTAATTAATTATCTAAGATTTCTAGCTTCTTGCGCTGCGCGATCTACGGGATGAGCACAATTCTCTTTTTACAGAAACTCTATCCCCTTCCTACCGATTTTCCTTTCCGAGGGCTGTCGCTGCGGCTCAGCGCGACACGCTCAGAGCAGCACTGCACGAAACTATGCAACAAGCCATATACATACCTGCGGTAATTTTCTTACCATCGCTAAGTGTGTGATCTTATCAAAATGCCAAATTATTTCAACATAGAGGACGAACGGAGGACTATACTCAAATTATTTTAAAGTTTTCTGACGAGAGATTTGTCTAGGTGCTAGGGGTCGAAAAAGCGCTATGGGTTAATCTTGACGGGAGTTGGTTTTCTAAGCACCTAGGCCGAAAAACGCGGATTTTGGGAACTTCCGTACGCATAGCCAGATTTTTTTTTTACCGTCCAAAAATCATTATTAAATCTCCCTAATTGATTAAAGAAAGTTACATTTAAGAGGTAAATGGTCCTTTTAGAAAACAGTCTGTGAATAAAAAAAACAACAACTGGAGGTGTGTGCCTATTGCATAGCATACCATGATGACTGTCCCGAAGTGCATTTTCTTGAGGTCTTGCTCATGCCGAGCCAAAAGGTCGTACGAAATGATGAGCACACGGGCGTCATGGATGTAGTCGGCGCCACTCGTCATGACGACGATGCTGTGAGCCGGCACCGAAGGCAGCCAAGTCAAGATGGCTTCCTCCCACAGGAACCTAGCAATGTCCAGGCATTGGTATTTGATAACATCTCCCAGTTTAGAATGTGTGGGCTCAACTTGCTTCCACAATCATTTCAATGGACACCAGCATCAATCAAGAGGTTAGAAACTCAAGAAGTCGGTATCAATTCGCTCACCGGACTGAAGATGGGGTGACAATGAGTAGTGGCCAATCATCTTTGTAGTAGTGAGCAATACCAAGGGCCTGTATCGTTTTACCGAGACCCATGTCATCGGCAATCATGCAACGGCCTTCCTTCAACACACCAAAGCTAAAACAACAAATAGAATTGGTCATTAACTTATTAATTTCAGCGACGTTGCATGCAAGTTCCTTCATATGGTCGACAATATTTTCCGCCAAGGTGTGCATTAAGTTGATGTTTCATGTGAGGCATTATTTGATTGTATTGCTTTCTTTTGTTATTTCTTTCCTGGATCTTTCCATCCCCTCAAAGCTCATACCAAATGCCTTCTTTCTGGAAGGGCATGAGCTTGCCGTGGAGGACAGGGTCAATGCGAGATAGGTCCATGGTGCGAGCCAACTCGTCTAGCGATGGTTGACTCGTTGCCGAGAGCTTCTGGAATGTCTGCAAGCCAAGAAAATGCTGCCAACTGCTGTGGGGTGTTTCCACAATGTAAGCCCTACCTATGCAGAATAGATGTTGTGCCAACGGAAAACACTTGCAGTTCATAATATTCAGGGAATCGAATCCGAACCCATACCGTAACACGAAAAACCGTAATTCTGTGTTTGAACCTGAACACAAACCGGAATCCGGAAATTTTGAAAACCTGAACCCGTATTCTAGTTTTGAGAAACCCAAACCCGAACTGGTATTATTTTTCGTTATATTTTGGGGTTTTTCAACACCCTGTATTTTATTCAATTGTGCAGTACCTATAGGTACTAAATCCTTTCAGGAGTGATTCGTATTTTTGCAGAACTTTACCAAAATGTAATATTTTAGTTTATTGCTACTTTAAAAAGGAATCGAGATGCAGAATTTACGGCTATAAAGGGATAATGAACCCTAACCCGAAACCGAAAAAACGGTAATTTTGAGTTCAATCCGATCCCGAACCGGAATTACCAAATTGAAAAAACTCTAACCGAAGTAAGCAAAATTAAAAACAACCCAAACCGAACTGTCATTTCACATTTACCTAACTTACCCGAACCAATATTAATGTCTGTTCGAGGCCTTGGTAATATTAGGATAATATGAGGGATGAACAGTACCAAGAACTGGCCACCTTTAAGTCCCTCTTGAGAAGAGAAGCTACCATCATACAATCCTAGCACCTTTTCTTGGAGCCAGGTAGGATATTACTTGATAAACAGGGCTAGACAACATCTTCAAACCTACATTGAGAATTACGTCAGGCAAGTATCCTAGCGACACCTCAGAAGCCACTTCCTTCATCTTGGACCGAAGAACTTCATGCTCCTTGATGTGGAAATTCCATCTCTTAGTTTGAGAATCTAGATGCAAAAGAGAGCAATAATTTAACAAACAAATTGATAAAACTAGTTACCTAACATCAATTGCAGAATTAGTTAAAAAAATTTGTTTGAAAATGTCTCTGAAGTAGGAAGCTTCTATTATATAGTTGCATTAAGCAAATGTTTTTTCTCACCATAAATGGCAGTTTTTAGCGTCTTGAAGAGCTCTATTGTTCTTTTGTGAAAAGGCATCTGAATTACAAACCGCTCCTGCGTAATGAGAGAACACTGGCCTGTAATCTTCTGTTTGAAAGGTGAGTTAATGGGAATAGGAGAAAATTTGCTTTTAGAAGGAAAGCTTGATGCTGCTTGGCTAGTTGACGGTTTTGCACTGGTGGTCGCTGATTGTAGCCAGTTGGTACGCGAAGGAGGGGCGACAGTAGCACTTAGATTTGATGCTCCGTTGAGCTGGTGTGGATTCGGAGTCATCTGGTTGCCATTCGGTGTGGTGCAAGCAGGCTTGTTGTAGAATGCTGTGGTTGGTATTTGTCCTACTGCTGGCGCAGATTTCTGTTGGAGCATGCGCTCTGCTCTGCGTTGCAATGCCTGTTGCTTGTTTCTTTCCATCTGCTCCCGCTGAGCATTAGTCAACTCAGACATCCTGTAATAAAATTGCAAATAAAGTTTGTTTATTGCAAAAGTATTGACGTAGATTTAAAAAATGCAACATATACGACAACACCGGGTGCTCAGGGACAGAGCTCCTGCAATACATGTTATCTCACAGTGGATAGCAAACTTGGATTTGTTTTTAAATGTGAATTAACATTGAGGTTTGTTATCCACTTACTCTCGGTGACCATGTTAGATGGCGCCACAGATGTGATTTACAAGAAGCCACTAAGGGTGCGCTTGATGGAAAGGCGTGGGAGGGTGAGCAGGCAAAGATCTGGAAGGCGACAGAGGTGGCTGTGTGCCGAGACGGAGGGATTGTGTGGAATTGGTGACTTTGTGACTTGAACTGTGCTTCGTGCGATGGAATTATAGAGGAGTCGGGTATAACCGTAACGTCTGTGTGATTATTCTCCTCGACAATCCTATCATTCTAACAGGTTGTTCATCAGTGAGTTTAAAGAAAGCCGCTGTAGCAGGTGCTCTATAGGAAACGCCTGATTCGTTATTTATTTGGTAATTCTACCTGCGTTACTGCGAGTAGAAACAGGACATCAGCAATATGACAACGAATGACACATTACGACCTACACACCCTTGCATGCCGAGTAGACCCTCGCAGCGGATACTGGAGATCGTTAACATCACATCCTGCACCAGCTGTCAAATTTTGGTTTAAGGCCCTTGGCACCCCAATATGACATCAGAAGATATTAGAATATCAAATAATACGTCATAAACAACAAATTAAGTATTTTTAACAAAAATTTTTGAAAGGTCACTGAAAGCATTGCTAATTTGCTAGCAACATTGCTAGTCCCATAGAATCTTTAATGAAGTTTCATAAATCTTTGGTGTTTGAAGGTTAGGTGCGTGCTAATCGAGCTCGCGATAAGTGGATACGTAATTAGAACGTCATAACAAACCTTAAGCAGGAACAGGAAACTGTTTAAAATTTAATTTAATTCCATAAGAATGGTGATATTTTACTTATAGTTTTAACTTTTAAATACTCCATAGATTTCAGCTGACCACAGCTGTCTTTATAAAATGGCGCGTTTAAAAGTACTGGAAAATCGAGCGAGTGGTCCGAGCGAATCTCGAAGGCGGTGTATCAACTACGATGGAAAACTGAACGCACCCTACTTTCGGCTAAAGTCGTCCGTGTCATTTTCGTGGTGTTTATAAGAAAATTCCGCCTGATATTATATTTGTATAATAAAATAGTGTCGTCTTATAAAATCCCTGTTAATTTGGTGAGTGATCGTTAGAATATTTTATGCTCCTAAGTGCCGTAATGGATGTGGCCTTGCGCGGGTAGTATATTCTTTAGTAAATATTTTACTTTTATTGCCGATTAGCCCCTGAGAGCGAGATCCATAGGCCACCCTTCGCTATGCCTCTCTGCTAGATTGCTTTTATAATTCAATTGTCGGTAGACAACGAAGTATGTCTGATTTCGGCAGATTTTTCTGTGGTACGAATAGAATCGGCACAATGTTAACAAAGGGTCAATGTTGCAAGTATATTGCACATGAAACGCCACCGCTAGGCGTTGCTATATGGGGCATGTAAAAGCTATGCATTTGGGGTAGCCATGAGGATGCTCCAATTTCCAACCTAGAAATATTCATCCCTCCGAACTAATTCCCTCTGCTAATACTTTCTCTTCGGGATGCTATCAGAAAAAATTGGGTGCCTAATTGCAACTGGCTGTCAATTTTGAAGATGACAACTTGCTGGGGTGCAGGAGTAGTATAATTTTGATTGGTATAGATATGTAGTTCTAGTAGGTGGTACGGTAGTAGGTACATACCTGCGTACCAACCACCTATACCTAGTTCATAAGTAGCTGTGTAGATCACATAAAAGCTATGTCACCTACCTACCTACGGATCTATCTACCGCTAGGTTCATGATGCAAGTGAGTTAATTGCAAAGTTAAGATGTATGTCATTTCAAGTGCTCATTTCCTTACACTTTGTTTTGGGGGATAAACAAGTGTCTAGGTAGGTAGTAAATACCTACTCTTTGTTTTATTGCTTTTCCCCTCAAAACACAAGTTTGGCAGTCAAGACTGCATTGTCACCTTCCAACCTTTGGCAGTTCAGGTCTGCTGGAATGTTTCCAAAACTTGCTCATAAAGTTATGCCGTTTGACCTGCATCAATCTTTATTATTTTGTTTATATTTGGGTGTGCACTAAACTATATAAAGCAATGCAGGTGTCTCATTCTTGCATAAAATCCAAACAATATTGAATTGCCCTCATTCAAAGATATTTCTGCATTTATTTGTCCTCATTCCTGATCAGAAATCCACCACACGAGCTAATAGCTTAATAAAGACAATTGAATATGATGTGTAGCTGCACTCAACTCTCTGTTTCTGCTCATTGCAAGTATGTTTGAATGTGCACGCTCAACAGAACTTTGTTTGGGAGTAAATTTAATGAAATTTTAACTCTACCTACCTAACTCAGTTCATCTTTTTGATAATTAATTGCGTCTGGTTCGAGCCCCCCAGTCTGCTCTACAACATTTAGTGTTAATTGGGTTAAAGGAGTCCACCGATTTGGTTTTTAGAGTTAACATGCTGTGAAGAGTAACAATCAATGAGACTCAGCATTAATTACAGAAGATTATAAAACAAATTAAGGGGCTGAAAATCGCAAATTTTCTCATTGACGTTAAGTCCCCGTTGTGACGTAGATGCGGGCTTACTAGCGACGGCAGCAAGCGCAATGCCGCTGGCCAGGCCGAGTTCTCTAGAGATCTTGGATATATCTTGAAATCTTTTACTGTGATAAAATGGCAGAGCCACCATGCAGTTTGAACCCAAAGTTATGGCAAGCGGAATTTTGTGAATATAAAGCAGTTGACACCGCAGAACATACGCCAGCAGACCCCTGTGCTGACATGCGGAGTGGGCTCCTGCCAATTAGAAAATGTGCGATTTCTCAGCCCCACATAAAAAAATCTTCTGTAAATGCAGAGTGTCATTGATTGGCATTCTGCACTACATACCTACATAATATATTACACCTACTCTAAAAAGCAAAACCGGAGTGCCCTTTAATGTAGCGGGGGAATAAGACCTAATTCGAGACTAAAAAGGAGTACATGGTTATACTATTGGTTCACAGAGCCTTTTAATGTGGGAAATCAGTTCTCTACAGGTTTATTTCAAACCTGGGTGTGCATTTCAAGATGTGAGTGCATTCCTGCCATCATGCTGGAACAATTTATAATAACAAGTTTCTATAGTAGGATGTTTACTGTACACACAATTTTTCACCATCTGCCAACCTACACTCTCATCAAGTACCTACCTAACAACTTATTCATATCAAGGTCTATAAAGACCTGTTGAGTCCCAATTTTTAAAAATATAAACCTCAACTGGTTCTATGACATTATTACATAATGCCTTGGCTATAAATATTTAAATTTCAAAGTTTTTCTTCCTGTCTATTTCTTCCATCGGGCTCAAGAAGTTGCATTGAAATAACCTCTACATCTCCAGTTGAGGTACATAGCATTTTATATTCACGTTCTTTTCAACTTGCCATTATTTTATAATGTGACTATTTACCAGCTCTCAAACTGATACTATTGTAGTGTACCTATGTCGTTGGATGAGCTAAAAAAATTAGTTCGATTCTAGTTCGTGCTGTGGTCTGTGAGAAGCACTTGTAGTTGCAATGTAGATTCTTCATAACAAGTTCGCTAACTTCTTGTTGCTGTGACCGAGAGCAAAAATATTCCTTGAGAGGCAAAGGTGTAGAATGAAACTAGGTAAATTTGGCCAATTAAGCAATGCTTCTTAAAACATAATTTGAAAAGCCTTTTATTGCTTGCCGGCATACCATGTACCTCTTTCAACCCATACTCTGCCCCATGAGATAATATTATAGTTTTTGATGACGTCCCAGTTGTCACTTTTGCTGACGTTCCTGTCGTCACTTCTGCATGTCTTTTGCTTTGCTTCATCCAAGTCATGGCCATTACAGTGGTATCCTCTCACAGGATAAGGTAGTAGATGAAGCAAAAATCACAATTTCCCCATAATACCCACCGTGACCGCTGAGCCGCTTGCCTTGACTCACGACCATTGCCTGCGTTCGGTGTGCAGTGTTGCTGGGGCTCCGGCAAGATGCACAAGACGAGCCCTGAGCTGGCGTTCCGCGCCAACGGTGCGCACGCCGCCGAGCGGGTGGCCATCCTGGACGCAGGCGCCCAGTACGGCAAGGTTATCGACCGCAAGGTGCGCGAGCTCTGCGTCGAGAGCACGCTGCTACCGCTGGACACGCCTGCGTTCACGCTCAAGGAGAAGGGATTCAAGTGAGTGCACCCCCTTTTGAGGCCTCTTTTGAATGGTGCTGGAGCTTGGTAGGGGATTACTGTTATTGCAGCTCTAGCTTATGTAGCTTTGATTCCCATAAAATTACATAAACTGCCAAAATTGCTGCTATAATTGGTACTCATCTTGGACATTTTGTAATTAATCAGCACGTAGGTACCTATGTATTGTACGGTGTACCAGTCTCTCCTTCGTAGGATAACATAAGGATTAGGAAGGCTAGGTACCTACTTTTTAAATGGATCGTGTGTCCTTTTATATCCTTTCTCTTGCAGGGCGATCATCATCTCGGGTGGCCCGAACTCGGTGTACGCTGAAGACGCGCCACGATATGACCCAGACATCTTTAGGATAGGTGTTCCCGTCTTAGGTAAGCGGCCAGCCAGTGCCAATTGTCCTCCACTATTCAACCAGTCTAGTTAACATTTTTTTCACAATCTCTCTTTTCTCAATTTGCATTCAGTTGTAGGTGGTCCAAAGGTTCACATATTTAGCATAATGCTTTATTTTGCAATGCATGAGGGTGTTGTAAATTCAGGCATGACGTTTACGGTAATACTTGACAACTTATTGATAGGAAAATTTGCCATCTATTGACCAACCACAAAATTAACTTCCATAGATATATACAATATAATCTGTCACCCTGGTTCTCACATTTCCAGCCTGTATTATTGCACTAGATAGTAAACCTGGGAAGAAGCTGACTAAAATGACTCTGTGCGGTTTCTTTCAGGAATATGCTATGGAATGCAAATGATGAATAAGGAATTTGGAGGACAGGTGATTAGGAAAGATGGGAGAGAAGATGGCCAGTTTAACATTGAAGTTGACAGCAAATGCTTGTTATTTAAGTAAGTACTTGCAACACAATAGTAACTATTACGTTTTTAATGCATCGAGTTCATTTTTAATTTACAAATTGAGCTGAACTTTGTAATCTTGATAACCTTTGTTGCAGGGTTAGTATGGAATTATTATGTGACGATCATTCATTATTGAAATCATTGTACTCAAAGAATTAGCTAAGGCTCTTTCTTTTATGAACCTAGAACTTTTATTTATATAAATGCAAAACTTGAAAAACTAGTTTGGCAGGAATTAAAAAAAAATATGAAGAGCATTATGTAATCGATCTAGTCGGCACTAAACTGATGGTGCTTCTTGGATTTCTTTGCAGAGGCCTGGACAAAACCCAGCAAGTTCTGTTAACCCACGGAGACAGCATTGACAAAGTAGCGGACACCTTCCACACTGTGGCGGCGTCGACTTCTTTCCCCGCTGGCATCGCCAACGACAAACTAAGGCTCTACGGAGTCCAGTTTCACCCTGAGGTGAGTACCCTTTCAGTTTGCCGATATTGCCCTCAACCTTGCCATTCACCCTGTCACCAGATGAATTCCCTGCATGCCTTCAATGATTGATGAAATCATTATCCACAAATTATTGTTGCTCTTTATCCAGTTAAACAGCAATTGTAATCAATACACATTTAGTAATAACAGATTTAAAGTCTTTGCAAACTTCTGTACATATCTGACACCGCTTAGAAGTTGCATAGTTTCCTTTGGAGTGACCATTCTAAATGCTTTAGCCGCCAAGTGTTTGCCGACCCACCTGGAGACAGCCACGCTTACCCGTTGGTTTTGCGGTTGCAGGTTGACTTGACCGTCAACGGCAAGGAAATGCTCAAGAACTTCTTGTTCGACATCGCCGGGTGCACGGGCAACTTCACGATCCAGGGTCGGGAGGTGGAGTGCATCAAGTACATCAAGGAGACTGTCGGCAGCAGCAAAGTCTTGGTAGGCACTGGTCTAGTTCCAAGCAAGTCTGTGGCACCAATTACTTGACATGGTTGCACAGTCCAGCCCGTGGGAGAAGATACCACAGAAAGGACTGCCTCCTTTTGAACTTACAACTCGTGAAATTAAAATTTAATGGCGGGAAAACAGATACTATTTCGGTTACAATAAATTTAAAAAAAACATAAATATCTTCTATAATTATGAATAAAAATATCAACAAATAAATAGTTGACAGATAAAACCATGAGATTTGGAAATATTTGAACGGTATTAGAAACCAATATTGCAGACTAAAGATGATGCAGCATTTTGGTTTTGTTAAATTGGTCCTCATGTAAGCTACAGTGACTACTAGCGATCCCAGCGGAATGGTATCGTCTTAAATAAAATAAAGTTAGGTACTTCAGGAATAATTTAAGTTCACCGTCTTGCAGCCTTCTTTCGAAAGCTGTTACACATCGGCTCTTTTGGCCATTATACAATGCTACAAGGCTAAAGGGATGTTAACAACAAAAATTTGTACTTGTTTGGCTAGAGATTGTTCACTTTCTGGGAATTGCAGTACAATCCAATATTACACCTATATTATAATACTAGGCCGAACGCAATTTGTGTTGCGTTGAAGATGAGCGTAGCGGTTTGTATTCTGCGCATTAAAAGATTGAGGCAAAAGCATTTGAAATCATGGAGCAACTAGCTGGACCATTGCTTTCTCAAAAATTCTGATTGATAAAATTCTGATTGATTTCGCTTCGCTCGCTACGCTCATCAATAAGAGTATACTATTTTATGTTATTATGTGCCGCTGCCTACTCTCTTATGGCAAGTACCAACGCGGTCTCTTTCTAAAGCTACACCTGGCTCGTGGAGTTTTGAACGGTGCGGCACCGTGAGAGGGCCTGCTTTTTCAGCTGTGGTAACGGTTTTTCTTGCGCAGCTGCTGCTGAGCGGCGGGGTCGATTCTACGGTGTGCGCCGCGCTGCTCCACAAGGCGCTGCGCGCGGACCAGGTGATAGCGCTGCACATCGACAACGGCTTCATGCGCAAACAGGAGAGCGCGTTCGTCGAGCAGTCCCTGCACGTGCTAGGCTTGCCGCTCAAAGGTAGGCCAACTACGCTCGTGGTTGTCATGCAGTTAAGTTTCTTACGGTTTGAACATAGCGGCTTAGAGTCTGTCGAAAGCAGCAAGTAGCTATAGTTATGTCACAAAATTTGCCCATTAGAATGGTCACTCATCAGAAATCATAGAAAACCACAGAGTATTTGAATGTAGGGATTGAACTAGCAACCTCGCAAATACCAGACATTGGGGTGGGTTGGTTGTGCTAGAATGCAACGGCCAACGCAGAAGCACATCCCGAATTGCCGTCCTTGGCTGCTTTCTTATTATCCTTCTTGTTCTTAAGTTTATTTGGTGACACCCTGTGCTTTGCTGTTGCAGTTGTAAATGCGGCTCACCAATTCATGCAAGGAACAACAACTATACCCATGTCACGAGAGGCGGGGCTTGTCAACCGCACGAGAATCACCAAACTGCTCTGTCTGACCACCAGTCCCGAGGAGAAGAGAAAGATCATCGGTGACGTCTTTCTAAATGTAAGTGTTTTGCCTGACTGGCATACGCTGCTGGCTAGCTAGATGATGTTACTCAACCGAGAGGATATGTAGTTAAAAGTAAAAACCGAGGCTAAGAAGGTGTCTGCTTGCCAGCTTAGGGCAGACGCTGATACAAGCCTCGGAGAGAAAGCGGCAGGAGAACACTCTTGTGCTAGCGAGGCTATGCACAAGGCTACATCTTGCCGTACAATCTGGCCGCTAACATGTAAAAAAATAAATGTTGCCGGGAATCTAGCACATTTTACATCGTGGATATGCTTAGTCCATTTGTGTTGGCTATGTAACGTAAACGTTGGTGCTCCTGCCTACTTTTGCTTACGCTGCCGTCTAGGTATACGATGGAAGTTTGTTACTTAACTGATAGGAGGTGATGACAAAACCGAGGCTAAGAAGGTGTCTGCTTGCCAGCTTAGGGCAGACGCTGATACAAGCCTCGAACAGAAAACGGCAGGAGAACATTCTTGTGCTAGCAAGGCTAGGCACGAGGCTACATCTTGCTGGACAAAACAAACAAGTCCATTTGTATCGAAAGACTGAGCTGGAGCCGTGCGAAAATGGCTACGTGGTGTAAATATGAGTGGTCTTGCCTGCTCGGGCCGAAGCTTCTGGATAGCTAGTCAACGAAAGTTTTTTTCTGAATGCGTCGAGATGGTGTTAGTAAAACCGAGGCTAAGAAGGTTTCTGCTCTCCAGCTGATGGCAGCTGCTGGTACTAGCCTCGCACAGAATACGGCAGGAGAACATTCTTGTGCCAGCTACGTGTTGCACATGGCTAGACCTTGCCAGACAATCTCTCTGATAACAAATAAATAAACAACGGCTGTCTAGCAAGGCTTTTATCATATGCGGCATTGTTAGTTGGTCCATTAGATGTTATTTCTTGCAGTTATGCCTAATTAGGATTTATGCTATTTTTACCGTAGTTAAATGCACTGGAGATAACAAGGTCCGTTTGCCCGGCAGGTGGCCAACGACGTGATATCGGAGCTGAACCTCAAGCCCGAGGAGGTGTTCCTGGGGCAGGGCACGCTCCGGCCCGACCTTATCGAGTCTGCGTCCTCGATGGCCAGCTCCAAGGCCGACGTCATCAAGACCCACCACAACGACTCCGAGCTTGTGCGGAAGCTTCGAGACGAAGGGCGCGTTGTCGAGCCGCTCAAAGACTTCCACAAGGATGAGGTACTGCACGAAATGTTTGCTTGCTCGTAACATGGCTTGAGAGGGACGATCTGGAGCACCCTACGTTTCTAGCATTGATTGCTCAATACTTGGCCGAGCTCAGAGGAGATTGTAAGTACGCCTTGCATTCGGATGGTTTGAGTTTTGGTCTGCATATGTTGCATTTTTCATTGATTTCCCTCGACTGTTCCACTAAAACCGTCCCACAACTGTTCACTAAATATTTACAAAACAAAAATGTTGGAAATTTGGTAAATGAGGTAAAGGCTGCCACTCTATTTCCAAGTGGAAGTGGCGTTGGAGGTTGTGCGTCGTTTCCCGAGACGCGATTAGCAATGCACGGTTGCTTGCAGGTCCGACTGCTGGGGAAAGACTTGGGCCTGCCGGCTGAAATGGTCATGAGGCATCCCTTCCCCGGGCCCGGCCTCGCGGTCCGGATACTCTGCGCAGACGAGCCGTACATGGAGAAGAACTTCTCCGAAACTCAGGTGCTGGTGAAGATCATCGCCGAGTACCAGCAGATGCTACAAAAGGTAAACGTTCGTTGTACCTTTAGCATGATACTGATTGCTTCTCCCTTGGACCTAGCAGCCAACACTAACAAAACTGGGCTTAAGGTGTCATTACTGGCTTGCTCAGGGGCCAAGGCTGTAAAAAAAATTTTGTATGCAAATTTTTGGATATAATAAAATTATGGAAAGTGTTTGCTCAGTCAAAGTACTCTGACGGGAGAGATTAATAATGAGCTATTTTGTTCTCGGATTGACCAGGCTTGTCCGAGATTTTGGATTTGGTCAGTGAGTAAGACTGTGTAATATTTTTCAAAAGCTACATTATGTTCATTCTGGCAATAGATAACCACGGTAAATGCATCATCGGTTGCATAGGATTTTGTATCTGGTTCTGACCCATTGGTCGTTTGTTTATCTGCAGAAGCACGCATTGCTGAATCGAGTGGAGAGCGTCACAAGCGAAGAGGAGCGACTGGAGCTGGTGCGTGTCACCGGCAAGCAGCATCTGATGGCCACTCTGCTGCCCATCCGAAGCGTCGGCGTACAGGTACGAGCACTGAGCAATGGCCGATTGAAGTTCAGTGTAAATAGTCCCATCCCATCCACTCATAACTAAACACACTCCTCCAAAACATAAACATTTGAATGCATTTTATTAAGAAGTCAAATCTTCAGTCACAAGTTAGTAGTGGATTTACCATATGGTTTCTCAGACACTAGCAGGACAGGACCAACCATTGTAATCAGTTCACCTTTCCAATTTCATGCAAAACCTGAACATTCATTTATTTGCATTTCTGCTAAGCTGCAAAAACTTAAAAGGTATTACAGATCCACGTTGGTTGTTCATTTTATCTAGTTGGAGAAATATATTTGTTAACAATGATTTCAACGAGCGACGAAACTCAACGCCAGCGTGGCACGGTGCGATTGCAGGGCGACTGCCGCAGCTACAGCTACGTGGTGGGCCTCTCGAGCGAGCGCGACCCCGACTGGGAGGACCTGATGTTCCTGTCGCACTTGATCCCGCGCGTGTGCCACAACGTGAACCGAGTGTGCTACGTGATCGGCGGTCTCGTCAAGGACCCCGTGCTCGACATAACGCCCACCTTCCTCACCACACTCAACCTGTCGACGCTGCGCGAATGCGATCACAACGCCACGCAGGTAGGGCTGGGCGCGCCTCGATCGCTTCCGCGTCCTGGAGACCGATCATGTAACTTTGTGATTTCAAAACGATTCGATTTCAATATTACTGCCGATGGTTTAACACGGGCAGTGATTTGAAATCGAGTGTTTTCGAGCCAAATCGAATAAAAAAAAGTTACATGATAGCTACACAGGGCTGTCTTGGTTTCGCTGTCCGTTTCCCAGCGGTGTGCTGAATTAGATTCGAAGATGTGTTAGCGTCGTTTCACAATGGGGATGGGAAAATGTAGGTAATAGAGATTGTAATTTGCATAAATGTGGGAAAAATAATTCATTGGAAAGTGATGCCGGCTTCGTAGTGGCTTCGAAGTGACTTCGTAGTTAACTACAGTAGGTACTAAAAGTATGAAATAGATATATGTAATTATTGTTTGAAAACAAACATTTGCTGCTCTGCTTTTCCTAATGTAGCAACAAAACATATTATCTAAATATTGCAAAATGCCAAAACCTCAGTTTCAGTTAATGGCGCTCATTTTGCCATACATTTTCCCCATGCACAATTTCACATCCTTTCACTCAGGCTCCGGATAATGGGTAACCAAGTGGAAGCGTCCCGCCGAGCATTTCGTTGAGAGCCGTTGGCGTTGTTGCAGGTGCTTTCGGCCTCCGGGTACTCGGGAGCCATCAGCCAGATGCCGGTGGTGCTGCTGCCTATCCACTTCGACCGGGACCAGGTCGCTCGGCTGCCCTCGTGCCAGCATTCGGTAGCGCTGAGGCCGTTCATCACGCAGGACTTCATGACCGGGGTGCCGGCCATACCTGGCAAGGACCTACCTCTCGAGGTGAGACGCAGCCGCTGCTTCGGTCGAGATAGCGATGCCACGAGTCTGGGAAATTTAATAGCTAGCGACAGCGTAGAGCTTGCTGGCCTTTAACAGCGAGTGGGTCAGTCAGGGGTTAAAACTTTGGTCACTGTAGCGGTGGCGGAACTGGCTGCGATGCGGCTTTGCTTCTGTGACCACTGAATTGCATGAACCTTCACACATAAAAGAAAGAAAGAAGATGTTTGGGAAAAGAACAGCTGGTATGGTAGAAGAAACTGACTGACTCCATTTAGGGATGCAAATTAGTGAGGAATCCTTTGTTAGAGTACTTTGGAAGAAACTCTGGGTCACTGATCCTGTTGGTGTTTGTTATATTTTGACTGGGTAAAGCTTAAGAGAAAAAAAATGTCCATTGAATTCATATAATTATTAACTACATCAGCAGAGCCAGGTATTTGTGGTGACAAACAAATGTCAAAATTCGTTTTTAAAGATTCCGAAAGCAGCTAATTGGTGGTGATTAAAGTTTAAAAAAGCGGTGAAGTGTCGGTAATTTGAAAAAGCAAATTTTCAAAAGCAGCTCAGCATTGAAACTAGTTATCACTGGTCATCAGGGTAACATGTTCCTCCTAGAACAGTTGTGAGGCTCCGATAGTTGCCGATATCGTTGGTGTCCCTGCCAGTGGCTGTTTTCGGCAGACGTCGTGACGGGCCTCGTGCATGTCGTGTTCCAGGTGGTGGCTCGCATGGCGAAAGGCGTCCTCTCAGTTCCTGGCATTTCCCGCGTTCTCTACGACCTGACGCCCAAGCCGCCCGGCACGACGGAGTGGGAGTGATGACCGCCTGCCGCGCCACTCTCCGGCTAGCTGCATCACCTCGAACGGAGCCTCGCGTTTCGCCGCCGCCAGAAACCACGGCAACCCCAGCCCCGCGCCGAATCGGACCTGCTCGGAACGACGTCCGCGACGAACGCAAAGTTTTTTTTATATATAATATATGAAAGTTTTTAAGTCGCGACGGATGGGATCCGTTTCTGCCCGTGTATACCGAGATTTATTTTTATCGATTTATTTAGAAGTAACTGCCCATTCTCTGACCATTTATCAATCGACACTCGAGATTTTTTTAAACGGCTCCGGGCGAACGAAGATTATACGCATTGCTGCGTCGGTCGTAGACAGTGTAGTCGAAACGAATCCTGTTACTACCTTTGTTACGCTAGCAAGCTTAGTGTTGCTTTCTACTTGTTGATGTTTCTTTGGCGAGCCCGAGGCCGCCCGACCGATCAGACGGACGCCGAGACGGCGCTGAGAAGCCGAGTGTTTGCGAACGGGCCGCCCGGGAGGCCCGGCCCTGGGACCGGGACTCGGGGCTGGCCGCGCTGCCAGGTTGTGAACTGTGAACGCATGGCGACAAACTTTACCCGGCGACAGGTGCAAAAAACCAGCGGCGTGCGTTATTTACTACTGCTGCCGCCGCCGCCGCATTGTTAAAAGTATTTCTAGCGTGATCGAAAATTGTTTATTTTTATCACATTCTCTGACCCTTGGAATCGACTGTACTACTGTAACGTTGGTGAAAAACAAAACAAAAAACAAACAAGACACAGATAAGCCTTATATTCTTAAAAAGAAAGAAAGCTGTACCGAAAGGCTGCTCATTTTGCAGGAAACATTTGACACTTGGTGAAACTAGCTTTTGTCACCACACCGCATCGTCCCACACGTTCCCCCGATGGGTGTTGCAATTATTGGCTTCATTTCACCGTCGAATTCTTGAGTTAAATGGAAGCAATTATTGCAATAGTCCAAATCTCGATTTTGGCACAGAAGCGTTTACGTTTCTTTCAACCCGGTGAACTGCCACAAATTATCAACCACCCTGCTGCTTGCGTTGAAAGCCACGTGTTATTTATTAATTAGCCGTGCTGCTCGGAACGACTGCTGTTCCTTTGAGCTTTGCGGCCGCGTTTTTAAATCATCTTGAACCTTGCATTTAAGAGCGAGCATCTCCTGCCAGCGAGCTACAAGTTGTGTTTAGTTTACATGTTTTAATTTATTCATTTTAAGTGCTGGCACTGGGAATATTAACAGTAATTGGTCTCATTTAACTCGAAATACCTATACAAAATTATATATAAATACATGAACCGGGCCGTCGATACGTTGGTTGCTCTTGTGAATAATTTGTTTTGTAATAATAAAATAAATCTAGTTATCAATCAACTTTCAACAGTAATTAATGCATAATATGGAAATAAAAGATGGCAGTCAATTTACAAATATGTTCTTTAATTTAAAGTACGGAATAAGAACAGTTATCAAGTGCTCTGTAGCTGTGTTGCGGCTTCACTCGGCGACGTGTCCCTGGCGATGGGAAACTGCGAGCAAATCAATAGACGGTGGCCAAAAGTGCGGACCATTGTTTCCTGCGTTTCCTCCACCATGGCGTGGTAAGCTTGCTCCCAAGGATCGCTTTTCTTGGCAACCACGCATCTGAAACGTACCAGCAAATTGAACACAGCTGTAGCAAATGATTAACCGGTGTTTGCATGAAGGATTCAGTGGCGTAACAACTTTACGGGTTCTAGAGGGCGAGGATAGTGCAAACGTACCGGTGCAGACACTTGAGGAGCAGGTCGAGTGTGTCGAGACGGTGTGTTCTAGCCAGCCGCAGGAAGTGCTCCGTCAGCATCTGCACGTCGCACGCTTGTGGCTTGTGCTCCGAGCGCACCCATTCCTTGATCAGCGAGCGCATCTCTTGCAGGGTGAGGTCGTCGTACGGGCCTCTCGGCTCCTCCACGTGCTGCAACCAACGGGGTTCGGATGATACACTGAATGTGGGAAGTGGATTTGGGCAGAGTTGATGCATTAAGTGACCTTTTCTTCATAGGGCAATTTTTGGTTTTGCCATTCGGTTGACCCTTGATTGTGACTAGTTTAGGTTACAAAATGTATAGTAGGGGAACCAGTGCATTCAATGTTTGAAATAGATGCTTACATATTTTTTGAAAACTAGTGCTAGGCTAGGAACGAGTACACATACATGGCTCAAAAAGCTACACTTATTTCTGATGTAGAGAACAAAATCAAACTCACAATTCTCTTCTTTCTTGTTTGCCTCTTAGCACAGATTGGTTCATCTTGTTTTTGACGTGAAAGTTTGGTCTTCAGTTCTTGCTGCAAGTCACGAGGGAGTGCTTCTAGAAAGCTGGTATCAATCTGCAATTTTGGACATCATTTTGGTTTTCTTGATACCGTCTTGTTTTATTAAAATAATAATTAATTTTATTGGCATCCAGTGCCTGTATATCTAGTTCAAGAAAAGTAGCATGGAACATTTGACAATCTTTTGAAACTGTTTTCATGCATATTTTGCTGAAAACTTTATTTTTTTGGAGTATTGAGCAACATGTGAAAATATGTCAATATGACAGGAATGTTAAATGCCATTCTGATTAGGAATCCTACCTGCGAGTAATTGAGATCCCACGCATCTTCAGTTGGGGCCCTAACGGCATCATCCCTTGTTTGATTTCCTGGCCGAGCCCCCTCATCGCGTTGCCGGCTAGGTCCAGCCACACACTTGCTTTCGGACTTCCGCGCCTGGTGTTCCTGGAGCACCTCACGGCGGATGTCTTCGGGTAGCTCGGCCAGTGTGTCGGGGTCAATGCCGGGAGGGACAGCAGAGAGGCCTTCAGCTTGCACGGATGACGCAGGTTCTTGCTCCATGGGCTGGCGGCTGGTGTTCTTCGCCAGGAAGTTTAGGATCCCTCCCGAAGTCGCTTTCGAATCACTTTCGAGTCGAGACACTTGTATTCCGACCCCACGCAGCTCGCTAGGTTGGATCGCCAGATGCCGAGTGATTGCCAAAACCTCTCTGCAAACGTAAACAAAGTCATCTTCTGTAAGTAAGTTAACTTTTGACTAAAAGTACCATTAAGAATAATAAATTTACCGAGCAATTGCGTCGGCCTCGGCAACAGCTTTAAGCAGTGTCGCTGATTTCGTGATATTATCGCAGACACCGTGGCCCATGAACTTTGCGGTTTCCACAGGAGCGTCTTTAGCACGAACCTGAAACCATGAATGTAATCTGTTGAAGGAATTGTGGAAAAACACACAGCAACTTCAAATATTTTTTATTGGAAAAGCTATTCCTAATCATATGAAACGTTTTTAAATTTGAAAACAGACATTATTTGCTGAGCACTTGGGGGTTCCCTTGCTCCAAACCTGATGTCCCTTTAAACTAAGATTCTCATCAATGCAATGTGATGTTTCATTTTATTACCAAAGCCTTGTAGATGTCAAGAAAGAAACATTATGACTTTGTTTGTTTTTGATCGACTTTGAGCATAAATTTTCATGAAACAACATTACTCACCATTATCTTGAGAGTGATGCAGCGACCCCTCATCCCGATCTCCTTCAGCCTGCCGCTGACTTCTGCCGCCAACTGTCGCACAAACTCGTCAGCCTCGGCTTGCCGCGCGAACCGGATGCCGTAGTTGACCTCGGCAGAGACGGACTTGCGCACGTGCTGGACGCAGAGCGAGCGCTCGTCGCGCCCGCGGCAGTGTTGGAACAACGTCTGGCCCGTCTTGGCGCCAAACTCCTGCTGCAGCCGCGCCAGGGACATGCGCTGCAGGTCACCACACGACTCCGCGCCCAGACCGCGCAGGCGCCACGACAAGCTGCGGCCAATACCTAACATGCGCACCGTCCCAACAGTTTTTTATCTGTTTGCTTTTGTTTCTAGACAGTCTGTTATCTTGCTGCAGTAATTATATTAACTATAAATAAGAACAAATTCAACTCATTCTACCATACCTAGCTACGGCTTCTGCAAAAATTTGATGCTAGTAGTTTGGCCGGCAATCGCTGTGGTACGTTGGCACTTGGTAACCTGTTTTAACATCATCCGCCGTGGTTACAGTTACCTTGGTTACAGGTGATATTACAACAAACAGTGGCTCCATCCCTTGACAGCCGGCGAAGCTATTATTGCGGGCAGAGCCTTCCCCTCACCCACAAGCTAAAATAGTTTCACCGGCAATCGCTGGATGGAGCCACTGTTAGTTACAACCACCTGTGAAAGAATGGGTCCCTTGATTATTTTACCTTGTGCCATGGCCTGGTAGATAAAGCCAAAACTGTAACCATCGGTGGGAAATTGGGTCCCTTGATTAAAATTGACCTTGTGCCACGGCCTGGTGGATGATGTTAAAACAGGCTGCCGACGCACCCCAGCGATTGCCGGCCAAACTACTAACATCAAATTTTTGCCGTAGCCATAGCTAGGTATGAGAGAATGTCTGGGTCACCTTATGTCTGTGCTGGTAGTTTATAATTTTTCAAGAATGTGTTCCACAAGCAACAAGGCACACGGTGCTAGGCTTGAAAAGCCGCTAGCAACAGAGTGCAGTGAAAGGGAAGTGTTGGCCTTGCTCACCTGGCAGGTGCTGCACCTGCACGCCTGCCATGAAGTCCTGCACGCGGCCGGGCTCCAGCAGAAACTGTCCGTCGGGCTTTGCGTTGCGCGTGGCAAGCCGCGCCTGAAGCATGTTGGCCCCGAAACCGGCCGAAGCGGGGCAGCCCGTCTTTCCCTGTCGAACGCAGCCATCACCCACTGGCGCATCCGCACACAGCAACATACCGCGGCAAGGCGTCGACTAGACTGGCAGTCTGACAATCAAGCTAGCCTAGTCTGACCGGTCTGCTCGAGGGCAGTGAGGGATCTCTATGCAGATGCCGGTACCTAAAATGTTTTCTGTCAGCCGTGATCAAGTTTCATGAGAAAACAGCCTTCTCTCGTCTGTGCTTTTGTCCTGATTGTTCAGAATCAGACAAGTAAAAAAAGTATATAAACAAAGGATGTGTCAATGTTAAACCAAGCTGACATGATTAAGGGAGCGTGGTTCAGGCCGCAAGTGCGTTTTTACCTTTATTTCGCGGCGAATGAACGAGGCAAATTCCAGCGCACCAACTCCAGACTCCTTCAAAAGTTTGGTACAGTCGACAAAAAGCTCGTCGCAGCTGACAGCCTCAATATCCAGAGTGTATCTATCATAGCAAAGCAAAGCATGCTCAGAGTTAAGAAAACAATAAGAAAAAGCAAAGAGCAAACTAAAATATAACCCTGTCCTTTTTCTGTAGCATGTGACCAATAAATGCCAATAATAATCAATGGTAGTAGGTACCTTGCGACTGTGTCGTACAGGGCATACGAAACTTGTTTGTACGCCTGGAAGTCGTAGGGGATGGTGCGCAGGCCGGGGCACAGCTTGAGCGCGGGGCCCATGAACATGCCGTTCTTGACGCCGGCGGCGCGGGCCTCGTAGCTGCACGACGCGATCTCCGACAACGACATCGTCTCGTCGACGTCGTCCAAACGTGTCGGCCCCGCGTCTGGACACGCGCTTCCGCTCTGCACCCGAACAGAGTTGACCAGGGCAGGGCCATGTTATAGCTGGGTATGGTATGACATTTCCTCTGAGGGTCAACTTGTTTGTGAATGCTCTGTGGTTTACACTTAGCATTTCAAATTTTCCAATGAGATTAACAAGCTTACTTGTGAATATTTTAAAAACCCATTATTCCTGACAGATAACATGGGCATTTATTCTCCCATTTTCAAGTCCTGCCTGTTTTTTTTTTTAAACTGAATACTAACTAGGCTCTATCTGAACCCTGGTCCCAATCAACAAGAAAGCAATAGCGCTAACTGCAAAGTGTCGATGCAATGAACTGCAAATTATAAGTGTGCATATTAAAACACATAATTATTATAGATCTGGAGGTGAATGCACAGTTACCTTTTTCTGGTCCCGGTCATTGCGTCGTTGCTTGTACACGTCGAACTCGGCCTGGCGACTTGTTCCGCCGGCCGGGCGGCTGGGTCCGGGCCGTCCGGCCTTCGAGTGGGTTACCGCCACCGGCAGCCCGCGCAGCTCGGGGCGGCTACGTAGCCCGACCGACACGAAGAAGCAGTCCATGTCGATGTGCATCACCACCTGGACACGCAACCAATGACAGGGTGATCACACAGGGTCAACCATAGTGTCCAAAGATCATTCGTAGTGGAGTGAAGACTGAGACACATTTGAAAGTACTGTTACCAAGAAGTACCTTTTCCTTCTTATCATCTTTAATGTCAAGTTCATCTGTGCTTCCTCCATCGATCTCTTCTCTATCGGCGTTGTCCACATAACTGTGCTGTTCCAGCTTCCACCTCGTAAGCTCCTCCTTGCCGGGAAAAGAGTTGTCATTCTTTTCACGCAATTCGTTGACGTATTGCTTGAAGGTTGCCCCCATTGTGGACAGGTGGTGAAGTCTAGAGTTATTGTAAAACTCCGACAGAAAGCCAGCATCTCCTGCCGACCGAGAGGTCCACGAGGAGGTTTTCGGAGCATGCCTTTCAGTGGGGGCATTCACAGCGGAGGGTTCACTGCCGCAGTTTGCCATACCCTCCAGACATGAATCTGGTCTGGGATCGAGTGCACTGCTTGAGTTTGACTCGCATGAGCTGGCAGATAATTCTTTGTCATTTGTTTCTACTTCAATGTGTGCAATGGGCATTTTTAGCATGTCTGGAAATGTTTTATGATCTTCCATTATCTGATCAGATGGCTTAGAGATATCGAGAGGAGTACTGGTGCTTGCCAAGAGCCAATTAGAATCTGTTGATACTTTGCTGGAATCACCAAACTGAAGCCTGAAAAAAAACATACCTGCCTTTAGTTGTATGTTCATCCAGAATTGGAACCTAACACTTTCTTGAAAAATCTTGTTTTTCACTAATTTAATGATTTTATTTTAAGTAGGTAGGTAGTTAAGTTGAGATTTGGTTCCAAAACCTAATGAAAGGTTGATGCAATGTATTGTACGTAACTACCAACCTAAAACTTTTCTGTATCTACCTCGATAGGTAGGTACTATGGAGGCAAGTAGTTTATGGTACCACTACCAACTACCTACCATGTTTAGCAACTATCAAATTCGTAATAAAATAGATTATATAGTGGCTAATACTGGATTCTTAGTGCTTTATCTTCCACTGACCTGGGCTGTGTAACAGATTGGTGAGAATATAGCAGGTAGGTTCGGAAATCAAGAAGTTTATTAGCTTGGACACTGTCAACAATCCATTCTGGTTTCACCACCTTCATTACTTTCAGTTTCATGATCTTAACATTGGGTAGATTTGTAGCAACGATGTGGGTGGTGTTTTGGCCCAAGTAATGGTGATACATTCCGCCATGAATCATCATAATTCTCTTTAATTCATCGGCCGAAGGTGCTTAAAAAAATAAATATAGCTGATTCTGAATAGCTCGGGCATTGTTTATAATTATATGTTGGTAGGCTGGATACCACTCCCACCAAATACATACAAGTAAATCCGTTCACATAAATAGCTACTCCGTTAAATATTCCGCTCGTTGTCTCCTTAGCGCCGTCACCCACTTCTTTAGCAGCTGTATGTGTGAACTGTTCTTTTAGCTTTTCTTTCTTTGCTGCCATGTAACCTCCCTTCAATAACATTACAGTACATACATAAGTGTTATAATTTATATGATGGGTAAATATTTGTTCCTTTTAATAATATAAGGAGAAGTACAAGGCACCATAGGTACACATGCATTTTGAGGTTATAGGCTCCATGCAACAGAAGGGAATCATTTTATGTATTGCACACTGGACGCTTTACAATACGAATTGGGTATATTGAGGTACTAACTTTGGCCTCAAATCCGTCTTCCCCAAATCCTCTTCTAGGCCTTCGTTTCATTTCGTTAACAAAAAATCACAAATTTCGATCGATTTGAGGAGCTGTCAAAGCTAAAGAAGTCGGTGGCTGAGTGCTGTCATCTTCCCGCCTCCGCAAGTACTTTTACCTTTTGGTTTCAAGCAGTTGGCGTTCTGTTTGGCGCGAAATTTTCTACCAATGGTAACATCCGACTGTGGTCAAGTGTTCGTTGATTGGATGGTTTAAAGGATATCAGCATTGCCACACTCATGAAAATTTAAGGAGATGTATTTTATCAGGCCTTTTCAGGGCGACGGTTGTCGAGTGTTATGGGTTTGTTGATTGTGTAAAAAATGTTAGATGTGCTACGAAATATTCGTGTTTCAGTTGAAAGCTCAAGATAACAAATGGCAGACCAGAGAAAATTAGAAGCCGGCAGAGAAAAGGTAAACCCTACAGGGTTAGATGCCCAAAAATGACGCCCAGGCATCGCCAGTAAATTAGGCATATTGAGAGGACCTTCTTAGGCCTACATATTTAGCTATTAATAGACTTCATCAAGAACTAGGAATGACCATTTACTAACGGCCTATTTCATTTTTATTGATTATTTTATCTTTCATTAAAATCGAAGGTATCGCTGGGAATTAGAAGCCTACGGGGACCACTTGCGAGGGCCACTTGCTGCCATCGAATAATTCAATATAAATTTCCGGGGCCGTTACCAACTAGTTATGTTTCAAGTCTTTATGCCAATAATACTTTAAATCCTGCTTGAACGACGAAGTTTCCTAATTGAATGCACGGTACTACTAATTACTTACTTTTGGCTTCCGCTTCCTTTCTGCAAAATTTTCCTAGGGAACCACCTACCTAACGAGGTAGGTGGGTAAAGGTATACTCTCCTGTTCTACATGTGAATTTTACATGAAAATAAATAGCTGGTTGAAGTAAATCCATTGGCAAACAGGCCTGGCACCCACTCTATTACTACTTTTGTTCGCTATCATTTCAGTTCGTGCTCCCTGTTTAGTGGACGATATATATTTTATGCTTTCTGTACTGCGTTTCAGAGTTGCCTAGGTTAGGTACAATTCATTAGCTTAAATTACGAGGTATGTTTATTTGCCTTGCTTCCTAGGATTTCTTTGTAGTAATATTTATTTTCTACTGCAAATTAATATGCTGGTTCAAATTCAATGCTACAACAAAATTAACCTTTCTGCAAGTTTTTTTTTGGTTGGTATTTGCTTTACTTCATAGGTAAAAGATCATGTCATGTTACTTCTTGGAATAAAATCAATTGAAACTAACTAGGTAGTCTACAATCTAGAAACTAGAAATTTCAGGAAATGGTAATGGCTTTGAAATGGCATAGGTACAGATGTCGGGACATTCTGGCCATATCGGACTAAGTCGTGTGATTATTGTCATGTCATGGTAGGTATGTATTTACTCACCTATTGAATATGTAGCGTAGGTATGTTCCTACTGCAGTGCAAAATGTAGTGATAATGTAATTTAATTTTTAGTCGGTGCACAACACAATAAATTGTTGGAAGAGTGTGGGTGGCAAGGGGAGGGTGTTCTACTATACATTAACTCTCTTCATTTTCACTTTCTTGCACTCACATAGCTGGATAGTTACTTTAAATAGGAACGTGCTATCTCCGACTTTTAGACAAGTTCAAACTTTCAGACAAGTTTGGATTTTTGGACTGCCTCGGACTTTGGGCAGTCTTGGATTAGTTACGATTTGAATTTTAAAAATGTATTTCGGGCTGTATTTCACGGCTTAGTTACTTACCTAGGTCGGACCTGGCTAGGTGAAACTGAAAATAAAGACCCAAGTCCATTTTTGACTTAGGTATAGGGTTCATATGGACCCAAGGAGTTATGGTCGATTCAATGGAAGCATTTTGTATATTTGAATTGTAAGAACTAAGTTAAGTACCTACCAACTTTTGTATGGTTATCTTTTAACTATTCAATGTTACTTGGGCGTTCTTAAAATTCAGACTTACAATAGCTATCATGTAGGTAGGTATCTTGCGATCTCAATTGATATTCTCCAATTCAAAATTTTCACACTCCCACCTAACCCACTACCTCACTTCCCAGAAAGGTTGTATAAAACTATGTGTCATCATAACTCACCATTAAATATCAAATATCTGCTTTCTGGTAGATAGTAATTTCTCTAGAGTATCTTTTAAAACAATACTGTTTATATGGATATGATAATAGTTTAAATAGCAACACTCAGGTATGTTTCCTGTGACAAAGATAACCTTGGTAGAGGTGGCAGAATCAAGTGGAATGCTATGTTGATGCATTCTGCTCCGCATTATAGCAGTTGCTCGATACAGGGATAGTCTATCAACAGACGCTCGTCCTGGTAAAGAACCTAGTGCCTAGTTTATTGGTAGGTAGGTTGACGTTGAATGATATACAAAATGAACCTAATTTGATTTATTATTTTAGTTTGACAATCTGCGTAGGTACCTACTGGAAGTTTCTATGTAGTACGGACTATTACTGGTACAGGACATACCTATCAGGCTATTTAAAAATCCACCTTGTCAATAGCATGCTCTAATAGCCTATAGAATAAACCTTATGTCTAGGTTGAATATGGATGCAAGTTTTTACCTATGTCTTGTAACCTATTTGTGATATAAGTATAACTAGGTAGGTAGGTACAGGGGTGTAGCCAGTCCTTAGTAATTGACCGATATCAAATTAGGTTAATAAATTAACCAAATAGCAATCGTCATGTGTTCCAGAGTTTAATATTTAAAATTATTTAATTAATTTTAATTTAACTCGTCGCCTGCTACAACAGTGGTATGTAATTCCGTCGGTGGTTTCAGCTGGCTGCCTACAAGAAGAAGAAAAGAGAGTCTGGTCCACTGGGAAAGTCAACATCTAGCGGTCGCAGCCCAGACACATCAATGGACACTTCTACGACATCCAACGAATCTGTCAGTCCTTTGCCGAACCGACAAGATGTAGTTCAGAGGCTTACGACTAGAGTCAGAGACCTAGAGGAATTATTGGCAGGTAAGTGGGTGACTAAATATAACCTGGTAGTATTTGGGCAACACTGCTAAACAGCAATATTCTTACCTTGGATACTATAATAAATGTTTGCTGTTAACCACAGGTATTATTATGGTTTTGCTCTGATTCAAAGTTGTACCAATTTCTCCCAACGTTTCGGCTGTGTTAGCGAAGTCATTTAATTATTAATCGCCGAGACAGTAAAGGGAATTACGTGGAGTTTGGATTTTATTTGCAACTCGGAGGCTGACCAGTAACACTGCAGTGTCGGCAAGCCTTGCATTGCGGTTAACAGCTGGCTCCGGGCCCCGTTTCAGGCAAGAGCGCTGCGATACAGGCCATGCAGGAGCGGATCGACGCCTCCGCGGAATTCTCGGCCGACATCTCCACGGGGATGCTCTCGTTTAGCCTGGAAGCCGACTACAAGACCCATCTAGAACGATACCAGACTAGGGTAACGTTCCTAACATCATTATCAAGTCGAATTTGTTGTCACAGCAAACTGGTGGGACGAAACTTAATTGCCTCAAAGTAAGCAATTTCACTTTTTTTAGCAAGCAAATTTTCTGATCTAGAAGCGGCCCTTGCATTAGAAACAATTATCAGAACTTATTCAAATGATTCTCTTAAATATGTGCTCAACCTGATAGTGAATATACCTGATTTGCCTGAAAATGACCTTGTTTCACCAAAATTTTCTGGGGGACAGCCCCCTTGATGCCAGTTCAAGTTGAACCTTGTCCCCCCCTCCCCCCTCCTCCTCCTTGGCAAATACCATTACTTTGCACCTGCTGGTAGGTACCTGGACTTTTTCTGTGTGAATGCTTTGGAGGAATGTAGCAATCAACATCATACATTTCTTTTCAATAACTTTTTCAACATAACATCCGCAGAACGCAAATTTCAGCGTTTCTCTGTACCTCATGCCGAACTCGTTTTGTGACGTCGCTCGTCTCCCCAGCTGGAGGAGTTCTCTGCGGCCGTGGCGCAGCGCGACGAGCTGATAGCGGAGCTGACCGCGCGACTGGCGGAGGTGGCACTGACCAACGCAGAGCGGGACTCGCGCGAACACGGGCTCACCGCCGAACTGGCGCTGCTGCAGCGGCAGCTGCGCGCCACGCGGGACCTCGTGCAAGGCACCGACTGGAACACGGGCGTCGACCCGCAGCAATTCCTCGACGCTCAGAATCAGGTGGGGCCGGTTGCGTGACCTTCGGGATCAGGTGCTCGACTTTCGTGCTTACGCTTGGCACACACAACATGCATTGTGCCATTCTTGTGAAGTCATGTTGCCTTATTTGCTGTCTGGTAAATTGTGTTCCCTCTTGCATCACTTACTCCTTTCCCATCACATTTCAGTACTCGACTTTGACGCAATATTTGTGTGCCAATTTCATGGCCAAGACATTTATTGATGAAATGCAGAGTCGGAAGGGTGCTAAAGTATTTGTTCCATCTTGGCAGGTGCTTGCATTGGAAAACTCAGTCGGCCAGAACAAGGCTGTGATCGACCGGCTGAATGCGGCAATCCAGCAGAGGGACGGAGAGTTGCAGCAGAAGAACCAAGTAGTCCTGGAGAAGGACAGGCAGCTGCAGTTGAAGGACAATGTGATCCTGGAGAAGGAGCAGGCTCTGCTATCGAAGGATGCCGAGCTGGAGCAGAAGTCACGCGAGCTGAGTGCACACAAGAAGCAGGCGGCGGCAGAGGTAAGCCGGAGATCCTCGTTGGCAGTCAGGTCTGTGGAAGCCATTCTGTGGCTGGGTGAAGATGTATGGGATGGGCGCCATCATTAGGATTATTACAAAGCAATCTGAAAATCAATAGACAAAAAACCTTCCATGATAATGCCATCATCATGTTCGTCCATGGGTTAGTTGGCAGCGTGGCAAGCAACGTTGTAGCACTGGTGGTGACTTACGTGTCTGCAGGTGGTGTCACTGATGCGTCGTGCCGAGGAGCTGAGCCAGCAGGTGGCACAGGTGCAGGCGTCAGGGCATCGGGCGCCGGACTTGCGTCTGCAGCTGGAGGAGGACTTTGGCATGCAGCTGCAGCGCATCAAGGACGAACTGCGGTGAGCAACACGGAACCTCACGCGTCTAGCCGCTTACTCAATCGACTTCTAAGGAACTTGAGGTTCAAATAAAGTAGCATTGGGCAAAATGACAAGTGGTGTATTGCTGCACACAGCCCATTCATGGAGGTATTTTCACCACCTAAACATATGTCTTGGTCTCGTGTCATATCTTGTGCTAAAATGCTAATGTTCGTAATAATTTTAAAAACCTTACTAAAGTTCTTCCGTACTCTCTACGAGAGACTGTCAATGTGGTTTTGGTTCAGTGGCTGTACTAACCAGACTGACCCTAGTATAAACACTTGTCTTCTGCCCGCAGGAGTCAGTCTGCCCTGGAGCTGCGGCAGTGCCAAGACGCTCACATCCAAGAGCTGGACCGAATGCGTGTACAGAACGAGGCCCTCGAGCTGGAGCTGGACTCGCTCTCGACGGATCACCTGGCGTGCAAGTCCGAGCTAGACGCGTGCAAGGAGGCGTACATCGCTCAATGGGCCGACAAGCAGCCGAAATCCATCTCCGTCGAGTCCGATCTGACCGACGAACGGCGCGAGCTGCACCGCACGGAGGTGGAGTCGTTGCGCCAGGCGATCGCGGTGCTCACGCGGCAGGCCGAGGAAGCGATGGGCGCACACAAATCGGTGGCGCACGAGAACGCACTGCTTTCTGCGCAGATGGACACGTACAAGGGGTGGCTGGACGAACGCACGCAGATCGCCGAGAGGAACGGCCAAGACGTGTTCGACTTGCAGAAAGAGTTGTCCGACTACAAGAACCAGTTGGAGCGGCTGGACAATCGGCACTCGGCGAACCATTCGGCGATGCGGCTCAAGCACGAGGAGCAACTCAATGAGTTGGCCTATAAACTGGAAGAGGTCAACACGAAAATGTTGGGCAAGGAGAAGGAATGCGCCGAGAGCGAGGCAACCTGTAAGAAGTACGAAGAACAGCTCAAAGAATTGACTAATTATCTTGATACAGCTAATGCCAAGATGTTGGAAAAGGAAAAAGAATGTTCAACTCAGAAGGAGCAGCTCCATGAGTACAGCAATAAACTGCAAGATGCCATTGCAAAGACTTTGGAAAAGGAACAGGAATGCAAGTTGCACAATAGTCTTTATGCAGATACCATTGCAACTTGTAAAATGTATGAGGAGCAGCTCAAAGAGCTAAGTGATAAACTAGATACCGTAAACGCAAAGCTGTCGCAAAGCGCAAGGGATTGTGAGTCTTACAAGACAGAGATCAGGAGCCTGCAGGGCGGACATCAAAGCGAGTTGGAAGAGTTGAACGTTCAGATCCAGGAGCTGCACTCTCAGCTGAGCAAGGAGCCGATGCCGTCGAGCGTGGAATGCCCGGGCCCGTCGCTGCTGCCGTCGCTGCGTATCAAGATCCGCGACCTGCGGAACCTGGTGCATCACCGCGAGGAGGCGCACGGCGCGGTACACTCGCAGCTGTTGGACGCGGTGGCCAAACTGCACGCGGTGCAAGCGCTGCTACTCGGCAAGGAGGAGTTGGAGCAGTCCCTGATCGAGAAGGAGCAGGCGCTATACGAGGCCAGCCAGTCGTATGCCTCGCTGCAAGGGGACAAGTCTGCGCTGGAGAAACGTCTCGTGGAGCTCGAGGAAGAGCTGCATGCCGCCAAAGTGTCGGAGCAACGCGATACAGAGCTAATCGCAACGCTTCGGAACCAAATCGAAGAGCTTGACCATGGGCGAGGAACGTTGGAATGCAGCCTTGAAGTTGCCAAGTCTTCATTGCAGAAACGAGTCCAGGAACTGGAGGAGCAACTCGGTGCCAAATCGGAGAGAAATCAAGAGCACAATGAGACCGAGCTGATTTCGAACCTCCGGAACCGAATCGACGAACTCGAGAAAGACCGACCTCTGTTGGAAATAAGCCAGTCGTTGACGCCGCTGGAAGGAGCCAACACTTTGCTGGAGGAGCGAGTGGGGCAGTTGGACGAGCAGCTGCGTGCCACAAAAGCGGCACAGCGCAAACCCGACGAACCGCTCGACGAGGCCGAAGTGATCGCGAACCTGCGCAATCGAGTCGACGAGCTGGAGACGGCGCTGCGCGAGATGAGCGGCGGCTCCCAAACGCTGCGCGACACTTTGCAAGAGACGGTGGTTCAGTGTCTGTCGGCGCAGACGGCGTGCGCGGCCAAGGACGAGCTCGTGGACGCCCTCAACCTCCGCGTGCGCGAGCTGGAAGACTCGTTGCGCGACGTCGACAAGATGGCGGCGTCCATGCGCGCCGAGAGCGACCGCATGATGACGCAAGTCGCCAAAGCCAAGGAGCTGCTGAAGCGGTCCAAGGTGGAGCGCGACGAGATCATCGCCTCGTGCAAACGCGTGGAAGACGAGCGCGACGAGCTCCGCGGGCTGCGCGCGGCCGCCGAGGCAGAGCTGGCCGCGCGGCAGCTGAAGATCGACAACCTCGAGTTCGTGGCCGCGCGGCTCGAGCGTCTGGAGCGCGACAACGAGGAGGCCGTCGCAAGGTGCTCGACGTACGAGGCCGAAGTGGTGCGACTGCGCGGCGAGCTCGCTTGCACCGAGTCGAGTCTGGAAGGCGCGAGACAGGAGCTCTGCAACAACCGCGCCCCCGACACCTGTCGCGCCGATCGGCGGCACACGCTGATGCTCGGAGGCGGCGATTTCCTGGACGCTTCGAGCGCGATGAACATGACCGAGTATCTGGAAGTGGCCGGCCGACGACTCAGCCTCGTCGACAGCTACGTCGAACTGGAGACGGTGCGGCATCGGCTGGAAGACGACGCCGAAACGCTGCAGCTGCGGCTGGCCGAGAAGGAGCTGTCGGCGACGCTGGTTTCGGAGGAGGCCGAGGGGCTGAAGGTGCGGTGTGCCGAGCTCGAGACGGCCGTCGGCGACCTCCGCTCGCGGCTGGCCGAAGCCGAGAAGGGGGCCGCGGAACGTGACGAGCTGGCGGCGCAGGTGGCGGCGTTGGCGGCCGAGCTGGGGGCTTTGGGGGCCGTGCAGGACTCGCTCCGGGAGGAGATGTGTCAGGGCAGGCTCGCCGCAGAGGTCGAGGCACATGCTAAGCTGCAGGTAATTGCATTTATACGTTCTCAAACCGTTACATGTCTGTTGTGTGGGCATTATGAACATTTGGCTGGCCGTAGATCTGCGTGGGGTTTGCACTAGCATCTGTGGCTTTGGATGGCTTAGAATGCCACCATCTTTGGTGTGGCAGCTGTCAAACTATGTACAACATTATTGTTCTGTAAAACAATTTTAAAGTAGCTGTGTTCTAATTTAAATTACTTATTTGGTGGTGTGTGGTACGGTTTTGCACTGTTCTATATGACTTTTGGTCCTGTAAAGTACCTTTCTGGTCCTTTTGTAGAACCAAAAGTTATTCAGAACAGAGCAAAACCAAGCCACACACCACCATCTAACCGCGGCTCTGAACCACTTCGCCATCCCAATTTCTATTTTAATATTTTATTGTTGAGTCGTTAGGAAATGGTTAGGAAATGCTAACAAAATGCTGAACTCAATGACACATTTACTTTATTCATTTGCCACCCAATTTTTGCCTGAATTCTGATACAAAACATGCAAGCTGGAAAGGTGCAGATGTCCAAGTATTTGAATCGCTCGTTCAGGAGCAACTGGAGCGCAGCGTGGCGGGTGACGACAACGCCGTGGAGGAGCTGATCTCTGAACTCGGCATCCGCGCCAAGGAGTCGGTCGTCTTGCGGGAGAAGCTCGCCGCCAAGCAGCAAGAGGTGGACACCCTGCACAGGCGGCTGCAGGCAAGAAACCTTACATTGGAAAAATAGCTCCTCCAGCGTACCTAGCGGTTTCTTCACTTTTACGTAATGCCATTATCGGTTCCCATTGATTTTTAAAATTGCTATTTTTTTCAACGGTTGTTATTAAGCTTTGAAACCGAAGGGCAAAATCATAGTTTTATAATCATTGTGCAGAAATTCTATACTGTATTTTGTCAAAGGATTTCAAAGAACTTTATTTCCCCCAAACGTTCTTACCTTAGAAAATTAATAGCTGGACATGTCTCTCCAGAAAAAAAGGTCTTAAAGCATTGTTGGATAACAAAGCAATGGTAATTGATTATGATTGGCAAGTAAAGTTCTGCCCCCGGCCAATTCACGACACTACAAGCCGCGTGTTGTGATTGCAGGACAGTGAAGCCGCAAGCAGTCGTCTGTCGGCCCGGCTCTCTGCCAGCCTGGACGAGGCCGGCCGGCTGGGGACGGAGCTGGAGTCGACGTGGGCGGATCTCCGCCGCTCGGAGACGGAGGTGGGGGCGGCTCGGCGAGACCTCGCCCTGGCCACCCTCGCCAATCAGCAGCTCGTCGATCGGCTGGCTCGCGAGTCCGATAACGGCTCCGTGCAGCTTGCAACCGTGAGTGCCGTTTTGTTTGCAGTTTTATGCACAGGGTGCCTCTGCTCAATGAGAGGGTGTTCTTTGCTTCTGGTGACCAGCTTTCCTGGTTGTTTTTATTCAGTGATTTCAATTTCCTAATTAAGATTCGTGACATACACTGTGGTAACTAATCCATGGAGAGTGCGTGGTTGTAAAGTGTAAACTGTCTAAAAAGCATTCTTCTAGCTCTTCCACACAAGCACAAACTTTGTCACTGCTCCATAACCATAATTTCATATCTTTATTCAAAGCTATGCTATGAAAAATGCTCTGCTGCAGCCTTGTTTCAGTTTTACTTAGGATTCTCGTGCTACTTATTATATTGAAGTCTTTACTAACACCAGAAAGTTGCGAACCCCATGTTCGTCCTTTGCTGACCATATTGCTACAAAGTAATATTTGTGAATTGTTCATCTGATATCATTTCGCATTGCAAATCAGTCTTGTGATGCTGGTAATCATATACTAGGGGTCAGGATCTCAGCACGTCTGGTTATGCAGAGCTCTCCCGTTCAGTAAGTGGATTGTCGTTGGTGTGTACAGACTGCGCTGGCCAAGTTGGCGATCCTGAACGAGAGCCGGCCCGCTGCCGCTGTGGCCGCGCCGGAGTCGCCGCTCGAGGGCCTCGACGAACTGCGCGACCGGCTCGAGGGCATCTTCAGCCGCAACCCTGGTAGGGAATCGGGGTGGCTGATCGTCAGGAAATCAGTCAAACTTGATTTAGCTTTCAAAACCCAGTTTGTAATAGTTTTTTTTTTAAACTGGTGCTTAAAATTAGCACATGCGTATATTAGAGATGTCGGCGGTACCCAGAAATTGGCCCCTACCGGCGCGGGTACCTGGGTACGCTCAAAAGTCAAACCAAAAGATCAAAATTTTTAAATAAAATAAAAAAAGTGTACCAACATGGAATTTTTTACTTGCAAGGTTGTTCCGAAATAGTGTTCTATTTTGTGTGGACAAGACATTCATGAAAAAGTCAGCATAATATTACTATCTGACATGATTTTTATCCTCATTACCCCAATAAAAGAAGCAGTCAATCATGCCTGTGAGTGGTAAAGCCATACAAAGTGTTAAGGTGGTGTAAACAAACAACCCTAACCCCACACTCATCTTTGCTTTGGGCAACAGCCAATGAATCACTAGAATTGAGGAAACATACAAAGAGACTTGTCTGGAAAGGTTGAAGTAGTTCCTTGACATTTTTTGGTTTTGATCGGTTTTGCAGGTCCTGATTTGGAATTGGGTACCTCTGGCACCCAGGTACTTTTTGACCTCTAGTGTATATTTAAAAAAACAAAACTTGAAATGCCAATATATTTTTGCCCCATACAACATTTGCCCCTGGATGCAGGTTGTATTCAGTTAGGTTGTGGCCAGCTCGTAGAGACATTGTGCCCCTCGTTGCAGGTGTGGCGCGGGCGGGCGCGGACTCCCCCGACAAGGCGCACGCCGAGCTGATGGCCGAGCTGGCGTTCTACCGCGAGCAGCACGCGACTCTGGCCGACGTGCTCGGCTCCACCGGCGTCCTGCAGGCTGCGTTGCACCGGCGCAAGCAGCAACTAACACGGAAACTCGACGTGAGTCTGTGGGGAGGGGGGGGGGGGGGGGGGGCGCTTGCTAGTGCGTTCACTGTATTTACTATTAAGATTTTAGTGTGATGTTGCTTATTTTTTGGTAACTTTTTAATGCGCCAACTTACGTTGTAATTCGAACGCGGGTACTCCTGACCAACTTGTTCATACACAAGATACCCTCCCTCCTCTTGGTATCTGATATTGATATAGCTTAGTCTGATTGACACACCAAAATGACTAAATAATTCCCATTTCTGGATAACATTTTACACTGCCACAAAACCTGTGTTTTGTGTACCAAAATCAAGGGATCTTTACAGTCCCGAGTGGATCCACCGCCCATCGTTTGTCCCACAGGAGCAGGAGTCGGTGGAGCGGCAGCTGGAGGAGCAGCGCTGCCTGGCGTCCGAGGCTCAGTTGCGTCTAGCGGTGCTGGAGGAGACGGTGCGCGCGCAGGATGCGGCATTGGCGCAGGCTGTGGCGCAGAGACAGCGCGCCGAGGACGAGCTGCGCGCCATCGAAGAGCGGCTGCGCGACAAGGAGGACTCCCTCGTCAGTCAGCGGCACGAACTCGAAGGCGAGGTGTTCGACCGCGACCTGCGATTGCGCCAGTCGCAGATGCAGTGCAGGACCGCGCAGGTGGGCACTTTCTCTGTTATTCTAGTTCATAATGTCTTGGTGATTAATGACAGCGGCTATTAGAATTTTGAATAAGAGTACCTAATGGGTACATGGTTAGATACATGGCTGCAATGGTTCTCTTACTGTATAAACGTTCCAGGCCACACCCGTTATCTGATCGGGACAAAACAAATATCTACAGAATCCTTACACTTTTGACAACCTATTGCTATTGAATACCTCAGAACCTTGAAATATCTCCTGGAAATCCAAGAAAAGTTTGATCGAATTTACCTCAACAACCATCAATGAATGGTCTTCATCTCAAACAGAAGTAAACAACATATTCAACCAATAAAAACAAAGTGTTGTGTAGTGTTTTCTTTTGGGGTTTTGAGGTAACCCAGGTACCCGCGCGGGTACCCGGGTACTGATCACGGGTGCCCGGGTCCAATTTCTGAGTACCACCGACATCTCTAGGTACTAGTAATTTTTTCATAAAAATCCAATGGATTAATTTGAGCTTGACAGATTTTCAAGGTACTCTGAAGAGAAAAGAAGTATTCAAAATGAATGCACACATAAGATTGGGTATAAATAATTTGTTGTGCCGAGCTCGCTGTTAGAATATGAATATGCATGATAATATAATTCCTCTCAACAATGTTTGTTAACTAGCTTTTCCTAATCTGCAGCTGGAGACGTCCCACGCCGAAGCCGCCTCCGCACTAGTCCCTGTGCCTGTCGTGGCGCCCGCAGTCTCTCCCGCTCCCGCTCCCCCGTCCGCCTCCGCTTCCGCGTCCGGTCTGGACCCGCTGGAGGCGATGCGCCGGGACATGAACGCCGTGCACGATGCCGCTCTCGCGCGGCTCAAGTGCCACCTGCGCCGTGTCTTCTCCGCGCAGGAGTCGGAGATGCAGGCGCGCCACGCGGGCCAGCTGGCGCAGGCGCACGAACACCACAGGCAGCAGGTAAACTGAGCGCCGTGTGTGGCGGCTCTTTGATGGGTTTCAAGGTGATTGTGTGTGCACAACTGCACGCTTGTTGTTTCGTCGGCTCCTTTAGAATTGTTTGGTTATTTTTAAATTCCTTGATGCTCCAAATACATAAGACTGACTGAAGCTTGCGCCAATGTGGCTAGGCACAAAGCCCCTTTGCTTGAATTGTCTGAACATATCATCGGTCAATTTTTGAGTAATTATCTGTAAGCATCAGCACTGTTCACTTTTATTGATTTGTTATTTGTTGGCACAGTAGGTATATGGAGGCCACGATATATTTATAGATACTGTATTTACAGCTATTTACAGCATATTATTTTAAAAAATATATATTTATTATTTTATGGTTCAGTAGGGAGAGTTTTTCTCTTCCTACCAATGGGAACGTTTGGCTAATGCTCAGGGCAGCCAATGTGGTAAATTACGGTATGTCCTTAGATTTAGTAATGGGGTTCTTTTAGGTTCCTATGTATCTGGATCTACCTATGGAACAGGAAACAGCTATGGAGGCATAGCTATTAGCTAGGATCAATTGCCAAGAATTTAGAAAAAAATATTTGCCTGGCCATGGCATTTATTAGGCTATAGGTACACCTCTGGACTTTGAAAGCAAGCCAGTCGAATTTAGGCTATGTCCTCAGAAAGGTGTGACTTAAAACAGCATAGGCAGGCCAGGTACCGACCACGTGGGTTAGCACATGGAGGAACTGGATGACATGCATAGCGGGTCCAAATCTCGTAATGACTAACCGGTATCGGTAATAGGTACTAATAATAAGTACCTAATAATAACTAATACTAGTAATACTAAAGTAATAATAACTAATAGTAATACTAATAATAACCATTAACTTGATTAAAATATAACAGACACAATTAACAGAAATATATGGAAACTGAAAATGGAAATATGTGTTTTCTTCAATATTAACAAAGTAGTCATTAAGAAGGATTTATACTTTATAGCAAAAAGAAGATATGAGGGGTTTTCTATTTTATTTTCTAGCTATAAAATTAGGTTTTTTAGGCCAGTGCAGGTGTGTGGAGACTGATACAAAACTTGCCAGAGAACTAAGTCACGAGTTTTGTGAGGCAGGCACTGACAATAAAACTGGTTTGACAAAAGAAAAGATTGAATGACGGAGTGGTTCAGAGCCATGGCTAGAAGGAGGTAGGTAGGTAAGTTGTTTGGAAATACTCTGATTTCAAATCAGAGCATTTCTGTACAACTTACCTCCAAAATCGAGATTGCGACTGAGCAATGAGCATGACATCCCTTGCCACCATGTGCTCATCCACGTGGTCAGTACCTGGCCTGCCTATGCTCTTTTCAGACAAACATTTCTGAGCAGATGGCCGACATTCGACTGGCACGCTTTCAAAGTCCAGAAGTGTACCTACCTTATATTTTTTGAATATTGGATCATTTAAAAAATGATTTCTCATATTTGACTGCAGGGATCATTTTAATTTATTCCTTTGTGTATTTAATTCTCGATTGCATGGCTGACAGCAGTGATCCGTTCTGTGAAGCATGGTGCTTGCACTTGTAATGACACAATATGACTTGGTAGCTCGTATGTTTTGAGAGCCATGATATGACGACGGTTGTTATTACACGGTTTATGCTAATTTTGGGTGGAATTTTGGTTGTAAAAGGACCTGTTTCGTTGGAGTGCGCTCCGTTATCTTCATGATGTCTTCTCGGGAGATGGCCTGAAGATGGCGGAACACACTCCACCGAAATGCCGCGATGACCGAATGTTAGGACTAAAATTCCGTCCACATGGAGCAAACGCCGTGAAACTGCATCTCTAAATGTGACTTTTATTTATTAAATTTTTACAGTGTACTGCAATGTTATTGCAGAAATCTTCTTGTTTCAAATTTTCTTTTAGTTTGTATTTTGTTATTTAATGTTGTAACTTGTAAGTTGTCATTTCCTGGCCAAAATGAAATGCTCATGCTAGCTGGATTTCTAGATATTGAAACAGCAACCCTCCTAAAACAGAATGATAATAAAAAGCTATTTTCTGGTGCATTTGGTTGTTGTTTTATTTCTTATAATTTCAACCGGCCTTCCATGGGCTCGGGTTGTGCATGCCGAACTCTCCGAACTCTTTCACTTGCTGCACAACAGCACCTTTTAAGTGTGAATGTGCCTTGCACAGTAACTCCAACTAGAAGCATCTATTTAAACTAATCCATTGTCTCTTTTTCGTAATCGGTACTTGCTTTGCTACATGCCACTTAACTTAACACACATCTGCAGTGCTGCACTCTGACAGCTTTCAGTTTATCGTCTCTGGAAAACGGGTATCGCCTTATATGGATAGTCCCGAGACACTATCAGGGAGAACGTCAAATGCATTTAGTTAGACCCCTGCTCTTTGTTGCCCAGGTGGCCAAGTGCCTTGGAGAGTGCAAATTTCCTCACTCCATTTCCAATTTTGCAGCTAGCTACCATTCAGCAACAACTGCAAGAAAACTTCAACGACCTCGAATCAAAACTGACCCAAATTCATGACGAGAGAGAAGAGCTCGACGTCGATTTGGAAGAGATGAAGATTCAGCTGGACGGCAGACAGAGGGAAGTCTTCGACGTCTTGCAGAGGAAGTTGAAAGTGTCTGGACAGAAGCAGATGTCGGCAGCCATTGAGAGAGTGAAGGTGAGTCATACGGAAGCGATTGTTTCAAGGGCGTCACCCGAGCCTTTGTTTGCTCATTGCTTGCGATAGCGAAACGTGTCGGTAATTTATGCGCTTGTTTCAGAGCGAGCACGAGCGGATGGTTGCCAATTTGAGCGTGGTGCATTCACAGGAGCTGATTGCTATGCAGTATAAACTGGAGCAGAAGAATAATTCAGAGTTGCACGTTATCAAGCAGGTAAATCATATGCAGCTCTTGTTATCTCTTCAAATACCTACTACCTAGGTACTTTCAATTCCATAAATGTAAAATAGTGTTAGAGAAACATGTACAAACAATTTTAAATTTTGATTGTTAATTAAATATTCATTTGGAGTAAAATATGCATGCATAGGTAATATATCCTAGTAAAAATTAAATCTCCTTTTTCCTGTTGCCAATGTATGTTCTATGATCTAGCATAATAATATGTGGGTTGTGGAATGAACTTTAAGCCTTGCAAAAATAGTTATTTAGATTACTTGAGTCTTGATTGCTGCTTTTTTTAATGTCACTACAAGTTTCATTTCATTTTCATTCGGTCCCTTCGAATTTTTGAAAATTTCAATGCTTTAGAAATTATACACTTAATTTGATTGTCAGGGGTAATTCGTGTGTCCTGTGTGTAATGGTCATGTTCTTGCCAGGATCTGCTCCATTCCTACGAGAGAGACTTGAGGAAAGTGGAGCAGGAATGTGCCGCCGAACTAGCCCGGCTGAGGGAAGCGCCCAAGGTCTATCCGACGGACTCCAAGTCGGCGCTCGGATTGCTGAAGCACTTCCTGTGCGCTGAATTCGCACAATCGTTCCAGGTAGGTTAGCTTCCCCAAGGAGTTGTATTGCAAGCAAACCAAGTTCTCGGGACTTTGCTGAAGAAAGGACCTAACCTACGCTCAGTACCAGATTCCCCTCAGTTGCAGTACCAACGATGGTGGGCCGTGGAATTTGGTCTGTCTGGGTTTCTTGGGATACAAGAGCCTATCCAAGATAGGAACTCGGCAATTAATTGGTACCTACGCCGCAAGCCAAGATGTTGTTTGTTTCATATAGTTTTGCCATACGAGTTTGTATCAATTGCACAGGTCTCATTCTGTGCGGCTGTGTAAAAGGCCCATGCCAGAGGAATGTCGCTGCTATAGCCTCTGTGTCTTTGTCAGGCACTGGCAGACGCCCACTACGGGCAGTACGAGAAGGAAATCCTAGAGCTCAAGTCGCAGCTGGAGACGGCCATGAGACTGGAGCTGCCCGAGGACCGGGACGAAGCCCTGGAGCTGCTCGACTCCGAAGAGGAACTCATCGAGCAGACGCAAGGTCAGTTGGCAACACATGCATCTCGATATTGGTGTTTGACAAATATATTTCTTTAATCAAGCTACTAGGTACTTAACTTAAAATATCCTGCATTTTTTTTCATTTGAGTTGGTAAAGTTTTCTAAATTTCAACATAAACAGAGAAAATACTGAACTGATGAAATATCCAGGCTAGACATAAGTCACATACAGCAGTGAGCCAGTACTACAGTAGTGTTCTGCCAAAAGTGTTCCCAGTGACTTGTTCTTTTACCTGAATAAAAGTCTTGTAGTTTTTTAGATATTGAATTGCCTATGGTGTGTTTCAATCTGGCCTTTAGTGTACAAACATGGGCTTTGTATTGCAGCCATGCTTGCGCGTGTGGTGACCGAGCATGCGCGGCTTGCGGAGGCGTTGGGTGGACACGTTGACGGCGTCAACGCGCAGCTTCTGGCGTTCCTGGAGCTGACGGCGGCAGACGTGCGCCAAGCCGCGGACGCCGCCGCTCTGCGCCAGACGCTGGCCGACGAGCGGCAGGCCGCGCAAGCCGCTCACGAACATCACGGGTACGCTGGCGGGCTTCTGTGGTCCAAAATACAAAATATTCACCCGAGAGAGTATCGTTTTTGTTTCTTACCACTCAAATACCTTTCCATAATAATTAATTATCAAGATCAGCTAAGTTTCACTAATTTCATTTGATATCAGACCCACTCACAGCTTAGTAACTTCATAGCAATAACAATAACAGACATGAAACTACATAAGAGAATTTGAATGATAGCTCTGATAATGAGATCACAATCTAACGCAGTAAAAACTAATGCAAAACTGATCATAAATTATAATATGCCCTCCAATATAATTTCAATATCCAATACACATACACATACCAGCAATAGAATAAGGAAAACCCATGCTTTTTCATCTAAGCAGCTATATTGGAAGCCCTTGAGAAGGTAATGTACAGGCTACTAATTATTAAGGACTAGGCTTTCAGCATTTAATGCCTTCCCATTTTGGAATTGTCTTTGAAAAAACCCAACCTGCATAGCTGAACCTCGATGTCCTCTTGGCTTGCAGTCAGCTGCTGTCGTCTGCGTTGCGCGAACGCGACGAGGCAACCGCGCGACTGACCCGTCTCCTGGCCGCGGCCGGCGTCGAGTGTGGCACCTGCGCCGCCGTCCGCGCGGAGACCGAGGAACGGCACCGCCGCGAGGTCGAGGAGTTGCGAACTTACTTCGAGAAGAAGTGCGCAGACGTCGAGAAACAGTGAGTCGGCATCGCCTGCCAGAGTCTACTTTTAAACGCGTACTGGCAGACATGTCACCAGTTCTTGGCAATTCACCACCAGCACTGTGATGCCATCTGCACTGATTGCTTGTAACAACCCACAAAACCACAAGTGACCAGTTCTCACTGGGAGCTAGGAGGTACTGAAGTTACAACAAGGAACCAGAACACCCCAAACCATAGGTTATTTCTACCTATAGCTATAAATCATTCAGCCACTCTACTGCATGAATCTGTGGGAGGCCAAGTGATCCTGGTTTTATTATTTGCTATTTGCATTGAGAATCCTATCCCCCACTAACATCTAGGCTAGGTTATGGGCGGCACTTATGGCCATCGTTTCAACAATACTACTGTCCCATCGAACGTTGTGGAAACTGCACATTGTAACAAGAGCGGTTGTTGAGCTGGAAAGTGTGCATTTCTGCCGCCAGTTACTCGGAGGAGGTCTTCAGCCAACACAGCCGCAAGATTTCCACCGACAGCAGCAGCTGCGAGATCGAACTCGGTGCCGACATCTTCGCGGGGCCTGCGGCCACCGACAACTCGCACGTCTGCAATTCGCTCGACTCTCACAGCTTCAAGTGAGTACAGGTTGCATGTTAGTTGAGTGCCAACCTCCTAACTTAGTATGGATGGATTGCATGCATTAATCTTGCTGCCTATTGTACAGTCAACCTTTAGATGAACAAAATGAAGAGGAACGCTAGGTACCTATTACAGTTTTGAGATTCAAATCTCCTTTCTCCTAACCAAAGCACCAGCTTAGATAATTATAAAACATTAAAACTGGATCTTTGATTAGATGGGAAGTGTCTAGCTGCTTGCCAATGCTTAGATACCTTTACTAGTTAGATAGTAGGTACTTCACACTTCTTCATTACAAAATATCAAACTCGAGCGATGTCCGCTGAGCCCAATGCTTCCGCCGCAGGGACTTCCGAGTGGAGCTGGCTGGTGCTAAGGCGGCTTTAGAAGATGGCGCCAGCGCCGAGATGGCGGCGCTCAAGGGGCTGTACGATGGGCGGCTGCGACAGCTGGCCGCAGACCTGGAAGCCGCTCATCAGGTAAGCTCTTGCCGTGGCCAGTGAACTCCCACATTCAACACCAATTTTTCATGTGGCTCCGGCAATTGGGTTTACAGTTTTACACTTGACTTGTCTATATAAGTTATAACGTTGCCTCCTGTTCAAACAGATAAAAGCAAAAGACCCTCTCAAATCAGTTTGTAATTTATATATATATATATATATATATATATATATATATATATATATATATATATATATATATATATATAAAAATATATCTTTTTCCAATGAGGGTATACAAAGGTATCAAGGGTTAGATTAGGTTTAGAAGTTTTGAGAAGGCCTTTTACACACTTTTTCAACTGCATGAAAAGTTATCCTTGATTGGCAAAGAATACCCATTTGATCAGTACCAAAAAAAGTACTGCATTAGCACTTAGCAGTTAGCACAGAAACAGATGTTGTTTTAGGAACTGAGCTAATGTATTTCCATTTTCCTGGCTTCCGGGTTACAGGCTAGTCTGCACGAGGCAGAGTCCAAGCACGCCAAGGAACTTGAAAATGTACGAGCCCAGCTGTGCTCTGAGATGGAAAATGCACGTGCTCAGCTTAAGGCTGAAAACTTGAGGGAACTAGAAGAACGTGTGGAGCAGACTCGATCCCAGCTTGAAGCAGAACATTGCAGGGAACTCAGGGAACGGCTAGAGCAGACATGTTTGGAGCTGCAAGCAAAACATGTTCAAGAACTCGAAGAAAGTTTGGAGCAGATGCGTTCCAAGCTTGAGACAAAACACCTTCAGGAACTGGAAGTTTGTGTAGATAAGGCACGCTCTGAACTGCAATCTGAACACCTTCAGGAACTAGAAGATCGGATGGAACAGATTCGATCCAAACTCCAAGCAGAACACCTTCAGGAAGTGAAAGAACGTGTGGAACAGACTCGTTCCAAGTTGCAAGCTGAGCATTGCAGAGAACTTGAGGAACATGTCAATCAGTTGCGAACCCAGCTCCAAGCAGAACATATCCGAGAACTTGCGGAACAAGTCGACGAGGCGACGGAAAGCATAAAGTTGGCGGCAGAATTGGAGCAGGTATGGATCTTTGATATGCTAGCCCTATAGCATTATTTTCTTTCCAGGGGAAGTTATTCTTATCTACGTAAAATCGGGCACGTTTGTGGAATTTTACCTACCTGTAGCTTTTTACTTGCCCATGAAAATTACACCACAGAATTTTCGTAAATTGAAATCTCGTATTAGAGAGTGAAGGTCAGATTCTTGCGGCATGCCAATTCTGGAGAAATGCAAACCGGCCCACGGTAAATGCACCTCGTAGCTATGTTTTTCATGTTCTCTTCTTAGTTCTTTTCTTACCATCTATCAACAATTAAAATATCAGCTTTCAGTAGGTATCCAAAAAGCCTAACTTTCATTAGTTACCAATTTATATGAGTTTTTGTTCTAGCATCTTTACACAAATTTGGAGTCATTTATTGATGAGCGTAGCGAGCGAAGCGAAATCATCAATTTCACTACTGCTAAAAAAACCACTTGTGTTGTGTGTGTTTGTTTTTTGTATGTGTGTTTGCGCGCGCTCTACAGGCCAAACGCCTGCTTCGATTGGGATGGAATTTTCAGGGTGGCTACTTTTGTTCTCACCTTAGACCCCCTGCGTTTTTCACGCAAATTCTCCATACCCTTCACTTTCAAACCAGAAAAAAGAGCAATATTCGGCAATTGAGAAAGTTTGGAAAAGTACGGAAATTTATTTAAAAGTGCGTATTGTTTGCAAATTTCCCCAAGTTCCGTTGTTGTCTTTAGAAACCATCGAAACCAAATCGAAACATCACACCAGATTTTTTGACTTGAAGTTGACTTCAAGATTTGACAGATATAAGAAATTTTGTCAATTTCGTGCATGCAAGTTTTTGAAAGTAGGTCCACGGCAGAAATATATCCCCAACCTAATAAATACACTTTGGGCATGAGTTACATTTATGAATTTACATGCACATTGCTCAATGACCTCAAAATGAGCATATTTCCGCTACCCGACAGCTCGGACAGAAACAAAGAAAGGTCAGAATCGTTAACATTTTCAAGTGATCAGAATTTTTGAGAAAGCAATGGTCCGGCTTGCTGCTCTATGATTTTCAAAGGCTTTTTGCCTCAATCATTTTATGCGTTACCTATATACAAACCACTACGCTCATCTTCAACGCAACACAAATTGCGAAGCCCTAGTAATTATAAGACTTGTAGCAGCCAGCAGTTTGTTTCCAACAGCTCCATTGGACAATACGGCTGTGTGTGAGCTGAGAGTGAATGCCCTTTTCTTGGTCTAATTAGTAATTAGTAGTTAGCTATTCATTCCCTTCTTAGTTCTTTGTTGAAACCCCACAGTGCCAAGATGCTTGGCAAATTGGACTAAGCCTGCTTATTCCATTCTAACTGCCTGGTTTATGGGTGGGTTTGAAATCAATAACGCTCAAGCTATTGACTCCCTGTCCAAGCTGGGATTGTTTTCCACAATTGTTTGTTTGAGAATGAATTCCAACAGAGTGCTTTGCACATTTTCTTATTACCAAGTTAAATTTGCTTTCAGTAATTAGCTTGCTTTTTCTGGCCAGGTAGGTAGGTAGGTATCGTTACCATCAGATGGTGTGCTAGTGCTATATACTTTCCTTCTGCAGGAAATGATAAGGCATATTAACTTGTAATATGTCTCAAAAAGATTAAAATTGCTTATGTGAAGCCATATTTTTTTAGTACCTACCTACTGTAATGTAAGTGTACAGAGAAGCTGCTACATTTTTATTTGAGGCAGGTCAGTTAGTAGGTAACTAATTTGATAAATCTGTACTCGAATGATAGGCATCCTGCATCGATCAATTTCGATGAAGTAATAGATTTGTTAAAGTCTTCCTTTTAAATGTGCTTTTGCCAAGATACGTAACTCGGTGAGTGTGGATGACTTTTTCTCCACGTCCTGACGCGTCTGATCCTGCAGGAGAAGTTCATGCGAGTGCAGAAAGAGATCATGTCCGGCTTCCTGCTGCAACACGAGCAGGACGTTCAGCTCATCACGCAGAAGCTGGAGGCTCGCCTGCATGCCGCCAACGCTAAGATTCACAAACTAACGCAGGTTCGTTCCCGTCCTTATTTTATTTCCACTCCAAAATCCATGTTTGTGATTCCAGTTGACCCAGGGTCAACTCAGGGCTAAAGGCTCCCTATGGTGGCTAGAATTCATAGCACTGCCACTAAATTTCATGTTACCACCACTGTCGATTTATAATTGGGCTCAATTTTACCTTAACCATGAGATTTTACAGATTTCTTTGAGCTGGTTGATAAACACTTTTCTGCAATTTAATGGCTGGTCACTCGAATATTGTTTCCACACTCCTCGTTCCCAGCACGCGCCAGCTCTTGACGATAGCACCTTCCGCCTTTGTATGTTTGCACTGTATGTTTCGTATGTTTTGCAGGAGCACGCAGAATATGCCGAGTCGATCTTGCAGAACAAACAGCAAATTCACGCTGAGGTACAGGAAGACGTTCTCAAAGCGCTGGAGAATCATTTGCAGGTCTGCAAATCATTATACAGTCTGTCGGTGCTTAGTCACGGCAATATTACTTTACTTACTACATTGACTGTCATTCTCACAAAACAAAACATCCGCACAAAAATAATGTTAGCTTATTCTAAGAGTGACAAATTTGTCATATTGCTACTTTCATTCAGTCTTATATCTTCAACCAGGGCTGGCCAAGAGCAAAGTCCAAGGGTTAGCAATGGCTGCCTATGTATGGAGCTGCACAAATGATTCATGAAATCTCTTGACATAAGATCAGAGGTCATCTTTGTTTATAACTTTTGCAGTCATGCTGGCAGCCTACAAGTTAAAAGTAATTTGCCACCTTATTACTAGCTGACCACCAATTTTATTAAACATGTACAAGCAAGTGTTGGCTCAGCATCAATGGGCAAAGTCAATCGACGAATGTCTTACTTGCCAAATTCTCGGCGGCTTTTTGGAGCTGCCTGAACACCACGTGCAGCTTGCAGCTGTGAGTTTCTCATGCTGTCTAACCTTACTTTTCCCCCAATGTCTCTACTTAATATTTCATTACAAATGCCCAACTATCACTGTCGTTGTGTTGTTTCCTGCCCAGTGGATACCACATCTAGTATAGCTTTGCCCCTGTTTCTGCCAGAATGATAACCTTTCTGACCGATCTAACTCAAATTTCCTGCCTGTTTAGGAGGTGCTATCGAGCGAACGGGCGCCGGGCAATGTTCCGCCTTGCCCTGCCGAGCTAGCCCAGCTCCTAACGACCTTCACTGACCGCTACGAGCAACGGTTGGCGGCCCTGAGCCGCGAGCTGGCGGCTGCAAAGTCTGCAAACGGAGTCGAGACTCCTGTAGAAGCGCAGCAAAGCGTCGAGCTCACAGCACAAGAAAACAAGTGAGTTGACATTTTCTCTGTCACAACTGGCAGCCATATAGGGGTCAGGAGATGAACAAAACTTCTACTCGGGAGTCAGCAAGGTCCATCTTGTGTCTCTGGTCACTTAGTTCTCACCAGAAGAAAAGAATAGAAGCACAGTTGTCTTCCCTTCACTGCACATGATTGCAGTGTTCCTGTAGCCATGTGCAGCTTTGCAGGGGCTGCCAACAGCCACGATTGACTGTGTTTGCCTTGCATTGCAATTTCAGGCCCGACTTCCGGCAGATGGCCAGCACCATGAAGGAGCTGGTGCGCGAGCTGGCCAAGTACGTTGTCGTCTGCGAAGACGAACTCAACAACACGCTCGTGCAGCAGATCCTGCGGTCGGCCGACGAAGGCCTCAATGACTCGCGTAGGTGCTCCTCGCTTTCAAATATGCAAATGCAGAGCTGTATGTTGGGAGGCAAAGAAGATAACTCCAGCAACAGTGCTTGTCTCCCTGCAAATAATTTGCCAAGTAGCTTGGGGTGCATTTGATACTTGAAATGTGGCATTCCACATTGAGTAACTTAAGTTAATATATATGTTCTACAATCATAAAAAATGGAAGCTCCAAGTTAAAAATAGAGAAAAGCTGATGACCGTAGATTTTGTCCCGACAAGCGATTCCCGACAACGCGGCGTTGCATTGCGTTTCAGACGACGTGGAGCGTTGCGCGGTGGATGAGTCGCTGAGCGTGTCTGTTGGCAACACGCTGCCGTTCCTGTCGATGGCCAGCAACCTCGACTCCAGCGAGTGCGACGGCAGCCGCACGCAGCAGGAATCGCTGCCCGACGACAGCGCAATCGGTGAGTGCATCGCCGCCTGAATCGGGCATACACGCACCCAGGTACAAGATGCGAATGCACTGATGAGTTCAATAATAACTTCATGTGCAAATAATTGGATTCGTAAACAGATTTATCAGCTGCCTATCTTCTAACTGTCAACTGTTCATTCCATTCAACACTTGGCTTAGTTTTGAAGTTTGATATAATACACTGCTTACATTACTGTGGAGCTCTTATCAAACATGTGATGGAACTTCATTGGCCTTTTTACATCTGTTATCTTGCACGTAAAAAATTAATTTTCGTACCAACCTGCTGTCCGTGATTTTCTACTGTACAAGTCCATGCAGCATGCTACGAGGGGCATGTGTCCTAAAGCAGCGGTGCTGTGACGCCACTGACGGCCGTGTTTCGTGTTGTGCGCAGAGCCGCGCACCCCATCGGGCAAGGGGCGGCGCGTGCACTTTGCGCCCGACATCTCGCGCATCATGGACATGGACGAGGTGAGCCTGGCGCGGTACGTCGGCGCGAACCGCGACCTCGCCGCAGACGTGCGCCAAGAGCTGGACTCTTGTCTGCGTCGGCTGAAGCACGAGGCTGCCGCGGTGATGCTCGGATCAAAGGTACGCCCCTTTCGACGGCTGGGCTTCACACATCTTGGCACCGATGCCGAGCTGAAACCATTTTATTTTACTGCTCTGCAATATGGCTAGCGGGAGGAATCTAGTGTTTTTTACAAGTCAACAACTATACCACTTGAGCCACTTTGTATTAGTTTTTATCCTGCGACGCTCGCCTTACTGTTTGGTAAGGTTACAGTGCGTTCCTACCTTCCCCATCACAGACTCAGCCATTTGGCATCCTACTTACAAGATAACATGCACCCATTATTTTAAAAGTCTTTGACAAACTATGTTTTCAATTTTGCCATACCTATCCAAGATGAAGAGATCCAAGATGAAGAGATCCAAGATGAAGTGAGCGATCATTTATTTGCCATGGAAACTGCTGATATGTATTTGGTTCTTTGAATTAGAATGTGTATGCTGTTAACCTTGAGTTGAAAAAATGTATCTAGCTTATACTAGAAATAAGGTACCTACCTAATAATAATTAACATGGCGCTGGCATTTCCCGCTGCTCTGAGTGGTTAGCCGACCTTAACCGTTGTATTGTATCATTGTATGTCTATCAGCGGCAGGAGCCCGAGGTGGACCATTACCGCAGCGAATGCGGGCGACTGACCGCTGAGTTGGATGCCTCGCTGATACGCTGTGCCGAGCTGGAGGCTCGGGAGGAGGTCAGCGAAGGGTACGGGGCGCAAGGGCAGGGGCACGCCCTCTCTAGCCTCGCTGGGCTGCAGGACCAAGGTAAGCCCACAGCCATTCTGCGCTGGGTTTGGCCTACCAGGCCAAAGGCCAATGCTTTTTTGCTTCCTGGTTGTGCAGAGAATGAAAATGAGATGTCTCACCTGTCAAGTTCAGCAAGCATCCAATGCACTGTTGTCAAACACCGCTGAATTTGAAACGCGGGCATTGAAACACAACATGGATTGCCAGTTTGCAAAAGAAAACGAGTCTACGTAACAATGTGAGATGCTACCTGAATGTTGCAGCACGCTCGATCCTGAGTGAGGGCAGCACCAAGACGCCACAGCTGCAGCTCATCGAGGAACTTTGCCGAGAAGGCGACCGTCTCGTTGAGGAATCCAAGCAAGAGCGAGACGACCTTCAGCAACAGGTAAAGCGCCGTGGCTGTCCACACTCTGTCGCACTCCCCCTAGAGTAGTCGAGCATTCCCAGTAGATTCACGTCCAGTCTCTTGTGAGTTGTGCTAAATTTTGTGGAGGAGGAACCGGTAACCAGGTGAAGGATACCTACATCTGTTGTTCAGTCTGAGCTTTGTAGAATTGTTTTGGTTGGTTTTTGTTAATTATTATTTCTGATTGAATTACATTTTGGTGTTTTTTTTTTCTGCCAGGATTCTTTAGAACCACCCCCCTCCGTAGTTCACATGGTATGCTGTCAAAAGGTAACTAAACATACTGGCGGCTTAGTTGGCACTACTCTTGCGTTTCTCCTGGCCTCGTAAACTGTGTCGGCCTTCTGTTCCTAACTGTATGGTGTGGGTGCCTTCAGTAGCTGGCTTTGCTTGACCCGCTTCCCATCAACGTTACCTCTATTGAGAAGCCCTTGCTCAGCTAGGACTGCAACTGGCCTATTGGATCCACGACGTACCAGCCAGTTGCAAATCTTTAATCTAGTGGGGTTTTGCTTTCAGTCCACTTATGAGCCAAATTCTTGCCTACCCTCTTTGTCAGAAAGCTGTTCCTGTCCATTTGGTAGTTCTGTTGTATTTAAGTTTACTGTTCTTGGGAGCACGTGGTGTATCAATTTTGTATTAACTTGTGTGGTACTATTAACTTTGTATGTATGGTTTCTCACTTCTTTTCTTGAAGGGTACGGTTCTTTTAAGGGTATGCTTTCTCATATGACTTAAATTTAATTTATGTTATAGGATAGGTGTTTGTAATATGTATATTTTCTCTTATGTAGGCACACTTTTGAGTTTTGATAACCATATTCATATTATATTTTATGAAATTATATTATTATACTCTACAGATAGTATACAGTATTCACTCAAAAGTCCTGACTCCCAGGCACAGACTGTCAACTTCCGTCCCATAAGAAACTATGTTGCCTTGTGAAGCAGGTAATTAGGTTTCAGTTCTGAGCTGTAAAGCTGAAAGCTTGAGCTGAAGTTGAAGCTGTTGTTGCTGGAATAAATTGATCCTGTTTGTCTATTAGATGCTTCTTTCCTAACAGCATGCCAGCAGTTTCTGTAACTCCAGCTGAGCCAACTGCCAAACTTCTATCTTGTAGCGCTAACGCTTCTCCAGTTAAAAGTATAGCTTTTACTAGCAAACTGCTAAAAAAATGTTTGCTGTCTCATTTTAAATAATACAAGGTCGTCTATAGATAGCTTAACCACGTAGTTGTATAGCTAATAGAAATAGAAGATCATAAATATTATATTAGTGAAAGTGTGGTTCATAGTGTTCAGAAGCATTTCTGAAGTCTCAACTACGAGACTTGACTGAGAACAAAACTATCTATAAGTACTAGTGTAACAAACATTCCACAACAAAGCATTCATTTTATTTTTACTACCTACTACATAATTTAGTTTATTACCAACTTCAAACATTATAAAATTAGCATGTATTTTTATTTATTACAATTTACGGCTGTTACAACTGGGTTTACAAATGGCATTATATGTGCATCATACAACTTCTTGCTTCCTTTCAACATCACCACAACTGCATACTGCATAGAATGTATAGATAAAGCCTTCCTACGTTAATGAAGTCTTGGCGAAATATTTTGTCTGCAGAACCAAAATTACAATGCATGCCAAATTTGAATGTGAGAAAGCTGCAACTACTATGAGTGCGTCTATAATGTTTTCATCGATCTGATGATGCAAAGCTGAATGCCTATCCACTGCAACCAAAATAGTAAATACCCAAATCAATACATGTGATGTTTCACAAATCTCTTGACTGCTGTACCAGAACGAGAAACGCAACAGGCATAACCGTACCAACAAATCAGAGCTCCGCCACCCATCTTGCCCACGCTACGCGGCTGCGGTGTCTTGGGCTAACGAATGTGGTGGCGCGCAGGTTTCGGCGGCAGACAAGCAGCTTCGTGCCACGCGGCGCTTCCTCGAGGAGCAAGCCGCCGAGCGCGAGCAGGAACGTGACGACTTCCTGGCCGAGATCCGGCGACTCACGGAGCAGCTGCGTCTTGCCGACCAACTCAAGGCAAATCGGCTCGACAAAGAGGTAATCAACGGCCCCCTGTGCTTGCAGCCAAACTCATTCTCGACCTAATACTTGGTGGTCGAGATAACTGGCAGTCGAATTACAGCAAGGCATAATTATACCTCCAATTGTCTGCTAATATACGAGACTTTAGAAACGCATGTTGAAATTGATAGTTATAAAGAATTATAAGATAGATAACATGACTCCATTTACAGTACACTGTTCCTCGTAGCTTAAAAGATCAAATGTTTCGAAAAGACAAACATCCCTTCAAAATTCAAATCTCCAAAATAAACGACATCAAGGGAGCAGTCCACCGAAAACCAATTCAAATAACCAACTTGCAATAACAAAAGTGCCGATGTCACCCTGCATGAAAATTAAAAACCTAAGTTTCCCAAACAATGTCTTCTGTGTGCGCAGCCAAATAACATTGCTTCTAGCGTTGCATGTGTGTGATCAGTGCAACGGGTGGCGTTTGGTATGCGGCTACTAACGTGGCGTTGTTTCTCCCCGTTCCTGCACGCCCCAGCTCGCAATCGCACGGTCCGGCACCGGACTCCCGCACTCCCTTGACGCTGTGACTTCTCTCCACACGGTACTTACTTGCCGAACCCCCTTGCTCTCGACTGCTTCCTCTCACTTGCAAAAGAGCTGAAAGCTAAGCTTCTCTGAGTGTATCCGTTGCGTCAACCTTACAATACAAGTGATTAGCAACAATTGGGACTCTGACTAGTATTATTTTTGTTTAAGTTGCTTTAAATGATATCAAATTATGTTATGAACTGAACCTGATCACCTTGCTCATTATTGGTCTAAGGATTCTCAATTTAAAGCCCTCCATGGCTGGAGACAGTGGTGGAAAATTTAAATGAAGTCAACTCTTGGGATCCATTATCCATCGAAAGTAGTTTTGGGATTTACATGCCTGTACTACAGTAAGCGAGAGAAGTAAGTCGAGACCACGTAGAGCTCGGTTTCTGCCTACCTACCTAACTAGTTCCTACCTTCACACCACAGTGTCCTTAACCTGTGTTTCACTTGGGCCAAAACGACGTTAGCGGAACAAATTTGGAGGTCTATGTACTGGCCAGCTGCAATCCAGATGAAACACAGGTTGTATATTTACTAGGGGTGTGCAAATAGTGGTTTTCTTGGTTGGAATCGAAAATCGAATATTTTAAAAATCATAATTCGAAGTCGAATCGAATATCGAATAAAAATATTTTTAATAAGTCGAATATCGAAGCGAATCGAATAATTCGTTTGGCTCGAATAATTCGCCAAAAGTTCGAATAATTTACCTTAAATGTGAATTTTTGCAGCAAAGCGCTTATCAGTGGTGCCAAATATTCAAACTATTAGAATTTTTCGAATTATTCGTTTTTCGAATAACAAAATTTCGATTTCGAATACGAATTTGAATAGTTTAAAAATCACTATTCGAAATTCGAATACAAATAATTCGAAAATAATTCGTCCATTTCGAATATTCGCACACCCCTAATATTTACTTTGTAGCATTTTAGAAACATTCATTTGTTGATGTCTCTTTTTTATTTAAGAGAGTTGAATTACTAGGACTTTACTACATTGCATTTACTTTAATACTGTTGAGTGTTTACCTTAAGGGGCCAGACTACCTCGCTCCCAGCTTACTTGTGAGACTGCATTATGTGCAACTGCACTATCTCGCAGTTGCGAGCAGCTGAGAGCGAGGAAGTCTGGCTCATTAAAATTAGAAATGTGTATTGTGTACCTAAATCTTGATCCAAAGAAAACTTCATGAACCCTCGTTTATTTTAAACATTTCGTTTAAAAAGAAAAAGAATGGCAATAAAACAAAAAGCTCAAGAATATTTCAGATTTTAGGTAGGTATGGGATTTAAAAAAATTGAGATTGTAGATATCTAAATAGTTTTTTAAAATTTAATTTTAACAGTCTGGTTCTATTATCTAAGTGCAGCACTTTGTTTTATTTTGTTTTTCTTGCACATCAGTCATCAACAAAGAATGTTTTAATTACATGAGCAGTCAATCTCCACTCTCACTTATTTTATGCTTCCCTTAACAAAACAAAAACACAATTTACTAAAAATAGCCAAACATATTTTTAAACACCCCAGTTTGTACCATCCCACCTGATCACATTTCATTTCACGCTTAGCATACCAGCAATCACTTTGGTTCCGTGTTTTGATCCTGAGCAGCTCACTTTGCCACTAATTAGAGCTGGGCTTAAAATAGCACCCTTAGCAGATGGTCCCCACCTCCTCTCTCCCCCCCCCCCCCCCACCCCATTTCCCTTGCAGCTTTGACAGCTGGCACCAGACATCTCAGTTCAGCACCCATCAGTGGCACTGGCATGGCATGGCATCCCTACTTTAGGTCCAGTTCCAATGTTGACATCTTGTACCTCACTGCCTCCTCTTCTGTACTCTACATCTGAGATGGAGTTTTACAGCAAAGTGAACAGGATGACTATTTTGACCCTGGTAGGTATGCCTTCTAGTTCTGCAAATTGTGTGGCTAGTTCTTGTTTGGATCACTATTTATTTACTTGTTGGGAAATGATGCAAACAAATAACAATACTAATATTGATTAAAATTTAACAAATTTACCGTTTAGTTTTAGGTAATCACACTGTCCGGTGAGGTACTGGTACTACTACAGCCTCCCAATTCCAAAACTGTGTATAATCAAAGCTAATTTAAAAATTTGCATTGTCTATTCTATTTCTATCTTTTTGGGATTTGTTTTGGTGTAGTAAATGATCAAGCAACTAGAGCTGTAAATTATCCCATCTAAGTATTTATTGAAAACAAGTGGAATTACATTATTGTTACTGTGATAAGATAGTGTCAGTTGTACTTCTAGTCACTCTTGCTTTGCCTAGACTCGATGCGTGCCCCATATGTTGGTTCCATGCCTGACTCGTGGCTTGCTTCGATGTGGCTAGGTGGAGACGTTGGAGGGTCAGGTCAAGGAAGCCTCGGCCCTTCTCAAGGACGCAGACGCCAAGAAGGACGAGCTGGAGGTCGAACTGAAGGCCGCCATCGACAAGGTACGCTTGAAATCCTCAGCCACTAGTGCCCTGTCTCGCTATCACGAACCTTCTGTGACTGCTGTTATCAACACCTAGAACGACATAATCAGTAGCAACTAGCAGGTGTAAACTGTAAAAACAACCAGATCCTATCCTATTAACATAATTCCATGTATTGTTTACAGATCTGTCTTGATAGCTTTCCGTCTTGCAAACACACTTTTTCATTTCCAGGCTTGCCAGTTAGATGTATCAAATTGTATTTGTAAGGCTCTCACCATTGACGTTTGATTGGTCGTCTAGACTCTTGACATGCCGACGATTTCATACTAGGGCTCCATCCGCATCACCACGTGCACCGTCTCCTAGTCCTCTGCGCACGGAGCAGCACTCGAAATCCATGCCTTGCCTGTCTTGCCGCTGCCACTACCTCATTCCCAGACTATCCAACGACCTGTCTGTTGTAACACGTGAAACTCTTGCTCTTCAATAAAAGTGTTCCCACATTCATACATGGCTTTCGAAACTGTATGACTGAGTGCTGTGGGCGCTAGGCGCTAGCAAAAGAGCATAATGAAAATCATGAAGTGTTTTTTTTTTTTTTTTTTGCCATTAAGTTTTACCAATTGGATGACTCTTTGTGTATGCCAACCCTAGACTAACAAGTGGATTCTTTATTGGCAATTTATTAATTACAAAGTAACTTTTTAAATTAGAAGATAGGTTTGAAAATATAAAATATACCATTTTTAAAACCACTGGGAAATGATATTAAAGAATGCAGGATGGGATTAGCCTGTTGTGGTGAGTACATCAATCGATGTGTGTATCAGTGTCCCCTGTGGTTGACTTGATGCGTGGGTGTGACCAGGTGTGGGTTTTGCGGGACATCATCAGCGACCTCGAAAGCCAGGTGGAGGCCAAGGCTCGCAGCGAGGCGGCCCTCGAGGAGCAAGTCGGGGAGCTGCGGGCGCTGGTGGAGCAGCAGTCGCAGAGCAACCTGGAGCTCTCTGCACAGGTAGCCCCTATGGCCATGGCCTAAGGCCTCCAACATTTAGCACCCCTACATCTCTGCTCTCTTTTTCATTTGTTTTGCTACTATAGCCTGCCTTAATTGATAATTCACCACCTTGAGGTGTAGAAGCCCCTTAATTTTTTTATGAGCATAGCAATATGTGGCTATATAAAACCAAAGGAATTAAATATGTGCATGATTTCTTCATCCAAGGCAGTACCATGTAGCAGGTTGGGTCAGAAGATGGTCAGTCTGAGGGGTGTGGGAACTTGCCATCATATGCCAGGAAAAGGAAAGGATGCCAGGATCGATTATGAGGTCTACTTACGTTGAGGTACATCACCTACGCCAACGTGCTCGGTTCAACAGCGAGTTTACCTCATTTGACAGCTTGATTCGGGCCATGGGGAGATGTCGGCTCACATCAGTGACCTTGAGGACCAACTGCGCCGACACCACCAACAGATGGAGCAGTTCCAGCCAGAGTCGGTGCGACAGATGAAGACCACGGTAAGACTGGAGCCAGTGAAGAAATTCCCCCCCGCTCTCACTATTTCTTGCTTGAACATCTACTAGCAAATAAATACTACCTTACCTAGTTAAATGTTATTTTTATTTCACCCAAAGATTGGCAGCATTGAATTTAAATTGATGCTCACCGTTATAAATTTATGGAAGATAACTGCAAGGTTGTGTGGGTGACATGTTTGGCAGCGTATTCATATTGGCCGCAACTGTGCACTAATTGCTTTGCATGCAGCCAGTCTTTGACACCGTGACCTAATGCAGTTCGGCTTTGACGGTTTTGCTTCCAGCTGCGGGAGTTTGAGACGACCCTGGACAAGAAGACGAAAGACCTCGAGTCTTTGTACGCGGCTCACAACTCAAGTGCCAGTTCTCCGTGCCTCTCCGAAGACGTCTCCATCAGGTGTGCAAACTTGGCAAACACTGCAACTTGTAGAACGCCTGGAAATGAAGGAGGCACTCTGCAGTTTCCTTTGCGCCTTATGGCGCTACATCGAGAGGAGCTAGAAAAATATTTCCATCCCACTGTTGAAATGTACAAAACCAAAACAGCTGAGCTCTAAAATACTTTTGGCAATGATGTTTTTAAGTTGGCAAACAAGTACACCAGTTTTACACTTTCTCCAGCTCCGATTGCACAATTCTTTGAACACCAACCATTGGTTCAACATGTAGCAAAGTTGCCACTTTTGGAGTCACGCTGCCCCAAAAAATGTACAGAAGCTTAGATGTGACAACATTCTGATTTGCCATTGACCTAGTGGCAAACCTGAAACCAATTCAATGCTCAAAAGAGTTTTCTGCATTATTTGAAGAGAGATTGATGACTGCTTGCCCCATGCAAGTGGTCCGTGGCGGACCTGGGTCTTGACAATGATGTCTGGTGCAGCAGGGAGCAGATGGAGGGCGTGCGCAGTGCCACTCCCGAGGGACAGCCCGTGTCGCTGCCACTGACGCAGCTTCTGCGGCTGCAGGACAAGATGGCGGCGCACTCACGCGCGGAGCAGGCGGCGCTCAAGCAGATCCGAGACCTCGAGATGGAGATGCAAACCATGCGAGCCGATAGAGACGTGAGTGGCAAGCGTCGTGGCTGATTGAGGTGCGCACTAGCAACTTACATTCGTCTTTCAACGGGTATTGGTTTATTAATTTTTATGGCAACTATTTTCATTAAATCTGCGGATGCATCACCTAACATAAATTCAATGCAAATTGGTTATATAGAATGAAATGGTCAACTAAGGTGAGATTGAAGATGAGATTCTTTTTCTTGTCCTTTGATTGGTCATTCCTCGTGTGAACCTCCTGCTGCGGAAGTGCACTCACTCAAAGCCATCGCCGGTCACTGGGTGGTTTGTCCTGTACCGAGCGTCGTTCACAGTCCAAAGTGAGCACAGTGTGACTCGGGCTGGTCCCGACTAACCGCTCGAAGGCCCACGTCATCGCCGCTTGTTTGCGCAGGAGGTGGTGGCAGAGCGCGACGCCCTGCAGACGCAACTCGGCGAGCAGCTGCTGACGATCTCGCGTCTGCGCGCCAACGTGGACGGCCAGCGCCAGGCGACGGACTCGCAGGTGGCGCAGGCGTGCGCAGACCAGCACCTGCGCTGGCAGGAACGAGACGCGCAGGCGCGCGAGCTGGCGGTCGCGTTGGAAACAAAGGACAAGCAGGTGAGGGTCCAGTTTAGTCGGGGTTTTTCCAGTGCTTGCGTCGAGTTTATCCCACTCCTGACTAAAGTTCTGCCCCAGTTTAAGCCAACCTAGTGTTTCGTTATTGATTTTTGCCAAATTCAGTTGTACTTTTTTGTGGAAAGTTTTCCGCTAGTCTGCGTCTGCTCGTCCCCTTCTTGATTGTGTTACAACTTACACTTCATTATCTAGGGACATGTTTGGCTCTAGAGTTTGCACCTAGTTTTGACATTAATGTCTCATGTTTGTGTTTCACATTCCAATTTCATTCACACACTTCACAAATTACTAGCACCATTAAATCATCTACTGAACCATTGATGGTTCGCCTGGTCAGATAAACTTTTAACGTAACTCGGCCCTCCTTTGTCAAGCTTTCTGCGACGTCAGAACTTCTGGCGCAGACGCGGGCGGCGGTAGCGGCGCAGGAAGCCGATTGGGCCATGACACTCGAGCGCGAGCAGGACGGCGCTAACAAACTCCGCAACGAGTGCGCCCAACTGGCGCTCAAAGTGAAGCAGCTAGAGGAAAGTGCCGCCGTAAGTTTACGTCTTGGTAGTCACGGAACGGAAGTCAACTTGTAAGATTCTGCAGTTTAGCTGACAAGGTTACTAATTCTGTTTTTCCTTGCAGAAACAGAAGGGCAAAGAGACGGCCAATGCTGCTGCTAATTCCAAAGAGAAAAACCTGCGGAAGGTTCTTGCCGCCAAAGACTCGCAAATTGCGACCCTTGAAGGACAGCTGAAAGTAAGTGGCCTTTCCCTTCACCTTCCTAGTTGGCAGTGGCAGAAATATTGATCCACATTGGTTTGAAGAAAGCGATTTTTCTATTCAATCTACCGTCTCCATTTTTTATTTTTTGAGATGATTGACATGAATTTCATCTGTCGTTAACCTGGGCCTTGCCATTCTCACTCGTAGGAGCGCAAAGCCAGCGAGGCATCTGCACTGCAGTCTGCGCTGATCGAGCGAGACCAGCGCATCTCTGTGCTGGAATCTGCTCTGGAAAGCGGCCAGCGCGAGCGGCAGACAACCGAACGGGAGCTGCTACTCAGGCTGGATGAGCGCGACCGGCTAGTTGCCGAGCTGCAGGCAGCTCAAGTTCAGCAGGCGCAAGTTAGTCAAGAGCAATTTCAGCAGGTGCAAGTTCTGCAGGCGCAAACGCAGCAGGCGCCCGCACCCATCCATCCGCAAGGGCGTCGTCACCGCAAGAAGCCTGCGCACGAAAAGCACGACGCGGGGAAATCTGGTGAGTTGCAATCTGGTGGAAATTTGCTGGTCTAAAGGTCAACAACAGAATACTTTAGGTGTCCAAGTAGAACTTTGTTGGGTGTACAATGCATTCAGCGTTCATCTCAAAAATGTAATGTTCGTGATCAACGATCCTTTAGAGTTTTTTTTATCAAGCACACATACAAAGTTACATGTAAACTGCATAGGCTTACATTCCTTGGGTATGCCATCAGTTTATGCACTAGTCATTACTAGACTAGGTGAGAGCCTATCGTGATTTAATGAACCGGTTTAATAACATCAAGAAACGGTGGCAATGAAATACAGATTCGAACAGAGCTTTGCTGTTCCTGTTTCGTTATATAACGTTGCCCACAGTTAGGAGGTTGTTAGTTTGCTTCGGGCACTAATGATTTGCCTTGAATTTAGCGGCAGCAGTTTTGGCGCAATCTTGCGACTTGTTTGAAGCTGTACTCCGGAAGGCGTTGGAAACGGGAATCGAGGTGAGTTGCCCTTTCTGTTGTACCTTGGGGTGTACTTGTGCTTGAAGTGATCTCAACTCAGATGTAGTGCCTTGTCCTAACATCAGTTCCTTGTTCTGCATCAGAGCCTGACGCTGGCTGAATTGACGAGTCTGCGAGACTGCGCTCTGGCGGCCAGCGAGAAGCTTGCGCCTCTCAACGTCGAAGCTGAACTCCAAGAGCTTGACAAGAAGCAGCTGTGCACCCAACTCCAAATCCTGCGCAAAGAGCTGCTGGACAAAGACAATGAAGCGCAGAAGAAAAGTAAGCCGACAAGGACAATGATACTCACTGATTTTCTCACCCTTCGAATATGCCTACCAATGAACGTCCACAATTCCAGTCACTCATTTGCCCACATAAATGCAATGCTAATCTAATGTGGACTATTTGCCCACGTAATGAATGACTTTGGAACTACTCGTCCATTCTTGGCTACTAGTTTTACAACACACTTGATCCCTGATTTGCCGTAGCTGCCTGCTCTGCTTGATGCACTTTAAAGTCTGGCAGTTCTGTGGCTCTAATCATACGTTGTGCAGCTCTGCAGCTGGAGGCGTCAGCCGCTGCCGAGAGAGCGCGGCACGAACAGGCACGGCGCGAACTGGAGCACGAACAACGTCGCGCCGCAAGCATGGCCGCTCAACACGAGCGACTGCAGCAGGAGACGCAGAGCTGCGCGGACGCCGCAAACAACTTGCAGTGAGTTGCGTAAAACGAGTCAACCCTCAACGTGGCACTCGTGTGTGGGTACTGGTTACCAGATACCCAGATAGTGTCTGCACCCCAAAAGCATGAACCTTAATTTTTTTATAGCTTCAAGCCCATTAACTGAATATCAGTCTCAAAGAGACATGGTTTACCCATTTATTAAATAACTATTAACTATGCATCGCACTGAAGGAGATAAATCTGATATCAAACCTTGTATATACATAGAGTCCAAGCATATGAAAATATTTACCAATCCTTCAGTGTCCTGCAGTGGTATCCTCTCATTCTCCTCTCCTGCCATCTAAGAAGTCAAAAAGATCTTTTATCTAGCTAAGAAGGGATGTTAGCACCACTGTTGCTACATTTATTTCACATGCTCTGCCGAACATCGCGATTCAGTTCTCTCTCCCCACGACTTTGACCGCACCATACCCAACTAACTAGTTCATCATCGTTCTGCCATAGTTACTACCAATAGCACCAAATTGTGCTCCGAGAGCAAACCTGCATGTGTGAGGATGGAGGTGATAGTGGTGCTGGTGTTTCAGGCAGCAGTTGGAGGCAGAGATGTCACGGGTCCGGGCATTGGGTGCAGAGATGAGCCGCGTTCGCGGAGCCAACGCTAGGCTGGAGGCGGAATTGCGGGCCGAGAGGCAACGCACCATCGAGAGCAACCTGGAAGAGTCGGAAATTATGGCGGTAAGTCGCCATCGTTTCCACGGCCTGGTCCGCCTAACTTCCAGGCTGGATGGCACAGTGCACTTGGCACTTATTCTTGGCATGTTTGCTGGTAGCGGCAGGTGTTCGGACAAAGGAATCGTCTGGTTTTTAACCTTCTTTGTTCTAAACGTTACCTGGCCATGTGCAGGCGATGCGTGTGCGGCTGGACTCGTGCCAGGAAACCGAGGCACAACTCCGGGCGCGGCTGGCGCAGGCCGAGGCAAACGCTGTGCGCCAGAGAGAACCTCCCAACGGAACCTCGCGCAAAGAGATGCAGGTACGACGCATTAGATACATGTGTGCATGTGGGTGGACAAAAATTGATTTTTGTCCAGTGTGTGATGTACCTAAGGTTGTACCAGCTCAAAATCAAACATCAAATCAATGTTATGATCTGGTCCAGAATAGGTTTAACAAATTTTTTTCATTAATTTTTTAAATTCACTTATTTACTGTAAATAACTTGGGAATTAAATAGATACCACATTCCAGTGGCTTCTTTGTTTATTTATTTCTACATTAAAGGTTGGTACATTATGATTGATAAATAATATGATTGGTGATTCATTTACATTCGCCTTTTTTTCTAAGCGTCTCACAGCCGTGCTCCCTTCACGTTAAGGAGTGTAGGCCTGTGTTTGCGCTTTGTGCCATGTGTGATGCAAAGCCTGATCCCTGACCCCGTGGCTCTCGCAGGAGACAGCTCAGCGTGAGCAGGAGCTATCGGCGCTGACGTTGGCGCTGAAGCAGGAGCGACGACGCGGCGCGGAGCTGGAGGCTGCGATGGACGCGGACAAGCGAGCGACCGCGCAGCGCGTGCAGACAGAGCGCGAACGCAGCAGGAAGCTGCGTGCGCAGCTGCAGGCCGTCGAAGAAGACCGCGAGAACATTTGCGCTCAGGTACCTACGTCGTCAGTCAATGCAATTTCAACATTTCCCGGTAGAAAGTCTTAATCTCAGTCCATTGGTTGAGCTGGAAATTTGACTTAATTAATTATCAATCATTATTCATGAGTGATTTGATTTATTATCCCCAAGATTTCATGTTGTTGCTGCTTGTTTATTTTTTTTAAATCATTTTCATTCATTTCTGACATCTCTATGCAATTTAAAAACTAGTGCTCTGTTCAAGAGGTCTGTGTTTGGTTGTTAAGGCTGTAAAAATACTGCATTACAGAGTCATCATTCACATATATATATATATATATATATATATATATATATATATATATATATATATATATATATATATATATATATATATATATATATATCATCACTGGAGCCTTTTATAAAATATTCATCTCAAACTATTTGGAGGAACTAGTGACTTAAAAAGCATGACCTGGGCAAGCCCTAACACGACCACACTGCCAGCAACCCGATGTGTTTTTGCAGCTGGACAGCGCGAGAGATGCGCTGGCTTCTCAACAGCGGGCCTGCGCCGAGTTGTCGCGCCGGCTGTCAGACGAATCTGAGCGTGCGCAGGCAGAAGAGAAGCGCCTGCGCACCGCGCTGGCAGCGGCTGAGACTGCGCTGGTGGACCGAGCGCTGGAACTGCAGCCACCCGACGGCGCTCCCAGCGCACCCATCTCGGCACCCATGCTGAACAAGCTAAAGGTCGGTCTTTGTGCTTCATTGCACATGGCTTATTTCGAGTTTCTGTATCTATGAATTCGACTTTTTTCCTTTGGTGCTATTTTTTTAAGTCTGCCGATTTTCATTCAGAAATGTAAAAGGAACGTTTTCAACTTACGATATCCACCTAGAGAATATTACACATTTAGTCTTACAGTTACTTTCAGCAGAATGAGCCACTAGCCATGTGTTTATTGTCACCGCACTCAACTTCCTCGGCAGTCGTAAGACTGCAGGTGAGTGTCTTGAAAGCTATGGAACTGGGAAACCATCATATCACATAAAAAGCTCTGTGTAATGACGCCAAGTGTCCTTGTTGTGGCTAATGCAAGGGAGCTAGCATTGCGTGCCCATTGTCAGCGTTGCGCCTGCCCATCTAATCCACGTGTGCTCAACGTGCTTGGCGCTTGCAGGCGGCCAACGCTTTGCTGGAGCGTCACGTGGCGGGCAACGCCGAAGTGTCGTTGGCGATGTCGCGGCTCACCGAGGACCGGCAGCGGCTGCAGGACCAGGTGCGCCAACTCGAGGCGCAGCTGGCGCGATCGCCGCCGCGCCAACGCGTGAGTACAACCTGCGGTAACGTCCAGAAACAGGCCAGACGGCCAAGGGACGGCCAACTATTCGTCGGAGTGGACCTGTTAACATTCAGGAAATGCTGTCGGCGGGTTCATTACGAAGTCATCCCGTTGATCAGTTTGAGTCTTTTAAAACTTAAAGTACTTCACGTGGCAGCGCATTAAAAAGTTGTCTTCCTTCCTCCAATGGCCCCTTTGATACATTCACAGTGGTGCGGGTCAGCAGGCCAATGCTGCATCCGGTGCCCTTAACGAAAAGGTGCCTGGATTTAAAGATATATAAGATTGTACAATAGAAGTATAAACAAGGAAGAGACACAATTTTGAATTTCTTAAAATGTGGTTTGCAAGAGTCTTAGTAAAACACGACGGCGCAGGGGTCATGCTGGCCACCGCCATGAACCGGATGGCTTTCTTCTGCAATATGAAGTCTCTTCAAATGTCTGGAGGTCCCCCAAAGGGCTATGCCGTACTGTAGGTGTGACTGAATATGTGCGAAATAAACCAATTTCGCCACCCCGTGTCGGATATTGCTGCTAGACGCTTTATGAGGTAACACTTGGGCTATTCTGGATGCCGCATAGTTCACGTGGTTGGCCCAGTGTCAAGTGCTGTGATTTTCAGTCCTAAGAAGGTTTCTTCCTGAGCTTCAAGGATACTCTTCCCCTCCATTCTGATCAGTGGGCTGCTTTGCGTTCTGTTTCTCGTATGTCTATTGAACTGCATAAATGCTGTCTTCGTGGTGTTCAAAGTAAGCTCATTACTTTTGCTGTATAGCACCATGCTATTCACTGCGATGCTCAAACTAAGACCCAAGTCATCTGTGGCCTGCGCGCTGATGACTTGAGAGGTATCATCTGCATACATCTACGGTAGTTATTTCTCCTCTTGGAACACATTCTGACAAGTCATTAATGGACATAATGAACAGCAGTGGGGAGATAGAGCACCAGATAGACGTCCAGGGATTGACGTGTCACGTGCGTTTGCAGTCGGCCGCGCAGGAGGCGGAGGTGGTGGATGCGCTGCTCGCGGCCGAGCGAACAACCTGGTCACGCGAGAAGGCGGCTCTGCTCAACGCCCTGGCGCAGGCAGAGGCGGCGTCACGACTGCGCGGGCATTCAGATGACGCAGATAAGGTTCGTGTTTGCCACGATGTAGAGGCGTTATGAGCACTGGCTCGCTCAATGTGCACTGAACTACGGTGCTCTTTTAACTCTTGACGAACCTGGATTTGCTATTCTTTTTAAGAACTTCGTGGTTCTTATTTTTAAAAACTCTTCATATATTCACAACCAGACCAACTCAAAAGGGAAAAGATCATCTAAAATTAAGGTTCATAAAAATCACTTATTCCTAATAGTATTGAAGAGCTACCCAAGTTAATTTTAAGAAACACCTGTTTTCTACATCACTACCGGAAATCGAAAATTTCATAATGGTTCCTGTAATTCCGTTCCTACTTAGCCTTTATTTCCCTACCACTAGCACTCAAAATAAGCATCTAACTCTTGTGATACGACCTGTTGAGCAGATGCGGCACCTGTTCAGCAAGTACCTTCGTGTGGAGAGCTACCGAAAGGCGCTTGCCTGGCAGAAGCGCTACCTGCTGATCGTCATCGACGGCTACCAAAACGCCGACGCCCGCGCAATTCCCCGATCTGGAACGGCCGAAACTAATGGAATCAATGGAACTGCTGCCCCAGCTTCTGGGCAGGCGCCAATCAGCCGGTTCAGGTGTGTTGGAAATCTACCACAGTCTGACTAGTTGGCTCAAACATATTTTGGGTCAACTTTTTGCAGCTTTTGTGAAAAACATGCAGCCTAGCAAGCAGTTTCCATCATTTTTTACAATAATAAAAACAATTAAATAATGTGGACAAAAATTATGAAAAGTTAGATTTTGAATTTGTTAAAGGGTGTGGCAAAAGGCAACACACTGCTTCTATGAACTGTGCATCAGTCAGCCTCTGAAGCATGGTTAGGTCAGAGTAGGGCTCTCAATCCCAAGAATGCTAGAGGGGGGGTTCTCTCAGTTATGCTGGCACGTTTGCCGTGAGATGGCGTCATCGGATGTGCCTCGTGACTTGCAGGAGTTGCGCCGTGGCGATTATTGCGGTGCACCGCATGAAGTACCTGGTGCGGCGGTGGAAGGACGGCCGCAGCGTCGCAGCCGCCGCTAAAGTCATACACGGGTCCACGGAAAGTCTGGCCAGCGCCACCTCTTCCTACCTGGGTGAGCGACTATGTTTGCTTCGGCATTGCTAGGAAGTTTCACTGTCACGACGAAACACGTTGTAGCCTCGGGGAAACATTTTGTTGCGTGTGACTTCATCGGTAAACCATGATTCGGTTCCGAAAAGGATCTAGTTCCTTTGTGGAAGGAGTAATGGAAGAAGGATCTTAGCATATTACCAGTAGACAGTAAGTGAACTGAGTGTTGCTAGAAATACAGGGAAAACACAACATGTTAACACCATGTTTTTTCTCCCACCATCTGCTTCACTTTCTGGTAATTGTTTTCTTTCTGTCTTTGCTCCTTCACCCTTACATTAACCCAGTCTTTGGCAACCTGCTTTCAACTAAGTAATTAATGCTTTGCCAAAGTAGCTAGGAACCTGGGAAGACTTACTTCTAGTAAGCTAGAGAGTATTTGCAAATCACACATTGGTGTAGATAAGGCAGCATTTTCTTCATTAACACTCATTTCTGATGTTAGCGATCCATTTGAGCGCTGTGATTGCATCGGAATAAGCTGATGGCTCCAAAGCAAGATTTCTCAACTAACGCCTTGTGTTGTTGTCGATGTTCAGGCACACGGCAGAGGCACGGCTCATCTACGTGGAGCGTGCCGAGAGGCGTGTCTCCGCCGACAGGACTGCAGCCTTTGCAGGTTGCTGAGTTCATCGGTCGCTTCGACCGGCTGCAACAGCGGCTTGGTCTAGCCGCAAACCCTTCGACATCAGCTTCGTCGTAGCCACCCTGAAACAAGACGTGGCCGGGACCATTGAGCATTTTACACAGTTTAGTTGAAAAGTGCCTACATTTTAGAGTTGCCTTTTTTAAAGAGTTGTTTTGGATTGGAAGTGTATTTCATTTACTATTGACTACTACTAGCTCCATGTAAGGCAAAAGTGATTGTTTATCTATGTAATTTTACATTTTATGTTTAATTTGTTACAAGAGAAATTTGTTTATGCCACGTAAATAGTACCAGCATGCAAATTATATTTTGTATATTGTTTTTTAGTTCATTTGAATGAAAGCAACTAATTCACAAAACCTATTCCACTTTTTCTTGTGTTATTTTTGCGCCACCCATAGTGGTGTAACTTCAAATCGGACGCCCCGGAGCAAAAAACCTGAGGCCCCTCTCCTATTCCGGAAGGAGGCAAACATACTCCCAGATTTTTGTCACCTATCTCCTGCCTTGCTTCAAATAAAATAAACCATCCATTCCCTAAAAAAAGGGTCATCATCACCTTCTTTTCGGATTAACTTTTCTAAGAATCCATTCCCGAGAGAAAAAACTTAATCGCCTTTTTTTCGGATTAACTTGGTCTCTGCGGGCCCCAAAAATCTTATCGGAGGCCCCCCTGAGCCCAAGGCCCCCGAACACTGGTAAGCCTTATCCCCTCTAGCTACGCTTCCGGCTACCTATGAGGTCTCCGCTACCTCCGATGCTGTCTACCCTTCCTCTGGAGAGTATTGGAGTAGGTTCGTTTTGGTCAGTGATATATTGGGATATAAACGCGGGTGTACGCATCCACCCACTTTGAATTTATTTTTTGGCCGTAACCCCACTTCGAAACGTCTAGGGAACGGTGATGGACGCACAGGAATTGGAAGTAAATTATAAATTTACTAAATATTGTGCAATCCTTTTTTTTTTCAATACGAAAATATGAAATTTGAATGTTTCATTCCAAATAATCCACGTAAACCTATCAAGAATGCCAGTGTATTGAGTAGGCTGCGCCTGAGAATGGGCCTGAGACTCCCGAGAATGGGCTGAGCCTGACCGAACTAATGCTACTATTATCACTTAAGAATGTCGGTAGCTGCCTCGCAACTAGATGAAAACCCTCGGAAGCAAACCCGATTCTAACAAAAAGGATACGAAGTCGAGACAAAAATACTAACAATTACCAAAATACCTTACTGAACGAGTTAGTTCAATTCAAGATGTAGCGGAAGAAACAAGTTGATTTGAAATTTGCGTTTTCTTTGGTGCATTCCGCCTTCGCAAAAACCAAAAGGCAACGAAATTCAAGACATTTTATTATTATGTACACAAATTAGCCTCCCAAAAGTGTTGTCCATTCCGGGATTTGAACCCGGGTCCCCAACTTTCGCGGCTGGTGCTCTAACCGCTGAGCTAAATGGCCATTAAATTTGGGAGAAGTAATTTGCATACAGGGTGAGAATTGAATGTCCCCAGGGGGGTATGGTCCAGAGTCTACGAATACTCATAGTGGCTCTGGTACCGCGTGATGCTATACTGCAACCACATTTTACATTCAACCTCGAGTAACTCCAAATTAACGTTGGATGTGTTGAATTCTCTTTTAATCTTATTTAAATTACGAAAGCTCGTAATTGGCTATTCATTTTATTATTATGTACACAAATTAGCCTCCCAAAAGTGTTGTCCATTCCGGGATTTGAACCCGGGTCCCCAACTTTCGCGGCTGGTGCTCTAACCGCTGAGCTAAATGGCCATTAAATTTGGGAGAAGTAATTTGCATACAGGGTGAGAATTGAATGTCCCCAGGGGGGTATGGTCCAGAGTCTACGAATACTCATAGTGGCTCTGGTACCGCGTGATGCTATACTGCAACCACATTTTACATTCAACCTCGAGTAACTCCAAATTAACGTTGGATGTGTTGAATTCTCTTTTAATCTTATTTAAATTACGAAAGCTCGTAATTGGCTATTCATTTTATTATTATGTACACAAATTAGCCTCCCAAAAGTGTTGTCCATTCCGGGATTTGAACCCGGGTCCCCAACTTTCGCGGCTGGTGCTCTAACCGCTGAGCTAAATGGCCATTAAATTTGGGAGAAGTAATTTGCATACAGGGTGAGAATTGAATGTCCCCATACCCCCCTGGGGACATTCAATTCTCACCCTGTATGCAAATTACTTCTCCCAAATTTAATGGCCATTTAGCTCAGCGGTTAGAGCACCAGCCGCGAAAGTTGGGGACCCGGGTTCAAATCCCGGAATGGACAACACTTTTGGGAGGCTAATTTGTGTACATAATAATAAAATGAATAGCCAATTACGAGCTTTCGTAATTTAAATAAGATTAAAAGAGAATTCAACACATCCAACGTTAATTTGGAGTTACTCGAGGTTGAATGTAAAATGTGGTTGCAGTATAGCATCACGCGGTACCAGAGCCACTATGAGTATTCGTAGACTCTGGACCATACCCCCCTGGGGACATTCAATTCTCACCCTGTATGCAAATTACTTCTCCCAAATTTAATGGCCATTTAGCTCAGCGGTTAGAGCACCAGCCGCGAAAGTTGGGGACCCGGGTTCAAATCCCGGAATGGACAACACTTTTGGGAGGCTAATTTGTGTACATAATAATAAAATGAATAGCCAATTACGAGCTTTCGTAATTTAAATAAGATTAAAAGAAAATTCAAGACAATTCGTGTCACCTTAAACGTAAACGACAATACAAACCGTATTCGATTAATGATTGATTTTCTTTGGCCAAATTCTACAACCAAATCCCTTGGGCATAGACTTGGGGAAGGGGTGGATTGATTTAAATTTATTTCATATTCTCAAAACCATGATGTACTTAAAAATGCAGTTCTGACAAAGTTATCCGTAAACTAATAGATTCTGGGTTCAGTTACAGATGTTCAGGGATATAGGTCAAGTATCTCGAAAAATGGAAAATACGCTGATAATCGCTTGTGCTGGAAAGTAAATTAACATATTCTGAAAGCTGGGATGTTGTAAGGCGGCAGAGAATGAAGTCCTAATTGTAGGAAAAATGGAATAAAATGTGTGAATGACACAAATTCGTGAGTAAGTTGTACTAACAGCTCACAGCTCAATCATAATAATTAGAGTTGGTAGTGTTTACCAGCAAATCCATGGTGCAGACTGGGCAAGGATATTGGGCGAGACGATGCCTTATTCCGTCAACAAGGGTACCTACTTGGAACCAGTGGAGCGTTTAGGACTAGGCGCGCGCGTAGGGGCCCCGGTGGTCAAAGGGCCCCAAAGAAATTTGTCGAACCTGAAAATTGTATGTAGGCAACCAATGGTACACATGAGCATACCACCAAGCCCACACACAAGGCGGACCAGCACTCGTCCTGACTAAAACCAACGTTCAAAAACGCTAAAACGCTGAGGTTAAAATCGCTCTTAGTATCCGGCGCCCAGGAGAGAGAGTAGTATCGACATCGCCCTGCTCTGACGAGTGTGACGTAGTCAGCCACGTGCTTTCATCGATCCGCCTCCTTCAGCATTGATCGACTAAAGCTCGGCTCCCATTGGCTGCTTGGTTTTGGAGTCGTGGACATAACTGATAAGGCGATGGCGGCAAAGGCAATTGTGGCGATCGTTTCTGACTAGCATCTAACGAAACGGGTTAAAAGTACTACTTTCATCGCCAACTGCATATCTTGCACAAGTCCATCTGCAGATTGTCTAACCAAGATGAATGAGGCTTGCGATCCATCTAATAATATTAACAAATTATTAGCAATTGCAATTGCTACCAATCTATTATAGTAGGTATCATTAGTTGGATCGCCAGCTGTTTCCTTCATCTTTGCCATAGGGAAATTAATAGCCAATGCTGAATGCAAAAGCGGCCTGCTAGGAGCAATTCCTACTACTAGTTGGTTTCAGGCCCTACCAGCCTTGAATTCTATCGTGTTAAAAAGGGTCATTATTGTATCTCATTATAATATTACACTTTCTGGTAGGTACTTGTCCCGGTGCACTGTCAACCCAGATGAAAATTATTACTTGAACTTGTCAACTATGGTTACATTTTAGCGAGACTTGGCTGGAGTTAGCTTGAGAAAAATAATGCTTTTTTGTGCCGGAACGCACCGGAACGCCGTTCCGGCACCTCATTTTGGTACACAAAAAAAAATTAAACATCGGCAGGAATATCTGCGCGCGTCGATCGCTGGAAAAATTCAGCACTCAATTTCATGCCTCTGCTGCTAGACACGAGCTAAGAGTTTGAAAACTTACAAGCCATGTCTTGAACCACACAAAATGCTCTATATGGCTATGGGCAGTTTTGAAACTCTTTGCTTGTGTCGAGCAGCAGTGGGTCCAGGAGGAAAATGCGAAGACACTTTCCTTCTTACCTAGTGTAATAAAAGGTTTAGTGCGTTTATGTTGTTTTTCGTGTGCCCGCTTGGTTAAATTTTCGACCCAAGTTACTAAAAACGCTCGTACAGGTGATGAACCAACCCCAATCCCTTACTGATTTACAGGCCCTCCTAGGTATTGCCATGGTATAACCTTTGGAGCAGTGGGCGTAGCAACAGCTGATGTGCCTCAGAGCTCAGAACTTTCCCCGGTTCAAGAGGCCCACAAGAAGTTCATTGCTGCTTGAAGATTTTTTTCAGGATCGTACAATTCCCCATAACCCTATTTATATAGTAGCCACCTTGTTACTAAGAAAATGAGCCTTTACATGTAAACTAATGGGCCGATTTTTTATCCTGGGCGAAAGTAGTGAGAAAAATACTGCTGTACCTATCGATAGTGATTTGCAGCCACCTGTTCCATCGGCATCCCTAATACTCAGTCAGTAATCGTTCACATAGGTGTGCGCAGGGGGGGCGGGGGCGGGCGTAGGCCTGGGCCCCACGGAATGAACTTTCTGGAACGCACAGATTTGGTGGAAAACGACCTTGATTGTTCAAAATTGTCCCGTGGGCTTAGCACTCGGACCTCCCCCCCCCCCCCTTCCTGCTTAAGGCCCGCCCTGACCCGTACCCTGGTGCCAGTTCAAGATGAGCCGTGCAGAAAAACGTTACTAAGCGCCTATTTACGCTTGAAACCGCCATGTTCCAAGTTTTAAATTTTCAAAGCATTAGTTACTTTACAGAACCCATAATATCCATTAACACTCGAGACCGTTCTAGTCCATCGTCCAAAGACGCGGGCCTCGATGTATATAATATATCACAATGTCGAGAGGGCCGAGCGGGCTGTGCAGATTGAGTGCAGCTCTCGAGAGCGACATTTGCCTCCGAGGAACCAGTCGTCATCGTATGGCTCGGTGATGGCGATGGCAGCTTGCAGCTCATGGGTAGTGGGTTCGAACCCCAACCCATCAGCTTTTTGTAGCATGCCTCGTCATATGGAAATAAATTTCACTGTTACTGTCGCCCTTTTAGCTAGACAGTGAACTATAGACAGCGACGTTGGTGACTTCCAATGACTTATACTTTAAAATCCCAAGTGCACGTGATCAGCTGATATTCGTTGTTTCCCTCTCAGCTTACATCAGACATTGTGGTGCAGTGGTAGCACTCTCAACTGATAACTCATAGGTCCTGGGTTCGAATCCCAGCCGATGCACTCGGCCGAGGCAGCCGTCTAGGAGAATCACATGTGCGCGAGACAGATTTTTGACCTATCCCTTTGCCCAACACAGATTATATACCTTATTTCCACATCGAACACCATCCACCCATCTAGCTCAGTGGGAGGCACCATTCTCGGTAGCGGACACGGGTCCGTTACCAAGATGGACCGAGTTCGATTCCCGGCCAAGGCATGAGTCGACATTAACTCTTTGGAGTTTTGTCGCAGCTGCAGTCTGTGCGATATCTATCAGGGCACCTTAGGACGTATCGGGATGTCCTGTCCGATCGACGCCAGACTTGCAGCCATGCCCAAGCACATCGGGTGCCGATGGCCCCGATGCACGCTTCAGTGCCAAGCGGAACGACCGGTAGCCAGAGCTAGATGGGTGGTGTTTTGCAACAAAAACAAATTTTGAACTTTATTGCAACGGTCAAAATCGACCTAGTGTGTTACTGTTATATTAGCACGGCTGCCTCGGCCGAGTGCATCGGCTGGGATTCGAACCCAGGACCTATGAGTTATCAGTCGGGTGTGCTACCACTGCACTACACGGTCTGATGAATGTCATTGAGGGAAATAATGTATGAGTTGATAATTTGCACTTCAGAATTTAAATTATAATTAATTTCCACGAGCAAGTCAGGCTGCAAAATCAGATAGGTACCTCGGCCAGATTCGATCGCTCTTTACCTCTGCAATGAGAGGCGAGCACGGAAACCACTCAACCAACCGGAGACGACGAGCAGAGCAGGCAAATTGTTTTATATACCGTCGACAGTCAACGTGTGATATTGATTTCCAATGTCGAGACATGTGCCAAAGAAGCAGACATGGGCTGGGATTCGAGCCCACTACCCTTGCTTTCCAAGCTGCCATCGCAACCTACAGGCCATGATGACGACCTCATAATTTCATTGGAATGAGCATTATCGCCCCCCCCCCCCCCCACACACACAACCGTAGCTGTTTTGACCCACCTATTACGGCTGTCGCCCACATCGACCGACCTTGCGCGATCTTTGGTCGCCGCTTCGGACAAAACCTGGACAGAGCGTGGAAAGCCAACAACATCCTCCCTGAACCAACGCCGAACGAATTAGAAAGATGGTTTCAAAAATCAGAAACCCCCTGTGGATCTGAGTTTCACTGTCTTTAAATAAAGGCCGAGTAATAAAGGCTGAAAGTCGTTCTGGTAGGAGGAGTTAAGGTGGATAAAGGTATTGATCAAAGCTTATTCTCCCGAAATATAGATACATTTAATTTATTAGGATTATAAAATAATGTAAGAAATCTATGAAGAAATGTTTCATTTTTGTGCTGACAGTGACACAATAGTCTTATCATAGTGCGATTGCACATCGCAGCATTTTTGTGAACATTTCAGAAAATAGTTATACCATAGAGATATCGCATAATATTATGAATGGTGAACAGTCGGCCTTAATTAAGCCATTTTTAATAAATTTGCTCGCAATTAATAATTGCATTTTACCACGCTTAAATAACTATTTCCCCTCCTTTTGTTGGCTTCTCTGACAGCCACATAAATAGTTCACGAACAAATTGCCCATCAAATATGAGGTTATTGTCTATTCAGCCGGTAAATTCAGCGTTCCATATTGGTTAATAATACTCTTAAAAATGCTTCCTTCAACTATAGCTACCAATTTGTGAGCAATTTATCTCGCAACTCCAGCTCGCCGTTTGGTCGCCCGTAGCGCCCCCGGTCGCCCTGAACGGCCCCAAGGCCGAGTCACTTCTGCAGCCAGTCGTGGCACACACATTTTAGGAAAACTGCTTTACGAGCTTGAATCAGATGATCAGATGATCAGATGCTTAGTTAATGCGTAATGTTCATCTGACAGGTTCCTCTACCCAATTTTGAATGTAATTGATGGATAGAACTTAGGAATATGTCATTTGGAGTCACTGCTTAGCTAATTTGTTGTTAACGATTGTTGAGTGTTTGCCACGTAGGCTTTTCAACCAGCATCGAATGTAATTGATGGATATGGATGAATATATGTCACCCAATTGACATCCACCTCCTGAATTTGTCACATCAAGACAAATTTAAAGTTACGCCACTGATTAAATCAGTCATAAATACTGGCATTTTTACATAAATCGATGATGAAATGTATACCTACGTTGGCCAGGCTTTTGGTCTCACAATAATTTGACGAAATCGTGGCATTATCATTTCTAGCTTCTAAGTGCCGGGATGGAATGGAGGAATGGAAAGCGTTGATGGACATCACGACGTACTAAAGCCGACTGTTAGTTCAACGCCGCGTCGTCAAGCATCTGGCCGTTGATGACGTCAGCCACGTCCTGGTTTTCGAGGATGCTGGCGTGACTCTCGTCGTAGAGATGGACGTCCACCGGACGTCGGCAAATCTGCAATCACAACGAATCGACATCACAAATACCATAAACAAACAAATGCTCACCACAAATTACTCGAATTAAGAAAGCATCTGCAATGGAGTTGTCAGCGTTACCTTTCCGAGACCGCAGTCAGGGGACATTTTATTGAGTTGTGGATAGGCTGGCCGCAGAAGCGTGACGCGCGCCTCCAGCGGCCGCTTCCCGAACCAGCCGAAGCTCTGCAACGCCTTGACGCGGCGCAGCACGGCGTTAGCGAGGTCTTCCTGGTAACGCGCGCTGTACTCGCTCTTGTTCATCAGCGCAAGCGCGTACTTCAGCCGAGTGCCCCACGACGGCAGCTTAATGATATCAGCGCGCAACTGCAGCAATCGCAAGTTCGTACAACTTAAATTAATGTCGCTTTCACTGAGTTTTCAGCGAATCTGAATTTACGCTTTGAGCCCTGTCTTCAGTTACGGGTATGAACTTGAACTGCATGTTCGCTAGGAAGGAACCACACTTGCTGCCATTATTTCTTAGCCCACACCAATGCACGCTTCTCTATGGCAACTTAATCCCGCTGATTCGATAGATAACATTATTATATATCCTATACAGACTATAGCAGATCTCGGAGCCGATCTCACAATATAAAAGCGTGAGTATTGAAAATGAACTTTTGTTTGTTGATTTGTATTGTTCCAATCAGAAGGGGAAGCAACACCAATTTAGATAGCCTCGAGGCACTGCGCACGCACCTGTTTGGCCTGTGCGGCGGAGGGCTTCTGCACCAGACATATGATGCCCATCAAGAGGTCGGCGTGAAGTCCTGCCGGTGTGGCGACGCTCGCCGCGGCCAGGAGAGTCAGCAGTTCGGGCCCGCCGTCCACCAGGAACACGGTTCCCCGGAGGCCGGCCTCCTCGAGGAGGGACGCCAAGTGCAGCGCCACCAAGCCACCGAACGAGTAGCCCACCAGGTTGAATGTATCGCCGGCAGGTAGCGCGGCCATCGCGTGCTGTGACCACAGGGAGAGATGAAGAAACAGCCATATACTCTCTATTGCCAGCTGCCATGCATATGTACAGCCTGATGGCGACTTACCGGCAGCAGCCCCTGGGCGATGCCCTCCACTGTCTCGGCGGTGTTCACGGCCCACGTGCCCTGCAGACAGACGGCGTGCGCACGCAGCCTGGCGGCCAGCGGCTGAAGCGACGCGGCCACGCCCTCGATGCCGGGGATCATGAGAGTGGTGCGCGGCGTGATCTGCGCAGCGCTGTCCAGCGTCACGGAGACGGCGTACGCAGTCTCCTCGTTGCCCAGCAGGCGCAGGAGCAACGCGATCCCCAGCTCGTTTACAGCTGTCACAACGTCGTTTCAGAATCAGATCAGAATCAGATTTCGGCCAATACAACATTTACAATAATTGGTTGACCTTGAAAGTCATTCGTTGAAGTTTTAACTCGCTGGTGCAGCGAAAATCGAAATAATTATTCCCTTCGGGATCTACAGTGAAATTTTAGCTTTTCCGTCTTGAAAAACTGTTATCTGACAAATTAAGTATTTGAATGAAAAACCAATCGTTTCAGATTCCGGTGAAATAACAAAACCATTGCGGCTGATTTACCCCATCGCAAAGAATTGTAGTAACTTTGAATACTATACTGACGGGTGCGTCGTGCACGTGGTGCATTACCGCATCGTGGACCCCGCCTCCACGCGAGTCCCCTCACCTTCGGTCGCCTGGCCGGGCCCGGGCGCAGTCGGCAGGTCCGTGCCGGCCGACAGCTCGACAACGCGCGCCAGCGTCAGCCCGCGGATCTCGACGGGCGTCAAGAACACCTGGTACTCGCGCTCGAGCGTCTGCTTGATCTCCACCGCCGTCATCGAGTCCATGCCCAGCTCGGCCAGCGTCGACTGGTGGCTGACCGACTTCACGTTGGCGATGCCTGCAACCAGGGAGAGGGCGTCTCGTCACCTCGGGCCGCCTCCCGTGCGACGTCCGTCCGTCGTTCGGACGGCAGCTCGGACACTCACCGAGGATGGCGGCCACGGTGTCCAGCATGGAGCCGGCGCCCGCGAACGAGCGCTTCTCGGCGACCACCATGCTGGCGACGACAGGCTCGCGCTGACACAGGAAGCCGTCCAGGGCCGTCAGGCACGAGCCGATGCGCTGCGGCAGTGTGCCTCCTGCACACGTCAAAGCCGGGGTTCAGAGACCTTCGAGAGGGGCATGCAAAGGGCAAACGGCAGTGCAAGATTGATGGTGATTGCCAGCATGTTCACTGATCGGCTCTTCTATAATGTGAAATTGATCAAGACATTTTAAACGCTCTGGCCAAATAAAAACTCAATTCGGTCTTATAAAGTTATAGCGGGATTATCATGTAATTCAAACAAAATTGGTTGAATTTACGGCGAATTTAAAGCCGAAACGTCCACTCCAAGTGCCCGGGCCCGGTCCGCTCACCGATGACGACTTCGCGGTCGTCGTCCCGCATGTCCGCCACGAGGCCGACTTGGCCGACGGCGCCCCACTGCACGGCGAGCGCCGGTAGGCCGCACTGCGCACGCAGCTCGCACACGCGCTCCATCGCGCTGTTGGCGGCGCCGTAGCTCGTCTGCCCGGCGTTGCCGCGTCCGCAAGACACCTGCGCGCGAACAGGTGCGCACGGCACAACGCTCAGTCAGGCGCCCATGCGACACCTCCGCTCAGGGGGACTCGGATGCAGGATTGCCACTCAATACCTGATATTGTTATTGTGGCGACCTGGCGATTTATTTTCATGTTGTGCTTTGAGGTGGTTACACTCTAATTCTAGAGCCCCATGTTGGGAACCAAGTATCATATTTAGCGACAAAGCTAGGGGACACACTAACTTTCTGTTTTAAAATGGCATTGATTTGATCATTATTTTCATATTAACCCTTATTTTGTTTCCCAAACAACTTACATATTCGTTGCAATGATAATATGGCAAAATAATGACATTCATGGTAAGTCAATATACGTGAAGCTCACAACTTTTGCCTGCTTGACTTGACATGATGATGACAAGCATGATGGCTCTCTTCCAGTTAGGCCTGAGCATTGTGGAAGGGGGTACGGCATCATGGTAGGGGGGGGGTTGACAATGCGGACAGCGCACTCACCGAGGAGAAGACAACGAAGTGCGTGAGCTCGGGACAAAGACGGCGAGAGGCTGCGTCCAGGAGGCGCGTGGCTAGAGCCTTGGGCGCCGCGGCCTCTCGGAAGCCGGCGCTCGTCTGTTGTTCGAACATGGCGTCGCGCAGCACCACGGCCAGGTTGAAGATGGCGGCCACTGGCGCCATCTGGTTGGCCGCGGTGAGCAACTCGAGCACGCCCCCTTGGCTGCACACGTCGGCGGTGGAGACGAGCACGACGGCGCCGTACGACCGCCACGTGCGCAGGCGCGCAGTCGGGTACCCAGTGCGCAGGCCCGAGCGCGATACAAGCACCAAGTGGCGGGCGCCTCGAAGGACCAGCCAGTCGGCTAGCTCCAGTCCGAAGCCGCCCAGGCCACCTGCAAGCCATCAAAAGGTCAACCTACAACCTACAACGAGAACCTGCCAGTCAACCAGCTACAGCCCGAAGCTGCCCAGGCCACCTGATAGGACACATTCTAGACCCGGCAATCAGAGCCAACAGAGGGTTTCCGGACCCATCATCTCACCGATGATGACGTATGTCCGTTGGGGGTGGCAGCTGAACCTGGGCGTGGCGTTGAGCACGAGGGTTTCCGGTGCGAGTGCGCGCGCACGTTCATCCTCCTCCTCGTCGCGCATGTGGAGCAGCACCTTGCCGATGTGCTTCCCGGATCCCATGAAACTGCGTCACAGACACACTATCATGTATCTCTTCCGAAGCGAGGGAATACTTTGAGCAAATAGGATTTCGAATATGCTTTGGCGTGAGTATGGTACTCCTGAACAAATGAAGCCAAAATTAAAGTACTGGTTTAACGTGAAAGCGCCCACATTAGTGGCTTGCTCACCGGAAGGCTTGCTGGACTTCTTCGGCAGGGAAGACGGTGCTGTTGAGCGGCACTACGGCGCCTTCCTTGATGCCCCTCGCTATCAGATCGTACAACACGCGTTTCCGAGGACCCTCCTGGTCGTACACTAGGTCCAACATCACGCCGTGGAAGCTCGTCTCGTTCAGGAACATCCCCATCCCTAAAAACATGCGATTCAGATGTAAAATAACTTGTCCATATGGTATAGGTGAGATTTCTTGGAAAACTATAGGCTCTGTCAGTATTGTGCCCTGGAGGACGCATCCAGAAATAGGAAAAATGTTTGTCAGTTCTTGTTGTGGCAAGTGAACCCCTTCATTATTCTTTGATTCTTTTGATTCTTTGATTTGTCAGATACTTTGTAAGAGCGGCCGCATTACAAACTTTGGAACCTTTTGTCATAGACTTTGTAAGAGCGGCCGCATTACAAACATTGGAACCCGTTGACAGAACGCCCAGAACGCCCACGTACCGATCGCGTGATTGGCGGCGATGTCGAATTTGCCAATCTCCAGGAAACGACCGCCTCGGGCCAGACAGCGCAGCGACGCCTGCAGCTTCTCCTCGGCCAGCGAGTTGAGCACCAGGTCGACGCCTCGGCCGCCCGTCTCCCGAAGCACCAGCTGCTCGAACGAAGTGTCCCGGGAGTTGCCGATGTGCGCGTCCGACAGCTGCCGGGGACACACGAAGGCAGTCAACACCGGGCGCTCCAAAGGCACGGGACATGAACAGTGCGGGGCTAAGGGGTTGCAGCCCTCCGTCTTCAATACGTTACAGACACTGCCCGATCACGCGACACTGTCAGCCTTGAATTAACAAGACCAAAGCAAACGACATTAGGTCAGCCGTCAAGCGGCGATGATCGCAACTACCAACTCTCTCGACCTCCGAAGAAACAATATCGTCCATCAGTCCCTTGACGACGGCATTGGAGAGAGGGGCGGGGGGGGGGGCGCCTACCTGCGGGAAGCGCTGCCTGATGAAGGCGCGCTTCTCTGGCGTCCCGACGGTGGTGAAGACGTCGGCGCCGGTGTGCAGGGCCAGCTGGATGGCCGCCTGGCCGACGCCGCCTGAGCCCGAGTGGATCAGCACCGAGTCGTCTCGCTTCATGCCACCGATCTCGAACAGTGCGTACAGCGCCTGCGCAAACAGCCACAACGAACGACAGTGCAATTGCCTCGCATCTGCATACCATCGGTTCCTATATTTTATCTCATTGCAATCTATTGTGCGATTAAATTGTCCAACATTGTCCGGTCCATGCTATTGCATGGCGCATATTGAGAGTGGGTGCTCACGGTGCCGTAGACGACGGGCACGGTGGCGGCCTCGCGCAGACTCCACTCGTCCGGCACGTCCCAGAGCATGTCGGCGTCGGCGAGCACCACGGAGGCGAGCGCGCCCGCGCCCACCATGCCCATCACTCGCCGCCCCTCGGGCGTGCGCCCCGCAAACTCCATGCCCAGAAGACAGTCCTGAGGAAAGAGCAACGAGTCAATGTGGTCCGGTACGGGACGGGTTATTCATGCCAGTTCTCTATTGCACATAACTCACCTAATCTAATTGTGTGGAAGAAAGATCAAATGGTTCTCCCATTGCTTTTATTGATGTGCGAGCGGAGCTAAGTCTTTAATTTCACCCCCCCCCCCCCGCTAAAAGTTGCTTAATATGTGTGTGTTTTTTATGTGCTTCGCCGGGTGTCTTTCGTAAAAACACGATAAAAAGTAAAAACGAATATCTGCGTTTGCTCAGGCTTAACACAAGGAACTTGGAAGCCATGAAATCAAAACGACAACACAACGACAACACAACAAGTCAAGGCTGATCCAAAAGTACATCTTTACTCCATCATGGCCGGTGTACAAGTGACCCTGCTCCGTCTCCGCACACTGGTCACCGGCCAACGACAACGACAACACAACGCTTGCGACTCCCTTTGGCTAAACCGGAAGTGTTACCTGCTTGACTCTGTTCCGGCAGACTACTTCGACGGGCAGACGGCCCGTGGCGATCATGACGTCCTTGAAGTTGATCGCCGACGAGTACACGTGCACCAACTGCCTGTTGGAGCTCGACTTCCAGCTGCAGAAGCGCATCGCATGAATTAGCATATTGTACCATTATATACATCAGCCGTCAACTTCACTCGTGAACCAAAATTCGATTGTGTAATGCTGGAGTTATATATTATGAAGTTGTCGCAAACATTGCTTACCATGTGACAGCGCCTCGGGGCATTGTGCAAGTATACTGAAACATTGCAAAATACTACTACTTTGCGTCTTTTGTTCAAACACCAGGGCCCGAGCCCGCAAAGCAGAGTTAACGCTTAACCCTCGGGGTAAAATGATCAACAGCCAATCACAGACGGGCATTTGCAGATTTCAGGGGTAGTTACCATGGTAATAAAAAACTTACCCCTGTTTTTTCCCTAACCCAGCTTTGTGGATCCGGACCAGGTGGTTGTAATACAGCGGAAGCAACACGAGCCAGCCATAGACAGCCTCCCCCAGAGCAGCCCCTGCAGTCGCATCACGCCGACCGACAACGCACCTGCCAGGGTCGATGGAGCCTTGCAGCCACCGGAAGCTGGCGAGGTCGCCGATGGTGGTCACGTTGGCGTAGGCGTGCGCCACGGGCTGGCTGGCGACGGTGGCGTCCAGCGGCAGGTGTCGGTAGCTACCCCAGCGGCCTCCGCGCAGCACGTTCACGGCCAGGTCCTTGGCCAGCCGCTCGGCGTAGATTGGCAGGGCGGGGTCGAACGGAGCTGCGTCGACGTCGACCAGGAAGCATCTGGCAACACCGACCACTGCCACGTCAGCTAAGCGGGGTACAGACATCGCGAAGAAGCAGGAAGCTGAGGAGAATTATCGACAAGCTATGGGACGAAAACACGGTGATGCACAGTAATACTGATCTGTGTTAATAGTGATTGATATTTCTACACGAGCTCGTGCGTCTCTATTTTGTTCAAGGATCTGAAAGTGTTCTATGTTAAATGGATCGAGATCCAAGTTTGGATGTCCATCAAGTGAAATAGTGCCGGGCTAGCAGCGCACCTGGCGTTCTCTCCGGCAGGCTCCTTGCGCAGACAGTTGAAGAACCCGAGCAGCCCGTTGGTCGGCTCGCCGTGGGAGACTAGCACCACCCGGTGCCCCCCGGTCGTGTCCTCAGCCAGCGTCGCCTGGAGGTCGGCCAGCCACCCCGCGTCGGCTTCACGGATATGCAGCACACGCGGTGAGCCCTCTGCCGAGCGTCGCTGCAAACAAGCTCAATCATTATACTGACTCCTACGAAGCAATGGGCTTCGGCATGTATCCGGGAAAGCAAAGGGCTTGCCGACGGGAAAGCAAGGCTTGGCATGCAGCCGGGAAAGCAAGGCTTGGCATGCAGACGGGAAAGCAAGGCTCGGCTTGCAGACGGGAAAGCAAGGCTTGGCATGCAGACGGGAAAGCAAGGCTTGGCATGCAGACGGGAAAGCAAGGCTTGGCTTGCAGACGGGAAAGCAAGGCTTGGCATTCAGACGGGAAAGCAAGGCTTGGCTTGCAGACGGGAAAGCAAGGCTTGGCATTCAGACGGGAAAGCAAGGCTTGGCTTGCAGACGGGAAAGCAAGGCTTGGCATGCAGACGGGAAAGCAAGGCTTGCAGACGGGAAAGCAAGGCTTGGCATGCAGACGGGAAAGCAAGGCTTGGCTTGCAGACGGGAAAGCAAGGCTTGGCTTGCAGACGGGAAAGCAAAGCTTGCAGACGGGAAAGCAAGGCTCGGCTTGCAGACGGGAAAGCAAGGCTCGGCTTGCAGACGGGAAAGCAAGGCTCGGCTTGCAGACGGGAAAGCAAGGCTTGGCTTGCAGACGGGAAAGCAAGGCTTGGCTTGCAGTCGGGAAAGCAAGGCTTGGCTTGCAGACGGGAAAGCAAGGCTTGGCTTGCAGACGGGAAAGCAAGGCTTGCAGACGGGAAAGCAAGGCTTGGCTTGCAGACGGGAAAGCAAGGCTTGCAGACGGGAAAGTAAGGCTTGGCTTGCAGACGGGAAAGCAAGGCTTGCAGACGGGAAAGCAAGGCTCGGCTTGCAGACGGGAAAGCAAGGCTTGGCTTGCAGACGGGAAAGCAAGGCTTGGCTTGCAGACGGGAAAGCAAGGCTTGCAGACGGGAAAGCAAGGCTCGGCTTGCAGACGGGAAAGCAAGGCTTGGCTTGCAGACGGGAAAGCAAGGCTTGGCTTGCAGACGGGAAAGCAAGGCTTGGCATGCAGACGGGAAAGCAAGGCTTGGCATGCAGACGGGAAAGCAAGGCTTGGCTTGCAGACGGGAAAGCAAGGCTTGGCTTGCAGACGGGAAAGCAAGGCTTGGCTTGCAGACGGGAAAGCAAGGCTTGGCATGCAGACGGGAAAGCAAGGCTTGCAGACGGGAAAGCAAGGCTTGGCTTGCAGACGGGAAAGCAAGGCTTGCAGACGGGAAAGCAAGGTTTGGCTTGCAGACGGGAAAGCAAGGCTTGGCTTGCAGACGGGAAAGCAAGGCTTGGCATGCAGACGGGAAAGCAAGGCTCGGGTAGCAGACGGGAAAGCAAGGCTTGGCTTGCAGACGGGAAAGCAAGGCTTGGCTTGCAGACGGGAAAGCAAGGCTTGGCATGCAGACGGGAAAGCAAGGCTTGGCTTGCAGACGGGAAAGCAAGGCTTGCAGACGGGAAAGCAAGGTTTGGCTTGCAGACGGGAAAGCAAGGCTTGGCTTGCAGACGGGAAAGCAAGGCTTGGCATGCAGACGGGAAAGCAAGGCTCGGGTAGCAGACGGGAAAGCAAGGCTTGGCTTGCAGACGGGAAAGCAAGGCTTGGCTTGCAGACGGGAAAGCAAGGCTTGGCATGCAGACGGGAAAGCAAGGCTTGCAGACGGGAAAGCAAGGCTTGGCTTGCAGACGGGAAAGCAAGGCTTGCAGACGGGAAAGCAAGGTTTGGCTTGCAGACGGGAAAGCAAGGCTTGGCTTGCAGACGGGAAAGCAAGGCTTGGCATGCAGACGGGAAAGCAAGGCTCGGGTAGCAGACGGGAAAGCAAGGCTTGGCTTGCAGACGGGAAAGCAAGGCTCGGCTTGCAGACGGGAAAGCAAGGCTTGGCATGCAGACGGGAAAGCAAGGCTCGGGTAGCAGACGGGAAAGCAAGGCTTGGCATGCAGACAGGAAAGCAAGGCATGGCTTGCAGACGGGAAAGCAAGGCTTGGCATGCAGACGGGAAAGCAAGGCTCGGCTTGCAGACGGGAAAGCAAGGCTTGGCATGCAGACGGGAAAGCAAGGCTTGGCTTGCAGACGGGAAAGCAAGGCTTGGCATGCAGACGGGAAAGCAAGGCTTGGCATGCAGACGGGAAAGCAAGGCTTGGCTTGCAGACGGGAAAGCAAGGCTTGGCATGCAGACGGGAAAGCAAGGCATGGCTTGCAGACGGGAAAGCAAGGCTTGGCATGCAGACGGGAAAGCAAGGCTCGGCTTGCAGACGGGAAAGCAAGGCTTGGCATGCAGACGGGAAAGCAAGGCTTGGCTTGCAGACGGGAAAGCAAGGCTTGGCTTGCAGACGGGAAAGCAAGGCTTGGCAAGCATCCTGTATCGATGAACCTAACGAAAGGTCTGTGTGATTGTTCCAACCAATAAGCAGGATTTGCGAATCAACAGACAATAAGCTGAAAGACAGTTCAACCCGGCGCCTGAGAAGCTTTATCTATATAAACACTCGATAATACCTTTCTGAGCAGCATGAGCTTCGCCCCTTCGACACGGAACTCGGCGAGCAGGTCGACCGGCGCGTCCGGCGTGAGCGCGTGCGTCGCAGCCTCGGCTGTCACGAGGAAGCCGTCGTTGCCGAGCACGCCTAGGACCGCACGCATGCGCTCTTCGTCGAGCACCAAGCGTGCGCCGAGCACGAACGTGACGCCGGCGTCTGCCGTCGCGTCCAGAGCTCGGCGCTCGACGCGCACGCTCGGCTCCAGTTCGGGAAGGTTCGGCTCGTTGGGCGACGCCAGCACGCACAGGTCCGCCTGCACACGCGGGAGAACAGTTGCGTCACGCCACGGCCCGTGCCAATGCTGCCTCCTCAGGCCACGGCTTGTGTCAGCGGCGGCCCCGTCGGTATGGTATTGTATGGTATGGTATGGTATGGTATGGTATGGTATGGTATGGTATGGTATGGTATGGTATGGTATGGTATGGTATGGTATGGTATGGTATGGTATGGTATGGTATGGTATGGTATGGTATGGTATGGTATGGTATGGTATGGTATGGTATGTTATGGTATGGTATGGTATGGTATGGTATGGTATGGTATGGTATGGTATGGTATGGTATGGTATGGTATGGTATGGTATGGTATGGTATGGTATGGTATGGTATGGTATGGTATGGTATGGTATGGTATGGTATGGTATGGTATGGTATGGTATGGTATGGTATGGTATGGTATGGTATGGTATGGTATGGTATGGTATGGTATGGTATGGTAAATGGTACCTGCATGAGCGGCAGGTCGGCCAGCACTCGGACGAGTTCGGGCGTGAAAAGTTGGGAGTCGCCAGAGTCGAACAACTCGATCGCCTTGACGCGTACGGACGCGTGGTTCTCCAGGCCCACGTGCACGCACGCGCAGAACGCGTCGCGCACGGACATCGGCTCGGTGCTCTCCGTTACTGGAATCGAACGCCACAGTCACGACTGCACACTGTATAAGGCACTCACCGGACACCGTGCTACTTTCACGTACACCTCACGTGCTCAGTGACTACGTCAGTTGCCGACGCAAAAAAGCCATTCTTAAGGTTACTATGCCGAGTGCAGCCGTTGTTGTTTGAGTAATTGATTTTATATTTACATGTTTTAAAAAGATGCCGTGGACCGTGCCATTACTATTCATACAGGCTGTATTCAATGGGGTTTCGTTGATGTGTATGCAGATAGATGCACATTGTCGGGCTAGAGTTGCCGCTAACTGCTCACCGTCCGAGTCGGGCAGGAAGACTTGCTTCTCGAGCACCGGTTCGCCGAGGTACTTCCGCCGGTTGATGGCCGACGCGGAGAGACCTCGCACCTCGACGCCTCCGCTGCGGATGACGCCCACCTCCACATGAGCGAACACGTCCAGCACTGCAAACGCGCGACATGTCGGCTATATATACCAAGTGCCAGTGGGCCAAGCACCACGATCTTCACCAACCGTAAAGGGGGAAAACCGAAACGTCATATTATCTGGTTGCCATGCCAGCAGAAATCAGTTAATGAGGTTGGGAATTGTTGAAGCGCAATCTTTATGAATCATTACGATAAAACACCGTTTTTTGTACAGTTCAATACGTTCAAGGATTGCGGGAGTTTCTGGTTTTGCTTTGGATGGAAAGGAGTGGCCGTTGGTTAATTTTTCGTCTATCGTGTAATACAAGCTTCAAGCTTGCATTTAATTCAGTCTGCACATTGTCGTGGAAAGCGTGGTCGGGCGGTCGAGGCGCTGGCTTAAATTCTGATTATTCCTAAGCGAAAGGAGGATGAAGCAAAGTGGCCGCTGTATGAGCTACACCAGGTACTAATTTACTCAACCTACCATATCCACATTAGTTGTTACATTTCAAATATATTTCAGACTGCTTTAGGGTGTTTTTCTAGTAATAGAATCAATGTGGGCAAAATCGGTATGTTATTTTCAGACTCAAATTTACCTGAAACGCAAAGATTTTGCATAATTGACGGACATCTTGAGACCTGCGTACCCACCCTTTCTACACATACATACGCATATTCAGTAACAATAATTATATACCATTCTCTATTGCGTCAAGGAAATACAGGCTGAATAACGAATCATCTTACAAATCACTTGTTTTACATGACAAATTACCCTTCGTGGTCCACACAGTTTAATGTACTGGTCCAGTACAAAAAAATGTTAAGTAGGTACCACTGGGCCTGGCATTGAGATGCATCAATCTAACCAGGGTCTGCGCCTCCGCTGCGCACAGCGGCTTCCTTGATGATGCGCAGATGCTCGTCCTCGTCGATGCTCAACCTCGCGATGGCCGTGGGCACGAATAGGCCACGCGTGTCCGCGGCCAGAATCTGCATCTGTAGCAGGTTGTCCATGAAGGCCACCCAGTTGTCGTCTGCCCAACGGACCTTGCCACTCCGTCCTGCAGAGACAGGCATCCCTTTTAGCTGCTGGTGTTTGCGTTTTCTTGGTTCTGATTTATTATTTGGTAATTGGTGTATTGGTTTGGGATCGGTGTGGCGTCGAACATTTTGGAATGATGGTGAATGCTTTACAAGAGGAGGGTACACAAGAACCCAAGTGCAAACACACAATTTTGAATTTTAACCTTGAATTTGATCCAGTTTGATAGGTTATTTGTCACAATATGACAAATAAGCTGAATCCATTCTGCCTACAATCGTAGGTAATAAAGTCCAGTAAGCTGCCGCACGCTCAGCTTACTCACCTTTTGTTTAGGCTAAACTAAGTGTACTAAAGAACTTACACACCATTTTCTGTACAAATTTACCACTGGTAATACAGCTCAATTCAGATGGGCAATGTCATTTAATATAAAAGATATGTGGCGTGGCACACAGACATCGAATAAGTCAGTGCAAACGCCCTACCTGTGGAGTCCGCCGACACGAGTCCCCGGAAGAGTCCGCTGTAGTCGTAACCTCTCAGCCGAAGCTCTTTGTAGATGTCGCGCGAGCTCATCTCGATGTCTGCCTCGTCTCGCCTCGGAGGTGGTATGTACACGAGCTTCTCGACGTCAGGAGCGGCTATGTACACCCTGCCCGTGACGACCGTGGTGCCACCCTCCTCCACCACGAAGCGTCCACTGACCCGCTGGATCGACGTCGTCAGGTGGATGCTGCCTGCGAGCACCCAGCTGACATTATCGCCAGATCGAAGGACATTTCACATGACTCGGATGTTCGTTGCCAAATACAATTATCACATATAGCTTTCCATACAAATATAGGGCAAAAGACTTTACCTTTCGCTGGCACGTTTGTAGATCGGAGAAACCGTATGTCTTCGAAAACGATTGTCCCCTTCTCCTCAGATTTCTTTTTCAGGGTTTGCCAGACGAAAAACTTGAAAATAATAAAGCAATAACGCATGATTTCTAAATCAAGAAAGTGAGAACCAAGAATAACAGATGTGAAAACAGCACTTTTTTTATTTTAACATCGAATTCCGCCCACTTACTAGGTATCCCGTGGCAGGGAATAGGTTCCTTCCGTCGATGACGTGGCCCTTGTAAAACTCTTGTCTGCTCTCTGTGACCGATACTTTGAGCGCCGCCTCCATTGACAGGCCGGCGTCCCTGAAGTTGTAGATGTCGACGAACCAGTCGCGCTCGTGTTGCCAACGCACTAGCGGGGCGATCATTGGCGTGCCCCGTGACACGGGGAACTTCACGGTGGGGTAGAGCTCGGTCAGAGGGAGGTCGGTGCCGTCCTCGAACAGTCTGCACAGCGAGCGCAGGGAACGGGGTGAAGTGTTAGGCTGAACAAACTGTGAGTGAATCAACCACCATATTCAATGGATGCTGCGGCTAAAACACGTTTGGGTTACCTTCAATTCAAATAAATGACAAACAAAACAAATACACTGGTGGCAGTGCAATTCATGTGCAATGCGGTTTTAGGAGTGCAATCATATTTTATCTTTCTTAGAGCCGCTCTTTGACATCAACGAGCGTGCTACTTCCAAAACAAACCGTTAAATTTTTACGTTCATACGCAGTGATTTCACCCATTTCCAGTCCCTTTGTGCATCTCGTTTGAGAGCTATACCTTCCAGCTTCCTATGCTTAGGCGATGCCCTGGACTGCCAACAGGCAACCAAAACGGGAAGTCAACTCACTGTCCAAGGGCCGTGAGCAAGTCATCGACGGCGCCCTCGCGAGGCGACGCCGTGACCACGACGGCGTCGGAAGGGGCGTCTTCCTGCACCCTCGGGGAAGGCGTCGAAAGACAGCGGCACACGAACTCTGCCGAGGCGAGCTCGGGCTGTTCTTCGGAAGAGCTCGCCCATCGCTCCGATCGCGGCTTCGGGCTCGGAAGAACCTGCCGAAGGAAAGCATGTGCCAGTGGATAAACCACCAGTTGTGCGTTTTTTCGAAACAGTTTCCAAGAAATCGTAACTTATAAGAGCCCTTGCACCTGAACGTAGCTCGCAGAGCAACTCTACTCCTTAGTCCAAGTGCCCCTGAACGCAGCCCGCAGAGCAAACTCGGCTCCTCTGTTTCAATGCCCCTGAACGCAGCCCGCAGAGCAAACTCGGCTCCTCTATCCTCGCTCTGGCTACCTTTGGGTACAATGAGGTACAATCGACACACTTTGGTGCCATGCGGTTTTACCTGTCGCAGCCTCTCCTCGAGACTTTCTTCGTGGTCGCCGTCGCCGTCTCGCTCCCAAGAGAACACTTCCGCCCGGCGACTGTCTTTGTCCAGCGGGACGAGCCGGAACCGCGCGGTCGGCTCCGAGTTATCGTCTGCCAATCACAAGTCAGCAAACATTGGAACCGGCACAAAGACTGAACAATTTATTTAGACCTGTCTGTCTCTTTTCTTCAAGATCCGAAAGATTAAACGACCGCCGCATGGAATTTCCAACATTTGAAAGGCGTGAAGAGCTATCTATAGATCTGTTCGAATTGGAAGTCTTGAAGAGTCTTGAGAGTCTTGAGAAATTAAAACAAACTTTTGGTCAGCAAGTGCGCTCGCTGCGCGCACTTGCCTATGTTTTTGCGAGCGAACGCCTTGCGCAGAGCCACGGCGCATATGTGTGCGCCTCGCATGGCCTGCTCGAGGGTAAAGCAGTCATCTGCGTAGCCGGCCGCCAGTTGGCCCAACGCACAGCCGACAATGCGGTCTGGTCGCACGCCCACAGAGCGCAGCACCTCCACCATGCCGATCTGCACAAACGAAAAGGCATTAGCAGAGATGAAGTTTCGGAAATCAAAGACGGTGTAAGTACACGCCCCAAAAATGTATTGGGCCCGTACCCAAAGCCGAAAGCGGCCATGCGGTGGGGTTACGATGCGGTTTCCCCAGGCTACCGTAGCCTCGTTGGACCCCTACCGCATTGGCCGTTCTTGGTAAGTACCCTGGACTACAGGTAAGTAGGCATTAGGAAAGGCGCAACTCAAAATTGTGACGCGGTGCGTCTTCAACGGTTACAGTAGCACGACCTAGTGGCGTCAGTGAAATGTAGTTCAGATGAGGAAGCTGATGAGGCTTGGTACGTCACCTGAAAGGCGGTGAGCGCGAGTACGGCGTCTTCGGGGCCGAGCCCGGCGGCGTCTTGGCACACGAGATGGCGCAGGTCTGGCGCGCCAGCCGGCAGAGCACGCTGACACGAGGCCAATGCGTTGGCCAGCGCAGGCAGCGCCAGCACGTCGCCAGCGCAGCCAGCGCCGCCAGCGCCGGGCAGGACCAGCCACACGGGCCGACGTCGCGCGTGTGCGTCGAAGCGCTGTCCACGAAGGAACGAAGAGTTAGTGCCATACGGTCAAGACATTGTCAAGCCGGTCGGTTGTAGGGACACTGAGGGGCATTTCGAGTTGCGGAGTGGAATGAATCGAAAGATTCGGGCGAATGGCCAGGGCTCTATTATATTTTATAGGACACTTTTAGACAAAAATGACGTCACTATTTGCAAGTAATTTTAATGTCAGTCGATCGACGAGAAGTCCCACGGGAGTTTTGAAGAGTTCTCTTTGAAACACTGTTGCATAATATGTGGGATTTCCAGGGTTGTGATTTGCACAACATCCTGATAAATAGTTGAGAGGGCTGTGTGCCAGCTGGTGGCTCTTGCCGACTGTATTCCCTCGTCGCCAGTCCCTGAGAGTGTTTTGTTCTGTCTGCACGCCGAGCCACCAGAATGCCGTCGTACCTGCACGTGGTGCCGCGACTTTCCGGGCGCTAGCAGCGCGTATCCGCGGAACACGTGCCCGGGCGTGCGCACTGCGTGCACGGCGTGGTAGAGTCGCACGAGCTCCGCGTCCACAGGCCGTGACTCCATCTGCAACCAACCAATCGCGTGGTGGCGACCGAGAGTCCAGCATTTTGGCGTTTCAGAGCACCGGCCCCTCAAGACCAGAGGGGAAAGATGAGCCTCAAGCTGAAGCCTGTGTCAGTCCACGAGGCGGTTCCTTACGTCCATCAACATGCCCTCGACGCCCTCCTTGGTGCGGCCCGAGACGGCGACCAGTCGCGGCAGTGTGTCGCTCGGCGCGCCACCGGCCACCTTCCCCTTGTCGTTCCAGCGCAGGCAGACGTGGGCGTTGGCGCCGCCGAAGCCGAACGAGTTGATGCCCACCAGCCCACCTGCCCACGGCTGGGCTTCTGTCACCACCTGGACGACAGTCACGGGCGTTTGTAGTACATAGGGGCGGGCGATGTGGACTTTTTTGTGCTTTCGATCCTGGGACTAGAGACTAGAAGACTAGAATATCAGACACATAATTGGCAGGGGTTCTTGACCTCGATACGACGCATGCCAACTGAAATCTACTCCGATGCCAGGCACGGCATTCTCGAGCCTGTGACGTCTCATAGCGTCACGTGTACCTGGCCATCCCCCCTTGACCTAGAGAGTGAGCCATGAGATCAGCTGATGGTCCGGTGGACAGGTAGCCGGAGGGCCTTGATTCGGAGTGATTTTCCCACCGAAGGCTCGAGCGGCGTGACTCGAACGCGAGGTCTAGCTCAAGTTTCCTTGGATCAGTTTTCGCATTCACGCGCTCCTTGTGTTTTGTGTAAATAAACCTTATATTGTCTGTGCCTTGAATCAGTGTCTGTGTGCGTGCTCGTTGCCCATCACCTCCCGACCGCCGCTTTAGTCCACTCTCTCGATCTCGCGCTTACCTGGAGGCGGCCGTCTACGAGGCCGGGCACGGAGCTTTTCACGCGACTCAGATTGATGTTGGGTGGGATGAGGCCTGTCTCCATCGCGATCAACGCCTTGGCGATCGAGCACAGCCCGGACACCGGCTCCGTGTGACCGAGGTTGGACTTGATGGAGCCGATGGGCAGCGGTGCAGCGCGACCGGCGCAGAAGACTTCCGTCAGCGCCGCGCACTCCTCGGGGTCGCCAACCTACGCAGACATTTTGCTTAGTTCAAGATGGCAGTCTGCGTCATTTCACGTCCTGATTACTTTGCTGTATGATGAACACATTGCTTTAACTACATATCCGTGAGCACGTCCCAATAATGGTCGAAAAAATACAATAACTAGAGCCAATAAAACGCAGTGGAATCCGATTGTTTCTGTTATTGATTCACTCACCGCCGTTCCCGTGCCGTGTGCCTCGACCCATGCGACGCTGGCCGGGTCGGTGTCGCACTCGTGGTAGAACTGTTCCAGCAGCTGCTGCTGCAGCGGCCCCGAGGGGTACGTGATGCCCTCAGCCTTGTAGCCATCGTTGTTGGTCTTCGAGTAAACCACGGAGGCGTAGATGCGCCGCGAATCGCGGGACTTCTGCAGGAACACCGCCGACACCGCCTCACTGCGAGCGTACCCGTCGGCTGCCGGAGTTGAAAAGGTTGTCATTGCTTATCTAATAGCCCAATGCACCAATAGGCTCTCACTAAGCTGAGAAATCGCTCTTGTTTAGGACTCGAATCTAACATTAATAACATTAATAACCTAACCTAACCATGGCTCTGAATCACTCCGTCATTCCAAAAGGGGTAGTCTTTCACCACACTCACCGAAAGAACATCTTTCTGGCATCATCCCCAACATTGAAGTGCAACTTTGCCAACTTGTTTGTATGAACATATTTCGAATGTCGATCTAAACAAAGCGCAGCCTACCGTCATGGTCGAACGTCTTGCAGCGACTGTCTTGGCTGAGAACTCCGAGGGCGTAGAACTGCTTGGTGATGTTGGGCTGCATCACCAAGTTGACGCCGGCGACGATGGCTTGTTCGCACTGTCCGTCGCGGATAGCCTTGTAGCCGTGGTCCAGCGCGTAGAGGCTGGAGCTGCACGCGGTGTCCACCACGTAGCTGGGACCTGCGCAGTACAACGCATCAAACACTCCACTCATTGTTCATGCCTCAAATAATTCGAGATCTGCATTTGAAACTCGACAATTCTTCTCAGATCGAACAAGCAGTTTTCGCTTTCAAAAATACTCATGGGCAGTATTTCGCTCTGTTCCATTTTAATTTACTACACTGTAAAAAAAAACTTGGTTGGTTTACTAGAATGATCCGCGCAGCGCCATCTCTGAGACCTCACTATAGTTGTACAACTGGTGGGCCTCTTAGGGTACCCGCCCATGAGACGATATCGCTATATACCATCGCCGCGCGATTCCAACACCTTAGTTGTCCCATAATGCAGGTAGCTCAGGGGACAGTACCGCTAAGCGACCACCGGACAATACGGATTCGTAAGGGGGGCGATTGTGTAACTTTGTGGATTCAAAACCATTCTTTTTCAATATCACTGCCTATGGTTAAGCACGGGCAGTGATTTGAAATCGAATGATTTCGAGCCAAATCGAACGAAATAAAGTTACACAATCAAATTGCCCTGTGAAACCAACGTTTTATAAGAACGACCAATTAATTTCGCCTTTGCCCGATACGGTACTATTGATTCGAGATACTAAAATTGTGTTGTTTTCGTCCGTAAATGTGTATTCACTCGATAATAAGTTACCATTTCATGGAACTAAAATATATTTTTGTTTGCTCTTTAATTCAGCATATTTAAAATAATTACTGTTCTGATGGGGAAACAATTTTTATTAGTTTTGTCAATATATCAAGCAGTCGACAGCAGTTTAATATAAATATAAGACGAAGAGAAACATGGAAGGGAGGCGAAGCTGGAAAAATGTGCACCCGAACCGGGATACGAACCCGGGACCTCCTGCTTGCCGGGCAGGTGCTCTACCAACTGAGCTATTCGGTCACACATTCTCCCCGCTTCGCCGGGTGGGACAAGGGGGATCTCCGGGGAGATGATTAATTTCAGCACTGTAACTTTGTCCTCGAGACAAGGAATGGTAAAGGGACAGTCTGCACCTCCATGATTGAGCCACCGCCGCGAGGAGGGTTCCACCCACACGTACCATTGACTTTCAGCCAGTAGCTGAGCCGATTGGCGTACCCTATCCTCGTCGACGACAGGATGGTCCTGCCGTTCATGGTCCTCGTGTCGTGGAAAAGTGCGGTCTCCGACTCGCTGAAGCACGCGCCGACGAACACTCCCGTGCGGGTCCCGCGGAGCTCTTCGGGGTTCACGCCTGCAACGCCGGGCGGGAACATAGCGTCATTGAGACTGACAATTACTATCATCCACATCATTGCCATCATCATTACCATCAGTGACAAGTACCTGTATTATAAACGCTTAGGGACTGAGTATAGCAGTTCTGATATTTGCTCGAAAGACCACGGAACATCAGTTCCAATGATCTCTTTCAAACTGCGAGAAATATGTCTTCTCTCAAGCGGGGACACTAGTATAGTGGCACTATAATAAGTATAATATGTTAAATTGGCTGTTAACCGCGCAACGGTAGAAAACAGTATTCCTGTTCAAGCACGATATCGGAGTCAAGGGGCAATCTCTCCCACAAGGAGCAATCTCCCCCGCAAGGAGCAATCTCTCCCACAAGGAGCAATCTCCCCCGCAAGGAGCAATCTCTCCCACAAGGAGCAATCTCCCCCGCAAGGAGCAATCTCCCCCGCAAGGGGCAATCTCTCCCACAAGGGGCAATCTCCCCCGCAAGGAGCAATCTCCCCCGCAAGGAGCAATCTCTCCCACAAGGAGCAATCTCCCCCGCAAGGGGCAATCTCTCCCTCAAGGAGCAATCTCCCCCGCAAGGAGCAATCTCTCCCACAAGGAGCAATCTCCCCCGCAAGGAGCAATCTCCCCCGCAAGGAGCAATCTCCCCCGCAAGGAGCAATCTCCCCCGCAAGGGGCAATCTCCCTTATGACGGGCAATCTGCCCCGCGATGGGCAAACCGTGGCATTGTGTGGGTCACGCTGACATCGTACCCGCGTCCACGATGGCTTCGTAGGTGGCCTCCATGAGCATGCGCGACATGGGGTCGAGTCCGTGCGCCTGTTGGCTGTGCACGCCGAAGAAACTTGCGTCGAACTTGCGGAGCTCGTTGATCTTGCCGGTGCCCTTCGGGATCTCGGACGACACTGGGAGGAACAAGAGGCGGGGAATGAGTTTGGTGCGAAGCGAGTGATGTTTGCAAATCATTTCATAGTTACAGGATGCGCCCAATTTCATGAATCATATTGCCATCAATTTCCGTAATACTCTCTATTCGAAGTGGGCCGTCTAGCCTCGCGGTTTGGTCTTCTAGCCACTGTATATGAGTAGGTATGCAGACACGTTGAAAGAAAACGTATGTCAGATTCGGAAATAATTTTAAAAGTACCGAATCCCTTGAGGCATTTAACATTGTTTAGCCACACAACTTTGCAATGAGCAGAAGTATTGAAAGCCTGCGTAATTGCTTTCAAAGGCAAACATCCCACGGTGACTTAGTATTTGGAGCGGTCGACGACATGTACTTTGCAACCATTCATTGGTCTGAGAAAGCAAATTATATTTTTATTCATGCACAATTAACATTATTACATTACGGTGTGGGGCTTTGTTTACGATTCCCGAATTTCAGATTCCGGCGGCCATGAACTTCGTTTGTGTTTGTCAGTGAAATGCAGGAACTGATTAGCATGACCTGTCATTTAATTATTTTGTATTTATACATTCAAAGAGCGAAAACTTTCTCGGGGATTTCCGCATAGTTGACAATGATTGGGTATTGTCCGAACATGGGATGTTGATCATGTGTTTCTTTGTAATTTCTGGTAGTGAGCACCTCCTTGGCCCTTCCACCCTGTTCCTATCGCGTGACCTACCGGCCGCGACGTCCCATCGGCGCTTGTCGGTGGAGATAAGGTCGCGCTTGGCGAACAAGTGATCTCGCAGCTCGTGGACGTCTTCAGAGTCCGGAAACTTGCCGGAAATGCCCGAGATGCAGACTTCCTCTCCGCTGGGCGCGTGCGCAAGCTTCATCCCCGCTTGCGTTTCGGCAGACAGGAAGGTGACTTCATGCGACGCGTTGGGGTGCTCCATGGCGAGCATCTAAAAGTGCAACGTGAACGATCAGCCGTCGACTTATAGATACATATGTTTTTTTAAACTAATGAATAGTGCTTACCATGTGCATTAGGTGTCAAAACAAGGCCAGAATTAATTCTCCATCTTTCCTTTTAAACGAATCGATGATACCTACAGGTAATAAACAATCTCAAATGATTTGAACCAAACATTTTATACCATTTAAGAATTACTGTATTGAAGTAAACATAACATTTTATTAACCCAGTGTATTTGTTCTGACCAGTAAACAAACAAGTTATAATATTGACTCTTCCATACGGCCTTACATTTTTAAACCAATAACTTTAAATAGCACCACATGTTATCTAAACGCCCACGGCCCACGCATTACCTTGCCGTATTTCCGGGATTTTTGGATCTGCACAGTTGTAGATAGTACGCCCTGCTATTGTAGTACAAAGAATCAAAAATATCACCCGAACACACCGCGTCTAGAGTTTTGTTACGAATGGGTTTCCAGGCCAATCGCACTGGCGCGAGCTTTTTTCGTTTTTTGTTATATAAGCAATTTGGTTCCCATATCTGTGAGTCTTCAAATGTGACAGGACGGTTGGTGTTTTAAAAATGTCACACATACATTATAAGAAATCAGCGCGGTTTCATTTGCATGTAAAACAATAGTAATGTGAGCCTAATTATCCACAAAATTGTCTGACCGCGTTATAAATTGAAAATAAAGTAAGCTTCTTCCTGCGTCCAAAACAGAGTGAATTATTTCCCTTCCATACCCGTGTGACCTTAACCGGATGGACCACGTCACCAAGGTGCGTGACTCTATCGAACGAACGTTGATCCCACCAATGCCGAGAACACTGAATTATCTTTCACGACAATAGCTGTTGTCAGATCTATAGTACGTCTCAGGTTCTTTGGCAGCAACAAACCGGTTTTCTACAATGTTATAGTATAGACCCAATGCTCCGAGGCGCTGCCAAAAATCGTGAGACGTACTATATGAGCCTAAAAGGAATCGGCAATTAAATAAATATAAATCTGATAGAATTTTAATGTCATCCATTATTCGTGAAATTATTTGTGTACGAGTTAGTAATCCGCGTTACTCTGTGTTACTGTTATCGAATAATTTCAAAATTTTGGATGATTGTTATTGACTTTTTAACTTAATTACATTGTCAGATAACATAGCATGCGTAAATACCAAAATGTTGAAGTCAGGTCAGGTACATATTCACAACAAAAAATTATAACATATTTGATAATATTGTAGTAGGTCATAGAGTACGTCTCAGGTTCGGAAGTCCACAGAGCGTTTTTTACTTTTCCGCGAGAACCGTCGTTTTGCATACCCCCTACTCTCCCATTGTGTAGAGTTGGCCGATGTCGATTTGGATAACTTGTTTTCTAATCAGTAATCGGTTCGGTGTGGTCTTTGCTGCCTGGTAATTAAACATAATATCATGGCATACCTATACAAATCAAATGAACGGTCAATAAACTGAGTGATCAGTCATCAAAATAATATTCCTAGTGATTTACGAAATCTTAACTCTGCTTCGATTTTTTAAATTTCAAGGTCATTAACAGATCATTTGTTTTGCCGGGATTAATAATTCTTTGCATTTAACGTCTCACAATCAGTGTGAATTATCTTCTGTAAAAACGCTCAAATTGATTGCGAAACAGGTAGCAGCCTCTTTTTTCCGAACCTTTTTGATGGAGCTGGCAGCGAACCACTGCTACCTTTAGCAAAGGCTGTGCAAAGTTGCAGTACCTTACGTATGTCCCGGTGCGCTGCCATAAAAACCTGAGACGTACTATAGAAGGTCTGGTTTTATTTCAAGAACTGGTTAATTAAGCCATCAACAAGTTCAGAAAGTGCTGTGTTATCTGGTACGGATGGACTCATTGAATAGGTATGGTGCGGATAATTGTGTTCATAATTTGTCATGGAGAACGCAACGTAATTGAATGCATGGACGGCAGGCGACGTCGGGCAGTGCATTCAAAACATCCGTAGTATAAGTTCCCACCACTTTGCCTAAATAAGCATATAGTGCATATATAGTATGCACCGCCTATTTGCTACCTAACATGTATTCCCAATCATTCAGTGTCGAACTGAATGGATAGGGTGATTAATTTACGCCACAGGCAGCTGTGCATACATTTGACATTCGTGAGCCAGCTGGCTGAAATGAGCAACAGCTCAAGGCCATTTAAACCGAAATAAGAAGAAGAAGAAGAAGAAGAAGAAGACATTCGTAAGCATGTGCAGCTGTGGGCGGACTGGCTCGAAAAAGCCCGGGGCGGAGACGCTGTTCAAAATTTCCCAATGAAACGGTGCAGTTTTTACACTGCACTTTGGACCATTATGTTGAGTATTTGTTTCAAATTTAAATCCCCACGTGCTTATAGTAAATGTTTAACAAATGCACTGCAGCGTTCAAGCGAAGGTTGGGCTGTAAAATGGGCATAAGATAATATAATATGTTGCATAATAAGTAGTAATTTTAATCACTGGTTCAATTACATTACGAGGAGTCTTGTCTGTTTGTCCTACTAAAGAACATAATTTTTTGGAAATATGTTATATATATTGAATGCATGAAATAACTTAAATTGGATGGATTATTAAATGGATAAACAACTTATAACTATAGATCAATATTATGATTTTTGGTGGGAGTGGGACCATGCCCAAAGCGTCCCTCAATGCATTGAATTCAAGTTTGAATTTAATTAATTCGTTGAATCGTGTCTGTTATAAACCTATGCGTCTTCAAAATTGGGAGGATTAACATTCCGAATCAGACTCGTCGGTACCAGCAGGAACCGACGAACCGACAAACCGAGGAACCATGACGCTTTAATTCGTTTGTCCCTTTTCTTCAGCTGCAGATCTTAGCTCTTCGTGCAGTTTAATTATCAACTTGTCCGAACCCGACTAGTGCTTGTAAAACTTTCGTTTTCCTTTACTTCAAGTATATTTTTGTCTACTTTATATCGATTCCAAGCGCTGATTGATTTACGAGTTTATAATCGTTAAATATTAATTGATTGACTATAAATTAATCCCACACCATCGTTGAAATGTGATGATCTTACCTTGAGGGCCACTCGCCCATACACACATCTGTTGGCACACAAATTAAAAATACAAATAACCTTCGCGGGTTGTGATCGTCGACTGCAGACATTACAGTGGCAGGGTATTGAGCATTATTTTGAACTTGATATAGGATAGGTGCCACGTAATTGTCCTCGGAATTAATGACCTGAGCCAAAACAAAACATTGTAAACTCGTCGAACTCGAAGTCAATTATTGTGGCGGCGTTGGCGGCTAGGTAACAGCGTAAGAAAGGGTCGAATTACGTTTAGGGCCAACAGCCCTCAGATTCGTCTTATATACCTTGCAATTCACAACTCGGGGCAAGAATGTATAAACATTAAAAAGTTTAGATATTTTGTTGATGAGCGTAGCGAGCGAAGCGGGCGAAGCGAAATCATCAATTTATACTAGGTACTGCACAAAAAAACACTTGTGATGTGTTTGTTTCTTTGTTTGTTTTTATGTGTTTTTGCGCGCGCTCTACAGACCAAACGCCTGCCTCGATTGCGATGGAATTTTGTTCACAACCTAGACCCCTTGCGTTTTTCAAGAAAATTCTCAATACTCCTCCCCTTCCAAGCAGAAAAAAGAGCAATATTCAAAAATTGGGAAAGTTTGGAAAAGTACGGACATTTATTTAAAAGTGCATATTTTTTGCAAAATTTTCCCAGTGTCGAATATTGCTCTTCGAAACCATCGAAACCACATCGAAACATCACACCATCTTTGTTGACCTCCATTTTGTCAGAAATTTTGTAAATCTCGTGCATGCAAGTTATTGAAAGTAAATCCGCGACTGAAATAATTCTCCAAGGGTTTTTAATGAGCTTAGCGAGCGAAGCGAAATCTTCAATTTCACTACTGGTAAAAAAAACACTTGTGTGTGTGTTTGTTTGTTTGTTTGCATTTGTGTTTGCGTGCGCTCTACAGATCAAACGCATGCGTCGATTGAGACGAAATTTTCAGGGTCTCTATACTTTTGTTCTCAACTTAGAACCGCGCCCATACGCTCATCTTCAACGCAAACACTTTGGCAGCGTTTCCTAGTTTTATTATTTGAATATTAGTATTTTCAATGTCCGGCATATGCCAGGAATGTCGAAATCCCGGGTGCGATACCCCCCTCCCCCCCTGCATACGACCTTAACCATCAGGCGTTGCGCCGGTAACCAGATTTGTTTCAAACTCGCTTTGAATATTAAAACCATGGCCTACTGTTATATTATATTATATTATATTATATATATAACAGTAGGCCATGATTAAAACTCTTGTTCACTATATTTATTCGTTCCATGAGAGTAATGTTACTTCTGCTGTGCATTTCTCTTGAGAACTTGAAAAGTCTCTTGGACCGTGTCGAAAGTAAAACGCTCTTTATCACGTGAAAGATGAGTGAATCAAAATACATGCTGCCTTTTTCAAGAACTGACTGACCTGAACCACCGTCGCCTTGAACAGTGGCGGCTTGGGACTTGGATCAGACGAAAAATAATTATGTTTTAAGAATCTTACAACATTATTTCAATTATGCTTTGATTTTTAGCTCAAACTCACAATTTCCTTTGATTCTTCTAGTAACAATTAATAGCTATGTTGCATGCATCGAATTATTTTGATCGCTGACCGAATGCGAACGCGCATTTTGTGACGAGTTCGCTCATGTCTGACAATCCATATTCAAAGACCAATTATTTTCGTTTAATATATATTTTGCGGAGCAGCAGTTTAGTTAAATGCGTTGAAGTTGCTGCGTTGCTATCCATTGCCTTATCCATATCAAGGCCTTTGGCAATGTCCTTTTCGCAGGATAGAATCCACCTAGCCAACCACCCCTCGACACCCACCCCAAGGCCAGCCAGTCAGCCAGCCAGACACCCACCCACCATTTGGAACAGGTGCCATGGCTAAAAATTACCATAGCCAAGCCGCCACTGGCCTTGAAAGGTGTAGGAAAGGATTAAAAACGCACCAATATTGTTGAATCTGAAATGAAAACCACCGAAAACCACCGAAAACCACTCATAAATTCGAATACACATAAGTTTGGTGATGACAATAATAATAATGCAAATAATATATATACAATATCTAATGCAATAATATACGATAATATACTATTTATACATAATGAGATAATAAGTATTGCTTTATTTTAATTTATGCGAAAAAATTGTTCACAAAAACATATCTAACGTAGTTAGTTTGAAACCAGCGTATTAAATAAAATGGCCTAAGAACAGCCCTCTTGTCGCGTCGTCATCCTAGCCCCATGGCGGTCATCGCGAAGCTTTCCAGGTCACCGTCAGGACATCAAGGAAGCCGCCAGGACACAGTCAAGACACAGCAAGGACACTTCCAGGACAGTCACTTGCCGCCGCAGAACTCCTTCCGCAACACACCGTCGACGACGCCGAAGGCAACGGCGCCGAGGGCACCGTTGACGGCCATCGCCTGCATGCCCCTGCCTCGCCCTGGAACCGAGGGCCAGGGCTGGTGGGGTGCAGTGGGTCAGGGCGACAGGGTGGCTCATTGAGATAAGGGAAATGGCCGACTTCCCTAGAAGCCACGGTGATGCTCATGTGCATGGGGTGGACTTATTTGATTCTGTTCTAGGACTTATTTGAGATTATATTTACGTTCAAATTGTAAAGAAACAAAGCTTCAAGGTTCGAGTTGGCCGTGTGGAAGGGTGCAGTGGTTTTTCTGGCTTGGTCACCCTCTTACTTCGTCCTTGCATTTACTCAAGCTTGTATTCATGCCGGCTGGGAAGTAGCTGATATCCGCAAAGTCATACACGCTAAGTATAGGCTTCGACCATTGCTAGCCGGGATACGCAACTAGCTCAACTCTGTATGTTTCCCATGCAACGTTAAAGTATAGGCGTTACCAGCTGTGATCATCGGTCAGATCAACTCTATAACCATGATTATGTCGTTATGTATTGCTATTTGAAAGATTACATATTTACTAGTACATTCTAAATAAGTAAATTGAATTTTGGAAGTGGTAAAATAATCCCCTTGTTTGTTTGTTTTAATGTTTATCCAGTTTTAAGATAAGGTAAAAACGGCAACATACATGTTGAAAGCAGTGAGAGCTGGCACGGCATACTAGTTGCCTATCCCGTACCGGAGCAGTGATCGAAGGTATAGGTATGTCAGAGTGAACGCTGCCGGGCATTGTCCTAGACATTGTTCCTGACGTCGGTTTCGTGGTTCTGTTTACCGAGCAGCGCGCCGGTGGCTGCGCCGGCGATGAAGCAGTTCGCCTCGTCGCGCTTGTCGCGCAGTCGCTCAGTGGCGCACTCCAGCGCAGAGTAGACGGCCAACACGATGCCGCAACTGAGCGCGATCGCCGGCGCGCGTAGCACCACGTCTTGTGCAGCCATCTCCAGGCCGCGGTTCTTCCACAGATTCAACACAGCCTGAACAACGGTTACTAGCTTTGAAATCCTGATTTCGTGCGGCTAATTTGGCACTTCAGTCAGGGAGAGGTTTAAGTGCATATGTAGATCATAATGATAGAGAGGAGAACTTTTAGCCTTGAGCTTAGCATCCGGTGCTCACCCATGCTTTGACACATTTTCACTGGCATATTATTGTGAACATTCAGAAAACAATGATTTTATTCTGAAAGTTTATATAATTTTCATAACTGGTCTACTTAATCTTGGATTATTCATTCCGGTTTTACAGAAGCTGGCAGAGCATTACTTACTTCTTTCTTACTAAAAATTGTCGAATTATGTTAAATGAATCATTTACAGGAGATAATCATATTTAATAACGTACTCTATACGCTGCGCCGCCAACAAGTCCAGCGAAAAGTCCGCTGATGGCGTTGTCCACAATCCGGTCTGGACAGGCTGATTTCACGTTGCTCTGGCAAAACTTCTCAGTTGGCGACAACTCCTTGGCCTTTCCCATGATGCTATTAGGGTAAACAGTTGAAACATTGAGACTGTCAAAAGTGTAATTCTGGCTCAAAATGGCGTAGGAAAATATGCTTCCTTTCTAATCTATTCTGCCCCTGCCCTGCTTGATTCCAATTGATTGCAAGCTGTAAAATGAAGCTTCGATCCCTAACGAAAGTAATAGCATTTTATAATTTAGTAATCTGTGCTTTGTTTTGGTCTCTTGCCACCCATATCATAATTACTAATAAGTCATATCCTTGGAATGTCTTCACATTTTTTGGCAAGGAAAAGTTTCACGTCAAATGCCTATTATATTGAAATAACTTTGACTGAGAGAAGGCACAACAAGCAGTAAGGTTCATCTCAGTTTATGATGGCAGCAACAAACCGGAATTCTACAATGTTATAGTATAGGCCCAATGCCCCGAGGCGCTGCCAAAAGAACCTGAGACGTACATAGAAACCCGTTTGAAAGCTCTATTTGGTACGAGCTATTCTTATTCCAGCAAAATTCAACAATCAGTAATCAAATGATTCATAGTTTAGATAATCTTATTCCCGCCATTAAACCTTGAAGCAATAATACAGAGACAAGCAGCGACATGTAATAAATCCAGCGGAAATTTGCCGAACAGGCGCAAAAGTCGCGAGAGATTCCCGCCTCTGAGCAGGAGCGGCGCTCCTTGACTGGCTGGAAGAGCGATTGACAAGTGGCACATCCTGCGCTGCCGTGCCGCGGCTGGCCAACGCGCTCCTCCACAAGGTCCTTCAGCGTCAAGTAGAGGTCGAACGGCGAGGCCAACTTTTTCTGGTTTCGGTCCAGATGTGCGGCCGCTTCTGGGTACCTGGCACGGAACCGCGGCGGCAGCCAAAGGTACAGAAAGGGCAGTCTCGATTCCAGCCAGCCCACGTATGTTTTGGAGAGCAGACCGCGTCGGTATCCGTGATCGCTCAGGAAAACGAACACGGTGTTGTTGAACGACTCTTGTTCTACCATGGTCTCGAAGAAATCCACCAATCTGCCGTCCATGGTTGCCGGCAGCAGATGGCTGTCATGGCTGAAATTATTCAGCCATATCAAAGCAAAAAGGTTGTTTTTGAATGTCGTCATCAGGTCTATGGTCCAATTGAGAAGAACATCAGTGGTACTTGTTTCGCCTAAACAAAGAGCCCAAGCTCCAATTCTTCTCGTAACAATTCCTTTATGAGCCTCGACCATTAATGGATGCATGTATAAGTCTGTCGGTTTTTTTTCAAACCCTTTCGAACAGTAGTTAAAAGTGCTTGTGCGAGAGCCGTCTTCTGCATAAGCGGTGGTGTATCCGCTCCTTTTAAATTCCTTCCACATGAACGGGCAGTGGTCAAACCTGTTGGCAGGATTCGGGCACATACAGTTAATGGCAATATTCTGAGCCACGTCGTTTCCGGTTAATAACGTCCCTAAATTCGGCACTGTTTGTTCAGCCATCTTGTTGTAACCTTGCATTTCTACCCAACCAAAGGTTTTGAGTAATGCCGCCAGTTTCGGCAAGGTCCTCTGAAAGTTCTGCCGGGACATGGAGTCGATCCCGAGCATGAACACGTTGAACCGCTCGCTGTGTTCCGCTCTGTCGGCCGGCACCTGCACCACGGCGTGCACGTTCACGTACAGCTCTGTTTTTGTTCCGCGGCGAGAGCACCTCACGAATACATTTTCGACGTCGCGGTCCAAAATCGCGTCTTGGTCGAGATCCAGCCAGGGGCTTTTTTGGTTCGTTGAGTCCGTATCGCGGACGATCACAAAAAATTGACACTCGATGTCTTCTGCGCGCGGGGCATAGTATGACACCGCGCTCTCCGCGACCCGAAGATGTTGGCGACCTTCGGACTCCTCTGTGAACGTCAGCGGAGGTCGTGTGGAGCACACCACGGGCGTCGCCTTGACCGTTACGATTCCCTTCAGGGACGGGTCCCAGGGGTCAATGTCCAGTATTGGACAAGGGCCGTACGTTTCTATTATGAAGTAGGAGCCGACACCGAATGTCAAGATCATTAAAAGTAATGCCAAAACGACGAGACTCACTGCGATTTCGCGGTTCATTTCACGACTGATGCGCCGGAAGTGAAAGATGCACTGAGACAGATCATTAGAAACAAATAACGCTCTCTTTGCGCCACAGAATTGTCAGCACAGCACGTAGAAATTGGTACCATGAAAACAGTCAATAAAAGAGTCTTTGTTGCCCGTTGAAAGCCACTCATTGAAAATACTTTTAATTATAGTCGATTAGAGGAGTCCCGATCAGTCCGGTTTGGCTTTAATTTACGTCTTCTTTTTGCCGCTGCAGAATTCGTCTCTGAGGAAGCCGTCGAGGAAGCCGAACGCTAGGGCGCCGATGAGCGCGTTCAAGGCCAGCGACGATGGGGTCCTCTTCGGGCCTGACGCAACATACAGATAAACGCTACAGCGGTGACGGTAGGAGAGCACTATCAGGGAAAGTAGAAGCGGTTCCTACGCCCTATGCATAGTGGCATGGATCCAATGAAAACCATGGTATAAGCAAGTAAGCTCCGCTTTAATTTCCACTGTTACATGCTGTGACTGCTCATTGCATATACCTCCCTGTGTTAAAAAAACGTGATGCCACGAAACACCCGTCTCCACTGCCAGCTAGATAGCAATGCCCAAAGGCAATGCTGCCAGAGAGAAGGGACCATCGACATGGCATCAGGCAATTTTGGCATTTTGTTTTCTCCATTGACAGCCGATTTGACATCTAAATGCAAATATTTATCATCGTCGCTACTCCATTTTGCAAAGTTACAGTTATTCTAGTGGAAATAACAATAAAATATGTCTCTCCTTGTTCAATACTTAAGAAAACACATAAGTTTTCATATTCAGGTTGAATTTAATTTATGTTCATTGCTTCTTTTATCTTGGAGTGGTTATTACGGACACCTATATTTTTCCGGTGGCTTTACGGCGGTTATCTTGTCCAGTCAGGTCGGACTCGGAGGTTACGCGAGATAACAAAACTCAAAAGCAACTATGAAAAATAACTTAATTCATATTGTGAATACCAACTTTTTAGTAAGTATACCTTCCGAAAAAGTGACAACATTTATATGCTTTTCGTACAGAGACGACGCAGGCATCTTGTTGAAATTTCTTCTAGCTTCAAAATTATGTCTTTTATGTCATTGGAATCTCGTGAAATGTGAAATCTTATGCAAAACTCCACAGTGTACTGGTCATCAGCTTGGTCGATTCTCATTTTATGGAGTGAGGCAGTTGCTGATATAAGAAAACTGATTTGTCAAAACGAGCGTTGGACCCTCATCTAGTTCCTCCATGTGTTCATCCACCCCACGTGGTCGGTACCCGGCTTGCCTATGCTGTTTTCAGACAAACCTTTTTGAGGAGATAGTCGAATTTCGACTGGCTCACTGTCAGAAAACCAAGAGTTTTTTAAAAACATTTTTTGTACGTATTTTCTCCCAAGATACGCAAGACACGAAACACGAAGAAGAGATACGTGTTGAACCGTGATTAATGCAGTCAGCAGTCCGTACATATCACAAACCAATTCAGAATGCCAATAAGCACATATAACATTTTGACGTACTATCTTTCTTGTTGACAAAGAATTTGACAGTTCTTTCGAGCAAAATCATTGCTAATTGCCAATACGCCATGTAGATAGTCCTTTCGCCCTGTCGGCATTGCTATCTAGTTTGCGTTGGAAACGACCAAAATGGTATTTCGTGGCGTCACGATTTTTTATAGGCGATGAGCAGTCTAAGGTAATAGTGGAAATTTAAGCGGAGCTTCCTTTATGTCAATGGGTATATGCGATGAATATGCTAATCATCAGATATCAGACTGGTGACATATTGCCCCCGTGCCGGTACACAGCGTGGCACCGGGCGCCAATCTCACCCGAGCCCGAGAAACAGCGACAGTCTTGGCCAGACCACGAGAAGGAGCCGAGCAGCGCGCCGGTGGCTGCGCCGGCGATGTAGCAGTTGGCGTCGTCGCGTTTGTCCCGCAGTCGCTCCGTGACGCACTCCAGCGCAGAGTAGACGGCCAGCACGATGCTGCAGCTGACGGCGATGACAGGCGCGCGGGAAAGGGCGCCGACCGCCGCACGCTCCACGCCGTTGTTGCCCGCGATTCCCACGACCACCTGGCCGAGTGTGGCAGCGAGGGGGAGCTTAAGTTGCAACCTCGTCGAAAAGTGTCCACCTTGCGCAAATCGCCTTAGCTGTCATACTTTAGAGGAAACCATTACTTACCGTAAGGTCATATTATTCTCATTGTCACTTTCCAATACAATTACGCGCCACGCATGTTGAGCCTTCAGTTCATTTGTATGTCACGTCACTTGCCTCAGAATAATACAAATGTTTATTATCTTTTGCATAACCTCATGCAGTGTACACGGACACTCTCCCCATGGTGTACGAGGATTTAGACTTAGAATCAGTCCACTAGGTCAAGTATAGGTATAACAAGATGTAACTTTAATATAACAGTCACCGTGTATGAATATATACAAATCTGTTAAGCACAATAAATAATTAAAAATAACCTCATAGACGTTTTGTACCCAATCTAAATTCCCCAGTTCTTCATTAACAGTAAACCAAAATGTTATACTTAAATGCTATAACAGACGTTGTTAGACGTCAAATACAATGTTGCCTAAATTGGAGACAGCTGTATCTCTTTTTCTGTAGCCTGTAAACTTGCGTGAGGCAATTTGAACGACTTTATACAATTACAGTTTTTGACATCAGAGAAGTTGTAGGTACAGTCTGGACCAAGTTGGCTTGTCAGCAGCAAACTGGCTTTCTGCAATGGTATAGAATATGCCCGATGCCCCGAGGAGCTGACAAGCCAACCTGGTCCAAACTGTAGAAACAATCACGCTGTCGACACACCTTGTACAAGGCACCGCCGACGAGTCCCACGACGAGGCCCCCAACGGCATTGTGGGCGATCCTTTCTGGACAGTCTTTCTTGGGGTTGAGACTGCACACTCTTTCAGTAGACAACCACTCATCTGCCTTTTCATTTCCCATGATGGCTGCGTGTGCAACGAACGAACAATTGAACGCTGGCTGTCAAATTATTTTAAAATGTTTAACAGGGCCGTGTTAAGAAAGGTACTTTATGCCCAAGGTTAATAACCTTGCTTTATGCCGCAAATGTGACAGTTTGGTCCCAATATGTTCACTATGCTTGCAGCCAAAGGGGTTTGACTGCAAGCCAGTCTTGCAGCCTTGGCACTTGTAGTTGTATCAGCAATAGCAAATTATGAAACAATAAAAAGTTATAACTATTTTATGTAATTTATATAATTTAAAAAAATCTGTGTTTATTTCTTATTCTTTTTCTTGTCGTCTGCTTTCTTGCCTTCGCCGGGTTTCTTCTCGCATATCTTGCTCCGGAGGATGCCGTCGACAAGGCCGAATGCGATGGCTCCAATCAGGGCGTTCATGGCCAGAGACAGCGGCGTCTTACGCACCACTGGGAAACAAGCGGAGTTCCGCTTATCAATCTCAAAAGATTTACCCTCTGTTGACATCCGATAATTGTTTCGTATATGGCCCCGAACAATGCCCGAGCGGAAAGCTAATAATTCACTCTCGGTGCGGACCATGGGTAATGCCCCAAAGCTTTGAGTGTTCTCCAGCAGATTAGGTATATTTATTGTAGGTATGATTTACGAAACTGTCCTTTAGGTTTGTTCGGGCAAGTATTTCAAAAACTGGTGCAGAGAAGACGACACTATATTCTCATATTCAGCGTATCTCGAGCAAATAAGTTCATGCTTTTTTTTAGGTATACGCGGACCTGCAGATGAGGAAACGCAGCCGCAACTCGCGTCCTTCTTAGACACCGGCACCGGAAACGATCCGAGCAGCGCTCCGGTGGCGGCTCCGGCGACGAAGCAGTTGACACTGTCGCGTTCTCCGCGCAAACGCTCGGCGAAGCACTCGAACGTCGTGTAGACGACCGCTACTATGCCGCAGCTGACGGCGATCACGGGGGCGCGCGCCACTGCGCTCGACGCCGCTTTCTCGACGCCCCTGTTGTTGGCCAGCTCGACTACCACCTGCACGGCCAAATGCGGGATACTTTGAAAGCGAACTCAATACAGTGAATTATCGAATTCCCTATATTTTTTGTGTCATTGGCTCCAAGCACTTGTTCCCGAGCTTGACGTGAGCAAATTTGAACTTTGATAACGATGAACCTCAAGTTTCAAGTAACGAAAGCGACGTCAATGTCATTTACCTCCATTTTTACAAAGTTGTTCAGACTTTATTTGCGTGTTGCCTTTTGAACAATGCCAGGATAGGTACTATACCTTATATAGGTCTCTTCCGTGATAAAGCAAAAGCGACCATCTTTCACTGGCCCGGTTGGCTTTAACCGGGAACGAAAAATGCGGAAAGATACAAACCACACACACCCTATAGACGGCTCCTCCGAATAGTCCAGCGAGTAGGCCGCCCAAGCCATTTTGGGCCACCCGTTGCGGACAGTCCTTCTTCGCATTAGTTTTGCAAAACTGTTGTGTAGTTGACTCTTCCTTTGACTTTCCCATTCTGCGCTTCGCTACTGAACAGCTGAACGCTTGACATTTCTACATTGTGTGATGTACTCTAAAAGGCCGTGCTACAAGCTCGCTGAACCCAGCTTGGTTTCCAGACAAATAAAATTCCTTCGGATTGCAGAATAGAATATCAATTCAAATCAGTGGTTGCCGTAAGTATTTCCAAGGCAAATAATATCCTTATAAATTATAAGTATAGCTGGTTTTATATAAAAGAATGTCGCTGATAAAAGCTGCCTAGTGATACCAAACCAGAATTATTTAAAAAAGTAAAATAGTACCTCTAGATATTATTATTTCTTCGCACTCTTATCGCCAGCTTTTGATTTCTTGTCAGAGCTGGGTTTCTTGTCGCAGATCTCGCTCCGGAGGATGCCGTCGATGAGACCAAACGCGATCGCGCCTATGACGGCGTGCACGAGCCTTCGAGGCACCCGAGACAGAAAGCTCGCAGGCCCTGCGCCTGCCACGAAACGAGCATTTACACAATCATTTCAGTAAGATAACAGCACCCGAAGGTCAGATGACGCGAAATATGGGCACTGAAATACAGCCATTTTCAGGAGCAAAAAATGATCGGACGAAGACTTGTCGATGGCTAAATCCCATCGTGTCTGTTCCTGCTTCTGACCTGCGCGCCCATTCGACCCGTCGCCATAGCACCACTCCGTGCGCATGGGATCCGGCACGATCCTGCTGGGGTCAGCGGGACTGAGCAGGGCGCCGGTGGCTGCGCCTGCGACGAAGCAGTTGGCGTCGTCGCGTGTGCCGCGCAGACGCTCTATGGCGCACTCCAGCGCAGAGTAGACGGCCAACACGATGCCGCAACTGACGGCGATGACCGGCCCGCGACGCAACGCGCCTTGCGCAGCCCTCTCGATCCCTTTGTTACTTCCGAGGTCGACCACCACCTACAGAGAGACGGGAGAGATGGGGCATTTCACCAACTCCGTTTAGTTGCTAAGCCACGCTTAGTTGCTTAAACGGCAGTTTATTTAAGTTTTTGCATTTCAACAAATTCCCAAATGCTTTCCAATTGCTTCCCAGATTGAACGGGGAATAAGTTTCAATAAACCGCGAATTGAAACTGTTTGTGAAAAGCACCGAAGCTATGCCATCGGCTGGATTTTCAACGACGTTTAGTAAAACTTCGCTTAGCGAGATTGAAACGGTGTTGGTGAAACAGATTTTTCACGGAGTCCAAATAGCTTTTCACCAATACTAATATTTGCTTATATCTTCCGATTTCAGGAGGACACAGAATTGTGACGCTTTAAACTATACGTACTATCTAGATGGCTATCTGGTGCGGGGATGATTTACTCAGAACTTTCAGAAATGCATAATCGGTGGTAGGTATGTACCTACCTATCTGGCATCGGCAGTGCGATTTATTAGCTCTGACCTAGCTGTTCTCGGTTACAAAGTTAAAAAATTAATATGGACATCAGTGGGAATTTTATCCATCAGAACCGATACCGGCATAACGTAAAAGTTACAAAATCGCTGGGCTGGGTTGAATTTGAAACTCGCACAATCGCCCGTATCTGGCATGACCATTGACAAATACGCACACGAATGTCGTACTTACATTACTAATAGACACCCAACCACCCATACCTGCCTGTATACCAAAACTTGTCAAATTGGGTGCCATCTTGATTAAGACCAAAAACCTCCTTTGTGCAAATTTCACATTAGAATCAAGGTAGCCTAATGGACCTGTTGTTGGTAGAATGTAGATACTTGTGAAATGCCACTTGTTGCTATTTCCAGCTACGATTAAAAGTTGTCATTAGGACCAAAGACCTCCATGATCAAATTTCGTATCCGACTCGAGGTGGCCCGGAGTCGACCTTTATATTTTGGTAGTAAACACTTGTAAACTACGTGTTACTTTCCAGATCTGAATAATACCCGACTGCATTATTTTTGAGCGTGGTTTGAGTAATATTTTCCCTAAACGAGGTGTCTTGAAAATTGTCTTTTAGAGTGTGCCAAGCTGTGCCACATTTCCTAGACGGCTGATGGTCCTAATCAATGATGGCATCCAATTTGACTCGCTTTTCAGAGCCCAGCTGGGTGTCTATCCTTATATAGTCAGTATATAAGCTTGCTTCAAGTCAATAGGCATGACAGTTGAAAAATTACCTACTGGTCCTTTAGAAGTTAGACAATAAAACGGACGAAAATATTTGTTATTATATTATTGTAGGTAATCTGCTGAAAATATTTGTTATTTGTATCGTAGATATAATCTTCTATTCAGGAGTGTAGTTCAAAATCATATTAATGCAGGTAGTTGGTGCAGGTTTTATCTGAATGTCTATTCTTTAGTCAAAATTACGTACCCTGTAAACAACGCCGCCAAACAAACCTAAAATGAGTCCACCGGTTGCGTTACTGGCTATTCGCTCTGGACAATCTTTCTTGGGGTTGGCTTTGCAAAATTTCTCGGCTGACGACAACTCTTTTTCCTTTCCTTTTCCCATGATGATAGTCATAAAAACAAGTGAGCAACTGCTGTCAGATTCTCAACAAGTTTTTCATAGACTCTGGAATATTTTCAATCGCAATTGTACAAGCGCAACAAGTAAACACTAGGCAAAAAGATGATGGTTCAAAACTTACCAGTACCACTGTATTTCAATCACCACAAAATGATCGCATCTCATTTGGATATCATTATAATATGATGGTGTGAATTATTTCAACATTTTTTGTTCGGATGTGGAGATTCTAAATACAGAACACATGGATACCACAGAACTCATAACACAGGTGGGAATGCAGAGAGGAATGCGGTGGGAATGCATGGTGGGAATGCATGGTGGGAATGCATGGTGGGAATATCAGGGTGGGAATGCATGGTGGGAATGCATGGTGGGAATGCATGGTGGGAATGCATGGTGGGAATATCAGGGTGGGAATGCATGGTGGGAATGCATGGTGGGAATGCATGGTGGGAATGCATGGTGGGAATATCAGGGTGGGAATGCATTGTGGGAATGCATGGTGGGAATGCATGGTGGGAATATCAGGGTGGGAATGCATGGTGGGAATGCATGGTGGGAATGCATGGTGGGAATGCATGGTGGGAATATCAGGGTGGGAATGCATTGTGGGAATGCATGGTGGGAATGCATGGTGGGAATATCAGGGTGGGAATGCATGGTGGGAATGCATGGTGGGAATGCATGGTGGGAATATCAGGGTGGGAATGCATTGTGGGAATGTATGGTGGGAATGCAGCGATGTGGCATGTGTGGATTGACACGATTAAATGGTATTAGAATTATTTAGAGAAAACCGCTTTTTTCAGCATTTATCTCAGACGCTAGAATTCAATGATGTAGTTAATAGAAACTCTAGGCTGGTACGGAGGCGATAACCAATTCAATCCAATCTCCTTGCACTCTGTCAGTTTTATCTTGTGCGTTTTCGTGGGCCGTACCCACTATACAACAACGATTCTTGAGATGAGTCTTAACTCCTCCGTCTTTTTTCATCAGCGCAGAGTGCTCGCAAAGACACCGAATTACGTCGTAACAACAGTGGCAGCCTGATCTAACGAATCACTTCGATGAATTCGCGCACCTACTCTCATCTGAGGAACTCAACAGGGACCAGTGCTGTCCATATTCTTCACCAAGTATCAATAGCCATTTCATGGCCCAAAGTTACCGACAACGAATCTCCGAAATATCGTGTTTGTTTTTGGTTGCAGTGCCCCAAAATCCTCATCACACACATTTCAACGCGCCCTTGCACTGGCAAACATGTTGACGACATTCTATTAGAACAAACGCTATTTTCGAATGATACGTGGAGCTGAGCGTTTTTGAAATCTTTTCGTCGCCAGGAAAACAATAATAATAAGGTAAAGGAAAGCCATGATGAATATTTTGTGAATCTTTAAAGTTTTATCTCTTATTAAATTGTACAGCGGCGACCTAAGGAGTTTTATATATCTCTGTGTTGTCGTCGAAGTTTGTAGAAACATGGTTCCAACCCGACAGCAGATAGCGTGGCCGAGCGGTCTAAGGCGCTGGTTTTAGGCACCAGTCTCTTCGGAGGCGTGGGTTCGAATCCCACCGCTGTCAATACTTTTTATCTCAAATGTAAATTATAAAATTGTCCTATTTTTGAAGTTCGACCGCTGAAATACGTTGAAGAATTAAAGCCGTATTAATTCAGCCTTCAAGTCGATCGAGACTACATAGGTTCAATCCCACCTTTCGCATCTCCCCCATTCACCATTAACAAATAATTCTAAAAATTTTACTACTCCAGAAAACTTGCCTCTTCCCACCAACACCAAGGGTCATGAACTACACCCCCAGACCAAACTTTGGCAGGGAGGATTTCTTTCCTCAGAACTTTACAACAAAGATATGCTTTTCAGTCAGCCAAGCTTTAACGCAATAAATGATATTGAGCGTTCGAGAAAGGGTCACTCGCTTATGTGTAGTGTGTACCAATATCACTACGTACACTGTACGCTCGTCCCACAACGCTACCGAAAACCATTTGCGATGCCATGGTACTCTGATTTCCTGTGAGAAAAACAAAAACACCTCCGCAAAGTAAAACTATCCAACAAATTGAAAGATTTGTGTGCCGGAAACATTTTCCTAGCATCAGCGCGGCAACGCTATAATCTCAACGATGCCCCCTTTCCCCCTGCCCCCCGACCACGCCACCACACGGTGAGAAACGACGCTGCGCCCCTGGGGGCTGGCGCGCAAAGCTCGAGGATCACGCACCGACGCGCGGTCTCTTGGCAGGCGACGCCACCTGGCAATTTATTGCGCGCGTAAAACCGCTAAGCCGGGAAATCCATTGCAGACGCGAGCGCGCAGGGCCGGGCGCCACGGGGAGACGTCACTCGACGTCGCCATCTTGGCTCGACCTGCTGCTAGCGACTGATGGCAAATACTAAATGGCTCAATAGGCTGCAATCTACAAGAAGGTACTCAGTGGTCAATCGTTGGTCCTTTATTAAAGGGTTAGGACAACATGGCAAACCGAACCATTATTCTGATGCACCCCTAACTATGCTAATAAGTTGCGACACTCATCCATAGGCCACAAGATCCAAACGAGCAAGGCTATTTGAGAAAGGAGACAGTGTTACCTTGCCCTTCGCTAGAAAGCAACACAGATAGAGTGATGCACTGAATACCCACGCATATTCCCGGCTCTACTTGAAAATCAGACTGCATTGTGTAGAGTGTAGCGACAGATGATTCATTCTCACCCGTATATATAGGTGCAGTCGCGCGCGCTTACTTGCAGAATCATTTCTTTTAAACGTCTTGAGGCTTGACTTCGTGAAGGTTTGATTCATTATATGCAAGGAAAGAGCACAATTCACTATTGATCAAATTTGAAAGTGAACAATCAATCTTCAGTAGCCAGGGGATAGGTCAACACTTTACATTTTCTCGGCTTTGTATAGAAGTACAGAATTTCTGAAAGCCATATGATATTTTTCGCCTCTTGGCTTATCATAAAAAGCTTCTTCCTTGTTTTTCGTTACTCTTTGTTGTACCTATATGTAGAATGGGAGGAACGTTCCCTCTGCATTACCTATCTCCCGTTCTGGTCGTAATGCCCAGTCTGGTTCATGTAGGTCAGTTGCGCCACGAAAATTCAAGTGGCTGAGCTTTTGGCTAGACTCTTGCATATCCTCTTTCTATAAACACGTCTTTCGCAGGTGCGCGGTGCTCTAAGATGCTGAAGTGCATAAAGAGCATACTGTAATGATAATCACTTCCTGATCAAGCAATATATATAGGAAGTCATTTTCCATATGTGCTCGCAAATGTAAACTGCACTTAGTCCAGGCAATAATTGACGCGGTGTCTTTCTCAATCACTCTCTATAAGAATATATGACGCCTGCAATAAAGTCAGATATTTTCGTGAGAAGTACCTACGTGGAGGCGAGAAATTCTTTCATCTTAAAGAAATTGGAAATAAATCAAGTAAAAATCGTTTACCTCGCAGTACCCACGTATACCTACTTTGTTTTTATCACCGATGCATGCTTATTTAGTCAGTTAACAGTTTTATATTACAGATTCGGTTCTTTTCACCTGCAACATTCACGTGTTCTTTACCTTCTCACCCCATTATTCTTACCACGGTGATAGCGATAAAGGTGAATGGCGGGGTGGGGTGTGGGAAGGAGGGCTTTTGGCAACCCTGGAATGAACCCTGACTGCGCTTGTAAAGGGAAAGGGGGAGGGGGGAGGACATATATCGCCTTTATGTTCCACACGCTTACCTACGTATCTAAATCATACATATATCGGTACATAAAAGCGAATCTTGGTCAATATTTTATGTCCGCTGCACCTCATACTTTGGCGGATTACGGCGGTGCAGCACCAAACTCCGGCACGCTGTAATCGCCAAGTAATTGCTCGGGTCGCGGTAGCACATGTCGCCGAGGTCGGCGGGGCTGCCCCGTCCCCGGGGTGTGTGGTGCAAGGGGAACAGTGGGGGGGGGGGGCTTTGCGGTGAGCCGCGAAAGCCGCGGCAGCCTGCCCGATTAGCGAAGACAAAACTGCAGTGACACCGGCGACCGCTGGCTCGGTCGGTCGTTGCAGCAGGGACCGCCGCGTGCCCCGGGGCAATCTGTTAAACTTAGCACGTCCGAGCTTCCGGCGCGCCGGAGGACACAGCACCGGCTTGCTCGCTGCACATGCGGGCAAAGCGCCGCGATTCATTTGTTTTCGGACCGTCCGTTTCACCTGATTTGGTGAGAGTACAGTGAGAGATACAGAAGTATCTGCTGTACAGATTTATTTTTCAAATCGATTTCTTTTCCTATTTACATTATCGTCAATAGCCCACGAACGATACGATCATAGCATTTTTCTGGAAAAGTTTAATGCAAATTTTCGTAGAATCTCGAAAATATATAATGTACAAGATCGATGTGAATCTCGAAATAAGTATGACACAAAATAATTTTAAGTGGCATTGTTAACAACTGTATACAAACAATGTCAATATAAGTTTTCGCGAAGGAACCAAATTATTTGTGCATAGGATGCTGATTTATGTAACTGAATGATATTGGCTGTGTTCACATCACGTTCCCACGATAGTGCTGGCCGTTTTGAATGGCCACGCTGTCGTGTGTGTCTCCGTCGCCTCATGTCAAGGCCGTTCCAGAGACGTGTTGACCAGTATCTTCTTGTCCATACCATCTGCCCCTTGGGAGGGAGGCATGTTGCGATATTTACCATGCGAACACGTCAATCGCCGAGCACGTGCGCAAAAAGGATGAGCAACAGTGCGAAGAAGTCGCGGCGTGCTGGCATGCCATTCATTATTAACAGTTGCAAAACGCTGCTGTCAATCCAATGGGCTGCCTGCAGCAATAACATTCCTATTTTGTGTGCCGCGCTATGTTTCGCGTCGGTTCTTCAAATTTATGTTTGTGGCATCATCTTTTTTCGCTGACGTGTAAAGAATTCATGAGCGTGCAGTGGGGAATTGTGGTTAGCGCTTGGATTTGCCGACTACATTATATATAATATCATCCATGTAGAGCAGGAAAAGCATGGAATTTTTATGTGAAACTATAGTGGCGCTGAGATAATTAAACATGTAGCTTGCGTAATGGTTATGAAGGCCCTTGCTGTGTTAGCCAACTTAAAATGTTAATTACTCTTGCAGCTAGCCCTATACATAAATCTTAATTTTTCCTCAAATTTCCCTTTCTTTCTTTCTTTATAATATTATTATCTCGCCTCTGAACCGCAACCCTGATTTTACGAAATTAAGTCCTGATAGTTCTGCTTTGGTACCGCGGCATCCAAGAGGCGGAGGCTGGACTTTACACGGCAAGTTTCCTTGGGGCAACAGGCCTCGTCAAATGGACGCCAGAACGTCAAATATATCAGCGCACGCGACATTTGAGTTGACTGTTTGTCTCACTTGCTTCTAAGGTTGTAAAGTCAACGAGCGAGTAAAGTGAAAGACAATGAGCCAAATAGATTTGGTCTCAACCAAAACTAACTCTAGTACCAGCTACATATAACATAGATACTTTACCAAGCCACTAAATATACGTAGTTAACAATGAGCTGTTGCCCGCAGGGCCCCCACCCATCCCCCCCCCCCCTTTCCACGACACCGACGCCGGCGCCGTCGCATCGTGCGGCGCCACGTGGGTCGGCGTCGGCGTCGGCGTCGGCTTCGGCGTCGCCTGCAGTCGCGTCGCGGCGTCGGTTCGACATGCAGGGTGACGTCTTTCTCAAGCGCGACGTCTTCGCGCAGCAGTTTCAGGTGCCGACGACTTCCACATTTCGATCAATTACGATTATTTTTATATTTCACAATCATATTGTGTTCCTTTATTTTATGTCAAATTTAAACTACTAAATAATATGGTAAAAGGAGGGGAAAACTAAATAACCTTTTAATAACAAATAACAATAACTTGTTAACTTTGATAGCTTTTGATACAAAATTTTGACTTTTCGACCACACTTTGGTTTGTACAGGCCATATTTTTATAGTTGATTCGGTAAACATTTTTTAAATCATCGGAAACCAAATAAAACGTGCATCTAACAGAATAGAGACTTCAATCAGTCTTTTCAGCTTCTGTAGATATAGCAAGACTTGATAGTGATTGCTGATCATACCTATATGTAATGGGCCTTTCGGGTGACAGTGGCTTGCATATTATTCTGTGAGCCTGAAGGACCTGTTGCCACTTTGCCACCCTAAGTGACGAATGGTCTCGACCAGCATCCGGCGCTGCACTCACCAAACGACGAAGACGAGCAGGCAGAAATTGAAACGGAATTGTACTCTATCGACTAAAATAATGTTTGGAAGTAAGTTGCCGCTGCCGTCTTTATTCCTCTATCGGATTCGGTTAAATCGAGCGTGAATGCATCGGGCCAGCGGAACGTGTGGCGACATTACTCATCGGAAGCCGTGAGAACTCGGTCGCTGCAGAGTTAACCTCGGCACAAGATCTCTTGGCACCCGTTGGTCGAGTTATAGAAACAGTGGGCCAGCACTCGTGTTGCTGGGGTAATTGTTCTCTTCCTTCCATACGCAGAGCAAGCACCCGACCTGCTCCTTAAATTTTCCCATTCGCGGTAACGTAAAACTTCTAGCATGACCTAGTGTTATGGCTAATATTTCACATTAAAACTTGTAATAATAGGCCATATTTCTACCATCAGGACCACAAAATAATATGCAAGCTAGGTATTTAGGAAAACGATTTCAAATTGACGATTAAATGGTATGAAGTCTAGCTGTTAACGAAACGCCTCGTAGGGCGACAGTGGCAAGTTTTGGCAGTGGCGGGCAGCGATGGGCAGCGAAGGGCAGCGAAGGGCAGCGATGGGCAGCGACTGAATCTCGGCGTCGCGTGTTGCAGGCGGCGTGCGTGGGCGGCGACGCGCCTCGACGCGTGCTGGCGTCGGTCACGCATCACGCGCAGCCGACGCCGCGCAGTGCGGACGCGCTGGACGAACGCCGTGGCGTCGCGCGTCTCAAGCACGCTGCGCACGACAGGAAGGTGAGCGTGCGCCGCTCGAAGGAAACGAAACACGAATTCCGGACCTCTGTCTTCGGCCCTGTGTCTCGAAACCTTGGGTGGGGATGGACGGTGCTCTAAAATATCAGAACTTACGTCGTTTCAGAGCTGCCATGCTTTTCCAAAATTTCACAATCATTTAGTATTTTCAAAATTCTAAAAATGTTTTCAAAATTCTACACATTTCAATCATCGGGTTTTTGTCGACGCATGGTTCACTTACTGTGCCGTCGAATGTGGCGGTATAATACACAAATTATTTAATGTTTGTTTCTTTTTAAAATATAAATATCATGCTTCTATATTGTCGCGTCCTACCAGTTTAAATACGTGTATCACAAGGCTTCCCACTCAAATTTTACATCACAATACGCGGCCAAAAGGCCGAGGGTTCGCTGGTGATCCGAAGACAAACGTGCGAATAAAAATAAGGAAACTTGGTTGAAGTATCTGATAACTAATGCCCAACGACCTGTTATTGATTACTGAAAGCATATCTTCTCTAGTTGGACCCGACTGTGACGCGTCACACAATTTTAGATTCTCCACGCTAAAACTCCTAGACGCAACCCGCAGAGCAAACTACCTTCTCCACGCTAAAACTCCTAGACGCATCCCGCAGAGCAAGCTGGCTTCTCCATGCTAAAACTCCTAGACGCAACCCGCAGAGCAAACTACCTTCTCCACGCTAAAACTCCTAGACGCATCCCGCAGAGCAAGCTGGCTTCTCCATGCTAAAACTCCTAGACGCAACCCGCAGAGCAAACTACCTTCTCCACGCTAAAACTCCTAGACGCATCCCGCAGAGCAAGCTGGCTTCTCCATGCTAAAACTCCTAGACGCAACCCGCAGAGCAAACTACCTTCTCCACGCTAAAACTCCTAGACGCATCCCGCAGAGCAAGCTGGCTTCTCCATGCTAAAACTCCTAGACGCAACCCGCAGAGCAAACTACCTTCTCCACGCTAAAACTCCTAGACGCATCCCGCAGAGCAAGCTGGCTTCTCCATGCTAAAACTCCTAGACGCATCCCGCAGAGCAAACTACCTTCTCCACGCTAAAACTCCTAGACGCATCCCGCAGAGCAAGCTGGCTTCTCCATGCTAAAACTCCTAGACGCAACCCGCAGAGCAAACTGGCTTCTCCACGCTAAAACTCCTAGACGCAACCCGCAGAGCAAACTGGCTTCTCCATGCTAAAACTCCTAGACGCAACCCGCAGAGCAAACCAGAGTTAACCACGCACTGAACTGGCCGTGTCCCCCCCTCCCCCCTCAATTATAAAATTGGCACGAGTGCCATACGAGCGAGGGCGAGCGCAGCGATCACGCACAAACCACGGATTGGTCCGACCCACGACATTGAGCATTGCAATATTGAAACTTAGCTGTTTTGAACGTTTGAACTAGAGAGCGAATCCATTGACTTTAGTTATTCTTGACTGTCAACAAGCAAATAAGCCTTTACTTCGCTGTGACAACCTGCTTCTTTTGATTTTGATGGAGTTTACAAAGATATTTACAGAAAGGCTCCTTTGTTTGGAAAACTTCGCTGTCCAAGCAGGTTTATGAAATTGCAAGAAACATTTCAGACAATCTGTGTTTTAACATCTCCATTAATATTTGTTAGCACAGCCTTTGAAGTGCTACTTTCAAATATATTTCTCAAATTATATTTTTCTTATTATATTTTTTTTTTACCTAATCACTATTCATGAAACACATTTTGCGTTAATTTAAAATTTTGTTACAACAGCAGATATAAATTTGTGTGAAGCTACAAAACATTTAACATTAAGTCACCATGAAGGGCTGTTTAAAAGTTTAAATATCATTAATGAAGCAACGCAACCAACTGCTGAAGTCGCCATGTCTCAGAGTAGAAACGTCGTCGCGTTATTCTAAAGATACATACAATTTCAATAAGCACATCAAAATCGCAGTGACATGTTCCCGATGGCACAAGAAGTTGTGGGTACTTCCCGCCCTACACAGAGTTCTTATGTTGAACCGTCATCAATCACACTGCCCTTAGCTTTGAACGCCAGAGGGTCAACCCACATTATCGGACGTCGAAAGCGAACCGTTGTAGAGTCCATTTACACTGCCATTGTTCGAACCAAAGACACTCTAATAATAACCGTCGGACCGAACCTTCTTCGTCGCCGAGACGCCAAGCCAATGGGCGCGGAGGGTGTGTTTCCACGTCGAGCAATACAGCGCTCAATCACCACCGTATTCACTTTCTAAAAGATAACAAATTATCTTGGCCGCCCACAGCATTTGGGATGAAGTTCATAACTTCAATAAGAATGCCTTGTTTTACAGTCCCTGTATCCCAGGAAAGAAAAGAGCCCGTCCAAAAACAGCAAAAAATGTTACTAAAGTCAAAGCATTCATGGTTATTCGATGGATGTATGGAATTTTTTGAAAAGAGTTAACGAGTGTTTTCTTCTTTGCGGGGAAAAGCACGCATAATTTCGAGTTTCATTGGCATATTTTCGGATGGAAAAGTTGCTACAACAACGTTTTTCGGTCATTATCTCACAGTTTACTGAGTAAAGAGCCACGTAGACCCCGGTCGGACCGGTATGCGGCAACATGGCCGAGCCCTAACGGCCTTCCGCCCCACCGAGCTCGGGGGCGACTGCAGCGGCAGGGCACCGAACCTCGCATGAAATACGGGGGCCTGCTTTTGCACATCGCTGCACACCGCGCCGCGTGCCGCTCGACGGAGCCGACTCGACGTGAAATGCGTGCCCCAGAAATTAGCCACGAGCATGTTGCTCAGCAAAATGCGTAAAGGGAGGTGTCGAAATGTGTATGTGACCCAGCCGGCAGAGGGTCTTGCGTTCTTAGGCTATTTACGGTAATCTCATTTTCGTACGCTGGACGATTGATTGGTCAGCAGTCCGAAACTCAATGGGGGTGAGAAAATCGTTCTCTTTGCTGCGAGTGAGTGTGTAGAGCGGCGTGAGAGGCGAGTGATCCCGCCTTCAGAGCAAGTGGGCCACGACAGAGCAACGCGAACTTTGCTTTTGTCGCATGATAGGTGCGTGAACTTCAGCAAAAACTGGCAGGCAGGTGAAATCTTGAAATTGCCCCTAATTTAATAGGTATGATGACAGAAAAATCGCCCGTGGTTGGTGTGATTCACTTGACAGAGTTGATAGTCCAGTTTTTATTTCAATGCAAAAGAATGAAATACTTGCAATAAAAATATTTCCCGTATAGAGGTACGCACGGCTAACAACTAGAATAAAGCATTTCGCACTACGTAAATTTCACTAACCTATACCATAGGCCGATTTCACGAAAGCGAACCACAGTGTTCATAAATGCATCGACTACAGGTTCAACCTAATTCATCACTACATACATTTTGATTGCTAAATCAATATTGATGTTTCTGAAAGAATTGTATGTACTTTAGAGTGGCACATGACTGCATTAATTTGTGTGGCGCGTTAAGCGTAAAGGTGTAGCTAACAACAACAACAACAACTAACGCTCAATTATTATTGTGATATTGCGTTATTGCGAATTACAGCATTGGAATAGCATTCGCATTGCGGCTCGTATTGCAATCGGGCCACCTGACTTGGCGAAAGTGCGTTCAGTAAAACAAACCGAGTTTTGAAAGTTCGTCTGGGTCGGGTATGCCAAGCCAACCGGGTTCACCGGTGCAGACATAAAGTGCTTTGATTTCAATTCTGACAATCTTGGCCCTTCACCAAATACACTCACGAAATCGACGCTTGGTGCCGTCAAACGGCATCTTTTCCCCAAAACGTGTGTTGTTCTTTAAATTTCCTTCAACAGCTCTTTTGACCATCACTTGTATTCCCCGTTGGCAGCGCGAAGAGCGTCGACTGTTGGAGCTGGGTCTGAGCGCGTCTTTACCGCGACGGCCACCACGTGACAAAAGCACCCTCGATCTGCCGTACGCGCTGACGTCGTCGTTGCCCCGACCACCACGCGAACGGCGGCCGCGCACGCAACTTCACCGCACTTACACCGAGCACGTGCGTGCGCAGGAGGACTCGCACGCACATGCACACGCCGCGCGAAGACACAGCGTCGACTCGGACATCGTCGAGCATCTGGCTGAATGCAGGTGTCCCTGCGAGCATCTCGGCTACTCCAGCTACCAGGTAGGGCCTCTTGGAGCACCTCGGCTACTCCAGCTACCAGGTAGGGCCTCTTTGAGCATCTCGGCTACTCCAGCTACCAGGTAGGGCCTCTTGGAGCATCTCGGCTACTCCAGCTACCAGGTAGGGTCTCTTTGAGCATCTCGGATACTCCAGCTACCAGTTAGGGCCTCTGTGAGCATCTCGGCTACTCCAGATACCAGGTAGGGCCTCTTGGAGCATCTCGGCTACTCCAGCTACCAAGTAGGGCCTCTGTGAGCATCTCGGCTACTCCAGCTACCAAGTAGGGCCTCTGTGAGCATCTCGGCTACTCCAGCTACCAGGTAGGGTCTCTTTGAGCATCTCGGATACTCCAGCTACCAGTTAGGGCCTCTGTGAGCATCTCGGCTACTCCAGATACCAGGTAGGGCCTCTTGGAGCATCTCGGCTACTCCAGATACCAGGTAGGGCCTCTGTAAGCATCTCAGCTACTCCAGCTACCAGGTAGGGCCTCTTTGAGCATCTCGGCTACTCCAGCTACCAGGTAGGGCCTCTTGGAGCATCTCGGCTACTCCAGCTACCAGGTAGGGTCTCTTTGAGCATCTCGGATACTCCAGCTACCAGTTAGGGCCTCTGTGAGCATCTCGGCTACTCCAGATACCAGGTAGGGCCTCTTGGAGCATCTCGGCTACTCCAGCTACCAAGTAGGGCCTCTGTGAGCATCTCGGCTACTCCAGCTACCAAGTAGGGCCTCTGTGAGCATCTCGGCTACTCCAGCTACCAAGTAGGGCCTCTGTGAGCATCTCGGATACTCCAGCTACCAGGTAGGGTCTCTTTGAGCATTTCGGATACTCCAGCTACCAGTTAGGACCTCTGTGAGCATCTCGGCTACTCCAGATACCAGATAGGGCCTCTGTAAGCATCTCGGCTACTCCAGCTACCAGATAGGGCCTCTTTGAGCATCTCGGCTACTCCAGCTACCAGGTAGGGCCCCTTTGAGCATCTCGGATGCTCCAGCTACCAGGTGACTTCACCAGGGATGCTTAAACTAGGAAACCCACAGCTAACCACCTGAAGATTTGCCACACTTGTGTTAAAAGGGCAGCTGATTGGTATTACACCCCCAGCCGGATGCATATATGTGTGCAAATAAGTTATTGACTCTGGAACTAAAGTCGTGCATTGCGTGGATGGCGTTGAAATATTTTAATGGCTGCTTACTACGGCGATTGAACAAACTTATTGTTTGCTGGATTTATAAATCATCGCTTTATGATTTTCCCTGAATACGATCATAAATCAAATGAACAGAAATCCTGGTAAAAATGTCCAAGTTTTGTGTCAGCATCTTTGGTCACCAGATTTATTTGACCTTCGATATATCAAATCTGTGGTAATGTTGAACGAGTAAAAGTTTTCATTCGTTTATTGGATAAAATAAAATAAAAATCAAGGTATGCTTTACTTATTTGCACTTACTTCTGGGTCTCGCTTTCTGCCGAAATCGCTCGACTCCACCACACAAGTCTGTGCAGAGTAAAATCTTCTGCTCGCAAAAAAAGCTTGAGATATGTTTCCAGACCAAGAACTCGCACACTGGCGTAGGAACAGGGGGGGGGGGGGCAAGGGGGGCAATGCCCCCCCAACTTTTAGGCATATGGGGGCAACTGGGGGGCAAATTTTATAGTTAAAATCATTAATTTTGTCTGCTGCTCAGAGTTGAGTATACCTAGTGTTTCTGCTTAGCTGATGTTGAACGAAGCCTTTTGACTCGTAAAAACAAATCACTTCCAGGAATATTACTATAGCAGTAGCAGAAATGCAGACTAACACTGTTTATGTTATAGTCTGAGTCATACATGCACCCAGACTGGGAGAGGGAGAGGAAGAATTTTGTATTGCTTGTGTAGAGCTGGAATTCGCCACGGCAAGACGCTCTGCTGTATTCGATGTGCGATATTTACAGGCATCACAGAAAACGTGATAGTAATTTTCGTAATGCGTTAATTTGATATCTTTAAATTAAGTATTCTAAATGTATATATCTTACCCCCATGTTCCCAGGCTGCAATTCTATCTCAAACCCTCAGATTTGCTTTAAAAAATATAGCCCCCCCTCCCCCCCCCCCCCAGTCCGGGTTTCACCACTGTCTGTCTTGCAGCTTGCCCCCCCCCCCCAACTTGAAAAGCGTTCCTACGCGCCTGAACTCGCATATCAATAAAAACGGAATTTCCGCCAAATCTCCTAGACGCAGCCCGCAGAACTAACTCGGCTCCTCCACCCAATTTTTCAGACACCGGCCTACATAAACTATTATGGCGATTCATTGAAAACCAATTCCAAACTCAAAAGTAGCACATTTTCTCTCCACCTCATCTACCTGCTGGGTATGGAGTTAAATTTCAAAATATCGAAACCTTGTTCTACTCCCAACTCCTAGACGCAATTTGCAATGCTAACTCGATTCCTCCTCGCAACGAAGTTGAAACTTGGAATCGTTGAGCAAATTCGTTAAATAGATTAACCGAAAACCAGAATTAAATAAGTGTAACATATTATACTCTTGCTTCCCTCACCAGCTAATCCGTCATGAAATTTGTGAGGGACAGTGTTTTCGTGTCCCGTAAACAAAGCCGGTACCAAATGTAAATTATCTACAAGTGTTCAGGAAACGTAAACGGTCAGATATGTACAACACAAACGCATATATGGCTGCTCTAAAAAGTAAAAGCACTTTCAAAGCAGCCCACGCCAGCCCGTGTTATTTTCTCCTCATTGCTTCCAGCGTCTTGACTCTCGACGCTGACATAATAACACTATAATACCCGCCATGTGAAAATAATGATTCCTAACGTTTCTCTTTTGCTCGGAAATGGATTCTTGCAGTGCTCTCTTAAAGTTGGTCCGCTTCCAACTTTTTCTTCCGCAAAGTTGATTAAGTGCCTGGACTCATAACTTCTTAAGCGATGCAAGGCTGACATTGTACTACTTGCTGTGCTGCCGGACGCTAAGATAATCATGAGACTTCGCCGGGTTTGTCTTGACTTCAAGCGACTAATGGAATTCATTACCCGGAGCGCGGATAACGGCACAATGACTTGCTGCCATTACGCGGTCGATCAGAGATTCCTGGCTCATTATTCGTTAACAATATGTTAGGAAAACGGCGACGATCAGCAGAAAAAAATAACTTTAGTATATACGTATTAAAGCAGGGGGAAAAGTTAATTGTCAATTAAGTCCCTTAATTTAAGAACTGCACGGTCCTTTAATGCTCAATTAAATTCCAATATCTTTAGCAAATTTGAATCTTAGCCCGTGGTTTATTAACATTAAAGTTCACCCTGTAGTCTGTATAAGCTTTGCAGGTGCTCGTTAAGGGTGGATGTGCATTGCTTATGAGCCCTATCTCGCCCTCCCGTTATAGACTTTATGTTTTTAATCCTCAAGCCACTGGAAGGAAGCCTCTGGCCCCCCGCCTCTCGGATTTGCAGCACGTGTGTGGTTTGTTTCTTGCAACTTTTCTCGTGTCCGTGGCGAGACTTGGTCTTGATTCGTCGTCGGCTGCCGACAATACACAACAGCTCTTGTCTCGCTTCCTTCCTGTCACCCCTTAAGAGACAGCACCTCCCCATTCCTGGCCCTCCCCCAGCCTTTCCAGCCGCAGCGCCACGCTTCAGTGCCCGGATGAGAGCAAAAGTCATCCAGTTGTCTCCTGAATCACTCGCAGTCCTGCTGACTTATGATGGGCTTTGCCGTGGTAATAAGTCAGCTCAAGTTTCATTTTAAGGTTATTATAATAATATTATAAGAGATTGAAAGTTATGTCGCTTGACGTTATAATTCATACACATCAAATGAATACATTTTGGCGTCTGAACAGTATAGGTAAATTTCGCAATTTTCCAAAAAGATTCAAAATTTTAATTTTGTTATGCTCGCAGTCAAAAAATATCTAAGAAAAACGGATTGTCATAATTTTAGTTTTGGAAGTCGTACAACTTTACAGGCCCAACGCATAATTTGGCTACAGATGTAGAGGAGAGAACAGTGTCTTTTTGCTACTATAAAATTATCATGAAATTATCATTTAAAATTTTCATGAGTTTTGTCTTTTTGCTACTATAAAATTATGTCTCCGAGTTCAAAAATGCCTCGTTTTCATGAGTTTTGTTTTTGTATGCGACTAATTTCGGTTACGCACATGGTTTGGCATGACTTCTAATGTGTGGTAACCAAAGTGATGCGCTTGTCCTTCAACGCGCAAAGTAGGGTGCGTGAAGCCAGTTACTTATACTAACTCGTGCCACTTGGGAATAAACATCCAAGAAATGCCACAAATTTTTTTTAATGGCCCAGCAGTAGATTAGAGGAAAATAGGAGCAAACCTGGTGAGAATTCAATCTACAAATGAACCTACTACTTTGTGTGTGCTGACAATTTTAGACTTGCCAATATAGATTTCACAGCCGCTACGGAAAATTATAGTTATAAAATGCGTGCGTTTCCTATGCTTTTGCTACGTCGGACTCGCAGGAACATGGTTTCTCCGCTCTACCTCTCGCTATTACCCTAATAGCGCTACCGACCAAATAGCGATACCTTTCAAATAGCGCTACGAGTCAAATAGCGCTGCCAGTCAGATAGCGCTACCGGTCAGAAAGGACTACCGACCAAATAGCGATACTGATCAGAAAACGCTATACTGACCAAATAGCGCTGCCACCCGATAGCTTTACCGCCGGAAAAGCGCTACCACTCACACAGCTCGGGGATTGATTGTAAATCAGTTCCAATGCTGCTCCGGACTGCGGACGTGACAACGTTGTTAACGCGTTTACTCCTTTTCTCCTTTTCTCTCGGGGAGTCGTCACATCTCGAGACAGCGGGATTGAGAACGTTGTCGTTGCTTTCTGGCTGGTTACTAGTCTGGGGAAAGGATCACTGTATGTTTGGACGTAATGCTGGAGAAATGTAGTGCCGGGATCGAACAGCAAATTATAGAAAATGTCATTTGATAAGGTTATAGAATGCCGACTGCATTTAACAATGCACACCGACCAACGAACCGGAATATGTCACGTCGGTAATGTAATACTTACAACGTGCTGTACCAATCGCGAAATGATTACCCACGCCACCAGTACACAAAACTAAACACGATAAAGCTTTTAACATTCTGTCCAACAGCCCACGCTTGTGTGTGCAAATAATGGTCAGTCTATTTCCTGTTTTCGGTACATTTGATTCATGTTTTGTTATGTTTTTCCAACCGAGCCTATTACGACTATACGAGGATGAACGAGATTTCAAGAAACAACTCACAATATAAATAAAATAAATAAAATATTATATATAAATAAATAAATAAATAAATATATATATATATATATATATATATATATATATATATATATATATATATATATATATATATATATATATATATATATATATATATATATATATATATATATATATATATATATATATATATATATATATATATATATATATATATATATATATATATATATATATATATATATATATATATATATATATATATATATATATATATATATATATATATATATATATATATATATATACGTCACACGCGTATGTGCGCACGAATATCAACCCTCCCCCTTCGACCGTACCCCAACGCTACCAACGAATAAAAGAGTACTAGCGAGACTACAATCAAATATTCTGCAGGACGGTGTAACAAACGCAGGGATTTTATCGACTCTCGGCGTTTTATCACAACATTCTTGTTATTGTTCATGCATTGTCCATCAATATTTCACTGCATACCTCCTCCGGAATACCAAGATTCATTTTATTATCTCCTGTAAATTAATAATTGCCGTTTCTTTTTGTGATGGCTAATAGTATACCGTAGACTCTAAGGCAAGGAATTTTGGCTATTAACAGTGGCATCCGCCTATCAACTCAGAATCAGCACAAAATATAAATGTGTGTTCTTAGACGTACGGTTTCCTTTCAACTACGTGGAATATTGTAAAGAAAAGAATGCTTTTAAAAGCCTTTGTTGATCTGAATAGGACGCATCGTACCTCCATTCGTGCCCTTGATCTTTTATGAAGGGAAATCTCTTGCCGCTATAACACATCAAATGCATGACCCTTGGCTTAGTACTTGTAGACTTCATCAACTTCAGCGTCGAACAGAAAATAGGTAGGCAAATATAAATCGCGTAATTTAGCGAATATCGTTGTGGTTTTGGTAGCACACTACACGTGATGGCAAAATTACACTTAAATCAAATTCGAGTGTCGCTCACGGAGCAATGCAATGCTAATCTTAATATATTACATTTTAATTACTCGTATAGGTCATGAGTAATTGACAGAATTAGCTAGCGAAGCATTTGCACATTTTGCAGTATGCGGGAAAAATCGGGCTTCATAAAAGAAACTATGGTAAACAGTAATTCGCTTTTAACTGACATTTATCAGGAATAATACGTTCAATCACAGACATAGGTTCAACTTGAAATCGTTCACAGATGCAAACACATTCTTCGTAAATTCCGAGCCGAGTATCCACTATCAACATTGCGCATGCCTAGTCGAACCCTCGCCAAGAAGACCAAAGACATTTTATTATTATTTACACAAATTATTATACAAATGTACTGGCCAATTACGAGCTTTCGCAATTTAAATAAGATTAAAAAGAAAAGACCAGACACTTTCACGAAATTATCGCTACTCGCTAGGTTCGAGCTCGTGCTTGTCATACGCTTTCTCAGGGCTCCTAAAATACTATCGCCACTGGCAAAACAATCTTTGCCCCCATTTCATTGCCATCAGCTCAGCATCAACGCATCAGCTTTAATTGCAGCTTAAAGCGGTGAGAGGCAGAGGGCTTCAGTGGTGGAGCTAAAACCCACCCCTTCACCCCTCTCGCATGCATTTTGGGACCCCCTTAGAGCTATGCAGTCTTGCAGAAATCAAATTGCATCCGAACAAAATTATTCCATGTGGGTAAAATCAAATGATGTATAATCTTATTTCCTTCGGAATATTGCAGCATAATATAGCGCTTTTTATTGTGGTCTCGACTATAGAATAGGCACCAGCACCTTGACCCATTCTTAGTTCCAAACTTACTATATGAGAAAAGTTCCAGAAAACTATAAGACAATCTTATTGCAATTCTTATTATATTATATTTTAAATTGCAATCTTCAACGCCTTCCAATTATTTTTCACGCTTTCTTCCCTGGCTTTTTAAAAAATTCCTTATTAATTTTGCAGCCCCCAGCAAGTATTTGGCATAGACACAGCATTCTCATCTCCCCGGTTTGCCGCCGCTGGAGATGAGATCTCGGGTCGCAGTATCGCGGGCAGGAAATGCGCCGTCGCCCTCCCAACATCCAATGGGGTGCTGCTAATCTGTTGCTATTAGCGCAATGCCCGGGGGAAGGGGGGAGCAAGGGGGGGGGGGCAGTTTGCAGTCAGCAGGGGCGCAAATTCTACACTGGCCTCTGCTGGAATGCATGCCATGGCACGGATGAAACCACATACAATTATGTTTCAAGTTGAATTTACACATTTACAGTGTCTCTGTGTACATAAAAAACGCGGTCGTTTTATCAATTTAAGTAACCTAGCAAACGATTCTTTTTACTTAATTAAATTATACGCCACTAATAAATGTCTCAACAATGACTAGTGAAGCAAATTCCACGATAGGATTGCGATCCACCGATATAGCAGGTCCTCTGAGTAATTTTGTCCCGTCGGCTGTCAGAACGTGCGTGGCATGAAGGCATAGGTTCAGTCGCTGACCAATTGTAATCCGACTGGAATACGGCTTTATAAACAGGTCCTGTTTACATAATTGCACAAAACTTATTCGAGCATGCAAGCGAGGATGCTTAATGAAACATTAGCGTGACATGTTATGTTCTCTACAAACCGAAAACGGCATCCCTGCGTCCGGTGGTTTGCTGGAAGATCAAATGAAGTCAGGTCCAAGTCAGTAGCCAGCGTCCAGCCCAAGGATCAAGAGATTGAAATCCAACAACGAAAGCGGAGACTTGGTCGGAAATGTCCTGCGCCAAACACTCGATCTTTATAATATGTTGACTTGCCCGAAAGGCAATTATTCGAGCAGCGAAGGAAGGCACTACAGGGACCGATCTAGCGCGCAGCCCCACTGATTGAAAGGTCCGTCTGACCTGTTGCCACCGACCAGTCTTACTATTTTACCTGGCTCCCAGGCGGCATTGGCATTCAAATACATCACTCGTGTGATCAGTTCGAAGATAACCCAGTCGTATTTCTGATTTAACTTGCCCGATGACTAATCAAACAAAAATAAAGCAGAACGACAGTAGCACCCACCTCATTGAACTTTCCTGCATTACTATTGTTTGAACGTATCGTTTGATCGTACTCTTCCATATCTCACTGCCGCGATCACAACGTTCATAAGCATGCGTTCCGAATCAAAACAACACAATACTTCGGCCTTCATTGTTGCTAGGCACTAGGGCATTGGCACTAGGGCTACTTTATGTTACTCCTATAAGTTCTAGAGTAGTATATTTTCTTTTAGTTTAAGAACAATATATATAGTCTGTACATTCCCACTGTACCCTACAGTATAGGAATTTCAATGACTTAAATAAATAAATAAAATAAAAATAAATAAATAAAAGCACGATAAAAGTGTAATGCTGTATGATACTAAAACTGTTAATGCTATGCAAACGAATATTTTTACTATTTCAGTGTTCAGATAACTGACTACTTCTTAAATTCATAAGAAAATGAAAAAATACTAAAATAGTGTATCCTAGGTTTCTGCATACGCAATACTTGACCAGTTCCTACAAAATCATCATTTTCTGATACCTATCCCCTCGACTTTTGCCCTCCTAAAGGGTTAAGCCAACTAAGGTCTGTGATATCTTAACCTTCTCGACATTGCTGATCACGCCAAATTTTTTATTATTATTTTTTCTTTTCATTTTTCTCCTCTGCTCTGCCAGACAGCAAAAAAAATACTAATTTTGAACTCGTTGAGTAATGAGAACATAAGTAAGTACATACAAATGAAGCGTTTGTATAAGCACTTTTTATTAGTTTGTAGATACGTTCTGGCGCTGATTTCCTTTCAATTAATTCGGTACTATTTGCTCCGGTGCTGACGGGCCACAAAGCCCCACAATGAATTCATTCATTTTCGCAGGACGAGGCGGCGCTATTTCCGCCGGATGTGACGCGTGCCGACAACAAGGAGGCCGCGGCGTTCTTCAGCCAAGCCAGCCAATCCCCTGCGAGCTCCATAGACTCTGAGGGTGAGTGTCCGACAAGACCCAGCGACTCAAACGTGCCAGTATTCCTGGTGCAGTACCCCATGGTGCAGTAGTACCTGGTGCAGTACCCCATGGCATGCCTGTTACCGCTTTGTGGAATCCGCGAAGGCAGGTAGCTCATACCATACCAAGTTATAATCAACGATCAAGGAGGTCATCTCTGATTAGGACGTTGGTGCAACTGGGTATCAGTGCATTAACTGCACTTAATCTGGAAAACCCCTGCCTTGAAGAAAAATCAAACCAAGTACCTTTATAGCATTGTGACGACGACCATTGTGGACCCTGGGACACGAATCATAGCATGGGCCAGAGCTGCGCGTGTATCGTACCAAGATTACCAAGAAGCAATACGATCTCATCGTGCCCTGCCTACCGTGCCCTGCCTACCGTGCCCTGCCTACCGTGCCCTGCCTACCGTGCCCTGCCTAACGTGCCCTGCCTAACGTGCGCTGCCTACCGTGCCCTGCCTACCGTGCCCTGCCTACCGTGCCCTGCCTACCGTGCCCTGCCTACCGTGCCCTGCCTAGCGTGCCCTGCCTAACGTGCGCTGCCTAACGTGCCCTGCCTAGCGTGCCCTGCCTAACGTGCCCTGCCTACCGTGCCCTGCCTACCGTGCCCTGCCTAACGTGCCCTGCCTACCGTGCCCTGCCTACCGTGCCCTGCCTACCGTGCCCTGCCTACCGTGCCCTGCCTAGCGTGCCCTGCCTAACGTGCGCTGCCTAACGTGCCCTGCCTAGCGTGCCCTGCCTAACGTGCCCTGCCTTCGCCCTGCCTAACGTGCCCTGTTTTACGTAGACCCGTGCGCGCGCCAGTCCGGGCTCTAATGCCCATTCGACGCACGGAGGTCGCCGGACGAGCTGATTACTCTAACGGCCGGAGTTGACATGTCCTCGGCGTCGTTTCGCGTGGCCTCGATCCTCGGCGCGGTCGTTCGGGGGATTGTTTGGAGACGCCAGGGGGTCGATGTGTTGACGCGCGCGGTGACGGCAGCCCCTTTCCATCCCCTCACCGTCCACACGGCCGAGCCTGATGTCGGTAAACTATTTGCCAAACTGGGCGCTGAATGTCAAGTACCGCTCATGGTCGCTTCTCTTCTCCCCAAGTTTCAGAGTCGGAGACACGAGTCTCATATAGGAAAACCAGGGAGTCGTTTCTTATCTTCGCAAAAATTTCCTCTTTTCAAGTGTGGGACGTTTGGTTGGGACAGGAATTCCTGTCAGAGTATATTTTGCTCAAATTCGATGTGTTTACGCGATGGCCAGTAGGCCCAGAACACAGTCAGTTAAAATAAATTCATGCATCAAAGCGTGCAGATCTAAACTGGTGATTAACATGGACAATTACTCTACAATGTTCAGAATTGTTTTGAATAATTTCGTTGCGGCTCCGAAAGAAATAATGAATTAACCACAAAAATGTATTTTACAAAGTATTTTTGAACCCCACAAAAGCGTTTGAAGAGATAAGATTGCAATGAAATTTGCCAACTGCATTTAGATTTGAGAAAAGAAAACTTTAATGATTTAATCGTAACCTCAAAAATGCGCAAATAAATAATATGTCAGACTAGGCCGGCATCGGCCACTCTTTGAAAACGAGTAGCAGCGCGTGTTCCAGATGAGGACATGGCTCTTGCTTCGCTCGCAGCTGCGAAATCTGCCGAGTTTTCCTCGGGCGTCGGTTTAATGTGCGCGTCGTTGTAAGTTTCAGCGCGCGAATAAATCATGCGCGCTGGGCGGCTTCGATTCACAATGCTGGGCGTGGGTGATATTGATGTGCCTAATTATGCATTTGCCTTCGTAGCGCGATGTAAGACCTCGCAACGGTAGCAACAGTACTTTGTTTGCAAGTACTTAGCACTATTTTGTTAATTGAAGTCCTGCCTACCTTTTGTATATTATATAACACGCTGTCAACGACTTTTTTGTTTCAAATCAATATTTACAGTAATTTGGGAAGAAAATTTTTCACGAAGGTGGATATGAATTCGTTCGTATCACAAACTCTATTCAGACGAATGTGAAATATTCGTGTGAAACCATGCCAGCCATTACAGCTGACAGGTTTCTCAATATAATATAATATAATGCGCTCGTCATAAAGACGCAGCGTTTGGCTGGGCTTGCCACCGACTTGTTCGACGTGGAAGTCGTTGTACCGTGCTGCTTCGTGTGCCAGTTCTTGGCGCGCACTTATATGTGCAGGTGCAGGCACACCAGCTGTTTCATTTGCAGTTGCATTCGCGACGGTTGCGCTCGGATTGTGTTCCTAGCATTTTACGATAACTTTTGAATCTCGCAGTCCATTTGTTTTATTCCATTTCTTTTTCCAACGTGCTTCTCGGAACAGAACAAACTCGAGTATACCTGTTTCCGAAAGCAATACTGAAAATAAATCAAAGCATTAAATAGGAAACAGACATCGCAGTTCGCACATAATATATATAATATATGGGACCAACAAGGTGAATAATTTAATGTTCGCGTCAGGCTCAGGCAACTTAAGAAAACTGAACCCCATTTATATTAAATTCCATGCCAAGCGAAATAATCTTGCGAACCACGTTCGAAAAGTGTGTGTCCGTCTCCAAACATGTTGCTCAAAAACCTCTCGACTCGCGGCAGCTCGCGGCTACTAAATAATAACTCCGGCCGCCGCCGTCATTTCTCACCGGCCGCGGCCCCCCAGTCCAAAAAGATTGCAATATTTTACGCGGTCCATTTTACCCCCAATAGGAACGCGCGGCGCGCCCTGGCAATTTATTTGTTATTAGGTAAAACACAACGCTGCATACACTGTATGATGAAGTAGTTTTAATTTTATTTCTAACACATCGTGTAAGCTAAGCTTACATAATTCAAACTTAAAGCCAGCCGGTATATGGAATGTCGTATATAATAATGGCTTTCCCAGCTTTGCTGCTCCAACTAAACTGTGAACAGTCGGGCAACTCTGTGGCCGTAACTCCGTCGTGATAACGGCCCCTGGAATGCATTCTTGAGAAAGTTCCACATCCCCCCACCCCCCGCGCCACAGACTGGACAATTACTCCAATCTCAGCAAATGCCGCGCCCTGGGCGTGGAGGTGCCGGGTTACTACTGTTTCTACGATTGGACTTAGGTTGGTAGTTCGTAGATTTTGCAAGCCATGGTACGATTGTATAGTTGTGGTTTCACGGTTAGAGCTCTTTTGGAATGGGGTTTCAGTCGTAAAAAGGACTTGTTAATCCGACTTTTCGGCAGGGTTCGCTCTGCTATCGTCACGGTGTGACTCATGTTGCGGAAGTGAAAAAACGTTTGAACGTTTGAACATTTGAACATTTGAACATTTTGACTGTTCATGTTGGGAGAGTGATGAGCGCTGCAAATTCTTCAGTTTTACTAACCCAATAAAATTTACGACCGTGTTTCTTATTGTTTGGAACCTATTCTGCTTTTCCCGCTCTTATCTATAATCAGCACTCTGTCTATAGACTCTGACTCTAAAATTTAACAAAATTGGAACCGAAATATAAAATGACTTGTTTATACTTGACTCCAGTCGTTTTTCGTTCTTTAGGGACGCTCATGGCACATCCGTATTCCATTAAAAAAAATGTCTGAGCAGAAGTGGTTTCAATGGCAGAAGTAGCTCCGATTTATCCCACTTTTAATATCCACAAGAAAACTCAAATAAGAGGAAAAACACTTGGGAGAGAAAGACATTCTTTCACCCTGTCGCCAGGGGCGGTTGCCCTAGTTTTTGAACCCACCATTAGCGAAATTGCTCGACGTTCCGAGACAGGGTCCAGCTCGGAGGAGGCCTTCTAGCAATGCGAATCATTTGCCAATAACAATGTGCACAGTATGTCAGCACCGACACTGACGGATGCTGCAACTAGCATCGCATGACATACCTAACATTGCGTTCCACATCATTGCTCGAACCACCACCGCATCCACAGCTATAATAGGCTAGACCATCCTCGTACAGGTAATTTACACATGGAGATAGTTGGCAGAGTTGCCGCTGCAATGCGCTCCTGGCCTTGGAGTGAGTGAACAGTGTTGCCGCTGCACTGCGCTCCATGCCTTGGAGAGAGTGAACAGTGTTGCCGCTGCAATGCGCTCCATGCCTTGGAGTGAGTGAACAGTGTTGCCGCTGCACTGCGCTCCATGCCTTGGAGAGAGTGAACAGTGTTGCCGCTGCACTGCGCTCCATGCCTTGGAGTGAGTGAACAGTGTTGCCGCTGCAATGCGCTTCAAGCCTTGGAGTGAGTGGACAGTGTTACCGCTGCAATGCGCTTCAAGCCTTGGAGTGAGTGAACAGTGTTGCCGCTGCACTGCGCTCCATGCCTTGGAGAGAGTGAACAGTGTTGCCGCTGCAATGCGCTCCATGCCTTGGAGTGAGTAAACAGTGTTGCCGCTGCCCCCAGGAGGCGGGGGTGCGTGCGGGGGCCGTGACTTCCCCGCGGTGGGCAAGTTGCCCGCCATGCCGCGTCCGTGGACGGCGGTGATCGTGGTGCTCGTGCTCTCCGCGTGCGTGGGCGTGAGCGTGCCCATCGCCCTGCGCGTCTCGGCCGGCGCCTCGCTGCAGGAACGTCTCGAGCTGGTCACGCGGCTGCTCAGGGAGGTGCCGCTCATCGACGGGTATGCACTGTACCTCGTACCTCGCACAACTGATTGGAACTACCTCGATCGAAACTGTCTTTGAAATAAATAACTTTGAAAACGAAAAGACTTTCCTTTGACATTTCGGTTTAGGAGTGAGGACTATCTCTTATTTTTTATGAAGTCCACGCAAATGGCAGGCATCATCATAGATACTTTCTCATTTGCGTACTTGCTAAAAAAGCCTCATTAATCTTTAAACAACTTATGCAGAATGATGTTCTCGGTCATGTCTTCATACCAGGATATTACCGGTGTGTACTGGGTGAATGAACAAAGGACCCATGGTAGGATTGTCCGCCTCACGGCCTTGATTCTTGCAGACACAACGATCTCCCGTGGAACATCCGCAAGTTCCTGCACAACCGACTGGAGGGCTTCCGGTTCGGTGAGGACCTGCGCGGGGTGCAGCCTTGGTCGCAGAGCGCATGGTCACACACTGACCTGCCACGCCTGCGCGCTGGACTCGTGGGGGCGCAGGTAACTCACACACTCTCCTCTGTCTTACTTGTACAGTGATGATTCACAGAGGCATCATATTGGAATTTGGAAGGCCATTTATTTACCTACCCTTCTGCATTTTCCTAGCAACGATTCTTTAAAACAGAGCTTGCAGCTTCGGCAACAATTTCATTACAACTGCCAAGTAATGTATTGATACTACCTGACATGTATAAGAAATAGCCAGTGAAAGCTGCCATGGCGTTGGTATTTTCTTACTCCCTCGAAACCTGAAATTAAATTTAGCGCGAGAGATAAAGCCACGGAAGGGATGAATTGAAATGCAAATTGAAGACGTTCGCGCTCGCCGCGACATCTCGTGACAGGAGTACGATAAAATCACGTGCGTACTGCTTCCGTGTTGTTTTGTGTTCCGTATTGCCGCCAATCAAGCTTTGCCACGTGGCAGGAAACGTGTGGGCACGCTGAATTATGCAGGACACGTGGCGATTGCATTGGCAAGGCCTGCTCGCCCCGCACCCTCCCCCCCCCCCCCCCATCCACTGGTTTATTGATACCTAACAGCGAATATCTCGCGTTGCGTTGATGCAATTGGCATTTGTTTAACACGGGAGGATGTGTTGTTTTTTTGTTTTTCTGTCCCTAAACAGAGGCCCTGGATGCTACAATATGACCTATTTTATTTTATGTTTGTGTCAAATTTTATGGGACCGCTTTCCGGCACGTTATGACACGGATTTTTTTTCGTTTCTGTCGGCCATGGGACAAATATATGGCTCTATATCCAGCTGTTACTATACAGATTCTAGTTCCAATGGATGATTTTATCATTGTAAATAGTGTGTTTGAGTGAGCATTCTTAACATTTACCCGATTTCGACCAATTCCCACTTATAGCACTATGTTGGCACGCTAATAATGATTGTGAGCGCCCTCTCCTTGACTGCAGCGGCAGGGAAAAGCAACAAGTAATATCTCCACAGGCTGGCCACACGCACGCGCGGGCTACTCGTCGGTTGCTAGATTAAGAAACCCCAGCGACAGCTTGCAACATACGTGCCACCGTGTTTGTTTTGGGCTCTGCGTTGGGGTACGTCTTCTCTCGACCATCTTGTTTGTACCGTACATTTCGTGGAATAAAGGTCTGATCTATATCTGGTCTAACCTAGTTCATGCCCCTCAAACAAAGCACCCAAGTTAGTACTTACACAGCACACAATCTGCAAGGAGCATGCTGCCCTATGTGCTTCCGCCGTTGCCCAACAGAAGAAATTCCGCTGAGATGTTGTCGGCTGAAGGGAGGACGTGCTCACATTAAATTTAATTTGCCAAGTTGAGGAAGAACTTGGGTGGGTACCCTTCACCTCCCCCCCCCCCCTCCCCCTCCCCACCGCCACCACCCACACACCCTCTGGCAATTACTAGCGCTGGTGGTAGTAGGTATGTATACTAAAACCTCTCGTTCAGTAAATCTCCGATTGATATGAGAAACGAATATTCGAGAACAGGGCGATATCGTCCGACAAAATCTCCAATTGGTGCTGACAGCTGACAAGTTATGGTGCGAGGACAAGGCCACTTTCTTCGATTCCTTCGGAGTGCAGGGAAGGGGGGGGGGGCAACTTCTCCGAGCTCAGAAAAGTGCGAGAAAAGGCCAACGACTGCACGGCAACATCAACTGAAGAGACGCGTTGATGTGTACGAGTTGTAATGAGCAACTGGTTTTAATAATTACATGGCCGTGTATCTAATCGTTCATCACATTTCAGACAGCTGACTGTGATTTGTGGAGCCTGATACGGGCTCAATGGTCAGGATGCTTGCATGGACGTGCGCAGGCTAAACGGTTAGATACATCATACGGCCCCCGGGCCCAGTACGGAATGGACCAAATGATGGTCACAAAAGTACACCATGTTCAATGCCCGACCGCGGAAGCAATTTGTTGTGACAAGGCATGGCAGCCATCGACAGCACACATTGAATTTCTATCCGAGCACACAACCAGGGCCTACTATATATAAACGTTTCCGATTGTAACTTATGGTGTGAATGTTGCTAGGAGGCTGTGGAAAATATCAGAGTCTCAAAAAATATTTGGGTTTAACTTGGATCTCGTTCGAGAAAAAAGCCACCTAGAAACATTTTTTAATTCGAGCAAATCGAAAGTGGCAAGGTTCCTTCTTTGGGAAATTAAAATTTCTGCAAAATAGTCAGTTCTCGTAATCACAACCCAATCCGAACATCTGTATCTTGCAAGAAATATTTTAGATTCGGCCTGTGCCGTGTCGGCCGCACCGCTGCGCACGCCTATGGATGCTTCAGCGGTACGTGCCCTGAGTTGCAGGCCCCCAGCCCGTGTTAGGTGCCCTGAGTTGCAGGCCCCCAGCCCATGCTAGGTGCCCTGAGTTGCAGGCCCCAAGCCCATGCTAGGTGCCCGGAGTTGCAGGCCCCAAGCCCATGCTAGGTGCCCGAAGTTGCATGCCATCAGCCCATGCTAGGTGCCCTGAGTTGCAGGCCCCAAGCCCATGTTAGGTGCCCTGAGTTGCAGGCCCCCAGCCCATGTTAGGTGCCCTGAGTTGCAGGCCCCAAGCCCATGCTAGGTGCCCTGAGTTGCAGGCCCCAAGCCCGTGCTAGGTGCCCTGAGTTGCATGCCCCAAGCCCATGCTAGGTGCCCTGAGTTGCAGGCCCCAAGCCCATGCTAGGTGCCCTGAGTTGCAGGCCCCCAGCCCATGCTAGGTGCCCTGAGTTGCAGGCCCGAAGCCCATGCTAGGTGCTCTGAGTTGCAGGCCCCCAGCCCATGCTAGGTGCCCTGAGTTGCAGGCCCCAAGCCCATGCTAGGTGCCCTGAGTTGCAGGCCCCCAGCCCATGCTAGGTGCCCTGAGTTGCATGCCCCAAGCCCATGTTAGGTGCCCTGAGTTGCAGGCCCCCAGCCCATGCTAGGTGCCCTGAGTTGCAGGCCCCAAGCCCGTGTTAGGTGCCCTGAGTTGCATGCCCCAAGCCCATGTTAGGTGCCCTGAGTTGCAGGCCCCCAGCCCCTGTTAGGTGCCCTGAGTTGCATGCCCCAAGCCCATGTTAGGTGCCCTGAGTTGCAGGCCCCCAGCCCGTGTTAGGTGCCCTGAGTTGCAGGCCCCAAGCCCATGCCAGATGCCCTGAGTTGCAGGCCCCAAGCCCATGCTAGGTGCCCTGTGTTGCAGGCCCCAAGCCCATGTTAGGTGCCCTGAGTTGCAGGCCCCAAGCCCATGTTAGGTGCCCTGAGTTGCAGGCCCCCAGCCCATGTTAGGTGCCCTGAGTTGCATGCCCCCAGCCCCTGTTAGGTGCCCTGAGTTGCAGGCCCCAAGCCCGTGTTAGGTGCCCTGAGTTGCATGCCCCCAGCCCGTGTTAGGTGCCCTGAGTGGCAGGCCCCAAGCCCATGCCAGATGCCCTGAGTTGCAGGCCCCAAGCCCAAGCTAGGTGCCCTGTGTTGCAGGCCCCAAGCCCATGTTAGGTGCCCTGAGTTGCAGGCCCCCAGCCCCTATTAGGTGCCCTGAGTTGCATGCCCCAAGCCCATGTTAGGTGCCCTGAGTTGCAGGCCCCCAGCCCCTGTTAGGTGCCCTGAGTTGCAGGCCCCCAGCCCCTGTTAGGTGCCCTGAGTTGCAGGCCCCAAGCCCATGTTAGGTGCCCTGAGTTGCAGGCCCCAAGCCCATGTTAGGTGCCCTGAGTTGCAGGCCTCATGCCCATGTTAGGTGCCCTGAGTTGCAGGCCCCCAGCCCATGTTAGGTGCCCTGAGTTGCAGGCCCCAAGCCCATGTTAGGTGCCCTGAGTTGCAGGCCCCAAGCCCATGTTAGGTGCCCTGAGTTGCAGGCCCCAAGCCCATGCTAGGTGCCCTGAGTTGCAGGCCCCAAGCCCATGCTAGGTGCCCTGAGTTGCAGGCCCCAAGCCCATGTTAGGTGCCCTGAGTTGCAGGCCCCAAGCCCATGTTAGGTGCCCTGAGTTGCAGGCCCCAAGCCCATGCTAGGTGCCCTGAGTTGCAGGCCCCAAGCCCGTGCTAGGTGCCCTGAGTTGCAGGCCCCAAGCCCATGCTAGGTGCCCTGAGTTGCAGCCCCAAGCCCATGTTAGGTGCCCTGAGTTGCAGGCCCCCAGCCCATGTTAGGTGCCCTGAGTTGCAGGCCCCAAACCCATGTTAGGTGCCCTGAGTTGCAGGCCCCAAGCCCATGCTAGGTACCCTTAGTTGCAGGCCCCAAGCCCATGCTAGGTGCCCTGAGTTGCAGGCCCCAAGCCCATGTTAGGTGCCCTGAGTTGCAGGCCCCAAGCCCATGCTAGGTGCCCTGAGTTGCAGGCCCCAAGCCCGTGCTAGGTGCCCTGAGTTGCAGGCCCCAAGCCCATGCTAGGTGCCCTGAGTTGCAGGCCCCAAGCCCATGTTAGGTGCCCTGAGTTGCAGGCCCCCAGCCCATGTTAGGTGCCCTGAGTTGCAGGCCCCAAGCCCATGTTAGGTGCCCTGAGTTGCAGGCCCCAAGCCCATGCTAGGTGCCCTGAGTTGCAGGCCCCAAGCCCATGCTAGGTGCCCTGAGTTGCAGGCCCCCAGCCCATGCTAGGTGCCCTGAGTTGCAGGCCCCCAGCCCATGCTAGGTGCCCTGTGTTGCAGGCCCCAAGCCCATGTTAGGTGCCCTGAGTTGCAGGCCCTAAGCCCATGTTAGGTGCCCTGAGTTGCAGGCCCCAAGCCCATGCTAGGTGCCCTGAGTTGCAGGCCCCCAGCCCATGTTAGGTGCCCTGAGTTGCAGGCCCCAAGCCCATGTTAGGTGCCCTGAGTTGCAGGCCCCAAGCCCATGCTAGGTGCCCTGAGTTGCAGGCCCCAAGCCCATGCCAGGTGCCCTGAGTTGCAGGCCCCAAGCCCATGCTAGGTGCCCTGTGTTGCAGGCCCCAAGCCCATGCTAGGTGCCCTGAGTTGCAGGCCCCAAGCCCATGTTAGGTGCCCTGAGTTGCAGGCCCCAAGGCCATGCTTTGTGCCTGCAGATCTGGGCGGCTTACGTGCCGTGCGAGACGCACTTCCGGGACGCTGTGCAGTTGACCTTGGAGCAGGTAGACGTAATCCGGAGGCTGACAGAGAAGTTCCAGCCAGCACTCACGCTCTGCACCTCCGCCGCCGGTGAGCCTGCCAGATCGGGACTCAGTTTAGCACAATGTTGAATGAACAATTATGAAACCTGACAACCCAACAAATATATACATTTATTATTTTATTATTATTTTATTATTATTATTATTATTTTTTATTTATTTATTTATTTTTTTTTTTTTCTTAAATTTCTTAGACTCATGTCAACCATGTCCTATCTTAAGCACTAGTTTTGAAAAAAAAACTATTTCAAACTGGGATTTGAATGCAGCTAAATAAAAGTCTCGCTGGTTTCACATCTGGTTCACTTCTGGTCTCGCTGTGAAACCAGTGAGACTTTTGTTTAGCTTTGAAATCTCAATTTTAAATAGTTTTTTCATATAAATGTATTTTAAAAGCTTTAGCAAGTTTTAGACAAATATGGATGCATTTACAAGAGTAATCACGGGTTATCACGTTGCGGGAAATGATCTCGAAAACACATTTTCCTCAGTCTAAACAACTAAACGTTTGTGGAAACCATAGAAAATACACCAAAGACTATAAATTGCTCCAACTTTGTTCAACGAATTAGCAGTAAGGGCGGTTGTTGTGTGTTTGTCCCGGTGCGCAGAGATCGAGGCAGCGCACGCGCAGGGGCAGGTGTGCAGCCTGATCAGCGTCGAGGGCGGCCATTCGCTGGGCAGCAGTCTGCCCGTGCTGCGCACACTCTACGCGGTGGGCGTGCGGGGGCTCACGCTCACCTCCACCTGCAACACGCCATGGTGAGACTACACGCAATTGCGTCCTTTCAGTCACTTTCCTTTCATTTGAACCGTCCGAATAGATTTTGTTTTTAGGGGCGTCTTCTTTCACTCAATCTCCAATACATACAACAATGTACCTAAACTACGGGCAGGATTTCGTCGAGATGATCGAAACTCGCGTGCTTCTTGACCTGTTGCACTGTTCGAATAGCATCGGATTTTAGTGGTATGCTCCCACTCCTGTGGTAGGACAGGCAGCCAAAGAATAATGTGTTATGATAACGAAAACATGATCTCACTGATGTTTAGAAATTAGATCCCATGAGCGCTTTGCCGTTACAATGGCATCAAAGTTGGCTTTTTATCGGTCAGCAGTATCGTCAAGGAAGGGAAGGGGATTGCAGTTGGGGCAGCGTGCCGACGCCGTGGCTTTTGTTCCAGGGCGGACAGCTCCCTGTCGGACGATCCCGGCAGACGAGCCGAGCACGGCGGCCTCACCAGCTTCGGCAAGGTAACGTAACGACGCTCGACCTGGGCAGCGCTAGTCGCGAGAAGGACCGAGTCGTGGAAAGCGAGCTACAAAACACAGGGCTCGAGTCATCACGGCAGTGGTACCACAGAGTTACTGAAAATATATATTATTGTTATTTTATGTATACGAAGTACGTACCAACGTCCCGAAAGGATGTACAGTCTCATGGAGAATTCCCGTCAAATCGCACTCGTGCGTGGGCGGCAGTCAGGCCGCTGTTTCCCGTTCTCGCCGAGCCGGCGCACTTTTCATGCAACCTCGGTGCGGGACAGATATTGTATCCATCGAAGTGTATTTGGACTTTGGAGGTGCGCTTCTTTAAGGGTGAGGACGGGAACGGGATGATCAGCCAGTTTAGAACAGATGATTTTATTACCTGAAAGATATCTTTAGGAAACCTCAACATTCAGCATTCATACACTCATGATACAATCTCAAGCCCTCGGCTGTAAAGAGCAGCCGTCGGGCGTGTGTTTCATCGGCCGTGGTTGGTCGCGACGTGTTGCGCTGCCCATTGTCGCGGCTGACGGTTGGCACGCGTGTCTGCAGAGCGTGGTGCGTGAGATGAACCGACTCGGCATGTTGGTGGACCTGTCGCACGTGTCTGAGAAGACGATGCGCGCGGCGCTGGCGGAGACGCGCGCGCCTGCGCTCTTCTCGCACTCGTCGGCGCGCGCACTCTGCAACAGCTCGCGCAACGTGCCGGACCACATCCTCAGGTTGGTGGTGAGTCTCACGCGTCGAGCGCACGTGCACGCGCACGCGCACTGGGATGGGGGAGTGGTAGTGCATGCCGGGCACTAGTGCATGGGTCCTCACTTGGCAATTGGCTGATTATTGCACAAAAGTAACATGCGATGTATGACCAGAGAACCACCCAAAGAGGGACCATGTGTACCTCCAAACCTCCAATTCGGTACTCTCGTATATACTTCCTAGTCCTCGTGTGGTCTAAATAGCTAATAGACTAGCCAAAAAAAAAGAGACTAGCCAATAGCTTACCCAGTAAACACAAAACGGCTGGCCGACGTCGTGCCAATGTCGGCAGAAAGTATTTTCCAGCATCGGCGCAGCGTTGGCCAATAGCAAATGTCCAGCATCGCGCCAGTAAAAATGTGTCACACCTGCCTTCATCGGCCCGGTGCTGGCTGGCCAGCATGTCGGCTCGGTGAAGGACTGGCTGCACAGAGCCAGTAAGATGCCGACACCAGGCCAGCAGCAAGCCTTCACCGTGCCGCCGCGGTTGTCCTACATCTTGCCATTACTTTGCCTGCACTATGCCGTTGCCATACAAACAGTGACCATCGGCCACGGACAAAATTATGATTCGGGAAAATGAAAATAATAGTACGGGGTAGGTTTTTCATTTAGACCAATTAGCGCTGTACGGGGTGGAAGGAAATTAATCACTCTAATTCATCCAAGCTACGTACAAGCGGCATTGGGCCAGCACACACTGGCCTGCACCGCGCCGACGCGCTGGCCAGCCAACACTTTGCCAATGCCTTGCCGGCGCCGTTGGCAATGTGTTGGCCTGCCACTGTTAAGCCAGCACAGGCTGGCCTGCACCGGTCCGACTCACTGGCCAGCCAACACTTTGCCAATGCCTTGCCGGCGCCGTTGGCAATGTGTTGGCCTGCCACTGTTAAGCCAGCACAGGCTGGCCTGCACCGCGCCGACGCGCTGGCCAGCCAACACTTTGCCAATGTCTTGCCGGCGCCGTTGGCAATGTGTTGGCCTGCCACTGTTGGGCCAGCACTGGAAAAGCAGTGGCAGGCCAACGGACGAGGGACGTCGGCAGACTTTCATGCCGCCAGCATTGACCCGATACTAACAGACGATAGGTTGCCGCCGGGCAGCACTTCGCCAACAGTGGATGCGTCAAGCCAGAATAATGCCATCATGTAGCCGACAGTTTGTGTTTACTGGGTACCCACACGAAACCTCCTATTGAGAACGCGTCCTTGGTCCTAACCTTATTACCATGAGTATTTGTGACTATAGTATCATTAAAATTGATGTTGTCCATCCTGGTTTGTGTCCTGTGACCTTGAGAATAAATGTCTCGGTCAATTCATCTTTGTTGTTATTGGCTTGTACGTAAGGATGGAGAAGTCACGGAGAACAAGTCACCCTTTACGACGAAACAATAACAGCCTCCTCTTGTCAACAGATTGAATGCACGGGATCGGCTTTTTCCCTCTACCACAACGAGGTACCACACAGAAGGATTATAAAGTTCGCCCTTTAACTGTTACAGAAGCGGAACCAGGGTTTGGTGATGGTCAACTTCTACTCTCACTTTCTGACGTGCAAAGAGGAGTCGACGGTGGCCGACGCCATAGGTGAGCATTCGATGCTTCCCTAACACATCAAATAGCACGGTGGTCCGAGAACAGAATTCGAGCCATGAGTCAGAGCCATGCAAAATGTGGTACGCCATCTCACCGTTGGGAACGCTGGTCGCAACTGCCCTGCTGCTCTCGCTGAAGCTCTATTTTCTTCGTTGTTGCAGCACACATCAACCACGTGCGCGACGTGGCGGGGGTGGACTGCGTCGGCCTGGGCGCCGGCTACGACGGCATCAACGTGTGAGTAGGCTCAGGGCGCAAGCTTCGTTGGACTCGGTCCGTCAGCCTGGCGCTGTCAATCCTTGCTCTTGGCGCTGTCAGTCCTTGCTCTTGGCGCTGTCAGTCCTTGCTCTTGCCGCTGTCTGTCCTTGATCTTGCCACTGGCGCGATGCATGCTACTTTCCGCTGCTCTCGCGCCGAGTGCTGTCGCTCTAGAGCCGAGTCGAGGACTCTTGTGGAAGAGCATGCACGATATGGTGACACCGGATAGCGAGTAGTAATGATGGCGGTTATCGTTGAACAGACGGTAGCGTGGCCGAGCGGTCTAAGGCGCTGGTTTAAGGCACCAGTCTCTTCGGAGGCGTGGGTTCGAATCCCACCGCTATCAGCTTTTTTTTCTTAACTTCACTAGCGGAATGCTTTTTCCTGGGAATTTTCCTGGCAAAGATCAAGGAAAATCAACGAAGTTCAAACAAAAATCAACCAGCTCACAGTCAATTCCCTTCGAAATCGCGAGAGGAAATCAAAAACATCAACAATACTTATTACAAGAAGACTTATTAACAGAAGAGTAAAAGAGGCGAAGAGGTTACCATTCCTGCCCAATTAGTCGTCATCCCGTCACGAAGTTTACTTGATACGTTTTACCTACTGAGCATAAGATAGCGTGTCAGAGCGGTCTAAGGCGCTGCTTTCAGGCACCAGTCTCTTTGGAGGCGTGGGTTCGAATCCCGCCGCAATCAACTTTTCGCAGGCTGCTCTACTTCAACAACGGGATGTCTTTTTTTTGGGAAACGCTTCTTGGCAAAGACCGAGAACAATCAACGAGGTTAAACTTTCGTCTCAGTTTCACATTTCGCCGGCGCGCTTTCTGCGGCCATTGTCGTGCGTGTGCCAACGTGTTTGTGCGCGTGTGCAGGACTCCGCGCGGCCTCGAGGACGTGTCCTCGTACCCCCTGCTGCTAGCGCACCTGCTGGCCGATGGCTGGTCCGAGGTGGACCTCATGAAGCTAGCCGGACGCAACTTCCTGCGCGTTCTGCGACACGCGGAGACGGTCAGTGCGCAGCATTTCATGGCTTAACGTCATTGACTGTGGTTATAAACAGTTATCTCACTCTCAGTGCATGAACTCAAACAGATGTTCCCGGGTAGTTCGGTAAATAGGTCCCAACTCCCAAGAGAGTTCTGTGTTCGCCGTCGAACATCTTTGACGAGGTTTCGCCCGCAGGTGCGCGACGCAATGCGTGTGGCAGGCGTGGGGCCGATCGAGGACGACGCTCCACGCCGGAAGCCAGACAACTGCTCCTCGCCCTACCTCATCTGAACGCCCCCCTCTCGCCCCTCCAACGCCCCAGGACTGAGATGCTGCGAGACGAGCCCTCATGACCAACGCCCTCCGCGTCTAGACAACCCCAGCCATGGTCGCGATAGTCGCGGGTGGTGTCAACGTGCCTGTCAAGTTAGCTGCGATGAACGGACTCCTCTTGGGACAGAATGTGCTCTATCTTAACGAATGGCAAGGTATAAGATCGCATAACACATGTGTCTTCTAATTATTGAAGTTGTTCCCCTTGCCGCCTTTTGACATGATGTTGAAATGTGGATGCATGAGCGGCTATGTTGCACCTTAAAGATATCCTGGATTTTTAAATCGGCCCAGTCGAATTTCGGCAATGTCCTCAGAAAGGTTTGTCTGAAAAGAGCATAGATAGGGCGGTATCGCCACGTAGGTGAGAACATGGAAGCAAATTATGGTGGCATGTTCTTTGATCGGTCGTAATCTAGTTTTGACAAGCCAGTTTTATTATCAGTAACTGCCTCGCCAAACTCACGAATTCGTTCTGGTGCAAGTTTTGTATTCGATTCCTCACACCTCCACTAGCACACAACACAGCATTAAAAAAAACGTATCGAATAATTCCTCTGATAGGAGCACTTCTATCACAGCTGCTATGTCAACACTACTTGCTTGATATTAAAAAACGTGTGTTTCCATGTCTCGATTTAATTTTATTTACATTGCTTCCGTTATCTCGATGCCAAGTAAATGGCTCGTACCGATACCCTACCTTTCGGGTGGCTATTGCTATACGTATTCCTCGTCCAGGTGGGTAGGAGGTAATACCTATACCAATTTGGTCGATTTTGATTTCACGAAGAGAGGCAGACTGTTGATGATAAGAAACCAGGTTTGTCAAAACATGTTTTGGATCCCCTAATTCCTCCATGTGCTTCTTCCACGTGGTCGGTACCTGTATAGCTCTTTCCATGGGCAACCCTCTCTGAGGACATAGCCGAAACTCGACTGGGCCGTTGGCTCGAAAGTTGGTGGGAATTTGTGATCTCATTGTACCAGCTGATAAAAATGATCCGTATTATCGCCGTAGAAATGCATTTCCTCGATTGAATGTGTCGGTATCACAATTTTAAATGATAAAGTAATATATGGTCAAGGAGTTCATTTGATATTATCACAATACAAAAGAAAACGGTAGAAAAATAACCATTGTAGTTACTCGAATTGGCATTCCCCATTCAGGGAGAAATAAACTGTAAAATATAAGGATTTATATAATATGTTTCTGAATCTTTATTTCCGTGCTAAGTGAAATTGGAATTGAACGGAAAGAAACAAATTGCATTTGTATGTATAGCGCAAATCTGGATGCCAATGAGATTTGTCGAAATTTAAAATACAAACGCACAACATAATGTGACTGCATTTTGCAATTGCTTTACTACCTGCTTGGGTTGCTCGGGTGCTGTCCACTGATCTCAAATAACCTGGATAGCTGTTGCCATAGTGCGGGTTTGAAGTCAACAATCAACAAGTAGGAGTCCCAAATTTTGAGTCCCCCCATAAGATCCCGTTGTAATTTAGTGATTTTGCTAACCATTTTCGTAGCTGTTAATCAGATATTTACATCAAATTGAAGTGTGTAGCAATCAGAGAGGCTTTTTAATTGTATTTATGGACCCTGCTTGATGCTTAGGCTCGAAATATGCGCATGAATAGCAAAGTAGGTACAAGCTGTGAAATCGTGTAAAAAGTCAATGCCGAACACAGGCTCCAATAAACTAGAGAAAACCTCACGAAGTAGTGAATTTAGAGCAATGCTACCTCCCGAAATCAAATTTCATATAACCAGGCATTATTTTAGTGCCAGTTGCTGCAACTTTGATGTAGTAATTTTGCTGGAAACATGTTCTAAAAACTCTCAAATTAGCATTGAATTCATAGGGAGTCCACAGATTTTGGGACCCCTACCTGTTGCAACTATGACTACTTGCTAACTACTTGCTGTCATCTGACTTCATGTTTTAGCTGCAAGCTGGATACTATGCTTCATCCAGGCTATTAGAGATCAGTGGTGCTGTCGTACCCCGGGCTTTTGATATTCCCTTTCTTAATCTTATTCTATTCCCTCGCCGCCGATGCCGCCGCTTGTTGAATATGAGGTTCGATGAATCCCAGGCTTGCGCAGGCGCTGTGCGGCCGACGCGGCACAGGCCGCATCCAAGATTGAAGATGGAAACGTTTTCCATCACTATACTAAGCTATAACTACAGTTTTCGAATTGTCATAAGAAGGAACCTTGCCACTTGCCAGCGCCCTATAAATGGATTTGTTTTGATTTACTTGAAATCAAAAATGTATCTAGGTGGCTTTGACCTTGAACGACACTCAACCCAAATATTTTTTAAAGATTCTGACATTTACCAGAGCCTCCTAGCAACATTCGCACCGTAAGTTAGCAATCGGAAACGTTTTCATATAGTAGGCCCTGGTTGTGTGCTGTGTGCTGTCGATGGCTGGCATGCCTTGTCGCAACACTTTTGCTTTAGCGGCCACTGGCATAGAACATGATATACTATTTGTGACCATCATTTTGGTCCATCCCATGCTGTGCCGTATTTAGCCATTTACTGCACTGCTCACGCCTATGCGATGAATTTACAATGTTTTGTTTTGGCTCAGGTCATTCATTCCGCATATACAATTAATTAATTACCTATTACCTATATCAAGTCCAAAATAATGCGCAATACCCTGTCCCAATAGTCTAATGTCTGACGATCACAACCCGTGGGGCGTGGGGGTAATAATGTGTTTTTAGTTTGTGTACAAACAGAGTGTGTGGGTGTGTGTGTGTGTGTGTGTGTGTGTGTGTGTGTGTGTGTGTGTGCTAAACTAACTTGCTCATGGATAACCCAGCATTTTCGAAGCTCTCAAGGTAAGATGTGGTAAGATCAACACAATTCGAGCTTGCTGTGGGATTAATTGATTTGATATTCATATCAATTAACATTTCGATGCATTTTCGAATCAGCGTAAAATGTGACTGAATGTGTTGCAAGCACAAGGCGGGTTCGGACAAGTTGAAAATTAAACTGTAGAGAGAGAAGATCTTCCATCAACAATGTTCATTTACCCAGTGTTTAGGGCCGGCCCGTGGGTAGGGCGCCCGGGACGCCAAGATTTAGGGGGCGACAAAATTTTTGAAATTTTTGAAAAAAAAACATTATTTAATTTAAAAAGCTGAATATAATGTGCATGTTTGTACACTGTCTTTATACTTTATTAGCAGCGTAGAATGAGTATAATGCGCTCCCCCCCCCCCCCCCTTGCAAAATATTTGACGGATACCCCACATATATCTGGAAACAGGCCATAAAGTACGCCATGGGCCAGTGGCGGATCTATCCCGATTTCTGTATTTGGGAATGGGGCCGGGGGAGAGTTTCTCACCTACCGTAGCATGATTTGGCGATTGTGGCGAAAGGGATGCAAAACAGGGTTTTATTTTCCGAAAAATTTGAGTTCAAGGTTGTTTTTAGACCAAAACTTCGCGTTTGCGGTAATATTGAAGCCATGGAAATGGTTTGGTCATAATTGCATTTCTTGATTTGGGTAAAATTTTGTGGTCGTTCAACTAGAGAAGAAAATAGAATTGTTGGCTCGTCTACTCTGCACCCCAGCTACATATTTTTAGTGAGGGACGAAATAATTTTATGAGAATCTTTAAGATTCATAGGGAGGACGATCTCCCCACCTGGATCCGCCACTGCCATGGGCGCCTCCTGCCTTGGATCACGCTGACTAAGATTTAAGAGCCAGGCCAGTATAAGTCCTCTCGGACCTCGCCCTCCCCCCCCCCCCCCCCCCCCACCACTGCCGCGCCAAGGGGTGCTTGACTTAACACGCTCAACAGATGTATTATATTTCAAAAATTAGCATTCTTTCAAGAGATTGCGTGTAAATGAACTTTCAGTTATCAAATAAGTGGTTTACTTGCCAAATTTATAACCCATTTCCAATGCAAACACTTTTAAATAGGATTTTTTATAAAAAAAATTTGCAGGGTGGGGGGGGGGGGGGACGCAAAAATTTGCGATAAAATTTGAAATAAAAAGGCTAGGGCCGGCCCTGTTAAAATTTTTTTTAAATGAGAGCGATGCGTGAGCTTTTAGAGTCGAATTAAATTATATAGGTGTCCTCCGCTGACTACCTGTATTTGTGCAAGGTGTCAATTCTGCATCAACGACGTTCGAGCGATATATGGTTGAATCCTTCCTGTTCCGATTAACGATCCCTGCTTCGTTCCCAAGAGATTTGCGCATTTCACTCCCTATGCTTGTCTCTAGCTCCAGAGTTGCATTAGTTTTATACCAATACCAATAAAAAGAATATGCGTCTATACTGCAACTGCTACAGCCTATACAACCATACAAACAGAAAATAATTAAAATTAGTTTATTTACAAATGCACTCGTTTGTGTGAAATACGAAAGAAATAGTGAACGAAAGATACTACACAAAACACGTAAGAAATTGCGACATTTAACACAAGATTCTTTGGAAGTGCCGACGACAAAGCGCAAATAACGTCCTGGGCATGTCGGAGTCAAAGCTACCCCGACGCCGTCCCATCGCCAGCAAAGAGCCCGCCTATTCCGAGTCACTGGACGACGCCGACTTCGTGACGTTGTCCATCAGAACGTCCAGCACGTATTCGACGGCGATCAATGGACCATCTTCGCTGCCGACGCCATCACTCGGACCAGCGTCCGTCTGGTCGTCGACGTCATCGACATCGCGGACCGTCGGGTCTTCCGCTACCCGCTTCCGGAAGCTGACAGTCTTGCGGTCGTGCTCGTCCTCGTCCTCGAGGTCCTCGTCGAGGGACGGGCGTGAACGCGTCACGACGTCGGGCACCGTCGCGACGTCGGTCAGCGTCACCTTGTCCGAAGTCCAGCTGCCTGAAGGACTCACTTCTGGCGGCGTGACCAAGTCCTCCAGCACCATCTCCTCGGACGCCTCGAGGTAGTCCACCACCTGACGGTGCACTTCGTCTGCGCGCGCGCGACGCTGGGCGCGAGCCGCCTTGGCTGCGGCGGCGTCGGCGTCGTCGGCGAGCGACTCGCGAGAGTGGACGAAGTGAGAGAGCGCCTCGTCGTGGTCCTGTGGAGCGAGCACGCAAACGTTTAAATTCGCCCAGGGCGTACTTATGACCAATAACAAGATAGCAAGTATAAATCGCCCGGGGTGCAAATATTTTTAGTTAATGCTGGCATGTCTTGTCTTGAGTCGACCTTGAGGATTAGGCGTCCAGTCTCTCGTTCAGTGAAGGGGTGGGGGAGGGGGGGTTAGTTACCAGGTCTGTCTGTATCCCGACGTTTCGCGAGGTGCGTTCCAACGCAGGAAGTGCGTCGCGCGCCTCGTCCGCGCCACGCACCGGCGTCAGGGCGCGATGCCGAGCGTCGCGACGTCGTGTCACCTCGCACAGCGACTGGCGGATGTCGACGTGCGTCTGCGTGGAGACGCTGTGGTCCAGCACGTCGTGGAACTGCGGGACGGCGATCAGAGGCTAAGTCGAGGCTCAGCGTTGGGGGCAACACGCATGGGCATCTTGCCACGATGTTTCTATCATAATTGTTCACTTATAAATAAAAACGATGTAAATAAAACGAGTGAGGCAAATAGTTACGAGTTGTTACATGAATCGTCTCTCAAGGGACATAGAAGAAACTGCTGCAGTGGTGAACCTCTTTTACCAATGTGTATCATCTTCCCATCAACAAACAGGCGTTTCCAGCTCTCATTTTCCATATCGATGATGTTCGCAAGGTCGTAACGGGATGTTATGTCCTTTGCCCGTGGCGATCTTTCCCCCCGCCCCCCCCCCCCCCCCCCAGCCATCGCCGTAGGTGTAAGCGGTTGTGTACCCTCTTGATGGCGGCCAGCGACTGCCTCGTGTCGAGACTGGCCTGTGTCGCCGTGCCGGTGGTCGGGCTCTTCGAGCCCCGCGGCCCATGCAGTTTGTTCGCCTCCTCGGAGCGACGAACCATCTCGGAGTTGACGCTGCCGTAGCGCGTCCACAGCGAGTCCGTCGAAGTCACATTCTCATCCGACTCGTTGTCCAAGATGTTCCCGTACACCTCGTCCTCCTGCGGGCAAGTCAACGCCAACGCAGTGCTCGAGAATGAGGCAGATTCTCTACGACCAGCAGAAATGGTCAACAGACATTGGACCATAACAGTGGCTCTACAATGGGCGCACATTCAACACCGAAGCCAAAAGTATACTCGTCACAATTTTCCACTGACGCTGGGATCTTGATTTTAAGTTTGCTTTTTTAGTTAAAAGTTGGAGTAAATAAATCTGAAATTCGACTCACTCGTTTCGGAAAAACTCCCACTAGAAAAAATTGCCAGTAAGATGACCAATCGTTGCAGCAGTGGCCAGAATTTTTACCCGGGAAATACAGGCTGCCAGTGTACAATGAAAAGCAGCTCTGAAGGGGAGTCCAGGTGCCAGGTCGAATCGTGTAAGATACAATAGAGTCCGATGAGAGGCTGCACCTGCTGGGCGGCGGCGTCGACAATCTGTTGCTGGATGTAGGCGACGGTGAGCCGGTTCGCCTGCGTGCACGCGTGCTGGTACCCGAATCGAGGCGGCATCACGATGTAGCTGAGCGGGGAGACGTCGCGCCGCCCGCGCTTGTTGGACATGCACTCGAGCGAGATGAGGTGCAGAGGGTCGCGGAAGTGCTGCAGCGCCGGCCGGTTGACGGTCTGCAGCCGGTTAGACACGATCGAGTGCAGCTTGTGGGACGGCACCGACGGCTTGTGCGCGAGCTTCGCTGCGTTGGTGAGCGACCCGAGCTGGTGGCTGTACGCGGACGATCCGAGCAGCTGGCGCGCCGCCTCCTCCTGTAACCACCGACGCCACCGACGGCATCGTCAACAGGCCGTGATGCCACATATCGTGTCCCCCGCCTATCAGAAGCAATAGGACGCCATACTCATGTTCAGTCTTCGACTGAAATTACATTAGGAACCAAGGTTACTGCTCTCACGACCCAAAATCTTCATCAGAAAATCGAGATAAGCTATGTGCCAAGCAGTTACGAATATTGGGAAGGTTTCTCTTTGAAAAATGCGTTGGCTGTGTTCAGTTTTGACGCCGAGCCCCGAACTCGGTCTTCTCTATTGGCTCAGAATTTTTCAGCAATAGATTTGAGCCTCCGTCATGATTCTCCACATTCAGTTATGGATTGCGTTCCCACTTGCGAGAACCTGCTCCTAGTACCTGCAGATGCCACGATGTGACAGGGTGCAGTGCGCGCGGCTGCCGCACAGGCGGCGCAGTTGTAACGAACTTCATGTGCGACATGTCCAGCATGTCCGTCTGCACCACCTGGTCGCGCTGCTGCGCGAGTCGACGGTGCCGCGACTGCGCGATTGCCGACGAGATGTCGTTCTGCAAGCGACATCGACGAGTATCATTTAGAAGGGAGCCAACTTCCTCTCTGGGGTCAAGTGTGTATCTCTGATATCGGCAGGCAACTGATCTACTCTTAGTGGACTAAGAGGATCACCAGCATTCGCAAGAATGAACAAGAACAATTTGTTTGCTGGTCGTCGGGGAATCAAATAAACCAAAATATCCTATGAAGCAATGAATCCAATGCGCCGGACCTGGGACATTTTCCACTTCCTGTGTCTGCTTCAGGTGCAACAAGTACAATAGCTGTACATCTTTGCAATTCAATTCCTTCGTGAACCAAAACAAATACATAGGTAAATAGCGTAAAAATGATGATAAACCTGCAGCGAGGACAAGCTATGCCTACCGTGGATAGCAAGAGGAACGCCTTGGCCTTGTTCTCGAGTGAGTGCCAATACTTCTCGTCCTCGCGGCGTTCGATGAGATACGACATCTGGTCCCAGTCCGTCTCGATGCGGTCGAGCAGTGTGTCGAGACTGCGCAATCGCGGACTACCCTTGTTGCTCGAAGGCTCCTGCACCTCTTCCATCGACAGCGCTTTGCGCATATTCTGTGTGCAGGCCAAATCACTCTGTGCAAGAGCACCACAAACCAGAAAACCGTAAGTTAGTTTTATTTTTGTGTATGTTCTAACTATATGCTGGGCAAGTAATGCAGTATCTTATGAATTTTACAGAATGATCTTGGTCTCTGTGACAAATTACTACTTCATACCCCACTTGTCCTCGAAGATGAGAAAATTGTGTAACATCGGTCATGTTTTTAATAGTGGGTGAAAAAAGGAACCAGGGAGGGTACGCTCAGAAAGGTTCTGCAGCGCATATAGTGAATAAAGCATTGAAATTGAGTAAACTTCGGGTGGTTTGGTAGCGCAGTAGTTAAAATACTGCACGATCCTTTTTTTGCGAATGCCAAGGTTTGTACGATCTATTTTCACCCGAATCGCTCGTCAGGCCCAGGATTCACGAATCAGGGTTTAATCAAAACTGGTGTTAAACTGGGGTTATTTTCTCCCTGCCAATCAGGTTCAATGAACAATGTATATTTGGGATTATCACCGTAATAACAACTTTATCCCCAGGGTTATGATAACCCCCGCTTCGTGAATCCAAGCCCAGACGAGGACAGCCCACCTCGTCACCGTCGGCGGCCATGGCCTCCATGAGGCGTCTGCGCAGCTCGTGCTCGTCGGCCATGGACCGACACATGCGTCTGCGAACGGCCATCTCCAGCCGCTTGTTTTCAGAGAGACCGTTGCTATCTGGGTCCGAGGGCCGAGCGCAGGGGCTGCCCCCGACCGGCAAGGGCGATCTGCGTCGCATGACCATGTGTCGGAGGTCCAGGTGGAAGGTCAGCACGCTCGCGTACAGGTACACGCTCCACGCCATCGTCAAGCCCTTCGGACGCAGACGCGGACTCAGACGAACATCAATTATTTATAGCCAAGCGTGGTGTTTTGGTCCTTTTACGTGTGGCCCTGGCCTATTGGTTTTCCCGTTTTGTGCTTGAGTTGTTATTTAAGATCAGACTGACAAACAGAGTTTCCGGTTCCAATTTATTTTGGATATTTCAAATGTCTGAATTTTTTCTAAAAGGACCCATGAATCTCGCATCTGCAAGATGTACCAATACCTTGATTGCCAGGAACTCGACGCAAGTGACGGAAAGACAGCCGAATGTGACGCACAGGCCGGTTCCGGTGAGCAGCGCGATGACGTCAGCGAGGATGTTTCGCAACCCCGACACGACCAGCCACGGCAGCACCAGCACCGGGTATTCCTCCTGATCAGTGGTGACGCCAAAATCCTCCTTTGATGAGCACGCAAAGCCACTCCTCCCACATCCTTTGGAGGAACTTCTCAGCTTCAGAAGTCCCAGCCATAAAGTCCTCACTCCCTACGCGCATTGACCTACAGGTTGACACGCATCGAGACCCAAATTCTTTTTCAAAGTCCCTAGCCGTGGCCATTAAAGTCTAGAACATTACCAATATCCATCCAGTCAGGAGTCTAGAGACTGGACCAATCCAGGAACGAAACGGACTCCCATGGCCTCTAGACTCCGCCCTTCGAGCCTGCTGCCGAAATTTTCGGATCGGATGACTTACCATACTCACGGTCTTTTGACGCAGGGCTTTAGAGGGTCCGGTCAATCGGAGTCCGACTATACAGGCGATGAATATTCCTGCCTCTCCATGTGATTGGGAGATGTGGCCGATATGGGCCAGCAAAAGGAGTCGCGAGAGAGCTGATGGAGAGACTCACAAAGTAGAGTGGCACCCAGAGGATCACGCAGGAGATGAAGTAGAGGTGCACTGTGAGATTTCGCAGTAGCACCAGCAGGATCATGACTGCCAACAGACAGAGGGATGTGTTTCATCATAGTTATTACATTTTAAAGTTTTATGTATGATTGTCCTATAGCTTCAGCTCTAGTTTTCATAAAACTATTTCAAACTTGGGTTTGAATGAATTAACAAAGTGTAACATAACTAATACGTCTATAGTAACTGAATTCTATATAACTATTAACTGGTTGTAGTTGCATCCTCAAGTAAGTGCGTTCATCAGGTCATCAGTAAAATGCTAGTTGCTCCTACACTATAATTAATTTGAGGTTGCCACTTTCTGAGGATCTCTTATCATAGAGTACCATACCAAAGAGTCGAATGATTAAGTTTTTATCATTACCATTAAAAATGCTAATTATTATTATTACCATTATTTAACATGTGACTCTTTACAAATGGTAAAGAGTTAAATGATACATTACTCCGAAGTCCACCAGGCTGTGGTGAAGTATACGACTGTAGTCCTAGAGTTGTAACAAGAGTATTATGTAGCAATAGGTACCTACCCTTCTTTTTTTCTTGGTTTATATACCTACTTCGACAACATACCCTCCATTTTGATTGCTCTAGGTCTGCATATTTAATTAACGTGCACGTTCATCAATAAAGTATTCTCATAAATCTAATCGAACGTCAACTATGCAAGTCTCTATTGTCAGGCCTCTTAGGCTACAATGGTCCCACGATTTTGATTACATTGTTGGGCATGAAGTAAAGTTTTGTACAAGTGGGCACCCCTAGTCGGCCTCTGCGACCCTATTCGCCAGTGTTGCCACATCAATGTAACAGCTCTTGAACCCTCATTTTCCAACTTATACATTTCTCTTTAATAAAATCCGGTTAATTTCCAGATTGTATGCATGGAAACTGCATTTAAATATGATACAAAATTCTTCGCAAACAAGAGCACTCCTCGGTCTGGTTTAGCTGGCAGGCTCAAAGTTCTGGAAAAAGAAAACGGCAACGTTGACTGGCACATGGAGTGCTGCAAGTGTCGACGCCAAGTGCCAACGCCGGACACCACAAGACAAGCAGTAGGTCTCTCGCCACGCGGCGGGCTGCACACTAACTGCACTCGCTTCACTGGTGTCGTCGTCGGTCGTCCTGTCCCGTCCGTCCGGGAACGCGTCAAAGGACCGCGCTGTGCTCATCGGAGTCGCTTCTGCAGGATCAGGAGAAGGTCGCGAGTGGAAATGCCGAAATGCAACGATAAGTTGGTTTCGAAGAGGACTGATCAGGAGATAAGGGATATCATCTACGCCACTCCCCCTCCGAGCTTACGATGGCTGGACCCCCAAGTAAGTCTATGTTTAACACTGATTAATGTTGTTGCATGCATATACCAATACATGGTCTACGACTGCGGTACGAGTCCGAAGTTTGAAGAGGAATTTGCACATTTTGCAAATCCGCTAGCGTTGGGCGGACTAAAGTGTGCGACAGGCATGCGATTTGAATGCGCGAACAAAACTGTGTTGAATGACGACCGTTAAAAGTATGAGTCCCGGGAACACGCGTTATACAACGGAATACTCACTTATTTTTCGAAACAGATACTCACTTTTATTTGAAAGAAATGCGATCGATATGCCGCGATTCGCACGAGGATGGCGCGAGAGCGTGACAGTAAGAGGTGAGGGGGAATGCGACGCGGGCTCGATTGTTGCTGGTTTCGCTGCTGAATACTCGTTAGGAAATCGGCAGTCTTGTCTTGCGCTTTCCACTACTGGGAAGGGGTGGCCAGCTACTACGCGTGCTCTGTTGTTGATGTTTCTTGATGTCGTTTCGTTCTAACTACTCTGGTGTGTTCAACGAATTTTTAATGCATATTTGAGGAATCAAAACATTGTTGGCTGAACGATGAACTGAGCAGTTTGAAGAAACTTGCGAAATTGAAATTTCAGTTAATTTGGACCTCGGAAATTGTGTATATTTTGATATCCAGTTGTTGTTACAATATTAAGGTCGGTTACGGTTTACAGAAGATCCGAATGACCTTTAAACTCGAATATTTGCATGACTTTGACCCTATAGCCACGATGACTTAAAATTTCACAAGAAATATACCATTCGAACTGATCTTTTTCAGAGGCTTCGTCAAGACAACGAGTTCTATTCCCAGCTTGTAGAGCTCGTGGCTTTGGTCTCTCCACGCATGTCGAAGGTGAGTGAAGCCCCTTACTAGGTACACCTCTGGACACGGAAATCCGCCTAGTAGAATGTCGGCTATGTGCTGAGAAAGGTTTGTCAGAAAAGAGCATAGGCAGGCCAGGTACCGACCACGTGTATGAGCACGTGGAGGAACTGGATGACATGCTAAGGGGATCGAAATCTCGTTTTTAGAAACCAGTTTTCTTATCAACAGCTGCGTCGCTCACAGTGTGGAGTTACCTATGCGATTAGATTTCACGCAAATCCAATTACCTAAAATTCGTAATTTTTAAGCAAGCAGAAATTTCAAAAAGTTTCCTGCATCTCCTCTGTACTACAGACACGTTTATGCCATCACTTTTTCGGTACTTGCAAAAAAGTTGGTATTCGCAATGTGAATTAATTTAAATTGCATAATTGCTTTTGTTATTTCACATTACCTCCGACCCGCCTGGACGAGGTATAGCCACCGGAAAGGTAGGGTATCCGTATAGGTAATAACCATTAAATTGATATCGAGATAACGGAAGCAATTAATATAAAGAAAATGAAATCGAGATATGGAAATACAAGTTTTCTGTAATATTAAAAAAGTGGTGACACAGAAGTGCTCCTATCAAAGAGAGGATTCGAGAAGTTTTTTTATTTTCTCTTCTAACTATAAAATTAGGTGTTGTGCCAGTAGGGGTGTGTGGAATCGGATACAAAACTTGCCAGAGAACAAATTCGTGAGTTTTGCAAGGCAGGCACTGATAATAAAACTGGTTTATCAAAACTAGATTGGGACCGATCAATGAACATGACATCTCCTGCCACCATGTGCTCATCCACGTGGTCGGTACCTGACCTGCCTATGCTCTTTTCAAACAAACCTGTGCTCTTTTCAAACAAACCTTTCTGAGCACATAGCCAAAATTCTACTAGGCGGATTTCCGAGTCCAGAGGTGAACATTGCATACCAACCCTCTTCTAAAGGTTCTAAAACATGCATGCAAAGAGAGCTGACCGTTTTTTTCGGTAGCAAATTAGTGAGAAGCTATCCGTTTGGCCGTTGTATATATTGAAGTCAGTGCGTGTGTATGAGATTGTAGACCCACTTCCAACGCTGAATTCTTGGGAAAATCAGTTCCCGACTCGCATCTTGATGCAGTGTGTTTGTGTAGACGCATCTACATAACGGACTAACGCAGAGCACGGCAGGACCTGAGGGCCCCTACGGCAGACGTGTGCCGTCCCAAAGTGTGGACCGCTTTCCGCCGTCGCCACCGCCGCTGTGGACGGCGCCGACTCCGCCGCCTCCACCGCCGCAGTCGCCACCGCCTCCGCCGCCACCGTCGCCCCCGACCGATCCCCGGCGTAAAGCCAAAACGCCACCCCCACACGGTAAACCATTGTCCATACAGTCTTTGTGTTTGTGCATTTGTCTGTCAGATCAATAACTTGGAACCACTTTTCTGTGGACCTATCACCAGGGAAGTTAATGTTGTAAACGATTGACTGTCGTTCAAGGAATAAGAATAATGATGCAACGATGGAATTGGAATCCTGTTGCATGCAGTATGTATCAGTAATAAAGCAGACAAATAATTATTATAAAATGTTTGTCTACTCCATAGAAGAGAGTGCAGCATCATGCATCTTTGATAATGCACATCCTCCACAGCTACAAGCAAAACATCTTAATTAACAATTGAGCAGACCTTCTGCCCAGGATATGTTTTCCTTCCACGGCATGAAGAGTAACGTGGTGTTGAAGCACTGCTATTGGGCCGTTGGACTCTCAACGTGCACGTGTGTAGTGTACGCGTGCGTGTGTGTAATTGTTCCAGACGCTGAGATCGACACACAGTCTCCGAGCCTAGCCCAGCTGCCGGAAGAAAAGAGTAGGATCTGGTCATGCGGCTGGAGCACCTCAACGAGCCCTTCAGACAGCATGGAGTCATCACCTCGCTCTGAGCCACACGACACACCGTTTTCTACCGACCACAACACCACTCCGTAAATGCGTGTTGCACACGTTTTCTGAACCAGAGAATTGTGGGGAACGGGGAGCTAGCATTTCAAATTATATTCGTATACGTTTTGCTCTATATTGGTTTTTTATTATAGAGTAGTCTACAGTATAAAAAATAAATCCTGTATAAAGTCATAATATCTTGGTCAAAGCGGATGTCTATACACAGTTAGTGAATAATAAGACACAGTTTGTCAGTATAGCGTAAAGTAAAATGTGTCCACTCCATTTCACTAACAGCATAAAGAACTATGTATACGGGGAACATTGGCCAAGTAAACCTGTAGAGCGACACGAAAGGCGAAGGCGTATACCCTACAGCTTGGGGCGTGCACACGCCAATGAGCTCAGCCTCCGCCTCATAACCTTATCACCGGGAACGCCGACATGTGGGGATACAACCCGTTCATGCCACCCCCGGACTACGGATGCTTGGGTTTCGTTCAACCAGTTCAATGGTGCCCCCAAGATCATGCGAATGAGCATGTAAGTTACCTATTCGACGAGAGCCTTTGGTGTTGGCGGTCCGGTACCGATGAGTTACTCGGGTGCGATGGGTCTGGGGCGGTGAAGGTGATGACTATTGATGAGAGCGTGTTAACTAGTTTTGACAACGGAGACATCACCCATACCCTGTCCAGCTTTGAACAAGTGATCGCATCCATCGACCAGGAGCAGGCTGAAGGTGGGCGTTCGACGGCGAAATTATCATGATTGAAACGCGACTGCCACTGGTCAGCTGCTGGCAGTAATCGTGAACATGCATGGTGCTGGTGCAAGAAACGAATGATGCGTTGGTCAAACCATAGACGCAAACGATTCGTTGTTCTCTTATGATCAAAGTCAAACCATTGCGTTCAAATTTTTCAGCTACCAGTATTTTTCCGTATTTGCATACCTAATTACGCTTTTCTGATATTTAATTCAAAGTTGAATCCTGTTAAATTCGCTTTTACTGTAAGAAAATAAAATTGTATGAAACTTAACCGATTTGCTGTGAGTATTGTTTCTAAACCTGCAAGTAGTTAATCACTCAATCACATTATAAATATAATAATAGTATGCCAGTCACCCCTCTGTCAAGTCATCGGTTCTTTGCTAGTCAGAGTCGAGCAGCGGACTCTTTCCCTCTGGCTAGAAAGTTCGGTATTTGAGATTTCGATCAAAATATCTTTGATCTGACTCGGACTCAATGAAAATGTTCCAGCGGAGTGTATCATAGCTCGTCCTGCCAAGAGCATGCGCGTTCAAAGGTTACCTCTGTCCAGTGTCCACACAAGATCAAAAGCACATACGGAATTTCATGCAGGGAAAAGGAAAGAATGCAAGTCCACTTTGCGCTGTGTATATAAAGGGGCGGCAGGAATTATTTAATAGTTGGTTAGAGGCTAGAGCGCCGGAACATGGCAGAAATCCACGGCGTGAACTTTAATAGCGACAATATCCACTTTTTGTCATGTCTGCTGAGTAGGTAGTACATAATGCACAAGAGTGGGGCTAATGCCCTCTTTCCTTTTGGCTATAACAGGTACCACAGAGCGTTGGAAATGAGAGGTCAAAATAACCTGACGTCGCTGTGAGAGCTAGGACGTGTTCAGCTCTCTCTCCCTCAAAGAATGAGCTGCTCAGAAATATATGTCAATATATACCGCCAGTCCGCCACATGGCAACTTGAAACTTGTACCTAAACAACTATTTTCAACTATGTCGTAATCTAATGGAATTTTTGTGATTGAGACGATTCGCATTTTTGCACCTATTACAGCGGACTGGACTTGAAGTTGAATTCCACCTGTCTGGGAAAATTTTGGGAAATGGTATAGGTATGGAATGTAGGTAAGTAACTTGTACGATATACGATATAGTAACAATCTAACTCGACAGTGATGGGGTGGGGTTGGCTCTATTCCGACGAATTATAATGTGCATTTTCTTACTGAATGTCACCAAGGACTCTGTCGAGGACGAGAAGACGCTCGGCGGCAGCGAAAGACTGCGCGCGATCAGCAGTTCTTCCGAAGTCACCGAGACGGGATCCTCCATCGCTGCCGCCACCTGCCACAAGGAACGCGCTCAGCGATCGGCCAGTGGCCACCCGAGACCGCGCTGTTGTGTGAACTGTCAGGTCTTAGTAATCGCTTACCATTCCAGCCAGCGCCATTGAAAATATCTCCGATGTTGCGGACCATTTCGCAAAGCCGAATCTAGACATCGGGCTTCAACGTTCAGCTAGATCTCTGAGTGTTCAGTTTCCCCTCTAAAGTGAATCAACTTAATGGCATTTCCCCCCTTTTCAGGACTGTTTGGCAGTTTGTTGGTAGTTCTGTCAAAGAGTTTGAAAGGAGTCGTTCTTAATTTCGTGGTAGGGCACGGCAATCTGGAAATTTCTACCTATTCATTACAACGAATTGCAAAGCCTTCGTGATGGAGTGAGCCTCGAATCATGAATCGTGTAGAATTTTACCACAGAAAAATGCTGATTTTTTACTTAGTACCACCGAGAATAATATATTTCTGTATAATCATTGCATATTATTTTATTGTGGTTCACGCACTTCCACTCGATGTGCAAGTGCAAGTACAGTCATCGAGGCAAGGCGGAAACGTCACTACCTCCATTGACTTGACAGCCACGACGCTAGGCTCAGCAGATTTCATACAGACTCGAAACTTTGTGAAAACACCTGTTAAAGGCGAGAAGAACATATTCTTTTTAGAGACATCATGTTTCGTGAGTTCAGCAAGGTTCGAGCGTTACGGCGGTCAGATAGTTCTCACGCAGGTAAGAAGAAAAATGTTCAAAATTTTACACTTTCGACGTTCATTTATGCAGGTAATGCCATTGCAGGGTTGAAATTTCGACTTCTATCATTTGATTCAATTACACTTTGGTTTCAAATCAAAATTAAAGTTTGCAAGCATGTAGATTGTATTTGTATGATTTTAAAATGCGATAGCATCAGTGACATCACCTGACATCAGCAATGCTTTAAAGAAAGAATTGAAAAAATAAGAGATTCTCTATTGACTTTCCAAACGATCTTGACAGTACTCGCCGCCCTGATGTTATCTCTCATGCCAAGATGTCGTTGTGCGCGATCGAGTCTGCCGCCGCGGCCAACCCCGACACGTGGGTCTACCTCCTGTACACGTGTCCCCTGGACGTGTCCAGCATCGGGCGCGCCGACGCCCTCACGGCGGCGCCCTTCGCCTACCCCAACGTGCACGTGTGGCCCGCGAGCGTCGTCAGCGTCGTCCGAGGCAGTCCCGTCGAGTCGCTGCTGGCGTCGGGCAGGGTACAGGCGTCCCGATGGCCGGTGCACGACGTCAGCGACATCCTCAGACTGGTGGTGCTCTGGAAATATGGCGGCATCTATCTGGACCTCGACTTCATTGTCACCAAGTGCGTGCACGACGTTAAGAAGGAGAGTGGATGTGCATCTTCTTCGGGGACTCACAGCTGCTAGACACGAGCTAAGAGTTTCAAAACTGCCCATTAGAGCCTTTTGTCCGGCTCAAGGCATGGCTTGTGAGTTTTGAAACTATTTGCTCGTGTCTAGCATCAGAGGGTCCATGAGGAAGGTGCAAATACACTCTCCTTCGTAACTTGAAATGGAGTTTAAAGTTAAACCCAGCTTTAAACACATTGTCGGGTTGTCGTTTAGGCATGCTTCGACTCATTTTGATTCTCATTCGTGGATTGTTGGTTATTGCTCCTATCTTGAGGCGTTTGTGAGATTTGTTTCAGAGTGACTAAACTCCAAACCAGCAAGGCAACACACCTCTGAATTGCTAGTTCAAAAACTTACAAAAACACTCACAGTTCTGATTTCAGATATTTTTGCATTTGTGATTTGTGAACCCGGTACAGACAGTAAATACTAAATATAGATACCCAGAAAGCCCATTGAATCTATAGTCTAAACGCTTGTTTCGACGCCCTCTGTGGGAGACCGCACTGAGCCCCCCAGCCCACCCCTTGCGATTGCAGACGCCTGGCGACGACAGTGCCTGCCGACTTCGTGGGAATGAACTGCCCCGACGACGACGTCAACAACGCGGCGCTGGGTTTCGCCTCCTCGGGCGCCGGCCACGCGTTCGCCGGACGCTGCCTCGTCGAGCTGGCGGACACCTACGACGGCAAGCGTGCGTACGCCTTCAACGGGCCCGTGCTGCTGCAGCGGGTGCTGGAACGACGGTGCGATCTGCGCAGGCTCGGCCAGGTCAGGGAGTCATCACGTCTTCGTGTCCATGCGCGGTCAGAAACTTGGAATGGCTTCCAAAATAATTAAATGCCTTGGTAATACGTGCGATTTTTCTGCAAGAAATTTTATACATATAGGTACCTAGTCTCTTCCGCATTTCTATCCAAATTCACACAATATTACAAAGGTTTCCCTTCCGCTAACGCACAAGAAAATTAATAATCTAAGCACGCATGCGTTCGATATTATGAAACTGTACCACCATACCACCATTGTTTGCCATGGTACCTACTCCATTTCACCTCAAAGAACAGTGTCGAACTTAGAACGGGTTCTCATACTGAGCTGACTCCCAAGTGCCTCAATGTACCAATGGGGTTAGAAGTTTTGACTTGATTTTGGTCCACTGCCAGCTGCAGTGCCAGGTAAAACTCACCGTTGCGTTCGATTTGACGGTACGTGCCTGCCCTCCCTGCCCGCCAGACGTCGCCACTCGCCGACGCCGTCGACCGTCGCTGCGTGGGCGTCGCGGTGCTGCCCCGCGCCGTCTTCTACCCGCTGTGCTTCACCGAGACGCGCGGCTACTACGAGCCGCGCGGCGCGTGCGCCGACTTGCCCCTAGCGCTGCGCGCGGCCGCTGCGCTGCACCTCTACCACACCAGTACGGGCCCGCAAGAGTGGGCAGCTCTGCGCAAGGGCTCGGGACAGCCGGTCGACTGCTTGCAGCGAGACTTCTGCCCGATGGTCTACGAGCGTACGCCCGAGCCTTGGCCGGAACCGTGACCATGAAGACCTGCAGTCTCGAACTGGAAGCCCGGAACGTTGACAAGTTCCTGGGCTGGGACCAAAGACTATGGCGTCGCTATCAACCCTAGCGCTACATCCTGCCTGAATGGCGAACTCAATTGCATGGCGATCTGGTGAGCTGAAACCAATAGATCCAATAGATTGATGAACACTGCCAAGAGGATATGTGTGGGCCAATAATCCAGGATCCAAGGACCTGTCAGGCCCTGGATCCCTGGAGCCCAGCCCAGCCTCTCACAATGGGAGCAAGAAACTGCAAACACAGTGAAAGGGTCTGGAACCCTCCCACCCCAAAATCGCATCTGGACCTAAAACCCGGTCTGATATAGAAGAAGTCCTTCGACTGACGGACTAACCTGGACGAGTATAGCCACGCGGATCACATAGCCGTGCCCGAAATATTAGACTCGGAGCTAGATTCTTTGATCAGGCCGCAAAGAATCTTTTCTGGATCATTTCGCACTTGGCAGGCATTTTCTTGATTTTTATGGTGTCCAACTAGCATCGTTGGTTTTTGAATGGATCCCATTATAAAATGTGTGATCTACGTTAGCACTCATAACAATTGGTGCTAATTGATTTAGTGACAAATATTAAATAGGAAATTATAAGAGAAAGATTGAATACTCATATTTGCGTTAGTATACTCATTACTAAGTACTATTTGATTTAGTCACAAACATTAAAGAGGAAAATATAAGAGCAAGATCGAATACTCATAAAAATAACAGCCTATATGCAAAATTCAAATGGATTCCGATAAGAAATAGTTCAATAAAATAATTCATTTGATGATTCCGCGCTGCCTCGGCGTTCTCTCGTTGAACTGCCGATTTCATTTTGTCCCTAGATCTCCCTAGATTGAGCTCTCGGTCTCCCTAGCCATGAATGAGCGTGAAGTAGGCGCCGAAGAGTCCGCGACGTCAGCTCCCAGCCGAACAGCTGACGGCGAAGGCCGAGCAGCCAGGCAAGGCACAGGGCAGGACATTCTCACAAGTGTTTGGCGATCGGTCGGTCGCGTGTCCGTACGTCGTATGCACGTTCGATTGGAAGGAACGAACCAGCACGCTGCTTGTTCCCGATAACAAATCGGCACAGGAGCCAGCATCCGTCGTTTGAGCTGCGTGCGATCCTCAGAAGGTAACTTCTTCATTCAAAAATTTACTCTCGAATTAGGTAACCCACTTGTCACAGCCACTCACGTAGGTATGGGTCATCTGATAAAATTAAGTGGACCATTCTCATTGACGCCGAAGTGCTGATGTAAGTATTCTTCTAAACTGCATAGTATTTATTTCTTGCATTTTCTTGGTGTTTTAATTTTTTATTCCAATGTTTTTCTTATAAAAAAATATAACAATATGTACACGGTAGTAATAGTCATGAATTTCCTTTAAAAAGGTTAAAGTTATCACATTATCAGTAGTTTAAAAATATCACAATTGTTTGTAATTGTAGCGATTCTCATTAAGAACCTAAATGATAATATAGACTTGAACCGGCTAGCAATGATCGAAGACATGAGCATAGGAAAGGAACGTAAGTTATTTTGGTATGCACTAGACTAACTGCTTAAAATAATGCCACCTACTAGCATAGAGTAATGAAACCTACGAGTGTACTGTGTATACCTACACCATCTTGTTACCAATATTTTCCGCCCCTAAAAATTGTTGGCTCCTTACTCCCCCCCCCCCCCCCCCCTAAACCAGTCAAGAGAACCCTGATCAGAGGCGCCCACGGTACCGACGCCCAATGACAGGTCAAGTTACGTGAGCAAGGTTGTGTTATCCTGCTCCATTGTGTTATCATGACTAAGAATCAAGATTACATAATAAATATCGCAATTGAATATAGCACATTTTGATTGGCGATAAGGAGTAACTGTTTACGATTTTAGAGTACACGTTAAATAGAACTCTGAACTATACCTACCTATTTTTTTTACAAAAAAATATACGTATACATTCCATGAATAGACAATTGAATACGATAGTACGATGTCGATAGTATAGTACTATAGTAGGATCAGGATAGTACCTACTTGAATTGGGGTGTGATTTAAAGTTGACACTTTGAATATTTAACCAAATATGCCATGTGCCGACGAAGGTACACAGGCAGCCTAATAGTATCTAATAGTATCTAATAGTATCGGAAAGCTTGACATCAAACAAACGCAAAGTACTGTATGTGTTGCTGGAGCTTTTCTTGCAAGCAATATTAATGCTTTTACGTTAATTCCTAGAAGAATTTGAAACTATAGGTAGTATAGGTTCACCCTGAGTCCCTTGAATGTTCACGAACATACAGCTAACTGGATATCAGACGTCAGGTGAAACGACTCTTTTCCCTTTCAAGTTTCGATTATTGCAATTCGATGATTGCATGCTGGTGCCGGTGGCACCAATATGGGCCGGCGGGCGGCGCTCGAACTGGGACCGCGCGGCGCCCACCCACCCCGGGCCGGAATGAGATTAAATAAACTGGAACGCCCGTGCCCTGCGAACTTGCAGCCATACTATATGGTGATGCACAACTTGTGGTAATAATGGGAAAGTTTATTTAATTTTTAATCAACTTAAACGAGCGAACGTTAAATTGGTACTCCTTGGGGTCCACTATGTAAATCGTCCTGTATACTTGCATTCTTTAATTTCGTGGGATTCACGTGGTCATGGCATGACAAAGTTTGGTTTGGTCCGACCGTTAGGTCGAGGACTCAGGAATACCCCGAAGGTGCGTGCCTGTCTGGCAGATCTCTCGGGAGTCGGGAGTCGGGAACTGCCGATGGGACAGGCCACATGTGCCGTGCGTCTAATGAATTGATCTCACATCGATTGTGTGCGGTAAGCGGTTTCAATTTGCGTGGGTGCTTCGAGTCCGAATAATGCAGGCACGTGGCTTTCAGGCGATTGCTCCGACGACTAGATCGTCAACTTGACACTGCTTATATAAAATATAAATAATGTCGCTGGTTTCAATTATTTACCTGAAAAGTGAAATGATGCTAGCCAGGACAAGTTTACATCACGAAACGGATTCGGTTTCGATTAGAGAGATACCCGTAGTTACGGCAATTTGGAACATCCACCAGGAAGATTAAAAGTTTGTTCTATCTATACACATATTATATTTTGTTGTATGCGAATACAATCTTTGACTGACAACTGATAAAATATGGTGTGGCTTCTTAGCCTCACCTTCATCTGAATGCGTTCGGTTATATTGCGCAAGAGGTTGGCCAACCAAGTTATCCCATGTGCTTTCGGTATCTCTGTCAATTGCGATTTCCTATCCCTGACCCTGTACCCTGTGATAGCCGGTTTGCGGTCTCGGAGCTCCATCTCAATTCTCATGTCATGCGGTTTGTGATGACAGCGACAAGTATGTGTTGTTAGTGTTGGTAATTGGTACGCAATTGCATCTCAATGATAATCACGCGTGCGGAGTGGGAATCAACTCGAAGCCGAGTGATCGGCCGATGCCGCAGTCAGCTCAGCTGCATCGTCTCGTCGTAACTACTCATTCATCGAGTCCTTTTGAAGACCAAATGGCCGATCACTGCTCTTCCTACGATCCTGGCCTTGCCAGGAGGCCTTGCCTACACCGTCCACGGCACTTTGACTCTCGCCGGGGACAATCCAAAGTGGTCGATGGATGTTATACGTGTCCTGCACGAAGTTGTTCCGAACAAATAGTACTCCATAGGTGTACGATCTGCCTTTCGTCCGGATGGAACCGTTCCTGCGACCTGCGGGCTGCAGACTTAGCCGCATTCTTCATTCTGCGCCAAGCCAGTCCGCGTCGGTCGCCCGCCAGATAACGTGCGAATCTGCATGTCTCTGCCGACACGGCTGCAGCTCGTACCTACACAATTAACTTGGCGCGGAGCTCGACAATCTCTGCGCAGGTCTCGAACGAGGCCGGTAGGAGTGTCTCGGTACTCACAGAGGTACCGGCACGTAGCGCGAAATGTACCGACGGTGCATAGGAGTCCACTATTCCCTAGACTCGACGGTATCGTCGAAAGGACGCGCGGGCGCTTTCACATCACGGAGAGCCGTGTTCAGCCGTCACGCCGAGTTCAGTGTGAGTGGAGTCGGCACTCGTCAGCCAGTCTGCTCTTAGCCTCGCCGAGCGACGTATGCGGTCCGGTGCTCATTTCCATTTCACGTCGTACTGCGCAACACAGACGCTCGACTCGGAGCCGGCTGCAGCTTGGCAAAACCTCGTAGAACCTCTAATTAGGTAAGAGGGAAAAATTACCAGGAACTTCCGGTAGTCTTTGTCATAATTTGAGTAGGCGTGCGCAATCGCAGGGAACCACAAATTAGAGGGCACGATAGAGAAATGTGAACTTTTGATAGGTGTATTACGTTGTAATCGTTACGACTTTACGGTCGGTATGGCGTGATTGTCTGATATCATTCGCTTACTTTCATACATATTTCAGTCCAGTGTTTGTACTCAAATATGTTTCGGGATGATGAAACATGTGACGTCGGGAGCCCAATCTTCGTTGTCCCTTCCACGACCGCGTTTTGATGTAGAGTTGCACAAATTGATCGAATTACTGGCTTGCGATAACACGTATAGGTAGAGGTACCAGGTAACACAAAGTCATTGAGATTGTTTCTGTTTTGGTGCACCTACAATGCGTGTTTGGTCGGGGTGTTATTCTGCAAAACTGTAGGCAAGGCCCGTGGCGAGCGTGTTACAACGTCGACGACGACGGTCTAAGAGTCTTCGGTCTTGAGTGTGGTCGTGGTGGCCGTCGTGGCGTGGTAACTGGTAACCAGTGCGTGATGCTGGCCTATCGTAACGCGTTGTCGTCACTACTAGGTCATACTCTGCAGTCTGCGTCGCGGAATGAGCTGGTTTCCCAGCCCTGCCTGCGCCTCGGGCTCGTGTCAGATGTGCACTAGCACTCCAGCTTCCAAGCCAACACACCTTCGGTGCTCGATTAGCCTACTCCACTGCACGACACCACCTCGGGCACCAGGATCTTTATTTTTTAGCAGCGAGAACGACGCAGACATTGTCTGACTCTGAACTGCCGATTTAATCTCACGGCAACGACTTTGGAATGCGGTATTGGGAGGGTACGTGGTATAGCCATCGCCATGTATATTTTAAAATGTCAACCCTTGAAGCCCTTCAACGCTAGCGATCAATTGAGAAGGAAATGCATGTAATTCGAGCGGAGTGGCCGCCGATGCAAATGGTTACCGGAGGCGGCGCCGTCGAGGCATCGTCGACGCAATCTCGCTGCGAGTAACCTTGGAACTTGATCAGTGAGCTCTCGATTGCCCCGGGGCAGTTTTCGAGTTCGCGTTATTCTGATGGGTCTTGCGCATCTGGGGTCTGCTCCGAACGCTAAATTCCCCGGTGAGAGAAAATTACCGCTTCGAAAACTAGTGAAAATTCAGGCTCATTCAGGTGACGGTAATCACGTTGTGCGCCTGTAATATTTGAGCAGGGCATATACAAAGTAAATTTGATGCCTGCAATACAGTCTTTGTAAATTTTGAATGAGTGACATTGGCACAAACATCAATAAGCCACGTTTTATCATTTAACGTGGCGGGTATATATATCTCATTCAGGTGTTCAGCAGGGAAACACATTTTATACTGGAAGAAAAAAATCAATGAAGAAAGAACACACCGAATCCATTGCTGGAAACAATAAACGTACCTACAAAATAAATCAGAGTCTTATACCTATATTATTTTATTTTATTGATAATGACTCACACACACACCTATACATTCTACTGATCGTGATTGATCGTGGCATTGACATTAGAGCGTGACACTTGTATTGGAACGACTATAAGATCCCATCCCGGTGATATCTGGACGATCTCGGTAATCAGTCAGTGTCAGGTGTGTGCGGTGTTAGGTGGCTGGCGGACGTGCCACCGTGCATGTTGCTCCTTGCATAAGGTGCCTCGAGGACACCGTCGTCGCGTGGCCGGAGGGCGGGGGCGGTGCAAAGGGGCTCAGGGGACGTCTGCCCGCTCTAGATGGTGCTCGCCCGCCTCCCCGGACCCTGGTCGTTTTAATATGATCGTCAAGCCATGAAGGGCCTAGGGAAAATAGCGACAAATAAGCTTATATTCCTATTTGAGCTTGATAATTGCTTTTCAAATGCGAACCGCTGTACAGCAAACAATTTCGTCTTCGGACCTTAGACCGCTAGACATGAAAGTAAGTTGACATATAATATCTGAAAGGAATTTGCCAAATTTGATTTATAAGAGCATTATCAAATGATGTAGACGAAATGTGGATATCGCTACCCCCCCCCCCCCCCCCCCTCCCTTTAAATGAATTGGTTGATCCCCTCGGGTCGACCCCAACGACAAACCTCTGCCCCCCCCCCCCCCGCCCTTTAACGGAAATAGTTTTGCCTCTCGTGACGAAAGTATGTTCTTTGACGTCGTGCGCTAGAAGCCAAAGTGCTCTTTGCAATCTATGCAATGCGAGTGCAGCTGGAGAGCGCGTGGCGTTGACGGCTTCTCGTCCTGCGAAGCCGTGACACATTTATTGCGCTGCACCGCGTTTGCCACCAAGAGTGCGCGCTCGCGACTCTAGTGTTATTTCGAGACAGTCGGGCCAGCCACGGTTAGCGAACATTTCCCTCGCACAAATGATGGGAGACGCCAGACGGAGGCGGCAAGTGCGTTGAGACTTCAAAGTGACGTCTGTTGACGTTGCTCATGGGTGTAATTGTAATCCGGGTAAGGCGGAGAGCTTTTGACAATTCATGATCTTTGTAGCAGAAAGTAAACAAATAATTGTAATAACAATTCTATTGGCTCGGAAAAGAAAGGAGACACTCGATGCGCATGAAAATTAGATAATACATGGTAATACCTATTACACATAATAAGTGAACTGTTTCAATTGACCTATAATGACTTAACAAGATTTCCGTAGAATTCATTACCAACAACATCACCAACCATCACAATGTGCATGTGCTACATACTTCCAGTGGCGTAGCGTGAATATGATGCGCCCCCCCCCCCCCCCCCCCGCAAAAGTTTTTGACGGCGCCCCCCTGGGTGTGATAGGGGGAAAAAACCGGACCGGGCAGTTCAGAAAAGACCGGCCTAAATTCGTTTCGTCTCCCGAAATTTTCCGAGGGCAATCCCTAAAAAAATTCCGATGGCAATCCCTAAAAAAACGTGTCCTTAGAGATATTTACGCCCCCTGAACCCCTCGATGAATCGCCCATTTCAACTGAGAGATTATATGATTTACCTACTTACTCAATTATTTGCAGTTGCATTTTGAAAGCAATATGAATTATCAAGCAATATGAATGGAGTATCTAAATCTAATGTAGTTAAGTCGTTCATTGATGGTAGTATGATCGCTCCCTGGACCAATCTGCCCCTCCACGATATTGCCATGTGAAATCTTCAAGCTGTGATCTTTCTACATTACATAATATACATAGCATGTTTTTGTTCCTGGCTAATAAAATACCTTTTAACCTCACTGGCAAATAATCCTGAACACGTCCTGTCAATGCGTGCATCCAAGTGCCACATTTAATATAAAGTAGAGTTCTAAAAAATACAACAACATTAAAGGATTTACAGCAATTTTACACATGGTAAAATGAAAACAAGGCCTAAATTATTAATGCATCTTATCGCGTGAAGTTCCGTTGCCGTGTCAATACCGTAGCTCAAGTCTGGGTTGTTTTGCCTGTGACGAGCCGGCAATGACCGACATTTGCTCGACTCTAGTCGCTTTAGTAACTGTCCTCGCTGTTGTTCTTACGAGCCGCCTTGCGCTTCTTCGGTCTCTTAGCTGCCTTGCGAGCCTTCTCCACTCGTCCGGCACCACGTTTCTTCTGTAAACGAAGAGTCGCACGCAAGGTTGGATAGGGGGGGAAAACCGGCCCAGGCATTTCAGAAAAATAATCGGCCAACACAGAAAATCCAATCACCCGCTTTTCCAAAAGTCATTCCCTAAAAAAACGTCACCCGCTTTCCCAAATGTCCACTCTCTAAAAACAATGTCGTCGCTCCTGTGCTGTGCTGTGAGACCTTGCAAAGAGACTTGCCACAATTCCAGCTTGTGCAAAACAAGTAATCTTGATTGCTGACTGTAAACATTTTTAGAATCCACCTTAAATTGACAAGCCAACAGTCTGACTGCTGCATGATGTCCAGTCAAGAATAGCGAATGATTTGCGGTGACATATGTAGAGATCAATTCATTAGTAGAGATGAAATAAATATGCGAGGACATCTCACCCTGCCGTGCTGGTGTTTCCGGTTGGCTGCAGCGGCGGCCTCGTAAGGACGGCGCTCGTCCACCGGCAGTCGACGCCAAGCTTCACCGCCTCGGCGCGCCATGTCAACCGCTGCCAGCTCTACGAACAGATAATCATTCGTGTGGGGCAAAACAATCACTTCCAGGCATGATGTGACAGTCCCTCCATGAAATGAACGAAATTTTCCCCCCCATTAATACCAATGCACAAGTGTTGCTGGAAAAACAAATTTAACTCATGTTGCGTTGAAGATCTTACTTTTATTCGCGTTTTGAGCACGGAAGTCTTGCATAAAGTTGAAGTACGCACTGGCGTGCTTGTACTCCTTGTGAGCCTTGCCACCCTTGATCGTTTTCGTCGACTTCTTCTCGACGTCCTCCCCTTCGTCGTCAGCTGGAGCATTGCAGCGGGCGGAGGGCTTGCGGCCAGAATCTTTGCGGGAATCGGAACTCGCCGAGCTGGATCGACTGCGCTGACCTCGGTCCATTGCTTCGGGCACTCTCAATACTTTGAGCTCCATCGCTATTAATTACAAAATATTTCTCTGGAAAAAAACCTATCGTTTCTGCCGTTGGTGTAAATAAAATAAAAGTGACTAACAATGAGCGCATGCAATTGTCATGATTTTTTGGCTGTCCAGTTGGCCTATGTTCGACAGAGAGCGTTTCATACTGGCCGTATTTCTTTCAGTGCCTTCTTGATAGTTATTTTATTAGCCTGCTGGACCAACTTCTGTGCAAAATTGTGTCTTCTTGTGAACATCGAAAAAGGCAGTTCTCATAATCACAACCCCTAATAATAGATTAACCTTTTTTTCTGGATACTAATTTCTATTTCCAATGCAATATAAAGTTGAAATTACAAAACTAGAGGTACCTTCTAGAAAATCTGCCATATGTTAGTGCCCTTTTGGCCAACAGCTATGACTGATTAAAGTACTCAGACTATCAGCATTGCAGATCCCTCCTACCCAAAAAACCTGGGGCTGTGACTGGGTAAACCTGCAGATGCCACGAGCACCAGTACGAGAAACGAGAACCCGTCAAAGCCAACACTGCCGTGTTTGTATTGCAGCCAGGCGTCATGTGTCCGCTGTTCCCTCTGCACCTGGTGCTGGTGTTTGCGGGCGTGTTCGTGCCACTGTGGCTGGCGTCTAGCGCGCTGGCCGTCGCCGCCGCTACCGCAGCCGAGCCGTGGGGCGTGCAGTTCGACCCGGCCGCGCTGCTAGAGCTCCAGATCAACGAGCAGCGCGTGGTGCGCGTGTCGGCCGCCCAGCCACCGCCCGGCGAAACGCCCGTGCCCGCCAGCGACGACGACAACATCGCGCGGCCCGGCGCGCTCTACGACATGCAAGTGCACCCAGGCGGCGGCAACTGGACGGCCAGGTTCAACGTCACCGGACACTTCATCGGATACGCCAAGGTGGGTGCGGCTGGCAATTGGCGTGACTTGTGGAAAGCGTTGCTACGCATAATGCCTGGGGGGTCGTGCGGTCTGCGTGCTGGTATCGGAACCGATTGGTCAAGGACCACCTTGCAGCTAAGATGCCTCCTTTTCTACGATTTGTCAATTTTTATTGCCAGATTTTTCTTTCAATTCAATATTCCCATCATTTTTTGTCAGTTTACATAGCTCTGAGGCTCCCAACTTTTATATCTGCTAGAATCCGCTCACTTCAAGACACGGCTCATAAATGAACCAAACTTAAATGAGGTCTGAAAACGTACCAAATCCACTTGAACTCTCGAAGACTTGAACTGTCCGCAGGTGCGGCTGTTGTCCGAAGGCAAGGAGTCCGATTCGCTGCGAGTGACGGTGATCCGCGAGAAGGGCAAGGTGCTGGACATCGTCTTCGTCGCCAGCGTCGCCTCGCTTGTCTCGATCATCTACATCAACTTCGGCTGCGCCCTCGACTGGGGACTCGTGACGCAGATGCTGCGAAGGCCCGTCGGACCGGCCATCGGATTCACAGCGCAATTCGTCTTCATGCCCCTGGTGCGTCACGCTACTTGCTGATTAGCTCTCGACGACTATGTCTCAATGTTTTCCAAGGCTACCAATGTTTTAGGTTTTTGGCTTTCAACGTTCCAAAGTTTTTGACTTATGCGAGGAGTTATGCGAGGAGTTACAACACTGGCAAGAGTAGCCGTTCATTAAGTTTCCGTACTCAATTTGGATAAACTCACTACAGATAGTTCATAGATGTATTTTGAACCAGATAACACTTACAAACCCAGTTGTAAACGATTCATGCCCATTACTAAATGACACTGCCTGGGTTTTCAGTGTGCATTTGGGTTGGGCAAGCTGTTGTTCCCGGGCAATGCACCCATGCAGCTGGGCCTGTTCTTCACGGGCGTGAGTCCGGCGGGAGGTGCTTCCAACATCTGGACCGTCGCGCTCGGAGGCAACCTTAACCTCAGCATCACCATGACGGCCATCAGCACCTTCGCTGCGTTCCGTGAGTACCTGCATCCTCGGCACACTTTTGCCACCCGACACTTTCTTATGCTGTACCTTTCCTTGCTTGTGGTAGTCAATTGATTGGTTTCAGTTTGTTTTAATTGCTTCCGAGTTTTTCATACTGGCACCTGCTTGACATAAACATGTCACGTTTATTGTTCATTCATTTTCTGTCACTACTGTTACTGTGTTTTTACTGTGTCCATATATGCAATAAATTAAAATAATAGTTTACAATAATAATTTACAATAACCAATTTATTCGTTGCGTATTCGTCAATCTTATAAAAACAGTTTTCTATCAACTTTTTTTTTAGCTCCATTTTGAACTTTTTGTTGCACAAGTAATCTTTTTAATGTTATTTAGGAACCTATTGTACAGTTTTCCACCTGCATGTATTAGTCCTAAGCCTTCATATAATGGCCAATTGTTTCATGAGATGGAATATAATATATGTTAATATGATTCACCCATCCATTAAGTAGGTTCCACAATCTGGTCACGTTTTCTCTGCTTTACTTCCATTAAATGATTGCAGTGCTGACTTGTAATATGTTGTCACTCAGTGATGATGCCGTTCTGGATCTTTACGCTGGGCAGCGACATCTTTGCGATGGGTGACATCGAGATCCCGTACCGCAGCATCGCGAGCTCGGCTGTCGGGCTGATCGTTCCGCTCGGAATCGGCCTGCTCATTCAGCGGTTCCTGCCACGGGTCTCGCGCTTCATGGTCCGCATCCTCAAGCCGTTCTCTGCGTTCCTAATCGTGTTCATCGTCGTGTTTGCCATCATCGCCAACCTGTACCTCTTCCAGTTATTCAGTTGGAGAGTAAGTAAACCCTATCTACAATAAGTATGCCACTTCGACCATAAGCTTGAACATATATTATGTAGACTTTCTTGCACAAATTTTAAGCCACTTTTTTTTAGAAGCACCACACAAGGTACAAGGGGTGGAACATTTCGGTAGTGGAAAACGGTCCCAGTATTTGCCTTGATTGGCTTCAGTAAGGCTTGATAAGGCTTAAAGTGATCGTCAAGGGAATATATATTTAGAACTGCATAGGAATGACACAACACAACCATAGGTGCACCCTTCCGAGATCGAACAGAGAAAGTTTCGTTCTATCGCTGTCGTGAAGTTTGCCAGATAGTCACGAACGTGTTGTATGGCACCGTGACGTAGTTTGTGCAGGCCGACCTTGAAGGTAATGGGGTTTTACGAATGAAACAAAATAATCAGAAATGGGTTTTACTTTTAATGAGTACTGCAGTTATTATGAAAAGAGGCAACAAACTCAATACTGATGGACGATGGTACATATCTTGTTTACGCATACCTGGACTTATTTTAGGGTGATGGACTCGCAACGCTACTAAATTGCATTTTATAACTGCTTTTTTGTTTTTTATGGAAACCCTCTGTATATTTTTGAGGCCTTGCCTTCAAAGGCAAAAGACTGTTGAGTGCAGAGCTTACTAAAAACAATAATTAAAAATACTAGGGCGAACGCAATTTGTGTTGCGTTGAAGATGAGCGTAGCGGATTATATATAGCGCATAAAAAGATTAGGCAAAAAGCCTATGAAAATCATGGAGCAGCAAGCCGGACCATTGCTTTCTCCAAAATACCGATCACTTGAAATTGTAAACCATTCTGACCTTTCTTTGTTTCTGTCCGAGCTGTCGGGTTGCGGAAATATGCTCATTTTGAGGTCATTTAGCAATGTGCATGTAAATACATAAATGTAACTCATGCCCAAGTGTTTTTGATAGGTTGGGGATATATTTCTGCCGCGGACTTTCTTTCAAAAACTTGCGTGCACGAAATTGACAAAATTTCTAATGTCTGTCAAATCTTGAAGTCAACTGGTCAAAATCTGGTGTGATGTTTCGAATGGGTTTCGATGGTTTCTAAAGACAACAACCGAAATTGGTTAAATTTGAAAACAATACGCACTTTTTAATAAGTATCCGTACTTTACCAAACATGCCCTATTGTCGAATATTGCTATTTTTTCTGCTTTGAAGGGGGTATGGAGGATTTCTTGAAAAATGCAGGGGGTCTAAGTTGAGAACAAAAGTAGACACCCTGAAAATTTCATCGCAATCGTCACAGGCGTTTGGCCTGTAGAGCGCGCGCAAACACACATACAAACAAACAAACAAACAAAAAACACACACAAGTGTTTTTTTTTTAGCAGTAGTGAAATTGATGATTTCGCTTCGCTCGCTTCGCTCGCTACGCTCATCAAAAAGAAAGAACTTCCCGAGAAAAGAAAAAAACTTGTGTCCAATGAAATGAATTGTAGGTTCTGACTATGTAAAGTTATACTTATCACTTAACTATCACTTTCAGTAATGGGGACTCACTGGCAGTAAACCACTGCTCAGTTCTGAGTACCAGTCATGGAGGAGCATAGTTTTATTCCCAGAATGAAAGGGCATTTTGGAAGAAACCAATAAAATGCTAGTGCGTCGATGATCAGCCTAACGTTTGCGCTTGCTTTGCTGCTGCAGATCGTGGTAGCCGGTTTGGGCCTGCCGTGGCTGGGCTTTGTGTTCGGCTGGATTGCGGCATGGGTGTGCAAACAGGCGCCCAATGACAAGCTGGCTATCGCCGTCGAGACCGGCATCCAGAACACCGGCATCGCCATCTTTCTGCTCAGCGCCCTGGGACAGCCCGAAGGGGACCTCACCACGGGTAATTCCCGACGCACTAGTGACGTCATCAGAATTCCGTGCTGCCGGCCCAGAATGATTGCTGACATTTTGGCAATCCATATCGATGGTGTACAGGCAGAAGGGCTTTAGCGCCATTTTTGGCAAAATCCATGTTTTGGTGGTTCCTGCTCAATATTTATACCAGTAACCTAAAAAAAATAGACCGTGTAAGCGACAGTCTATTACTTTAGCTGATATTCACGTTTTAATTTGGGCGTAAGCGACATAACTTGCATATCTGCATCACTGCATTTGTCTTTTGTATCCAAACTTTGGGCGTAACCACCATAAGCCATCAGCACGTCAGCATTTTTCGGGCGTAACCACCATAAATATTTTATTATTAAGAGAATATAATTTCTATTGCAGAAAATTTATAAAATAAAATTAGAAGGATCCATACAAAATTTGAATTGATTCATCAACAATTGTTTAATTGAGAGGTTTTTTTCACTTCCTGAACAATTGTGAAAATGTCGCTTACACCCTTCTGCCTGTACACCATCGATATGCATTGGCAATCCATATGCATTGGCAATTCAAAAGTGATAAAGCTTTTTATAACAGTTTTTTGTCCCATATGTGTACAAGACTTTACAATACTACCTCAATTAAGTCCTACATCACCGATGCAGAGGATATCTGCAAAGGTTTATAATGGTGTTCTTGGGTACAGAACAAAATTGTAACCCTACATGCAAAAATGCATTCTTTTGCTGCTTGCAAAACAAATGTAATTTTCCGTGACTAACAATTTGAATTGTGAAGTTGGATGTGTGTTATGATTACCAAACAGCAAGACAAAACCCAAGCCATGCTCGGTTGTGTTGCAGTGGTGCCTGTGTCTGTGGCGATCATGACGCCGTTCCCGCTGATGGCGCTATTCTTGTACCGTAAGCTGCGCGGAATTGGCGGTGGCGCGGGCAGGGAGGGCCCGGTCAAGTTGCAGGAGACGGGGAGCGATGACTTCGTCTCGGCCGCGGGCGACCATGCCGACTCCAATGCCACCGATCCGCTCGCCAACGGACATGTGCGGAAGTACTGAAACCCCCGCGTAGCCGACCGTCGCCCTCAAAATGATGTTAGGCTCTCTGTGAACTGTTGGTAGTTTGTACAAGGATCACGTGCCTAGATTCATGCAGACTATGTCGATTGTTGCGTCCAAATGCAATTTGAAGCTAAATTCTTTGATTCCCTTTTGTTTTTATTATGAAGAGGATTATAAATAATATTTCATGATAATTCTTCCTCATGTACCTGTGGCTTTGATACTGTTAATTTAAGAACAGAGCTATGATAAAAATTGGCGGCATATCTGTTTTTAATAAGGACAGCAGTGGTCCTTGTACGAACTTTGTATGGGACCCAATTTGAATTAGGGACAATATCCCAGTGGGAAGCCTCAGTTGGCAAGGAAAGGCCGATTTTGGGGCAATGAGATACAAGTAGACTATTCAATTGTATCATCTTTTGGAAGGAAACGAATGATTGTACCACTACATACAGAGATAACTGCAACTGAGGCTTCCTATAGTTCTACAATGCAGTGTCAGAAATGTATAGTAAAAAGGCAGACAAATGAAGGTTTGCGAAGTGATAAATCAATGGACCTTGCCTGATACGCTGCCGGTGATTAAGATCTTGGGTTTGCTAAATCAGACATGCATAAACGTTGGTAGTGGTCTCAATGCTAGATTGATGTTTGTCAGATATTTCTCCCACAGCAACCAATGCAAAACATATCAAATGGTGGAAGCAAATGGTGCTAATTGATTGTCATATGACCACAAACACTGAGAGGAAGATGATCTTGCTCAAAATATGAGAGAACTTTGATTCTCAGGAGCTAATTCCACTGCGGCAAGTTCGTGACTTGATGTTACTACAATGAATTATTACTTACTATACATATTACATATACCTGGGCACATGCACTCCTGTTTTGTGGTGTCACACTGCAGAGAGTACCTAATCCCTGGACCAGATCGACCATTGGGCAAATGATGTGCAATCTATTGAGACTTAGAGAGAAACAGTGCTGTATTATTAGCTTTAGTCGAACTAGACCCGGATTTTTGTTGAATTTGATCTACGTTTATATAGTTTTATAATAGTATTTATAAATTATTAAATGTTACGATTTTTACTGAACCAAGCTTGCTTTTCATTTTCACCACTTTTTTAATCACAATTTTGTCAATTTCATCTTGTATTCCAGCCTTGGTATTATATTATAAGCTGATATATACATAACGGACTTTTTCCATGGTTGTCAACTTCGAAAAGGTACTGGAAAACTAAATCTGACGCTTCACAAGACCCTGTACCTATATACGTACAGCAATTTGCTGTGCAGGCTGCAGATTGACAAGATTACTATTAACGCAGCATTTCACAGGTATTATATCTGCAGGTGAGCGAAAGCGTATATAGCTACGAGCCACCACAGAGCGGTGGCAATTCATGCGTGCTGAGAATGGCACAACGGACAGTAACAAATTACCTACATGATGGTATTTTATAGGTAAACCACAAGTACATATATAATATATATGTGTATATATATATATATATATATATGAGTGATTGAAAGTTTTGGTAGTTCATATTATGTGTTAAAAATGCTTTACGGTTAAAAACTGCAAGGATAAAAACGTTTTTAATGTATATTTTTATTCGACGTTTCGCCAAAGAAATGTCTTGGCATCTTCAGGAAAAAGATTTCTCAGAAGAAAATGAAAAAACAAGCATTTTTAACACATATATATATATATATATATATATATATATATATATATATATACACACACACACCTATTACTTATTAGCATGGGTTCATGTTTAGTTTGGGTTCAAGTACCTCGATCGAGTGTATCTATACGTAATAGAGGGTTCCTCTGTTTTACATAATAGTACAGTATAACACTAACAGCAGGCGCTTTTAGTTTTATATACATTACCAACTGGGATTTTTACGTTTTAGGTAGGCAACTCAGTGGCGGCGCAGTATGTGACAACCATAGAGTCGTTTCTATTGTGGCAGTGGCGAAAGACGCGCATTCTGGAAGTAACAGGTCCTCTGGTTTGTCTGACCCTGGTCTGACTAATCTGGGAATGAATCGGCTCCTCCACCGAATTAAGTCAAGGTCGTCGCTCCCGTCTAGGCTCTACACTTATGAAGGGGACCTGAGATGTGTGGTTTTCTGCAGGGCAATAAAACACTTCGCAATAACAATTCCAAATCGACTGTCGCCGACCGCTAATCGGAATTTTCACCGCCTCACCGACTAATAACCATAACTAAGTTGCATCGCAGAGTTAGTTTCTTTACCCAGGAATTAGTTTCGAATGGCTCTAAGAAGCTCTCAGCTGGCTGTTGTTACTTCCCAACGGATGCCCATTAAAACTGAGTAGGTACTACACTCGGGCGAGGCGCATAAACGCGAACCGATTCACAGTCTGCACCGCTCACACCATGGACCATGGTCGTAGCAAATCAGCACCCCCACCACATATTTGGCGTCGGCACGACGATCGGGCTATTTGCGTCAGTGGGTGCCGATCTTTACGAGCGCAGCCCGCCATCTGACTCGCCGACGAAACAATATAAACTGTTTGTGCAGGCAGGCAGGCTGGCCGGCCGACCAGCAATAACAAACGCGCGTGTGTACTGGTTGTTTTTAGCAGCTGCAGCTTGCTTTTGAAGTATGGGAACGCGTAGTGGTGGAGGATGCTGTGGGTAGCACGGTAGCTGGAGGGTCAATTGGTGGCGTTGGCCGCGGAGACTGCAGTCGCCGAGAGCACGCGGACGAGACCGGGAGGACGCAAGGCCGGCAGGGCTAAGACAGGTGCGTGCATTGAGCGATATAGGAGGACCACTTGCCTTATTTCGAATATCATCTGAATAAATAAAGCCTTTGGTAGCAGGCCAGCAGTTTATCATATACCATGCCACCAGGGGCGTAGCGACCGCACCCGCAGACCCCGCGGCGCGGGGGGGCGCCCGACGAGGGATTGAGGGGGTGCAATAGCTCTCGGGAGACGGGAGACGTCTTTTTTAGAGATTGCCCTCGGAAAATTTCGGAAGACGTTTTTTTTACGGAAAATTTCGGGATACGGGAAAAGGGGGGGCGCCGTCAAAACTTTCGCGGGGGGGGGGGGGGCGCATCATATTCACGCTACGCCACTGCATGCCACTATCAGGTTTCCAATTCAATGTTTTATTCCTTTCTCACATCAGATCACATCCAGATCGCTCTGTTTGTGTTCGTGCATAATTCACCCGATGTATTTCGTCAATTCGTATTTCCAACCAAAAACACACCGTCCGGTCCGCAACCGCAGGAGTAGAAATTGCCGTCTTGACTGTTTTTCTTAGATTCAAGAATATCTTAATTTCCATTTGTATTTTGAACAGTGTCGGACTGTCCAGGGCCGCCGGGGCTCCATCTAATTTTGCCAGTTTTTGACCACTGGGGCCCCCGAACGCGATGACATTTTGAAGCTACTGGGGCCTTTGAAGTTACGCCACTGAGAATGGTGACGGGGGCCCGTACGGCCTCCTCGCCGCCGGGGCCCTTGGGAATTGACACTGATCATGAAGCTCCCAGCCTCCCAACCCCTGTCGCATTATTCGAGCGTGGTGGAGACTGCGGAGAGCACTCCTTGTGGGCTAGCCCATAATGTGGGCGTCGCATGTTGCATGTGTTTCAGTTTCTACTGTCATACCATCGGAGTGATATTGCAGATTTAGATTAAAATATAATACTTAACATTCTACAATGCGAGGCAATTCAGCGCCCGCAACAAGTTTATGATAGAGAGATGTCAATGACTTCGTCGGAATAATCTCACTGGCAGTGGCAGCTGCAATAGCAATGCATCGACAGGGCGCATTAATTCAATCATTGGGAAATTGCGTAGCTTGGCACGTAGCAGGGCCTGGTGCAAGACTTAAGTTTGGGTTACGGGAAATTGAGTTCGGGAAAGGGACCGAATTTCGTTCCCTATGTACCCCCAAAAATAGTCACAACTGTGTGAATAGTTTTTTGTGTGTTTCTATGTCATGTGTAGGTATAATAATATATCAGTAAATCGTAATTCTTCCAAATGTCAATTTTACCCAACATTTCGAAGGCCGGCAATTGAAATACGCAGTGTTCGTGAAGTAGGGAGGGGGGGGGGGTTCTGTTGTTAGGGCCTATATCCAAATGTTTCCTTTCCCCCAAATTCAGTGATTGGTGGATGCTCATTTATGCTGATGGCATGGCCATTGGCCCTCTTACTGGAAAAGGTTCAGCCATGGTGTTAGGAGAGTGTACATTCCTGCACCACTAAATTTATTACTCCAGAGCTCAATTATGCCTACATAGTACATAGTACAAGTAGCCAGCATTTTATGACCACCATAGACGTGCGCGGGTAAATAGTTAGATAGGACACAGCAGAGGATGGACCAAAATGATGGTCACAAAAACTGCACCATGTTCAATGCCAAAGGCTGCTAAAGCAAGTGTTGTGACAAGGCATGGCAGTCATCGACTGCACAAATTGAATTTCTATCCGAGCAAACAACCAGGGCCTTCGACATGAAAATGTTTCCCATTGCTTTCTAATCATGGGCTTATATCGTGGTTGAATCTCGCTCAAAGTCACATACAGACACTTTTGCGGTTTGCCATATTATGAGCGAATCGAAACAAATCCATTCAGAGGGAGTTGGCAAGAGGCAAGGATCCTTTAGTTCCCTCTCATAGAAATGAACTAATGTCCTGACGGTGTCCAATTGGCATGTTAAATAACATCTCTGAAAAACTGTATCTTGCTTGAAAAATCTTAGATACGGCCTGTGCCGTGTCTGACGCCTATGATGACCACAATGTATTGTTCATGACCACAAAAAATGTATCAACAATGCAGTACCTATTTATTAATTATTGTTTAGTTTGAATTACCTATACCCACTACTAGTACTCAACTATTTAATTTTCAGCTCATGAGCTGATAAAATGGTATAGATTTTTTTATTTCGATTTTCCAGGCCCATATATATCAAGATATTTTTAAAGTTTTCCATCCCATAGTACCACTTGACCTTCGGGCAGACGCCCAACAAAAATATGTCCACTAGATACTAACCTTGCTTACCCCATTATATATGAATATGAAACCCCATTACCCTATTACCAAATGCCCATTCTCTATTACTATCTGATGTCCTATATGCTAGCCTAGTATTAGTTTTATTTAGGTAGGTACCTACCATACCTATGTTAATCTCTAGAATTCATCAGTGATATTTTTCCGGTCTATAAGATCCTATATGATAACCAATATAAGTACCCGTCTGTAAACCATGTATAAACAAGGTAATTGATGACAATAATAAACCAAATCAAATCGATGTTGTTGCCATTGTTAATTAAGAGTTGATGCACAGCCCATTACGGTTGTATATTAAGTAGTATATATTTTCAGACCTACAACAATTGTGCATCTGATAATGCCATCCAAAGTCTAGATATAAAATACATAGGATCAACATTTTGATCGGCAAACGATTCTATATAGTTTTAATATAGATGGGGTTTCAATTCAAGGTCCACCAGTTGAAGAAAGCTCATTGCACAAAAATCTACAGGCAGATATCCCGGCACGGCGATGGACGGTGGGGCATGGAACTCATCAGGGAACAGTTCCACCACCTTTCGCTCGTCCCGCTATCACCAGTTCCAGATCATCAAGGTGGCGGTGCTGGCCGTTGTCACTGCTATCATCCTGCTTTCCGTCTGCAAGATGATCTTCCAGGTAACTAGACCCCCGTAACAGCCAACAAACGCTGGAGATCTTATAAACGTAGAAAATAAAATTAAATAACTGGAAGCTTGCTGCACCATGCGTTGTGCTTATTGGAACATTTATTAATGTTTTTATTGCATGAATAGTTCTTTTATAAGTCAATGGGTTACATTCGGAAAGTAATAGGTACCAACGCCCAAATTCTTACTTTCTTAATGGTACATTTTATGCAATTTTTTGAATTTTTGTAGCCTATATTGGTCTGCTCAGTAAAGCATGCTATGGCCCAATTTTTTAAAGTTCCTTTGAATCAAAATATTCATGAAATTGGTATGGTAGTGCAAATGCATATACTGCATTTTCCCAATGTACTGGGCCACACACTTTATTATAATAACTAGGGCTTCGCGAACGCAATTTGTGTTGCGTTGAAGATGAGCGTAGCGGTTTGAGTATAGCGCCAAAAAAATTAAGGCAAAAAGCCTATGCAAATTATGGGGCAGCAAGCCGTACCAATGCTTTCTCAAAAATTCTGATCACTTGAAAATGTAAACGATTCTGACCTTTCTTTGTTTCTGTCCGAGCTGTCGGGTAGCGGAAATATGCTCAATTTGAGATCATTGAGCAATGTGCATGTAAATAAATAGATGTTACTCATGCCCAAGGGTTTTTCTTAGGTTGGAAATGGAGATATATTTCTGTCGTGGACTTACTTTCAGAAACTTGCGTGCACGAAATTGACAAAATTTATAATATCTGTCAAATCTTGAAGTCAACTTCGAGTAAAAACATCTGGTGTGATGTTTCGATGGTTTCGATAGTACGTCTCAGCTCAGGTTTGGAAGTCCACAGGGCATTTTTTATATTTCCACGTGAACCCTAGTTTTGCATACCCCTTACTCTCCCATTGTGTAGAGTTGGCCAATGTCGGACTGGATAACTTGTTTTCTAATCGGTTAGGTGCGGGCTTTGCTGTCTGGTCATTAAAAATATCATGGCATACATATACAAATCTAATGGCTGATCAATAAACTGAGTGATCAGTCGTAAAAATAATATGCCTAGTGATTAACGAAATCTTAATTCTGCTTCCATTTTTGAATTTAAGTCATGTACAGTTTATTTTTTTTCCAGGATTAAAAATTCTTCGCATTGAACGTCACATAATCAATGTGAATAATCTTTATTAAAAACGCTCAAATTGATTGCGAAACAGGTAGCAGCCCTTTTGTCCTGAACCTTTTTGATAGAGCTGGCAGCGACCCACTCCTACCTTTAGCAAAGGCTGTACAAAGTTTCAGTACCTGACCAATGTCCCGGGGCGCTGCCAAAAGAACCTGAGATGTACTATAAAGGCAACAATCGAAATTGGGAAAATTTGAAAAAAATACAAACCTTAAATAAATTTCCGTACTTTTCCAAACTTTCCCAATTGTCGAATATTCCTCTTTTTTCTGCTTTGAAAGTGAAGGGTATGGAGCATTTTCTTGAAAAACGCAGGGGGTCTAAGTTGAGAACAAAAGTAGACACCCTGAAAATTTCATCCCAATCGAAGCAGGCGTTTGGTCTGTAGAGCACGTGCACACATACAAAAAAAAAAACTTAAGTGCTTTTTTTAGCAGTAGTGAAATTGATGAATTCGCTTCGCTCGCTACGCTCATCAATTAATATGTAAATGTAAATACAATCTTCTAAAAAAATAAGCCCTCGGGCACCGAGGGCTTATCTGATACGCTGATACCATTTGGACGATCCCTTTTCTTTCAGATGCTGCTGAGATACACTGCGCCGGCCAAGTCGGACTCCCCTTGACAGCAGACAACTTGCTTGGTACTCGTCTCAATTGTGATGCCTTTACCTAGAAATTCTCACTCGGTGATCAAACGAGATAGGTACCCTGACACCCTGGATAAATCTAAATTATACCAACTGGAATTTTCATAGAGTAGACAGTTGACACACATAGGTGCAGCTCACACCTGTAAAGCCAGGTTAATAGCCTCCAATTCCTGCTAAAAGAAGCAACACACTTTTGATTATAAAAGGTAATTTTTATTCATCATTCATAGAGAACAGCGAAATTGTATGTGGCGTTGGCGCATAATACGTCCGAATACAGACAACCGCTCATTCATATTGACAATGTGCCAAGCAAAATAGTAGCCACAGCCCTCGTCAAGCAAGCCTAGCTGGCATTAGTAACATGATTTTTATAATAATAATAATAATAATTATATTAGTACCTAATCATGAATGCAAGAAAAAATTTTAATGTGGGGGGAAAATAACGTAGAAATGTTGAAGATGGCAGTTTGGTTTTAATCAGAAGACTCTCGCTGCCGATCTATTGGGACGACGACGTCATAATTATCTCGCTCAAGCCGAGTCGTGGATTCCAAGGCGGAATATGTCGTGTTGGCAAAAGAAGGAGTTTCCGAGCGGCTTGAGCACAAACACTTGGGAGTACGGGTGCGGGGGATCGTCGTCTGCCTGCAACAAAAACACCCATCGAATTCAGCACACGCAGCTGGAAAGCAGCTTTAGCACCACCACTACTTGGCGATGCCAGTCTTGAGGACACACTCGGTCGACAAGCCACAAACAGAAAGTGTAGCAAACGAAAGCACGCAAAAGCTCGTCTTAACAATTTTATGGTATTCACTAAGAGATGCATCGAATTTTATTCACTAGTTCTTCGTAAGTGCAAAAAATGTTATTGACATGTTACAAGCAGCACAGGATAGTACTTGTTGGAAATTGAAGCCATGAATTTCCGCACGAATCAAAACATCCCAACCAAGTTAAGTCATAATATGACATTAAATTGACAGGTGCTCCTCTTCCTTTTATTTAGGAGAAATTTAGTGCAGATTAGTCTTGCAGTACAAAATCTGGCACAAGCAGGATTGAGGGATCATATCCAAACAGGGCATGGCAGAAAGGATTGCATCACATGACATGTAAAACAAAGCAAGAAAGACTTAAAATCTTGCCTTGGCTGTGAAAAGACGACTATTTGTCATACGAGAAGAGAAAGCTAACGTGTGGCGGCCTATACACTGTCATGTATGGCGAGCCGAAAGATATCGTGCTGCACGTAAAAACTGGTCCCTATTGGTTTCAGCACGAATGTCTGGATATATGCGTGCGGCGGGTCTTCGTCCGTCTACAAACAACAACGCAGCTGATGAGAAACCAGCGCCATCCCAGAGAATGTGCATCACATTTACATTACTACCTACCAAGCTATCCTCAAACAATACCACTTTCAACAACCCTAAACTTGCTAAAGAGAAATACATTTTAGAGCTATTTGCAAAATCTGATTCCCCTAAATTAAGTTAGTTAAACCTGGGTGCCCTTAGTCTCAAAGTGAAGCCACATGTACGGAAATGTTTGTTGAAACTTGAAATAACCTAAGAGGTGTAAATTGAAATTTAAAATTTGTTTTTTGGCAAATAACTATTAAACTAATGTTAAACATGAAGAGTATAAATTATAATTTATGACAAGTAACCAACTTATATCAGAAAATAAAATGAAGGTACCTATACCAACATGGGAAGGTTTAGCTTTTGCAATTCACCTAATGGTGCGTTTAGTGCTCCGCAAATTAATTCGCAGAGGAAATTTGCGCCGAATTCAGCCAATCAGAAGCCTGGATGTGGCCACGCAAACTTCCAATGCGAACTAGTTCATCGAGTTTTCAAACTTCAACCACGTTGAACTTTTTTTGCGGCGCGCAATATTTTGCGTACGAAACAGCCACCTAGGTGCAATTCCTGGGGCAATTCCAAGGGCAGTGCATTACAGTGACTCTGGAAATACAGTGACTCTGGAATTCGATTTGTTTTAAAATGGCGGATCGATATGAATCTGAAAGAGATTTTGCGGTTTTTAATGTACTGGAACATTTCCCTTGCCATTGGGACCCTGCCAATCTTTATTGCAAGGACAGAGACAAGTGGTCTCTGGCGTGGAAAGCCGCCTCGGAGCAGTCAGGTGTACGAGACGGTAAGTGAAATGCAAAAAATAACCCTAAACTCGACCCCTGTTATTTGAATCCAACAAATTATTGCCCTTACTTCTAAAATCTGTGATTTATTAATTATTTGTCCTAATCTCTGATCGTCCACTATCTTCGATTTGAAATAACTTCGCGCTGCAAATTTGCTCTGCGAACTTATTTGCGGAGCACTAAACGCACCATAAGCCTGACAAAGAATACAGGGGAATATGTTATCATTTTCTTAAATTGATTAGGTATATTTACCTGCAACCTTCCAAGCACATTTATTATAACACCTCCATCAAACATTGGTTGGGAATCAACTGCTGTGACGCATCGGTTGATTTTTTGAAAACTTAGACTCTGAAACAGATGCATTTTAAATTCTCATTAACCATTGAGATTGTAACAGTCAGACACACATTACATTTGATCAAACATCAAACAATAATGACCAAGAATGACCCATTCAAACTACACTGGCACTTGTGATCTTTACTGCCTAGTTGAAAAAAATGTGGGGCTGCAAAATCTCACATTTCCTTAATGTCGCGAAGCCCTCTCCGCGACGCCAGCACAGGAATCTGGCAATGGCGGCAGCAAGCCTTCGGCTGCGCATTTTCAGCGAAGGCAACTGTTTTCAATCAGGAAATTTTATTTGCTAATACTTTGGGTTCCAACCGCACGTTGGTTTGCTGCCATTTACACGCTAGATAAGATTTCAAGGGAAGATCTCTAGAGAACTCGGCCTGGCCAGCCTCGGCAAGGGGGCCGAACGCATGCTGCTGCCGCCGCCATCAGACCTCCGCAGTAGTCACGGAGGGGAATTAGCTCTGATGAGAATGTCAGTCTGTAACTGCAGGCTTATTGATTGGTTTTCATCAGAGCATTACCCTAAAAAGCAAACTGGCAGGCTCTTATGGCTGAGCTACATGCAGCTTTATAGTAAGTGGTGCCTTAGTACCAACCTGCTAGGTAGGTACCAACCCAATATAAATTATTTTCACACAATGTTACTTTGCGCTCAATGAATCTGCTTTATACCTAGGTAACATCCAATGCTGTTTCTTACAATTAAAAAACCATGCTCTCCTTAATTTCTCTGAAAAATTATCAGCTGCTAAACATCACAATACCTACCTACATAAAGAAATCAAGGTACCCAGTAGCGATTGTGGAGAGTTATCGATGTTTATCAGTAGCACGGCCCATTGAAATAAACAGGCAACTTTTAGCCATCGATCAGTTGGCCTAAGTTACGATTGATAACTTTTTACACATTCGCTGCCCAAAGTAGGTAACAGGTTAGTCCCATTGATTAACGAGGCTTTAGTGCCTAGGTTAGTTAGGACTGTAGGTACTGATACACACCTACCTACCTATACCTACTGATACAACAATTTCTTTCAGAGCCCAACAAGATACATTTTGTAGTCATCCCATTTATAATGTTAACGAGTAAATAAAATAAAAATGAAGGTATATAATTAAAAAGCGGAGATATGTAGGTACTTACAGAGAGCTTCTCCATTATTTTAACTGATCCCTGAATTTGCGTTCCTTCGAAAGTCATAAAGGAGCTTTCGGTCTAAAATTGAACAAAATGTATAAATCAGTTGACAATTATGAATATGACATAAAATGTCGGACAAGAATAATTGCAAAGAGTTACATACATTGTACATGTTTACTAGAGTAGCCCTTTGAGCAGGATCATCAAAGAGGGCATAATATTGTTGGACGAAACCTTTTCCGATCGCCTCATAGGCCGGATTTAGAGCCATATCACTAACTTCGATAAGAAAATCGTTGTCAAGAACAAATCTTGATTAGTTGTAAGCCAACTAGACGTTCGGTGTTCTTCTCAAATAAGGAAAGTCTATACGTTAAAACGTTGGACGACGCAACACCGACCAGCTAGAAAATGGCTCTACTATTTCTGAGTCAGCCTCAGCTCAGCCGTGTGAAACTAGCTCCAGCTGGCAATGACGTAATGATATCAAAAGGGCGGTACAGCTAGTAGCTATAAAAAAAAACTGGGGATAGTTTTATTTCATTTTGTGATGTTACCGTTCATAAATTATGTAATAAAATCAGGTTAAACAGTTTTTCGCAACATTTTTTGTCGGGTTGAAGCAAAAGTCTGGTTGAACATGAAATACATAAATGTGACACTAGGGAATTTACTTTACATATGTTGCCGTCGTGGACAGAACTATTGTGTTGATTGGTGTTGATCTTCCGGCGCATGCATAGCAGGTTTTTGGCGCCTATGAACTGAAGTTTGCATAGTTGGTAGCATTGTCGATCATTCATTTTGCCGCACGGCACGCCGAATTTCGCGTATACTGTCCGGAATTGTGTTGTCTTCTGATAATTAATGTAGTTTTTACGTGTTTGTAGCTAAAATACAATTTCGATTTAGTTGAGCATAGTAATTAAATATAAAAATGGGCGCTTATCTGTCCGAACCGATCGTAGAGAAAGAATCTGTAGACGAACTAGGAAAATATGTAAATTGCGGGGCAAGCTCCATGCAAGGGTGGCGAGTCACCCAAGAGGTTCGTCAAACTATATCACCTATATCTACGGAGTGCTCCGCTCGCTTGACCAGAATATCAAGTTTAATTGATATCATTGTGAATAAATATTCAATTATTAGTAATTAGAATCACTGTCTCAACCTTCAACACAATTCAAAGCTGTCTAACCTAGCATTACCCCTTGGTTTTAAGACCAATTAAGTTTTTATTACACCCCATTCATGCTACCTTCTGTAAGTCAACTATTGTAGCTTGAAACACCTATACCAATATTTCAGTGTAATTGCAATACAGTGGGTGACAGTAGGCAACCGACAGGCTGTGCTGGATTTGTAAGCTATATATACTACATATACCTACACGGATGGGTTAAGGTATAGGTATCAAAGGCATACTATCGCTGAATTTATATGGCTAAGTATTTATTAATTTATGAGCCATATAATTTCAATGGTAGGTACTATAATATGTTAGTTACCTACTATTTGTCTATCGAGTACATAGGTAGGTATACTACCTAGGTCTAGGTAAGGAATACCAATAGCAAGCTAAACGAGCATGGGCAATCTGTACAAGCGTAGATATTTGTTTGGTGGTTGCCATTATATACTTATTCTGACTTCAATAAGCTTGTCACAACTTGTTTGGATAAGGATGCCAGTTGACGTGTATGAATGCCAAGTTTCTTGATTTCTTGATGTTACTACCAGCCTAGTGCTTTTTTTAAACTTTTACGTAATGCCGTAATCAGTTCTGATGGATAAAACCCTTAGTGTTGTCCATGTTAATTTTTTAACTTTTTAACCGACAACGGCATAGTCAGAGCTACGAAATCGCACTGCAGATGTTACCAAATCCTTGTCATAAGTTTGTTTCCCACCATATTATTGCCAAATTTGAAGATCTTTCACCATTGATCTTTCACACATGGTCCCATGCAATAGATAGGTACTAACTACCTAGGAAATTCGGAAGGTTCCTAAGCTTAAGTTTTTTTTTTTAGGATGCTCACAACTGCATACTGGACTTTGAACCGGAAACAGCATTCTTCGCTGTCTACGATGGGCATGGTGGAAGCGAAGTGGCCGCCTACAGTGCAGCCAACTTGCCACAGTTTCTCAAAGAGTGCGAGAGCTTTAAGAAGGGTGATTTCGAGGAGGCTCTCAAGGAGGCATTTCTCGGCTTCGACGCCAAATTAGCAACTCCTGAAGTGGTTGCAGTCTTAAAAGAAATTGCTGGGAAGAAAGAAGATGATGAATCTGGTACTTATTTAAAACCTGACCTTTAATGTTCTTTCTTTAGCCACTGCATGCTGCATGCAGCAAAGTCACTAAATTAAGTGCACGAAAAGAGTCCAGACAAACAGAGCTAGGAATGTTGTAACGCAATGTTTTATCTTCTGAAACAGAAGACGACGAGGAGAATGTGCGGAATCTGTACGAGGAGGCGGAGATGCCGCTGGAGCAGGTGATGGCAAAATATGCCGAGCACGGCCCGTTGGCCAAACTACACGAATCTGCAAATGCCGCAGGCCTCATGTCACCCTGCATTCGTGCCAAGCAGGTACCTGCCATTCATAGTCATAGCCCTGCCAGTTTTCAACAACGTAATTGTGCTCTACTATAGCGCACTCAGAAGTGGCTCGTGAGTTTTCCTCGAAGGGTCAACAACAGAAATAACATACATTTTTCTTGCTAGTGAGCAAAAGTGTTGTTGTACCATCTGCCCTTATTTGCAACTTTTGGGCTAGGATGAGACTAGCGATGCACGGTGTTCTGCTAAATAGTTTTTAGTTGCTCCTTAGTCGCAGTCACACTGACTCATGAATGCCAATCGCTGTGGTTTGCGTGTGTATCGCTCTGTCTCTCGCTCTCCGTTCGCAATCTTCGGTGCGGCGAGCCGAGCCTGAGGCAGGCCGAGTCTGCCGAGGGCTGGCGAGGTGCACATAGCAGCTTGCGTTCAAGGCCACTTGCATGCACTCATGGCTGGACAGACAGGAAGGCAGCGCTTGGTGCCCGAAGAGGAGCATGCGAAGGCAGCAGACATGCGGTGGTGGGGTAGCGCTACTCGAACGTTACGTTGCATTCGGCAGCTCGTGCTGCCAGCGAGATGCAAATGGAGTGAAAACTTTTTGTGGGCATGGTACTTTAAGAGTAACACCCATATTTATACACAAACCATAATGTTAAGAACCATGATAATGAACATAATAGATAATAGTAAATGTTATATAATCAGTAGTAAATGTCATATAATATAATCATTTTATTCAGTCAAATTGCTGGGGAGGGCAGCCGCCCTGAGCACACAGGAACCAATCCCTATAGTGATTCATTCTCTACACCTATGCCTTGATGTCGATGTGAACAATTAGAACATTATGCATGCTCTGCTCTCATCTATTTAGTGTTTGAATATTTCAGAAAGACCCTTTTAACTGCTTTATCAATGGCTGTGAGCTTGCACCAGATTTGCATCAGCATTAACCCTTTAACTGCTGGGTTTCTCTTGGAGTGAAAGAGCGGCTGTGCTGGGTATATTTAGCAAAATACACTGTTTTACTAAATAAATTGCAGAGCACAAACCATTGGGCTATGATGTTTGACATTTTTTTTACAAGTGGGTATTGAATATATACTTCCAGAAAAATTTAAAACTCTTGGCCTTACCACCCCAAAAAAGTTGGAAGGGGGGGGGGGGGGGTAAAAAAACGTTGAAAAATGTTGCAACTTTTTTTGTAAAATTTTGGAAAACAGTAAATCTTTGCACCCAGCAATATTAGACTGCCCCCCAACCCCACACCTCACACATCCAATTACATAACCCCCTTGGGCCCCCCTCCCAAAGAGTGCGAGACGCGCCAGTAGTCCACAATCATTCTTTCACTTTACAGTACCAAAGCGGCTAACAGGTGGCGGTCGATAACGGTCGATATTTTTAGTTACGTTTGTGCCAACATTTGCTAATAGAGTGAGCGAAATTTCAAGTCTCCAGCTCACATCTGGTGCTCAGGAAAAATTCAAATGTATGGCGGGGTGTCAAAACGCGTATACACGGGCGTAGCAGTGAAAGGTCATTTTACCTTTCAATCCAAACATTGCATGCAGTCATGTCCCTAGCAAGTTGCCGGTTGTCCCTAACAGTTTTCGGTATGTTTGCTACTAGCTGAGCCCTGCAACAAGCTCAGGATCTTCGAGCAGTCGAGTCATCGAGTTCGAGGCTGAGAAGGTCAACGGTGCAGAAGCATGCAGCTCCGACCCGCCGGCGGGCACTGGAGTTGCGAGCTCGGAGGCCGCCGGAAGCTCGGAGGCGGAGGTGAGTTGTTGGCCGAAAGAGCCGGTGTGCGCTTTTGTACCTCATTTAGAGCGGTTTTGAGGTGGAATTTTTGTGTGGACTGGACCCGCGAAAGTGTGTTAGATCTTTAAGAAAATAGTCTAGACTTCTGCCTGAGCGCGCAGCGACTGTATAGACTCGTAAAGAGTACAGGAATATGCTTCACTTAACTTGCTGTTGTCACTCTAAACCAGAGGTCAGATCAACATGTTCTTTGTTTCATTTCGGACAGAAAAGATCAACGCATGTCACAAAGAAAATAATTAATTTTTAAAATCATCTCTTCTACCCACGCTGGCCCTGTGGGTCTAAGAATCACCCCATCTTATTATCGCTTTCCTTGGGACCTGCCAAAAAACCGCTAACTCCAACCATTTTGACTGACATTACTTGATGTTGGGTGGATTTTTTTTACCCCATTGTTTTTAACTAAAAACCCTTAATCGATGAAAAAAAGGACGACTACAGTTCCAGAGTCAGTCGCTGATTTGCCCACATAAATGCAACGCTATTCTCAAGGCAATTATTTGCCCCATAATTTTGTCTCTGGAAGTGTAGTTGTCCATTGGTTTAGCAAAGGATGCTTTAGTCATACTCATAGATATGATGCCTTAGCTTCAAGGCTAGGTGCGCTATCATGAACCTGTTTTTTATCATGCTACTAAACTTATTATTACTATGCAGTTGTTTGAAATTAATGTGCACAGTATACCAATGTCGGAATGAACATTTGAACGAGAATGATAATAGGGCAATTATGATTTCAAAAACGGTATATTATATCCGTGGAAAATATTCTATTTGTTTTCACCGTTTTAAAAGCTGTAACGTTCCCGCCCTTCTGTCGGTCAGTTGCGTAACCCTCCACCTGGGCAGGTAGGTCGAGAGAGAGCGTCTCGAAGGGCTGCGACCCTGCGGGACGATGGTTGTCTTCGGACCCCATGGCACTGTTCGGGCCTCCGAGTCCGGCAGTTGCACATTAAATATCAATCATTTGCAGCATAGCTATGTCGTTTGTGTATCTTTGATTAAGTTTCCACCCTCAACTATAGGCAGGATCCTTACAAAGCAACCTAGACAACTCTTCACTTTGTTGGCATTGCTTAAATTTCAATAAATAACATTTGTTTTTGCAAAATGTAATCAAGAAATTTTTTTGATCGGTGATGACTAAATGTTTATGTTTATTTGTGTGTCCACACTTTCCCCAGATATAACCCATTGTCAGTGATAAGATAACTGAGCCTAAACATTTATTCCTTTTTAACGTCATCCCACCATCTGGGAATTGATTAAAATGTAAACTACCTATACTATAATCGAACAATTTTGCAGGCCGTGGCGCCGGTTCAGACTGCAAACGGAGACGTGAAGCCAGCGCAAAACGGCGAGCTTGAGCCCGACTCCGCAACAGATGTCAACAAGGTGAGACACCGGTGGTTGGCTAGCGCTTTTCAATGTCTACAAACACAAGTGCCAAAAATAAACTGCATGGAGCTGAATGAGATTTATTTTAGCCAAACTATCAAATCATGATGTTGTCAAACCCAATATCAATTAGTTTTATTTTGCTACTGAAAATTGATGACATTTCTGCTTGAAGGAAATCTCTGAGTGTGAGCCTAAGAAAGAGCAAGAGTCTGCTGTGAAAGAGGTATCTCCTATCAAGGAGGCATCCCCTATCAAGGAAGCATCTCCTATCAAGGAGGCATCACCGATTAAGGAGGCATCACCTATTAAGGAGGCATCACCTAAAAAGGAGTCAACATCCCCAAAAAAAGATGCGGCTTTTCCGAAAAAGGAGGTGGCTTCTCCAAAGGAGGCAGTTTCATCAACGAATCAGGAGGTGTCTAACGGAGAATCCAATGGAGAGTTGAAGAAGACGGAGGACAAAGCAGAGGTAGGAAATGGACCAATGCAAGGTTAGGCCGTCGGGCTACCATTGTTTTCCGTAGTGCAATTTTCCCTGGACTCAACAGGGTATTATTGCTGGCAAGTCTAGTTAATGTTTTAATACTAGTACTAGTAGGTAGAGGTACCTGTAATCACAGGTATAAGGTTACCCAGACATTCTACCATACCTAGCCATGGCTACGGCAAAAATTTTATGCTATTTGGCCGGCAATCGCTGGGGCGCGTTGGCAACCTGTTTTGACATCATCAAACAGGCCATGCCACAAGGTCAATTATAATCACATCAAGGGGCCCAATGTTCCACAGGTGGTTACAGTTACCTTGGTTACACAACAAACAGTGGCCCCATACCTTGACAGCCGGCGAAACTGTTTGCGTAGCTGCTTTTGTATGGGAGTAGAAAATCTGTGATGTAATTTTTTTGAATCCAAAGCAGTAAATCAACTGCTATGCTATTCTATTCCATACCTACTAAGCCATATGAATAATGGCGTTGACCCCCCGCCATTTCAGGCTGCGCCCGTCGTGAACGGTGACATGCCGTACATCGGCAAGGGCAAAGGCAAGGCTCGTCTGCCGTCGCCGGCCGAGAAGGCGGCGCAAGCCAAGCACGTGATGGCGCTGCGTCGCGCGACCGCCACCGCGCTCTACAAGTCACTGCTCGAAGCTGCGTCCGATTCCGACTCCGAGTCGGACGCTGACGAGACGTTTGAGGGACCGCCGCCCGCCAGGTGAGTGCCGTGAGCATGTCTGTCGCGGCCTCGGCCTTGTCTAGGGTATTCCTGATGCCTCGTTTGGTGTGCGGCAAAAAAAAACGATGCTCAAAAGTCTCGCCTGCGATCAGCCAATCGCAACCCACGGTTTGGTCACTTGTCACATCTAGGCTCAACTTGTGGGCAAACATTTTAGACTTCAACCATATTGAGCTTCGTGAGAGTCTGCCTTTGGACAAGGCATAACATTAAAAAAATATATTTTGGAACAAAGATTGAAAAATCCAATATGGACACATGTTCTGACAAATTGCAAAGTAACCTCTCCTAATCTGCGTTTGTGACTTTATGAAACTGCTGTCGAGTAGGAACCAGTGAACACAACGGTAGGTGCCAGTGCCGAGTTTCCCCACTGTCCCGTCTAGGCTTGGTTTGGTTCATCGGCATCCTCGATTTATTTTACGGTAATTTTTGGTGACAATCAACGAGTTCCCACCTTTCGGTATATTTGAGGCTTATAGTTCAGTCGGCCTACAAAACATATATGTTGAACATCAATGGACGACTACAGTTCCAGAGTCAATAATGGCAAATAATTGCCGTAAGAATAGCATTGCATATATGTCGGCAAACCAGTGATTTACTCTAGAGTTAGAGTCGTCCATTCACTTGCCAACCCCTGAGTGAATTTGTCTGAGCTCTCCAATAAGAAGTATGTCGATATTCAATCTCAATGGAAAAGTAGTGTTTCGAAGTCGGTCACAGGGGTGGGATAAATAAACGCCATAAGAAATGCAGTTAACCCCACACTTAAATTGAGTTTGCCAATGGCAATTACTACTCTCCCATTATTTTCCGTGATTGCTGAAATTGATACCTATTTGAAGTATAACAGGCCCAGCAGCTGTCTTTTAACAAGAAGTTGAGACCTCAAAAGGCAGAGGCTGTATGGAGCCCACAGTATTTTAACGGCCAAGTTAATGATCACTTTTCTTGACCTTGCTGTTTCACTGCGAGTGGGGCCGCTGCTTTGCTGTGGGGCACCGGCTTAAGTTGCAAGTGGTAATGATGCCATTGTTTTGTCAGCAGCGACGATGATGACGAGGAAGAGGGTGAAGAGAAAGAGGGAGAAGAAGAAGATGATGACGACGAGGATGACGACGAAGATGACGATGATGACAGTGCAGACGAGGAAGAGGATGAGGAAGAGGACGACTTCAGCATGAAGATGACGGATGATGTGAGTTGACCATCCTCATTTAGGATGCGTACCCCAGGCTCCCAATGTCAAAGCTACTTTTGCACTGAATGCTATCAACTGGTACAGGGATGAATGGGTCCTCCTGTTATTTCTTATATCTGTCAAATAATTGTTTTTGACAAACTTGAAGTCAACAAAGCTTGTGTGATTTTTTGATGGTTTCAAAGAGCAACTTTTGAAATTGGGAAAATGAGGAAACAACTCATTTTTATAAAAATTTACGTATTTATCCAAATGTTCCAAATTTCGAATATTGATGTTTTTTCTAATTTGAAGGGGAGGGCTACGGTGGATTTTCTTGAAAAAATCTGTGGGACTAAGACGAGAACAAAAGTAGACACACTGAAAATTTCATCGCAATCGACGCAGGCGTTTGGTCTGTAAAGGGTGCTTAAACACACACACATATAAACAAACAAAAAGCTAACAAACAAACACAAGTGTTTTTTTTAACAGTAGTAAAATTGATGATTTCGCTTTGCTTGCTACGCTCATCAACAATACTACCAAAACAAGGAACGTCAAGAAATCACTCTGGTCCCCATCTATTGACTGCCTGCTGCTTACGATACAGAGATGTGCACCCTGCTAGTGCTTAACCTCCGCTCCCGATGTTCGGCAGCCGGGCTACGACAGCGGCTGCACTGCGGTGGTGGCGCTGCTCCGCGGCACCGAGCTGTTTGTCGCCAACGCGGGCGACTCGCGCTGCGTCGTGTGCCGCGCTGGCGTCGCCGTCGAGATGAGTCTGGACCACAAGCCCGAGGACCAGCCGGAGCTGGATCGCATCGTCAAGGCGGGCGGTGAGTCAAATCGATGCCATCTCCAATGCAACAGCGTTGGGGAACTGCTTCTTTAGGAGGCGAGGCGTGGCTTTATTTGACATCAGGGAAATTTTCCAGGACTGGAGAAATAGATTAATGATGTTTTCCAGGGATTGGAACCTTAACTCATTATGGTTCCGGTTCCGGTCCAACAAATTTGACCTCAAGGGTTCGGGTTCCGGTTCCGGTTCCTGAGTCATTTCGGTTCCTGCGGAACCGAAACTTCAAACGGTTCCAAAAGGTTCCAAACGGTTCCAAATTTGTGTGCACTCTAAAAAAAAAAAAAATCCCCTATATACTTTCTTTGGTTCAGAGAGTTTTTTTTTGACACCATTTTGTCACTTCAAGATCAATTTCACAGTGATTGGGATTAAGATAAAGTACAATGCTATATTGCTGTGTTCTTGACATGTTTGGTAGGTATATTCATCATTCATCATAATTACTATTTTCACAATTCATTGTTGGTCAAGCACAAAATACTGATCTATTATATTACTCTAGGACCAACCATTTTTAAAGCAATGACTCTCTTTGAACATGCTGTTTCGGACGTGTGTCAGAGTGATCAGAGAGATTGGTATGAGTAATTAACTAAAACCGATTTTGGGTAATTATTATTATCAAATATGTCGTGAGTCATGCAGCTTCCTGCTTCACTATTTATACGAAATCCACAAGCTTTGCAAAATAATTTGTGGTGCGTCGCTTTGCTATACGTTTCTCACTCTCTCTCGCGAATGTTTTCAAATATTAATTATTCGGAATATACTTTTTCACAAGACATTGCCTAGCAGCTAATCCCTTCTCCATATCTCTGAATTCAGATTGCCAGCAGACACAGAAATCCAGATATTTCTGGCTATCAAGAAATACCGTCTTATTCTAACTTCTAAATGAAAAGCAAATTATACGAACGTAAATACAAAATAAAATATATTGCTCAAGTGTGGTGCTGGTTTCAGCTGAAATCACGCGTTCTATAAGCTGGGGAGAGACGAACAGCCGGCGACTTACTCTAAGCCTGAAGAACATTTGTAAATACTTTTTTTTTTCATATGAAATCAACAGAAATGTTGAAGTTTAAAAAAAGTTATCACATCAAATCTTCAAAGAATAAATTTAGTGTGGCATAAAATTGGAAAAGTCGGCCAAGTTTGGAACCGAAAAGAACCTTTTGGAACCGAAACAGAACCGTAACTAATTATTTCGGTTCCGGTTCTTACTATTTTCTGTGTAAGGGTTCCGGTTCAGGTTAAGGTTCCAGATTTCAAACGGTTCTGGGTTCCGGTTCTAATCCCTGATGTTTTCTGGTATGGAAGTATTTTCTATGTCTTGGCAGCATTTTCAGCCCCCTTGGACTGGCTTTTACATTCCTTAATGCCATTTTTGTTGTTTCACTCAAAGACATATTGTGGTATAACTAGGGTCATTGCCCATTGGGAAGGACGTTGTTTCTGGATTAAGCGGATAATGGATGTAAGGGAAGCAGAGCTGGAAAACGTGCAACTGAACCAGGATACGAACCCGGGACCTTCTGGTTGCCGGTCAGTGCTCTAGCATCTGAGATATTTGGGCACTAGTCAACTGCCGATGAATATAGAAACTCGTCACTACCGCTGGCATCACGCCTAAATTCCTTCTCCCTTTGAACCGCCAGGCAAGGTGACCGAGGATGGGCGTGTCAACGGTGGGCTGAACCTGTCGCGTGCTCTCGGCGACCACGCGTACAAGCTGAACACGGAGCTGCCGGCGCCGCAGCAGATGATCACGGCGCTGCCCGACGTGCGCCGCCTGGCAATCTCGCCCCCCGACGACGAGTTCATGGTGCTCGCGTGCGACGGCATCTGGAACTTCATGTCGAGCCAAGAGGTGTGCGACTTTGTCAAGCCTCGCATCGCTGAAAACGTCAAGCTCTCCACCATCTGTGAGGAGGTACGTACGCTTTCTTGTGTTTTCACAATAGCGTTTTCAAACTGTTTCGAATGCTAAATAAAAAAACGGCTGCCAATTTTACGTGGTTACAATATCTGAACAGCTATAAATTCCATTGCACTTTGTGCTAGGTACTTCGATTTGACAAACCTATCTCAATATTTGATAGTTCTCAATATTTGATATTTAGGGCTTTTCTAACTTGTTTGGGATTGACCACTTATTGCTATATTGCATCTTTAATTTTCAAAGTTGATATGATATAGAACAGTAGAACAAATTGGGGTGTTAATACAGGCGTATTTAAAAGGGTTTTAAAGATTGAATGCCTCAACCAAGATTAGCCTGAGACAGCAGTAGGTATAGGGCATCAGTGAGGGCCTGCCGTTTGTGCTTTTGTTCCAAGCACTGAGTGTTTAGAGACTGCACGTTTCTTTCACAGCTGTTTGACCACTGTTTGGCGCCCGACACGATGGGCGACGGCACTGGCTGCGACAACATGACTTGCGTGATCGTCACGTTCCAGCCGTCAACGGGGACGGCAGCGGCGGGGGCGTCTGGCCCCTCCACCCTCAAGCGTCCCGCCTCCCCCACTGTCTCGGAGGAGGCCAGCGCTAAGCGCAACAAGACTGAAGACCCCGAAACTGTCCCTGAAACTGCTCCCGAAGCTGCCCCGGAACTGGCCCCCGAACCGTCAATTGTGTGAAGGCCTGTCCACCTTGCCCCAAAATCGAATCACAGCCTTGGAATCCAATGTGTTCTGGACCCGACTCGTAATGCTTCTGGATTACGGGTCTTCGGAAATGAAGCTGGCCGCTACGTAACGAAGGGCTAAAATCTTATTTAATTTGCAGACGGTACAAGGGAAGTTAAACAATTTCAAATGAATGGCATTTTTAACATTGAAGTAGCAGGAATCGTATTTCGTAACAACGGGGCCAGAAACTTTGTACTCTGAGGTGATGCCACACTGGAATTCCACCTTGCTTTTGACGTAACGCATTTCTGATGGCAGGAAATTTGGTATCTAATCGCTTGATTTGTCGCCAGTCGCCGGGAGTCAGCGCCAATGTGCACAAAGATGAGAAACTTGAGAATAACAACCGATTGGTTTGCATTCGACGGCCGATTTTGTTGCTGGTCTACAAAACGGGATGTCGTTGGATGGACCTTAGCTGCTTTCGAGACTGTCTGGCCCATGCTCGTTCAATGTGAACCGCACCATATTCTCTTTGCTTTGCTCTTTTAAACAGGATCTTATTTTAAAATGTTTTTATTTCGTAAGTCTCATTATCATTTCATCTAACTATTTGGCCATTTATCACCACAATCTGTACAGGTTTTGCTAGGAAATTAGTGCACACATAAAACTGGCTAATTAATGCCAGCATTGTGCTTTAAGTTTACAGGTAGGAAATCATCAACCCCCTAGTTCTATAGTATTTCTTATTTTATTCTTACTTTAAGTTAACACAATGAGTGTGCTAGTTGCACGACTCTGGAAACGGACCATAAATGCGCGAATGCACCGTATTGTTTTGGACAGTCTCGTATTTGCAAGGCAGTGGCTTTATGTCCCTTGAAAAGCGGGCTCGAGCTTAGTTTTAGTTTTGTCTTGTTTCTGTTAGTTCCTAAACAATGTTTTGAGAGATTGCAGTTGGGACTATCCTCGTTTGCGGTCGCATGATTCCAAAATGCCGTGCTCGAAAGGAGCCGCGCTAGTGATTTCGCTAGGCCCCTCACTTGATAGACCCGCACCATGGCTAGAGGCATTGAGACAAATCTTGCCACTTTTAAGTTATTATTTTTTTATTTACTGGATTCATAGGGTGCACATAACCGGAAGTCAATTAGGTAGTTCCTAATGGTGGTGGTTCCGTGAAAGCAATCATCGGCACCCTATTGTTCGGTAAATGTTAGCGAGTTGTTGGGATGGGTATCTGCCTATCTGGATTTCTGACGAGGCTAGGCCCAACTGAAAGTGCCCTCACTTGCACATGCGCTGCTAACATTGTTGACTAAATTTATCAAGGGATTAAAAAAGGTCCAATTACTTGCTTGTCGTAAGCAACGTTGTTGTTTCGTCTCCGGTGACTCTGATAAGAATAAGATAAATCCTGCGAATGCAAAGCATTTCATTTTGTAATTCATTGGCTTGGATATTGATGGCGACTTTTAAGTAATGTATAATATTGTGAAGCATTCGGCATGTGCCGTTCCGTGAATGTTTTCTAAAATGAGTCGCTATTTGTTCTACACAAGATTTAATAATAAAAAATTAAATCAATTAAACTGGTTATATTAATATTTATTGTTACTTTCTTGAACCTTTGAATTATTTTACATAAACAGATTATATTTCACATTTATCTCGAGTTGGCACGTCAGTCCGCGTGTTGATGTTGGGGTATGGCGGAAGGTCAATGGTGTAACACCAGATGGTCCATGACTTGCTGTTGTTCTGCTTCCACTCGTTGCAGTGACTGATGCTGTGCCACCAGGCGTTCCAATTCCATCGACTTCTCGATGATCAGTGCCTGCAGCTGCTGTTGGCTAGCCTCACGCTGCTTCGAGACAAACTTGAGCATGTTTCTCATTCCGATGGCTTTCATCTTTTCTTTCTCTACTTCTTTAGCATGGGTTTCGATTATTGACACAACGTCGCTAGTGATTGTGTGAAATTCTTCAAATTCTGGTGACAAGAAAAATGGTCAGAAATTGTCCAAATTGTTTGTCCATAGGTAGGTGCCTTATGTAAGGTGTGCAGCACCGATCTAGGAATGCTAAAATAATATGGACTGAGTGATTGATAATGAATAATGATATCATGGAGTGATAATTCATCATTGAATTTGGATGAATCCGGGCCCAGTGTTCTGGAATTTACTAATCCCTGAACCATTCAACAGTTCCAACGTGTATCAACACAACCTTTGGGTTAACATGCGATAAAGCCTGCGCAAGTCAGGTTTTCGGTACGGACTACGGAGCAGTGGATTTTTCCTTTAAATTAGATTTGACAGTAAAGCAAGCTAGGAAAGAAAGTGAAGAAAAATTATTAATAAAAACTTACTTTCAATAAATGAAGTACATTCTTCCTTCAAAGCATTTGTTTGTTGATAAACTTCAGGTTCTAGAACACGGAATTTGTTCAAATCATCAAAGTAGATTCCAGATTTTGTAAGCGAATCGGCCATGGCTCAGCTCTGAATCGAAACCAATTTTGTTGTTAGCAACGGTCCCCTAGCAACCAGAGAGTATGTATGCCTAGCAACCATTTCAAATCGCTCATGACTCCTGATCACTTGTGACGTCATACCTCAATCCACGATCCGCTGCAGACTGACCTGCCTGAGTCCTGACTGACTGGCAGACTGACCGTAGACACGTGCAAAAAGTGTCGCTCGGCTTTATTGTGGCCGTTCTTTTCATTTTGTAACTCTCCTATAATATAATAGTCAGTGGATTGACACAAGAAAACTTCCAAACGACTGAAGTAATAAGTAAGATATTTTTATTTTCGCCTTTGCTAGTTTTTTTTAACACTGCTAAATAGATTTGAATTTGTAAGGTTATGTTGTCTTTACAGCATAACTGAAATAGTTATTTTGACATTGTGTTAGTGAAGGAGAAGTGAGAACTATGAATAGTTGCGCATTAAACAGATAGCAGCCTTTCTTTTGCCTTTACTACTTTTTTACTCCTGCAGCTAATCAAACATGGGGAAATCATCATCTGTACCTGGCCCGCCAAGAAAGGCAGGGTTCAACCGGTCTGGCCACAGTATGAATCCAGAAAGACGACCTGAGGGCCTGAAAGGAGTTGCCAATGTGCGTACCAAGTCTACCATAAAGCGTCTTCAAATGTACCGCAACTTCAAGCCAAAACGCAATCGTATTGGTGAAATTATAAGCGCGGCTCCGTTCCAAGGCAAACTAGCTCCTGGCACTAACGCCCGAGTTGAACCAAACCAAAAGTGGTTCGGAAATTCGCGCGTCATCACACAGAGCGCTCTTCAAAAGTTTCAAGATGAATTGGGAGTTGCAGTGAAAAACCCATATCAAGTGGTTATGAAAGCCACAAAACTGCCAATAACATTGCTGAATGAGAGTGCAAAACACAGCCGCGTACATCTGCTGGACACAGAGAGCTTTGAGAGCGTGTTTGGCCCGAAGAAGAGCCGCAAGCGGCCAAGCCTTAAGATAAGCAGCATGGAGCAGCTGTCGCAGGCTGCGATCGAGTCCACTGAAGCTTACGATGGAGAGAAAGACATCAAGGACAGGGACTTGCTTCGGGAGGACACAGGTAGCTTTACAACACAATTTCGGGTAACATTGAAGTGTAGTTTTAAAGTATCCGTTGCACCGTAGATAATGCATGTAGGTGCTTTTCTGCACTTAAAATGCCAGTGAATCAAATGGAAGCAAACAGTTTGTTGTGTTTGCATTTCAGGGATGAAGGATGCCACAAGAGAGTGGATTATGGGGGCGGGCCAGAGCAAGCGCATCTGGAATGAACTCTACAAGGTGATCGACTCGTCCGATGTCATTCTTCAAATCCTGGACGCACGCGACCCTCTCGGCACCCGGTCTCCGTACATTGAGAAGTTCTTGCGCACAGAGAAACCACACAAGCACCTCATATTCATCCTTAACAAGGTAGGTATGTGTGCTGTTCCTGCTGGTTGATGCACACGCAAAGTGGTCTTGATTTGGAAACGATGTCCGTAGGATAAACTACTCTGGAAGCAAACATATTTTGTCAGTTCAGTAAGTGAAATATATAGCAGTGTAAATTATTTTTATTGAAGATAGAAAGCTTCCATTCACAACAAACTTAGCAGTAACATAACTTTAAGGGTAATGCAAACTTAAGATTTGGCCATTCACAATCAACTTTATTCAGTAGGTAAGCCACTGCCGAATGGAAATCGTCACGTTTTGCGTTTGTGTTACGGTTACGTAGCATTGTGAACGATTATGCATTAAGCCGTAAGACAAAAGGTGCAATTAATCAATTTGCTTTTAACAACCAATTTCTCTCAGGAAAAATGTGATTTTCCTCGTAGTATTCACAACAGAGCACTGGCTTGAACGGTGTGGTTGGACCTCTTTGTTAGGGCTACCGTGTGTAAGTAAAGGTTGATTGTTTTGTGGCAGGTGGACTTGGTGCCTACCTGGGTGACACAGCGTTGGGTGGCTATTCTCAGTGCTGAGTATCCCACCGTTGCCTTCCACGCTTCCATCACGCACCCCTTCGGCAAGGTAAAGCTCCTCGGTGACTAGTTGGCATTTGTGCAGGATTTCGGGGTCACAGGTGGCATGTCTCTTACAGTGTATCCCAAAAAAAACTGATGTTTTATAAATTTTTGCGTGTACCTGCCCGCTAGTGAATATAAAATCATTGGTAGTACAAAATTACTTACGGAACAGACTACTCGTCCACTACCTCAACATCTCTTGCCCAATGGCCAAAAATGATCAAAGGCAAAACCTCGCAACCCGTGCAAAACGATGCGTTTTTCGGCAGGGCTCGTTGATCAACCTGCTGCGGCAGTTTGCCAAGCTGCACATCGACAAGAAGCAGATCAGTGTCGGCTTCATCGGCTATCCGAACGTGGGCAAGAGCTCCGTCATCAACACGCTTCGCTCCAAGAAGGTCTGCAAGGTGGCACCCATCGCGGGCGAAACCAAGGTATGGCCGATCTGTTTCGCACAAACTCGCACTGACGCTGAGAAACTGGCTCTCACACAAAGGCTTAGGTTCCAGGATGAGCTATCCTTGTCGCAGCTATCTGTCGTCGCAGCTGCGAGCCTTTGCTTTTATGCACTTTCTGACCACTCCACAAGAGGCAATCTAATAAAGTAAGCAAGGGAATTGTAGATAAAGAGCCAATCTGTGTCGGTTACCGAGCCGTTTTCTCAATTTTTGGAGCAAAAAGGACCAACACCCAGGAGTGAGCGGTGGATATGAGCCCTTGTAACACAGAATTTCTCTCTAACAGTGAACTCCTACCTGGTCGCACAGTTGGAAGTTCCTCTATTGTACTGCCTTGAATCAAAATGCTGCCAAAACAACAATCGTTGTCAACCGTTTGGTGCATACTCGATAAGTGATAAGACAAACTGGAGCGGTTTGCAGGTGTGGCAGTACATAACGCTGATGCGGCGCATCTTCCTGATCGACTGCCCGGGCGTGGTCTATCCGTCGGCGGAGACGGACGCCGAGAAAGTGCTCAAGGGCGTGGTGCGCACGGAGATGGTGCAGAACCCTGAGGACTATGTCGAGCACGTCCTCGAGAGGGTCAAGCCAGAGTATCTCGCGCGGACCTACAAGGTAGCCCGATCCACCCACACCACAGCCAAACGGTGATTTATGTGATTCTTGATATTTCTGTGTTGGATTTTAGATGTAATTTTGCCGGTTTTACCTACTGGCTGGAGATTGTGTAAATATTTTTTATGAGATATCAGTTATTACTTGTTTTACGAATGCTTTACAACATCACATTTTCACATCTGATGACATAAATTGACAATTGATTGATAATTGATAACACAATCGATGGTTAAATGCTTTGCAATTGGCAGTGAAAAATCAAACATGATACCAAAATGTGAAAAGGTTGAACAATCGCTCTCCTGAGCCAAATTTATAAACCCCTTCTGAATGCGTCCCTTCTCTAAATCTTACCCACCATATGAACAGGCCAGAAAGTGACTGGTGCAATCTTCCAATACTTTTTTGCTTCTGACAATCTCGTGGTTTCCGTGGAGTTCCGGCTGAAATGCGTTGTTCTGGCGACAGGTACCACACTGGTCTTCGAGCCTGGACTTCCTGGAGAAGCTGTCGGCACGCACCGGCAAGCTGCTGAAGGGCGGCGAGCCTGACGTCACCATCACGGCACGCATGGTCCTCAACGACTGGCAGCGAGGCAAGCTGCCCTTCTACGTGGCGCCACCGGGCTTCCAGGTCAGACAACCGACCGGCAGAACGAGATATAATGTCTATGTATTATTTCATTTACTTTAGGAAAGTACCTACTACCTAGTAAGATCAGGTTGTACCAACAGATAGTTCTAACTTCTAAGCAAATGAATTATTAGTCTGTTAGTTCAATTTTAACAAATTAAAATGTGTACGTCTTTGTCGTGGCTTCCTATTTGTTGGTTCTACCGTTCTATGATTACATTTTCAAAGTTACCTATATATTTCAGTAAGCAATCCCTTTTGCTCTGAAACATTCACATTAAAACCAGGAGGTTTTAGATATGGATTACTCTAGCATTTTTTTTACTCTGTTTCTGTACCGTTTGTGGTAAGTAGGTAACAAAGTCGGGTTTTGGGTTGGATTCTTGTTTATGGTAGACCTCAGTTCTGTACTGTGATCTGACAACACTGTCCTGTCTTGTTTTCTCAGACCCCGCCAGGAACTGTCGTCGAGCCCGTGGAGGGAGAGCCTGTGGCAGAGGTTGCCGCCGCGGTAACGGAGCCGGCCGCGGATGAGGGGAAGCAGGGACGGGCCAAGGCGGCGTTCGTGGTGAGCGCGGTCTACTAGAGACCATCAAGTAGCATCTCCTTCACCAATATGTACCAGTAAATTGCACTAGCATGCACAGTGCTCAGTCAGAGCACTGTGAGAATGGCAATTGCTTGATCATTACTCGGAGCTCAGCTGTTGACTGATCCATATATGCATGTGACAGGTGGAGCAGGACTTCAGCAAGATCAGAGTGGGGCTGGAATACACGGGCTCCCTGGACCGAGAGCGAGAGACCGAGACGTTCCGGGAAGCGAAAGAGACCCGCAAGGCCAAGAAACGCGCGCGGCAGGAGGAGGCAGAGGCCACACAGAGTGCTGTCGTTGAAGATGACGACGATGACGATAGTTGCGACTCGGAGACAGAAGCCATCCTGGCCGAAGCATGTCCGACCGCTAGCGGCGAGTTCAAGGTAGCGGAAATCAAGCCCAAGCAGACGAGCAAGGTGCGTCGCAGGATAGAGCGTGAGCAGAAGGCCAAGAAGACCGGCAGTGACTTCTATGCCACTGCCAACGTTAAGAACAGGAGGCATCGGAGTCAGCCCAAGGCTAGGTAAAGTGTCGGTGCGATAATTAGGTTGTATTTGATTTGTGTTGAAATAATAAAAAGTAATGGTAACATTTAATATGTACATGTTTATTTTTGTTACTTCTGTAAGAATTTGACAAAGTTAGTCCCTCAGCATTGGTATAGTAAATTGAAATGAACAGGTTTGACATGTGAGAACCAGAATGCTTAAAGGTCATTTTGTTTCACAAGAATAATTAAGGAACATTCTTCACAACTAACAAGGCACTCACCGGCTTGAACATCGGAGTTGGATAGTAAATACGAGCCACCACATCGACATGGATATGATAATGTGGAACTTTCACCTGAAGTTTGCAGTTCTGATACAGTTAATGATGCAAATAAGAGAGGTTGGGCATCAAACTGATTTTGTAATAGTTTTGAATCATACTCTTTCCGCAAAAAACTGTCACGCAACACGTTGTATGCTTCTTGAATTTGGATGAACTCATCTGTTTGCACCAGTTGCTTGTCGGGGTGGTATTTCAATACAAGTGCTTGATATTTGTTCTTGATTTGAAGTGGTGAATCGTTGATTGTACAACCAAGTAGGTCATAATAATTTTGCGTTGTCATACCGTCACAAACCATAGAGAACAAAATATTAATTTTTAGGTTAAGGTGCCACAATTGAAGTTATGCTACCGAGGTCAGAACTCAGAACCTTTGCTAAGAACCAATTCCAAACAGCGCGCACCCATGATGGTATGGTGAGGGGGGAAAGGTGGGGGGGGGGGGATGTGGTTGAGGGGAGGGAAGCCGACCGACCGGGATCGAATGGTCAATGTGAATTTAGCACGGAGTGCTAGCGCGGAGCAGCGCGGAGCAGAACGTAGCGCTAGGAAATTTGTAACGGTACCAAAAAAATAAACCGGATTGAAAATGGGGCATACAAAACAGTACCACACCATACAGAACAAATGAATTTACTGTAGAACCAGTGCCGCGCAGTTGCCGGTAATACAAATATTATATAAAATAGATAACATGGAATATTAAAAAACAAAAACGGGAAAAGGCAGAGCAGGACTTCACTTTCAATAAACAAAAAATATACACTATATACTACGGTTTTATACTAATAATTACCAAGTTGCGATTAAAAAATACCATCCTATATACCAACCAGTAAAAATAAACAACTGCACGATTAAATGAAAATCCCTATATTTGCCCCAACCTCACATGCATGTCAGTAGGCACTTAACTAATAAATAAAATAAAAGCATTCAGTAACATGCCCAAATTAATGCAGCAAAATTGGGGGGGGGGGGGGGGGGGGGGGTCGTGGTCCCTCAATGAAACACACAGGAAAGAAAGCCAAAGGGTCAAACTAAATTCTCTGATAGCCCCAAAAGTTTCCCCATCCCCTAACTCCAGCCCGTGGCCACTTTGTAAAAAGAAAATGCCTAAAAAAATATACGGTTATATCTATATGATTTATTTGTGAAAAAGTGTTGAGGAAGTACCTCGATGACACTCTCAGGGATAAAAGCCCCAGAGTAAAACTAAATTACCCTTATAGCCCCAAAAGTTTCCCCATCCCCTAACTCCAGCCCGTGACCACTTGTAAAAAAAAATTGTCTAAAAATATATTCGGTTACATCTAAATGATTTATTTGTGAAAAAGTGTTAGGGTAGTACCTCGATGAAACTCTCAGGGATGATAGCCACAGGGACAAACTTAATTACCCTGATAGCCCCAAAAGTTTCCCCATCCGCTAACTCCAGCCCGTGGCCACTTTGTGGGAAAATATTATAAAAAGCAATATAACGGTTACATCTATATGATTTATTTGTGAAAAAGTGTTGGGGTAGTACCTCGATGAAACTCTCAGGGATGATAGCCACAGGGTCAAACTAAATTACCCCGGTAGCCCCAAAAGTTTCCCCATCCCCTAACTCCAGCCCGTGGCCAATTTGTAAAAAAAAATTGTCTAAAAATATATTCGGTTACATCTAAATGATTTATTTGTGAAAAAGTGTTGGGGAAGTACCACGATGAAACTCTCAAAGATGATAGCCACAAGGTCAAACTAAATTACCCCGGTAGCCCCAAAAGTTTCCCCATCCCATAACTCCAGCCCGTGGCCACTTTGTAAAAAAAATTGCCTAAAAATATAATCGGTTACATCTAAATGATTTATTTGAGAAAAAGTGTTGGGGTAGTACCTCGATGAAACTCTCAGGGATGATAGCCACAGGGTAAAACTTAATTACCCCGGTAGCCCCAAAAGTTTCCCCATTCCCTAACTCCAGCCCGTGGCCACTTTGTAAAAAAAATTGTCTAAAAATATATTCGGTTACATCTAAATGATTTATTTGTGAAAAAGTGTTGGGGTAGTACCTCGATGAAACTCTCAGGGATGATAGCCAAAGGGTCAAACCTAATTACCCCGGTAGCCCCAAAAGTTTCCCCATCCCCTAACTCCAGCCCGTGGCCACTATGTGGAAAAATATTATAAAAAGCAATATTACGGTGACATCTCTATGATTTATTTGTGAAAAAGTGTTGGGGTAGTACCTCAATGAAACTCTCAGGGATGATAGCCACAGGGTCAAACTAAATTACCCCGGTAGCCTCAAAAGTTTCCCCATCCCCTAACTCCAGCCCGTGGCCACTTTGTAAGAAAAATTGCAAAAAAATTAAACACGGAAACTTCTGTATTATTTATTTGTGAAAAAGTGTTGGGGTAGTACCTCGATGAAACTCTCAGTGATGATAGCCACAGGGTGAAACTAAATTACCCTGATAGCCCCAAAAGTTTCCCCATCCCCTAACTCCAGCCCGTGGCCACTTTGTGGGAAAAATTTCCAAAAAATTAAACACTGAAACATCTATATGATTTATTTGCGAAAAAGTGTTGGGGTAGTACCTCGATGAAACTCTCAGGGATGATAGCCACAGGCTCAAACTAAATTACCCTTATAGCCCCAAAAGTTTCCCCATCCCCTAACTCCAGTCCGTGGCCACTTTGTAAGAAAAATTGCCAAAATATTAAACATGGAAACATCTATATGATTTATTTGTGAAAAAGTGTTGGGGTAGTACCTCGATGAAACTCTCAGGGATGATAGCCAACGGGTCAAACTAAATTACCCTGATAGCCCCAAAAGTTTCCCCATCTCCTAACTCCAGCCCGTGGCCACTTTGTAAGAAAAATTGCCAAAAAATTAAACACAGAAACATCTATATGATTTATTTGTGAAAAAGTGTTGGGGTAGTACCTCGATGAAACTCTCAGGGATGATAGCCACAGGGTCAAACTAAATTTCTTTGATAGCCCTAAAAGTTTCCCCATCCCCTAACTCCAGCCCGTGGCCACTATGTAAGAAAAATTGCAAAAATTTAAACACGGAAACTTCTGTATGATTTATTTGTGAAAAAGTGTTCAGGGAGTACCTCGATGAAACTCTCAGGGATGAAAGACACAGGGTGAAACTAAATTACCCTGATAGCCCCAAAAGTTTCCCCATCCCCTAACTCCAGCCCGTGGCCACTTTGTAAAAAGAAATTGTCTAAAAATATATTCGGTTACATCTAAATGATTTATTTGTGAAAAAGTGTTGGGGTAGTACCTCGATGAAACTCTCAGGGATGATAGCCACAGGGTTAAACTAAATTACCCCGGTAGCCTCAAAAGTTTCCCCATCCCCTAACTCCAGCCCGTGGCCACGTTGTAAGAAAAATTGCAAAAAAATTAAACACGGAAACTTCTGTATGATTTATTTGTGAAAAAGTGTTGGGGTAGTACCTCGATGAAACTCTCAGGGATGATAGCCACAGGGTGAAACTAAATTACCCTGATAGCCCCAAAAGTTTCCCCATCCCCTAACTCCAGCCCGTGGTCACTTTGTGGGAAAAATTGCCAAAAAATTAAACACGGAAACATCTATATGATTTATTTGTGAAAAAGTGTTGGGGTAGTACCTCAATGAAACTCTCAGGGATGATAGCCACAGGGTCAACCTTAATTACCCCAGTAGCCCAAAAAGTTTCCCCATTCCCTAACTCCAGCCCGTGGCCACTTTGTAAAAAAAATTGTCTAAAAATATATTCGGTTACATCTAAATGATTTATTTGTGAAAAAGTGTTAGGGTAGTACCTCGATGAAACTCTCAGGGATGATAGCCACAGGGACAAACTTAATTACCCTGATAGCCCTAAAAGTTTCCCAATCCGCTAACTCCAGCCCGTGGCCACTTTGTGGGAAAATATTATAAAAAGCAATATAACGGTTACATCTATATGATTTATTTGTGAAAAAGTGTTGGGGTAGTACCTCGATGAAACTCTCAGGGATGATAGCCACAGGGTCAAACTAAATTACCCCGGTAGCCCCAAAAGTTTCCCCATCCCCTAACTCCAGCCCGTGGCCAATTTGTAAAAAAAAATTGTCTAAAAATATATTCGGTTACATCTAAATGATTTATTTGTGAAAAAGTGTTGGGGAAGTACCACGATGAAACTCTCAAAGATGATAGCCACAAGGTCAAACTAAATTACCTCGGTAGCCCCAAAAGTTTCCCCATCCCATAACTCCAGCCCGTGGCCACTTTGTAAAAAAAATTGCCTAAAAATATAATCGGTTACATCTAAATGATTTATTTGAGAAAAAGTGTTGGGGTAGTACCTCGATGAAACTCTCAGGGATGATAGCCACAGGGTAAAACTTAATTACCCCGGTAGCCCCAAAAGTTTCCCCATTCCCTAACTCCAGCCCGTGGCCACTTTGTAAAAAAAATTGTCTACAAATATATTCGGTTACATCTAAATGATTTATTTGTGAAAAAGTGTTGGGGTAGTACCTCGATGAAACTCTCAGGGATGATAGCCAAAGGGTCAAACTTAATTACCCCGGTAGCCCCAAAAGTTTCCCCATCCCCTAACTCCAGCCCGTGGCCACTATGTGGAAAAATATTATAAAAAGCAATATTACGGTGACATCTCTATGATTTATTTGTGAAAAAGGGGTTGGGGTAGTACCTCAATGAAACTCTCAAGGATGATAGCCACAGGGTCAAACTAAATTACCCCGGTAGCCTCAAAAGTTTCCCCATCCCCTAACTCCAGCCCGTGGCCACTTTGTAAGAAAAATTGCAAAAAAATTAAACACGGAAACTTCTGTATGATTTATTTGTGAAAAAGTGTTGGGGTAGTACCTCGATGAAACTCTCAGAGATGATAGCCACAGGGTGAAACTAAATTACCCTGATAGCCCCTAAAGTTTCCCCATCCCCTAACTCCAGCCCGTGGCCACTTTGTGGGAAAAATTTCCAAAAAATTAAACACTGAAACATCTATATGATTTATTTGCGAAAAAGTGTTGGGGTAGTACCTCGATGAAACTCTCAGGGATGATAGCCACAGGGTCAAACTAAATTACCCTTATAGCCCCAAAAGTTTCCCCATCCCCTAACTCCAGTCCGTGGCCACTTTGTAAGAAAAATTGCCAAAATATTAAACATGGAAACATCTATATGATTTATTTGTGAAAAAGTGTTGGGGTAGTACCTCGATGAAACTCTCAGGGATGATAGCCAACGGGTCAAACTAAATTACCCTGATAGCCCCAAAAGTTTCCCCATCTCCTAACTCCAGCCCGTGACCACTTTGTAAGAAAAATTGCCAAAAAATTAAACACAGAAACATCTATATGATTTATTTGTGAAAAAGTGTTGGGGTAGTACCTCGATGAAACTCTCAGGGATGATAGCCACAGGGTCAAACTAAATTTCTTTGATAGCCCTAAAAGTTTCCCCATCCCCTAACTCCAGCCCGTGGCCACTTTGTAAAAAAAAATTGTCTAAAAATATATTCGGTTACATCTAAATGATTTATTTGTGAAAAAGTGTTGGGGTAGTACCTCGATGAAACTCTCAGGGATGATAGCCACAGGTTCAAACTAAATTACCCCGGTAGCCTCAAAAGTTTCCCCATCCCCTAACTCCAGCCCGTGGCCACGTTGTAAGAAAAATTGCAAAAAAATTAAACACGGAAACTTCTGTATGATTTATTTGTGAAAAAGTGTTGGGGTAGTACCTCGATGAAACTCTCAGGGATGATAGCCACAGGGTGAAACTAAATTACCCTGATAGCCCCAAAAGTTTCCCCATCCCCTAACTCCAGCCCGTGGCCACTTTGTGGGAAAAATTGCCAAAAAATTAAACACGGAGACATCTATATGATTTATTTGTGAAAAAGTGTTGGGGTAGTACCTCAATGAAACTCTCAGGGATGATAGCCACAGGGTCAACCTTAATTACCCCAGTAGCCCAAAAAGTTTCCCCATTCCCTAACTCCAGCCCGTGGCCACTTTGTAAAAAAAATTGTCTAAAAATATATTCGGTTACATCTAAATGATTTATTTGTGAAAAAGTGTTGGGGTAGTACCTGGATGAAACTCTCAGGGATAATAGCCAAAGGGTCAAACTTAATAAACCCTGATAGCCCCAAAAGTTTCCCCATCGCCTAACTCCAGCCCGTGGTCACTTTGTGGAAAAATATTATAAAAAGCAATATTACGGTGACATCTCTATGATTTATTTGTGAAAAAGTGTTGGGGTAGTACCTCAATGAAACTCTCAGGGATGATAGCTACAGAGTCAAACTTAACTACCCTGATAGCCCCAAAAGAATCCCCATCCCCTAACTCCAGCCCGACTCCACTTTGTGAAAAAATATTATAAAAAGCAATATAACGGTTACAACTATATGATTTATTTGTGAAAAAGTGTTGGGGTAGTACCTCGATGAAACTCTTAGGGATGATAGCCACAGGGTCAAACTAAATTACCCCGGTAACCTCAAAAGTTTCCCCATCCCCTAACTCCAGCCCGTGGCCACTTTGTGGGAAAAATTTCCAAAAAATTAAACACGGAAACATCTATATGATTTATTTGCGAAAAAGTGTTGGGGTAGTACCTCGATGAAACTCTCAGGGATGATAGCCACAGGGTCAAACTAAATTACCCCGGTAGCCCCAAATGTTTCCCCATCCCCTAACTCCAGCCCGTGGCCACTTTGTAAGAAAAATTGCCAAAATATTAAACATGGAAACTTCTATATCATTTATTTGTGAAAAAGTGTTGGGGTAGTACCTCGATGAAACTCTCAGGGATGATAGCCACAGGGTCAAACTAAATTACTCTGATAGCCCCAAAAGTTTTCCCATCCCCTAACTCCAGCCCGTGGCCACTTTGTAAGACAAATTGCCAAAAAATTAAAAACAGAAACATCTATATGATTTATTTGTGAAAACGTGTTGGGGTAGTACCTCGATGAAACTCTCAGGGATGATAGCCACAGGGTCAAACTTAATTACTTTGATAGCCCTTAAAGTTTCCCCATCCCCTAACTCCAGCCCGTGGCCACTTTGTTAGAAAAATTGCAAAAAAATTATAGACAGAAACTTCTGTATGATTTATTTGTGAAAAAGTGTTGGGGTAGTACCTCGATGAAACTGTCAGGGATGATAGCCACAGGGTGAAACTATATTACCCTGATAGCCCCAAAAGTTTCCCCATCCCCTAACTCCAGCCCGTGGCCACTTTGTGGGAAAAATTGCCAAAAAATTAAACACGTAAACATCTATATGATTTATTTGTGAAAAAGTGATGGTGTAGTACCTCAATGAAACACTCAGGGATGATTGCCAAAGGGTCAAACTTAATTACCCCAGTAGCCCCAAAAGTTTTCCCATTCCCTAACTCCAGCCCGTGGTCACTTTGTAAAAAAAATTGTCTAAAAATATATTCGGTTACATCTAAATGATTTATTTGTGAAAAAGTGTTGGGGTAGTACCTCGATGAAACTCTCAGGGATGATAGCCAAAGGGTCAAACTTAATTACCCTGGTAGCCCCAAAAGTTTCCCCATCCCCTAACTCCAGCCCGTGGCCACTTTGTGGGAAAATTTGCCAAAAAATTAAACACGGAAACATCTATATGATTTATTTGTGAAAAAGTGTTGGGGTAGTACCTCAATGAAACTCTCAGGGATGATAGCCACAGGGTCAACCTTAATTACCCCAGTAGCCCAAAAAGTTTCCCCATTCCCTAACTCCAGCCCGTGGCCACTTTGTAAAAAAAATTGTCTAAAAATATATTCGGTTACATCTAAATGATTTATTTGTGAAAAAGTGTTGGGGTAGTACCTGGATGAAATTCTCAGGGATAATAGCCAAAGGGTCAAACTTAATAAACCCTGATAGCCCCAAAAGTTTCCCCATCCCCTAACACCAGCCCGTGGCCACTGTGTAAAACCTATTGTTTATCTTGTCTATTAGGACTTGCACCCTACATAAAGTTGCGAGCTCGTGGTTAAGATTAGCTTAAACTCACGTAATGCCCGTTTATCTACCTATTATTAATCCTTAACTCCGTTTTATGTTGCAACTTTTTTTTTGTGTATAATTTTGGAAAGCAATAAATCTTTGCACCCAGCAATATTAGACTGGCCCCCAGCCCCTACACCCGCATTCCTTTGAATAACCCTGATGCCCTCCCCCCTCCCCCCCCCCCTCCCCCCTCTGCCCTTCTTTAGAGTGCTTGACGCGCCAGTAGTCCACAATCATTTTTTCATTTACAGTACTAAAGCGGCTAGCAGGTGGCGGTCGATACGGTCGATATTTGAGTTACGGTAGTGCTATTTTTTGCTAATAGAGTGCGCGAAATTTCAAGTCTCTAGCACACATCTGGTGCTCATGTAAAATTCAAATGCATGGCGGGATGTCAAAACGCGTATACGCAGGCATAGCAGTGAAATGGTTATGGAGATACCCAGACTGCATATCGAATTGTATTTATGATAGGTGTTATGCAGCATAAAAAATTCAAGAATATCAAGCAATAATATCCCCTCTTTTTCACTATTGTAGTTCAATTTTATTTCTCCTAACACAAAATGCAGAAATAAAATGCAGAAAGTCCAGAATAAAACAATGATAAGTATACTTTTGGTTGGCAAAACCACTTATTTTGATAAAATAAGGTCTGCACCCTGCAGGATTTCTGATAAGCAGAGAATTCTCCTAAATACATTAACTTTCATTTTTAAAATAACAAATGGCTTTACCCCTATACCTAGGTACCTGATCGAAAAAATACCTAACGTCTTGACAAGTCTTCACATGATTCATGAAACTGAGAAATGAAGGTACTTTGGGCCTACACTACTTTCGGCAACAACACAATTTATTCAAAAGGTTTAAAGTTATATAACAGGCGTTCTAATGAATGTAACGAAGCAACTAATATATCCGCCATTTCGGGCAATGCACGCTAAAAATTATTAAAAGTATTGCGTGGAGATCCTATCCTCTTGCCGAGCTAAATGCAGGGTTCTGGGATAGAATTAATGTGATGGGATGGAACTTAGGATTAGGTTGGTACTAAGGATATATATTATTTAGCAATTACATATATAAATTATCTCATTGTATTACCTTTATTTAATTATGATGTTACATGTTATTTTATTTAAAAATTCAATTATTTATGTTTAGTAATCAAAATATTTATGTTTCGTTTTCATAAAATATCTTAACTGTATGTAACATCTATGTGACTGTGTATGTAACAGTAAATGAGTATGCTCAAAATAGCTCTACAGCTTCAATAAAGATCTACTAGGTACTACTACATCTGCCTCATGCACCACTTCATCTGCATTTAATTTAACAAAGGAAGGTATCGATACAAATATTGAAAAGCAGTTCACATAATATCAGAAATAAAGATAACCAAAAAGAAACTGCCCACCTTTAGCGGTGTAAGAAAGAACCTAGTATGCAGGCAAATTAAGGCTATTTAACTAACTACCAAATTAATATTAAAAACATAAGAGACTGATACCAGTAGGCAAATTATAGGAAGGAAGGCGAAGCTGGAAAAGTGTGGAACCGAACCGGGATAAGAACCCGGGGCCTCCTGCTTGCCGGGCAAGTGCTCTGCCTACTGAGCTCTGTGCCCGATAATATATTGGCCCAAAGAGCTCATGGTTTGTTGAGCTCCTGCTCGGCAAGCAGGAGGTTCCAGGTTCATATCCCGTTTGGTTCCACACTTTTCCCGATTTTCCCTCCTTCCAAACACATTATTATTAACATTATTATTGCGGGGGTGGGGGTGGATGGAATCCCCACTGCATCCTTGGGGCTGTACCCACCTGGTAAGATGCCCATGGCGATACGTAGTAGGGGATGGGGACAGGCTGATATGGGGCCCCAGGGGGCATTTTGATATGGGCCCCAGGGGGCAATCTGGTGCCCAATACATGGGGCCATAATGCTTGGAAGCGCTAGTCTTGCGAGTTGACCATGCTGCCAAGAGCTTTGAACGAGTTATTCAAAGAATCGATAAGTAAATTCAATCGATCATCGCAAGGAAGAGATTGCAAGTTGATGTTTATCAGCAAGTGCAGACCGCTACGAAATGCTTCAAATGAAAACCATGTAATAATCTCATTTATAAATGACAATTCCAGATATTAGCTGGAATAGCAATTCCAGAAATTGTTATTATTAATTATTATGTAACATTTTAAAACTGCTAGCCAGTAACGAATAATATTGCATGTGTTCTTCTTATTGTTCGATGCTATGGCGACGGTATGACGCCTGATTAAGTCTATCCTGGGCCGGACTTCGACAATATGCGCTAGTAGGCAGTTTTTTTCGTGGCGCCCCTATAAGCTGCCAATGCTAATCAGTAGAGCCTAAGGAACCAATTTTGAAAGATGCGTCGATTTCGTAAGTGAAATTATACTACGGACTGGCATAGATTGGCACTTGATTGGCACCTTTATATTACAGGTTACAGTAACCCAAAATATATATAGTAAACAATAATAACATTTTGATATAACCTAGGCATTGTGCTTGCTGCTGTGCATGATCTGGCTGGTTCCGGAGCACTTTAGATTGTTTATTTTTTGAAGAGTTGACTCAAATAATCAACTACTTGGGTCTTATACTTTTATCGCATGAATGCTTACACTCCTTTCGTAATCTCCTAAGCTTCAGATAGCATTGCTTTCCGGGAACAATATTAGTTGCAAAAGCGATATCTTTCAGCAAAAAGAGTATTGATTGATATATTTCTAATTTAAACTGACATCATTACATTTTGTTATGCCGAATGGATCGTGGAGCAGCTTGAATCGAACTTCTAACGTCATTCTTGCGGTTCCTAAACGGAAATTTGTTCATGCGCCTGCCTGCTTGTTTTCACTAGTTTTCCTAATGAGAATAAGATAAGAATCTCAAAAAAAATCTATAATATCAATGCATTTAGCAATAGGTAGTCAATGGAATCGACTGTGTTTGTGAGTAATCATTGACATGGTTTTTTCGAACGGAATTTTAGTACAAAAATTATAGAACTGGCGGTCACGTGTTGTAACTTATGTGGATAGCTGCGGCAGCAGAGTGGTCCACATGGACATGACAACTGTGCAATGCTTTCGGCTGGCTCTCGCATCATTATCTCATTATTGTTTATCACACATTGTTTATCATCACACATTATCAGCATCATAGTCACAATTTTTTACTAAATACCAGCTATCATATTCTTTATTTTCTAATTTACAATAAGGTGGTCCACTTATGTCCGGTTTATGTTTCGATGACCATGTAATGGCAGAGAAATAATCTTTGCTTGGAAGTTGGAAGAGAGGTATGGAACTTACATATTGCAACAAATTGTCTTTTCCTTGCGTTTGATACCGTGAATCTCTCGGCTACATGTGGGTTCATTTTCCAAAACAATAAGTATATTTGTATCGATTCTGTCCAGTTTGCGGCAATTTATTTTTGTATTTATCATTTTCGTAATAGAAAGTTATTCAAAATTGCATGCTATTGTTTCACGATTTCACGATGCACGAATATCGGACACCTGTAATCGACTGGCGCAGGAACATAACGAATATTGAGGAAAAGACCCATAAATCGTTAGTGAATGTCGACTGCATTGGGCTCGGTGTATACGTGTTCGTCTTTACACACACACGCACACACACACACACACAAAATCTGTTTTCTATCAAAGAAATTGGTTGGACTTGCGTTGTGTCTATAAAGACAGTCGTCCAGTGTTCTGGGACTGGCGTCCTGGACACGCACCCACACTCGGCTTTGTTCTTGTTACAATACTGTTACAGAATGTAAATTATATAAAATTGCAGTTTAATGTCGTAAAAACGTTTTACTATTATTACCGATTACCTATATGAATGATCGACTGAACAAATAATTGGGTTTATAGAAGTGTAAACCTGTAAATTATTTTGCGGCTATTATCGCTTCAATAAATAATTATAATGATCATTTATATTGATTGGATCAAATCAGTGGATCAAATCAATAATTTTGACATTTACTTCTTTTTAAAAGCCAATGTCTAGTAGGAACCCACCTTCCAAAACGTGTTTTTAAATCCTTTCTGAGAAATAATCTAGGCGAATGCAAGATAGAAATGTTTAATTACAATTAGCTAATCCCTTCCTTTCATTACTCCAGCGAGCGCGTTAACGAGAAGCACGGAGTGTCAACAACGTCTCATATTTTGTCGAGAAGCAGTCGTAGGGTGTACAAAGTTAAAAATTGAACATGGAAAATTTTGAAACAGACCCATTTTTTCCACCGTTTGAGGGTCACATCGTTGAAGTAATAATTTCAACATTTCAGTATGTGGTAGACAAAAGATGTGAAATTGGGTAACCATGGCCCTTTTTTCGAATTTTCTATTGCTCTTTCGTGTACATGGCTCTAAAGAAGGTCAAAAATGAATAGTTTCGGGGTGGTTCTAGCGTTCCGGGGGGAAATTTTCGAAAAAAAGGGCCATGGTTACCCAATTTCACATCTTTTGTTTACAACCTATTAAAATATTGAAATGATAACTTCAACGATGTGACCCTCAGACGGTGGAAAAAAAGGGTCTGAACGCCACTTTCTGGCGAAGTGATCCGCCCACTTCGACTTTGTATTCTTTTCAGCTCTAGTAACGCCCATTGTTTTACTATCGGAACTTCCAAATGCTCAAATAAAGAAAATCGCCGAAAAACGCGCAGGGTGCCTGCGTACCCAGCTTGTTAGCAGCGCTAACGAAGGCGCACTGGAGTGCTCCATTCTCAATGTGTTTCCCAACAATTATTGACAACAGGAAAAAAGCGAATAATAGTTCCACTTCCACGAGTGGATAACTCTCGCCGATCAAATTCCTCGCGTGAATCAAGGTATATAAAAGTCATGGGCACATAAACGAAGATTAAGATTTCAGAGGTATTGTTGCTTATATTATGCGCTGTTCACTGTGCACAAGACATCGCAATTTACAGTGTTTATAAAAAAATAAAAATAAAAACAACATGGCCGGCGCCCCTAAAACCTCAGCGCGATATATTATAACCTAGGCGATATATTATTTTTATAATCTATGGACAATAAAGAAACAACCACTCTGGGTATAAACGGCACTGAGTCTATCACGTGGAATCATTTTGTGTTCAAGAAATATTTCAGATATCAATTCTACTGATATATTATATATATTTGCAGCAAATACATTAAACCGTGTACTATAACTGGATTGAATATTGATCCAAAACCATTCATTCTTTGTATCAGATCGTCAATTTCAGGTAGCGACTACCTATTTCTCACATTTTTAGCACGCGAAAACCTTGTAAAACATCCACACGACCCGGGCAAGATGATCTGAGCATCGAATGATTGACAGCGCACAGTCGGGAGTTTGCAGGACAATACTAGCATGGTCGTTCTTTGATGGTTGTTGAGTTTAATTGAATTTAACATCTTTGGATTTCCAGGAGATATTTCGAGATTCTTATGTATTCAATTGGTTGTCGAAAGTGTGACGATTCCGTAGATATTTGTTTCGTCGCGATCAGAAACCGGGTGGCCTGGAAAGTGTATCCAGTAAAAGGTAATTTCTTAGCTGGAATTGAAATCTTTCTATGTACCGGCAAAACAGGGTTGTTTTAAAAAGCTTGTAAGTAATTGACGGGCGAATTTGTCGAATTGAAAATTGTCCAATTGGTTTTCAGGAGTGTGAAGTTTCCGAAAATATAGGTTTCATCGCGATCCGACCATAGGTGTGGCCTGGAAAGTGTATCCAGTACGAAGTAAGGGAAGTTGCCCGAGTTCACAGCTCAGTAAAGAGACTTGCGAAATTCTTCGCACTATACTCTCGCTCTGTTTTGTCGTCGCTGCCACACAAAGGGTTGCGGCTTGCGACTACCATAGAAGTGAATGAATACTATACGAACGTTGCTGTGAGCTCGTCGATGAATTCGCGTAATTCTATAGTATTGCTGCCAACCTTCGACATAACGTATGATTCGATGTTCAAATAAGTAATAACCCTTACTATTGATTGCAAACAAAGCTCGATCCTTGAAATAATCACTGCATTTGGCTATAGGAAGGTGATGATTTGATTAAAAACGCACAAATTAACCACATGCGAGTTGCGACAAAGTACTTAACTGAATACGGTTACTGAGATATACACTGTTGCCAAGCACATATTATTTTATGAAATTGATAGTGATGATAATTTCATGAATCATTTACAGCACACATCTACGTCGGCAATATCTGTGAATAGATTGGTGCATGTATGGTTACAGAGCCTAATATTATCTGAAAGGATCAGATTATAGCTTCAGATTTCTCGACCAGTAACTTCCCCCTACCCCAGCCACTGTGTCATGATAATATGTTGCGGCCTGTGGGGTAGGTTAAGATTTCTCACGATACGACTATATTCCTAAGTCTTTGCAAGATACTGCCACCCCCTCCCCTACAAGTCAGGGCTTGATCCGCCCCTGTCAGAGTAGGCTGATATTTCAAGTCTTTCATCGATTTATCAATGATGAGGCATTGCAATAAACATTAGCCCCATATATTATTTAATAATGATGTCACAGATTCCACTCCTTGTGTTGTGGTTTCCAAATCTCCAAGCAGATTTCTTCTGTTGTGCTCACAGTCAGCAGGCTGGCTTGTCACCATTCCGAGATTCATGGGATTTATTGGAGCCAGGGGTGTATGGCAAAAGTCTGCATTTTGTCACGCTCTGTTTGCATGTTCCTTAATCGCTTAGCAGAAGCTTGGCCAGCCATCGCAATTTAGAGCTTGCCTTGCAGAAAGTTCTATTGGTAATCTTCCTGAAAAAGCAGCTCGTGCAGAGATTCATCACTGTCATTAATCATTCTTTACAGCTTTACAATATACTGGAATAAATAATGCATTTCGATGTGAAGTCATTGGAAAATCTTTTATTTTACTTCTATTATATTGGCTTGTTGCGACGCAGCACTTCTTGAACCCACAAAAGTGATAATAAAGGGGTGAAATTTGCAGCCCCAAGGATGCAGTGGGGATTCCATCCACCCCCACCCCCGCAATAATAATGTTAATAATAATGTGTTTGGAAGGAGGGAAAATCGGGAAAAGTGTGGAACCAAACGGGATATGAACCTGGAACCTCCTGCTTGCCGAGCAGGAGCTCAACAAACCATGAGCTCTTTGGGCCAATATATTATCGGGCACAGAGCTCAGTAGGCAGAGCACTTGCCCGGCAAGCAGGAGGCCCCGGGTTCTTATCCCGGTTCGGTTCCACACTTTTCCAGCTTCGCCTTCCTTCCTATAATTTGCCTACTGGTATCAGTCTCTTATGTTTTTAATATTAATTTGGTAGTTAGTTAAATAGCCTTAATTTGCCTGCATACTAGGTTCTTTCTTACACCGCTAAAGGTGGGCAGTTTCTTTTTGGTTATCTTTATTTCTGATATTATGTGAACTGCTTTTCAATATTTGTATCGATACCTTCCTTTGTTAAATTAAATGCAGATGAAGTGGTGCATGAGGCAGATGTAGTAGTACCTAGTAGATCTTTATTGAAGCTGTAGAGCTATTTTGAGCATACTCATTTACTGTTACATACACAGTCACATAGATGTTACATACAGTTAAGATATTTTATGAAAACGAAACATAAATATTTTGATTACTAAACATAAATAATTGAATTTTTAAATAAAATAACATGTAACATCATAATTAAATAAAGGTAATACAATGAGATAATTTATATATGTAATTGCTAAATAATATATATCCTTAGTACCAACCTAATCCTAAGTTCCATCCCATCACATTAATTCTATCCCAGAACCCTGCATTTAGCTCGGCAAGAGGATAGGATCTCCACGCAATACTTTTAATAATTTTTAGCGTGCATTGCCCGAAATGGCGGATATATTAGTTGCTTCGTTACATTCATTAGAAAGCCTGTTATATAACTTTAAACCTTTTGAATAAATTGTGTTGTTGCCGAAAGTAGTGTTGGCCCAAAGTACCTTCATTTCTCAGTTTCATGAATCATGTGAAGACTTGTCAAGACGTTAGGTATTTTTTCGATCAGGTACCTAGGTATAGGGGTAAAGCCATTTGTTATTTTAAAAATGAAAGTTAATGTATTTAGGAGAATTCTCTGCTTATCAGAAATCCTGCAGGGTGCAGACCTTATTTTATCAATATAAGTGGTTTTGCCAACCAAAAGTATACTTATCATTGTTTTATTCTGGACTTTCTGCATTTTATTTCTGCATTTTGTGTTAGGAGAAATAAAATTGAACTACAATAGTGAAAAAGAGGGGATATTATTGCTTGATATTCTTGAATTTTTTATGCTGCATAACACCTATCATAAATACAATTCGATATGCAGTCTGGGTATCTCCATAACCATTTCACTGCTATGCCTGCGTATACGCGTTTTGACATCCCGCCATGCATTTGAATTTTACATGAGCACCAGATGTGTGCTAGAGACTTGAAATTTCGCGCACTCTATTAGCAAAAAATAGCACTACCGTAACTCAAATATCGACCGTATCGACCGCCACCTGCTAGCCGCTTTAGTACTGTAAATGAAAAAATGATTGTGGACTACTGGCGCGTCAAGCACTCTAAAGAAGGGCAGAGGGGGAAGGGGGGGGGGGGGGGGGGGGGGCAACGGGGTTATTCAAAGGAATGCGGGTGTAGAGGCTGGGGGCCAGTCTAATATTGCTGGGTGCAAAGAATTATTGCTTTCCAAAATTATACACAAAAAAAAAGTTGCAACATAAAACGGAGTTAAGGATTAATAATAGGTAGATAAACGGGCATTACGTGAGTTTAAGCTAATCTTAACCACGAGCTCGCAACTTTATGTAGGGTGCAAGTCCTAATAGACAAGATAAACAATAGGTTTTACACAGTGGCCACGGGCTGGAGTTAGGGGATGGGGAAACTTTTGGGGCTATCAGGGTAATTTAGTTTGACCCTGTGGCTATCATCTCAGAGAGTTTCATCAAGGTACTACCCCAAAACTTTTTCACAAATAAATCATTAAGATGTAACCAAATATATTTTTAGACAGTTTTTTTTTACAAAGTGGCCACGGGCTGGAGTAAGGGGATAGGGAAACTTTTGGGGCTATCAGGGTAATTTAGTTTGACCCTGTGGCTATCATCCCTGAGAGTTTCATCGAGGTACTACCCCAACACTTTTTCGCAAATAAATCATATAGATGTTTCCGTGTTTAATTTTTTGGAAATTTTTCCCACAAAGTGGCCACGGGCTGGAGTTAGGGAAGGGGAAACTTTCGGGGCTATCAGGGTAATTTATTTTCACCCAGTGGCTATCATTCCTGAGAGTTTCATCGAGGTACTACCACAACACTTTTTCACAAATAAATCATACAGAAGTTTCCGTGTTTAATTTTTTTGCAATTTTTCTTACAAAGTGGCCACGGGCTGGAGTTAGGGGATGGGGAAACTTTTGAGGCTACCGGGGTAATTTAGTTTGACCCTGTGGCTATCATCCTGAGAGTTTCATCGAGGTACTACCCCAACACTTTTTCACAAATAAATCATACAGAAGTTTCCGTGTTTAATTTTTTTGCAATTTTTCTTACAAAGTGGCCACGGGCTGGAGTTAGGGGATGGGGAAACTTTTGAGGCTACCGGGGTAATTTAGTTTGACCCTGTGGCTATCATCCTGAGAGTTTCATCGAGGTACTACCCCAACACTTTTTCACAAATAAATCATATAGTTGTAACCGTTATATTGCTTTTCATAATATTTTTCCACAAAGTGGCCTCGGGCTGGAGTTAGGGGATGGGGAAACTTTTAGAGCTATCAGGGTAATCTAGTTTCACCCTGTGGCTATCATCCCTGAGAGTTTCATTGAGGTACTACCCCAACACTTTTTCACAAATAAATCATAGAGATGTAACCGAATGTATTTTTAGACAATTTTTTTACAAAGTGGCCACGGGCTGGAGTTAGGGAATGGGGAAACTATTGGGGCTATCAGGGTAATTTAGTTTCACCCTGTGGCTATCATCCCTGAGAGTTTCATCGAGGTACTACCCCAACACTTTTTCACAAATAAATCATACAGAAGTTTCCGTGTTTAATTTTTTGGCAATTTTTCTTACAAAGTGGCCACGGGCTGGAGTTATGAGATGGGGAAGCTTTTGGGGCTATCAGGGTAATTTAGTTTGACCCATTGGCTATCATCCCTGAAAGTTTCATCGAGGTACTACCCCAACACTTTTTCACAAATAAATCATATAGATGGTTCCGTGTATAATATTTTGGCAATTTTTCTTACAAAGTGGCCACGGGCTGGAGTTAGGGGATGGGGAAACTTTTGGGGCTACCGGGGTAATTAAGTTTGATTCTGTGGCTATCATCCCTGAGAGTATAATCGAAGTACTACCCCAACAATTTTTCACAAATAAATCATATAGATGTAACCGTAATATTGCTTTTTATAATATTTTTCCGCAAAGTGGCCACGGACTGGAGTTAGGGGATGGGGAAACTTTTGGGGCTATCAGTGTAGTTAAGTTTGACTCTTTGGCTATCATCCCTGAGAGTTTCATCGAGGTACTACCCCAACACTTTTTCACAAATAAATCATTTAGATGTAACCGAATATATTTTTAGACAATTTTTTTTTTACAAAGTGGCCACGGGCTGGAGTTAGGGGATGGGGAAACTTTTGGGGCCATCAGAGTAGTTAAGTTTGACTCTTTGGCTATTATTCCTGAGAGTTTCATCGAGGTACTACCCCAACACTTTTTCACAAATAAATCATATACTTGGTGCCGTTATATTGCTTTTTATAATATTTTCCCACAAAGTGGCCTCGGGCTGGAGTTAGGAGATGGGGAAACTTTTGGGGCTACCAGGGTAATTTAGTTTGACTCTGTGGCTGTCATCCCTGAGAGTTTCATCGAGGTACCACCCCAAAACATTTTCAAAAATAAATCATATAGATGTAACTGAATATATTTTTAGTCAATTATTTTAACAAAGTGGCCACGGGCTGGTGTTAGGGGATGGGGAAACTTTTGGGGCTTTCAGGGTAATAAAGGTTGTTCCTGTGGCTATCATCCCTGAGAGTTTCATCGAGGTACTACCCCAACACTTTTTCACAAATAAATCATATAGATGTTTCTGTGTTTAATTTTTTGGCAATTTTTCTTACAAAGTGGCCACGGGCTGGAGTTAGGAGATGGGGAAACTTTTGGGGCTATCAGGGTAATTTAGTTTGACCCGTTAGCTATCATCCCTAAGAGTTTCATTGAGGTACTACCCCAACACTTTTTCACAAATAATTCATATAGTTGTAACCGTTATATTGCTTTTTATAATATTTTCCCACAAAATGGCCTCGGGCTGGAGTTAGGGGATGGGGAAACTTTTGGGGCTACCGGGGTAATTTAGTTTGACCTTGTGGCTTTTATCCCTGAGAGTTTCATCGTGGTACTACCCCAACACTTTTTCACAAATAAATCATTTAGATGTAACCGAATATATTTTTAGACAATTTTTTTTTACAAAGTGGCCACGGGCTGGAGTTAGGGGATGGGGAAACTTTTAGGGCTATCAGAATAATTTAGTTTGACCCTGTAGCTATCATCCCTGAGAGTTTCATCGAGGTACTACCCCAAAACTTTTTCGCAAATAAATCATATAGATGTTTCCGTGTTTAATTTTTTGGAAATTTTCCCCACAAAGTGGCCACGGGCTGGAGTTAGGGGATGGGGAAACTTTTGGGGCTACCCTGGTAATTAAGTTTGACCCTGTAGCTATCATCCCTGAGAGTTTCATCGAGGTACTACCCCAACACTTTTTCACAAATAAATCATATAGATGTTTCCGTGTTTAATTTTTTGGCTATTTTTTCCACAAAGTGGCCACGGGCTGGAGTTAGGGGATAGGGAAACTTTTAGAGCTATCAGGGTAATTTAGTTTGACCCGTTGGCTATCATCCCTGAGAGTTTCATCGAGGTACTACCCCAACACTTTTTCACAAATAAATCATATAGTTGTAACCGTTATATAGCTTTTTATAATATTTTCCCACAAAGTGGCCTCGGGCTGGAGTTAGGGGATGGGGAAACTTTTGGGGCTACCGGGGTAATTTAGTTTGACCTTGTGGCTTTTATCCCTGAGAGTTTCATCGTGGTACTACCCCAACACTTTTTCACAAATAAATCATTTAGATGTAACCGAATATATTTTTAGACAATTTTTTTTTACAAAGTGGCCACGGGCTGGAGTTAGGGGATGGGGAAACTTTTAGGGCTATCAGAATAATTTAGTTTGACCCTGTAGCTATCATCCCTGAGAGTGTCATCGAGGTACTACCCCAACACTTTTTCGCAAATAAATCATATAGATGTTTCCGTGTTTAATTTTTTGGAAATTTTTCCCACAAAGTGGCCACGGGCTGGAGTTAGGGGATGGGGAAACTTTTGGGGCTACCGGGGTAATTAAGTTTGACCCTGTAGCTATCATCCCTGAGAGTTTCATCGAGGTACTACCCCAACACTTTTTCACAAATAAATCATATAGATGTTTCCGTGTTTAATTTTTTGCCAATTTTTCCCACAAAGTGGCCACGGGCTGGAGTTAGGGGATGGGGAAACTTTTGGAGCTATCAGGGTAATTTAGTTTTACCCTGTGGCTATCATCCCGGAGAGTTTCAGCGAGGTACTACCCCAACACTTTTTCACAAATAAATCATGCAGAAGTTTTTGTGTTTATTTTTTTTGCAATTTTTCTTACAAAGTGGCCACGGGCTGGAGTTAGGGGATGAAGAAACTTTTGGGGCTATCAGGGTAATTTAGTTTGACTCTGTGGCTATCATCCCTGAGAGTTTCATCGAGGTACTACCCCAACACTTTTTCACAAATAAATCATATAGATGTTTCTGTGTGTAATTTTTTGGCAATTTTTCTTACAAAGTGGCCACGGGCTGGAGTTAGGGGATGGGGAAACTTTTGGAGCTATCAGGGTAATTCTGTTTGACCCATTGGCTATCATCCCTGAGAGTTTCATCGAGGTACTACCCAAACACTTTTTCACAAATAAATCATATAGTTGTAACCGTTATATTGCTTTTTATAATATTTTCCCACGAAGTGGCCTCGGGCTGGAGTTAGGGGATGGGGAAACTATTAGGGCTATCAGGGTAATTTAGTTTCACTCTGTGGCTATCATCCCTGAGAGTTTCATCGAGGTACTACCCCAACACTTTTTCACAAATAAATCATACAGAAGTTTCCGTGTTTAATTTTTTTGCAATTTTTCTTACAAAGTGGCCACGGGCTGGAGTTAGGGGATGGGGAAACTTTTAGGGCTATCAGGGTTATTTAGTTTGACCCAGTGGCTATCATCCCTGAGAGTTTCATCGAGGTACTACCCCAACACTTTTTCACAAATAAATCATATAGATGTTTCCGTGTTTAATTTTTTGGCCATTTTCCTTACAAAGTGGCCACGGGCTTGAGTTAGGGGATGGGGAAATCTTATGGGGCTATAAGATTAATTTATTTTGACCCTGTGGCTATCATCCCTGAGAGTTTCATCAAGGTACTACCCCAACACTTTTTCACAAATAAATCATATAGATGTTTCTGTGTTTAATTTTTTGGCAATTTTTCTTACAAAGCGGCCACGGGCTGGAGTTAGGAGATGGGGAAACTTTTGGGGCTATCAGTGTAATTCAGTTTGACCCGTTGGCTATCATCCCTGAGAGTTTCATCGAGGTACTACCCCAACACTTTTTCACAAATAAATCATATTGTTGTAACCGTTATATTGCTTTTTATAATATTTTCCCACAAAGTGGCCTCGGGCTGGAGTTAGGGGATGGGGAAACTTTGTAATTTAGTTTCACCTTGTGGCTATCATCCCTGAGAGTTTTATCGAGGTACTACCCCAACACATTTTCACAAATAAATCATATAGATGTTTCTGTGTTTAATTTATTGGCAATTTTTCTTACAAAGTGGCCACGGGCTGGAGTTATGAGATGGGGAAGCTTTTGGGGCTAGCAGGGTAATTTAGTTTGACCCGTTGGCTATCATCCCTGAGAGTTTCATCGAGGTACTACCCCAACACTTTTTCACAAATAAATCATATAGATGGTTCCGTGTATAATATTTTGGCAATTTTTCTTACAAAGTGGCCACGGGCTGGAGTTAGGGGATGGGGAAACTTTTGGGGCTATCAGGGTAGTTAAGTTTGACTCTTTGGCTATCATTCCTGAGAGTTTCATCGAGGTACTACCCCAACACTTTTTCACAAATAAATCATTTAGATGTAACCGAATATATTTTTAGACAATTTTTTTTTTACAAAGTGGCCACGGGCTGGAGTTAGGGGATGGGGAAACTTTTGGGGCCATCAGGGTAGTTAAGTTTGACTCTTTGGCTATCATTCCTGAGAGTTTCATCGAGGTACTACCCCAACACTTTTTCACAAATAAATCATATAGATGTTTCTGTGTTTAATTTTTTGGCAATTTTTCTTACAAAGTGGCCACGGGCTGGAGTTAGGAGATGGGGAAACTTTTGGGGCTACCAGGGTAATTTAGTTTGACTCTGTGGCTGTCATCCCTGAGAGTTTCATCGAGGTACCACCCCAAAACTTTTTCAAAAATAAATCATATAGATGTAACTGAATATATTTTTAGTCAATTATTTTAACAAAGTGGCCACGGGCTGGTGTTAGGGGATGGGGAAACTTTTGGGGCTATCAGGGTAATAAAGGTTGATCCTGTGGCTATCATCCCTGAGAGTTTCATCGAGGTACTACCCGAACACTTTTTCACAAATAAATCATTTAGATGTAACCGAATATATTTTTAGACAATTTTTTTTTAGAAAGTGGCCACGGGCTGAGGTAGGGGATGGGGAAACTTTTGGGGCTATCAGGGTAATTAAGTTTGCCTTTGTGGCTATCATCTTTGCGAGTTTCATCGAGGTAGTACCCCAACACTTTTTCACAAATAAATCATTTAGATGTAACTGAATATATTTTTAGTCAATTTTTTTTACAAAGTGGCCACGGGCTGGAGTTAGGGGATGGGGAAACTTTAAGGGCTATAAGGGTAATTTAGTTTGACCCTGTGGCTATCATCCCTGAGAGTTTCATCGAGGTACTACCCTAACACTTTTTGACAAATAAATCATTTAGATGTAACTGAATATGTTTTTAGTCCATTTTTCTTACAAAGTGGCCACGGGCTGGAGTTAGGGGATGGGGATACTTTTAGGGCTATCAGGGTAATTTAGTTTGACCCTGTGGCTATCATTCCTGAGAGTTTCATCGAGGTACTACACCAACACTTTTTTACAAATAAATCATTTAGATGTATCCGTAATATTGCTTTCTATAATATTTTCCCACAAAGTGGCCACGGGCTGGAGTCAGGGGATGGGGAAACTTTAAGGGCCATCAGGGTTATTATGTTTGACTCTGTGGCTTTCTTTCCTGAGAGTTTTATTGAGGTACTACCCCAATACTTTTTCACAAATAAATCATTTAGATGTATTGGTTATTGTGTTTTTCAAAAGTTCTTTACCAAGTGGCCGCGGGCTGGGGTTAGGGGATGGGGAAACCTTTTAGGCTTTCAGGGTATTTTATTTTGACTCTGTGGCTATCATCCCTGAGAGTTTCTTGGAGGTACTTGCCCAACACTTTTTCACAAATAACTTATTAAGTTGTATCGGTAATTGTGTATTTATAAAAGTTTTTTACAAAGTGGCTGCGGGTTGGGGTTAGGGGATGGGGAAACTTTTGGGGCTATCAGGGTAATATAGTTTGACTTTGTGGCTATCATTCCTGAGAGTCTTATGGAGGTACCTCCCTTAAATTTTGCTGCATTAATTCGCTTTTGTTTCTAATTGTTATTTTTTTTATGTGTATAAAGCGTCTATACAGACATGAGCGAGGGGTTGGGGAAATAGCAGGGGTTATTATTTCCAATTGCTTTTGTTTCTTTTTTCTGGCTAGGATATATAGGTTGGTATTGTTTTATCTAAATTACAATCGGTTTTCCTGGCTGGAGCATCATTAGTACGTACAATACAGTTGTAAAATTACAGTGAATAATATGGAATTTGAAAGTGAAGTCTTGCTCTGCCTTTCCCCGTTTTTGTTTGACAAAATATATGTTATCTAATTTATTTCAATTTTGTATTATCGGCATCGGCGCTGCACTCGTTCAACATTATAGCCGTGAATTTAGTGTGGACTGGTAATGTATTTGTCTGCTTCATTTTCACTCCGGTTTATTTTATTGGTGCCGTTACATGCTCTTTGGCGCTCTGTTCTGCTCCGCGCTGTTCCGCGCCAGCACTCCGTGCTAACTTCCCACTAGTGATTGAATGGCGAAATTTGTTGTTGACGTTTGTGGTTAACTTGTTGCGGAAGGATGTATTTCAGTTAAAGAATGGCTTAGACTATGTTTGATCTGTAAAACAGAAATCTAAACTAGAGGTAGGTGAACTGTTTTTACAATCTTGTATATTTGGTTCTATAATTTTTTGTCCCAATTCCCAAGCCAACAGTATTGGATGCTGGAAAGAAGTGATCAAAGTTTTAGGCCAGTTGTACAATGGCTTACTACAACCTTCAAATTCAATGGTTGTAACATAGATTAATTAAACCCTATAATTCGTCCCAGGTTCTTTGGCAGCAACAAATCGGTTTTCTACAAACTATACCGTCGGTTTCATTACCCTATGCCGCAATGCGACTGCCTACATACTGTGTGAAAGGCAGGATAATATCTAAATGTGTTAAACAGAACACGGAACTTTTTTATTTGTGGTGCAGGAAATTTGAGCGATTTACTCTCATGTATGTAAGTGAGGCTAGGAATTAGGAAATTTAGTCAGTTGCCCAGACCTTGCCTGAAACTGTATCGGCTTCAAGAGTTGCGTCGAGGAGGATCAAGTGATTAGGTACCTATTTATCTGATTATCCAGATTCTGCCAATCATGGCAGTGTCGGACGGTCTACAGGAGGTTGGGGCCGATTTCCGCCAGGGCCACTGGCTTTCTGGGCCATGGGGATGGGGTCCACAGTAAATTAAAAAGGCATCGTGCTTAAGCAAATTTCACTGGATAAAAGGGATTTCACCAAAAAGCCGCCATTTTAATTACAGTACCGCATCAGAATGTTTTTGGGAAAGGGGCCGCCAAAGAAATGAAAGGGGCCTTGGGGTTTTTCATGGCCCCCCAAATTTTTTCCAGTCCTACACTGAATTGTGTTCCAATGCTCCCTTACCTATGTTTAGCCAAACTCAGAAATCAAAACTAGATTCTTGTAGGTAGGTCGGTATCATGCAGAACGTTACGATCCCAAATTAGCTAGTTGTTTACACGGTGACAGATTTAGCACAAGAAATTAGTTTTTAATTGTATTGATATTTTGCAGCTATGGTCGTTGGTGAACATGTCCAGGCGGACATAATATTCGTCATTGAAGGGACTGCCATTAATGGAGCCTACTTGAATGATCTCAAATCAAATTATGTCATTCCAACGTTAGAGTAAGGTTCAATTTTTTATAATATTGTCTATTTTATTAGTAGGTACTTTGAAAGTACTTGCATACCTCTACGTAGGTACCTACTGATGCCAAATTTGTACCCATATTCAACGAGTCTTGACCCATTTAATGGCCATGGCTTGTGATATTAGATGAAGATTAGCTAGACCACAATAGATCAAGTGGAATCCTTTCCAGCCTTCCCACATCTCACTAGTGGCATAGCAGTAGCACAAATTATTTTCTTCTGAAACCTTTGTCCCAAGCAAATCATCAAAATACACCAGAAGTAATTTTCAATCTCTTTTGACAGAACTGAGCAAAATTTGAGCCATAATTTTTATTTCAGGTATTTCAGCCATGGAACAATAGATGACCGGGACTATGTGGCTGAGGTATGATTCATGCATCTATTTTTTACCTGAAAATGTAAATTTAGTAGGTACCTAGGAGGCTAGTACCTACCTACTGCCTAAGATCTTTTCCAAATATTGGAATTTCTTTGAAATTTGATAGTGCAGGTTCCTATTTAACTACTGTATACAATGAATAGCAATCAATGCAGATATCAAAACAATTCAAAATGTTCCTATGATTTGAACTCATTGTGCTGCTTGCGGTGTGCCTTGTTCGCTTGCAGAAATGCCGAACAGTACAAGTGAGCGAGCTATTTTATCACAGCATGGCTACATTATTGAAGTCACCCATTGGTACGGTACAGTACCTACTTAAGTCAGTAAAAACATTGCAATGCAATCCTGTGCAAAAACTTAGGAATAGGAATAGGTATTTAGTATTTACCTATATTAGATGTCAATCAAAATGCAACTATGCCATTAGATAGCTGACTGCTCCTTGCATACTATGTGCGCCGATCTGCTCTTGTTGTTACAGAACACAAGCACGCAGTTTGGGGTCGTGGTCTACCAGGCGGCCGATTGTCTCCCGGTGCCGAGCAGTGACTGTTTCGGCCCGTATTCGTCGCCGCAACGTCTCCTGCACGTGCTCGACAAGCTGGAGTAAGCCTCAGGAAACTTGTAACCTGTAGAAAGTTTGATTCCAGTTCACAACAAGAGCCTTCATAACAGAACTCATTATTAGTTGCCTACAAGCTTTTGTTCTAGCTAAGTAGCCCCTTATTGGCAACTACCTCCCAAATGATCTGAGTGCTCATAGTCATAGGCATCCACATGTTCATATTGGATCGGTATGCAAAGTCTTTACGGATGTTAGCCCTGCAGTTGAATTGTAGCTCCCCTCACCTATAAGATTTAATTAGATAATAATTCTTTAGTCACATGCCGGCTCTACTGATATAATATCTATTTCACTTGCTCTGTCTCTCATTTTTGTACAATTATCTCTCCCATGACTTAGTCAGAGTCGTTCTTGTTATGGCTGCTGGCAACACTATTTCCCACTTAGCCAAATCTTGCTTGCTCCAAACAATGAATTATCGGGTAAGAATTTGCTTGTCCTCCTTCAGACTTGTTGGTGGCAAAGGCGAGTCCCACGCCAACATTGCGGAGGGTTTGGCCACGGCGTTGCAGTGCTTCGAGGACCTTGCCGCTCGTCGCGAGCCTGCCGCGTGCCCGCAGAAGCACTGCATCCTCGTGTGCAACAGCCCGCCGTATCTGATGCCCGTCAAGGAGTCTCATGCTTTCGCAGAGCTCACCGTCGACCAGCTGGCTGCGTTGCTGCATGAGGTAAAGTACGCTCGTGTCGAGTGCTTTCTTGATCAAGCGGCCCAAGCTGAGAAAGAAAGTGACTGTCCCTTTTATAACAAGTTTTTGAGCTTGACATCTATCAGACAATTGTTTCGAGGTGTTAGACAAACAAGGTAGATGCTGGAATTGCATGTCTGTACTGAAATTTTCATACCGAATAGGTTACGTTCAGAATGTGTATGTCATCCTAGGCTCTCGATGGTCCATGCTAAATCCGATTTGTTCCCAAAATGTGACGTGCCAAGTAAAAGGTACTATGGCTGGCATCTTGAAACTGTTTGTCCGTTTTGTAAGAAATTTAGATTTTCAGTTGCGATCTCTGATCATGTGACTTAAAATCTGCCATCTTCTCATATTACTATGCAGTGTTAAGCAATTCCAGCTGTAATGGTACAAAGAACCTGTAGTGCAAATCTTAAAACCACCAAAGTGACCAAATTTAGATGCACAGTGCTAAATTCAGTTTGAGAACGTGTGCTTGGTGGGTTTCAGCGAGGGGTGCATCTCTCCATCGTCTCTCCGCGCAAGATCCCTGCCCTGTTCAAGCTGTTCGAGAAAGCGGGCGGAGACCTGGCCACCTCACAGACCAAGAATTACGCCAAAGACCCCCGCCACCTTGTGCTGCTCAAGGGATACAGGTAGGCCATCACAAAACACACTGATCAATTTTTTTGTTAAAATTGAAATATTTTTCTTTAACTTTTTTCCTATAATCTTATCTTAACTAGCCGAAGAGTAGCAACGCATTTGAATGTTATTAATTTGAAAGGCAGTGGATATTAATAGGTTTGGTATTATTAAATTTCCTTTACTTTAATACTGTCCACAGATAGACAGCACGCAACTAGCAAGCGTTTGAAAAGTTGTTGGATGCCAGCTGCCAAATGGCTGGATAATGGATATTAATATGGACTATGAGGTTGAAGAAATAGTACAATATATATATATATATATATATATATATATATATATAACACATACATTATATATACATTGTTTGTTTTTATATTCGACTCTACTTTCAAAAACACCAAGCACCAAAGATCCCTCACAAAAAAGGAAGCCACCCCATCCATGGCCATGCCTTGCGTCCCTTGTTGCAGCTTGAAGGAGCGACCGGTGAGCCCGCCGGCGGGCATCACTCACCCGCCGATCGCGCAGATGGCCAGCCCGCTGCCCGCCATCGGCAGCCCCATGGGCGCAGGGGCGGCGCCGGCTCCAGCCCCGTCCGCCGCCGCCGCAGCCTTCCGCGGGCAACCCAACACCAGGGATTTGTGGGCGGACCAGGTGGTGAGTTCATTACAATAGCTTTTTTATGGTTAATGTTCTGACAGCCTTCCCACAGTCAATGTATTTTTTTGTTCATTTAGAAGGCTGTGAGATGGCAAA